>CAUIUS010000004.1:17637500-20037500 GCA_961210405.1 Drosophila mercatorum | reverse complement strand
TCAAAAGTTATATATATATATATATATATATATCTATATATCTTCCTACCTGTGCTTGTATAGATAATACGGATGCAGAAAGTTGAAGACGCAGCAGAGGCCTTCGTCCACGAAGATCTCCCGGAACAGATCCGTGCAGGGCAGCGTCTTCTGGCCGAACTTGCAGGAGACAATCATTTCGTCGCACTTGTGCGAAATATTAAAAATGAAATTGGCAAACGAATTGCTCTTGGAACGTGGCCTAAACGAGCTGTAGCTAGTGTAGTTGAAGTCCTGATTGCACGCCTTCTGCAGCATCGCGTGCTCCAGGGAGCCACTGGAGGAAGTTAAGTGTGAAGTTTACAGTTATGTATAGGAGTTACCTACTTTTCGTAGTTGGCTACAATGGAGCTCTTGGCCTTGTTCATGCTGCACACAGTAATGGCTGGGAAGGGTATGTCCTGTATCGGTGTCAGCGTCGGGCTGGTGCCTATGATGACTGGCGTACTCTGCCACTTGTGGAACACATTCACAGCCAGGTTGATGGCCACATAAACAGCGATCACGAAGACCTTGGCAAAATAGAACTGGACCCAGCCGGGCAGCTCGCTGTTCCACAGGTACTTCAAGCCCTGCAAGGATGTGCTGCGCAGAAACTCCTTCGACTTGCGCTCGAAACTTTGCCACAATCCCTTGAGCAGTTGCTCTCGGCATGACATTTTCCTATGAATGCCAAGGAAGCGCTTACTTACTTGCTTATATAGGTCGGAAATACAGTTCAAATTAATTAACTAAGTGAACTCTTCTTCTTTTTTTTTTGTGAGTCTAAAATTAAGGCCTAATTGCACTAGGCCTAATGACTTTTAGGCGTCGAATGGAAAATAACAGAGTAAAATAGTGTAGCATACTTTAAGTGACGGAGACTGGACTGTGGGAAGTATCTGGGAGTCAACCTCAGATAGAGTAAAATACAATCCATTAACATGCCAAACACCATGATAAAAATTTAAGCTTTTTTATACTCTTTCTTAAAGTGCGAAGAGTATATTTTGCATTTCTGCTTTATCTATCAGAATTAATACACGTCTCAGTTCTTGCTTTATGAAGTCTTCATTTTTGTGAGGCAATCGTAGCATAATTCGAGCTCTAATTGTGCTAGAGATTTGATATGTGAAATATATAGGTATCCAACTAAACTATGATTAAATAGAATATCAAACATATCAATAAATTTACAGCTAGATAAATGCCCTTTATAGTAAATATATCGATTGCTTTGAGATTTAAAATAAAAGTTGAAAAAAGTAATTTTAAAAAAATAAAACACTATTTTCTATACCTTTTGAATGAACCTGGTCTACAATTATTAATCTAGTAAAGCTTTATTTTAAGATATAAATGTTAAGAAAGAGTACTTAGCAGTCGGTTACTCCCGAATATATTGTAAATAGTTTATAATGTTGGTTTTGTTTCTTAATAACTACATATACATATATGTTCTATGTATATATAATACGTTTTTCAGTCCAATCTAACACAATAACTAAAGTATATTGTTTTAAAAATATATTTTTTTCAATATAATTTTTAATTTTAATTTAAAAAAAATATATTTAACCTAAACAATATATGTGCATACATACAATAATATTTCTATATATTAAATAATATAAATATATATTTTGTCGTTCTATTAAATCTTTCAATTTAATTAAATTCCCTCAATTTCACCTCTCAGTGAAATATTTTTCATACTCCTCTCGATACAGTTCAATTGGATTAGCCATAATAATACTTTTGTACACCTCGAGCTGGACTCTATATTATTTATACTCACTCCATGAGTCAACCGAAAGCATATCAACAAATCAAGACTGTGAAGTCTTACTTCATATGAGTCCGGGAGTCGTAAAACTGATTAAACTTTCCTTATCTTCGCTTTAACTTAGACTGAATCAATAAAATAATATATATGTGACATATAAAGTAATCTATAATATATATCCACATTTTACAGAGTTTTTAAAATTGCATTTTTATTCAGACATACATATTTTATGTTAATCATATATATATACGCATATATATATTTGTATATGGTATGTTAAGAGTTCGTGTTGCCTCTGATTGCAAATTGCCCCTCGGTCGAACTTACAGAACTAATAAACAACGGAATAGAATGCGGGCAGGCAGAGGGAATGGGACGTGGGAATGGGTATGGGAGTGAGTCTAAATGGTTGGCGGACTGATAAGGTATTTCTATATAAATATCTATATAGTTCTAACTGTACAAGGCCCGGGGCAAAGCTGATAAACGTGTGTTAAGCAAACACTGGGAAAAGCATACAAAACAGAGGAGAAACAAAAACAAAAATACTCGTGCGCTGCACTGGGCGAAAGACTTGGGGTTGGGCCGCAGGAATGCATGAAGATTAAGTTGAAGGCGCCTTAGCGGCCGTTCCAGTAACCGACGCGTCCGTTCTCGAAGGCCAGGTTGATGCGTGGATGGGGTAGAGCCTTGCCCGGCTGTAGTGGCTCTCGCAGCTGGGCGGTCGTCGACGGATCGTCCTCGAAGAGCAGGCACTGACGCACAAACTCCAGGAAGAGCTGCTGGGCCTGCTGCACAGAGGCGGGCAGTGCCTGGAGATTGGCATCGGTGCTCAGCTGGCGCACGAGCTGCTCGCAGATGCGCGTGTTCGTGTCCACGTCGAAGAGCGGCACACCGAAGTTCACGTCCAACAGGGTCCACTCCTCGGTGTTTGGCTCCGGCTCGGCCAGCGCATCCCCGATGGGCAGCTCCACGGAGCTCTGCGAGAGCAGATCGCCTCGGCTGCTGCTTCTGTTGTCGTTGCACTTGGCCAGCTCGCTGGCCAGCACCTGGCTGCAGTCCGCCGAGGTGTACTCGTTCGCCGGCCCACGCTCCGGCGTGGTGGCAAAGTGATTCTCGTCGGGACTCTTCAGCTGAAAGCTGGTCAGCTGATCATTTGGCACATTGTTTGACTTGCTGGCCGAGGCGCCGCCAGAGGTCTGCGGCTGGCGCTTGCGCTGCGGCAGCTTCAGCTTCACCTGGAGCTCATACTCCTCACAGCCCAGATCGGGCACGCCCGTATTCAGAAAGGTTATGTAGCCGCATTGCTGGCGCAGGTCCAGGAGGCTGGCCAGCTTCTGCACGGCTCGGTGTGTGGCCCACCTGGCCTGGCCCGCATCGCTGGCCTGGAATGGAAACGATTCGTAGTGCAGCTGGCCACTGGCGCGAATGCCGTAGCCCTGGAGCAGTATGCAGCCGTTCTTCAGCTGGTCGTTCAGATTGCGAAAGTTCTCCGAGTTGAGCACGTAGGCGTCCGAGTGGAGGATGTTCACCAGCAGCTTGCCGTAGCCCAGGAAGAGCCGAGGCAACGACTTGAGCACCGTGCCGCGGCACAGCAGCAAGCTGGGCGGACCATAGCCTGCGAAGGAACAGTACGGATTAGAGTCTAAGCCCAGCTGGGTGGTCATCTCGGTACTCACCCGTGATATGGTTGTAGAACAGCTTGCTCCACAAGGGCAGGGCGTCGGAGCTGCGCACGAACTGCCCGAAGAACGGAATGCTGAACATGTGGCTCAGCGTGGCCGTCAGCGGCGTCGCCGAGACAATAAACTTGTACTTCTTCTCGAGCACGCGATCCCGCGTCTGCCAGTCCAATCCCTCGAGGCACTCGAGGCGCAGCAGATCGAGGCCGCCGGGCAGCAGCGGACGCAGCGAGCAGATGGTGGAGCGCAGGATGACGGCGTGCGCGAAGTAGCGCGAGACATCGCCCTCGCCCTCAGCGTCCAGCAGGGACACCTGCTCCAGCTCGGCCAGGAAGCTGTCCAGACTCTCCTCGCACAGTTTGCCCACCTCGAACATGGTGACGGCGTGGTTCTTCAGCCCAGGCGAGAGGTTGCCCATCATCAGGAATGCAGTCAGCGTGGAGTCGAACAAGAAGCCCACGCGCTTGCCGCTCTTGGGCGAGGCGCCCACTGGAGCTGCTCCAGCTGCAGCAGTTCCTGGTTTTGTGGTCGTCGTGCGCTCGCTGACGTCTTCCAGCTCGGAGCTGAGCTCGTGCTCGTCGCTGTTGTGCCCGTTGTTGTGGCTGGGCGCTGTGGGCGTGTTCAGGTTAGCAAAGCTAAAGTCGCTAGTGTTGCCATCAGAGGACAGATAGCCAATGGAGCTGCTGTCCTTGTCCTTATCTTTGTCCTTCTCTTTCTCTTTCTCCTTCTCCTGCTTGGGCGTCTTGGGACTAGCCTGCTGCGGCGGCTGCTCGAAGTCAAAGCTGTGGGCGTACATATTGTAGTTGAGCGGAGTTATTTGAGGCGTCTGCGGCTGCTCCTGCTCGCTGTGGGCGGCCCAGCTGGCGTGGTGCTGGCCCGGGTCGTGCTCGGTTTGCTTGCGCTGGGCAAAGCCCAGGCGGCAGATGAAGCTGATCGCCTGTTTGACGCTGTCCAGCTCCAGTTGGAGCATCTGGGCCAGCTCCGCAATGCTCATGTGCTCGTCGGCGCTGACGAAGATCTTGTAGAGCAGATTCTCGAAGTAGTCGCCGCTGACGCGGTTCATGACGAAGTTGCGCAGCGGCGGTATGCAGATGCGATCCTCGCCGCTGATGGGCACGTCCAGGTAGATGAGTCCCTTGCGGTAGAGGCTCTGGACCACCGGGTAGTCGCACTTGCCCGCTGGCTGGGCGCCAAAGTCGATGAGATCGTCCAGCAGGCTGCGCTCGGCCGCCGACACCAGGCGTATGTCCGCCTCCAGGACGTAGCCAATGTCCAACCGCCACCAGGGCTCCATGTGCACGTGCACGGGCAGGCGTGGCAGAAAGTCCAGCGGATTCGGCTTCGCGCTGAACAGCAGCGTGCGCGGCGTGTGGGTTTTCAGCTCGCTGATCAGCGCCAAGTACTCATTGCGCCCGATGCCCAGGACTCGTAGGCAGTCGGCAGCTGTGAAGTTGGGCAGCGTGTCGTAGCTCTTGTCGCTGCGCAGCAGCTGGCTGAGCACGTCCAGGTAGTAGTTGAAGGGCGTCACGCGCAGACCCTTGGTCACAATGTCCGCGAGGTGGTAGGGGAAGACGCCCAGGCTGTTGATGTTCTTTTGGATGAGCAGCTCGTAGTAGCGCTGCTCCTGCCGGAACACCTTCGAGGCGAGGTTGCCGCGGAAGCGCAGCTGATTCTTCAAGCTGTAGTTGAATACGTATTTCTCGTAGTCGCGCTGGTTGTTGTGCAGCACGGAGCGCAGATGCACGGGCAGCTCCTGCCAGGGCACATTTCCACGCACGCACAACTGCAGCTGCAACTGGCAGTTGCCACCCTCTGTCGTCGACGTCGTCGTAGACGTCATCGCCCCGTCCACCTGCACACGCAGTTCTTGTTTGCTTTGTTTACCTGTCGCAGTGCTCAGTTCAGTTGTTGTTGCTGCCTCGTGCTGGTTTTGGCCATTGCATGCTGTGTTTTATCTGGTGTGGAATGTCTTTGCTGATGTGTTTACTTTCTTTTCTCTGCTTCGCTGCTCGCTGGCTTCTTATTCTATTTTGCAGCCAAATGAGACACAGCTGATAAAAACAATCGTCTGACTGGCAGCAGCTCACACACACGCGCGTTGCCCAGCACTGGATCAAAAAATACTGCACTCTCACTGGCAAAATACCTCAACAGACGGAATACCCTTTCTATGAAATACCTTGCACGCATGTGTTTGCCAGGTAACGTGCACACGAAAACAACGAATAAATTTGAAAATAAATACCAAATGTTGCCAATTTAGGTAGTTATTTAGCTAAATACCCAACAGCAGCTTAAAATATGCCATACAATATTGCAGTTACTAATATACTAAATATAAATATAACAATATACCAACAATTCTATTTTATATATGCACTTTGCATAATCCCCGCCAATGCAGTATTTTTGAAATTTTAGGCCTCTGGCATATTTGGCGCCTAATCGATAACTCATTTAACAACGCTACGCAACACTCAAGCTGAGCGTTTGCGAACATTAGCAACACTGACTGTTGATGATTTTCAATATTAAAGGCACTCTGCTTTGCCTTGGCTGCGTTTTTCTAAACAAAAATTTGTTCAAACTATCAAAACGTATAAATTTTCGTCTGGCATCGATGTGAAATTGTGCAAAACATTAATGTGAATTGAAAGCGATTTGCTTTGTAGATGCTGACATGCAAATGCAGTGCCACTAATAACAACAACGACAACAACAAGAACAAGAAGCACATTCGGAGAAGCAAAAAAGGGACATCGACATCGATTTTTTTGCACCCTTTTTGTTGCGCACATATATATACACACATACATACATATATATATAGACGCATATATATATATATATTTTGCGTAGGCAAATTAGCACACAAAGACACGAAGCAGCGACAAGTGTCGCCCTGGCCTGGCAAGGAAGCACGCAACGACCCAAAACAGTAAACAGCTATTAGTTTATTGAATCTCAGTGCCTCAGGGAAAGGGACGCTCAATGAGCGGCGGCGGCGAGGAACACGAGCAGCAGAAACAGAAGGCGCGGCCAACGTCAACGTCGCCGTTGCCAGGCGTCTCAAGGTGAGTAAATTAAATACATATAAAAAAAAAACACATATATATTTATATATATTTCGGTCGCTTGCAGCGCCTCGACTTCATCAGCTGCGGCTGCTGCAGCCTCCACCGTGGACACCAGCGGGGGCAATGGCCGGGCCACACCTGAGATGAAGCGCTCAGCCGTACGCAGTCTCATCCAGCGCTACTTCTATCAGCTGCAGTCGGGCTGCGGCAACGTCCACTGCAAGAACAGCAACTGCGCTTCCAGCGGCAAGGTGCCGCCCATGACGCCCAACGAGGTAGCCGCACGCGCCCTCCATCTCTTCTCACAGGACGCACAGCTGTGCGACACTACACCCATGGCGAACAGGTGAGTGAGGTCTATTCGCGGCACGGGTCACTGACTGGCACTAACGTCTCTTGCCTCCTGACAGTCCGCAGCAGGATGTGGACATGCTTTCGCCAAACGACAGCAGTAGCAGCAGCAGCAACAGCTCTACTAGCACCATTACCTCCGCTAGCACCACAACCACCACTAGTACTCAGTCCCACTCCCAATCCCACTCCCAATCCCCATCCCAATCGCAGTCCCAGGCCAATGCTCAGCCAGAAAGCTCCATGGAACAGTCGTCCGCTCGGCCGTCCATGATGATTGATTTAATGAAAATGTCCACACTTGGATCGCTGGCTGCGGCAACAGCCACACCGACGACGACGCCGACGACGACGACAACAACAGCAGCTGGTGACTCGGGCCCCTGCACGCCGACGCTGCCATCCGTGGACTTTGTCGACGCTGAGCTGCTGGAGGGCCTCTACACGCAGTGCCACGCAGCGAACAGCTACGACAGGCTGTGCCAAATGATTGACCATGTCTTCTCCAGCGTCGACCGCCTGAGCAAAAGCTTCGTCTGCCGGCCTGGCCAGGAGCGACTGCACTTGGAGAGCAAATCAAGCAGTGCCCTCAACAAGGAGCAGCTGCGTCAGCTGGAAGGCGAGGCCGACAAGGACGAGGACAGCACCCAGCGCACAGCAACACCAACCGAACGCTGCCCAGCTGCAGCTGAGGGCGGTCAAGCGACTGCAAATGCTGCGGATGATGACAACGACGAGGACGAGCCAATGACTCAGCAGGAGCAAAACGAAGAGTTTCTGCATCGTGGTACCAAAGTGGATTTCCGCGGACTGCGCCACATCAAGCGCCTGCTCTTCGGCGCGCCCTGCCAATCGATCGCCGAGCAGATCACAAACAGCGTCATCCAGCTGGCTGACTACATACGATATATGCGGCTGTACAGGCAGGACTCGTGGGAGCAGGTGCTGCACTGCCTGGTCATATGCTTCGACATGGCCACCAACAGTTAGTATTACTAAGCTCTAGATTAACCTTGTCTAATCTCTGTTAACTCCATCCCAGCTACGGCCAACAACAGCGTCACAGACATGGAATATCTGGATCGCGTGCTGCCCAAGCTGTGCCATGCAGCCGCTGCGATGCCTGTGCAAGCGCAGGCGCGACTCGCTGTCATCTGGAGCGAGTACTGTGCGGATCAGCTGCAGGCGCTGCTCTCCTCCTGCCAGCAGCAGATAACACTCCAGGTGCTGCTCGACGAGGACTCGGTGCGCGAGAACGAGCACATCATAAGCGTGACCAAAGTGCTAAAGGTTAGTCTTCCAATACCCTCTGGAATTACTTTATCTAAACTATTTGTTATCCTTCACTTAGATCGTATTTTATGCCAACATATTGGCCAGTGTGCTGGAGCGTCCGTCGTGTCGGCTGCCGTTGCAGGAGGTGGTCGAGACTGAGCTCGATGCGGCAGCCTCTGCCGTGGAGGAGGGCGAGGATCTGTTTGTCTACAGCTCGCTGCAGCAGCCGCACATGCCAAAATTTGCTGAGGATCCGCTCGAGAAGTGCCTGCAGGTCTCGTACATTGACTGTCGCAGTCCCCTGGTGCCGCTCGAGGAGTTCTACAACGAGGCGCTCAGCGAGCACATACAGATGCACCAGGACTATCTCTCATACAAGACGCTGGCCATGGAGAGCGACCTCGGCTCCAGCCACACAAACTATTTTTGCTTCATGCTCTATGCATTCATCCTAACGCCGGCGACCAAGGTCGACGCGCTCTACTACGACTGCCGCATGCGCATGTACAGCGAACGCTACTCCTCGCTGTACTCCATACTGCAGAACTTTGGCCAGGACGGCCAAGAGGGTGCGCGGCCCGATCTCAAGCTGACTGTGCGACGCGATCAACTAATCAACGATGCACTCATTGGAGTAAGTTCGAATTGAGACAGAGATAGAGAGAGACGGAGAGAGAGAGAGAGATTAATGCTTGAATTCGGTTGCAGCTGGAACTGGTTGCCATGAGCAATCCCAAGGATCTGAAGAAACAACTCGTGGTGGAGTTTGTGGGCGAACAGGGAATCGACGAGGGCGGCGTATCCAAAGAGTTCTTTCAACTCATCGTTGAGGAAATATTCAATCCAGCCTTCGGCATGTTCGTACAGCAGGAGGAGACCCATAATATGTGGTGAGTGTCAGACTTCGATGTCTATCCTTATCCTGCTTATATCATCCTGCACTTGAATAGGTTCAATGCCACGCCCTTTGAGAATGGCGCACAGTTTACGCTGATTGGCATAATCATTGGCCTGGCCATCTACAACAATGTCATCCTGGCTGTGAACTTTCCTATGGTTGTCTACCGCAAGCTGATGGGCTATCGAGGCACCTTCTACGACCTGTGCGACTGGAGCCCGACGCTGTACAAGAGCTTGAAGGCCCTGCTGGACTATCAGGGCCACGACATGGAGGAGGTGTTCGAGCAGACCTTCAAGATCAGCTACAGCAACGTCTTCGGCGAGCTCGTCGAGCACGAACTAGTCCCACACGGCAGCGAAGTGCTCGTCGGGCAGCACAACAAGCGTTTGTTCGTCAACTTGTACAGTGACTTCCTGCTGAACGCCAACATACAGCAGCAGTTCAAGGCCTTTCGCAAAGGATTCGAAATGGTCACCGACGAGTCGCCGTTGAAGCTGCTCTTCAGGCCGGAGGAAATCGAGAAACTAGTCTGCGGCAGTCGCGTATGTAGACGGATCAACTATTTTCCTTTTCGATTCATCTTAAATAATTTTATATTTGTATTTGATAGGAATTTGATTTTGTGGAGCTGGAGCACTCGACGGAGTACGAAGGTGGCTACACAGAGGAAACGCAAATCGTGCAAGATTTCTGGAGCATTGTGCACGCCATGCCACACGAGTCCAAGCGCAAGCTGCTCGAGTTCACAACTGGATCGGCTCGCGTGCCCGTTGGAGGCCTGAAGTGCCTGCGACTGTTGATCACTCGCCATGGGCCGGACAGCGATCGGCTGCCCACTTCGCACACGTGCTTCAATGTACTGTTGCTGCCCGAGTACAGCAGCAAGGAGAAGCTGGAGGAGCGCTTGCTCAAGGCAATCAATTACTCCAAGGGCTTCGGCATGCTGTAGTCGCCGCAAAGGAATATGCCAAAGTAGTTGGTACACATACCTCCAGGAACGCAACAGATACCACCTCCGATAAAATATGATGATGTTGATGATGATGATGATGTTGAACATAACGACGATGTTTGATTAGTTGATGAGCTTTAGTTTGTTTTTAAATTTGTCATTTATTTTTGATACAACTTGTTCAAATGAGACAATATATGTGTGTGTGTAAATGCTCAATGTGGCGCGATGGCAAGAAGGCAAACTTAGCTAAACTTGATTTAAATAACTATTTATATATATATATATATATATATATATATATATATATATATATATATATATATATATATATATATATATATATATATATATATATATATATATATATATATATATATATATATATATATATATATATATATATATATATATATACATATATATATATACTTTACTATGTCGCTCAGTTAATTGTACATAACATAAATTACATTACATTTATTCGCATACTCATACCTACACTCATGTATTTACGTTTGTAATGCAGCACGCATAAAAATTTGCTGAATAAATTTTAAGTTGTGCGCCAATTGATTGCTTTTACTATCGTTCGATTACTTTTCATTCATCTGCTATCGATAGGTAGGTGTGGAGTCTTGAGCGCGTTTCACAGCACTGCCTCTGCATTCATATTGTCTTCGTTTGCCGAGAGTCGTATTTTGCATTTCATTCATGTTATCATCGTTGTTGTGTCCGGTTGTGCAGCGGAGAAGAGCTGTGAATTGTTTCATTTCAAAACAACTTTGCCTCGCAGAATATGCAACAATTATCATAACAGAAAACTGTGCGTTAGAACTGTGAAAGTGAGTGAGTGTGCGTGTGTGTGAGTTTAGGGAATAACAAAGCCAACACCATGCAAAATCATATGAATTGCGCATTGTTGTTTTTGGCGTCGCTCTTGTTGTTTTTGCAAGGAGCCAGCACCAGCGCAGCGGACGCCGATGTCGCTGCACCCGCCGAAGTTGTTGCAGCTGCAGCAGCGCAACCAAACCTAAATGGTATGTATATGTGTGTATAAATGTATGCCTAGAATCTGGAGCATATGAGTTCATCACTGGAATTAGCAAGGCACAAGCACTAAAAAATATTAAATTGCATTCAGCTGCAGAACAGTGCGCCTACACACACGCACACATACAGACCGAGATGCTGGCATTGTCTATACGGCTGTGCATGTGTGTGTGTGTGTATGTTTCTTTCTCTTTCCTCTTTTTGTTTACGTTCCTTTGCTCTTTCAAGCGGTCGTTAACATTCAAAGTGCCTAATGATGTGCACTGGCTGCTCCGCTCTTAGTTTAATTATTTTAGTTCATAAACAAATTCTTTTATTAAGTTTTTACATGCACATTCTTGAGTGTAGAGATTTTCCTTATTCGAACTGCGTCATTACACGGATCCTGTGTCCCTGACAACAGAATTGGGTCATCTATATGTATTAAACATTTTTACAATTGTGTATAAGAATTTAATTTAGTATATTATATTTAATATATATGTATATAAGTTTTATTATCATATAAACAATTTCAGTTGAGAAATGATATATTTAAATTAAATTAATTTGTTTTTAAATTAAAATTTTTAAACATTTAAACTAATTTTTTAAAATTTAAATAAATTTTATATTATTTTTTTATTTAAATTAATTTATTTTATTTAAATTATTATTTTTTTTAAATTTAAATTAATGTTTTTTTTTAATTTTTGTTTTTATCTTTCTACAGTAATAAATCTAAATTTCTATATACCCTGCACCTGCACGCTTCAATTAACATTTTCATCCTGCCCATTTCAGATAAAATCAAAGTCTTCACCGTGGCCACAGAGCCCACTGATGGATATCTCCGCTTTATACGATCTGCCCATGTTTACGACATTGAGGTAAGTTCTTAAAAAAGTTTGCTTAAATTATAAAACAATAAACTGTCAAAATGGCACAGCTAACTGTAAAATTCGAACCGGTTCGCATAGAGACTTTCATAACATTTTACTATCCATTGTACTGCATTGTCTTAAAGTATGTTATGCAAATTTTGTGTTAAACATTTATTGTTTATTTTACGATCAATAAATTAGCTGGAAAGAATTGCTGAAATTTTTAATGTATTTCTTTTTATATACTTATTGAAGTGAGCTTCGATTCTTGCTTACAAATTGACGTGAATATCTGAATGGGTTTATATTATTTTAGACAATTTCAAAACTTATTCTTCTGATAAGTCTAATAATTGCTAAATATTGTATATTTTGAATTGTGGCTCGTTCAATAACAGAGATATTTTACGAACTAACAGCTAAAATAATATAAAATATATTATATTTTTAATTATTATTAGTATATTAGTGTATTATTATCAATATTATTATATATTTAAAAAAATATATGTATAAATATGATTATTTAACAGACTTCTAATTCAATTTACTCTGTATTAATGATAGCAGCTGCTTGACCTGATGATTCTAAGAACTAATCATAATATTCCGAAAATTTAATTTGATAAGCATTAAGGTGCAAGTCATTAGGGGTCCAGGACTTCAACCCTATTTTAATGACCTCACACAAAATTCCATTCCAAATTCTTCTTACAAAATATTGATATGATATACACATATATACATATGTATAATTGATAGATTTAAATATAATAGAAAACTGAGTATCCGACTGAGAGTCTCGTACAGAAAGCTTGAACCTTCTGATTAGAGAGATATGAGGGGACTATAAATTATATAATTTAAAATATAGTATAAGTCAAGAACCTATTCTCCTGTGACTGAAGTTTAATATCCATATTTATCTATTCAGTAAGCATCTATTACAATTGTATGGAAATTGTAAGCTTAATTTTCAGTGAGCATTTCTTGGAGAATTTTAAATTAAAGCTCGAAATACTTTTAATCTCTTTAGATTTATGAAATTTCTATCAAAGAGTTGATTTATTGTCAAATGAAGTCTCTGCCTGTTAGCAATTGCTGACTGAGCAATTTTCTATAAATGGATTTCGAAATTTAATTAAATGCCGTTGTATACTCTATATACATATATGTATACGAAGTATGCTCATATTTCTGTAGAAATATAAATTCTATATACATGTGTATTCCTAAACAAACGATTGGCCCGAAGACGAACTCTTGCCGACATATCTCGGTTTTGCGGCACACTTTTATTGCTGTGACGATTGTAGTTGTTGTATATATACTATATACATAAAGAATATACATATATATGTATTTAGTATATGTGCGAGCGTTTAGACTTTTGTCCAAGCATCCGGCGCTGTCGTCCAGCTGACTACTCTGCATCTCTGATGTGTTACACAGAGATTGGCTGTGGCATTATGCATATACATACATATACATGTGTGATGGGGCACCATATAGTGAACACATGTGTTTGATCGCGTTCCGATGTTTACTTTGTTGTGTTTTAATCACGTAGTCCGTGCAGCAAGCCAGCCAACCAGCCAACAGCCAGTTAGAAGCCCGGCGGTAATTAGCACAATTCAGTTCCCGATTGTTCCATTGATAGTGCTTCAGTACTTTCCTCTCATGTACATACGATGTATTGTACTCGATGCTTCGCTTATCAGCATGCGGCTCAAGCCGGTTTCCCAATACAATTGTGTCGCATATAATCTTTCGAATGCTTCTCATGTTCATCTTTTGAAAGAAATATTCATAAAAGAGAACAAAAAACCAAACACAAAATGCTGATTAGCCGGTTAGCCGGCTTTCGTTCTGGAAGAAACAGTTCTTAGATTTCAAATTTGAACTTTATTTTCGACATTTTGTTTTGTTTTTATGATTATATTTTGGATTTCAGGAATTGTGTCAACTTAGCCATTTAACAAGCCTTAGAAAACCTTAAAAAAAACACTTTTTTTATTAACTGCTTATGTCTAGAGATATAAATAAGCTTAACAGATCTAACAGGTTATCATATGCGGATTATTCAATATCTGTAAATTTTGTCTACAGATTGATCTAACAGTTTCTGTAGGCTTTAACATTAAGTTAACAGACTTGTATGTCCTATTAAATTTAATATGTTTTCATCTACAGATTCTGTTAACGAGTTCTTTTAACAGACTTTCTGTTCAATTTATGTGCATTGCTACTGTTACTGTTATTTAACATTGTAATGTAATATGTTATTTAATAAAATATGTAATATGTTTGTTTGTTAAATTGAAGTTCATAAAAAATAAACGAACGTCTATATAGTTACACTAAACTCTGGTTTATTCAATAACATAGATATTACATTCCAATTACATTAGTTAAAATGTTATGTTTTAAGAGCTAAAAGTCTGTTAAGATAGAACAGCTAAAATTAAGTAGAGAAACTTAATATATGTATATACAACAGCTGCTAAGTTGATGAATTTAGATAGTTAAATATAAAATATATAAGGTATAATGTTCTTATTTATATTCTCTTCTTCATTCAACATCTTTTTAAAGTATTTTTTATAAATTTACCATGGACAGCTTGAACCTGTTACCCAATGAAATTGTCAAGCCTACTGGTCTACGATAAAGACCATTTTACAGAATTATTACATCTTACTTGGAATTTTCGTATTTAACTATCTCTCCTTCTTCTCTTTACAGGTGGTCAGCCTTGGTATGGGCGAGGAATGGCAAGGAGGTGATATGAAGGGCATTGGCGGCGGTTATAAGATTAATTTGCTGCGTAAGGCTGTAGAGGATCTCAAGGATGCTCAGGATACCATAATACTGTTTACGGACAGGTAAATTATACATATCACTTATTCCTTTTAAATTACCATTTATCTTGATTCCTTCCCATAGCTACGATGTCATCTTCACTGCGCCGCTTGAGGAGATCTTGGAGAAGTTCAAGGAATCCGGCGCTAAGTTGCTTTTCTCAGCAGAGAAATTCTGCTGGCCCGACAAGAGCCTCGCAGATCGTTATCCCGAGGTGGAGGGCAAGGCTTCACGTTACTTGAACTCGGGCGCCTTCATCGGCTATGTGCCACAGGTGATTGAGCTGCTGAAGGAGGAGATCGAGGACACGGGCGATGATCAGTTGTACTACACGAAAGTCTTTCTGGACGAGGCAAAGCGTGCCAAGCTGAACATCAAGCTGGATACGCAGTCGCGCCTCTTCCAAAATCTGAACGGTGCCCACAACGATGTAAAGCTGGAAGTGGACCTGGACTCCAATCGCGGTACCCTACAGAATACTGATTTCCTGACCACACCCGCCATTGTCCATGGCAATGGGCCGAGCAAAGTCAACTTGAATGCCTATGGCAACTATCTGGCCAAGACGTTCAGTGGCGTCTGCACCATTTGCCAAGAATATCTTCTGGAGTTGAATGTGAGTGAAGTCTAATAATATATAATTGACTCAACGATCTTATGATCTTTGTTTTCTGCAGGAACAAGAACTGCCCGTCATTACCCTGGCCGTTGTGGTGAATCAGCCTGTGCCTTTCTTTGATATGTTCCTGGCTGGCATTGAGAAACTCAACTATCCCAAGAAGTCGTTGCATCTCTTCATGTACAGCAACGTTGAGCTGCACGATGAACTGGTGCAGTCCTATGTGGACAATCAGGGCAAGGACTATGCCAGCGTTAAGCATATCCTATCCACGGATGGATTGAGCGAGAGTCAAGGCAGGCAGTTGGCACTGTGAGTAGTTTTATGGAAGCTTGGTCCTATCTATATTAGATAAGTAGATAAGGATAAGATCAAATGTAGTAAAGAAATCTGGATAGTCCTGGATATAAGAACTTTTCTGTCCTATCAATTGGCATTTCAGCATTGATTTGTAATATAATTATTATATATATGTATAGATTCATAACTATAGAAATATAATTATATAATTTACTCTTTGTTCTTCTTTGACAGTGACAAAGCCAGGCAAAAGCACAGCGACTACATTTTCTATGTGGATGGCGATGCACACATCGACGACAGCGAACTGCTGCGTGAGCTGCTCAAAATGAACAAGTAGGTTTACCCATCATATATAGAGTCATATATATCAGACGTTCAACTCTCAACCATTGCAGACAATTTGCGGCGCCGGTGTTCTCCAAGTATCACGAGTTGTGGAGTAATTTCTGGGGTGCGCTCTCCGAGACGGGCTACTATGCACGCTCCCACGACTACGTGGACATTGTCAAGCGGAATCTGATGTAAGCTAAAAATGTTGAGTGGGAAATTCGATATGGTTTTCGTTTGGGTACAACTTTATTGCCTATACATATAATGGAACATGGAAAGGGCAATCGAAACTAATCGAAGGCAATGGAGAAATCGGTCTTAAAGCTGCGTCTGTCTATGGAATACATATTGTCCGCCGTGCACTCGTAAAGGCCGGCATCCATCTGCGTGGCTGGATCGATTTCGATCTTGGACTTGACGCGATCGTCGCCAATGGTCCATTCGTGGACATGCATGTACAGATGCTGATAGATCTCAGCGCCGTCCTTGTACCAGGTTATGTGCGGACGAGGATTGCCCTTGGCTACGCACAGAAAGGCGATCTTGTGGCCCAGCACGTACTCGAGATCAAAGTGCGAGGCCTGCAAGATTTTGGCGCCCTGTGGCAACAGAGAGATTGATTAGTTAATAATCTTTGGGCTGCTTCGCTAACACTCACATTGTTGTTGTTGTAGTATTGATCCGATTCGGGATCACGATACTTGCCCGTTATCGGCAGCCCGATCTGCACTCGCGACTTGGTGCGGCCACGACCGCGTCCACGCCGCGCCTCAACGACCGGTGCGGTTAGCATCAGTAGGACCATGGCCAGGCTTATGCTGATTAGCAGACACTTTGCTTGCATCCTACGCTGTCTCTCACTCAAACGTTGCTGTGCGAATCTCGTCTGCTCGGCGACTGACCACCAGCTGCTGAGGTCAATTGTTCGCCTGCCACTGAGCTCGCCCAATTTGCCACAATTGGCGTCGCTTGGGTCTCGCATTTAAATCGCCAGCAGCAGTCGCCGTTAGCCGTGCGGCATTTGGCATTTTGTTCTCAGATCGCTTTGCCTACCATTTGATCGCATCTGATATGCGCAGCTGCTCCACAGGTTGCCTTATTTCACTCAATTTCATTTGATTTGATTTGCGCACTCGCTGAATCTGCATGCCTCTGCACTAGCCTGTCCAAAGGCCATTCTCTTTGCGCACAGTGGGACAAGAGCTATGAAAATGAGTAGTAGTATTTATAGGTGTATATGATAAGGTGTGATTATTATGATAATCGAAGCATAATCTTAATCATAAATTGTACTAGGAATTTCACTAACTGAACTAGTAATTTAGTGATCTGTCATGGATATAATTATTATTTATGTAGACTTATTAGATAACTTGAGATTGATGCATTCTGTTCAATAGTTCATGACCGAGTAGTTCTGTTGACTTTTGACTGGTTCAAGAGTTCATGAGCTACATGTTCTTTTGAACTATTTGACTCTTTCGTGAACCACTGATAAACGGAAACTAGCCCATACAGCGCACTCATGATATTTATCCTGCAGCAACTGCACTGATCTGTTAAACTTCAACTTATTCGACAAATTTAACTACAGATTTCCACTCTAATTCTTATGCCAAACACAAGCTGAATAGAAACATATCTGTATATTGCATAACATACATTACGCTGTTATTAACAGTTTCTCTACACACTGTTAACCTCATGTAAAGTGCGAGACAGACAATGCTCTGGAATGCCAAGCATTCATTTTAATGAACAAATTCAGGTTATTGTCTCTTAGCCTATATGTGTATAACTGACCACATTTTCGTCACTCCATGCCCACTGTGCACTGGCAATATAGATCCCCTACATAACAGAGCTCATTTGCATAGTCAAGTGCCGCAGTTTGTTTTGGTTTCGCTTGCACTCATTTTAATATACATTTTAATAAAATAAATGCAAAAAAATTGTTTCAATCAGGTAATTGAAGACAATTTGTCGGTTACGCACACAGCACAACAGATAGAGAGAGAGAGAGAGGAATAACTGGCGAAAGGTCGAGAACAAAAAGAATATCAAAACGAACTTGAAGTTACAAATTATATTTTGTTTTTATTATTCAAATATTACAGCAAAATGTGGTACAATACGTCGGTGAGAAATGGATTACGAGATATTTTGATAGAGAATGTTAAAAGTTAACCATGGCATAGTCCGTGCGAAAGCCTCGACGATCAATTGCGTAGATATTGTCCGCTTGGCATTCGTAATAGCCTAGAAATAGAATGGGGAAATATGAGGGGCGTTATTGCTAATATTATATATACATATATATATATATATATATATATATATATATATATATATATATATATATATATTATCTGAATAGACATGTTCAATTGATTTCTTAAATCCTTATAATAATTTATATTAGTATAATTTTGAAATATTTATCTTTAACAATTTATTGTCTGATTCCAAATATTCAATAATTTTACTATAACTTCTTCTGGTATAATATTTTCAACTTTATCTACAGATCTTTAGCTCTCTCTCTCTCTCTCTCTCTCACATAGACTTTATATATATTAAATGTAAGCTTACCTGCATCCATTTGCGTAGTTGGATCAATTTCCATTTTTGATTTTATAATCTCTGGCTCTGGATGAGATTCGTGTACCTAAATATAGAAAGATATATAATATATATGTATAGAAAGATATATACGCATTTGATTATTTAAAATCAAGTTTAAACGTTTTTTAAAGCGCATTTACCTGAAAGAAACGATGCTGATAGAGCTCAGCGCCGTCCTTGAACCAGGTGATAGTTGGACGTGGATTGCCTGAGATGCAGAGAGAACAATGTATAAAGAGAGATTTATATATAACATATATATAACAGAGAGATGGATTAGGTATAGAGGGTTCTTTGCAGATAGCTATGGAAATGGAGCTTCAACTACGTTATGTTGAGAATTGAAGTACGATAAGCTTATACAATTTCGATATACAGTAATATGGAGAAAGAATTATATTAAATGTGGAATTTGAATAATAAGATGACCTGACTGAGTTATACGATACCTAGATCTATAAGCATAGTTCTGTTCTATTAGCATAGTTCATAGTTAGAGACTTATATAGGTGTTCAGCTTAGGGTATTTCAGCATTCTACTTACCCTGTGCCATGCAGAAGAAAGTTATCTTGCGACCCAGCGTATAATCCAGCTCAAAGTGCGAGGATTTTATGATCTTGGCACCCTGCGAGAGAGAGAGAGAGAGAGAGAGAGAGAGAGTTTTCTTTAACTAGTTTATAAATATATTATATTTATATATCAAATTTATGTCTTTATAAAAACAAATCTATTTTCTTTTCAAATTTTCACTCACATTCTCATGATCGTAGTAGTTGACCGCGTCCTGTGATCTGTGCTGAATTACAACGGGCTTTTTGCCCGTATAATTGCGACGTAGAACATTGCGACCGCCAGTGCTTCCTACGATAGATATATGTATATGATAAATCGATTTTTGTTTATGTAATTGTGGAAAATTCTTTGATGTAGCTCACTTTGGGCCTGCACCTGGCTGAGATCAGTCAACAGCAGCAGCAGCCAGAGCAGAGCGAATGCTTTGATCTTGCTCCGGTTTAACCATGGACTGGGCATATTTGTTGTTGGCGATCTGTGATCTCTGATCTGTGAGTGCGCTGATTCGGCTTTGCACCCGTCTGTCAGCGTGCAATGTTTTGTTCAAACTGCGAGCAGAGTTTAGGGGTTAGCCCCTGTTTGTTTATCTCACTGATTGAATTTAATCTGCGCCTCGCTCAGCCTCGCGAGAGTTCGGCTACTTTCCATTTCCACAACATTGTTGCGAAATCTATATATGTGAATCTGTCTGTATATGTATATATCTATTTTTCCTCTCTCTCTCTTTTTAGCGGCATATTCAATGTTCCACATGTGACCACAATTTATCTGATCAAGCATAGCGCTTTCGATGCGCTCAGATTCGAGCACAAGGAATTCGACCCTGATATGGCCATGTCCGAGTCTTTAAGAGAAGCTGTAAGTAATCTCTCCCCCTTCTCTCTCTTTCTCTCTCTGCTGTATTCCATATCTAACTGCTGCTCTTCTCATTGTCTTTTAGGGCGTCTTTATGTACGTCAGCAATCAGCGCTATCACGGACATCTGATCAATGCGGATAACTTCAACACGACCGTGGCACGTCCCGATTTCTACACATTGTTCAGCAATCGCTATGACTGGACCCTGAAGTACATCCATCCGAACTACTCGGCGCAGCTGAATGAGAGCATGGTCATTCCACAGCCCTGCCCGGACGTCTACTGGTTCCAGATTGTGACGGATGCCTTCTGCGACGACCTAGTGGCCATTTTGGAGGCCTACGGCAAGTGGTCCGATGGCAGCAATAGCGACAAGCGTCTGGAGGGTGGCTACGAGGCGGTGCCCACGCGCGATATTCACATGCGGCAAGTGGGACTCGATTCGCTCTACCTGAAGTTTTTGCAAATGTTTGTGCGTCCGCTGCAGGAGCGCGTCTTCACGGGCTATTTCCATAATGTAAGTCGTAGGATTCTTCTTCTTTTATGTCAGCTAATGAACTATCCCGCTTGCTCTACAGCCTCCGCGTTCCCTGATGAACTTCATGGTGCGCTACAAGCCCGACGAGCAGCCCTCTCTGCGTCCCCATCATGACTCCTCCACCTACACAATCAACATCGCCATGAATCGAGTGGGCATCGATTACGAGGGCGGCGGCTGCCACTTCTTGAGATACAATTGCTCAGTGACGGAGACGAAGAAGGGCTGGATGCTGATGCATCCGGGTCGCCTGACTCACTTCCATGAGGGCCTGCTGGTGACCAAGGGCACACGCTATATCATGATTTCGTTTATCGATCCGTAGGCGCTGCCCAGTCGAAACTACGCCCGAACTGCCATGCGAAAGGCCACCCCAAAGAATTTATAGTTAGTTTTAATAGTAAGCAACTCGAATCAAATCTAGTTTAGTCTTGGAATGTGGTCCATTATATTGCCTTAGTTGGTCATTCGTTTGCCAAAAATCCTGACTAAACACAAAGTTTGTCTTCGTAATTCCAGGGTCTGACACAAAACTTTATTAAGCCTTAAGTTTAAACTAATTTTTTCGAATCGTGTTCAATTCACTAAGCAAATACAGCAAATTAAAGCAATTTTTTAATAAATGATGTTTAAGATATCGTATATATATCAAATAAATATGCGTGTGTTGAGCTCTGTTCGATTTCAGCATTTGAATTGCGCGCGCAATGCAGCGCTGTTAATTTACACTGCTTCAACAGCAAGCAGTGCACTGCTTAGCCGCGCTCTGTTAATGCAGGCACAGCTGTGCGCAGCGCTAACAGCAAATGGCCCCCCTTTGCATGTAGAGAAGACTGAACATAATACATATTCTTTGCTTAACATATGAAACTATCTCTATATATAGAGCTTTGTAACTTACGAGATTTGACAGCACATTAAAGTTCTTATTGCATTTCTGTAGTTTTGAAATCCAATAAGAACTCGTTATCTCATATACATATGTGTGCATAGACTTTTGCTGCGCAGTGTAAATGGGTAAATGCTCCGTCCGTCGTGCAGCGGTTTCTTGTTTCCGTTTCGTTTTGCTTGCGTTCAGTCGCATTTGGAATAACAGTACGTGCGGGTGTTTTCGCGGGCGCGTTTACGTCGCCGTTCGCTTCACATCTACAGTTAGTTCTTGCCTAGCCGTTGGCGCGCCTGGACAACGCAAAGTGCGTTTGGAGTGTTGTTGCCCTTAAAAATAGTCGAAATATCTTACAACAACAACTCTTCTCTCAATATTTCTACTGTGTGTGTTGGTACAAATTTAAATACATATGTATGCGTATGCGTGTGTGTGCATAAATCGAATAAGTATTCGAAATGCCGCATCCTGTGAAAAGTGAAACAAACAAAACAGCAAAAGGGCAAGGCAAAAGTTTTGTTATTGGCAGCGCAGACATTGCCTCTCGGCCACAGGCTCTTCTGGGCGCTCTCTCTCTCTCTCTTTCTGTCTCTCTTCCTCTCACTCACTCTGCTTGCTGCCCTGTGCTAGACTAGCGTACGCCTCAGCGGCTCATTCGATTTTCCTTCTTCCTCTTCCGCGTGCGTGTGGCCTGTGCTCCTGTTGTTTTTGTTGTTGTTGCTGCTGTTGCTGTTGTTTATGCTGTTACTTTTTGCTTGTTCCTGTTTCACTTGCCTACATTTTTTACTATTTTATTTACACTTTTCGGCTATGTGTGTGCGCGGCGTGCAGAGGTGGAGCGAAAGGGGCGCGCATTTCGCTCACACCTGAGCCACGTTTATGTGCGCGCCCTGGAGTTGCTCTGGCAACAGCAACAGCAACAACAACAGCAACAACATGAGCACGAGCCATAGCTTATGTTATTTGAATTTCCTTTTTATGTAGCAAACACGAAAGCTCGAACGTGGCATAAAAAAAGAGCCGTTAAAAACATTAAATTATCACATATTGTAGAATAAGAGCAACAAAGAACTGTAACGGTTAAGTGTCAAGTGTAACTGCATCTGCAATAGCATCGACAACAACAACAACAACAACAACTCCCAGCCGGCAAATGATCAGGCGAATTAAAACTGAAAGTTCGCCCCGAATTGTCGCCTAATGAGCATGGGACAGAGGGCGGGCAGAGCAAGTGTCGCCGCTGCCGTGCGATACGTTCGTGTTTCGGGAGCCATCCAGTGCTGGAGGTGAGTGTACATATATATATATATATATATATATATATATATATGTGTGTATATGTGTGACCGTGTGTGTGTGTTTATGGGTGCTTTATATTCTCTATTAGCGCTGTGTTTTTGTTTCTTAGCCGCCTTGAAATTAGCTAAGCAGCTGCTAATTGGGGTGGCAGGTCGTGAACAGAGAACAGCTCCAAGTGTTGAAGAGCGGACGGGGCGGGGTAAGGAGTGTAGGATGCACGAGCGAAGCTAGCATAGAGAGGGCGACAACTGTTTAACGGGACATCAGCAACTGGATGCTAATAATAAAACTGCATCGAACATATGCTCAACTCGAAAGATTATTGGCAATTCTCTTCTTTGAGTGCGTGTCTAATTTAAGAGTGCACTGCAAGAAAATGGGTGAAGTAAAGTTTTAGATTGTTAAGTCATATAGGTATATTATCATACTATAAATAATTTTTAAATTTAACCTTTATTATATTATTATATTATTTTAATAATTATTTAGGCAACTCCCTATTCTATCTTATCAAACAAAAATATAAATAATTTAGAAATACTAAAAATCGATAAAATGGATGTAGAATTACGTCTCAGAGACAACTTATTCAATCAAGTCAAAAGTATAGCACATAGAATATAACGGTATTATATTAAAGCTATTTATCATATTTCGAACTTATAAATCCCAATCATTCATAATTATTTTCTCAGAAACTATTACTCTTAAGACTTCGACCACTAGTTGTTATAAATTCCCTGAAGAGAACAGCTCACAAGAGGTTTCTTCAGAATTAAAAAATACCCAAGAGCCAGTAAAGTTTTTTGAGATTTCTTATTAAAGATTACGAAACATTATTTTTTTGGGAATTATATTTCTTTATTCCAAGATTTCTAAAGGTTGATTAAAGTTAAAATTATTTTCATTTATTCAAATTATGATTTACTTATTGTTTTAAGGGATATTATTATTGACATCTTTTGCGGAAGAATACTTTTTTCTATGCGCAAAAAATAAAAAGAAACTATTTGTTGGCAAATTTTATTTTATTGTATATTTTATTTATTTTATAAATTTGATATATGCTTTATTATTTATTATTTTATTATTTAATTAAAGATATAAAAACAAAATATTTTTGATATATAAATATTTATAAATATAAATCATTTTATAAAAATTCTTATTCTTTTCCATAATCCGTATAGTACAAATTGAAAAACAAGTCCACTCTTTTCTCTGCTCTTTCTCTGCTCTCAAAAAAAGCAGGAAAATTCCTGAGCTTTGCTTTGGCAGTTGCCAAATGGAAGCAGAACAGTCGCCGGCAGATATTTTCTGTCTGCTTAGTTTCTGTTGTAGTTTATCTTATGGACATTTAGCTGGCAGTTGACAGTACTCGGACTTTGGCCCCAAGGATGTTTGAGTGAAAACATCTCAAATAACTTAAACGATGTCCTGGGATGTAGTTTGCTGTTATCTTTTGTGGCAAGCCAACCCAGCAAGCAAACAATCTGCTTTTGAGCGGGTTTTTGTTATGGCTGGCATTGCGATAGGTTCCATGTGCAGTGGAGTTGGATGTAAGTATATACATATATATTTATATATATATAATTGCTGTCCATAGCTGAGAAAGTTTTCTGTTTCCAGCAATTTGTAGTAGGATATCTCAAGAGTCTTGCTATCAACTGCTAGGAGATTAGGTCAAGATATATAGTGTATATACCCATTCTCATACTCTATGCATATAAGACTTATATATCAATATTTAGAATAGTATATATAAAGAGTAGTTCTATTCTATTGCGAAAGAGAAATCTCATTAAAAAATAAGAACTTTTCCTTCTACACATTTTCCCTTCTTTTATGCAATAAAATCATAAATCTTTAAGCGGAAAACAGCCATGTAATACTTGTTCTATGCCCAATTCCTAGTCGTAAAATAAACTACACGAGCTTAGGATTAAATAAATAATATATATAAAAAAAAAACATAATAATTGCGCTTGAACACGAAACAAGTTTTTAAATACAGCTAAACATTAAACTCTTTTGAGGTTTGTGAAAAAAACAAAAAGTAGACATAAGCTCCACGCAATCTTAATTGTCATAATCACAGCGAGGGGAGGTCCAGCACATACACACACAAATACACACACTCACACACATGTATGTGTTAGTTACCATATTTTGCAGAGCGCCCTTTGCGGCGTGAAAAATTAAAACGTGACACAAATTACTAGACTCTGAGGGGCTCACACACACACAAACACACACATGTACACACACACATACATAAATTCCATTAACAGGGTGTCCTCTCTCTCTCTCGCTCGACAGCTGCACTGCGTCTATCCCGAGAGGCTCGAGGGCGACGAAAAGCCTTCCGCATACTCTCTACGCTAGCTCCATCTCCCTCTCTCTCTCTCTCTCTGTCTTTCACTCATTCTCAAGCACACCTCAGGGGGGACTTTGTTAATAAATTTTATACGCGTAGATTTTGCACGCACATTTTTTTGAAGGATTTCAGCCCTGTCAACAGGCCAAGCACCCATTGAGCCATCCCCCAGCAGGCATTTGCATATTATAAGGGCCATAAAAACACATTCCAGCGGCTTAAATCTCTTCTCTATTTTGATGCTGATTTAAAGTTTGCCTGCAACTTGATCATATATCCATATAGCAGAGCTTTTTAATAGAACAATTTATATTAGTTAAAAATATTTAATTGAAAACTCAATGAATGTGTTCAATATATTGGAAAAGTCATTCATTTTGACATATTTTTATTAGCATACAGATATATAAACCAATATATTTCATATTATAGATATTGGATTATAGAAGTTACATATGAACTTGGGCTTCTTTCAAAGATTATTCTATACGATTCGTTTTAATTTTTTTTTTTTAATATTTATTATCAATTTGAAATACTTTTAAATTATATTACCACCTCTATAAATTGGACAACATTTTGAAAAATTATAAAAATTAATTTTTATTTAATTTCAATAATATATTAGAAATTATATAAGTATTATTAATTTCATATATATTTAAATGTATTTCACAAATGCTAATCGAATACAAATCTAAGTTTTATAAATTAATAAATAACATTTCAGCTATTTATTGTTATCAATTTTTATATTAAATTTAAATTATTAAACTTAAATTCTAACATTTTTTTTATTTTTTTAATTTAAATTTATCTCTACATAAAGACTTTCTGTTTTATTTTAAATATTTTCATAATTTTTAGCAATAAATGAAATTTTGTTATTTATTTTGCGAAACTTTAATTAGAATTATTAATAAAATTAAATATATATACCTATATATAATTCTATAATATATATTTACTTTCAAATAACATCAAATCTTTTGGTTTCTTAATTAAATTTTAACTAAACTTCGGGATCTTTCTAATACTGCTTACATCATTCTAGCGTATTCGAGAACGTTTAGAAATTCAGGCATTCGATTGAAAGCATTTATAACTTTTAGTTAGTGGATAGAATTAGTTTCTTTCGGGGCAGCAAATTGTTACGGTTGGGCGGGTTCCGGGTTCCGGGTTGGCTGTCTGTCTGCTTCTTGAGCACGCAAGTCATTTCATGGACTGGCCGACCCTTGCCGTGCGTTTCTGCCAGAGGCAGCTGCGTGAGTTGATGTGAATGGATGGAATGGCTTTGACGGGCTAGCTGGCTGGCTGGTTGGCTGGCTCACTGGCTGGCTGGCAGACACTGGACATGAATATCAACAACGAGTAGCAGCGAGCAACGAGCAGGAAAAGGACTTCACTCAATTTGACAAACATGACACAGAAACCCCCGGAGCTGACTTGCAATTTGCCCTGGACAGACACTTTTCTCTGCTCGCTCCTTGCTCCTACTGCTGTTGTCCTTCCCCAGGCAGCGCCTTGCTGCCCCGCATTGGCAATTAAATTTTTAAAATGCCATTTCGAAAGCTATTTGGAGCGCCTATGCGAATGAGCAATGGCAACTGCGTGCCTGCCAGGACTAAGCACTAAGGACTCAGGCCCTAGTACTTAGGCCAAGAAATTGCCTAGCATTGCGGACAGACAATGACAATATTTTCACAAAATAAACCTAAATTCAATTTCAGTTAGAACCGACTACATGTGACGTGTGTGTGTGTGGCCAAGTCAAGGAATACCCTACCGAAGAGTTGAATGCATATTTCATGGGATATATAATGAAGTGGACATACAATGAAGGGGCATTTGAGCTGGCAGCTTGCTAATATAATTAATCTACATAGATAGGTAGCAGCAGTCGAGTGGGTAGAGAATTACATATCGAATAAAGTACATTGTTTGGAATATAAATTAGGCGAATAGGCGATGGCATAGAAGGTTTAGAGAAGATGCTTTTCGAATAAATTAAATATTCTTAAATACTCAAATATTTTTAAAAGTATTTTTGAGGACTATTGCTTTCAGTTTTATATATTTTATATAAGTGAAAAATTTCTATTATAATTTTTAGTGTACTAAAAAAGAAAACAATTTATGAACTTTTCAATTTGAATATTTTAAAAATTTAATTCGAGAGATATTTAATATATATTATAATAATAATTTTTATTTAATAATGAATATATATTAATATATATAATAGATATTCAGCAATAGGCTTATATTTAAATAATTTTCTTCTTTTTCCGCAAGCGTTTAGAGTGCTGCGAGAATCTTGTTTTATAATATTTTATATATTTTTAATACCTGTATATTTATTAAGCAAGTAAATATATTTTGAAAGAGATTATTTTTAAAATATTCTTGTATTTTTTTATATTTTAATATTTTATTAATATACTTATCTTAATAAGACTGTTCAGATAATATAGATACTACTATATATTATTATTAATAATATTGTCATTAGGGTATTTAGCTTTCACTTTGCCTAGTTTAACATTCTGATATTGTGTGCGCCCTGTATATGAGACTCATGGCTTGTGGCACACGCAGCGCAGGCCCTGGGGCTGGCTGTTGGGGCAGAGTGGGGGCTATTCTAATTTTTTGCGCCTTTGTTTTGCTTGCAACTTTCGCATACCGCTGAATCACTTGACTCGCTTGCTGCCAACTTCCTCGTGTCGTCGGCGGCCAGTGGCGTTTCCTCTAGCCCCTCGCTCTCTCTCTCTCTCTCTCTCTCTCTCTCTTTCTGTTCGGCTCAAGGACTCTGCTCGAATGCAGCTGCCTTGCTTGTCTTGGCCATCTGACAAGTGGGTCTTCGTCTCTCTCTTTCTCTCTCTCTCTCGATATGAGACCTCAGGCGATTTCTGCCCGCATTGCAATTTCTCACAATGTTGTCTCTGATTGTTCTTCTTCTCTCTCGCTCTCTCCCTCACTCTGCTTGTCTTTGTTTTGTTTTCTGTTTTGTATTTTCTTCTCTGTGGTAATTTAATTGCCAATTTTCGCAATTTTTCACTTTTTGCACTCCGAGCAGGGCCAAGAGCTGGCTACGGCAACTGTAGCTTGCCAAAGGAAATGGAATTTTCTTTTATAATTTGTATTTGAGGCATTTCGCTAGCGAAGATTTTGGCAGCACAAAATCGATTATCTCCGAAAGTTGCAATAAAAGTTGGCAGCTGAAAAGTCCTTGAACAAATTGCTGCAATGATGACGGAGAAACACTTGAGCAAAAGGTGCCAAAGATTAGAAAGTCTTTTGCATAAGCAGAAGAGGCTGGCAACTTATAGCTTGTAATTTATATACAATTTATAGTCAAGGAAATACATAATATAAAACTAGCATAGCTGCTGGTAAGTTTTTATGGAATATAGCTGTTATAAATGGGACAAGTGGGAGGAGCAATCTCAGTGAGAGGAGCAATCTATGCAGATACATGTGAGCTGCTGTCACTCTTTGTTCGGAATTAGTCAACACTGGAGTGGTATAGTCGGAGGAGATGTTCGACTGGGTGCAGCAATCTTAGCGCGACTCTTTGTCGACGCCTCTGATTTAAGATTTCTACATAATACACATACTTTAGCATTGGTTTCCCACGGCTTGTAATTTGAGCATGCTGCACAAGTGTTTCGTTTGTGATCGCTTTGACGTTGGGGCTGATCGTAAACTGCTCAATGCTCTCCCTCAGGGCACTTGACGGCGTCAGTAAGTAGCTCTCAGTACCCTGCTCATGCTTAAAGATTCTCCCGAGAGGCCACAAACGTCACTGCAGGAATCTCTCTTCGTTGAAAACACTAGAGCCGTCTTGAGCAAATGAAGCAACTGTCTGATATTTTCCCAAAATTATGATATAGACAAAGTTTTAACTACAAATTTGATTAAATACGTAAGGGAAGAGAAGTGCGAATAAAAATCAAGTAAATTGTAATAGAGGTATCTTGAATGAATATATATATATAAATAATCAATTGTCACTTTGAATACACTGATATTTTAATGGAATTATGAATCATATAGCCAACACACGTGATACCTTTAAAGTAACATACAACTTTGTAGAAAACCCCACATTTAAGATTGTGTACAAAAGTATATTTAAATATATATTATATATACATATGTATATATATGTTCAAATTTCAGTTCTAGGTTTCGGCATACACTGGGCATTCGCCACAATCTTTGCCAGCATAAAATTTCACTCTGCAGCAGAGTCTCTCTGCTGTTGTTGTTATATGCTAATATTTTAGACTTGCAACAACATGAGTTACTGCTGATATGATGTATATATAAATATATACATGCATATATATATATATATAGTGTGTGGAGTAAAGCCACAATCAGATCGTAACTTCCGCTTCATTGTACATTCGTATATATATACGTATTAATTGTATTTCAATTTATATGTAGATAAAAATATATATGTTAAAATGCTATTTATGCTGTACATGCAGAACAAGCATAGAATACAAGCGGCAACAGCTACAACACTAACTAAAGCCAAAAACAACTGAACTGGAAGGCAAGCGAAACCTTAACATATAACACACTATATAGTTATGGTTATCGGACAAAGCAATACTCCATATATGTATATGCATAAATATCCAAACCCATTCCACAGCAAACGAATGCTAATAGCTTAAGCCCCACTTCGTAGACGAGCTATATAGAAGTATATGTGAATGTATATACATATATATGAATATGTGTGCATATATATATACTGATAATAGCAGACTTAACCCATACCAAGCTGCTATAGTATATATCTATATCGAAAAGAGTTGCCTCTACACTACATATATATTATATATAAGATATCTTATATATGTATACTTTTCTATGCAGAACAGAACTGCAATTTAAATGAATATAAATCTATATATTTATATAGACACATCTATTGTATAACTAAATATTATATATTTCTGCATAAATTAGTTTATGTATTTTTTAGTTAGCATTTTTCGCTATTGTCAAATATTCGATATATACCAAAGTCTTCCTTATCTATATCCTACTCATATCCCCAATAAGTAACATATCTATGTATATACGTATATACCTCGAAATATGCAACATTCTTATCATAATTAGCCTTATGTCTCGCCTTGGATTCTATTTTCTTTTGTAGATATACAAATTGCTTAGTTTTAACGAGTTCACAACTTTGCGATAGAAAATTCATTTACTGAATATTTATTTTTCTTAAAATCATTTACAAACGGAAAACTTTTATATATTATTTAAAATATGTATATTTTTATAGCTGTAATTTGCCTGATTGATTGCTGGTCACAAAAATCAGAGAAATTTATAATAACATTAATGGGCCTGACAAATCCCTAATTGATCAAAAGTTATTAAAAATCATTTGACTGTCAACAGTTTTTGGGGTCTTATGGAGGCCTAGCCCTAGCCCAATTGCTGGCCTTTGCCAGATGTCGGCAGATAAGATACATTGAATGGGCCAACGTGGCTTTAAAGGCGGGAAATTCATATGACGCACTCAACTGTAATAGGTGATAGTCTAATTATATATAGATATATAAAGAGAGAGAGAGAGAGAGAGAGAGGGACAGAAGTTGTTATCGTCAGTATTTCAATGTTGCCTAAAAGGCTTTCACACCTATTTTTGAACAACTTTCTTAAACTGTTGCCTCGTTAAGTTTTTGCCTCTTTGGGCCACACCCAGTCAAATTATGTGTGGGGGGCGCAACAGTTGCCCCATTACGACTGCCCCCAAAGTGAGGCCTGCCATCCTGTGCCGTTCCTTGTGCGTGCCTTCGATTGATGATGGCTTTTTAGTCGTCCTTTGTTCAGCTGACAAATCATTAAAATCCTTTCGCTACAGTGGCGCAAAAGCGAACAATCTTGAGTTGAAATTAGTTAAATATTAAAATATTTTTTTAAAAATTCAAATTGTATAGATTGTTTGATTCTTCTTTCATTGTCAATCAGAAATGCTGATAATAAATAATTATTTACTTTCCTTTGGGTAACTATACACTCTGTATAGGTTCCATAAATTATCTAAAATAATTATTTTGCTTTTTTAATAAAAATAAAGATAAAAAATAAATATAAATATATACAAATGAACATAGAGTAATAAAATAAAACTAAACATTTATTTAGTTCCCTCATTATAATTTTAATAAATATCAACTTAAGCAAAGATAAACAAAATTTGAACTTCCGTATAGATAGCATAAAGTTATGGCCAGGTATCTTTTAGTTGTGCCCTCCCAGCATAATAGTCCAAGTCGAATTTATCTAGTCCCACTAGGCGCTGAGGCCACTGTGCTGGCATTAGGCTAATTGCCAGTGGCTTATCGCTGCTTGGCTCAGCCGATTAATTTGCTTTCATCAGTTTTATGAACTTTGGCTTTGATTTGGCCATTTAGTCACAAAGTAACTTTAAATGAGTTAGATATGGAAATAATGTTCGATAAGCAAATATCCGAAAAGCTTTTTCTCTGAAGCATATTAATCAGGGAAATATTTAAATGGCTCAGCGAGTCTATTCTTTCAAGTTGAAGGTACGAGCACTTTATTAAATTATTATTGACTTGATTTTATTGCCTTGATTAGCGCGCGTTCGCGGCTCTATAAAGCGACAGCAATATTTCATTATTGTTGCTGGTTCCATTTCGATTCGATTACTATTTGAGCATAGAAGAGCAGAACGAAACGTGGCATAAAATATTTGCGGCACGTTCGGATCCTGTTTGCCGTATATTGGTTGATATATGAATGTGCTTGATACACTATAACTCATTGGGGCATGGAATTCTCCCAGCTCTCTCGCTGTTTCTCCTGCTGCTGCTGCTAATCCATTAAATTTGAAATATGATTTTCGCCAGCGACTTTACAGCCATTTTGAAATGGACCAGAAATGGAGGCGACGCTCGGAATTTTCGGATAAATGCAATAAGTTCTGTGCCAAGTCGTGGAGCGTTGGGGTCCTCGGCTGGTTGGGCTCGGTCTGGCTGGGTGTGTGTGCCGGGGCATGGGTCAGAGTTCGAGGCCAAACACAAATCATGCAAAGAGTTTGCTCCTTCACATGCGTCGGTTTCACTTTTGGCTTCTTTGTGCTTATGTCTGGCCAGGCACGTGCTCTCTCCCTCTCCGTCTCCCCCTCTTCCTCTCCTCTCTAGTCGCCCACACATACAAATATTACGCAATTGTTGTCATCCAGCTGAGCACAGTGGAGCCATTTTATACGCTCGTCGGGCGCCAGAGCCCGGGATTATGTGTGAAGTAAATTACACATATAATAGAGCTGCAAATGCAATTCGCGAGGACTATTCAAGGCGTCCTTGCCGCAAAGCCAAATGAATGCCGCACATTTTAAGACCGCAATATAATACATTGCCGCCGGCTTGACTAAGTTTAACTGCGCGATTTTAATTTCGGTTTTAGCTGAAGCACTAATGAAGGAAATGAATATGGATCTTTGTAGAATATTAAAGTATGTTCTTTATACGGAGGTATAGAATAAATAAATAAACTAAAACTAAATAAATACTTAAACAAATAAACAAATAAGTAATCTAATAAATAAAAAAATAAATAAATTTAGGAAAAAAATAAAATAAAACAAAAATAAATAAATAATTATTTAAATAACAAATAAATAAATAATAAATAAAATAAATTTTAAATAAATTATACAAGTAATAAATAAATGTAAATAAATACCTAAATAATACAAAATATAAATAAGTTATAAAAATAATAAATAGTTAGAAATAAATTATAAAACTTATATAGCTTGTATATATAAGTTATATAAATTAAATAAATTACATAAATATTTTACTCAGTGCCAACAACAATTGTGAATAACTTGGCAGACGACTCGAATGAATTTGCTGCTTTTAGCTTTAACTCGCGATTTTTATATATTTTTCATAAATATTGTTGAAGCCTTAAAATAAATTGAATAATTTATAATTTTACTTACAATATTGGAAGCCATATAGAAATGTATAAAAGCTTGAGCAAAAAAAATGATCTCATATATACAATTGGATTAATATAAGTGTGAGAGAATACTTTGTATTCCGATATGTACTAGGAGAAATTAAATATAAATTCGAAATTATAGCTCGATCAATAAATTATAAATATTAATAATATTTGTTTATTAAAAATATATTAAATTTCTCTTTACAATTCGTTTATATCCTAAGCTATAAAAATCTTTAGTATTTCTCTGAATTTTAGAATAAATCAAAACTAAGAATTCTTATATTTATTTTATTTTATTTTATTATATTTAATAATATATTTTTATTTATATATTTTTAAAATATGTAGTAAATGTATCTCTTATTTAAATTGAAAGTTTCTGTAAGAAAACAACTCGGAATTTATTTCTAAGAATATTTCGTCAAGTTTTCATCTTGACTAAAGTTATGACACTCTTATCAAGGACATCTCATTCGCATGCCGCTATAAAGTGGCATCCGGGTCGTAAGTTCTACGCTGTTTCAGTTATTTTTTCCGCACTCTCTCTCGCTCTCTCTCTTTATCTCTCTCACTCTTAGTGTGTCTCTGTCACTTACTCGCTCTAGCATTGTCGACAGAGGCTTCTGTGCCCACTTGTGGTATTTGCGCTGCCCACAGCCACGCCCACATTTTAATATCTAGCCGCATTCTGCTGTTGTGTTATATGTATGTGTGTGTGTGAGGGTGTGTGTGTGTGTGTGTCGACTCTTCTTTATGTTTCTTTTGTAATTTTGTGGAATTGTCATGTAAATGGGTTAAGTTCTGACACTAAATTGTTTTTTCCGAAAAGCCTTTTGCTTAGTTTTCAGCTTTTATTGTTTTCGATATTTTATTCATTAATATGCAACAATTGTAACCAGAACATAAAAGAAGACTTCCAATACACATACATATTCATTGTCCATTCTAAATTCCACAGATTTATGGAGTTTATTCAGCTAATGAAAGGAATTCAAATTCAATTTAATGTTGGTGTGTACTCTGGGCAGGCTGTTAAGGACTGTTAGGAATTATAAAGATGGTTTTTAAAATATAAAAATATACCAAGAGGAATATATATTAGCAATATGTGATTTAGGCAACAAATTTGGTAGAAATACACCTATTCGTTTATCACTTTTTAGAAATATATTTATACATAAATCCAAATATTTGTAAAAGATCGAAAATATGTATTTAATATTTTATTTATTTATTATATATTATTTATGTAAGAGCTACAAAATACAGCAACCTTGAGACGAGCTCCGTTTGTCAACCGGAAAGTAATATTCAAGCAGCTTGCTGCTAAATTTTTTATTAATTCGAGGCCATAGTTAGCTCAAATGAATTTGTGATTAATTTATATTTAATTTAAAGTTTTTACATTATTTGCACACATTATATATAAACTTTAAAATAATTTAAAAATATTTTCCAAACCGAGCTTATGGCTTTTCAAATAGGTGAAACTAAGAGTGTCGTATCAGGATATTTATATTAATAGAAATCGATGTCCATTAGTCTCTTGATATGAACACAAATTATATATGTATATATTATACATATATACAAAAAAAAAAAAACAATTTGAGAAAACGAAATAAAGTTTATATACATATATTCCTGCTCAAGCTCCCCCGCTCACTGATCTTAAGAAGCTGCTCGATTTGCTCTGTGTTCTTTCACTGACTCTGTGATCCAGTGCTCACGTATAGAAAGCAACTCACTGAATTCGGAGTTTCACTCAATTTGGGTGAGAGTCTAGCCTATATAAAGGCGACGCTTCTGCTGAGGCTGCTTCAGTCTTCAGTTTGATCTCATTGTGGGCAGTCACTGTGCAGAGCAGTGGGCAAATCTTGTTCATATTCTAATTGTTAATATAATATTTTGTTAATTGAAATGCTTACGCTTGTTAGTAATTTTAGAATAAGTTTTTATGTTTAATTGTTAACTATTTTGCTAACAAACTTAGCGATAGACAATGTTATGAGCATATTAATTTTTAAATTAATGATAATGTTCATGAAGGTGTTCATGACGATGCTCATAATAATGCTCGTAAAGACGGTCAGCATGGAGTCCACAACGATGTTCAATAAAATGTTCACAATGACGTATATAACCGCACTTGTATTGACGTTCAAAAGGACGCCCGAAATGATGTTCAGTACGATGTGTGTGATGACGGTCATTAGGACGTTCAAGATTACATTCATGATGACATTCAGAATCGTGCTATACATAATGTTAATGAAGATCTTCATGATATTGTGCAGAATGAAGCTCCGAGTGATGATCAGCATGATCTTCATAAGCATGCTCGTCGTCATTCTCGGAATGATGGTTATAAAGTTGTTCATAATGAAGTTCAGAATGATGTTCATGATTAAATATGTTGATCATTTACTTAGTGATATTAAAAATGAATTAATATAAACAAATAACAATTTTGACATTGATGACAATACCACAAGCCAGATAGATTCACCTTGCTGTAAAAAGAGGGAAATTTATATATTATATAGATATATTTGTATGATAAAGAAGTTCTTGCATTCCACATCTAAATGGTTAAGCTTATTTGGTGAGGAAGAATTTTGAATATATATATATGAATATATCAATATCAATATCATATTACATATGTCTATACTTTTATATAAGCCTCAGCAGTCGAACTTATATGTTTTCTTCCTTCTCCTATTTCAATTATGTCATCTATATAAATTCTATATAAATAATCTAGCTATTTTTTGGTCTACTTCTTAGATCGAAAATTTAGCTGAAGACTAAAAACTTTATACCTCAACATGCATATAGTTATGGACAGATATGTAGGTGTTTACACAATACCCGTATGAACCCCGTTTTGGCATATGCCGAGCGGCGCCCGACTTTGGCCAGTGGAATGCAGAGCGCAGCAGAATAAAACAATTTTAAAATTGGCCATTGAACTTTCATATCAGCGCAACGGGCGAAATGCTTTTTAAAACGCTTAAGCACGCGAACATGCATATTGCCACGCCCACTTATAATTGGAGGAGTACGAGCTAAAAAAGAAAACAAAAACCGAGTGCATTATGCAGAGGAAAAGGGGAGTTGTTAAACACAGTTAAAAGTGAGGAAAATGTAACTAAAGAGGTGTTAACAACAGTTGAAAATGTCTAAGAACTGGACTGGAAATAGTGATACTATAGAAATATATATATCTAATAAAATACAAAAGATAATCAATTTTAAAAAATTCTAGAAAATTTTACATTTGATTGCCTTTTTATAATATATATATAATTGAATATTATTTATTTATATATCTAAGTACTACATCACATATTAATAGAATTTGTAATGTAAGGAATTCCCTCTGCTCTATATTTCTAGGGTATATATAAGCTCAACACAAATTGAGCTTCCGCACATTGTGCCGAGTTGGCAGCCCGCTCTATCACACCTCGAATCCCCTGCAGCCCGGCAATTGCTATTGCCAATTGCAGCCAGTTGGGAGCAGCTGTTAATGCTCGTGATAAGCATTTAGTTAAATGCTCGAAAATGCTCCATTAGAGCTCAAAATGCAATTACAATTAATATTTAGTACGATGTTGGTGGGCTGCAGCTGCAACTTTGCAAACTTTTAGCTGGCAATTTGTTTAATATCTTTACAAAATAATTAAAAGGAAATTGGCTTTAAAAATAACCCATCAGGTTCTAATTTGAAGACTGAAATAAATTGAATTAAATTAAAATTTTAAAGGTTTAATATTTAGAATTTGACTTCTAGCAAAATACTTGTGTAAAGCTTTATTTATTGCTGATTTAAATATCTACTTATTTATTTGGTTATTTATTAACTTATTTAAATATTTATTTATTTGTTTTTTTTTTCTTTAATCAGCTTTATACTATGTATATATTTAATTAAATATTACTGTAGGAGAAATTTGGCTTTATCAACACTTATCTGCCAGATGCCATATTAATTATTCATAATATAAAGAGCATTCCTTCTTGAATATTTGAATTCAATAAATATTTTATATAAACTTAAATGTATTGCTATATGAGTATATACACATATAAATATTTCTGTATTTCTATTGAAAGCAGACTCACCTTGACAATGGTTTTCTCCTTTCGCGTGCAAATCAATTAGCGCAGCTACAAGACTTTGGGAAAACACAACGTTTGTTTGTCGTCTAATATGTTTCACTTATCAGTGAGGGGCAGTTCAGGCGTCGCCTGCTTCGAAATTACATAGCATAATTAGCGCAGTTGAACAAATATTTACACCGTTTGATATATTGATTATTAAGCCATTCTCCGCTGACCTTAACTTGCCGCGACTGTGATTCCAAATTCAATTTATTGAATTTCACTCGAACTTACTGAAAATGCATATACAGAGGGTATATTGTTTTCGTGAAGGGGCAGGAGGGGAGGAATGCTAGACAGAAAAAATATACTTAAGGCTGACAAGTTGATTTATCTACTTTTCTATATAGAGTATTACAAGTGCCAGATCTGTGGAGGTTGCAGGGTATCTGACAGTTAGAAAGCCTCAATATTCTTGCTTGTTTACATATAGTACGTATAGATTTGTGCGCCCGATAGCATTATCTGTTTAGCAGCTGTCCATTTAAAATGCCAAATTGAATCTAATGAAAATGATAAATTACATATATATATATATATATATATATATATATATATATATATATATATATATATATATATATATATATATATATATATATATATATATATATAATTTATCATTTTCATTATAAACGATATTTATTTTGGCTTTTCTTTGGTTCATTTTCGACTAACAATTGAAATTTTCTCTTTCTTTACAGGTGCTCTAGCGACTAGATATAATTATGGCAAAACTGTCTCAAAATGTAAGTTAATGGATTATATAGTAGGCATATCATTTGTTTTTTTAGGAATGAAATAATGTTTATTAAATTGTATTTTAGATTATACCGTATAGTCGGCTTGCCATGCCCCCAATCGTCCGCCCAGAGCGTAGAACAATCAGAAGGTGTTAACAACTATTTGCGTAGGTAGATACATATGTATGTATATGTACATATGTGTATGCTTATATATATAGATTATAATGCTTGTAAAGCAAATTGTGCATAAAGCAAAAGAGAAAAATTATAATATTGAAAAGTTGCACTCAAAATTAAACGAATGAAATCAAAATACCAAAGAAGAGTGACAAAACCAACACGCAAGAAACAACAACAACAACACAACAAGAAGAAGAATAAGATATTACACACACACACACACACATACAACAAAAATGACTGGAAATCTCAGCAACAAAATGGCACTGGGCAAATCCATTAAAATGTACCTGACCATATTCGTAGCCACGACCTGCATCTATATGGTGCTCTATCAATATCATATGTCTCGACAGCCGCTCGCCGCCAACGAGGTCGTCAAGGTGAGTGACCCAACTATCTGGAAAGTTATAAATATATATATATATATATCTAGATAGACAGATGAAAGGGAGTGATAGAGCAAGATGTATGATATAGATAACTCTATTGATAAGATCTGACAGCAATCGTTTTCTCATGTTCTACGAGATCTTGACAGTTCACATAAACTGAGCAGCAAAAGGAACTGAAGCTGACAATAACCTGTAGATAGATAGATAAATATAATTATATAGCTGCACTTTCCAGTAGAATTGGTAGATTTGCGCACTTTGATTGCATCCCTTCATATATTAAGTAGGTAATAATACATTGCATGCTTGTGGCAGGCTAGAACTGTACTTAGATATAGAGAGTTATCTTTATCTATGGGTAAAGTATTTTTTGAGTATTTAAAATTTGATTTGAAGAGACAAGCTATGACAGAGATAAGCCATACTTGATAGTTATATGTATTGATAAAGGTAAAAGGGCATTTTTTAGATATTTCAAATATTACTTAACTTATTTAACTTTCTAAAATATATTGCTTAGAGATCAAAAGATAAGTTAATACTTCTTAACGTATCCAAAATGATTGGAGTGGAATGAAGAATAATAGAAATTGAAGAATACTGAAGAATAGCCTTTCATTTTCTGTTTTCTTCTTCTTTGTTCGTTTTTTGTAGCTAGGAAAAATAGTAGGTGCTTTTCCATTCGGCAGTTCGAATTTATTTGAGAGAAAAACTAAAGAAATAAATCATTCTTTAGAGAAAAGAAAATATTTTATAAATTGTAATTTAATGATGTATTAAATATTTTCAAACAAATCGAATATCTAATACTATTTCTAATATTTAATAACATGTTTACTACGTAATAGTTTTATCCAACAATTCAAGTATATTATGGGACCATATTTGTATTCTTATGCAGAACTCTATAAATAACATACAGAATGTTGTCAAGTTTAATACTAATATTGCATTAGTTATTCACGTAGTTCCTTAGGAACATCTATTTCTATAAATCAGCCCGTAAATACAAGCATCAATCTCATTTATATATACAAATGTGTCTTTTGTTCTTGTTCCTAACTCCAACACCACATCGAATATGCATCAACACACACGATGCAGCATCCAGAAAAGACATCATTACCATCATCTTCATACATCGCTTCATATTTGTGGGCGCCCATGTTAAATAGCTCCGTCATTAATGGCACACTGGGCGTAGAACGGGTGCATGGACCAAATACCACAGACTCTTCCGCCTCTGCCTCCGTCTCTGCCTCCGCCTCCGCCTCAGCATCTGCAGCGGCAGCAGCAGCAACATCCGCGTCTGCTTACTCGACGGTTTCATTGCCACAGACATTGTCGTCAGACGCCAATCTCAAAAGCATCTCCACAACAACAACAACAACAACGAAAACAACAACAACAAACGTTGCCGCAACAGTACCAACTACAACAACAACTACAACAACAACAACAACTGATAAACATAAAACAACAATAGACCAATCCAGCCACGCCCACAAATTAACGGGAAAAGCCGCTCATAAAATTCGCTCAACATTTGTTGCCGTCTCCGAGCCCGTAAATATTCCTTCAACCATTTATGTTAATAACAAAAACAAAGAAAAATTAAAATATGAATATGAAAGTGAACTAACTCAATATTAAATATTAATTTAAGTCACATTTTCTTTAATTAATTTTTCGTAAAATGCTTTTCTTGTTAGGTTCTTTTTGCCTGCTTTTCCATGTTGCTTGTTCTCTTCATGCTTCTCATCCATGTTTGTCTTGCACTCTTGAGGGTACATGTAAATAGTTTAGTATATATATACTATATATACATATAAATATGTATATATACTATGTATATATGTATATATACTATATATAAGTATGTATATTAGTTGTTCTCTCACACTTTTAATGGGAATTTTTGCACTTGTTAAATTTGCTGCAGCTGTCTGCATTCTGTTTGTTTCTGTTTCCGCTTCATTCTTGCTTGTACTTTACCTATTTTCCAATTTTCTTAATTGCTTTTTTAAGTTAACCCAACTGCGGGGCACAAGTGCGTTTCATATACACAGCATGTAAAGGGCAGTCTGGTTGCCTGGGCGCTGCATTGGGCGTGGCAACAGTTAACATTACTTTGAAGTTCACATCTTAGTTTGAGGGAGCGAAGTTCTGTTACGCTCGAATGCTTATGGAAGTTTTCTGAAGATGAAGACGAAGATTCAGTATCGAAATATGTACTTGAGAAATATTACAGGAATGAGATATTAAGCTTAAACTTGTTGCATTTTCTATTGGATTGTTATTTAAAAATTTAAAAATTCTCGAAAAATACTTATTAAATTTGATTAAACACTCAAACGAAATTTGTCGATTAAGAAGTGCCAGCAAATAGTGATTAATGAATTTTAAGCAGCTCTTGGTTTAAAGCTTAATATTATATATACACATATATATAAGTATATATAAAGATATAATCATTATTCAAAGCATACGTATTTCCTAATTTTTAAAATTAATTAATCAAAATTTTTACGCTGAAAGGTAAATTTGTCTGCTAAGCTAAGCCTGAGCTTGTTGCTTTAATTGGTCGTTACCCATTATCGACGTCGATTAAATTTGAAGGTTAATGTTAACTAAAGACTCGGTGGATTTAATGCTAGTAGCAACATCTGTGGCTGTAGGCTAGCCTATAAGCTTTCCAGCGCAACTGTTAAATAGGCTGGGAAATATATCTATGAAAGTTGAGCTTATTAGTTTCATATGTATTATTAATAATATTTATCAAATTTGAAAGTGCCTTAGTGAGCTGCTGAATAGAAGAAATACTTAGAAATAGTCCGACGTATATGCATATTTTAAGTTTTAGGTGTTGCTCTATTGGTGCTTCAAATTTTGCTTAGACGAAGTTAAAAAACTGTTAAGAATCTTTGAAAACTGTTAAATAATTAATATAAATAAGTATATAAAAATAATAATAATATTATTATTGTTGAATGATAATATATAATAATAATATTAATAATAAATATTAATATTATTATTATTATTAGTATTAATATTATTATTCAATTCTTTCATACAGCTTCTCCAGCTTTTATAGTATTTTCCCTTAATCTTTTCGACAATCTATCGATCATTCAGCGTAAATACTTGTATGATAATGACGATGATGATGATGACAATTGTCTGTTGATACCATATTATATTCCATAAGTACTTCTCTATCTACTTATGTACTTGCAGCTCCTGCTAGAAGCACACGTCCACCTTAATGGATTGATTGATGTTGTCTTTGTGGGCGTGTGCGTGTGGTTGTGCCTGGATGTTTGTGTGTCTAAGCAAATGTCCTTTCCATGGATGTAGCCATAGATACATTAGAAAACTCATTAGCATTGTCGTCTGAGCTGATGAGCACACAAATTTCGTTTTGTTTGCTTTGGTCTAATTGTTGTTAAGCATGAGTAAATTATCCGTTTCATAAGTGCTCGACTGACTGACTGACTGACTGACTAGTGGCTATCTCTATCTACCTATTAATTTACCTTTGTGGCCTGGCCGAGCACTGCAGCAAATTGCTCTATTTGCTTAACCACTCGCATGTTTTTTGTAAACTGCTGCAGTTTGGGTTTCTGGGTTAATCAGCCGCTATATTATATCAGATGGCACTCGCACGCCTACCGAATTATAAATAATATGCAAACAAACAGATTCTTAGCATGAAATTTGCATGAGTCTAATTTGTAAATTGCTCATTGCACATTGAAACCCAAAAGCCGAAACCGCGTACAACAACAGCAAAAAAAATATAGTCGCCATTGAATGGCACCAAGCCGAGGCGTGTTCCAATTCTGGATAGTGGGCGGCGTAGGGTGGTGAGGTGTTGGGTGCAGAGGTCCCACACTGATGATCCAGATTGCAAAATGCATTCTAAATGCAAGGCAATTGAAAAAGATTCGTGCATTTGTGGGTTTCTCGCTGTTAGTAGTTACATATATATGTACATGTATGTATATAGCTTTGTGCATCTAGATATGTTCTTTAGTCAATGTCAAAGGCAGGTTCCATTGCTTGGAGAATTGTTTCAATATCAGATTGCTTCGCATATAGTAGATATAAGCTAAAATGTTAGTTACGTAATGTAAATATTGATGGCAATGATGATTATAATACTAATAATGATGAGTAATGATTTTGATTGTGATTAAGATTATGCTTATGATTATAATTATGCTGAATATTATCGAAAACAGTCACAATGAGATAACTAATGCTAATAGTAATGGCAATGCTAAACACAATGACTGAAAAATAATCATAAGAACGCCTATAATCAGAATATCATTCATAATGATAATGACAATGAGTAATAATGATAATTAAGATTAAGCTTAGAGTTTGAATATTATAAATAAAATAACAATGAGAGAATTAATGCTAATGAAAATGCTCATAACTGGTGGTAATGATAATTAAATAATTAGTAATATTCAATTAATAATAATATTAATAATCATTAATGAATAGTGATTATAATTACGATTATATTCTGATTATAATTATTTTGAAAAATTATTAAAATAAGAGCAATGAGAAAAGTGTTTCTAATGCTTATAGTGATGATAATGATGATGATGATGATAATGAATTATAGATAATTAAAATATATTTCTAATGATACAAATATTGATATTGGAACTGATAAACATAGTGAAAATGATATTGTAATCATAATCGATCAATAATAATGCCAATGACAGTCAGATTAATGATAGTACTTTATAATCGATCCACTTGCATAACACTCTAGGCAGCCAACACTCTGTGACATAGAGCTTAGGACATGAACTTGGTGTGTTCGTTCTGGTTGCCTGAAATGCAAATTGTGTTGTGTGTGTGTGCCACATTCAGATTCTCGCTGCCAACTGATTTACATGCAATTCTATTATTATTTTTATATTTTTTTCCACTTTTTTCTGAATTGGTTTTCGCTGCTTCAGTGCCCTTTATTTATTTGAATGTCTTTGTTTGTTTTTGCAAATAAATTTGAATGCATTTCTGTGTGTCAACAATGGACAATTTGCAAAGTGCGCGACGTCTATATTTATTTGGCACACCAACAGCAGCAGCAGCTCTCTGTGTGTGTGCGTGTGTGTGTTTTTGAGTGGCCTGCTTAGAGTACAGCAGGTTATCCGACACGCAGCTAAACCCGGTCAACTAGTTCCAACTATTCAACTAGTTAACTGCTAGCCTGTGGATTAATTTGCATAATTGCTCATAAAGCGGGAACTCACGCCGCGTTACGCATCCAAACAGACACGCACACAGTGACACGCTGAAATACATATATAATAATAGATATTAGAGTATGGAGGCTCTCATTTGATGGCATTATGTTAATATCTCAACTCTTGCCCATCTTAGCCGCCATTGTACATCATCACGCCCACTTATCGACGCCCCGAACAGCTGGCGGAGCTGACGCGCCTCGGCTACACGCTGAAGCATGTGCTCAACCTGCTCTGGCTGGTCATCGAGGATGCGAACAAGACAAACCCTTTGGTCGCCCACACCCTGGATCGCATTGGCGTGCCCTACGAGTACCTGGTCGGTGAGTATCGCCCCCGAACGACATCCATTTGCCACACATATTAACGACCCTCTGCCGCCTCGACAGCGCCAATGCCCGAGCAGTACAAGCACACCAAGAAGGCCAAGCCCCGCGGTGTCTCCAATAGGAATCGTGGACTCGATTATTTGCGCGCCAATGCCACCGAGGGTGTACTCTATTTCGCCGACGATGATAACACCTACGACGTTAACATATTTGAACAGGTGCGTAAAGGTCATCGCGACGTAAACGTATCAATTAAATGCACTCGAATAGCCTTTGCCACAGAAATAACATGAATATTATTATGTGCTGCTGAGGGGTAAGGGACACAGAGAAGTAGAGAGAGAGAGAGAGAGAGAGAGGTGGCGAGTATCCCTATTTCCTCACACTCTGTTACGTAATAAGTATTTCTATATGGCATTTGAAACCCATTTGATATATTAATTGAGACTGATCAACATATCAGATATGTTTTAAAAAATAGTCAAAGATTGCCAATTTGAGCTTATCAAATATTGAAAATCGCATAGAAAGGCGCTGGTTATAGCTAATTTAAGAGAATAGTAAAATCATAAGTAGATCAAATTAGAGAACAACACAAATGAATGAGAGGGGGACAGTTCTGTCTCTCCCTCACAAGACGTACCTCTTTAAGATTTTCATGATTTCCAATTGTCAAAGACTCGAAAACTCTTGAACAGATTGGGCATTAATTTATGTAATTATATTTGTATACATTAAGATATCAACTTCCCACATTCTTTGGACTAATTCGCTTAAAATTTACTTGCAGATGCGCTATACCAAAAAGGTGTCCATGTGGCCCGTAGGTCTGGTAACCAAAACAGGTGTCAGCAGTCCCATCATACGGGGCGGCAAACTGGATGGCTACTACGACGGCTGGATAGGTGGACGCAAGTACCCGGTCGATATGGCTGGGTTTGCGGTGAGCGTGAAGTTCCTGCACGAGCGGCCCAGTGCAAAGATGCCCTTCAAGCCGGGCTACGAGGAGGATGGCTTCCTGCGCAGCCTGGCGCCGTTGCAGAATAGCGAAATCGAGCTGCTCGCCGACGAGTGCCGGGATGTAAGTCCAACTATGCCTTAGACTGCTAAATATACCTATATCATCTGTATCCTCGTCTCCCCAGATACTCACCTGGCATACGCAGACGAAAAAGAATCCACCCGCGCAGCCATTCAACGTGACGCGCTACGCGAACACGAATTTGGCTTTCATTGAGAAGTTGCTGGTGCGACCGTAGGAGCAGGAGCCCCCAGTTTGTCCAAGTGTAGTAGTTAGCTCTAGATAGGTATTAATATGCGAATACGACGATTGTACGCAGCGAGTGAGCTCACAAAGTGTCCGCGACTTCGAACCAGTTGTACAGGTACAATCCTGTGTTGAAGTCGTCCCTCTTTATATATGCATAAGTGAATACCGACTATCGTTAGTTTTGCACAGACTACATATACCCTGTAAGATATGAGCAGACATAGACGCGAATACATATTAATGTAACTTAGTTAGGCTCTAAGCGCACAAGTTTATACGATATTTGAGAATATGTATATGGCCAAGGCCTCTATTGGTTACAGCTGCACACACTAAATACCTTTTAGTATTGTATTTTATAATGTCCTCAACCTAAATTAAACTATAATATAAAACATGTATTTATATATATATATATATATATATATATATATATATATACATATATATTGTACAGATTTGCAATACACACGAAGCGAGGCTCAGGCCGAAACTCAATCTAAGACGATGAATTCTTTTGATAAGCGAAAAGTATTTAAGTGCATTACTTTATGAAAGACAACAGCAGCCTCTACGATTAAGCTTTAGTTGATAAGGTTCAATGTTCTGCAATCCAAATATGATAATTCGTTGAAACACTCAAACAACAATATACACTTTATGGTTTCTGTTCCTAAATATAATATACTTTAGTTTTTTTTTTAATTTGACTAGATTTCTTGACTTATCAATATGTTGTATATTATTTATCTGATATTCAAATACTACTCAAATGCTGTGTTAATTTTTGCGATCCATTGTAAAAGAGTTGAAGGTCCATTCGGCTGATTGGGAGCAGGGTATGGGGTCAAAGTCGGGCACATTGTGTTTATTTATGCGGAGCCCATTCGGAATGCAAACAAACAGCAGCTAAAATGTGGGCCGCAACCATTTCAATAATGCACGCTGACAGTCAGACAGACAGACAAGCAGCAGACAGACAGTCGGACAGCCAGCCAGCCAGTACCAGATAAAGAAGTGCCCGATGATTTGGTCACATGGTCGGTCGGTCGGTCGGACGGTCTGGTGGGAGCGCGGAACTTAAATCGCGTGTCAACTGATACCGTGGCTAATGGCAATTGAACAAGCGAAAGCTGCAAATAGTTTGGGAACTTCAGATAATGGTCTTGCTGATGGAATTCAATTACAAAAAGTGGCAAAAAATATTAAAAAGACATGAAAACGAAACATGAAACATGAAACACAAGTAATACAATTACGACAAAATATTTCATTACAAATTTCCAAATTACTTTCCGAATTTCACGATCTACTATACATTTGCAAATTTGTGTATGGTCAGAGCTATCGAATCATTACATAATACAAAGAAAATAACGAAGGAACTCTACAATTTATACATACACTTAAAGAAATACTTAGTTAGGAACTTACCAAATCTTACCAAATAAATTTCATAATACTTATAAACTAATCTCAAGGGTAAAGATCTTCGTGAATTGTTATGGCAAGCAAACTAAAATATTCTTATAAATTCTTTAAAGCAAATACATATAGTTATATCTATATATATATATATATATATATATATATATATTATACAAGATATTCTCGACTATTTCAAACTTTAAATACAATTACGCAACCAATCTACAATTACGAGTAAACTCTATTCTCCTATTCAGAAAAAAAGAACATAAGATTAAACACGTTTTTAAATCAACAAATAACAACAATAAACTCTGGTAAATTGATAAACAAGGAACTTCAATCATTTTTATGCAACATTTAATACAAATAAATATTTCTTAAATATTTAAAATATAAATTAAATACTAAGCAAACAACAAGTTTTATTTGTTAAGGGGGCAACTATCGAAAAATATTAAATAAACTTACAAATTTAAAAGTATTATTGAAACATATTTTTAACAAATTTTATAATATTTAAAAGTCTACTTTTTGGGATTAAGTCTAAGCTTCCGTAATCGAAATTCTTGGTGGTATTTTTCCATCAATTTACGATGCCATTTCAACTAAATTGGCATTGGGTTTATGCTGTCAAATGATTTTTTGATGAAATATTTATAGAATCATTTTTGGCTATCTTTTCGACAACTTAATCAAAGCACCTATCCATTCATTGAGTTTCCTAGCTCAACTAAGTACGTAAACAATTTCATAAAAATTTCTTGATTAGTTTGACATTTATTAAAATTTGACAAAGTTTTTAATAATATTTTCGTAAGTTTTCTTTAGTTTATATTTAAGTGCATTGGAGATTTTTGAAGTATGTTGGTGTTACATAATTTGCATAGATATGTCGTCTCTAGTGGCTCCAGGCGGCAACTGGTTGAGTTTTAAGCTCCAGCGATCGCTTTCTTTTTTTGCAGAGAGGCCTCAGTAACAGTTTAAAGCAGGCATATTTGTGTAAATTATATAGAATTTGTGTTCTGTTTAAACAAATTTGCCCGTTGTTGATGTCTTTCTGATACTTTTGTATGATACTCGAAATATTTTACGTGTATTTACCATCGCTGTTTGAGAATTTCGTTTCGAATTACGTTTCGATATCTTGTTGTATCTTTTTCAAATACCCATTCGCAATAATGCAATGACAGCAACAGTAGAGTCGATCTACATAACCTAAGTGCAGGATATAAAACTAAAGTCGGAGTGCAGGATGGTCAACTAGGAAGCTTACAAATCAAGGCACTATTCGATACTAAACATAACTACTTTTTGACATAGATCTATAATCGATAAAGACTACGTAAGAGTTGACAAGAGTTGAGCTTAGCTTAGGAATGGCTTTAGATCTTCTTAAAATCATTGGAGTACAGAGTTTTCCTATATGATCCTATAATGAATGTATAAAATTAAATTATTCAGAAATACTTAAGCAAAATGAAAAGTATTTAGATCTGAAACTAATATTGCACATATGCTCTCGTTCGTATGTGTTGGGGTTTCTCTACGATCTAAATAGTTAAGCAATTTGGGGGGTTGTAGGAAAAGCTTTTAGAGAGACTTACTTGGCTGGCTGTGTACTGGTAGAATTATGGGAATAATTTATCTCGAGAGAGAGAGAGAGAGTTTCGTATTGGTCATTCGCCAAGAAAGTCGATTTATATCATAGATTCAAGAGACAACATAACAAGCTAGATGCAATGCCTGAGTGGAGTCACTGCTCTTCTATGTGAATAGTATTTGCTCGATTAAGGTTAAGCTATATACTACAGATTTAGTAATACCAGAGAGACAGAGAGAGGTTAGATAAGAATTGCTTTGGTATTGGATAATTTGCTGTTCGAAATGTGGTTCTACTGTGTGGTACTGAAAAGATAACTCAACATCGATGGCTGCACGTGAAAGCTTATAGTTGCCTCTTCCCACTTGGTATGAATCAAACGCTGCAATGGCGTGTTGAGCGTTGACTCCTCCTTGGCGACCACATCGTTGCCAGCGCTAGCGCCACTAGCAGCACCACCAACACCACCGCCGCTAGCGCCAGCCACACCACCACCGGCAGCAGCAACCCCAACGGCTGTGATTGCCTCGTCCTTGGCCTGTTTGCCAACTGTCTGCGAGCTGCTCTCCGGTGTGATCGGTTGCCGCTCCAACATGACCAATGCCTGCTCATTGTAGGTGCGATTGTCGATGGTCATCAGTATCTGATGGCCCGAACAGCTATAGTAATTCACATCGAAACGTGACTCGGCATGATAATTCCTCAACAGATCCGGATTACGGTTGAATATTACGCCGTAGTGCCCCGTGCAGCTGGTTATCCAAATCGGGTAGTTCGGCGTCTTCAAGCGGGAGCCCGGTTGCCGCGACTGATTGACAGCAGCCTAATGCAATGATAGATCCTCATTACCCAATTCATTAGCTCAATTCACCTTCTACTTACGCTTGCTGATTCTATGTCCCAGAGCAGCAGCCCAATCATGCAACGCTTCAGTACTCCATACTGTGCCACAGCCTGGAACAAAAAAGGATATTCGGAGTAAAGCTCTGGCTTCTCGCGTCCCTCTCTCTCTCTCTCTCTCTCTCTCTTTCTCCGCTCACATAGCTATTCTCGTCGCCCACATTGATAACGCCATTATGTATATACGGCGTGGCACGCCCCGTCAGCAGCAAGGTGACAATCATCAGCGAGCCCTCCTCATGGTTGCCCATGGTTAAGGGCGAAGACTTGCTCGAGTCCAGATCCGTGCGCACTCTGGGTGGATCGCATTGAAAAGAGTGATAGATGGGATTATGAAAACTCTTTTATATCTAATCTAATATGTGGGCATAAAGTACACTCGCTTTAGCTGAAATCTTACTTTCCCATCGAGCGTGTGAGTACAGCGCTGTAGAGAAACAGCAGAGTGCCCGGGGTTTCCTCTTCTGTAAACTTTTAAATGGCATTAGACAAATGTACCAAATAAATATAGATTCTATATTAAAGCCAATTAGAGCTAAAGAAATTGTTTCAAATTTCCATTTTCAAACAATTCCTTTAACGCTTTTTCTTACGTATTGAAAGTTCCGCTTCATGAAGTGCTCCAGTTCTTCGTTGGGCGAGAGCGTAAAGGTATAGAGCTGTAATGCGAAATATATAAGATATAAAACAATTTCAAAATGTAAAAATTAAAATTAAAGTATATAATTTATTTTATGCGAAAAGTACTTGTTTCGCAGGGATAGCTAAAATGTATCAACATTTTTAAAATTTTTAATTTTGATTATTTTTTAAATAAATACAAAATTTTAACATTTAAATAAAAATGAAAAAATTAAATATTTTCAATTTTAATGCACTTTTCAATATATATATTTCATTTTATATTTTTTATTTTATTATTTTTATATTTTTTATTTTTATATTTAATCAACTTTAATCATTTATTTTAAAAGATATTATTTTTATTATCATTATTTATGAATTTATCATTTATTATGAATTTTTAAAACTTAAATTATATTTTAGTTTTAAAAAATTTATGTAGCATTTTTATATTGAATTTAATATTAAGTTTTACAAAATTATCTAAGTTAAAATAAAGTTTGGAAAAGATAATTTGGATATTCAAGATCTATTCAATATCTTAAAGTATATAAATTTATACATACTTTTAAATAAGCAATAAATATTTTCGCCCTACATTTATGACCATATGAAAATTAATAGAATATTAATCGAATTCCTTTTCATACTAAAAGTCTTTAAGATATTGAAATCAGATCTGAATAAATTTGATGGCATTCAGCTTAGCTTAAGTAGCTTAGCTTTATTTAATATGATTTATACAATTTTGAATAGGTTTTCATTTGTCTCACTTGCCCAATTTCTTTATCCAAATACAGAAATCAATAGAGCTTGGGTTATGCAATCAAAGAGGCTCACCTTTTCGGTCACCGTATCGTGAAAGTAGGTGGCACTGTGATCCACAAACACCTCGTCCGCCGAGGGCAGCACCATGGTAACCTTGCCCTTGTCCGATATAATGCGCAATATCTCAATTAGGGCATTGAAGAGGGCATCTCGCTGCATCTCAGCTGTGGCCATCAGAGGACTGCAGAGAGACCCAACCTAATTAGCTGAAGTGAGAGAATTACCCAATTAGGGAGGACGCACTTGGTCGTGGCTGTGGCTCGACTGGTTTTGCGTGCGAACAGGAGATACTTCAATATGAATCCTTGGACCACGGACAGCATGCCTCGCGTAGCGTTCCTTGGCGAACGTAGTCCATAGGCCAGCTCCTCCTTCCCGGCGGCACCAAACACAAAGGACGTCTGGAGCCACTCGGCGCGCATGGGTATGCCCGCAGTGCCAAAGACCAGCTTGCGCAGCTCCTATTGAACGGGGATTAGGGACTGTCATCAAAGGGTCAGGATTCGTCTTTACCAGTGCCAGTTCGCTGGTGATGGGCGTGCCGCCTTGCATGATAAACTCCTTGTTCATGGTGCTAATTGGTCTGGGCGCTTTTCCAGCTCTTTTTTTGCTTTTCCGTTTGGCTAATTTTGATTTCCGCTCGAAAGAGACTTTTGCTTCGCTCCACGATTTGACTGCAAATGTGCCGCAGCTGGCTGCCACAGCTCGCTTCTAGGTTGGGATTCGCTTGACTCGCTCACTAGCTGACTGACGGACTGGCTGAGTGACTTACTGACTGACTGGCTGCCTGGATGGCTGACTGACTGACTGTCGGCATTTCAGACCTTTCACACTTCAACGTTGATTTTTAATTTCATATTTAGTCGTGGGCCGAGCAGCAGCAGCAACAAGAACAACACGTCACGAACGATGGAGCATTAAATTGTGGAAGTCCTTTAAGGACAATGGTAAGAAATGAAGCTATTCTAAATGAATTTCAATAGGGGCTATACTAGTCAATGCTGTATATAAGAAGATTCTTTAAGTAGCAAATGCAAGCCCAAGAAAAACCCATATTATCTCTAAGCTTTTTTAGCCTTCAGCTTGAGGCAGAGATGAGCCGGAGCTTAGACTTAAATATTACCATAAGAAGAATTCCTTTAAAATTAATAATATTTAATTATGTTAAATTCATTCTGTAACTTTTTATTTAACATAAATTGATGTGTTTAATCCCACTGTGCAGCTTGACTCCGGCTTAGAGGACTTGGCTCACTCGTCTGTCAGTCAACGAAAGTAACTTTAAATGAAATTGAATTGAATTTAGTTCTGTGTGCTCCACGCGATATCCGATATGCTGCTCACAGACATATATATATATATATATATATATATATATATATATATACATATACACATATGACTGGAGAAGTGAAAGTATTATATAGAGTAAAAGAGCTGAAGAGAGAAATAGAGGCAGGGCGCCAGGATTTTTTTGGCATGTTTGAAGCCTGCCATGGCGGCCCGCACAACCGGAAATATGCAGTTGTTGACGCCCATTTGTGCCTATTTCGTGGTATGGGGGATGTGGGGCACGGGGAACATATGTGTGCAGCTTAATAGTCGGCATTACGAGTTATTTGAATGATGTACATATGTCGCGTTGCAGCCATTGTCTAGCCTCTGGTTGCCTAACAAGCAGATACTCTCCTCTATATGAAGGGCATTTCCACACAGACAGTCAGACAGGCAAGCTGAGTTGAGTTTCCCTTTAGGGAGTATATAAATTACATTTCATATTTTACATATGTAACAGGCCCATCGATTGGGGCTGGTTAACGGCTCTGTTTCGGGCCAACCTTGGCACATGTGTGATGCCATTCAATTAAAATACCTGTCCGTCACATTGATAGCTTCGCATGGCGTTTATTATGTTACAATTTGGAATTATTCAATGTTTCTGACATTACACGATTTTAAAACAGATGTGTTGGTTAAGAGCTAATATAATAACTACAATGACCTAGGTCTAGGTCAGCACTTGCTTTTCCTGATCCATAACGTCTTTGATTAGCGTCTTCGCTCCCTCTGGCGCTCTTCCCACCAGATATAGGAAATTTAGATACCAATTGATCAGGCATAGCTTGAACCCAGACGCCCACAAGCAATATTCAAAGTAGATGCGGCGTCTTAGCCAATTGAGGTAGTCCAGCGGCGATCGGCTACTTTGAGCATAGATAGAGCGCTGCGCACAGCGAGCCATGAGCCGGGGTCTGTCAACCACATCGCCGTGCATGTTACTAATGGCTCGAACAATATTTAAATTGCGACTGGAAGAACAAAATCAAATATTATAATAAAATTAGTTAGATAAGGGTAGTGCACCCACGTCACAAAAAGCAAGCAGCGCGGCATTTCCCTCAAGGTATTCATTATTATCTCAAACCGGTCTTTGGCCACCTTCTGCACATGCTCGATGTCCTCCTGCGTGAGTTTGCTGCGCACTCGCGGACCCTTAATATCCACTGGCTGCTGGAACAGGACTGAGGCAAACTTCATATAGTCGACAACGTTCATCTTACGCGCGGAGGCTTTCATCGTCGGCTCATCTCGCTGCACAGTGGCCACCCAGAACTCAGACAGAGCGATACGCACATCGCGCGGCAGCTCTTCATAAAGTCCATGATCGAGCAGCACAATATCCGCTTTGCCATCTCGACTGCTTTTACGCACAAATACTAAAGGAAAACCGAGGAGTTTGGTTTGTGTTCGAGATTGTTGATGCGATTCTTTGGTTACCCACTGTTGCCGGGATGAGGATCTGCATGGACGAAGCCCGATTTAAAGATTTGCTCGGCAAACATCGTGAACAGCTTATGGTCAACGTCTCTCAAGTTAAGGCCTTCCTTCTTAATGCCCTCAATGTCGCTGACCTTAATGCCATCCATCCATTCCAAAGTCAGCACACGCTGCAATATATTATTTCATTAACAAATCAAAGTTATATAGTCAACAAATGAATCTCACCATCTTGGTGTGCCCCCAATAGACTTTGGGCACACTCACGTAGGCCAGCTTTTGGAGATCCTTGGCGCAGCGCTCTGCGTTTTTACCCTCCTGCTCGAAGTTGAGCTCTTGGATAAGATTCTTGCGCAGATCGTTCATAATCCAGCCGAAGTTGTAGTCTTTGAAAATGAACTCAATTATGTCCTGCAGAAAGATGATCGTGGCCAAGTCGCTGATGAAACGCTTCTGCAAATCGCTGTACTGCACTTTCACAGCCACCTGCTGCCCGGTGTGGAGCCGCGCCTTGAAGACCTGCGCCAAGCTGGCCGCAGCCACAGGTGTGTAGTCGAATTCCTGGAAAATCTGTTCGGGTAGGTTCCCGAAATCGGTTTGAAATACTTTCTGTATATCTTCCTTTGTGGTTGGCAAACACTCGTCCTGAAGCTTTGCCAACGTTTTCGTGTATTCAGTCGGCAATATATGATTGACGGCCGCAAATCCTTGGCCAACTTTAATGTAGAGACCGCCATTGAGCAGACACGTTTCCAATAAGCGGTTGGCACTGCTTTGATGCACCAACTTTTTCTTCTTATCATATTCTGGATCATCCTTGTTCAGCCCCAAATAATCTACGGCTATCAGTGTGGCGGTCTTGACAGATCTACTGAAGCGCACAAATGATCCACAGTATGTAAAGTCGTTGACAATGCCATCGTAGCCAACGGCGCAGACACCAGCCACCAGAGCTCCCAACCTCACGAACGGCACTTGACGCCATTTGAATTGGGATTTAACATGATCTTGGGCTGCAGAACGCTTGCTATGGAATTGTCTCGACACCAACAGTTTCCTGCTAACATATCGTAGGCTCTAAAATCAAATATTTTGCACAGTAAGTCAATGTTTTTATAAAAATAACATATACTGCCTATGTACTTACAGGTGTTTTTTGCATTTCTTTCAGATTTCTTTTCTTTCGGTATTGGCAAACAGCTGTTCACCTCATATCTGTTGTTTTAGCATACCCAAAATAGTGCTAATTGCACTAGCCGCCAATTAACAATCTTTTAACTTAAATCCAATATAGATTTAGCAATTTTAATCTCAAGTTATATTTCTTTGATGTTTCAAAATTAGAGAACGCCTTTTAATATTCATTTCGGTCAATATATTTGTATTTTTATTAGTCCGATAGGTATCGAATATATGGGATTTCAATTCAAATTGCGCAAGTATCGATTACCATCGCACATGTGCTTCACCTATGCGACTACCATAAATTCAGGTTTACAGACTCAAGCCATCAGAATATTAATAGCAGCCAATAAGTTAATTTGGGAAGCTTTAATTGTCCCAAAATTTGGTTCGCTTTCACTTTCTTTCTTCAGTTGAAAGCAATATGAACATAACTTCACTGTTTGCCCGCCAGCCCTATTTACTTGTGAATGGGTGTATTTTTATCGGTATTCAGCAACTATCGAACCCGAAGATGATTCAGAGGTGTCAGCTCTTTTAATGTAAACAAATTCTTTTCAATAATTGTGGTATATCATTGCACAGAATGATGATCAGCGTTTTACTTAAGTAAGAGAAAATTATAAATTGACGCTTTGCTTCATTTAAGTGTGCTAATGTGACTACCAGCTGTTTGCATATAAAACTCCGCATGAGGTGACATCTCTATCATTTGTGTATACGAACGCCGCTTTGTTTGTTTCGCCGACAGCCGACATATTCGGTTCTTTTTATAGCGTGGTATCTAAAACAAAAGCCAATTGTTTATCTTAGCAATACAGACGGAGAGCTAGAGCCAGTCTCGTCTATATACAGTAAGTGGTACACACCGAGAGCCATGTCGGGCACCATACTCGAGAATCTGAGCGGACGCAAGCTGTCCATATTGGTGAGCAGCCTGCTGCTCTGTCAAGTGGCTTGCTTCCTGATTGGTGGCTTGTATGCACCTGTACCTGCTGGCCATCAGATCGTGATGGGCATTAAATGCCGCGACGTGCCTGGCCGCCAGAATGACACCAGCTTTTTTCTGTACTCGCGCGGCAACGGCGCTTGCGACTCTGTTCAGGACTTGGACATCGAGCAGGATCCATTGAAGATGGCCAATCAATTGGTTTATGTGTTTCAAATGCCGCTGCCACGAGACAACCGAACACTGGACTACTCCCGCTGGCAGCAAAATCTAATTGGAGTTCTGCAGATGGACATTGCATACGACTCCTCCTCGGAGTTGCGCGAGCCCCCCAAAGAGCTTCAACTGACAATTGACACACGGCTAGCGTATCGCAACAAGAACGACGCGGACGCCGATTGGAAGCCCTATGCGCACAGCATTGAGAAGCGTTTCCTGGACTGCCGTGCCGCACACGTTGGCCTTCTGGAAATCCTCTACACCTGCGATATAATCCCGTTGTTCGAACTGGGTGCACTGCATCACAGTTTCTATCTGCTCAACTTGCGGTTTCCAATGGACACGCCAAAGCGACTAAACCTGCAGTTCGGCCACATGCACGATATCATCCTGACAGCCATACACCAGAATGGAGGCTTCACACAGGTCTGGGTGCTACTGAAGACCCTGCTCTTTCCCTTCATAGTGGGCATAATGATCTGGTTCTGGAGGCGTGTCCACATACTCCAACGCTCTCCTGCGCTGCTGGAGTACATGCTGCTGTATCTGGGTGGTGCTCTCAGCTTCTTGAATCTGCCCTTGGAATACCTCACGCTGAGTTTCGAAATGCCGTATATGCTGCTCCTAAGCGATGTGCGCCAGGGCATCTTCTATGCGATGCTGCTGTCCTTCTGGCTGGTCTTTGCCGGCGAGCATATGCTGATACAGGACTCGCCCAATAAGTCGACCATACGCTCGCGCTACTGGAAGCATCTTTCGGCAGTCGTCGTCGGCTGCATTTCGCTCTTTGTGTTCGACATTTGCGAACGAGGAATGCAGCTGCGGAATCCCTTCTACTCCATCTGGACGACGCCGTTGGGCGCCAAAGTGGCCATGAGTTTCATAGTGCTCGCTGGCGTCTCGGCTGCCATATACTTTCTCTTCCTCTGCTACATGGTCTGGAAGGTATTCAAGGACATTGGCGACAAGCGCACATCGCTGCCATCCATGTCCCAAGCACGTCGTCTACACTACGAGGGTAAGTCGAAGGAAGGACAATGGTTCTACTATTAACTACGATTCTTGTACTCTCTATGAATATCCTTAACTTGTGAGTTATCTAGCAGTAGGCGGAGCAAACTGGGATTAGTTCAGTTGAATCTTCTATATAATAGAGTTTGTGTGTTACGAATCATCATGGGTCAGAATGCCGAAGCGACAATGGATCAGCCGGTGTACGCCTGCTTCATCTGTGTGATGGGCGTCACCGCGGCGATTGTGTTCACGACTCTCGGCGCCGCCTATGGAACGGCCAAGTCATCCTTGGGTATTTCCTCGATGGCAATCAGGCACCCGGAAATGATTATGAAGGCGATTATACCAGTTGTGATGGCTGGAATTATCGCGATCTATGGCCTCGTTGTCGCTGTCCTGCTGGCCGGTTCACTCTCCGAAATGTTCAGCACCTTCCGCGCCTTTCTCAGCTTGGGCGCTGGCATTGCCGTGGGTCTGTCGGGAATGGCTTCCGGCTTTGCCATTGGAATTGTGGGCGACGCTGGCATCCGAGCTGCTGCACTACAGCCAAAGCTCTTCGTTGGCCTCGTCCTGATACTCATCTTTGCCGAAGTCTTAGGTCTCTACGGCCTCATTGTGGCCATCTATTTATTCACCAAGTAACACGAGAGCAGAAGGATTAAAGAATAGTTTATAATTTTATTATAATTGTTGAACGTAATCTCTATATATATGTTATAGTCTACAATTGGAAGTTTTGTCTCTTGTAGGTCTTATCTACCGCTTCAAATTCCTCATGCTGGCCACCTTGCTGTGCGCTGGCCTAACCGTCGCCGGCTTCATAATGGGTCAGATGGCCGAGGGTCACTGGAAGTGGAATGAGGATATTGAGATACAGCTGACATCCGCATTTCTCACTGGCGTCTATGGAATGTGGAACATCTACATCTTTGCCCTCCTCATCTTGTACGCTCCGAGCCACAAGCAATGGCCGACGATGCGTCACAGCGACGAAACCACTCAGTCCAATGAGAACATTGTCGCCTCTGCTGCTAGCGAGGAAATCGAGTTTAACAATCTGCCCTCCGACTCGAATCCCAGCGAGATCTCGTCGCTCACCTCCTTCACGCGCAAGGTAGCCTTCGATTAGGGACTGGCCGCGTTCCACGATTTTCCGCTGTGTGCCAAACTATTTCTAAGATAAACGGCGAGCGTTTGGCGAGCGAGCAGCTCCCTTCATTAGTATTATAATTTCCAGTAACAGTTCTTGCCTGATTTCTTGCATTTTACGAAACACATTTACATATACATATATATATATATATTAGTATTACTCATTAGTATTCATAAATGTATTTTTATAGAACTTTCTCTGCATGCTCTATGTAGTGTCAATGTCCAAGTCCAAGTCGAAATTTTTTACTGATATTTGTAGTAAATGCGTGTACTTATTTATTTTCTGTCTTAATGCCTCGGCAGTATTATCTATATATGGAAAACTTTTTAACTAGCCTTTAAGAGACTCTATAATCGAACTTCTCCGGGTGCTTCTGGTTGCATGCACAACTTTTAAACACAACTTTGAGATATATATTATATACATACAACCAATATCAAATCTTGTCAAGCGTCAATCGTAGAGCAATTTCTCCCTTCATTAGTAATTCAGATGAATAAATAAAAGCAATATTTAAATATAGTCTTTCACTTTCTACCATATGATTCGCTGCGGCGTGCGATAGTCTTTCCAATAGAATTCCTTTGTTAGGTAAACGTAGAACGCACCCAGGTTCAAGAGCAGATGCACGCCCAGCTCCAGCCACTCGGCGAAGCCCTTGCGAGTGGGCCTTGCATTCACCCGAAAGACTACATATGGCACCAGGAAATACCGCACCTCCAGCAAGCGCTGGAAGCACAACACCAGCACCAGAGCCAGCGGAAACATCAGCTTGAAGCTGTCCGACATGTGCCTCAGCCCGCAACCGAGAAGAGTCAGAGCGAGCAGGTAAACTGGCGCCATGGCGTAGCGGAACCACCAGAAGCGACCGTACAGGCGACTCCACACGTAGAAAGTGTAGTGGCGATTGTCGGCCAGCAAGTAGGGATGCACCACAGTATTGTAATGGACAATCGTAGCGATGAGCAATGTGGCCAGCAGCGAGAGCACGAAATGACGTCGGAGCAGTGTCAATGCCAAGCGCAGTTGTCTCAGCGTGTTGGCGATGGCAAAGCCAGCGGCGAAAATGGAAAAATAGAAGAGCTGCGGAAAATTGAGGGTAGCTTCATGGGCGCTCTTGTCGCCCACCACAATGGAGCCATTGATGAAGATGAAGCCAATGAAGGGCAGTATAATGGAGGCGTAGAAGCAGCATTTGGCCAAAATGCTTAGAATGCTATTGCATACCAGCTGCGGGCTGCCTAGCAGTTGCAGCCAAAGCTATAAAAGAACAAATTATAGATATGTATATATATATATATATAATTGGTTTAGATGTGGTTGCGCACCTTGCTGCCAAATAGGCGAATCGGTCGGTCGCTAGCCGAGCAAGAGTTTGTGCACTGCTGCACAAGGGTGTCTAGAACAGTCATGCCACAGCACATGCATATCCACACTATGTTGGTCTGGCGCATGAGCACACTCGCAGCACCACACACAGCGGCCGGCAGGTGGTCCTCCTGCTGCCAATAGTTGTAGAATAACAGGACCATAGTCAGGGCCAACGTGTCAGTGTAGTACAGATGGCTGAAGAAGTAGAGCGGCGGCAGGACAGACATTGTAATCGCCTCATGCGCCGCATAGGCACTGCCTCCTATGCCGGCTAGCGTTCGCCTACGGATTTTGTAGAACAACAGAATGTTGATGCCAGCGCCGATGAGGCTAAGCAGACGGAGACCCGTGACGGTGCAACAGTTGATCGGCTGCAGCACTAGCGCAATCAGATACAAGCCCGGAAAGGTGGTGATTTTGGAGTCCCACTATAACAAATGCAACTGCCAATTGCTTAGATGCCTTGGTTGTGACTGCATTTACAACATACCACATCGAATTGTTTGCGACAAAAGGCCAAGCCCTGGGGTATGTGAAATTCCTCATCGATTATGTACTCGGCTGTGTCGTTTACCCGCAGGAACAGAGGCAACGAGTACAACACGAAGCCCACAGGCAGCACTACTTTCCAAGACCACGACATATTCAGAATTCAACTAATCAGAAATAGACAATTATTTCGCTCAATCTGCTTTGTTTATGTCTGCATGATACCGGCTCATCTCAATAATGATATTGTCGTAAAACTTATCGATATTTTGGTATATTTTGTATTCCTTGAACAGGGCTGTTATTTGTTTGGCGCGAAAAAAAAAACAATGATTCGAGCCACTAATTTGTCAGCTAAAAAAGATGGTAATAACAAAAATATTGCCATCATTTTTGTTACTACCTTAATTCCATACATGTTATCCTTATCGGTAAAACTTTGCAGTATTGCTCAAAGCGTTTAAAAATGAGTGGAGAGATGGAATACCTCCAACAGAGAAGACATTGGCGTAGACTTCGAATTTGGAGAGCGCAAACATTGGCTGCAAACGCAAGTAAGATTTGCAAATGAATCATATCTTAAGTAAAATCTCAGTGACTCTCGATGTTGAAAAAATATATTTATTGTTTTTGTGAGCAATTTCTGCGAACTTTTTCACTTTTAAGCAAGCTTTGGCAACATGTTTCAGTATTCTTTTCATGCTATAAAATTAACGCCATTACCCATGCACCGCAGTCTGGTCACATTGATGCAAAATCAGATCAAAAAATACGTTCTGCAAGTTCGTTCTATTTGGTTTATGCTTTTACTTTCGGTTGCAAAACTATTTCGAAATGAGCAAGAGTATTTTAGATTTAAATGATGACTGTATCGAGTGCGTATTTAAATTTCTTCCGATTAATACTCACATGAGCTTAGCCAGAGTTTCGACACGCTTCCGGAACGTTTGGCTGAACTATCAAAAATATATTTATGGTCGACTTGAAGTGGGAGGAACAAATGCAAGCGAATTCAACCAAGAATTGCTTTTATTGCGTCAAATTGGTAAACATGTGAAGCATATAACTATAAATGTGAACAGGAACTTCGACTGGGGCGGAGTGCAATTGTCACGGTGCACAAGTATTCTGAAAAAAATGTCTGAACTAGAACGTGTTTTAGTTTGGATTAGGGAGAACGAATCGCACAAGACATACGAACGTATTATGCGAGCCCTTGTGAAGCTGCCACGGATGAAAGGAATTGTCACCTATGAAGATAGTTAGTTAACTATTCACACACTCAACCATTGTGATATTTAGTATTCGCTTTCTTTCTTTCAGCTGACATCGTTGAAAGTCTTTATCAGTTCAAGGACTGCGAGAGCCTTCTCAGGGAATCGGCTCTTAGTAAAAACCCGATGATGGAATTAACTGCAAACCATACGAAATTACGTGTATTGCTATTCAATAAAGCTTCCATTCAGCCAACACTCGAAGATCTCGTGCGGCACTCAACGCGTGTGAGGGATCTCTCCTTCCGCATGGTCCAAAAGGCCGCTGAATACGTGCCTCTGATTGAACTGCCTGAACTGAGCGAGCTACATATCTTTAGCCTTACCTATAAGCAGCAGGACTGCACTCCTGTGCTACCACTACTAACTGCAATATCCTCCAAGCTCTCACAGCAACTGAACACCTTAACGTTCAACTCACCTGGCATTTACTACCCAGAAGCGTGCCAGATTGCACGCTTAAGCACTCTGCGGCACTTGGACTGTCATTTTGAAGAGCCACAATGCCTGGCAGCCTTGACTGCGCTCAGTGAGCTTACCGACATCTTTTTAAGGCTGCCAGGCTGTAGACCTGGAGAAGATTTGATCTTGGACATACTCAGAAACTGCCGAAAGTTAAATGTTGCAAGAATAGATTTCGACGAACCCAAGGTTGACCCAAGCTTTATTGCTGAGGCCTACCAAGTGCTCAAAGAGGTGCGAGACATAGACACGCAGCCGCCACTGATTCTGCTGGTGGGCATCGATACTGTACATGTAGACGAGGTAAGCTCCATTGGATCGAGTCTAAATCAATTTCATTAACTCAACCCTTACTTGCAGGATATGAAATACTATTTGAGGGTAATACGACAAGAAGTATAACAATGGAATACCTATATAGCTAGGAAAAATACAAACTTACTAAGTCACGCGACACCAATAAATAATGCTATTTATTGAGATCATAGATTTACAAGACCATTTGTATGTATATTGAATTATGTTGCATTTATTTGATTTATTCGGCATAATATTTGAATTTACATATTTCGAGCTTTAACATACAATGAGTTTTAACAAACAATACAACTTAATGACTACCAAGAATCCTTGCCCAGCTGCTCAGCCTAAGAACTAAGACGCGATCCTCTCAGCTCGTCGGCCCTGACAGAACAGAATGATTATATATATATATATATATATATATATATATATATATATATATATATATATATATATATATATATATATATATATATATATATATATATATATACGATTTATATTACTTTTGTGTTCGGATTAGATTGTGTTCGAGTGTGTGTGTGTAGATGTAGCTGAAGCTTTCGTTCAGTTGTCCTGATCATAACAAAAACTCCACCTTGCGCAGTCGTTGCTACTTGTTGACGCTGCGGTATATCATCGGCGCGGATCGATCGTTTGTCTTCGTGTGCCGCAACTTGATCGTGGCGAACTGGGAGGCGCTGCAAAGACGAGCGAACATTGCGAGTAGAACGAGGCAGCGCACCAGCTGAGCTTTGCTACGCTAGTCGCTACTACTAAGAGCACTTACTACATTCTGCTTTATACAATTAATACAAAAGGGGCTTAGACAGTGTGGACATTGTTATAGAGGATTACCAGCTACGGGATTGTAATTGTGTGTGTGGGTTCGGCTTTCAGTAGCCCATGGAATAGTTGCGATAAATACCGCGTCTGCTGCAAATATATATATAAAATATATTTATTATAGATTCCCTTGATTTGTGGTGTGTGCTAGAGGAATGTAACATGATGCAAGAGCTTATGACTAAAGCAAAAAAATAATAGATATATATATATATATATATATATATATATATATATATATATATATATATATATATATATATATATATGTATATATATATATATACATATATATATATATATATAAATGTATATAGTGTATTTATGTATATATGGTTTATGTTTAGCTTAAAACTGTGCGTTACGCAAGGCACCAAAATAATGGAAGTGCTCACGCGCTGTGAGCCTGAAAGAGTTTAAGCAGTCGGCGTTTGATGTGAAGAGCAAAGTTTAACTAATTTTTTTGATATATATATAAACAGATATTTGGAAGCACTTGGAAGAATTTTAGAATCATTTGTTTTCAGATATTTTCACTTTGTTTTACATTAATTTTTAATTTATTTTTTTAAATTAATTTTTAGTTGTATTTTAATTTGTAGCTTGATTAATTCACTTGCTCTCTTCAATCGCCGTCTCGCTCGGCGCATTTTCTTCTCTGGTAAGAAAACGGCGAAACTACAAACTCCTTACACTTGCCGCCCCCCCTATTTGCTGCCCCTTGGCCCCGGTGCATAGCCCTCAGCCGTGGCAGCTATTTCAGCTTGGCGCTGGCGGACTTCTGACTGGTTATGCCGTGTTGCTCCTGGTCCCAGAAGTCGTACCACGGGCCGTAGCTCTTGTTGCCCACATGCGCCTTCAGATTGCGCTCCAGTGTCGCGCTGCTGTTGATGTTGTTGCTGTTGTGGTTGTTGCTGTTGTTGTTGGAGGATGATTTGAGCAGGCGCGTGCGTGGCAGAATCGTGGCAGTTGGTGCACCATTCGCTCCATTGGCTGTGGAGTTGCGGGTCAGCGTGCTGTCCTGCTCCTTGGCGCTGGACTTCTTGAGCGTGTTGGTCGCCATCGTGGACGTGGATGAGCGAAATGTGTGGAACTCCATTTGCTGCTGTTGCTGCTGCTGCTGGTGGCGCCTCAGCTTGTCATCCTTGCGCACCAGGTGATCGTTGATGACGATGCAGTCGTAGGGATCGGAGCTGGTCGACTTGAGCTCCGCCTCCGACTCGTCCTCGCTGGTGTAGTACTGCTTGAGTATGTCCTTGCGCTTGAGCGTCTTCATGACCAGCCCGTGATTGCCCACGCCTCCTCCGCTGCCCGCATTGCCGCCTCCATCGTGCTGCATGTCGTCGAAGAAGTTGTTGACGTCGCTCATCTTCAGCGTGCCATGATCATCGCTGTCGCCCTCGTCCGTGGAGTGCGGAAACTGCTGTTGCTGCTGCTGCTGCGATGGCTTGGAGCGGCTGAGCGTTTGGCTTTTGTGCTGTGGCGTGGAGGAGGCCAACGAGGCGGAGCCGGAGCCCTGCTTGTCCAGCTTACGATGCCCGTGGCCATACTCCGACTGCTGCTGCTGCTGCAGCTGCTGGCTGCGGCGCATGGTACTCAAGCGCTCGCTCTCTGAGGGCTCCTCAATATCAATTTCAATGGTCTTCATGATCTTCATGCGCGACTTGGGCGTGTAGCCGCTGCTCCTCTGCTGATGCTGCTGTGGCTGCTGCTGTTGCTGTTGCAGTTTCTGTGGCGGCATAGCCGGGCTGACGCCATAAATGTTCTCATCGTCGTCGCCATAGAGCTCCGTGCTGGTGATGCTGTCCTTGCGGCCGCGCTTCTCCTGCGACGAGCTGGAGTTCTGCGACTTAGTCAGGGTGCCAGTGCCATTGCCATTGCTGGTACTGTGACGCTCTCGATCCTCCTCGGAGCGCACTTCGTCACGCATCTCCTCCATGTTGGGCGCGGCGACCAGGTCGCGATGCTGCCAGAGCGACATGCCCGCAAGGATGTCCTCGCTGCGGCCACCGCCAAACTTCCAAAAGGACTTGGTGCGCTTCAAGCCGGCACTGGAGGCCTGCAGTATCTCATCGTCCGAGGCAATAAGATCGTATCGCATTTTGCCACCGATGCCGCCGCCACTCTGCCGACTCAGCCGGTTCAAGCTCTTGTCGTCGATCTGGCTATCCACGCTGTTCCGGAAATTGCGATTCAGCGTCCACGAAGCCACGTCCCTGGGCACCGTGTGGGTATTGGTGTCCGCGCGTCGCCTTCGTGGTATTATTTTCGTTTGTGGTGGTGGTGGGTTAAGCGGACAATCGTGGGTGCGGTTGGTGTGTGCGGGCGTGGTTAACACAAAGGATGCGACAATGATGGAGGGCAACAAAGTACATAATGATGATACATGAAATCAAAAGAGCAATAAAAGAGCAAACGAAAATAAATAAGGTACTTCAATAGCAATATTGAAAATATATATTCTGGTAGGGTTACGATGGGTGCGCAGATTAGTGACAACAGCAGCGAGTGGGCAATGATATAAATACATGCTTACATCCTACATAGTATATTTCTGGTGTCGGGGCATGGATAGTCATTTGACTTTATAACTATTTCAATTAAGCTTCAATTACTTAAGACTTAGCTAAAGCTTTAAACTAATTAATGCCACAAAGAAAATTACATCAATAAATCAACTTTTAGAAGCTTAAATGAATATATAAAATTTTATAAAATAAACCAAATTTACCAAAGCTCACGAAAAATATATAAAAAAAACTAATTTATTTCAATGTATCAAAAAAAAAAAAAATTAATTCGTATTGATTAGTTTGTTTCTTTTATGATAAATTTAAACATTAAAATAAAATAAAAATGGATAAATTAAAAATTAATTGAAATAAAATAAAAATGAATTGAAAATGTAAAAAAAATAAAAATAAAAATAAATTGATTATAAAGAAATAAAAATAGAAATAAATAAAATATTTTATGTAAAAGCTTTTAAATAACTCAAACTGATTACCAAATTCCAAAATTTGTATTAACAACTCAACTATGTATATAGAAGTTAAATTTAAACAAAATATACTAATATACGTAAACATAAAAGTATATTTAAATATTGACTTAGAAGAACATAAAAAATAAAAAATTATAAAAAAGCAAAAATGTTTTAAATTAAAAAAGTAAATAAATAAAAAACAAATCTATAAAAATAAATAAAATATAAAAAAATACATTAAATTAAAAATAATACTTATTAAATTAAATTTAAAAAATTAATTCAAAATAAATTTAAATTCATAAAATAAAAATAATAATTTATTAAATTGAATTATACAATCAATTAAAAATAAATATAAACTCAGAAAAATAAAAAATTATTTAAAAAATATATTGTATTTAATTAAAATAATTTAAAATCAAATTTAAAAATATAAATTCATAAAAATAAATAAATATAATGTAAAATCTAAAAATTTAAAGTCGGTTAATCTTCAGTTATTTCATAAATAAAAGTAAAAGTCAAAGATAAAATAGAAATATTTAATCAGATCTTCAAATATAGATTATTCATCCTATCAATGCCACATACACACAGAGATAATACTATCAGCTTTAGCTGTTCCACTTACCGTATGGGCACACGCTGTGTGGCTGGCTCCTCATCGGAGTAGTCCACCTCGGGCTGTGGCGGCGGCTCGTTGGCGAAGCCGCTGTCGTTGCTGCTGTGCAGCGAGGTCTTCGCGGCCGCTGCGGACTTTGAGGTCGGCTGGCTCATGGAGCTCTGCAGAAGCAGGTGAATTATTGAAGAGCTCAGTGATTGCGATTCGATGTGCTCACCTGTGCGCCATTAAGCAGCTTCTGCTTGCGTCGCTCCACGGCAGCTGGCACGCCGTTGGTGGCGCAGAAGCTCTGCGAACTGTTCAGCATGCGAGCGCTCTGGCTCTGCCCGTTCGGTACTGGAGCGGGCAGCGTGGGCGGCGGACCGGGGCGCGGATTGGCTGCCGAGCCGGAGCGGTACTTCTTCTGCTGCTTGATGGTGTCGCCGAACATGCGTGTGGGCGAGGACTCCTCGGCGCTGTGGTTCCTGCGCCGCCTGTACGTGGCATCGTTGTCCATCAGCTCCAGCTGCGCTTCGTATTGCTGCTGTTGCTGCTGCTGCTGCTGTTCGTGGTAGCTGCGCAGTCCGCTGCTGGTGTAGCTCATGTGCATGTTCTCGTACCGGCGGCCGCCAGATGGCGCCAGCTCCAGGCTCTCAGCGTTGGTGTAGGCCACGGGGAACCAGCCGAAGTGCTGCGTGCGTAGATTCTCGCCAAATTGCCAGCCCTTGGCTTTGGCGCCCACCAGCGCAATGCGATCGCCCTCCTCGAAGGACAGCTGATTCTCGCCCGAGGGCATATAGGCATACAGGGCCTTGACCAGTGGACGCTGATCCCCGCGCTCCACTTCAGCGAGCGGCAGTTGCTCCTCAATTATTTTGTGTTTGCTGCCTGCAAGACAAGTTTGGGATTGATATATAGAGAAGTATAGAGCGATGCCAGGTGAGGCTGCCTACCTGTCATAGGTCCGGTTCCAACAAGCGCCAAATTGAAGTCGGATTTGGCACGCGGCAAGGAGTTCTGTCCATACAGCGTCGATCCCGAGTGGCCTTCGCGCTCGTGCAGAGTGCGCATGTCTCCATAGGGGGCGTCAATGCTGCGCGACTTCTTCAGCTGGGCGCCCAGACTCTGGCTCTGCAGCTGCTCATCGTCAGCGTCTTTGATGCGCTCCTGGAGAGGCAGGCAATCGTTAGCCAGCTAAGAGAGTTGTTAGGGCTGGGGACTACTTACCAGGCGCCTTGTGTTGCTGTTGCTGCTGCTGTAGCCGCTCTCGTATGCGGCCGGCGGTATTATCTCACGGGAAGCGGCAATTTCTTGCCAATTTTCGAAATTATTATCAATTACTGTTTTGCCGGTGGTGTGGTAGACCATCCAGTGCTTGGCGATCGAGCACTGGCGCTCCAAGACGAACCCATAGCGACGGCGCTCCTGTGTCATGGCCTGTGCGCGTACAACAAGATTTCTGGCTTATTCTCAGCGGCCAAACAAAAGACTTAGACAACGAACTTACATTCTTATAGCTCTGATCGCAGAATATATCGAGTTTCTTCTTCTGATCCTCCAGCAATTGCAGACTCTGAAACAACGTTCGTGTTCGAGTTTGAGTTCTTTTGCGTTAGTTCAATTGATCAGCTCATTTATGAGTGGGCGTATACTTACTCTCAGCTCCTTTTCCGTGTTCTCAGGCGTGGCCTTTTTCTTGCGCTGTTTCTTCATTGTGGAGACGGCCTTCTGGTAGCTCTCCATGCGCACCTTGTGCTGCTGCATGAACTTCTTTTGCTCATGCTGCACCACCTTTGTGTCCTTCTCCAAGTTTGTCTCCAATGGCACCAATAGATCAACATAGAAGGCTTTTAGCTGCAGGACGAGGCGAGGATAAGATTATTTGCAGATATTTATAAGGTATGCATGGTCATATAAAGAATATTACTCTTAATATTATAAATATAAATTTTAAACATTTCTTATTAGCATATCTCAGCTGTTTTTGAATCTATGAGAATCACATAGAAAGGTAATTTTTTAAATGAAGACAATGGCCGGAGGCTAGAGTAGGTAGGAGGGTAAGCGAGAAGGGAGAGAGAGATAGTGTATATATAAGAGCGAATATCTCTGAGAAAGATACACTAAGAGGAAGCCTTTCTATACGATTCTCATTATTTCAAACCCTATTTCCATTTCATAATTTCTTCATATTTTACTTACAATATTCATTTGTTGATCCTGAATCTCCTTGTTAACATTCACAACGCTCATCAAAGCTGAACCTGCATTGTATTATAGATATAGTTTCAGATAATATAGGTCTAACTCTCAATTGCATTCTTTCACTGTGTGGTCTTACCAATATCGCCCGTTCCGCTTTGTTGCGCGTTCATCGCAATCTTGGCCAATGCTTCATTGAATAGACGCGAGGCTGTTGCGGCACCTGTTGCATGGAATGGCACGAAATGCATTACAAATTAGTTAACTGTACATATATGCCCAGTTGAATATGGATATATATAGTCTGTATGATGATTACCATGCAACGCCTTCAGGTAACTCTTGCCCGCTGCAATCAGCTGTCTGGCACCCGGGTTGAATCTATCGAGTATATTCTGCAATTGCAAAGATTAAAGCAAATTAATGCTGCTTGAATAAACATTTTAATGTGCTCGTTCGCTAATGTCAATTAATTAAAATATAATTTATGAGCTGCCATATCGCATTCCTAACGACAGATCATTTAACTCCACAATTATGCTTTGTTTCTGCTACCCTGTTAATATCTATAGTGGGTATATTTGTTCTTTTTTAATGGAAATTTAATTTATAAATAAAACATAAATCTGAGAAAGTGTTTAATTCTTATACAGAAGATATATGATTTATCAGATACTATATCTTATAAAATATATTATTAATAAAATATTTAGAAAACCCGGCTCAAAGAATAAAGAATTTCCATTCACTTTTGATCAGTTCTATTCAACTTTCTTTCACTCAAGATAACTTTCTCATATTCCAGCTGTCTACAGGGTATTCGCCACGCGTGTGCCTGACTTGAGATACACTAATATTTCATTTAATTCCATGTCTCATATCACACGCTGTGCATTTCTTGCGAGCCTGTCAGTCTGTCTGTCGTAATGGTTTTCCACGACTTGCTTCGGGTAGTAAAAGTTCGTTGTGTAAGCCAAGCGAAATACACAAAAAGAAACATTGTTGTGGTCAGCACAAAAGACACATACATCATTAGTTCCGCGTAAGCCGCCAGCAAACAGAGTCGGCACACGGAGTCGCACTGAGTTAACTGCACCTGCGCATTGGCTAAGGCCAGACAAATGGTGAATGGAATCGTTCGACTAGGCATATGCCATAAGCCATATGCCATGTGGCATATGCCACCACAGCACCTAAACGACAGTAATCTAGTCATCATGCATTCGCTGTGAGAGCATTGCGAAAGCTTTCTTCGTTCACACATTACTTTAATAATCCACATAAGCAGACAGATTAAAGTCAGCTTTACAAGTGGTATATGTAAACCAAACAAGCACAGATCGGCTCTAAATTGGTATTTAATTGGGATTTCAATTTAACTATATTCGCTGTATAGGCAGCCACAGTAACGGAGCCTTTCTGTAGATAATAGATCAGATTCAGCTCGAATCAAGCCTTTTACACTTTAACATGAGTTGTCTATGAGCCATTCTATGCTCTAGGAGCAGAACTCAAAGCAAACTTTGACCATTAGCTTTATCATTTAAGAAAATATAAAAGTCTTGACAACATTTACTTTAATTATATTTTCAATAAATTAATAGAAAATAAACAATTTCTGTATATCATATATAAAATGATCACTTTCCAAAACTAAATAAATAAATTATATATTATATAAATAATTATTTTAGGCTTCATATTTTGTTTTTAATTTAAAATAGCTAAGAAATTAAATACCTAATTTATTATCAAATTTAAATATATTTAGTTTATATATGCATATATTTATAGTATTTATAAAATATGTTTAATTATATTAATAATTTATTTTATTTTATTCATACCATGAATTTATTATTAATAATTGATATTTTTGTTGTATTATAAATTTAAATGCTATATTTTTAATATTTTACTATTTTTTATTTCATTTTATTTTTCATTTTTTTCTATATTTACATTTTATATTCATTAAACAAATTGCAAATCAAGAAAATAATTTTATTGCTATCAAAAAAATATTTAAATATCATACACAAATTTATATTTCTTAATACTTTAATAAATATATAAGAACATTTTACATTACGCTTGCACCTTCAATATAAATTGTATTTATATTAAATATTTTCCTTATTTATTTGTATTATTTGTTATGAGTGCTTCACATTTATTATTAGATTAGTGACAGCATCAGAGACAACAACTTCCTCGTCGGCAGGCAAAACAATAAATCTGGCGGTGAATCATGTAATCAATCAATAGAAATCTGCTAAGCGCGCAGCAGAGTGAGATAACTTGAGAATGCAATAAATAAGCAGTTAAATAATAATGCATTGAGCCGCTGGAGTAGTGTTAGAGACTCAAATGCATTTGCATACAATCGCAGGTGCAACTATATGTAGTTTCTCAGGTGACGTAAAAATTATTTGGTAGCGCGGTGACATCAGCTTGAGCCGCACACAAACAGAAGGGCAAAGACAACAGCTCTATTTGGGCAGCACATAGACCAATCCTGTGCTGGGCTGGGCTGGGCTGGGCTATATGTGAAGACAATGCCAAACCTCTGAATCTGAATCTGAATCGCTGACACGCAACAACACCTCAGAGTGCCGTGAGTGACTCACAAAGCGCTTGATTGTCAGCCACTTGGCGTGGACCACTCAGACAGCGGGAGCCGGCGAAGCTGCTCAGGCATAATTAATTGCGAGCCACCTGATGATTGGGAACAAATGACTTTTGCTTAGAACCGATTTCCTGGCTGGCAGCGAGCAGCACAAAAGAAAAGCACTCATAAGTGAATTGTGAGTACTCACCTGCGCATTCCGGCCGAAATAAAAACACAATTAGCAACAAACTGTCAAAAACTCAGAGCCAATAACAAAACAAAAATATTTCGCTGTACGAAAACAATTTCAGTTTTTGTATGCACCCACAAAAAAAAAAAAAAAAAAAAAAACAATGAATGTCAAATATTTGAGTCCCCAACTTTAAGCAATATTTCTACGATTTTTTTTTTGTTTTTCAACTTTATTTTTATTTGTTAAAAAATTTATTAGCCGCAAATCGCGGCGTCGAGGCGTGGGAATGCTTGCACTCAAGCTCAGGCTGAAACTGGAAATCAAACTTCACGTAGACAAGGTCAGAGCGCGGCTTATACTACATAGCTTCCATTTATTCGAGTGTTTACTTTCATGATTTAGCTTAAGAGCGCTAGTCCTATCGCCATTAAAAGTTTCATTTACATTCAGCTCGAATTTGTTTAATTAGTAAGCGAGTGCATGACAAGTGAGCCAACCCTGACATGGGCTAAGCTGCGTACTCAAGTATATCTACGTGTCTATGATTTTATATGTCTGTATATATGTATATTATATAGATGTGTCTATGAGTGTGTGCACCTATATATCTATGAGATACATAAATTTAAATATGTATGTGCATCTATGTAGATAGATATATTTCTGTGTATTAATATCTCTATGCATCTTCATATTTTTATATATTTGTATCTTTGAATCTTTGTATCAATGTATCTATATATCTATAAGTATATATAGATATCTATCTATGTATCTATGTGCCTATTCATTTATGTATATACAGCTATGTATCTGTGTATCTCTGAGTTACTATTATGCACCTTCAACTTAGTGCCTGCGGTTTATAGGGCTATTAAAAGATTGCATTTTGAACGATTTGCGGCTTGGGTGATTAAAGTGGTTAGCACAGCATTTAAACGGACAGTTACGATAATTAGCTGTGATCCAGTATATCAATGGTATGAGTATACCTGATTATAAGCCCAGTTCAAGGCTGCTATGTTGACCTTCATAAGGTAACGGGCTTAAGCATAAACAATCAAGTCGTTTAAGGCAAGGGATCAAATGCCATTAAAATAAATTCACAAAAAAACATTAGAACTATAAGTGATATTGAGCTCGTAGCAAAAGCAAATTGTGAGAAATATAGAAGCTAAAAATAAAATATATTTTAAAAAAGTAAAAATAAATAAAGAAAAAATACTTAGGGCATATGAAGCACAACAATATAAACTATTTAGAAAAATTTTAAACAATTCATTAGAAATTATAGAAATTCTTTAAAGAGATGTAAAGGAAAGATAACTTCAAGATATCTTAAAACTCAATTCTTACCAAATAAATATGAAAAAAAATATTTAAAATATATAAATTTATTTAACATATAAAAGTATTTCTTGGCATATAAAAAACTGAATCCCATTCTTATTTTCTTTGCAGTCTCTCTCATTCTCATTCAGCATAGTCAATAAAACAATAAAAGACAACATGATATAATTTCGGTTGAAAGCTCTTATAAACGCTCACACAACCCACTCTAGTATAGTTTTGTTTAATTAAACTAGCTTATATTACTAAAGGCAGCTCTAAATTTGGGCAATTGAATCTAATTCGTTTCGTTATACTTGGCTATAAATTTCTTTGCTCATGCCCAGCCAGCAGCAGCTACAGCTACTGCCCGCCTAAGCTGAGCTACCTTTAGGCATGCAATTTAGAAAAGCGCTGACGCAACTTTTATCACACCCGCAAATCTTTTTAGACGGCGCAAAACATTTAACCCAAAATAAATTGAACGCCCCTCGCGAGCCACCTCGGCGCCCGCCTGTAGTCGGCTCTAATCGGCGCTTAACATAAATCGCCTAGTGAGCTCGGCACATGTAATTTTTTTAATTAAACAAAACCGAAATAAAAAGAGTCGCAATTTTGTTAGCCCTCTCTGTCTCTCACTCTCTCTCTCGCTCGCTCCCTCCCTCTGTTGTCTGTTGCTGGCAAAGTGGTATCAAATGGGCCTGGCCATAATTCAACGACGCCAGCGGCCACACCCACCGCAGGCATGCGAGAATGCAGTCCGCCCAACAACAGCAACAGCAAGAAACACGAGCCGCAATTATGCCAATTAGAAAATGAAAACTTGCAAATAATAAAAAACGAAATAAAACAACGGCAAATGGAAGGCAGCCAAGCACGCAACAGGTATTCGCGCCACAACAGCAAAAAACTTGTCCGTTGACAAAAACTTCAGCGAAGGCGTCAGGGCGTAACCTCGCCCCCTGCCCAGCCGCCGACAAATGTTTGAAAGTGTTTGCGTGCGTCTTCCCAGGCCAACAAAAAAGAAAAAACGAACGAAATGCGAATCGTAAGGCTTCGCCTGTCCCACTCGGACAATGACATAGTTCCATTGCGGCCCAACCTGAACCGTGTGACATCGTTCCTCTCTGTCTCGCCCTCTCCCTCCCCCTCTTGCTCTCTAATGTAGCCTTAGAAGTGCCTGCGTCTTCCACTCACAATCCGTCACAGTCACATACACATCCACATCCACACTCTACGTCTCGGTGCCCATTCCTGCTCCCACTTCGCATTAGACAGCGACTTTGCTGTTGACGTCGTCTCCATCAGTTTCTGTAATTTTCATTTATACTCATTGCCCTCTATCTTTTGTTGCTGCTGTCGTTTTTCTTGGAGCACCTTTGGACGTCCCACTTGTGCGCCAAGCTGAGCCGCGCTCTTGAGTGGCTTCGCCTTCAGCCCAGTCCCCAGACAAACCTAACCGATTGCCAGGTCTTTTGTGTGCCCACCTGGGCATCATTCGCTTTGCCCGGCAAACCGCTTATTGCAGCTCTGTTGCCAGCCATGCCGACAGAATGTGCCACAAATCCATTAAAGTGTGTGACAAACAATTGCAACTGATTTATTTATACGTACATCATCATCAGGTGGACACCGACGAAGATCTGTGGTTAGGTTTAATGTGACTAGCAATTATTATATTATATAGATATAAATATACATATCTTAGATCTTTACATCTGCTCACATTCTTGTTTGTATTATTATAAATAATTATATAAAAATTAAATATGGTTTGTTATAAATTCTTTTAAATTTAATTATAAAAATTAATATTATAGTCGAATAATATAAACTCATATATATATAGCTCTCCCCCTTAAATATATAGTATTAATGATTTCTATAATTTCTGCATATGTATTAGCTTTTACTAATTAATTCTATTCATTTTGTGTTCATATCATATTTATGTCTTCTTTTCTTTCTCTTTTTTCAGTACCGCCCTTCTTTGCAATTCTCATAAATCCACTTTGTGTTTTATCTATTGCCCCACTTTGACTGAAAGTGTTCTAATCTAACTTTTAATATCACTACTCTTACTCTCTCCACCTAATTTATTGTTTATTTTTATTTCTGTCTCCTACTTTCTCTCTTTTGCAGATGTTCTCACTATGATACTAAATGGTCAAATAAACTTATAGTTAGTTTAGTTCAATTCCCATTTATATTTAGCAAAAACATAATATTTTATGACAATTTATATCGCATATACTATCTAGCTCTTAACTTAGACTTATTATACAAAAAAAAAAACACTTTGAATTAATTATTTTAATTTATTTAAAGAAAAAAACTTATTCAATTTTAAACTTGAAATATTTGTGTATTATAAATTTCAACTTGGCATTTGACGATAATTAATTTGCCCGCATCAGATTTAAGATATAAGCTCCAGGAAGCTCCCCCTCTTTCTCTCTCTCTCTCTCGCTCTCTCTTAGTTAAGTGTTGCCTCATTGTGCTTCGCTAAGCACCTCTTACCCTCTGTATCTCTCTCATAACTCTTTGGGGCTCTCTTCCTCACACTCTCATTCTCTTCTTCACGCTGTTTCACTTTCTCTCCCTCTCTCTCTCTCTCTCTCTCTCTCTCTCTCTCTCTCCCTCTTCATCTCAGTCACACAGCTCAGCCTTGTTCTACGCTAAACAAAATCCATTAAAGCAAATACATGAAAAACAAACTAAAGTCTCAAATTTAAGATGGGGTCGCATTAGCAAATTGAGCTATCGCTGGCAATAATATAAAAACAAAACAAATTCCAGTCAATTAATTTGCACAATAAATACATAATGCCAGTCACATTATTATAATCCGTCCATAAACCACTTATGGCTGACAACTAATCAGAGTCTGTGACAGACTAGAGTTCGACGTATTAATCACAGAGGTATTATTTTATATTTATGTCTATAATGTTAGGGAAAAGACCAGGAAGTTGTTTGATTAATTCACAGCGAATCATTCATATTCATTCATCTGGGAGTTACGTCCAAACGAGTTCGTTTCCTGAGTCTTTTCGCGAATTTGTCACAATAATTAAATAATTTTTTTGTTTTTCCTGTGACACAAAATGCAGCCAAAACACAAAATGCAAATGCTGTTCGAGGCGAGTCGAGTCAAGTCGAGTCGAGTCGAGTCAAGAAAATGCAGCCATGTGCAACATGAAAAGCCGAGGAAGCGCCAAAAAAAATCACAAAAAAAAAAACCAAACAGAAAAATTTCCGCAATTTTTAAAGCCGCAAAACAAAGACAACAACAACAGCGACAGTTGTTGCGGCGGCTGCTGCTGCTGCTGCTGCCGGTTGCAAGTTGTGAAAACTAAATGTTGCATAATGAAATAGATGCGCGAAATGTGCAACTTGCCCCGCCCCGAGCCGCCCCCTTCGACACTGCCCTGGCAGATGCCGCTGCAGTAGCTGCTAACTTGCCAAACTCCCAAGACTCTATTTCGTTTACCTTTTATTTTGTTGCAATTGTTGTTGTTGTTGTTGTTGTTGTTGTTGTTGTTGGTGCAACTACCACACCGTGTGGCACAAACGCAATTGAACTTGTTTTGCGCCGTTTGGCTTGCCATATGACCGTGTACACAAAAAGAGGCCCAAAAACACTAAACACAAGCCATATATACTCAGAGCCGAAGCGGGACGTGACCAAATTCGGATTTCGATTTCCAGCCAACGAAATTCACTTTCAAATGTCTTTCGGCCTGTCCCAAACAAGATTTGGCCGCAAACACAAAACACATCAAGGCATATATTTATTGATGTTTTATCTACAACTATTTTGCTTTACTTTTTATTATTAGTTTTCTGTTATTTATTTTCAAATGCTGCTTTTTATGGACATCGCGTGCGGCCATAAATTTAAAGTCGATCTTAAATGACAGCTCGGACTGGGATGTGGAAGCTGAGATACTCCAGCTGTCTGTATTCATAATTGCTTTCAGTGCCCATAAAACTTTAAAGTCTGCCATTTTTGAATAGAGCATATTGTAGTCTGGAGCTATTAGAACATAGGCGCATTATATGAATTCGGTTACTTATTTACTTTTTGATCTCTCTTAAACGTATTAAAAAAATAATAATATTTATATAAACTGCTCCACAGTTGAGCCAAGATATTCTAAGTAAATAAAAATAGAGAAAAATATATTTAAATTTTAATTTACTTAAAATAGCATTGATAATCATGTCAAAGTTTAGATACCCTATTATATATACCCATTTAGTACCAACCGGACCATTTGAGTGTAAAATAAATGTATAAAATTACATTTGAAATAATCGGAAAATATTTACAGCCTAAAAAGACAAATTAAAAAAAAAAAAAAAATGAAATAAAAATATTAATGAAATGATTAAATAATTATCCAATTATCTATCCAACTGGGAGGGGAAGAAAACTTGTTTATCTCATATAGTTTTATAATTTTACTATATTGCATTTCATACATACATTTCCTATAGTTTAGCCCAGGGTATTTAGCCCCAGCTGAACATTTCTCGTATAATAAATGGTTTTTCGTATAGTTGGGATCATTAAAGGGACTGCAAGCGTTTAGAAAATATATGAAAATTAGTCGGCAGACAGCTAATACCTAATAGAAATGGCCTTCACGCAATTCGCCTTTGCCTTTGCTTTTGGGCCAATTGTGAGTTGATTGCATAAGAGACTGCCACGGCGCGGCTGCCACTGCCGAGCAAATTGTGTAAGCCGCCACGCAAATTGTTTTCCCCAGATTAAAAGCACATTTTCATCTAATCGACGCCTAACAAGTCGAGTTTTCACCTTGACCAAACTGACATTTATATATGTAAATGCGAGAAAAATAAATGTTCGATTGTGGAGAATCTTAATGTCATTATATAAATAAGCAATAATGACTAAATTATGGCAAGAATATAATTTTTAATTTTTTTTATATATATTCAATAACAAAAATATCTTACATAAGATAATTAGTGTAATATATAAATAAAAATATATTGGCTTTACAAATTTTTGTTGCCTTCAAGTTGAGTTTTTCAACATTTTTTGTAACTACCTCAAGAATTGTTTTCTCATATAGAAATGTTCTCTATTTAATTTAATCATTTATTTATAATTTATAAAATTTTGCATCTGTCTTCATCATCATATATATCTTTATATATGCAAGAATAAGAACTCTTGATTTGGGCTGAAGACTTTTGCATTGACTTAAACTATATTAAAAAATAAAAATAAGGGTTATACTATTAGTAGAATATTTTAAACAATTTGCTTATTATTATAAAAACAGATTGCAAATAAATAAATAAATAATAAAATATGATATATAAAAACTGAATAAAAAGTAAAGTTAAAACAAAAAAATGAATCTTGATTCTGATAGCTGACATGAGCCACAGAAATTCGACTAAGTTGATTAAGATAAATAAAAATATTTTAAATTATGAATATATTATTAATATTATATTAAATATAATTATTAATTATTATACTTTTAATCTTTATATACAACATAATATTTAAAAATATTTTATATTAATATTTTAAATATATAATAATTAATTATTAACAACTTAATTGTATTAAATACTGTCACTAACTTTTAATGAACAGTTAACTCTTTTTATTTATTACCAAACAATAATTACCTTTATCTCAATTTTGGCTACCTGCCTCAACCCGAAGAAAGCTCATTTGAAATTTCTTTATTACCTCTTAAACTACTTTGGGCTAACCCAAATAAAAAGGGCAACAACAAGAGCAATAGCAAAGACAGAAAAAATAGAAGAAATAGAAAAAAAAACCTTAAAAACTTACCCTATAAACACCATCAACGAGTTTTGTAATTTCTTCGGCCTCCATTGTGGTGGAACGTGGAGTCAGATCGGACTGCGGCGGCTCTGGAGACGAATGTTATTTGGCTGGCGGCTGGGCCAAGTAGCTGGCGGTGCAGCTACCGGGGGCAGATGATGGGGCTGGCAGGCAAATTCACTTTCAGCTGCAGCTCTGACCGAATGCGCCTCAAACTGGGACTGCACTCGATTTTCACTTTCTAAAGTGGCACACACTCGCGCACACACACACACACTGTGATAAGACGTTGAACCGGGCCAAAATGTAAACTTGTAACTTTGACTTTCGGCGCAGAATCTTGGAAATCTTGTTTTGAACCGCTTTGGATAGTGTCGTGACTTTCTTTTCGGCAGCTACACGAGTCCCCCAGCCACGTAACCAGCTAAATTAAATGCCAACACGATCAGCGGGCCAACTGTTTTGTCAGCTTTCGGCTTCTCGACGGGTTTTATTTTGGTTTTTTTCTCTTGCTGCTGTTGTTGTTGTTTTTGGATCTTAGGTGGCGTTTCGAGTATTTGTTTGCACGACAACTCTTCGGCTACTTCCACCGAATTACACGAACTGTAGTTGCCGACACGTGATCTGATCAGATTCGATCTGATCTGACCTGAGCCGCGCTGATTGAGTTATTATCGAAGGCACTGCAATGACAAAGAAATTATTCAACATTAAGTGTTAAGTAAAAAGAAATTATAAATAAAGTAATATATTCAGGCTGATCTAAGGAGTGAGCATAATGCATAAAGCCAAGAAATTAGGCGCAGATCGCTTAGATAGATATTCGGGTAGAGTGCCAAGCCCAGAATAATCTGCGTAATAAATGGAAATTAAAGCTAATTGGAATTTTAAAATGAGGTGGCTTAGTATTCGCTGCTTATTCATTCAAATATGCGCTAGGGATTGTTCAGCTGTGACTTTAAGTATTCATGACGCTAGACGTAGTCCTAGGCTGGCGTATAAGCTAAAGAAGAGGGGCAAGCAGGTGCTTGGCTAGGGATTAATAATAGTATAAAAGCTAACAGCAGAGGCACTAAAAGTCTATGGACTCACAGCAAAGGGAAAAACAGGGGCTGGAATAACAGGACACGTAATAACAACAGATGGACTAACAACAGACGAACTAACAGCAAATGGACTTACAGCAAATGGAATAACAGCAGATGGACTAACAGCAAAGAGACTAACAGAGGATGAACTAACAGCTAACAGAGGATGTACTAACAGGAGATGAAATAACATAACATAAGACAACAAGAAACGGAGGGGTAGGTTCTGGTAATGGAGTATTAGAAGAAGTGAAGCTGAAGTTGGACTTGAAGAAGATTGTTTATGTATGCAATCATGTGTTTTAACAATTAATGTAATGTAAATGCTAATTAGATATTAGTAATAACATACCCAGATCAAGTCTTAAACTACATATTCCTAAATGAATGATTTTAATTCTATCTTTGCTACGTGATTTTCGTATGTGCAACTCAACAAGTTGGCTTACAACCAAGCAATATTTCTCTGGTTCAGACTGAATCTCTCTAACTATATAGCTTGCTCTCCTCTATCCTCTCTTTACAAAATACCAAATTTTAGTATATACTAATTATCAAGCCACACAGAAAAAGCACTAAAAGCCACCTTAGCAACTGGAGGAAACTTCCTTTAGCAACGGCCTTGTTTGATCAATCATAAAGGAGTATTTAGCTCGCAAAACAGTAAAGTTAGTCAAAATCTCAATAGAAGATGAGCAAACTAGACGATCTGTTGGCCAAGAAGAAAACTGTGGTGCCTGTGCTGGATCTGAGCCGCAGCAATATTCAGACAATTGAGGAGTTCAAGCGGCTCATGGAGAAGGTGCCCGACTACAAGATGCGACCCATTAAAGTGCGTGCGGAGGAAATAAAGATACGGGAGAAGGATTACGGCTTCAAGATGCCCAAGAAGGAGATGCGCAAGCTGCTAAAAGCCAATGGGGAGAGAGAGACGCTCTACAGCTACGCCGATCCCATGCCAGGGGAAATGAAGGACGTGGTGCTGATGGAGCTGTGCGCCGTGCCCATCGACTGGAAGATGCTGACCACGCTGAGGCCCAAGTCCAAGCAGGAGGAGGAGTACTTCAGTCGCATGGTGGAGATGGGCAAGCTGGAGCTGAAGACGGAGGCGCGCGACAGGCGTGAATTCGCGCTGAACAACTGCATCAAGAAGATCAAAAACAAGTCGGGGATCGTGGAGACGCGTCTCATCACCTGCGACTTGTGTGGCGAGGAAATGTGCTGGGGTAAGTAGTCAGTCAGAGGACAATCCAGAGATCCACTCTAAGATCAACTACCTTGCAGGCAAGTTCTGCGGCGACTTCAACTACGATTTGTACGTGCGCGTGGAGGCCAAAGTGCTCAAGCCGAAGCCCTTGCCCAATTCGACCAACAAGGCGAAGCTCAATGGCCGCAAGAAGTCGACTTTGGTGGGCGCCAAAATCAAAGTCAAGAAGTCTGCGAAATCAACTTGAATAGAAATTTTGTTGTAAATCTATAAATTTATATTTTTACGGTTATAGATGTTAATTAGTTTTGAGCTAAATTGAAACTAATTTAAATTTGATTTATTGCCGTTAAGTGTAACTTTAGCTAAATATCAGTTTTACTTCATAAATATATTTAAATTTCTAACAGAATTGAACTGTTGACAGAGCGCTATAAATTACACTAACAGAAGTGCAACGTCAGCTGTTAACAGTCCGCTGTTATATGAACAGAAATTTAACAGTGAGTTATCAAAAGCCAGAGCTGTTTACAGAGCGCTGTTAATATGCAAGTTTGCTTCGCAAAACATAATGTAAACATGCCACATTCTAGTCTGGGCTGTTAACATTGCACTGTAAACGCAATTATTTTGTAGCAAATTTCAATGTTATGCATTAGTTTAGAGCTGTTAAATGCATATTGAGCTTAACAGAATTCTAACAGATTATCACTTTAGCTTTAGACATTTTGCCGTTAGTCGCATAACGCATAAATTGATAAAGAAATGTTGAAATTTTAATGATTATACACAGCGCAGACAAAACATATTTAACTTTTGCATAGTTCAAACGACATTAGGCTGTTAACAATGGGCAAATCGTCGCATTTATTAAAGTAAAATAATATAATTTGAATGTTGATCTAAATATATAGAGTCTGATTACTAACATAACGAATTTCTACTGCAAATATCTATTTTATGCACAGCCGCATTCACTTTAGCCCCTTGGAAATGCCTCAGTTGTTTAAAAGAAATTCGTAAATTCCTTAAATGTTAAGTAGCAGGCCAAATGCAAAACAGTAGAAATTTTCAAAATAGACACAAGTTTTGCCGGCATAACAAAAATAAAAATAAAAATAAAAACAACAAAATAAGCACCAACGGCCAAATGGAGAGCCGAAAAGCAGCGCTCAAAATGAAATGGCTAAAATATTTAAATTGCCTCTAAACAACAGAGGCAAATAGCCATTAAGGCAATATAAACAAGACAAGGCGCTGCTGTCGCAGTCGTCGCGTTGCGCACTGGCGACAAACGTTCCCAGTGGCAGCCACCTTATAAAAAATAAAAACAGCCCACTCACTCAGCTTGTGCAACGTTTTGTGCAAGCCTCCATCTCTCTCTCTCTCTCTCTCTCTCTCTCTCTCTCTCTCTCTCTATCTCTTAAGAAAAAGAATGCATTGAGCTGTGGCTGCGACTGAGGCGATTGCACAGCTTTTGATTACTAATGAGAAGTTGAGTTCAGTTGAGTTCGGCTGAGTTCGGTTTGGTTTCGGTTTCGGTTAGCCGATAGCTCTGATTTATGTGCTTTATTTATGGAAATATCTATTCGCGTTGAAATTGAAAATTTACTTTGAATAACAAATTTATAGCATAGCACCCAGCCAGCCAGCCAGCCAGCCAGCCAGCCAGCTAGCTAGCCCTGCGACGACGGAATTTCAATTTGATCAGCATGAGGAGGTTCTGTAATGTGGCCAATTAAACTCTGCCCCAATTGAGAGTGGTTGGCTTGGAAAATACCCTGTAAAGAGTGGAGAAGAGCTGTTGGCTTGAAGTTGAAGACTGAACTATGGCAACTGAATCAATTAAGGACTTGGCTAATGAGCAGGATAATATATATTTTATATACAGGTATGAGTAGGGCTCGCTTCTCGGAAAGAAACGATTCTTCAATGAATACGGAGCTATAAAAACTACTTAAAGCAATATCTATTAATATATAAAAGTATAGCAGATGTCCGTCTTTAATTATTAAATTAATATAAATTTTGTAAAAAGATACTGAAACCTTATCAGAAGTATATATCGTATACAGTGTATAGTAGATCGATGCTGAGTTATAATCACTTAGATGAAGACACAATGCCTTCAGACACACACACACAGTGCCTCAAAACGGAAGTCAGTTGATTCAATTGAATCGCTGTCGTTGTCTTAGTGGACTTTCATCGCATCAGCGAGAGCTAACTAGGCCTAAGCCACTTTCAGATCTTGTCACTCATCAATAAAGCGCGAGACGTGCCAGCGACAGCGACGATTACGTGGGCCAGGAGAGGAAAATGAAATGATATGCCATAGAAATAAAGAAAATAAAAACAAACAAAAGACATAATAGCAATAATGAAAAATAAAAAGACGAACGAAAACTCGCACGAGACTTACGAAATCGATTTCGAGTTGTCGTCGTCTTTTGGGCAGATGCAAAGATGCAAGATAAACACGCTCCAGTGAGAGTGTTGGCGGTTGGAAAGTGTGTTTGCTTTCAATCTGGAAAGATTTCCGCGCGGCTTAGTTGATCTTTGTCACAGGCCACGCCACGCCACGCCACGCCCCGCCACGCCCCGCTGCGTGCCAGTTAGAATTTCCATGAAGTGACAAAAAAACAAAAGACTTAGGCAACGAACTAGCGAGGCACTTGGCATTCCAGCAGCACGCCGCAAGGTTGCAGCTGATACAGCTGCAGCTCGATTACGACTATTTTGCAGATGCTCAGCGCTAGATGCTTGCACTTGTTCAATTTATGAGGCAGGCCGCCGACTGGTTGCGGCGTTTAATTACGAGTCTGCTATGCAAAAACGTTGTCTAACTATTAAGAACAAGGCTAACGTGGCAATCTAGCCAGCCGGCGGCAGCTGCTAAAAACTTGTCCACTCGACTGGCCATGATAACAGCAAATCGAATGGAATTTGCTGCTGACAGAAAGAGCTAATGAGAAAGAGAGAGAGAGAGAGAGGGAGAGATGAAGCCATATTTGCACAGTTAGACGAAGCGACTTTTGAGTGTGGGCCAGCTGCCAATGAGACTTCCCTTTCCTGTCTGCAGAATCTGCAATCGCACTTCGATCTATCGCTAAACTTTCGCCGGGTCGACAAAAGTCAACAACAATTTTCCAAATATCAAGCCGACAGGCAGCTGGGGCCAAAGCGTAAGCTGGGAGAGGTAAGCTGGCAGAGGCGAGACCCTGGGCTGTTATTATCAAATGCTCATCATTAACATTTGCTGAGGCTGCTGAGCTGGGATCTCAACGTGACGATCAAATTGCAGCACATGCGAACACATGTGATGAGCACACAAAAAGATTGTTGTTGTTGTTGTTGTTGTGAAAATGAAATTAAACTAAAGACTGAAGACTGATGTCTGAAGACTGATGCCTGATGGCTGAAGTCTCGCACAGCTGAAGAGCGAACATTGTAACAGACAATGCACAGACATGAACAGCGCAACATTGGAGGGGTCCCAATTGCCGCCAGATACATTTGCAAATGAGTCTTAGACATAACAGCAAAAAAAACAATAACACTGTAAGCCGATGCAAATTGAGAGGCAAAGCGTCTGCGGCCCCCATTCAGACATTGCCCCCTCCAGCAGCCGTACAAATTATTGGCAGTGAAAGTAAAAGTTTAAGTTATTTTCTTCTTTGGGCTGTCGAACCGCACAGCTCACAGCTCACAGGCCACAACAAAAATGGGGCAAATGCCAGCAAAGTCTTCAAATCAAATTAACATATTTGTAGTTTTTGCCCTGCAACAAAACTATTCGAGGCGGCGTCAACACAGCCAATTGATTTCAATTGCCATTTCTCGCATTGCTTTGCCGTGTACCGAAAAGAAAACATCAGCAGCAGCAGCAGCAGCAGCATCAGCGTCGAGGCAGGCAGCTATGCTAATAAGATGTTAGCTGGTACATTAAACCCATATTACAGCCATACAATCTAACGTAACATGGAGTGAAATTACAGGGTATTTCGCAGGTATTAGATAATAGGAAGTAACAAAGTGTTTCACAGGGTATTTGCTGGCCATCAATAGTCATTCATAAACCACATTTCCCCTACAGGGTATTTCCAAACCTTCAAATTCCATCTGCTGTAAAAAAACACTAAAGGGTATTTACCAGTCATTCACAATTATCAAGTATACAAGTATACAAAATTTACTTTACAGGGTATCTACCAGTCATTCACAATTATCAAGTGTACATAATTTTCTCTACAGGGTATCTACCAGTCATTCACAGAATTTCCTCTATAGGAACTTTCCATATAGAACGCTTTGCATACCTCCACATCTAAATATATTCAGACCAACCAAGCTGGAGCCCACCATTGAGCATTTTTACAGGGTATCCATGCGCCATTAACATTCCAACTGCTCATGTTATATATTTCTCCCATCCCACAGACAAGACTGCAAGACAAAACAATTCCAGGCGGCGTTCTATTAACCCACTAGCTGTAGCTGTAGCTGTTGCTGTTGGTGTTGCTGGCGCAGTTGGCTGCTCGTAATTGGACACACCTAGCACCGCCTGGCCATGGGTATCTTCGACCCGGACCCGATCGTGACTTCATTTGGCAACGTTGTGCACGTAGCTGCCGCATTTCTGGCATCTCTGAATGTTGTCGGTTCGGCTGAGCCACTCTCAGTCATAAATTAGGTGTAGATGGCATCTCAAAGTGCCGGCTCGGCATCCTCTCTCGCTGCGCAATTTACTGGCGACACACACACACACACACACACACACACACACACGAGAGGTCTGAATGGGTGTGACTGTACCTATGCAACTAGGATGGGAGGCTAAACTAGCATTGATATTAAAAAACTCAAATTAGCTTCGTCTTACACATGCCCACGAATCACTTAACAGCAGGTGATTAACATAGAGATAAGTGGAGCTGAAGAGAACAGTTCTATAAATATATATTTGAGCAAATAATATATGATATATGTCTATATGATATATGGATTCATATTGAAGGTATCATAGAGGCCAAAGCACAATTTCCTCTTTAGCTCTGTCTGTACACTACAACATTAACATGTTATTAACATTAGCAGTAACATTAACATTAGCATTAACAGTCTTATATTAGCACACTTTCACACACACACTCAATACATTTCAAATAGTAACTCTCCATAGTTCGGCAGCCACTCAGTTCTTGGAAACTCCACAGACCCAAGCCCAATTGCCCAAAAGGCGCAAATACAACCTGATAAACTTCAACTGACAATTGCAAATGCGTATAATTTATCACTGGAAGGCAAGTACAGAACAATCCAAATAAGAATTATTGAATGACTGCGTCAGTGCCAAGGAATGCGACCTTGAGCTGTCGTCGTTGTGGTTGTTGTCGTCGTCGTCGCCGTCGTCTGTTGAGATGTCGTGACTGGCCCCAGCCCGCAACGGGGCTGCGAGCTGCGAACTGCGGTCCCTGGCGAATAGTTATAACAAGTACAACTGAATGGCAATAGCCAGAGAGTCGGCTAACAAACGCTTAAAGGTACTGACAATAAATTCAATATCGAGAAAGAAATCTGAAATCCGAAATCAGCATCGCTTGGTAGAAAATAGCACAAGTCGTCGCATACAATAAAACACGTTTGACGAACGCTTTGATGAAGATGAAGATTGAATATCTGTCAGATACATGTAGAACGAGCCAGCCAGCGAGTGAGCGAGCGAGTGGCTCACACAAATGTGGCAACCAACCACAAACAACAACAACAACAACGTTCACTTTTATTTTCAACGTTGCAACCACAAAACACAACAACCACAGCAACACACAGCAAATGGCACAACAAGCCAAATAACAAAGATCAAACGTAGCTCAAAGAGAACAAAGCGAAAACAACAACAAGAAAAGCAACTACAAATATATATACTACTCATTTGAACTGTATTTGTGGATACACTACATATACCCAGTAAAAGTATATGCCAAGGCAATGGGGTATATCGATGACTTTTCATTATATTTCTGAATACACAAAGTTGGCATGGGATATCTCAATTGGTTGTAAAATAGGATAATATAATAGGACTTTATAGTAAACTTAGCTTTACTATAACTTCTTATTATGTTGCTTATGTGCAAACCAATTATTTGTACTACACATACCCTGTAACACAATACGTTTAGTAGACTGTGCTGTGCCTAGCTGTAAGTCAACAAACATAAGTAACGACAAATAGTTTTTCTAGCACCTTTGTGAAATGTTTTAGTTTTGACACCACAAATACCCTGTAAAACTTGCACGTTTTGTTAGGGCATACAGTTCGTAATTAAATTAAAAATTAAATATATAACTGTAATAAGAATTTTAAAATATTAATTATTGATATGTATGTATATATAGCCATTATTATGTATAAAATATATATAAATATGTAATTGTTTTTTATATTATTAAATATATTTTTTTACATTTTATTTTGAATGAATAGAAAATATATTCATTCATAAATAGAAAATGCTTCATAAAACTAAATTTTGTATTACAAATTTATTTCAGATATTTCGCGTGTCATATTTTGATCTGTTATAATTTGTATAACTGTTAACTGAATTTTTCTGTAAAGTAGGGTATCCAGCAGTCGAGCATTTGCTCGTATTTACTTAACTTAATTTTGCTCTAGCTAAGTTTACTCTGTGCATTAGGAAATACCTCAACAGTTTGAAGTCAAGCGCCGACTCCCACCTCAGCGCTTGGAATGCGTCAAGGCTACAAGTACACAGAACCCATATACTTGATTTATATATATACATATATATATATATATATATATATATATATATATATATATATATATACACATATGTATATTTATGATATGTATGATATATACTATAAACGATGCTCGTTATTTAAGCTCTTCAATTTGAGAGCCTCATTAACCATTTATAAACTCCAAAAGTGAATTTATTTTTATACGTGTAAGTCATTAATTAAAATTTATTTGTTTTTGGTTCTGCTTAATGAATTCCTAATTAGACAATTTAATATAGACATACATATGTACATATTCGTTATATATGTATTTTAGGCAAATGTCAAATTTTTTGTTGTTTAATTCAGCGTAAAATGGTTTTCTTAAAATTTATATAAGAGAAATCGTAGACAACTCTATATGGCATGTTTATTCTTAACCAGAATCAACCTTTCTATCTCTGTTTGACTCATCGTCCACCTATCTATCCGTTTGTCTTTTCGTATGTATAAACTTTTCGATCTTGGAATATTTAAGACTCCCTTGAAAATCTATACGATCTACATCTCTCTGTCCAAAATCGTATCAAACTTCAGTTATCAGATCGTAAAAATTCCTGATTCGATATCTATAAAATTCATAACATTCTCTGAAGGTAGCGCCTTCTGAATATCGCCAGTTGGGTTAGCATAATTTGTATATTTTTATTCCTATTCGACTCTCTTTGTCTGCTTTTAGCCATTCCTTTCTCTTGGCAAATGTTACATTAGCGGTATTCCTTTCGGCAACCATTAAGTCTTATGCAATTAAGAATATTTAAGATCCATCAGATTTTGCGGGTTTTTCGACTTTTAAAATTTTATTTATTTATTTTCTTGCCTCTGCTCGTTGGCCAAGAAGCTTTGAGCAACAACAAAAGGCCAAATGGCAAAAAAAAAAAAAAAAGAAAAAGAAAAAAGAGTCAACGAACTCGGCTTATTTATGCAGTCAGAGACCCAATTACATAGTTTAACGACTCTTGAATAGTATTGGCAAAATCTAGACTAAGATCGTTATTTGTGGCGTGCCTTGGACCTGATTAAAACAAATCTTTCTCGATTCGAAGTGCTTGTGTAATTTTCGCAACGATATCTCAGGCCGACAACCGGTTCCGAAACTATGCCAGAATTCTGTTGGTTTTTTGTCAGATGGCCATAATCGCATTGTCTATGATTTGCATATGTAAACGGCCGCAAACAAACTCCCTTCTAAACATATGTATTTTTCTCCTCATAATTTCTTTGCTTGAATAATTTTGTGAATTTTTCAGCTGTCAATCCGACAAAGGCCAGCAATTTGTTGTATGAAATTTCTATTTATATTCAGATTAGCTTTCAAATTTCTAAAGAATCACGCAGTTGGGGTTAAGTTCAAGTTTAGCTTAGCCATAAACCAGAGACGAACGCGAGCCGAATAAGACTTTAATGATGAATTGTGATCCACAGCATCCGCAGTTGCTTCAGAGCAAATGGCAGATTAAGCCGACCATTGCAGAGACCAATTAAATTAGGGGCATTTACGTCGTGGCTCTCTGGCTAATTTAAGCAAATAAACAAGCGCTGTAAAACAAAAGACTTAGGCAACGAACTTGGCGCGTAATTACAGCTACGTGCTGCGCACTTTGTGTTAGACATTAAAAATTAAAGAGGCGAGGAAAAAACGTAGTTTAGAGCAATCATACGGCAGGCTGAGCATCGGCACTTGCCGAGATCGGAAATGTGAGTAGAATGAAAAGAGCTGGAAACAAAAGACTTGGGCAACTAACTTGGCCTATACCATCAAATTTTCATAATTAGCAGCCGAACGAGAGAAATCCACAGCGACGTGAGCAGAGCGAATCAAACGTTTTTTTTTCCTCTCATTTTATCTCGAGGTAAAAGGCACAGGCATCGGCATCGGCACCGGCAGACGATGAAGTTGTCTGTACTCAAGTTATCCGTGCATTTAATTAGCCTTTTTCACACATTTCACTTTCAACAAGCTGCCAAATTGTCAGAAATATGTACTATATATATATATAGAGAGAGAGAAAGATAGATATACATGCATACACAATATAAGCTTATATAGTAGTTATAGAGCTGGCCTCAGCGATTTCTTCAATGAAACGCAAAAAAGCCATTAACGGTCAAGCGTAGGTTTGGCTTTGACAAGACACACTCTTCTGTCTCTTTTGTATCTGGCGGCTTTATCTCAGACTCTTGACTGCCGCAGAAGCTGCGACTCACTTTCAAGTGCGCGCCGCAATTTCTATTTTTTTTTTTTCAAAATTGAAATTTTCCCATTGCATTGAACTTGAAACTAGGCAAATTGAAGCCTGGCCAAACAATTTCCACTTGAATTTCCACTCATGACTCGCCCACTAATGTGCCTTTCGGAGGCTTTGCAAACTTTCTGCGCATCTTCCACATTTGATTTATGCCACACACTCAGCAGTTTTTCGGCTGCGCAATTAGCTTTGATTTTTTTATTTTATTTGTTATTCGAGTTGGGCTTTAGGATGATGTCTTCGGCATTGCCTGGCCCGCATATCATGCCCAAAATATATGTATACATATAAATAGCAAAAATACTTAAATACCCAATGCTGTGTGTGTGTGCGTGAGTGTGTACTCAATGATGAGCTCAGATTTGATTGGCTTATTGTCGTGGCATTAGCTTAAGTGGTAGGCACAAACCTGCAAAGAGAGAAAACGTGTTGAATCAGTTTATAGTTGTCTATGCAGAGAATTAGGAATTCTTAACAAATTCTAATAAATTTATATATACAGTAACTATGTAAGCAACCCTAAAAATAATATATAAAATTAAAAAAATATATATAATTATATACTTTTTATACTTTAAACTAAAATACCTTGAATATGCTTATGGGAAGCATAAAGAAAACAACCAAATAAACAGCTCAAATTAGTTCCTTAACATTTTTAAATATATTTTTAATATAAGTAATATAATAAGTAATAATTAAAATTAAAAAGATATTAAAATGAATTTTTAAACACACCATCATTTTATATATTTTTAATAATAACGCTTTAAATTGAAGAAGTTAAGAAACTTATTAAAATATGCTTTCAAATCTTGTTTATAATTTTTAAACACTTTTTGCCTATATATTGAAATTAATTGTATAAAACCTGAGCAATTTTAAGCTGCTTATAGTTTTTTAGCATTACAAGGAAGTAATTACTATATTTATTCAGTTTTTTTTAATAAGAAGTTTTTATGGTAAATTAATGGCAGCGCAACAACTAGCAGCTCTTCCGGAAAGTCTTTTTTTTTTGTATATTTAAATAATTATTTATATATACCATACAGAATATAGAAAATAATTAGAAGATATTAATATATAATAAAAAATATAAATGAACATATTTTATAATCAATAGATAGATTTATCCACAGTAAAAGCAGCTACCAGAGTTATCTTTTAGCTCATCAAAAATGTTTCTTAAATGCAATAACTAAAATCTAGTCTCTTAGTCTCAGATATATTAATAGAATTTTCCCGTATGAATTTTATTTAATATTTTTTCTAAAATGTGACTTGATTTACCATAAATGGTGCAAGCTGTCCAAGTTGAAGCTGAATAGTTCACATACATATGATTATATGATTCTTATATTAACTAAATATTTTGAGGAACTCCATATTATTTGGCCAAGTTTAAGCCACTGCCTAAATTGCTAATCAGCTCACAGCTCGCGATCATAATTTTCATGAGATAAAACTTACTTTTGGCTAAACGAACTGCCGACAATCGTAACTGTGTCTCTTGTGAAAGTTTCCAAACGAAATACACTAAATTCTTAGCCAAAAATAAAAGTGTTTTTCTCACTCGCATAAACCTGATTAAAGTCAAGCGACTTTTACTTTAAAAGTGAATGTTTTGCCGAAAAACTAAGCAAAAAATGCTTGAGATAATTTAGCATGTGCGATGAGAAGGCGAGCTAACAGATAAACCAAGTACATATACATAGATATATGTATATATAGATATATACATATATATATATGTATATGTGCAAACGCCCCTTTCGCCAGCTGCCACCATTTGTGGCAGCTCATAAATGGAGGCAACAACCCAGACTAGAGCTGCGGCGCATTCAATAATCGCTCACAATGCAAATGGGACTTAATCAGCCGAGGTTATTAGCCACTCGCAATAAGCGAAATGTGCCGACAGCCAAATACCCTAGACTCGAAAATATTGCGTGCTTTTTCTGCGAAATTCGTTGCCATTTAATTAAGGCTAGTTATAGCTGTGCCCAGTTAGCTGAGCTGCCTTAGGAAATTGATACAAATTATTTGTGGCATGCACAAGTTGTTTGCCCTTTGTTGCTTTTGCTGCATTTTCCTTAATGCGATTTGCATTGAATTTGGAACAAGATTTTCGCGTGGCATGGATTGGGCCTGGGCGGGTTCACCTGTACGGTCAGCGTTCGCATTCGCATTCGCATTCGCTCGCCCCACATAAATCATGGAAAATGTTGTCGCTGTGTCTCTCAGTGATTGTTGAGTTTGCAGCAAAGCCTTTTAGGCGTGAACTCGCGCTTTGAATTATTTTTAGGTCATGTATAGTTCAGTTTGGGCAAATATCGGCACAAAAATATAATAACAAAATCGAACTCAAGGCGACGCCGAGATACGAAAAGCAAATGTGGGTCGCGACATGCGTGCGGCATGAAAAGCCTGAAAACTGCTAAATAAATCAAGTTAAATGCAAAAAACTAGGAAATATACACATATGGATGCAGAAACCAAATTACTAACTCGTGTTATACTACTGCCCACAGTGTGGTAGTTAACAACGTACCACAGGGCGTATACGCGACTTCAATTGGACTTTTGTTTTCTAATAAATCGTTTCGAGCTGCGACGTGTGTCCAAAGATTTTGATTGATTTTTCTATGGAAATAAGCAAACCAAAGCGTCTCGAATTGTAACAAAAGCCACAGCAGCAATCACACTGCCACGCCCACCAATAATGATTGGCAAAATAACAGAGGGGGGATATAGTACAAGAGCCGCGCAATTTCAATTGCCACAGGCGGCCATTGGCTCATTCTGCGGATTTCTATTGCAGTCGAACTTTCGATTTTCAAATCGAATTATAGTAGTATACAAAATATTAAATAAACAGAAACTTGTTCTCGGAGACAAAAGCTAAAGAATTGAATTGAACCAAAATCAGAGCAGCAGATAGCTCCAAATTGTATGGAAATAGTTGTACAAACGAAACTTGTTTCGAGACTTGTTTGTTAGTTGAGGTTTTTTTCTTTACTCATAAACAATTTGATGGTGAGTAATAGGAAAATTGAAAAAACTACTTAGTAGAAGGAATGTTGAGAATGACTTACATTTTTTATGGAATAAATTAAAAATATTAATTTTAAAAACATTTCTAAATAAAAAATATATATATTTCATCAATTATTATTTAATTTCTATATGAATAATTTAATATTTATTTTTTATTTTATATAATTTTATTTTATTTTATAAAATAATTAAAAAGTACAATTTAAAAAATATATAATAAAATTAAAAAATAAAAATAATATCCTTTACTATTTAACGGATTTTAATTTTAATATAAATACAATATTTTTTATTGTAGCATCAATTATTTATTTTGTTTTGTTTTTATTGTAATTTTGTTTTTCTTGGCTATAAATTTTTCAGAAATTCTTTTACTGCGAATTCTCGCTTTAATGCTTAATTAAAATTTATTATTATTTTATTTTTTATTTTATTATTTGATCATATTTATAATTCCATTAGTTTTCAAGCTTTTATTAATAATTTTTTTAAATATTTATCTTTATAATATAATTATTAAGAATTCATTTTTTTATATTTTTATAATTCATGAAAATATTAAAAGTATTATAAATGTTTTTCGACTTGAAATATATATTTTTAATAAATATCTATTGCAATTTAGCTACAAAATTGTCTAATTTATTTTTAAGTATTTCTGCCAATTCAATATACATTTTAAATATTTGATAATAATATTATATTATTATTGCTTCCACATGACTTTTTCAGCTGAGTTTAAAAGTTATTCGAAATATATATATATAAATATTTGTACAAAGTTGCTTAAATCTGATTTCAGTCCTAATTTAAAAACTTTGCAGATAAATTCTAAAAACTTCAAATCAATTTCATCTTTATTGACTTCAGTTTCGAATTTCATGTAAACTATGCAACTAACAACGCCAGAGATCTAGACGGAGATACCATTAATGTGAGTATGTAACAAATTAGTCCCGTGTGGAGCTGCAAGAATTCGCTAGCCATATTTGGACTTGTTGCTTTTGTTGTTGTTGTTCTTTTTATACCCTGAGCCCATTGAAAATGGGAAATCAGGGTATAATGTTTTTGTTGAAATGTATGTAACAGGCAGAAGGAGGCGTGGCAGACCCCATAAAGTATATATATTCTTGATCAGGATGACAAGCCGAGTTGATATAGCCATGTCCGTCTGTCCGTCTGTCCGTCTGTCCGTCTGTCCGTCTGTCCGTCTGTCCGTCTGTCCGTATGTATGAACGCGTCGTTCTCAGAACCTACAAGAGCTAGAGACTTGAAATTTTTTATGTAGGTTCCTGTATAGCACGAAAAGATCGAGTTTGTTTCAGAAATTCGATAACTTTTATCGTTTTATTGTTATCGATTAAAAACGAAAATCTAAATTAAGCTATAAAATTCTATCTAAATCATCTTTCTAGCTAGAGTCTTCAAATTTTGCATTTAGTGTTATGTAAGCCTTACGCAATTTCGGTTTTTGTTAAATTTTGGGTGCCACGCCCCCTTCGCCTCAAATTTGTAACTCCCGTATATCAAATACTAGAGACTTGTGCTTTGGCACATACATACATATGGATGACATGATTACGCCCAACAAGTTTGATCAAAATCGTTGCTCTAGAAAAAAAGTTATTAAACATTTAATTTCCCATAGCATTGCCATGCAAAGTCGCCAAAGAACAGCTGACGCAACGACTTGCACTTGTGTATGCGTGCGCCTGTGTATGTGTGTGTGTATGTTTTCCTTGTAATGAACGTACATATGCATGTGTATATAAAAGAAATGAAGAATGCTTGGAATAGCGGATCTTCGCAGGGTTCAGGGTATACCCTAGTCGAGCGGTCTCGACTAGAGTTTTCTTACTTGTTTATGTTCAAATACGAATTAAGAGAGCAGGAAATGTTCAGACTTTGACTGTGATTTCGATTTCGATTTCAATTTCAATTGCTGGCCCCAGAATCCAGCGTGAATAGTTAGCCAGGCCAGTGGCTCGGCCAGACAACTTTCAATGCAAATGCAGTTGCTCGAAGACTAGTTACCGTTATAAGGTACTGCTCTGCAATAGGTGTCTTACAGGTGAGGTGGCTCGAGTGGTGTGGAGGAGGAGGGGGAGGGGGCAAAAGCTTGTTATAGCCGCAGGCGAGGGGCGATTAGTTATGCTGGGTGACATATTATACGCTCTGCCTGACTGACTGATTGAAAAAATGTGGTTGTTGATGTAGTTGTTGGTGCTCTTAGTGTTGTTAGTGTGTTGTTGTGCTGTTGTTGTTGGTTAAGGTAAGTTATGCACTTGAACATTTTCCTAATGAAGTCCATATTTTATTTCAATTTGTTTCCATAATGTTTAGTATTTAGTTAGCTATTTATTTATGTTGCAAATACTTTTGTGTCTGTCGCAATTTATGCAGGTGAACGGGAATTGTCAATAGGTGAAAACCTTGAGAAATTGAGGAGAGCAAGACTTGACTTAAAAGAAGCGATGGAGGAAATTATGATGCAAATTGAAGAATGCTTTTTTAATTACTATTATTATTTTTTAACTATATACAAATTATTAAAATATATATGCTATACATTATTTGATATATTTAAAAAGTATAATAAAATATATAATAATATATATGATGGTGTATACATCAAATCGTTCGACAAACCCTCGATTAGTACTCAAAAATATTTCAACAAAATATCGTGAAGAATAAATTAGATAGTATTTGATAGATGAGCTGATATACATATGTATATATAGAAAACCAAAACAGAGAATCTCTATTCGCATCTTAGCATAGTAAAATAGCTATATATGTAGACATATTTCCCTCCACTTGTGTCACATATAAATATATCAGAATACAGCCGACATTCCAAATGTTGCAAACCTCTTTGCTTTAGACATTTGTTGCTTATCAAAGAAGGCTTTAAATAGACAGTTTATGTTATATCAAAACATTTATTAAATTCCAATAGATTGTCAGTTAGATTCTCATAAATTAAACAAGATAATTTGACTAGTAAACGTATATACTATATCATGCCAATTTATAAATAAACTGCAGACAAAAACTCTCTTTTGCGAAATACAAAAAGCTATTTAAGACTTAAAATATGAGTGATATAAAGCTAAGCGATCATTAGCTAAGAGAGTAGTGAAATTTTAGCTCCTCTTTCTCCTTCTCTCTCACTCTAATTGTGCACATCTCCATATCTCAATATCATGTCCATAATCTCGAGCTGAGCATCAACTCCAAATTGAAAAAGCTAAAATCGATTAAGTTTTTTACAGTTTGCATAACGCGCCATAAACTCCACTTTAATTTCTCCAAAAGGCCTCTGCGCAGCGGATGTGAAGTGTGCCTAATCAGATTTGCATTGAACAATTAATTTGCGTTGCAAATGCGTGAATGACACTGAGTGTTTTTTTAGAGACAACATATTTGTCGAGGTTTGTCGAGCCAAAGGTAAAGGCAACGCCGGCTCAAAGCATTTCCATTTCCATTTCGAATTGCAATTGCAATTGCATTTCCATTGCCATCAACATTAACTAACCAGACGAGTTGCTGGCAGTTTGTTTTGGTCACAGCCGAAGCTGTAGTTGAAGCTGCAGTTGAAGCCTACTCCAAACCTGACCAAATGCTGATGAACTTGTTTGCAGCGCCTACAGCGGCCAACACGAAAAGTGAATGGGGCAGGGAGCGCGAGGGGGGGAGGGGGGCAGTCAGAGGGTGGGCAGCGGTTTGTCGCTTTAACAATTTGGCTAAAGTTTAATAAACTTTATGAAATGTGGTCCTGAGTGGGAAATGCAGCCATCGAGCAGCGACCAGCGACCAGCGACGACGGACCAACGGCAACGACACCAGACTGACTCCAATGACAGCGCAAGGGGCAGAGGCAGTGACGGAGGAGCAACAGCGTCTGCAAGCTGATAAAGGAAATTCAAGGAAAAACCATTAAGCAGGAAGCGAATCAACACACAGTAGAAAGTTGATGCCAAAAATTACTTGTGAAGAAAACATATTTGAATAGCTTTTGATTTTTGATTACAAATGTGAGTTAAATGGAAGTGGAGTATGGAGCAGACTTATGTATAAAACATATGTGCTTAATATATATATAAAATATTTATAAAAATGCAATATTTTACATGAGTCTTTATGGTTAGCCTCAGAGCCTCGCCTCGTCTATGCAGCTTGCAGTCAATATAACATTTAATTATAGCATATTCAACCTGATTTAATAATAGACTATATCTCTGCCAGCTCATCTGCCTCTCTACGAGTCTTTATAGCTTATCCAATCATATGTGTGCTTGTGTGTTGTGGGAGTGTCTTTGGTCCACATCTCAGGCCAGGAGGCAGCAGGAGCTGGCAGAGAAAGTGCGCAAAGTGGGGCGCCAAGGGGATGGCGCTGCTGCTGTCAGGCTTATCATTTCAAATACACACACATACACATGCACATATGCAAAAGTGGAGCTAGATCAGAATCTGGTAATAACATGTGGTTAGCCAAGCCAGTATTTCGCTCGTGTGTGCTGTGCACTCCAAATTGTATCTAATGGCTGTGAATTCTGATTAATTGCAGTGGCCAGGTAGTCCAGGTGAGTGAGTGGCAGAAACTGTGGCAGGTTGGCAATTACAAACTGGACTTCTACCAGCAGCGGCAACAGCAGCACCAGCAGGAGCAGCTAGTAATGAACTGATAAGCGCATAATTAACTGGCATACTAACCAGTTTCCATTGGCCTGTCCCTCACCCCTCGCCCTCTCTGCCACCTGCTGCACCTGGTGCGCCAGCGCTGCTGAAAATATTTTAAGGCGTGTTTCGCTAGCCGATTTCAATAGATTTTTTTGCGTCTTTAATGACTTTTGGCCATTTGCTATGGCCAAGCTAATGGCTTTCGGTCGGGCTTTTGTTCTGCCAGCGAATTGGCTTTAAGATTTGGCGTTTTATTTGTTTGCAAGAGGTAAAAAAAAAATACAAAAAGAAAAGAAAAACCGCTAGAGCGGGCACATAACGAAGTACAGCTAGCTATGCAAAAATACTAAATAAAATAACATCAAAATACCTGCTCACTATTCCCTAAATGGGTCAGGTGTCACACACGCCATATGCCATATGCCCCATGCCGGGCATGGGCTAGCAGCCTCTTAAATTAATTACTTTCGATAAGAAATTTGCTGCTTAAATTGAAGATATGTACATATATGCATGTATGTATATATTGAGATGGCTAGTGGAAACTGAACGAAAGTCTTAAAGTGGAGTAAGCATTACAAATTGAAAAGAAAATCGAAAGAAGTTGAATTTTAAGATTCAAATGTAAAAGATAAAGAAATTTAATAAAAGTAAATGTGACACGCAAATATAGAAACAAAATTTATTTCAATAAATAAAATTTCTAGCTTATATTAAATAATTAAAATATATCATATACATATAATTTTTGTATTATAATTATTAATTAATTAAAATATATCAAAAATAAAAAATTATTCGAATTACAAAAGAAAACAAAATGAAGAGATTCAAAAATTTAAAAATAAATAAATATATATAAAAAGAAAGAAATATAAAATACTTTAAAGTTAAGTGTATGTAAAGAATAATCATAATATACATATTTTAATCAATTTAAACAGAAGTAAACATTCTGTTTCCTGAATGCTTCAAATCGCAATTTAACTTTTTTTTAATTAAAAGAATAGTCAAAAATAAAAGTTAAATCAAATTTTGATTCTGTAAAATTTAAAAAATAAAATTGAAGAAATAATTTGAAAAAAAAAGAGTGTAAAATTAAAATTGGCTGATATTAATGGAAATTATGAATAATAAATAAAAATATATAAAAATATATATTTGAAAAATAAGTTACATAAAAATGCTTCAATTAAAAAATCATTCTGCGGCGATTGCTGAAGGCATTTGAGCTGTTTTATTGCATTATTTAATTGCACTTAATTTGTAATAAATTTGAAAAGCAGCCGTTGTCAACAATTCGGATCGAATTACAAATTCAGAATTCATTTCAAAAAATTCAGCGAACTCACCTTAAGCAGAACACAAGCCACGACAGCATAATACTCGCTCATAGCGTTAGGAAGAAGGTTTAGAGAGAGAGAGAGAGAGAGGATTTTGGATAGTTGAGAAAAGTTCTTTTATGGCTAATCTTGAAAGTGAGTGCCAACAAACTCATATCACTGGGTGAGCGAGCAAACCAAAGCATTACACATGAAATAAATGCGGCGAAATAAGAACAAGCCGCTTTGTCGAACAGCAATAAAGAAAAGGCACAACAGAAAAAGCATTTCTATATATATATATATATATATAAAACAATCAACAACATGTTGAAGAATCGGAGAATTTGAGCAGCAAAACACACCTTTAAAAATGCCCAAGACAGGTAGAAGTGCCGAGTTCAATGCACGCAAATCGGATTAAGCAAAGAAATTAAGTAATACAGCGTGCAGATAGGCACACAGATAGATAAGTACATATAGATAGACAGCAACAGACATACATATGCCCATATGTGAGAGCCAAGAGAAATGAAAATGGAAATGGAATGGAAACGGAAAACCAAATCGAACAGAATCAAGCTGAAAATTGAACCTCGATGGGCGTCAGAATGTCAGGAAGTGCAGACAGGAAGCAGAACAGCGCGTAAGTATGGACTTAATCATCATGTTTAATGGCAGCCAAGAAGAACTGAAAAATAACTTCAATTATGCAGAGAATTGGATTTTAGCGAACATATTCGAGGGGAATCGAAATCTCTTAGCTATTTAAACAAAAATCATAATATAATTATAATATAAAGAATAAATATATATATTTAGTGGACTAATATATATTTATATTATGTACTCTTTAAAGCAAACTTTAATTCTACTATGACGTTTTGACTTTAGAGGAATCATTTTGATCTTAAGTGTAGGTCAAGAAGTAACGAAACTTCTTTAATATAAACAAGTTTTTAAATGAGATATTAGACAAGAATCTTATTTTTCAAATATTAATTCATCAAGAAGTCTATATATATAAACAAAGTTACCAAAGAAAAAAAAAAACAAATACTTAAACTGGAAGTTAATGGGTAAAATATTTATATATTTTATTTTAAGTTTTTATACATTTAAAAAAATTATATATGTTTGTAATATTTTTACTATATTATTTTCTACTTTTATTATATTATATATTTATATTTATATTATATTTGAAATACTTTTAACTATTATTGTGATATATTTTGACTATTTTTGGTTGTTTACTATTTTTACTTTTTTATTGTAATTTATTTTTGTAGTACTTTTATTTATTTTATTAATTTTTTTGTTAACAATTTTATTTTATTAGGTTTGCCCTATTTTTTATATTATTTTATTTTTATCTATTTATTTTTAAAATTTTATTTTTGAGACATTTTAATATTTGTTATTTATTTTTTGTAATTTAGTCCACTTACCTTAAAGTTCCTTAGCAGCTGCTGGCGATTGCGTAAATCCAAATGTGGGCGAGTTGAAAGATGAGAGACACCTGTGCACACTGTTACACCTGTTGCATATCTATTAGTATATGAATTTAAACAATTTGTGTTTTGTCGATTGGCTCGATTGGCAACCGTTTCAAAATGCATAAAACACGCGCAGGCGTTACGACTTTCAATACGATGTGAAGAAATCGGGCGCAGAGCTGGCCCAGGCGATAGCGATAAGCGAAACACAACCGAACGCATCGAAGCTCGAAACTCAACTGCCGGCAGCCTTGCGACGACTTCTCCAAGCGCCGCTCAAAAGTTGCGCCACAAGCGTAAAGCTCTCCGAGCATCATTTGCATGCGTGTGCAAACAGCAAGAGCAAGAGACAGTGAAAAGAGAGAGAGAGAGAGAGAGTGAGAGCGTGAGCTTTTGCTTAGTTAAAACAAGTTTTAAACATTAATTTGCAATGCAAATAGTTTTCAACTTCATTTGGCTTGTGGAGCTTTCGGAGTAAAGAGAAAATCTGTCTTAAAGCTCTTTCCCAATGCCTAACTCAAGTAAAATCAATTTGGTTCTCTTTCAATTTGTAGTAGTTTGTATTTTATTCATAAGTTCTGCTCTATTGCTTTGGAATTTATAAAATGTAAAATACTTATTAAAGCTGTCCAAAAAAAGTGGATTTGAAACAATTTCGTGTTCGTTGGAATGCATTAAACAATTGCACTGGACATTATTTGAGGGGGGGAGGGCAGAGTACAAAGAACAGAAATCAAATGTTTGAGTAGACAACAAAAGGTAAGAAAGGATTAGTGCTCTGTCTAGGTGTAAACATTAGCGTATGAATATATATATATAAACAATATCAATACCAATATCAGTTATGTTCAGACGTTGAGTAAAATGCTTTGCTTCTCTTTACCATTTTCATTCTCATTTTCATTTTCATTACTTTTGTTTTTCGCTTAGTTAGGTGAGTAATTTGCTTTAAGTTTAAATTTGTAGTTGTTTGTTTTCTTTTCCTTTTGTTTTTGTTTTTTTCGTACGCTTTTCTTTTAAGTTTTGTTTTGCTTTTATCAACTGGTACAATTACGAAACATTAATTTACTTTTACAATTAATAATTGAATGACGATTAAAGGTAGCCTCTTTAAACTGGATCCACATCATTCACGACCAGAGCGCAGAGGACGTACATCATTCCGGCGCTGAGCAGCGCCGTCACCGGCACCGTCACTATCCAGGCGTACGCGATGTTCCGAAACAAGTGCCAATCGACGCTGCCATCTTCCATGGGCTCCCCAGTGACCTGCGCTGCTCCCTGCTGCTCCTCCAGCGGACCGCCCAGCTCCTTTTCATGCTCCTTGCGTTCGCGCTTCCGGCCCGCGGCACTCACATGACCCACAAAAACCACCGAACCCACCTTGCAGTGTGTCGTCGAAATGGGCAAACCAATCTTGCTGGCCAGCAGTACAGTGATGGCGGCGCCTATTTCAATTGTGAAGCCACTACAATTAGATGGATAAAGAAAAAAAAGAATCGTCAGTAAGTATTATCAGTAAATATTATATGTTTAGTTCTGACACAAAGTAAGGGATTAATAGACTATTTTATCCCTTCCATTATCCTTCTTTTCAGTCACTCTTTTTATCCAGCGATAAGTATTCTTTTTATCCCTTACATTATCCTATTTTATCCCTCTTTTAAATCCCTCTTTCTATCCAGGGATAAATACTCTTTTTATTCCTTACATTATCCTTCTTTCTATCCCTCTCTTTAGTCCCTCTTTTTATCCCGGGATAAATACTCTTTTTATCCCGAACATTATCCTACTTTTAATCCCGCTTTTAAGTCCCTCTTTTTATCCGTCTTTGTATTCCTCGATTTATCCATATCATTATCACTTTATTTATCCCTCTCTTTAGTCCCAGTGTTCATCCCTCTCTTTATCCATCTGTTTCTCTTTATTTGTCCTGTGTCTGTTTACGTCCTTCTGATACTCTTTATACCTCTTTCTTCAGCTCTTTTTATCCCTTACTTTATCCTTTTTATATATATTTATCCCCCTCTTTATCCATCTCTTTATCTGTCCATTTGTCCCTCGCTTTAACACTCTTTATCTATATTGTATCTCTTTTCGTCTCTGTGACCCTATCCTCTCCCTCTCGTATTCATATCTCTTACTCTTATGAGCTCCTCCGCTCCCACAATTTGTCCACTTTCAAGCTATTTCCATACTTACGTTGATGAAGTGATCTTTGTTAGGTCATTGCCAATGGTCTCGATGACCCGTCGTCCCCACAGCCAGAGACCCACGGAGATGCCAATGCCGCCGTAGATCAGTATATAAATGGGACTTTCTGCCTTCTGCATTACGGAGCCTTCGCGATAGATCATGTAGAGAGCGATGAGTGGTCCAATGGCATTGCTAACATCGTTGCCGCCATGAGCAAAGCTGCCGAAGGTGGCCGTCAAGATTTGAAGGAACGAGAAAAGCATGGACACCTCCTGTGTCTCCTGGCTGCTGCTGGCACGCCGACCCGCTGTGCGCTTAAACTCCTCCTCCTGCTCGTTGAGCGCCTCCTTGCTCTCGATGAGCGGCACCTTGCTGGAGTTTGGCGACAATGTGGTGCTGATCATCAGATCCAAGCTGCCGGCACTCTGCACCACTTGCAAATTGTTGTTGGTGGCATTGACAGTTGAACTTGCATTAGCATTGACATTAGCATTGGCATTGGCATTGGCATTGACATTAGCGTTGCCCGGCTCCAGCGTGCGCTCCTCCTTGGGCGACTGGACACGCTTGAAGCACTCCTGAAGCTTGCGTCCATTTTGTTGGTGCTGCAATTGCTGCTGCTCATCGATGTAGTTGAGGCTGGTGACAGTCAGATCAGGATTATCCAGACTGGCCTTGCCCAGCAGATCCTCCGCCTTGCGTATTATCTCCGGATCGATCTTGTAGTCCTCGGCAGTGGCATTGTTGTTCTTGGCCGCGAGGCCATAAGGCGCTAGCTTAAAGGTCTTCGGCGAATTGTCGCTGAGCGAGACCAGCTCGGTGATTTCGGCAATAGCCGGCAGTGGTTTACCCTCGCTAACGAGCGAGAGCGGACGGCGCTGCTTCTTCGGACTGCCAGACGGCGAGGATTCTACGTAAAATCGAAAGCTGAGTAAATGCCGCTGCGGCTGCTTCGTCGGCTCTCCACTTACCCACGGAGTCCTCGAAATTGAACTTGACCGGATTCTGGGCACGCAGCTTCTTGGCAATCGAGCGTCGCTGCAGCGGCACCACCACCAGCTGCGTCAGAAGCGCCACCAACAGCGAGAGGGCAACGCTAACGCTCAACGCTATCCAAGTGGGAATGTTGTCCATGTAGAGCACTAAAAATGAAGTAGACAAATTCATGATTCATTAAGCCTCTCAACTATTGACTGCTACACTTACACTTGGGCCCATCCAGCACCACGCTGATGACATTGATAAAGAACGTGACGCCGTAGAAGATGGGCAGCGAGCGGAAGCCCGCCTTGAGTGGCTCCTGAGCGCGCAGTATAAAGCGACGTATGGCCAGAAAGAGTAGAATGCTGACGAAGCCGCTCATCACCGGCGAGATGAACCACGAGCCGACGATCGTGCACAGCGTGGACCACTTCAAACCCTGCAGGCCACGGGCCACCAGCGAGAAGCCAATGGTGGAGCCAACAATGCTGTGCGTTCCAGAAATGGGCAGCTTCAGGAATGTCGCCACCAGCAGCCAGATGGCGCTGCTCGCCAGCGCCGACATGCAGCCCAACATGAGCACCTCCTCGGCGCCCTCGTACAGGCTCACCTCGAGAATCCCTTTTCGCATTGTATCCGACACCTTGTAGCCTACAACAAGATTACAAAATGAATACCAGGAATGAATCCAACTAGTCAAGAACTTACCAATTAAAACAGCGCCCGAAATTTCACAGACCGTGGCCAAGACGCAAGCCTGACGTATAGTCAGAACGCCAGAGCCGACGCTGGTGCCAAAGGAGTTGGCCACATCGTTAGCGCCAATGCCGAAGGCCAAAACGAAAGCGATGAGAAAGCCAATAATGACCATCCATAGCAGATCCGCTGAATAACTCTCCATGGTGACAAAAAGCTCACTTTGTCGAAAGAATATCCAAAAACACAACAAACAACTGCCTAACCGACTGACTGATGTCTCTCCCTGTCTCTCTCTCTCTCTCTCTCTTTCTCACTCTCTCTGTCTGTCTGTCTAGCTGTCTCTTTGTCGAACTCTTTAATTAGTGTTAAATATTGAAAATTGATTGAAATTATTGTTGTATCGAGGATTGTGTGTAGAGGAAATGAGATATTACGAATTTTGTGCAAAGAAAAACGTGTTCTTGGGAAAACTATAAAATACAATACTACAATAATAAATGATATACGGAAAAATAATCTTAATTATTAATAATTGAAAAGTTCTTTTCAAATATTCTTTAAACAGCCATATTTGCGCTTAGACTTCATTGTTGTTATTTTCATAATGAAAAACTGAAGCTGAAGCGTGCAGCACACCAAATTGTAGATTCGCGCGAAAACGGTGTGAAAAGCCTGACGTCTTCTTCGTGCCTGCCTACCCTCTCTCTCTCTCTCTCAAGCTGAAGCCCCCTCAGCTCAGCTCGGCCCGCCTAAAAGTATGCAATAAATTACGTTAACCTAAACACTGAACTTAGTGCTAAACTGGACTGGACACTAAATACTGATTAGAATCGATTATATTAAGTATAAGTTAATTAAAAGTTGCTCTCCCTCTTCCTGCCACCCCTGCTCTCTATGACTAACACTCGAACAGTTGACGAAATTCCAAAGATCTGATTGGAATTAATGAAAAACTTGAAGAGTTTTTTCGTTCAGCTGCTGCAGTTGTTCTTCTTCTTCTTCTTCTTCTTGCTGTTGTTGATTGAGTGAAGTTAGTATTGCTGTTGTTGTTGTTGTTGTTGTTGTTGTTGTTGTTGTTGTTGTTATAAAGAAGTTTCTTGTTATGTTGAATAGCAGCTGATGGTAGTCGACTTGGTTAACTGCAAAATAAAGAGTTTGAATACCTCCTGCCAAAACCTTTAGTACACTTTAGCCACTCACCTGACGTTTAGGACAGCAAATTTGTTTCCACGTCAAAGGGTTATTCACCATGTCTGCAATAATCAATTGAGAATTATAAATATCAGATTCAGTTCCAATCTTGAAATACTTTTAATAATAATTTAAAAATGCTTTTATTTAATTTTTAAAATTTTTTTAATTTAGCTACATTAAATATAGTTAGATCGTCAACCTTCTTCTCGTTATTTTTTTTACCACACAATTTTTCATTATAATTTATTAATTTTCCTTACGGACTACCCTTAATATAGCTGATATCTATATCAAATTCAAATATATATTGCAATTAAAAGAGCAGGTAGGCAGACATACAAGCCGATAATCGGATAGATTGCAACGACACCGTAGCCTACTTGCAAGGGGTCTAGTCCCTGCCAGACCCCTAAGAAGACTTCAACGGCAAGGCTTTGCCAAAACGCTGGGAACACCTTAAACCTATAACTAATTAATCTTCAATTCCTCACAATACGACTGAGGTTTGGCCCGTATATATATATAAGTCATGTGTTGTTATAGTACTAAATTTTGTTTGTACAGGTTCTACACTTAAATAAAATAAGCCCAAAGAAAAAAAAAATATTGCAATTAAAATAGAAATAAGTTTGCAAATAGTTTATATAGCTCTGCTCTCGTGCGTAGCCCACCCCGTACGCTTTTCAATTGGAAAATGAATTGAGGAAAAATTGCATAAATTGGCGCAATTTAGTTGTTACATTCAGGTCGCGCCCCACTGGGCACGTGTCCCACACTGGACTGCCTGGCTGGCTGGCTGACTGGGTGGCACGTGAATAATTTCGAAACAATTCTAATGGGCAATTGAATGCTCGTAACTGCCATTTCTTTATTGATGTTGGCTAATATAGCAAGTGTTGTCCGATGTGTATATTTTTGATGCTGTATATATCAGATAAATACGATATTTGTATAAATACATATATCGATTAATTAGTGGGTCATAAATTGTTACGTAATAATGCTAATGGCTAATAGCTAATGGCTGATGGCGAATGACCAATAACAATGACAATGACAATGACAATGACTAAGACTAAGACTAAGACTAAGACTAAGACTAAGACTAAGACTAAGACTAAGACTAAGACTAAGACTAAGACTAAGACTAAGACTAAGACTAAGACTAAGACTACGACTATGATTATGACAATGATGATAATAATGTCAATGATAATAACAATGACAATGATAATTAGAATGACAATCAAAATAACAAGAGCAATGACTATAAGAATGATTATAATAGTACCATAACAGCAACTACTTAGGCCTATGTCCAGATACTACAACTTAGATATATTATCGGTGTCAGTTAAGGCTCTCGATAGCAAACCTCAATGAGAATCAATTAAACAGTGCGCAGCATATGCCTCCCATAGGACAGACAACAACGATTGAAACCATAGCGTGTTGCTAACAAAAGAGCGCCACAAAAGGAACCCAAAGGACAAAGGAGCAAGGAGCAAGGGGCAAGGCGCAAATGGCGCCGGCTAACTAACCAGGACAATGGCTGTTTGCCTGCTGGCCAAGGCCAAAACGTTGACATATGCCCGCAATATTTGCATAAGTAACGCCCTCCACAACCTCTACAAGTCTATAATATATAACACTGATATAAGCGCGGTTCTCACAATAATAGTTGGCAATTTATGGCATATTTTGAATCGCTTGGCTATAAATAAATACTACAACGCACGCCACAGAGGTTTGAGCAGCACTGCAGTGCAGCCAAAACCATTTTCGGCCCACCTTCGGCAAAAGTTTATTTATAAATGGAATGACGTCACAAGTGTATATTTATGACTTTGCTTGCGAAGAGCATGAGCTAATTTTGTTTAGACTAATCTATTTTCGATTATGCATGCAAGGCCTATAGACTCCAGCATACCCTACTTGAGCATTACCACTTACAGGGTATATGGCTAGATTATTGATGCAAACACCAAGTTCTTTAACGATCCCATAAAACAGAAATAAAGAGTGTGTTTCAGCAGGGTTGAAAGTATAGCTGAAGCACAGTGTGACAAAATCCATTTCTACTTATAAATATTACAGAAATATTATTCATTGAATTATTATTAAGACTTGAAACAACATCGGAATTCGAGGCTGATCACATTATAATATATTGGTAGTGTTTAATCTATGAGCAATCATTGAAAATTAATTCTGGAAACTAAAAGAAAAGTAAATTTTTATATATTTTTTATATTTCAATATTTTTTAAATTTGTTTTCAAAATTATATTGTTTTTGTGAAATGAAATAGCATAAGATCATTTATAAAAATATTAAAGATTTAAAATCTTGTAATAAAAACTATATTTATTTATTTCTAATTGAATAAAAATGTATTTGTAAATATCATTTAAAGAGAAAAAATTAATAAAATTTTTAAAATTAATAATAAAGTATGTTACATAATTATTAAAAATTTTTTTATTTTTTACTTATTAATATAAACATTATTTTAAGTAATATTTGCTAGATAAAAATATACTTAAAAAAAAAAACAAGTTTTTTTAATTTTATAAACTATTTCGGATTACCGAATACTCGATCTATCTATATACATATGTCAAAATACAGTTCACTTTTCCTTTATTTAGCATAAACAAAACTCGTAAGAAATGATCTCAGCGAAAGGCTTTTGCCATATATTTTGGACAATTGTCCCACTGTGCGCATATATAAATTACAGATTATGACCCACTGAAACGTTTGCTATAAAATAGATTGTCGTAGACTTTCAACTAGACACAGACAGCGTATTATATCTTCGTTGCAACGTGGGGCAGGGGCGTTGCCGATGGAGGCAACCTTGAAATTGCCAACTAAGAATTGCATTTAATTCGTTTATAGAGATATTGATTTAATTTACCGCATTCCAACAAGGACGAATCTCTGCATACCCAGTGGGCAGAGGGCAGAGGGAGAAGGGACTACCCCCAATGCAACAATCCGCCCTCAACACTCCCATTTTGGGGTGGTTTCTATTTTGTTCTTTGCCAGTTCTTCACCCGTTGTTCATTCAAGTTCAAGGTCATGCGAATCCTTTGCCTTTGCTTTTTTAATGAAAACATTAACTGTGACTCTCAAACTGTGACCACTGAAGCGTCACACATTTCCATGCAAATTAATAATGTGGAATTGGAAATGCTTTCATCTACGCCTCGCCGAACCCAAACAGGCTATATGAGTAATTAACAAGCACGTGCAAACATAAAGTGCAACAGCAACAACTACAACAACAACAGCCGAAGGTCTCGAATCAATTAAGTGGAAACATTTACCAGCTCGCAGCTTGCAGCTCGCATCGAAGTTCAAAGTGAATTCGAAGCTTAAATCGAGGCTCGTTGTTTATTGTTAAGTGAATCAATTTTCTAAATTGCAAAACGCGCTTCAACTGCGAGCGTCAACTGTACCTGGTTAAAGTGGAAGTGGATTAAAAACTATGTTAATTTAATGCATTCCTTGAAATATGAGAATTCCAAAGGACTTCATTCTTTTATCTACCGTTCTGCTATGTGATTCTCATAGTCTTTTTACGCCTCAAGCAACTGAATTGTAGACTATGTATGAACGTTTGTATGTATGAATGTATGAATGTATGTATGGATGTATGAATGTATGAATGTATGTATGGATGTATGAATGTATGAATGTATGAATGTATGAATGTATGAATGTATGAATGTATGAATGTATGAATGTATGAATATATGAATGTATGAATGTATGAATGTATGAATGTATGAATGTATGAATGTATGAATGTGTGAATGAATGTACGTATGTATGTGTGTATGTCTGTATGTATATAGCGCACCCTTCATATTCACAACTCTGCTTTATTCTTCTTAAAATACGTCTACGAGAAAGGGTTGCTAAATTCGCATCAAGATATCGCATTTGACTTCAATAGTTAATATCTTGCCCAATTTGGGCCACACAGTTACCACAGATTTGCTATTCTTGAGGAAAAATATTACTTAAACAAAATATATAGTTTAGTCTTTGGAGCAAAAATCAAAGATTGAAGATTACTTTGGACCAAAAATGGTTATTAAAGCTGGCAGATATGGGGAAACTATTATTTATTTTCTTGAAAATTATGATGAAAAAGCTGCATTGGCTGTAATAGGTACATCAATTAGGCGATTCACACAGAAAAAAGCTTTTAATGCACACTAATTTTCAGCAGACATCCCAGAAATAACTGGTGTTAAAGTGCCTGTTTAGAAGGCTTTATGATTTTCATGAATACAAATGGAAAGTACAGGAAAGAGCCAATATGTACATGCAAATCAACTTATTTTGAACAGTTGTTGCTCTTCTACACAATTCTCATAACTTCACATCCGACTTGTAGGTTTTCATCAAACAAAAAGTTCTTTTATTTGGTAATCGAACAAAAGTTTTCTGCAATTCTTCCCTTCCAACTTGCCTTTTTCTATTATTCAACATACATACAAGCATACAAATGTGTATGTATGTATTATATGTGATTTAAATATGTTTTTTTTTTCATATATTTTGTTGTTCTGTTTTGAGTACAGCAAATACACGAGTTTATCGCCAGATAGGAAAACGCGTGCGAAACAAGAGAACCCAAAAACAACAACAACAATCGAAGTTTTGGCGGCGACGCTTGAAAGTTCTTATTGGAAGTTTATATATGCAAGCAACACACACATAGAGTGAGAGAGAGCCAGCAGCGTGACAACAGCATAGCGTAGGTGGAATAGAGCAGAAGACGAAAGCCAATGCAGAATAAGCTCAACTTTATTGATGAAAGCCAGCCATATCCAGATAGATCCAGGCCATATCCGTTAGGTGCAAAGTGCTCGAAGAGCGGATGAGAGAGAGAGAGAGAGAGAGAGAGAGAGAGAGAGAGAGAGAGAGAGATGCTAACTGTACTTAGTCAACAGTTTGAGCTGCAATAGAAAAACAATTGAATTATGGCCTGTCCAGCTGCCCAGGCTACAGTCTGCGACCTTGCTGGGGTTGTTGCTGGCGCGGCTTGCTGTGGCTGCGGCTGCTGCCAATCACTTTGTTTACTCAAGCTATTATATGTACACACATACATACATACATATATGCGGAAAACACGCATGTATTCCTGCTTGACGTAAGCTTAAGAAAATTATATGAAATATTTTCTCTGTTGTATAAACATATTCATGTCACTCTCTATGTGTGTGTTTGTAGCCTTACAGCAGCCAATACAGTTTGACATTCACCGCTTAAGCAGTATGCGACACACAGTCTGACTATGTTTAACTATGCTTAGACTATCACAATCCTCGCCAACTTCAAACTGTACTAAATAACAGCTTCAGTTCAGGTTTATTCGGCATTTCATAGACTCCAATTAGATACCAATAAGAACAACGCGTGAATCATACACCAGAGTGTAGGGTGGGGTGAAGAGCTTCACAAAGGGATGACCAATTGTTGTGCAGACAAACGAAATTGGTGCGACTCGAATTGGAAGGAATGTGGAAGGAAGCTAGAGAGTGCTAGAAAGGGATAGCGAGATGTCGCTGTAGCAGCTGCGAGGCGAGGGCAGCAGCAACAACAACAAACTCGAAAACAGCTGCACATGGTAACAGCGCATGTCGAACTGTAATATTCGCGAACACGCTGCCCGCAAGGACAATAACTGTACCCAAACAGATGACAAATAAACGATTTGCGAAAACAACAGTTCACATGCAACGAGAGCAAGATCAAAGGCTAGGCGTTAAGCATAGCATTTAGTTTCTCTCATGCCTTTAAATTTCCAATTCGTTTATTGATTTTTCCGATAAAAATGTTTAAAACGTTTTGCGATGGGAGACAAAAGAAGGTTTTTGCTAATCTGCATTAATGGAGGTACAAGTACACCCACACACACACACACACGCACAGAAATTTACGCACATACAGAGACGGCCCACGCGGACTGATAAAAAGAGCAGAAAAAAATATAGACACGCGGCGCCAGCAGGACTACGCAAGGATACACAGGAGACCACATACATACACCCACTTATATGCACACGCTTATTGTACACTGCTGTGCGCTGCTCTACAGTTGCATTATATGTAATATACATATACTTAGCATGTTGTTAATAAATGTTGATTTTTCATTTGTTTCATTTGCTTATTACTCACTTAAATAGCAACACTTTTTTCAAATCACAATTTATTTGACGAGAAATTGAAGCGTGATGAACGCGCGCGCACAACTGCGAGCGCCGGCTGGCTACAAAATGACGATAGTTCTCCATTATCGATAGCTTGCTATTATCGATTCATTGAGCTAGCCAACTTAACAGCCGATAGACATGCACTTAACAGCAAACTTGCTTAAATTAATAAAACTTATTCAATAATTTAATAAATAAAAACTTATAGAAACATGTATACATAATTCAGAAGTGTCACAGCTTTTGCATGCAACTCAATTTAATTCATTTTAATTCAATTTCATCCCCCGATGTTAACAACAGTGACTAACTCCTGTCTGTTATCGCCACTGCTATGTTAAGTAACATAGTTGCCTCACTTTGTGTTTTCTTCAAGCACAACAAAAACAAATCGTGACATTACAAAAAAGTTTGGAAACTCCAAAACATCAAATTAAATATTTGGTTGCCGAGAGAGTCGAAATGTTCCACTTTAGTGGCTTCAACATGATGTTCCCAGACGGTGGACGCAGCTTTCAAGTGACCTACAAATGCTTCTCCGTCTCCATGCTGCCGGGGAACGAGCGCTCCGACGTAGAGAAGGGCGGAAAGAGTAACTAATATAATATAGTACAATATACTAAATATTTAATACAGATCCATACCATTCCTTGCAGTTATAATGCCCCCCTCTGCATTGGACTCACTCACTCGCCTGAACGTCGAATATCCCATGCTCTTCAAGCTTACCAACAAGAAGAAATCGCGTTCGTCCCACGCCGGAGTCTTGGAGTTCGTCGCGGATGAGGGAAAATGCTACTTGCCGTATTGGATGATGGACAATCTGCTGCTGGAGGAGGGCGACATACTGAGCATCGAGAGCGTCTCGCTGCAAGTGGCCACCTTCTCCAAGTTCCAGCCGCACAGCACCGACTTCCTGGACATAACCAATCCCAAGGCCGTGCTGGAGAACGCCTTGCGCAACTTCGCGTGCCTGACCAAGGGCGACGTCATTGCCATCAAGTACAACAAAAAGGTCTACGAGCTGTGCGTGCTGGAGACCCGACCTGGCAACGCCGTCAGCATCATTGAGTGCGATATGAACGTGGAGTTCGAGGCTCCGGTGGGCTACAAGGAGCACGGAGAACAGCAGCCGGCAGCGCAGACGGGTGGGCAGGCGGCCGGCGCCAGTGAGGCAGCTGCAGGCGGAACCGTGCACGAGGAGCTGGTGGAGACCTTTAAGGGCTCCGGCGTACGTCTGGATGGCAAAAAGAAAAAGGACAACCAGCTGGAGACGCCGGTGCTGAAGAAGGTCCTGCCGCGCGGCGTGCCTGACTACGACTTCCAGTTCGGGCTGCTGCGCTTCGACCGCAACATCAAGCCCATCAGTGACCGCGGCCAGGCTGATGCCGAGGCGACCGGCGAGGCGTCCGGCACCGACGCCGACAGCTTCCACGGCACCGGGTTCTCAATGAAGAAGACGCGCAAATAGTACGTAACCGCTTCTCACGTAGTTCTTTAATCATATGTTGCACAGATAACAAATAGCAAAAGTAAGAAATTAAATTTCCTCGACAAAAAAATATAAGGAGAACTCTAGAGGTTGAGCGTCAGCTTGATCTCCTCCTCCTTGGGTTGTGGTGGTGAAGCGATCGTGGTCATCGGGGGCAGTCGTCGTATCTTTCTGCCGTGTTTGCCCTCCTTGCGCTTCCAGAGGCCGGATCTGGGTCGATTGCCCATCTCTCGCATGCGCTGGGCGCTCCCCACGTGCTCCTTGTTGTGCTCCACGTTGGATAGGCGGCCCACGGTGGCCATGCAGGTGCGGTCAAAGGCGAACTCCCGCTTGGAGGGCAGCTGCACCACCACCTTGTCCTCGAACTTGCGCAGAATCGTGCCGAAGGTGCCGGCGGCATGGATCAGGTGGCAGGGCTGGCCGGGATTCTTCTCCAGGCAATGAATACGCGTGCCCACGGGCAGGGCGCCCAAGGGATAGGCATCGCCCTCATTTGGACGCACTGCAATTGTGTCAAAATTGTGATTGTAACGTTGCTCTGGCAACACTTGACTCCGCCCACTCACCTGGTATGCGGGGAATCACGCGGGACGTTTTCAGTATATCGCCCTCTCGCATGTTCTCTGTGGCCAATATGTACTTGAGCTCGTCTCCGACAGCGACTAGTGCCACATTCGCCGTACGGCAACCGTCTTGCAGCACCTCCACAACGATCTCCTCCCGGGGAGCTCCCTCGCTGGGGCCGTCCCGCACCCATTTGATCCAGCGATATTGCTGTTTGATGCCGCCGCCAATGCCTTTGGCGATCATGCGACCGCTGGCGGGATCGCGGCCAGCCAAATGTGTTATTTTCAGGGGCGCCACCGTATACTCATCCGGGAAGTGAACTGTACGCCGGAATTGCTGCCCAGCACCCGGTTTGGGCTTGTTGACCACCTTCGTTTTGGTACGCAGCTGCTGGAGCAAAGCCAATGCACCGCGCTGCTGCGGCTGCAAGGTTAAGGTACATGTGCTCAGCAGACGTGTGATACTTTGCATTTTCACAGAAAATTCCTTTTAGTTTTAATTGAAACTTATGCGAATTGGTTACAAAACATAACCATTAACAGACTATTAGCATACTGTTAACAACAGCTGTGAGCCGTGTGTGACCAAGTGGCGCGGGTCAGCTGGTATTATTTGGCTGTAAAAATGTGCACCTTCAGGGCTGCAGTGAATGGCTGCTTCTTCTTTATCGTCACGTCGTGTGGGCAGCTGCTGCGGAGCGCGCTGCTAGCAAATAAGAATTGAAAAACCGCATTATAATTGCGAAAAGTGCACAAATTAAGTTAAAAGTAAGCTTATGTATAAGGTGTAAATTCAATTTGTTAAAAAATTTGGAAAAAATACGCAGCGAAAACAGAAGTAAAAAAGGTACGAAAAAAATAATAATAAACAAGGCGAACGAGCCGATAGAAAGAAAAATAAGATACACACACAAACATGCTGTTGATACACACTCACGCACACAATCTCTCTCACACACACACATACACGCTCAGTGGCGAACGAACTGCACGAAAAACGTGTTGTGTGCTAAATTTTCTGTGCAAAAAATAGAAAACGCAAAAACAAAAAGTAGCTAAAGCGAAATAATAATAAAAAGCGAAAAACAAAAACAGTTGAGTTTGATAATCAATCCCGTAAGGCGAATGTAACAAAAACAAACAATAGTATGTATTAATTAATAAGCCAAGAACAGTACTAATAGAATCAGTAAAATATAAATAAAATGTATTTGTTGTTTTGGAACATGTTCAAGTGATGTACATACATCTCGTGTATGTGTGTGTGAGTGCGTGTGTGTACCCTTAACTGTGTGTACATATTTTGGTGTTAGGTGGAAAAAAAAAGCGGGCGGCAAGTTTACGCAATCGCCAACCAACGAGCGAAGCAACAAACATATTTATATACATACATATAAATACATACATATGTATGATGTATGTATGTATGTACATACGACGTTCGTTGTGAAAAGTGTGCTTTTTGTATGTTTACGCTTTTCGTCTGTCCTTTTGTCCGCAGTCGCCGCAATAAGTGAGAGACAAACAAGACACACACGCATACATACATATTTACATTTTTCACATGCATACATACAGAGATATGTACCTATGTATGCACAAATGTACGTATACTCAAGCAGGTGGAGTCGCGCCGACGTCGTTTGTTTTTGATTCTTTTTTTGTGTCTTGTTTTTTGTTTTTCGGTGCCGTTGCTAGCTGAAAATCAACGAGCGGCATTTTTACGCATTTTCAATATGCCTTTATACATATATATAAGAGAGAGAGAGAGTGTGTGTGAGGGCTTGTTTATGTATGTATGTATATGCGCGCGCTCTTGCGCTGCATGTGTGTGTGTGTGCATGTGTATATTTTGGTGTTTTTATTTATTTATTGTGTTTCTGTTTTGCTGATGCGAGCCACAGCAGCAGCGGCGTAGCAGTGACCTAACGACGTACGTATGTGTGTGTGTGCACGCGCGTGTATAGGTGTTTGCTTTGTTGTATTTATTTTATAGCATTTTATTTACGTTGTTTTCGTTAACTTTATTTTGGTTTCATTTTGCATGTTGGCGCATGCAAGCTCGATCGATTGAATGGGAGCCATGTGGGGGCTTAGCTCTGTTGCTTGACGAACTGTATGTATGTAAATGCATACATATGTGTAAAGTACATTAGCTACAGGCATACATATGTATATGTATAAATAAATACGTTCATTCATATATGAGCAATAATAATTTTCTATTTGATACAACTAAAAGAAAAAACAAATGTAGGCAGCGTGCTGCTGGCCAGTGTTGCCAACAGCAGCTCCATAAGCTTATTACCAAAAATTTAACTGTTAAGTAGAGTTGCGAATTTATCATTGATGAATATTTCAAACCTTTAACAGTTATTGTTATTGCGAACATAGCATAAATAACAAATTTCTATAATTGCAATTATCTGATAGCTTCCATAATGATAGGTTATACGATATGCCTTATAAGAACCGATGCATGTTTATTTTAGATATTTACATTTGTGTTTGTATTTGTGTGCAACTATGCGTGTGATGAGTGAGTGCGTCTGTGTGTGCATGAATATAAGCACGTTTTCATTACTTTCGCACATTTGGCAACACTGGCGCCCAGCAGAAAACGCACACAGCGAGACTTGACAAATTGTCAGGCGTAAACAGAATGATGATGCTACGTTGAGCGCATTGCGCGCGCGTTCCCCAATAGAAAATAATTCAATATTATCGTAAAGCCCAGTTGCGCTCACTGCTCGAGCTTCACTTATTCGTCTGTAGCTCTGCAGCCGGCAGCTGCTCCAATTGAGAGCTATTTGAGAACCCTCACTCTTTCTCTTTCTCTGGTTGCTGCCCGGGCAAGCCGATACCGCATAAAGAGTGAGCGCACGCGCGTACCATACGCATTGTGTTTTGCTTTAAGCAGTATGTACTCATTTCGTATGTATATATATGTGTGTGTGTGTTCATGTGTTCGTTTACTCACGTAGTGCCGCAACGTAGTAGTAGTAGTGTTATTGTTTTTATTGTTGTGCCGAGTTGTTTTTGCTTGTTGCCGAGTGCGAGTCGGTTTAATATGGATGTATGTGTGTGCAAGTGTGTCTGTATGCTTGTGAACGGCTATGGTAGCAAAACATAAGCGAAGCAAAAACGAAAAATAAGTACTTGTTTTTTTTTTTTTGTCGCGCTCTCTGCGAAGTAGGAGACTGAGACAAACTGCCTAAAGAGTGATTGCTATATGTATGTATATATGTTTGTATGTGTTTATGTATATTTGGGAAATATATATTTTGCGTGTGTTATTTTGGATTTGGCCGACGAAAAACCTTGAGTACGAAAAACACGCGTGAAAAGCTGCAGAAATACATATTATTATTTGGTCGGTGTGCAACACGCGCTTTGTCAGTTTTATTTACAACACTTTAAAGCGCGCCGCATACAGGAAAAAGCGAGAGCAAAAGCAACGGCGAAAGACAAAAAGAAAAGAAAATAAACAAAAACAATGCGCTGCTAGTGTGAGTCTGTGTGCGTAAGTGTGTATGGGTATTTCTTGTTTGTTTGCACTAATTACTTAAACGGAAGAACAATAATAGTAATAAATGAGCATTTCTATTTAACAGCAGGAGCAACAACAAGAACAACAACAGTCAGTGTGCAAGTGGATACCTCTCAATGGCCGCCACAACAACAACAACTACATTACTAGCAACAACCGTCAATATAAGCAACAACAACAATAACAACAACAACAACAACAGCAGCAGCACTAACGGCAGCAGCATTAACAATAGCAATAACCATAGCAATCCCAGCAGCATCCATAACAACAACAACAATCACATCGTAACGGTACACACCGTTTTAAACACACCCACCTCCGCAGCAGCAGCAGCGAGCTCTGCAGACGCGGCAACTGTTGCCGCAGCTAAGGACATGCTGCAGCTTCATCATGGCGCCGCTGCAGCGTTAAACAACAATAACAATACCAATACCAATAATAATAGCAACACCGAATTGGCTAACAATAATCAAAATAGTAACAATAACAACAACTCAGCAAACCACCCACCTGCCCATGTAGTCGCATCCTCAAACTCCCCGCCGGCGAACGCGTTTGGCGTGCTGCGCTTTAACGAGGATCTGCTCCATATAACGGACGAACTGACCGTCATTGGACGCAACTCATCCACGTCGCTGGTCCACTTCAACGTAGCCGAGAACAATCTGGTCTCGCGCAAACATTTCCAGGTGCTCTACAATCCGGAGCGCCGCGCCTTCTTTGTGCAGTGCCTCAGCAAGAATGGCATATTCGTTGATGACTTTCTGCAGCGACGCAATGTGGATCCGCTGCGACTACCCCAGCGGTAAATGCTTTCCTTACCTAATTCATTCACTCATCTAAATGTTCTTTGTCCTTGGCAGCTGCTTCTTTCGATTCCCGAGCACTGAGATTCGCATCGAGTTCGAGAGCTTCGTCTCGGCGCTAGCGGACATTGGCGTGGATGCGGCGCCCGTGTTGGGCAGTCCGACAGTAGCTGGCACATCTGGTGCCCATGTTATTATAACGCCGCCACCACGCGATGAGCTGCACTCACTGCAGGCATCGCACCATCACAGCCAGCAGCAACAACCAGCGCATCACCTACAGCAGCCGCAGCAGCAACAACAACAGCAACAACAGCTGCCGCCACACCACCCACTCCCAAACACACCACACCACCCGCTTCACCACACATCGCTGCAACAGCAGCAACAGCGCCTACCAGGTGCACCGCCTGCAGCCTCACAGCTGCTAACCACCGGCGCCGATGGAGCTGCCATCTATGCTCCGCTCAAAATTTCAATACCCAAGAAGGAACAAAAGAGTCCCTATCTATCACCAACAGGTAAGAGGCATTAGCAGCAGTCTGGAAAACAAACACACTCCAATTAGACACCGGCTTCCAATTAGGCCGATTGTGCAGACCAACTTCTCTGACACCAGCACTTTGCTTTTTATTTTGCATTATTCAACCGCAACAGTTGTGCAAATAATATACTTCACACTTCTCTTTCGATCAAGATTTGTTAGACAGAAATTCCAAAGACTTAAGCTCGTTTTTAGAGAACATTTACATCTAAGAGAGTGCCATGAAATGCAAACAATGTTTGTTCAACTGAAGTTTTGAAATAATAATTTCATCTAATTCTATTCTAACAATCTGAAGTATACAGATATACTATTTGATTTCAATTCATTATTTAAATAACCTCTATATGCTCTATAATCGGGGTTTCTCTTTGTACAGGTACAATAAGCGCTGCCAACAGTTGCCCTGCTAGTCCTCGCCAGGGCTTTCATCAGAATCAGGCCAATAGCTATAATAACTATAGCAACAACAACACGGTAAATATAAAACAATAATTTAAGCAAAATGTGTATAGAAAATATTAAAATGTGAATTTGCATTTGCAGCAGGATCTATTCCAGACACCGTCGACAGCCAGCTACAATCACAACGAGAAGCCGCCATATAGCTATGCTCAGCTGATTGTGCAAGCCATCTCTGCTGCCCCGGACAAACAGCTAACACTCTCTGGCATTTATTCGTTTATTGTCAAGCATTATCCCTACTACCGCAAGGAGACCAACAAGGGCTGGCAGAATTCCATACGTCATAATCTCAGTTTAAATAGGTTCGTCAGCGTAATTGAAATTTTTAATAACAGATCTAATCCCATATCTTCTGTTGTAGGTATTTCATCAAGGTGGCGCGGTCGCAGGATGAGCCAGGCAAGGGCTCCTTCTGGCGCATCGATCCGGATAGCGGCGCCAAGCTGATCGATCACAGTTACAAGAAACGTCGCCAGCGCAGCAGTCAGGGCTTCCGTCCGCCCTACGGCATGCCACGCTCGGCGCCCGTCTCGCCAAGTCATATGGGTAAGCCAGATCATATATATTTAAAGTCTCTTTTAATAAAACTTCTGTTTACTTTGCAGATAACTCACGCGAGAGCTCGCCATTGCAGGACATTGTGCTGCAATCGGCTCCTGGCTCACCGGGCATGTCCCTCGAACAGCGCGCCGCCGATGCAGGTAAACAACACCGACACCTGACAGCCAATTTAAAAACTTAGGGTCTTAAAAGTAGTTTCGAACTAATGTCTATACTTATAGACTGTAAAACTTAGCTAGCTAGTTAGTTCTAATGGTTATATATTACGGTGAAATTTTATAATTATAATGCATTAAGATAATAACAGACAAAGTTTATTAATAATATATATATCATTATTTTCAGAAATAATCTACAACTCTCAAACTGCGCACCAGCAACAACAGCAACAACAACAACAGCAACAACAACAGCCGCAACAGACGTTGGCAAATAATTCCAATCAATTCAAGTGGGTTTTTCTGATATGAGATGTTAATATGAGTTTTCCATTTCTAATGCGATTGTTTATTTATATTTATTTTGCAGCAGCGGCAGTCCGTACTATGTCACCAATCAAAATGCCAGCGTTACTGTGCAGCAAGCGCATGTGGATGGCGGGGGCGGTAGTGGTAGCGGTGGTGTGGGCGCTTTGATTGCGCTCAAGCGGAATCACGTAATGGCCGTGTCGCATCCGGCGCAGCCAACGCAACTGCATCAACAACAGCAACAACAGCAACAGCATCCTGAGATTATTTACGAAGAGCTGCCAACCGATTATAGCGGTCACATGGAGGCTGGCGAGGAGGAGTGTGTCACTGCCGATGCCACAGTGGCCAAGCGTCCCAAATACGTCTCCGAGGTGCTCTGATGCGTACGCATACAGAACCAGAAACAAAACAAAGGCAAATAGTAGTTCGCAGAGCAACAATCGCAGCTGCTTAAGCTGCAAATGCAAATGCGACTGTGACGGCGACGGCGAGCAGATTGTGAAACTCAGAACCGTTAGGAAGCAAGCAAAATGCAACAACAAAGCCCACTTTAAAAACAAACAAAAACAAAACAACACAAAATTAAAAACAAAAAAGAAAGGAAAAAAGGAAAAGAAAGGAAATAGTATCTCCATCTTGTATATTGAATTTGCCAAACCCAAACATCAATGCAAAAAACCCTAGGCGGAAGCGAAGAAAACGAAAAGCAACAAAGCAAAATTGATACGGAAATGTTTATAAATAGAACTGTGAGATTGTGTTTTAAGGTGTTGACCGTACAACGGTTAAACGGCGTACAAAACACTATTCAAAAGAAAAGAAAAATGCCCAATATTTACGATTTAACCCTTAGCTCTGACGAATTCAATATGCTCGATGACGCTACTCTCTAAGTACATATAATAAATATTAAGATTTAAATCGAAGTAATGCAAATAATACAAAAGAAAAAAGAAAACAAAAGTAATATATATAAATATATATATATATATATATATATATATATATATATATATATATATATATTATACGATTGATTATTGTAATGATGTTTAAGATGTTATAGCTATGTGACCGAAATGAGAGAAAATAGGGGTAAAACCTAGCAACCAACCACACAAGTAACAAACAAACAAACAGGCGAATGAATATTATTACCTATCTACATACCTTTACCTATATCGATTAAAAACAATATATATCTATATATATATATATATATATATATATATATATATATATATATATATATATATATATATATATATATATATATAAAGTATATACAAAATATTAAAACTAAACGAAATGATAAATATCTACAAATTTACGGATACAAATACAAATATATAATAATACATAAACCATCTAAGTATATAAAAACAAACAAATCTAAAAAAAAAAACAATTGCACTTTATTTCTTAATAATGAAGAAAATCCCATTTAAGTGTTTGGACAAATTGTGTATTAAAACAAAAACAAAACAAAAAAAAAGCAAATGTCAAAATGAAGTTGTTTTATTTCACTTTGAACGTTATATGATATAAAATATGGCGTCAGCTTATCGCCTAAGCTAATATTTACAATCTCAAGATAATGCCCTGATTAGTTAAGAAGTGCACTGAATACTTAAAATTTATTTCGATGTTCACATAGCTCTATATTGATTTAGCAGAGTGTTTTGGCGACTTATTCGACGGCTTTGGATTTTGTACAATATTTCGTATTTGGCTTCCAGCGTGAGGAATTTGGACTTGCCCGGACCTGCGTAGAACTCGTCGCCGGACATTTTATGAAAATTGATGTGGCTAAGTAAGTGCTGGACACCTTTGTCGCCCTTTATTCGACATTCCTTATCCTTTATCTTCGACTTGCACTCCGCTTCTTCATTCTCGAATTTCAGCTTGATTACGTCGTCCTGCTCCAAATTATTACTGTTGGCTTCACACTCGCTATCTTTCGGCTTTGGGCTGCCATCGTCGCCAGGGTCGTTCTCGTCCAAGAACCCATTCATTTTCAGGAACTTAGCAATCATATGGTAGCGCTCGATTTCCGACTTGAATTTTGACATGGCCATGTATTCGGAGAAGGCATCGTAGCCCAGCAGGAGAACTTTGTCGCAGAACAAATGCTTGTGGTGCTTGGATGTCAAGATCGCGGAAACATCTTTGATCAGGTTCTTGTTGTCGAAGTTGTGCCCCAGCTCGTATAGGTCAATCAGGTCGTCCACCTTCATGGACTTGGCCCGCTCCGTCAATATGACTAGGCAGTCCTCGATTATGGAGGGGACCAGCCAACGATTTCCGCACACAAACAGCTCGATGATTGTCTGAGTGCTGCACTCGCAGAGATTGGTCTTGTCGTATGTGTAGATGTATTCCCGGAATGCGTTGAATGTCGCCGGCGTAACATCCTCCAGGTATATTCGGCCCGACATTGCCTCCTTGAAGTCGCCCAGGAACATGCGCTTGAAGAACTCCGAGGCGTACGACAGGATCAGCTTATGGCAGTTAAACGTGGTGGCACCCACCACAATAACGCAATCCGTAAAGCTAGCATCGCTGCTCATCAGTTTGGATGCATTCACCAACCTTGAAATGGATCATTTAATAATACAGATTGAAACCACACTCGCGCTGGACATACCACTTGCTCATGATTTCCAAAACTATAAAATTGTACGAAAAACTAAAAAGTAAAATGTAGTCGAATAGAACTAACGTCAAAGGCCAGGACTTGGATCTAGCACGCATCCAATTTAACATAAACAACAGAGTGCTGGAAAACGACACAAATACTACTGCGATAAGTAGGTTCAGTAACAATTCCACTTGGATCTCTGCTACTGTCTTAAGTGAACCAATTGGCAAGGCCTTTGAGTCAGCCAAACGGCGTTTATTTCAATATTTCAAGAATTTGTTACGAGAACAAGTTAATAATTGTTGTTGTTGCTTTGTTAGTAAGAACAGAGTTGATATAATTCAATCATTCAAATGGCAGTGGTTTCTTTTTTGAGCCAGGCCAAGGTGAACGCGTCGTCGGATAGAAGCGGCGAGAGAGTGTCCCAAACCAGTTGGTGGTAGTCGTTGAGCAGCTTGATTTCGTCCTTGGTCAACAGCTCCTTGATAACCATTTTCGTCTGTTTCGGGCACATGGTGATGGTCTTGAACGTGAGGGCGCCGCGGCTCAAAAAGTTGTGGCTCAATTGTGCGGGCACAATTTGGACAATGTCCTCGATGCGAATGCCAAATTCTCCATCCTTATAGAATCCGGGCTCATTGGAAATGAACATGTTTGGTTGCAGCCCGGGATCATCGGGCATTGGCCGAAAGCCAACGCCCATTGGACCCTCGTGAACGTTCAAGAAATGCCCAATGCCGTGCCCAGTGCCATGGCCATAGTCCAAGCCGACGTCCCAGAGAGACTTTCTGGCCAGCACGTCCAGAACCTGGCCCTTTGTCTTGGTTGGAAATACCGTCGATCCGAATGTAAGTTGACCCTTGAGCACTCGCGTGTAGGTTTCCTTTTGCAAATCGGTGGGCTCGCCAAAATGGAAAGTTCTGGTCACATCCGTGGTGCCGTCCAAGTATTGAGCGCCCGAATCACACAGATAGACTTCCTTGCCGTTGATGGGTCGATTAGTCTCGCGCGTTGGATGATAATGAATTACCGAAGCATTCGGACCCGACGAGCTTATCGTCGTAAAGCTGAGACCCATGTAGTGCTCCTTTGTTTTACGAAATGCTTCCAGCTTATCCGCGCCAGATATTTCGTCGACTGCCTCGCCCCGCTGCACCGCCGCTTCCAGCCAAGCGAAGTACTGGCACAAGGCAACGCCATCCCTTATGTGGCTGTTCACGAAGCCCTCGATCTCCTGATCGTTTTTGATCGCTTTGAATAAGGCAATTGGTGTGATGTCTTGATGTCTCATGCACTTCGGTATTAGACAATTTAAATACAGGCTGCTCGTGGGCGATATCCATATCTTGTCCTTTACGTTGGACGCCACTTGACGCAGTCCTTCGCCGACCGTTTCGTAGGGACGTACCAATATTCTGACACCGTTCTCCTGCTGGTGGGCTTCAAAGTTAGCTGGAAGCTTCGAGGAGTCGATGTACAGAACAATATCATCGTGTCCAACGGTCATGAATGCGAAGAATACCGGATTGTAGGCAATATCCGAGCCGCGCATATTCAGAAACCAGGCAATCTCGTCCAGTGCGCTAACGATCAGGGCATTCGTTTTGTGTTCCTTCATTAGCTGGCGAGTGCGTTCCCACTTCTTAGCGATCGTCTCGCCGGCAAAGCTCAACTTCAAAGTGATCAGAGTGTTGGAGGGCCGTGGCGGTTGATCACCAGCCCAAACCAGATCGATTAGGTTTTGCTCGACGCCCACCAAACTGCAGTCGGATGCACTCAGATCCTTCTCGATCGTTTTCGCTGCGCGAAATGAGAATAATCGCGGATCGACGCCAACGGCGCTGCCTTTGGGCAAATTCTTGCCCAACCAAGTGCCAATTGTTGGCGTTGCCGCCAGTCCATCTTTCACCAACGTCCAATTCGCATCCAGTTCCTTCTCCGCCTGCTGATAATACCGTCCGTCTGTCCACAATAGCGCACTGTCTTGCGTTATGACCGCTGTGCCGGCCGACCCGGTGAAGCCGCTTATATATGCTCGCCTCTCATCGTGCGCACATTGATACTCGCTCTGATGTGCATCATCAGATGGCACCACATAGGCGCTGATTCCAGTCACCTCCGGAGCACTAGCGCATTGCATTAGCTCCCGGAGCTTTGCCAACTTTTGGGTTGTGGCTTTCATTTTCATGCCTCTCTCTACTTCTCGCACTAACCGCGTTCACTCGCTGCCCTCACAGTCAAATAGTTAATTGTTGGCGATAAGCAATCGCTGTTGGTAATTGACTTATCTACAAGCTTTATTGCCAAATCTATCTTTAACTGCGTAACTGCGACAGGTCTTCGCTTTCGAGCTTCGTAGCTGCGATTGCCAAACAATTCCCGCTTTTATCTTTCCAGCTGGCGATTTTCTTTCTTATTTAAGCAGTGTTGAAAAACACAACAGCAAACAAAACGTAATGTTATCGATAACAAATTAAACTGATATTTTTGAATTGTTTTTGATTGTTAGAAAATACTATTGTTTTATTATATCTCTTTATTATTACATCTTTTAATTATTATACATTTTTATTATTATTTCATATGTTTAATAGTAGTATCGCTTTTTTGATGACTCCATTTGTTGCGAAATTATGAACATCATCTCATATTTAAATTCTAGTGTAAAGAGTTTAGACTTCCCGGGGCCTGCATGAAATTCTGCATTTGTCATGGTTGTGTAGTCGATCGATTCCAATAGAGATTTCACAAATTCAGCTTTGCGCGTGTTGCTTCCTTGTGCCTTAACCTCGCTCGTTAAGTCCATACTAGTTTGCCCATTTACATTTTCAGGAACAGAACCTTCAGAACCGCTCGTTTGCTCACCATCGAAGTTCGTCAGACATTCAGTGGTAATTGGCGGATTTTCTTTAAATTCGCTGTCGTTCTCAAATCCATTAATTTCCAAGTATTTTTCAATTATCTTAAAACAGGATATCGCTGACAGCATCTTTCCGACTATAGCTATGTATTTTTCAAAAACATCCCAAGTTAATAGAAGGGCTCGGTGGCTATCCAACTTATTTGTTTTGCTACTTAATAGCGCCTTAATGGCCTTATGGAGAGACTCGATATCGAAATTACACGCAAATTCAAACATCTCAATAAGTTCCTCAATTGTCATAGTTCGGGTTCGATCGATCAACAACTGCAAGCATTCTTCAGTTATTGATGGCACAATCCACTGATTCCCGAACTTGTACAGAGCCATTAGCGTCTCGCCATCATATCTTTCAAGCTTGTCGGTATCGTACGAATAAATATATTTGCGAAAAATTTCAAAAATCTTCGGAGTTACATTGTTAAGGTGTATCTCCCCCGAAAGGGATTCCTTGCACTCGGTTAACATCATGCGCTTGAAGACTTCCGAGGCGCATGCCAAAATTACTTTGTGGCACTCGAATGTTCTGGACTCTACGAAAACACGACAGTCGGCAAACTGCGTGTCCATGTTTCTGAGAATAGGATATAACCTTCAAAGAAGAAAATAATATTGCTAACTTATAGGACAAATCGTGCAAGGGCTCTCACCACTTGTTCATTTTTGCATGCGGCATGATTATTTCCAGAATATGTAAAAGCCTTTTTTTTTTATCAATAGATGATAGTTTAATACTGGAAAAATAATAATTTTTAGGGTTAGCAGCAGCACACTTGGAGCGAAACCGAATCAAATGACCATTTATATTTTATAGCATTCAAATTAAATTTTATTAACTTACCTGAGCGTACGACTTTACCGTCAATATTTAACAGCCAATCCTAAAGCCTTTTACTTGAAAACGCAGGCAAATGATGGCTTAGCAACACCGGACAACTCAAACTTTCAATTGAACTAAGAGTTTCTGGGGTAAAAGTATTATCGATTAATGAATGTTGCCCATCGATTGCTCAACTACAGTTGCATTCAAAGCAGAATTGCAAACGACTGAGTGGACGACACAGAAATGAATGATGAAAAGCTAAGCAGGATTGATATTAATAGATTAGGACTAAAATATTAATATCAGGTCTTCCGCAGGGATAAAGAATGGCTAAATAAATAATGGTTATAGGGCTAAATCCAAGTACATAGTTTTGCAATATGCCATTTTTAATTTGCAGAAACAGTGCCAAGTGAGTAAAACATGTTAAAAATGATTAAATTATATTGACTGATTATAAATACTTTCTACTGTATAATAAAATACTTTCTAGTAGCTATTTAGTCGTTCTCTGACTACTACCCGGATCTAACGTGCTAGTTGTGCTTCCAAATATAATCAACTTATAACTTATAATACTCAATTGGAAAACTTATTTGCATCGTCCTGAGTATATGAACTCTAATTTCTCATAAGTATGTTAATTATATTTGTGTCGGGACAGAGGATTTCATGGAACAATTATATCCGAATGATGCTGATCCGAATAGTAATGGTAAAGACATCAAATCCGATCAGAATGATGCTGATCCGAATAGTAGTGCTAAAGACATCAAATCGGATCAGAGTGATAAATGGCCAAATAATTATCCTATTCAACAAAAGAATCAGCGTGTGGCTGCATATGTCAAATCTTTACTGGAATCCATAAATTATATGGCAATGACTGAGGCTGATTTTCATAAAGGTCCAGGAAATTCGAAATTCCTGAAATATAAGTTCAAATATGAAACATTGAGTAAAATGCGTAAATTGTAAAAATAACAAATGAATCCAACGAAATTGCGTAGCCTCCATGTCCAGACACCCATATAAATTGCTGCAGTGGAGCACATCGTAATCCCTTTAATTTTGATTTTTATGTTACTTTTCAACAAGTGAATGTTATCGATCATGTAGCTCCCATCAGTAGAAATTTAAATTTACTTTTTTATTAAGTTCGTGAAACTATTTGTCGTTGGTTTTCTTTGAATTAAAATTCGTAACAATACTTGTTCTTCGTGTTATTTTTTCTATTATTATTAACCTTGTATTGCCTTTTTAGCTTGCATTTCTGTGCTCCATTGATCAGTTTGGCCATAGGTCAACCAAATGAAATTGATGACCGCGGTAAGAGACGATATGAACAATATTATAAACGAGAGCATTATTATCGATTTCACTCAAATTTCATGCATAATCTTAATGATGAAAAAGCTCGAATACCCGCAATTAATTTGAATAAAGCTAAATCAGCTTCTTCCCGCTGTTTTCAAATTGGGGGGAAACCCAAAAATGGCCACATTGATCACGATTGGTGTCTTTTAACAGTGCTGCTGATTACAGTCACTTATCACGATTGAGTAACATTATGGTGTTAACAGTGGCCATTTATCAATGTATTTTTCGATTTTTCCAAGAGAGCCAGTTGGGTCAAAGATTTTTGGTTGCCCTTCGATGTCAACGCAACTAAACAACAATTAGCTATGAGTGAATTTCATCAAAAAGACTAATTGAATGAGGATAATTATCACTCGAGGTGTGGATTGGCAGGCCTGTGTCAGAGCATGAAATTCAAGAATTGCAAAACGATTTTGATGCGGCCTTAGAGTCGTGCAGTTTCTGAAGGAGACTGAAGACAGAGCGTGAGCGAAAGCGTAGAAGGGGCAAAAGGAGAGAAACAAGATAACACTCCAAATATGAATCATACGTGGAGAGCGCGGGCACAAGACGACTCAACGTAACATACATCGAGAGAGGGAGAGAGCAGCTGTAAAAATTATTTTTGAAAATCGGATGCCCGTCGAAATCAATGAAAATCACACATTGTTTTTATTGTCGAGTATTACTTATCATTTATTTTGTAAATGCATTTATGCATTTTATATTTACAGCTATTTACAGAAAACATGGTATCAAATATATTTCGTTCTTATTATCATAATCACATACTTTTATAAGTTATAAGCTGTTTTGCGCCACCTTAATGGTAGTGTCCAGCACATTTTCTAAAAATGCTGTTCATAGTTTCATATTTGAATTGAAACGTAAATAAATTGGATTTCCCAGGACCTGCATAAAAATCAATTCCACTCATTTTAGTATAATCTATGGATTCCAGTAAAGATTTAACAAATTGAGCATTTGGCTTATCGGATTCCTTTGCCTCCCCCTTCTCCTTCTCGCTTTTCACCTCAGCTTTCTCACGATCCCCAAATTTAATTTTACTCATTTCATTCGATAAATCGGATATACGGTCACGCTTCGGATTTTTATCATTCAGACATGATTTGTTGTTGGCGCCAAGAGGAACTTCATTTAGTGCAATAGAGTGTAGAAAGCCATTGATTTCCAGGTATTTTTCAATAGTTCGAAACCGGGTAATTTCCGATCGGTTCTTGGCTACAGTCTTCATATATTCTTTAAAAACATCCGAGCCTAGTAGAAAAACTCGGTCATTCATCGAACGTTTATTAATTAACTCCGAAGTAACCGTTTGAGTCAGACTCTTGTTGTCCAAATTGAAAGCGAACTCGTACATATCAATGAGCTCCTCGTCTTTCATAGTTTTAATACGGGCGACCAGCAGCTCCATGCAATCGTTGGTTATTGATGGCACAAGCCATTGGTTGCCGAACTCGTACAGAGCCATTAACGCTGTGTTGTTATATTCATTCAGCTTCTTGCAGTTGTAGGAGTAGATATATTTACGAAACATCTCAAAAGTCTCCAGACTTACATTGTCCAAGTATATATCCCCCGAAATGGATTCCTTGCACTTGTTTAACATCATCCGCTTGAAGACATCCGAGGCGCATGCCAAAATTACTTTGTGGCACTCGAATACTTTGGAGTCTATGAAAATACGACAGTCGGCAAACTGTTCATCCATTTGACTAAGAGCAGGCGCAAACCTTTGATCAAACAAAATAAATATGGTTTGTGCTTACAAAAAAGATTTCATTTCAGTTACTCACCATTTATCCATGTTTCTACCGTAAGAAATTATCTCCAGAAGTTTTCGAAACTGCAATAAATAATTAAATAAGTGATATGAGCGCTAGAATCACTCGGCAAACAAACACAAGAGCTCCACAGCGAGTACATTACATGGAGAATAACCCACTAATCAGATCCATATATATGAACATACGTATGTGCACATATAGACTGCTGATAAAGACAGTATTGCTGAATCGCGAATACAAGCAGGCAAATATACATACATATACTCACATGAGAATTCAAGTAAACTTTAACGAGAAGGCCCTTCGCCGCTTAAGCCTTCAATTACGTACTATCAGCACAACTCACTTGAAGTTAAGGCGCAACTAAAACCTTTAAGTGTTTCTGGAAGCGATTATAAAACTTATCGATAAATTATATTCAGTGAACTATCGCTGATAAAAGACTTCGCATTCCATCACTGTTAAAAGATACTTAATCGTGTGCAGACATCATATGTGAATAGCAAGCTACACAAAAATAGATAACGAGAGAATCTTATGGAAGCTTAATAAAAATAATTAATTATAACAGTAGGATAACAAAAATAATAATATTAATATTAAATTAAAATATTTGATATATATCGCTTAATGTTGGTGGCAGTTAGTATTTTATTTTTATCGATGCATAATCGATACGTTTTTATTCTCACTAGCCATTCGTTCACTTGCTGTTCAGTTGACGAGTTCGGTCTGCGACGTTCTTAACTAAAATATTTACTTTTGCGTTTTTAAGACATAAAAGATACTAAAATGGTGGTAAAAGCTGTATGCGTTATCAATGGCGATGCCAAGGGCACCGTTTTCTTCGAACAGGAGGTAAGAATGTGTTTTTAAAAAAGAAAACCAATAGACAGCTATCAAACACGAAGGTCAATTAGCCGGCCGCACCGCTCCTCACCTAAGAAGTACAAGTACATACATTTGTAGATGTGTGCTTAATATATATATACGTGTATGCTGAATACGTATATGTTTATATATATGTATGTTGCGAAGCTACTTGAATTTCAATTGGATGAATTTTGTGCAGTGTCATTTGATAAATGCGACATTATATAAGCACAACACTGCGCACATGTGTATACAGGGAATGCACTAGTATGTGTGACAGGTTAAATTTTCTTGTTTTAGTTTTGTTGCTATATCTAGTCTTATACTCAGACAGTTAACATGCTTAGATTCTTCGCTTCATGTTATCAATTATGTGCATGCAGTGAATATGCTAATACTTTTGGTTTAAATTTTTTGTTATGTTATTACATTTCCTCAACAATGTTAAGTTACAGGTTGACATTCGTAATGTTAACTGTTAAACACTTAAATGCTTTATCGCCATGACGAGGCACAAATTAGGTGGTGCTTATCAGCTGGCTTGGAACAGCATTATAATTGTTTCTATTTTGTTTAACACTTCATATATCTGTTTCAGTCGGACGGTTGCCCGGTGAAAGTCACCGGAGAAGTGACTGGCTTGGCAAAGGGTCAGCACGGCTTCCATGTGCACGAGTTTGGCGACAACACGAACGGTTGCATGTCCTCTGGACCGCATTTTAATCCATACCAGAAGGAACACGGCGCTCCGACTGACGAGAATCGTCATTTGGGTGACCTGGGCAACATAATTGCCTCCGGCGATGGTCCCACTCCGGTCGACATTTGCGATTGTAAAATCACATTATTCGGAGCCAATAGCATTATCGGGCGCACTGTTGTGGTTCACGCTGATGCCGATGACTTCGGCAAGGGTGGCCATGAGCTGAGCAAGACAACTGGAAACGCTGGCGCTCGCATTGGCTGTGGTGTCATTGGTATTGCCAAAATCTAAATGATGAACAAAATGCATACGTAAATGGATGTGTATGCTTGCGTGGAATTTAGTCTTACGAATTGAACATTATTTCGCTTTCTATTGGATACATACGAGCGTAAAAAGAGATTTTCCTTAATGTGGTAGGTGTTAAATATCAAATTTAAAGATAATAAATGGTGTTATCAAGTCAAAACATATCCAAGTTCTCTTCCTATCTGCTAGTACGTACACCCCTATCAACCAATGAGTTCGAGAACTACGAGAATTTTACGCACTAGTATGAACATTTTATTGGTTTAGAATTTGATACTAAAATTTGTCGTAAACAATGATACATACATATATAAATTAGTAATATTTACAATACATGACACACTTCAATCAGTTTGATCCATGGCATGACTATAAAAACAATATCAACGAGTTTAGGAAAATTATGATTTCTAGGTTAGCAAATAGTTTGTTTGGTGGTACAGCAAATTTGGTAGGTGCTTCCATTAGGTCTTGTTGAAATACGACTGATAGACAATGCCCAATGATGAAGTTGCGAAGAGCGTGAAGTAGCTCCACCAAGTGGCGAAGCCTAGAAAGCCCTTGTACACTTCTGTGGAGAACACCTGAAATTGTTCAAACATCTTAGCCAAAAGTTAACTATATTCGTAGTGGAGAAACTTTTTACATTTTTCAAACTGGCGAACGATGCCTGCAATGACTGCGCGGATTCCATAATATTAAACTCGGTTTCAACACTGTTCTCCAGTGGACTCGCAGCCAGTTCCGCGTCAGCGGCACATTCGTGCTGCAGGACGACAGTTTCCCTAAAGATGCCCGTCCAGCTAAAGCCGCCGAGACTCTTGTACATCAGCGTCATATAGAGGCACAGAATCAAGGGCGCTGCAAACTGCAGGGTCACAACACAAAGATAGTAGAATATCGACGAGATCTGCAAGGCAGCAAAATGTTAAAAAAAAAAAACCCAAATGATGTATTGCTATGCTCATTGTGTCTGCCTTCTTTTGAAACTCGACGTTGGTGATGCGTCCAGCTTCCTTGCGCAGATCAACAATCTTGTCGTAGGCCAAGTTGAGATACGATTGCAAATAGATGGGCATCAGGGCGAAGCGCACTACGACCACAAAGACGACCAGTAGGAGGCGCAGGGTTTCAAACACATGAGGTTTCAGACTTGATTGGAAATATTTTTGATATCATATTTGTTCAATCAACTCGAAGTGATTTTCACACTCACAGTGGGTGCTGCATGCCCTCGAAAACACGCACTGTCAGGTAGTCTCGGCTGATGGGTCTTATCCACAATATGACTAGTATAAAGGGCAGGACGAAGCTGACGTTGAGAGTAATTTGCAGCAGGCGATTGCCGCGGCAATATTTCAGCGAGTCCCAGTGCATTTTGGCCATGCGCAGACCCGGAAACGTGAACAGGGAGCCGAGGAGCCCACAGCTCAAGGCAATGAAGAACTTGACGACAATCTTGGAGGCTGGTCCACTGTCAAAAGAAATTCATTAGTGAATATAAATAGCTTAGTAGAGCTACAACTCAACCCACGATGAGGGCAGACCCTGCTCGGTGAGAAACTTTGATGCGCTGGCATTGAAACTTGTGTATGCATCCTCCAGACCCGTTTCCAGGATGCGCTCGTCAATGATGAGCACAATCATGGCAATTAGTAAATAGACAAGGCAGGCGACAATCACCATGGAGCGCTCTCCTATTGACTCCTCACTTTGGAAGTACATCACAGTGAGGGAAGACAGCAGCTTGATGGCGAAAAATATGACCAGGAGGCACCAAACCATGCTCAGATTGATCTCCTGCTTGAGCGGATAGAAGTAGTGAAAGAGCTCAGAGATCACATACACGATGCCAGCATATACGCTGAAGTCCAGCAGCCATTGGTATTCGGTAAAGTAGCGCAAGTGGACAACGTCCCGTTCCACCACTGGCAACGTCTCTAGCTCAATCTCGATGCTGCGTGGTATGTGAAACTGTTGCGAGGAGGCGCCGTTGCTCAGTCCATTGTGCTGCTTATGCTTGCCCTTGCCGCCACGGTCTTTCGGCACGCCGCCTTTTGTGCGCAGCTCATCGTCCGTGGGATGGAGATATCGGAACAGCCCAGTCCGGCAGAGTATCCACTTGGCAAAGGAATAGTGGGGGCTCAGCTTTTGGATAACGCTGACCATAACCAGCGTAATAACCAATTGAGCGCCTAGTATGGCCTAAAAGCACATTTTCAATTCATTACAATCTACAACAAGCAACATTTCTGTCATCTATAACTATTTTTGGGTCAATTCTATTTTTGGTCAATTATTATGCACATTCCATTTTTCCGGGCACGCCGAATTGACAATTGTGATTTCAGCTTACCATGGTTTCGTGTTATGATGTGCTAAATGTAGCGTGTAGTTTGGCTCATGAAGCAATACGTGTTAATTGATGTTTTAATTAATTCATGTTTCCTAATTAAAAGAAGTAAATGAGAATCTGGTTTAGATTTTCAGAAGCACTCGGAACTATTTGGATCGAACGACTCACATCAAATGAACTTATCTCGCTCGCATATTTAGTTCGTTGAGTTTGAACTGCTTGCTTTTTTACTGAAGATTCCGCAGTTCAATTATTAACAGCAGGCGTTGATGCTATCGATATACCCACTGTGCTTGTGCAGCCCTGGTTGATGCACGTTTTTGAATGCCGGCACAAAACAAAAGTGAAGATTAGTAGAGAAAAATAATGTTTATGAATGCAAATCTATTCGAACCGGGCAAATCAAAGTCCGAGCGCAGCTTTATACAGGGTGCAATTAAGCAAAATACCCGGTTCGATGGCCGCAAATCAAACGAATTCCGTGATGTAAATTTAACCTTCGGCTCCGATTGGGGCACCGTGGCGGTGTCCATGGGTGATACAAAGGTACTGGCACAGGTCAGCTGCGACATTGGCACACCGACCAGTGCACGAGCCAACGAGGGTACACTGTATCTGAACGTCGACCTCAAGGGTGTTGCATTTCTCGACGAAGTTCAGTCGACACACGATCAACGACTCTTGGCACTCAACTCGTTGCTGGAGCGCACATTTAAGAGCTCCCGCTGCCTCGATCTCGAGTCCCTATGCATCGCTGTCGAGCAGCACGTCTGGTGCGTGCGCGTCGACATCAATGTGCTCAACCATGATGGCAACTTATATGGTCTGTAAAAACTTACCAACAGCATATGGGGCTTACAAATGCTTTCCTTACAGATGCAAGCACGATTGCTGCGCTGGCGGCACTCATGCACTTCCGTCGGCCGGAGGTCTCCTTTGCGGAAGAGAAAATACACACGTTTAGCGAAAGGGAGCGCGAACTGATGCCTCTGTTATTTCTGCACTACCCTGTGAGCGTCACATACTGCGTGTACAAGAGCAGCTCGTATCCGCTGGTCGATCCAACGCTGCTGGAAGAGAACGCGGCAGACTCGATCATTGTGCTGAGCTTCAACTCCTATCAAGAGCTGTGCACGCTCAACGCAGGCGGCACCGCTCCGACCAACGTACGCACCATCATGCAGTGCGCACGCAGTGCAGCGAATCGATCTAGGGCATTGGTGCAATTCATACGCAAAGCCTTGGAGCTGGACGCAGAGCGCCGATTGCAGCCCAATCGAGTGGGCGGTTTATTGGATCTCTTGAACGATACTGCGCCCATGTTGAGTTTTAAGCATTTGATGGAGCAGGAAGCGGAGAAGGAAACTGTTCAGCACTCGAGCTGCGAGGAGCCCACTCAGCCTAATGAAACAGCTCCTGATGCACAGTTGCAGACGGCCACTTTAATAGCGGGTAAGAGCTTAGTCGATTATGTTGACGCCGTCATTGAAATTGTACTGCATTTACCTATGTCAGAGACGCCTGTCGATGAAACCAGCTGGCTGCCGTCGGAAGGTGTGGAGCAAAGCTTAAAGGAGTCGGCGCAGACGACTGCCAAGACGGTCAAGCCTAAGCCCAATCGGGCCAAAAACAAGGCCAGCAAGAAGCCAGCGCCAAAGAAACAAGGTAAATTTGTATAGATGCGATCAGTAAGCGGACACTTCACAGTTTAATTATTTGCAATTTGCAGATCAGAGCGATTCGGAGGAGGAAGTCACACAAATCCTTTGAGGAGCGAGCATCAAATACAATCTATATGTGCTATTATTGCATATGTGTGTGGCCACTAGCGTGTCTCTAGTTTCTAAGTCAAATATATGCTTAAGGCGAAGTTCGGTATGAGTACAAAGTTATTGAATTTGTTCAATTTGTAAAATTACTTATGTACCCATATCACATCGTTGCCAGTCGAAGCTCCAATAGTATGGGCAGCCTTGTGCATATTGTGGGTCGCCTGCATTTCCTTATCCGGTTTGATCAGCCTTTGTTGCTCCTTGGTAGCTATCGAAGTCAACACAGATTTCTTCATTTGATCAGCCCAAAAGTAGGCAAACCTCTTTGTTTGTAAGCGAACAAATTTATTTAGACTTTAAAAATTCTTGAATTTCAAACATTCTTTCCCTATTTCATTTCCTTTCAACGTTTGCTTTCGTTAACAAATTTCTTGTGTAAAAAATAAAACAAAAAAAATGGAAAAAAAGGAATGCCTTGTACCCAAGATCCTCGATATGGGCAAGTGGGAGTCGAGTAAGATTAGACACTACAGTAGCTTGCAGCGCATCCAGAAGCAGTTGCGCAAGGCGAACTGGGCGTACATACAGGAGCATCCCGAGGTAAAGCTGGATATGAATAATATAAAATCTAAACTAATTGATATATTAGATACGCGCCATTGTTCGTGTGATACTGCAACACGTCATCAACGAGAATCCCGAAAATGTTCGAGCGTGTGTGGGCAAGTTCTTCAACTGCCGTCATACACGACTGCTGGTACCCATGGTGAGTTGCATTCGCATTGAGTCTTCTGCCCGCCCAACTCTCTCAAGGTTGAGTGCAAATCCATTTAGGTAAATACCCAATTAAAATACGTGAATGATCAGCTGAAGCGCGGACGTTGGAGCAAGTTTGATGCGGAAACATTGTTCATGGAGAGTCCATCGACTCATTCGCTGCTGTCCACGGCATCTACTGATGAGAACGTCCATCCCGTGCTCACCTACGCCCTGGTGTTCAAGAAACCCGACGAGTGCGGCATAGACAAGCCTCCTTACTAACGTTTGTGCCTGCTTTCTGTTAACTTCCTTGAATAAAGATTATATACAAAGGTCCATCAAATACATACATATACACATATAGAACTAATCTCTGAAATTAAGAACTGCTAGATTCTTTTCTATGTGAACGATGGTAATCTATGTATGCAGCCTATGTTAAATATAACATGACCACATTAACAGTTCAGTTGAGCCGTTCTGGTTTCCAGACACTATGTTAAACATTAACATGAACTGCTTTCTCTTCCTAATCTGGGCTTTTCTGCTTTGCTCTAGCATGTGTGCAGGCTATGTTACGTTTAACATTGGCATGTTGTGAGTCTGTTAAGCAACATTGATTGCACTTTTGAGTGCACATTTGTGGCGGTCAGTTTATTTGTGGCAGTTGCGGCGGTTGCATCTTTGAAGATCGTGTGAAATTCGCCATTGTACATACGGTTTCGAATGGTTCGATGAGTGTACTAGATTCTCATTCTGGCAACGTGATCATAAACAGCAGACGCAGTGGAGCTGCAAAGGGATAAAACACTCGAATTCCTGCGAATTTTGACATTCGTTCTTTTGTTTTTAATCATATCCCTATATCTATATCGTTTTGCATTTTGAGCCAACAACAACTCTGCTCGAGTTTGCTTTCCTTTTGTTGTTGTTGAGGGTAAGTTTTTAGCCAATTTTTCGATTGTGTAATATATTACCTTGATTTAAATATCATTTTCAATTTCGTTACGTTCTCCTCTCTCTTTCGGTCTCGCTCTGGCTGGGCGACCTTGACGTCGTCTGCTCTGTGGGCATTGTGGTCTAATTAAAGACACAGCAAATATGCCCAAGTTACCAGCAGTTGGCATTGATCTTGGTACAACATATTCGTGTGTCGGGGTCTTTCAGCATGGCAAAGTGGAGATCATTGCCAACGATCAGGGCAACAGGACCACGCCCAGCTACGTCGCCTTCACGGACTCGGAGCGTCTCATTGGCGATGCGGCCAAGAACCAGGTGGCCATGAATCCGAATAACACAATCTTCGGTGAGTTCCACACTTGCTAATCGCTCGCGACCTAAATCATGAATGAACAACACGCGCTAACTAAGGCTCTTTCATTTTGTTGAGGATTTTATTTTGAGACTTGTACAGATTCATATATAATTATATATATATATATAATATATATATATATATATATATATATATATATATATATATATATATATATATATATATATATTTATATATAAGCATATATCTATATGTATGTAGAAGATGGCTAGTTCTTGGCTGCTCTCGCTTGCAGCCAGCTAAAAGTAGTTGCCCAAAATGTATTTTTGCACTTTTCGGTCGACCCCTCCGCGTCGTGCTCTCCCTTTCATTCATCTCAATGAGTCGCATTCGTTGTCTTGTTGTGTCACTTCGCTCGTTGCATGCCACCGCCCGCTGCCAAAATGTTTATTAGCATAATCTGTGTCAGCGCGTTTCACCGTTCCACCTAAACTCTGGGCCAAAACAACGAAAATATTTACAAATAGATTATTTACATGACAATATTTACAAATTGACTTTGCTCTAGCTGCCTATTAGCTCTTCGACCAGGCCAATATCTCGCTCTCTCCCCCTCTCTCTCTCTCTCTCTCTCTCTCTCTCTCTCTCTCTCTCTCTCTCTCTCTCTCTCAGGCACTAGAGAGAGCAAATTCCTTATTGATTTGGACGTTAGTTTCTCAGATTCTTCACTCTTTGTCAGCTAGATATGATCAGATAAAAATTATAATTTCATTATATACATAATCAATTATATTTTCATATATATTTCATATTTTTTGCTTATAAAAATCAAATTAGATTTCGATACTCAGCATGAATCTATCTAAAACCAGATATCCTAGAGTTAGGCCCACATTCGAAACTGCCACACTTTAATGATATGGGCGTTTATGGATCTTAAGTTTGTCTATATTGAACACTTTTCTATTTATAAATATTTCAAATTTTAAAAAGGGAAAACTTAATTATATTAAACAGTCCTTAAAAAAGGGTGTCCCATACTTACGCAAGAAGCAATTTTTATAGAAAACATGACACCTGACAGTTCATGACTATTAAAAATAGCACGCTACACAAAAGAACAGCGTATACTATATAAATCATTAAAAAAAAAGTAAAATTTTTAATTATAAAACTGTGTTTTCTATCAAAATTACTTCTTGCGTAAGTTATGGGACACCATGAATACTAGGAAATAATCATGTTAACTTTGAATTTTTGAGGCTAAACTGTTAACTTGGCTGAAATATTCTTCTAAATTTATATTTAGCTTACTATATATTTATATTTATAGTATATTTTATAAAGATAATATATATATAGTAATTATTGTACTACTCAGTTTGCCTAGATCTTAGGATTGCCTTGAATGAATGAATGAATTGAACATTTATTCATTATTATAATATTTATTACTCCTATTGGCTTTGGACTATGCATACAGAGATATAGAAAATTTATGGTAAAGTTAGCTTTCTTCATTTCTGTTTTATCTAGAGATTGGATTAGATGAATGAATTGAATATTTATAATAATTTATAATCCCGAGCCTCACTGCTTTCTTCCCAAACTCCCTCTCTATCTCGCTCTCTCTCTCTCTCTCGCTCTCTCTCTCTCGCTCTCTTGTTTTAAGCATTCTTCAGGTTTCAGTTGGAGCTCAATTCATTTACCACGATCAGCTCTGCGAAGAGAACGAACTCCATGCGCTCTGCCATTAGATTTGGTGCGGGTCTAATGCAAGACATGTTTTCTTTTTTGTACTTTCATTTCAGTCTCAGAGTCCGCATAAATCTGCCTTGTCCCGAATACCCGCCTAGCCTAAGCCTAGACCTGCGCCTAGTTACGACATACTTTACGCTTAGTACAGTTTGTAAAAGCCCCGTCCTCAGAGACTCTGTTCGCTAGCTAATAAAGATAAAGAAACGATTAAGAAACGCCCCAATTGTGATGTGTGTCCACTTACTAGTCTGCCTGGGATTCTCTTACAGATGCCAAGCGGCTGATTGGACGCAAGTTCGATGACGCAACGGTGCAGAGCGACATGAAGCATTGGCCCTTCGAGGTCATCTCGGACAATGGCAAGCCCCGGATTCGAGTGGAGTACAAGGGGGAGAAGAAGAGCTTCTATCCGGAGGAGGTGTCCTCCATGGTGCTGACCAAGATGCGAGAGACCGCCGAGGCGTATCTGGGTGGAACGTTGACCGATGCCGTGGTCACTGTGCCGGCCTACTTCAATGACTCGCAGAGACAGGCCACCAAGGATGCGGGCGTCATAGCCGGACTCAATGTGTTGCGCATCATTAATGAGCCAACGGCGGCAGCCATTGCCTACGGCCTGGACAAGCAGGGCGGCAGCGAACGGAATGTGCTGATCTTTGATCTGGGCGGCGGCACCTTCGATGTCTCCGTGCTGACCATCGAGGACGGCATCTTCGAGGTAAAGGCCACGGCAGGCGACACCCATTTGGGCGGGGAGGACATTGACAATCGCATGGTCAATCACTTCATGCTCGAGTTTCAGCGCAAGCACAAGCGCGATCTGGGCCAGAATAAGCGCGCTCTGCGTCGGCTGCGTACGGCCTGTGAGCGGGCCAAGCGCACGCTCTCCTCCTCCACGCAGGCCAACATCGAGATCGACTCGCTCTTCGAGGGCATTGATTTCTATACGTCTCTGACGCGTGCTCGGTTCGAGGAGCTTAACGGGGATCTGTTCCGCAGCACCATGGAGCCGGTGGCCAAGGCGCTGCGCGATGCCAAGATGGACAAGGGTCGGATAGATGACATTGTCCTCGTGGGTGGCTCCACTCGGATACCCAAGGTGCAGCGCTTGCTGCAGGACTTCTTCAACGGCAAAGAGCTGAACAAGTCCATCAATCCGGACGAGGCTGTGGCCTACGGCGCTGCCGTTCAAGCAGCCATACTGCACGGCGACACGTCCGCAGCTGTGCAGGATCTGCTGCTGCTCGACGTGACGCCCCTCTCGCTGGGCATTGAGACGGCTGGCGGTGTGATGACGGCGCTGATCAAGCGCAACTCCACCATACCCACCAAGCAGACGCAGACCTTCACCACCTACGCGGACAACCAGCCGGGCGTGCTGATACAGGTGTTCGAGGGCGAACGGGCCATGACCAAGGACAATAACATTCTCGGCAAGTTCGAGCTGTCGGCCATACCGCCCGCTCCGCGTGGCGTGCCCCAAATCGAGGTCACCTTCGACATCGATGCCAATGGCATACTCAACGTGAGCGCCGCCGAGAAGTCCACGGGCAAGGCGAACCACATAACCATTACGAACGACAAGGGCCGACTCTCCAAGGAGGACATCGAGCGTATGGTCAATGAAGCCGAGTCGTATCGCCAGGCGGACGATGAGCAGCGCCAGCGCATCGATGCCAAGAACCAGCTGGAGTCCTACTGCTTCCACATCAGGTCCACGCTTGACGATGAGCAGCTGCGCAGCCGCATCAGCGATGCCGATCGACAGACAATTGTCCAGAAGTGCGACGAGACCATCAGCTGGCTGGATGCCAACCAGCTGGCCGAGAAACCAGAGTTCGAGCACAAACAGCAAGAGCTGGAGCGCATCTGCAACCCCATAATGACCCGGCTCTACCAGAGCGCAGGCATGCAGCCGCCTTCTGCCCAAGCCAGTGGCGGAGGACCCAGTGGCGGGGGCGGACTAGGCGGCGGTCCAACCATCGAAGAAGTCGACTAAGCTCTACCCTAGCATACTTTCGAGCGCCCTTCAGCCTATTGCAATCTGTTTGTTAGCCCTAGCCAAATTATAGAGTATTTCAATCAAATTTCTTTGCGATCGAAAAATATTTTGAAATCAAATAATTTTTCTGAAAATATTGGAAAATATTGGAAGAAATGAAAATTTTCAAATTTACTAATTTTAACTTAAGTATTCTCTTCGTCAATCAGAATTTTTAGATATTTTTTTCTTTAATATTTTAAATAATAGTACAAAAATATTGGAAAAATATTCAAAATTTGTAAGCTTAAATTAAAGGTAAAAAATATTTAAAAGTAACTGTTTGACATCTTGAATACTTAAAGATCAACTGATTATTATTAAAAAAAAAAAAATAAATACAAAAATCGTTTGTTAATTCTGCGCCATTTTAGGTATATGAATAAATTGTGTATAAATTGGGAATATTTCTGTATAAACACGTTTTTTAATAGACTTTATTTTCAAACTTATGAGCTATTTCACAATATTACGGAGTCTGTCTGCCGTTTCACGTACTATATGAATGCTGGGTTATTGCAAGATGTTAACATTATGAAGGTTGGGCAAAGGAATGTGGGAATGAAACGCAAAACAAGTGGAAATGGATCGGAAACAAAGTGGAAACTTGAGCTATCGAATCTAAGTCAAATAAAACAAAAAATATAATGGAAATTTGTGTTAAGTGTAAGTTCCTCAACTGATCTTCTTCGTTTGTAATTGCACAACTTGGATATGTTACGACTTCCTACAGATTGATAGATATGTAACAAACATAATAATATATATATTAATATATATATATATTTATAGCAGCGCCGTGAACATTGGGACTACAAGTAAAAACAGTTGAACGTTGGCAAAGTCAAAGTCAAAGGAAATGTTTTGAACAACCTTTCAGGCAAATACTACATATCAGTTAATAATATATGGTATAAATATAGTATTCGGATAGTATTTGGTATAGTACATTTCGGTTATTGTATTCAGTTTGAAACTCCTCTGCGGCAAATGCATAAATTATACAGATGTACTAGCAGCTGGCTCAAGCTCAAGCTCAGCTGTATATCAGATGTATTCATGTGTGTGTGAGTGTGCCGAAGGCTTATCGTTAACACTAATATTTGTCTCTATAACTGACGACTCACTAATTATTTGGTAGATAATACAGATACGATTTGTACAATAAACACTGCAAAAGCTTTCAAATCAAATATACGTTACTCTATATTCCTATAGCTAAAGAGCTATTCAATTCATTCATTTAACATATACCTGTATATATATATATATATATATATATATATATATATATATATATATATATATATATATATATATATATATATATATATATATATATATATATATATATATATATATATATATATAAATATATATATATATCTGTTATATATACATTACATTTAACTATATGAAATTCCGAATATAGGAAACGTCAAATCAACAAGAGATTAAGTACAATTTGTTATAGATTGGGCCAACCTATGCTAGTCGTAATTCGCCTAGTTATTAATACTCTATTATTTATACATAATTGTCAATATTATTTTTGAATTATTTTCCTTTGTTGTTGGTATATCCATATAATACCGTAATGTATAAATTGTATAAACCGATTTTATAAATTCATTTGCGTATATTTAATCAGTACTAATCTTTAGGGCATGCACGCCTAAACTCACTATTAACAATTAACTTTACACTATCCACTTCTTATATCATATTGCTTACGATATATACTTTTGTGTGTGTGTGTGTGTGTGTGTTTTTTTTTATTTCTAAAGGGTACCAAGTGTACATGTGGGTGTGTGAGTGTGTATGGAGGGAAAAAAGATACAAATATAATCAAATTATTTTATTTTATTTTATTTTAAAGTAAAATGACTGAAAAAAAATGAATTAAAAATAAAAAGAAAAATTCAAAATAAAAATTAAATGTAATATAATTAAAATGAAATAAAAATTGTAATAAATAACTAGTATAAAATAATAAAATAACAAATATTAATAATAATATTTATAATAAAATATAGAAAACTTTTTTATGTTTATACATATTTCTGACTACAGAAAACGACAACGATACGCATATAGAACCCAGTATATATATATATACGCTTCCCACTGGAGGATCGGGCCTGTGGAACGCTCTATAGGTCAGCTCTTGCCCATGAAAGGAGACGCTTACTATGTTACACATAATCTAATCGGCTATAACTAAACACGTTTGACGTTTAATTCAGTGAACTAACATTTAAGCATTGAACTTAACTTCGATTACTTTTAAGAGGGGGGGTTGACTTAAGAGCTACGATCGATACAAGATCCTCTTTTAGAGCGCTTCAGTCGATGAGCTGCAGGGACCGTTGTAGCCATTTATGCGACCGGAACTGGAGCCGGAAACGGAGCCGGAACGGATGCCTGGGCCAACGCCTGTTATGGTTGCTGCTGCGACTGTTGGCTGCACCAGGTGCTTGTAGGTGCTCTCCAGCCTGGGTGGATACTGCAGAAGAATATATAATGGAGAGGATGTGAGGGGAGAGAGAGAGAGTCTAGCATACCTCCTGGTTCTCATCTAGCGACGGCAGCAGCTCGTCCAGCGAATTGGGCGTCAGTGGACTGGGCGTGGCCATTGTAACACGACTGAGCGCTCCATGCTGCAGCAGCGCCTCCCCAATGATAATCTGCGGCTTGTTCTGAGTGAGATGCTGCTGCTGCTGGAGCCGGGCCAGGCGCAGTTTCATCTCCTGCCTGATCTCCTTCTGTTGCACCTCCTTCTCAAAGCGCATCATGCTGTAGCTGCGCACCGAGGAGCTTGTGCTATGCACAGACGCTAGACTTGGTCTTCGAGAACCTGCAAACGGATATAGGTTTTAGATATATAAAATGATCTTGTTGCACGATGTTCTTTAGTTCTGTAAGCAGCGTATTAAGTTATCGAAGCAGAGGCAGAAGCAGACAGAAAGAGAGAGAGACAGTTACAGCAACATAGTTAGATAGAGAGAAAAAGAGAGAAAGAGAGAGAGAGAGAGAGAGAGAGAGAGAGGCAAAGCAAACGCCAAGGCATCTATGTCTATAAGCTTTAAAAAGGTATTATCAAAATATGCAATATATCTTTAAAGCGTTCAATGTGCATTCATTAAGCAGGCAATCAAAAGAAAATAGGCTGAAAGTCCGATAGGATCTGCTTGAAAGTCTGGCCAAAAGACAAACTAATTCTGAAAATTTTTATTGTTCAGATACGATTTTAGATATAGGCGAATATGGAGCATAAGCTATGTAAGTTGGAATAAAACAGCCTGTGGAAATCTTGTGATTGCGGCAACAGAAAACTGAACACAGCCTAATATGGCTCAGCTGTACAGTGGTGGCAAAAAAAGTATACCCTGCATATAGATAGTCTGTTAAATGCTAGATTTTAAGGCTAAGTCTTATGTTAAAGCTCGATTAAATGCTAGAAATGAGTTAAGTATATAAAATAGAGAAAGTATTCTTTTTTTTTTTTTGTTACGAAGTACATTCAGTCTCATTCAGATAGAAGCGGCACAGACAGATTAGATTATCGAATAACGAATAAGGTAAAACTTGGGATCGGTTGGTGTGCATTCAATCAATGGAGTGTTCCACACACTCCACTCACAGGAGACATGCAATTTGGAATATTAAGTGTAGGTGTGTATGTGTGTGTGTGTGTGTGTGTGTGTGGGAGTGTGGGTGTGAGTGAGCGTGTAGATATCATAGTAATTTGCATTATTTTGTTTTAAAGAATTAGATAATGGTGTTATAAAAATTTCTGGAAACAGGAACATAGTCACCGCCATATTGCTTCGATATCATATTGTCAAGCTGCAGTTGTGTATATAGAGTATATATCGTTTGCGTTAGTATTCAAGTTCAAGTTGGCTTCTGAAATATGTTCAATATCGTTTACAACTCTCGCCGGCTCAACTGCATTTTGCTTTCGTTTTTCTTTGTTTTTTTTGTATTCGTGTTTAGATATTTATTAACAAACTATCAAATGTCGGATCTGGAATATATATATAATTTGATTCGTTGTTGTTTTTGCTTTTGCTTTAGCGCTTGTCTACAGTTGTGTGTGTTTCATGTGTCTTTGTATGTTGTATTTATTTTTGATATATTTTTAAAAATTTTTTTGTAACGTAAATGAAAAGAAACCAAACAATCAACTTTGAAATTTGAAACAGAGATTTGGAAGCACATTAAACATCGATCATTTAGAACATAAGACCAAGAGTTGGAGTTTTCGACGGGTTTTGTTTAATTTGTTAACTATATAAGGAAATACTGCACAGATGATTGAAATGAGCCAATGTACACATCAAATGGAGCCAATGAGCGCATGAAGTTACGGTCAATGTGGAAGAGCACTTATATTGTGGCGAGTGAAGAAAAGAGATAGATTCGGAGACTGCTCTGATATGATTGGTTCATGCTATAAGAGATTAATCACTTACATTATAATACTCATATTGCACATAGAATTTTTATAATCGAAATCGGAGCAGTCGCAAAATTGATCACTATGGAGATCAATCTGCTCGAATATTAAGTGTACGTAAATATTAAGTATACTTAGCTAAGAATATGTTTTTAAATATATATATTTTCTTTTATACATATTTTATTCATTTTATTCTAATAAATTCATATTTTTATTTTAAAATTTAATGTAAGCAATGAAGTAGAAAATATTTTAAGGCAACAATAAATATGTTACCAATAAATAGTTACCAAAAAGTAAATTAATCAGACTGTATGCTAAAGTTAAATATTAAAAAAAGTATTATTATTTTTAAATTAAAAATAATTTTAAGAATATAGTTGTTATTATATTTTTTTTCGTATTAAAAAAAAGAGTGGGGAACTGATAAAACTTAACATTTACAAAACTAAAAGAATTATTTTATATTTAAGGCATATGCAAATACTTAAAATATTTTCAAACTTGTTTATCTTGATGATACTCCAGATTTAGAATTTATGATTTCTGATTCTGTTGCATATTCGAAGGGACTATTCAAGCTGAGGCAGTCCACAATATAAGTCAGCAGCAGCTGAACGAGCTCAGCACGATGACCTTAACTGAGTGAAAGTGTTTGGATATGAAAGGGTTTTCGATATATATAGAGATATATAGAGATAGAGTGAGAGAGAGAGAGAGAGAGAGCAGGGATTCAAAACACCAATAGAAGAACAAGAGAACTTATAAAGAGAACACATTGTTGCTATGCGGGATCGAGTTATTGATGGAGGCTACAAATCGGCCAATTGTGATTGTTAGTGATTGATGTCGATGTCGATGTTGATGATTGACGCTGAATGATGACTGCTGATGAGTGATGAGTTGATTTACCGCAAATCTGGGCGTTTCGCTCGCCGGCGTGGGCAGGGCGCCAATTTGCAAATGATGCAGCTCGGCACCGCCGCCAATGCCGCTGCCATAGTCGAAACCGCTAACGCCAACGCCACTGCCACTGCCACCGCCACCGCCAACGCCAACGCCACCTAGTGCATCTATGCTATTGAACCCATCATCATCATTATTATCATCGTCATCATCATAATTATGAATGCCATTCATGCCCAAGAGGGTCCTAAATCTATCCTGATTCTTTGTCTTCGCCGGCGACAGCTCAAAGCTGAGCAGGTGCCGTTGATGATTCAATTGCTTCTGCAACTGGCGGTTCATGGAGAGCGTGCTCTCGCAACTGCGACAGCCGCCATCGCTGCCACCACCACCAGCCCCGCCCGAGCCGGAGCCGTTGCAGCCGTTGTTCTCGTCAAGATTGTCGCGCGAATGCTGGCTGCAGCCGGCGCCAGACGTGTGACGCGACGAGGCGCGTGAATTTTGTTTCGACACGGCCGTAATGTGACACGATATGAGCAATATGGCGGCCGATCTAGCCGCACCTGTACGAGACGTCGACACAAGTATGCCCTTCGAGCCGCTGCCGCCGGGTCCGCTGCCGCCGCCGCCACCACCCCCACTGCTGTGTCCGACGCCGCCGCCACCGGCGCCAGTCAGTCCGCCAGACGAGGCGCGACGGTTTCCAAATGACCCTATCGACCCCGTCGACCGGATGCTGGAACGCGACGATGGACGTGCCGAGTGCACGGTCAGCGGTATGCCTGAAGGAGCACAAAACACAGAATAAATTATACCACTCCAACCGCCTCACCTCAGCCCACTCACCTGTATCGCTGGAGTAGAGTATGGGCGGCGGTATATTGGCATCGCCGAAATTCCTATGCCTCGGATACTTGGTCTTGCTAAACAGATGCAGTACCATGCAAATGAGGCCCGCCAGCACCGCGATGCCCGTGGAAACGCCCAGCAGCGTGGGCAAGTCCGAGCTCAGCTCGCTAAGATCTGTCCACGAAGAGATTAATGATTAATGATTAATGATCAGTTCAGCTAATGGCAGGGTGTACTCTCACCTGGTGTGCAGAAGACCCGCCTTGTTGGCTTCGTATAGCTGACCGAGTGATAGCCACTGGCGCACTGACACATCGCATTGTGTCGCACCTGAACACAGAGGGAGTTCTCATCGTTGTAGATGCAGGTCTCGTCGTAGAAACACTGATCGCCCAGTTTCTTAGCTAGATTACAAATGCAAATACAGTTCCAGGCTTACATAGATCTCACAATAGCAATCTCTCACGTTTGGCGCAACCCTTTATCAGTCCCAACTGCACGGGATAGTTCCGCTCGCAGCTGCACAGCTGCGTCTCCTTATCGCAGGTCACATGCAGCAGCTTTGCATCGCACTTCAGCTCGTTGCAGGGCGCTCCAATGTACTTTCCTTTGGCTGCAAAGCAGTATTCCTCATTATTATTACTGATAATCATTGCTATTGTAATTTTCATTGTTCATGATATTAACTTCAGTATCAGTATCAGTATCAGTATCATTACTATTAGTATTCTCTCATTAGTATTCTCATTAGTATTGTCATTACTGTTGACATTACCATTATCATTGCCTTTGTCATTGTCATTGTCAGTAATCAGTCTCAGTCTCAGTCTTAGCCTCAGCCTTAGTCTAAGTCTTAGTCTCAGTCTTAGTCTCTGTCTGTCTTAGTCTCTCCAGTAACTGGCACTGAAGCACCCCAAGTTCTTATGGGCCTATCTATACACCTATCACTCAGTTGAGAGATTAAAGTCGTTGTAAACAGGTTTATTAGACACATAATATAAAATTCAATTATGATTCTGATGCCACTTTATTTGCATCCGCATCTGCATCAGAGTGGTTAACAATATATGTATTTATTACGTACTGTTGGCCTTCCCTTGACCTTTCAAACAGTTTGCGTTGCCAAAATGTTGACCAGGTTTGTGGCCAGCACACACACACACACACACACATACACACAGACACAGATAGCTATAGCCGTGTTGTGTCGGCGAATTAATTCCCCACAGATCATAATTCTCATAAATTGCACAACAGCTGCAGACTAGCCTAGCCTAACCTTGCCTAGCTTTGCCTAGCCTAGCCTTTTGTTGAGCTCCTTTGGTGGCAACGCAATGAGACCGTGAGATTGCGAGCTTGTTGCCATGACTCTATCTGCGCCATATGGCCAACTCTTGCCCAGGTTGGCAAAGCCGCAATGATTCAGCGGCTTATTCAATTTATTTTTCGACCAGCCTGCGCACTGCCCGTTGGCCCCTTTTAGAGGTCAGCTTATGCACGCTCTGGCTACGAGTAGTTTATTTATTTAATGGTCTGCCCAAAGCTACTATCAACTAAAATATTATTATTAATAAATTTGAATTTAATCAATCAAAATTCTAATTCATTTACGATTCTATTAGGCATATTTCTACGGTCATAAGATAAATATAAGCTAGATCAGCTGTTAGCGCAAAGGCAAGGAACTCTAATGCATAAGTAAACAAATTTATTATATATCCACTATATCATAAAGTTGAGTTAGTAAGGGAAAGCTCGTTCCATAAGATTTTTCTTTTATTTAAATTAAGTTTTATTTTCATTTCTATATTATGTATATTATCTCTCTATTTTCAATCAAATAGATTCAAGATTTATAGTTGGTATGCAAGATTTCCGCCAGATAATTGGAATTCAGCAAAAACAACTTTGAGTCTCTCTGAGTATCTCCCAGCAGTAGTAAGAGGAACAGCAAAGTTCAGCATCGGAGTGCAGCATATATCACTAATCTCATTCATTCAACTATACCCTCTTCTCCCCTCTCTCCCAGTAATCCTATAGTTAATATGTCCTTTTTATTTATATATACAGTTAAGATTAGCATTGCTTATTACTATTTGACTTTTAAGTACTAAGCTATATAATTCTGCTTAACTCAACTGATTTGCTATTAATCTCCTGCATATCTCCTCCTCACAAATTCCGGCAATTGCTAAAGCTCACCTCTGAAATTATACCCCAACTCTTCTGCTTGGAGTATTTGAGGCTTATCTGCCCTTATCTATATATGTATCTTCTATAGTTGATCTCTGAACAACTGTAACTGCTTTAGCTTTGATTTCAATATATATAAAATTCATAAAATTTGTTTGACTCACCCGACTTATTGTTAATCAGCGCATCAATGTCGTCTATGTCATCCGGATAGCTGGCATCGTATTCGTCGTCAGGCACATGGGCAACATCGCGTTTGGGCTTCGACTCGCCTATTGCTGTTGTTCTGGTTGCTGCTGCTGCTGTTGTTATTATTATTGTTGTTGTTGTTGCAGTTAGATTCGATTCGCGCGACATGTTTGCAGTTGTTGTTGTTGAGGAGGCTGAGGCGTGCAGCATTAGATAGCCATAGATGAGCACGGCCAGCGTCAAGTAGAAGTGTCCATTGCCATGGCACAAATGCAGCCAGCTTAAAAGAGCCATGCGTTGTCTATTGTTGTTGTTGCTGTTATTGTTATTGTTTGTGTTCTTGTTGTTATTATTGTTGTTGTTAAGTTGCAATTGTCGCGTTGAAGTGGGCGTCTCGTTGGCCAACTGCAGCGCCGTCAGCTGCAAACGCTGCAGTAGACGGTGCAATGTTAACTTCGCCATTTTGTCATCTTGCGGCAGCTGCCTCAACACATTTTCAACACTTTCGCAACTTTGGCAACTTTCGTCATTTGCAACAACGACTATTTCTCGATGGCACTCGATAGGTGGCGCTGCTTGTTCTTTGCTCCTGTCACAGTTGTCGCTCGCCTGAGCTAAGTTGAGTTGTAGCTTATGTTGTTTGTTCGCTTTTCCGTTCGTTTGTTTGTCTAGATTTGTTTTTTGTTTTTGTTCTTTTGGTTTTTTGGCTTTTGGCAATTGGCCACAGCCTAGCGCCTATTACGTATACGTTATACGTGTGTCACGTATACGTCATGCAGTCCGCACGCAGCGCCACGTTTGCAGTTGAAGTTTAGCCTCGTTCTTGTTGAATTTGAGTGGCCAAGTTGGCCGCTGCCTGCGCTGCATGATAATTTTATATAATTTGCTCTCATACCAAAAGTGTTCGTGTTGCGGTCATCATCATCATCATCATCAACGTCGTCCTCAGCAACAACATCGTCATCATCATTATTATTAGTATGGGGCGTTATCCACCATCCGCCACCCACCACCACCGCACCACAGCGTGCATATGACCCAAAAAAATGCGTTGCATGCACTATTTACTATATATGTGTGTGTGGCGAGTGTGTTTGTGTGTGTGTGGTTGTGTTTCACTATTAATTTCATGCAATCTACAGATTTATTACACGAAATTGTTCTGTTTTGCCGTTGCCATCCGCCTGCTGGCCCATTTATCCAGCTGAAATTATACAATAGAAAAGGTCAACGTTAGAAATATATTTGCAATTTATCACCACCAAATGATTGCTGTACAAATTGTGCAACTTAATTAGGCTGAATCGAGCTGTGATTAGCCGACAATTCGCATACGAGTTATTGTCTATGAATAATTTAGCAATACGGCTCATATACTCCTACTAATTGATAAATAATTCATAGAAAACAATTACTCTTCGAATTGCCATCTGACTAAGTTTTAGCCACCTCTTTACGTAGGCCCATTTCGCAATTTGTTTTAGATAAAGGCTGTCCCAAACTTCACACAAGAAGTAATTTTGATTAAAAACACAGAGTAAACAATTAAAAAAGGTATTTTTTGTTGAGTTATATAATATACATTGTTTATTTGTGTAGCGCTTCGTTTTTAATAACCATGAACTGTTAGCTGTCATATTTTCTATCTAAATTACTTCTTGCGTGAATTTTGGGACAACCTTCACTGGCTGAAATGATAGCGCAATATTATTTTATATTTATTTGTATATTATTTTTACATTATTTTATTTTAAGTTTACTTAACACAGCTTAATAGCACCAATTTCTAGTAAAATAGCTTGAATAACATGGAAAATATTGAACATTAACGTAGAAGCTTGCGCTATCCTGATGATGCGCTATGTCTGTTGTATGACGATGCTTGGCGATCTGCCAATGTCTGGGATGGTCAAGCAGGAGTGTTATGGTTATTCAATACCTATAGGTCATCGATGACATTTAGGGCTTGCCATGTTCTATAAGATTTACAAGGAATTCCGCTGAGGTAAATACTTAATGCTATTAAGGCTATCAAGCGCTTGGTTAACATTGCAGACGCTATTGCCGCTATATACATGATTAATATATATATATATATATATATATATATATATATATATATATATATATATATATATATATATATATATATATCTAGACCATGGCAATAGCCATAAGTTATTAGTGTAGATAAGAATTTTCAATAAAAGGCTGATCGCTGTAGCTCAGTCATCGCAGTGCAGCGCAGATCGCTGTTCTCACTCAGGCCCTCGTATTAAAATGACTATATATAAATCAAAATTGCCTATCAAAATTGCAACTCAATTGAAATTGCATAAACATGCGGGAAGATAACAAATGCCAAATCGGAACTAAGCTCAACTGTGCAGGGGCTATAAATATGGAAAGTTCAGTTCAGATTCGATTAGTTTCTGTGGGCAAGTCTCAAGCATGAAGGCGGTTTCAGTGGCATTTGCTCTAGTTGCGGTGGTGCAGTGCGTTGCAGGTGGTGTCGTTGGCTTTGAAGAGGAGTGGAGTTCCTTTAAGCAAACATACGAGAAGAGCTATGCTGGGGAAGGCGAGGAGCAGTTGCGCAGGCAAATCTTCAAGGACAACAAAAAGCTGATTGCTACGCACAATGCGCTCTACGAGGCGGGAATGGAGACCTACGCGATGGGCGTAAATCAATTCACGGATTTGCTGTCGTCGGAGTTCGTATCGCTGATGTGCAGCCGTAATGCGACAGCTGTCCGTGCAGATTACGTTTACGTGCCATCCGCCAAACTCGAGCTGCCGGAGACTGTGGACTGGCGCACCGAGCGAGCTGTCAGTGGCGTCAGGAGCCAGGGCAACTGCGGCTGCTGCTATGCCTTCGCGGCCGCAGGAGCCATAGAGTCTCATCATTTTGTGAAGACCAGGAAAATGATTGAGCTATCGGAGCAGAATCTGGTCGACTGCTCCAGTCAACCGCCGTACAAGAATGAGGGCTGCAAATGCGGCACGGTGCACGATGCTCTGCGGTACGTCAAGGATAACAAGGGCATCAATACCCGCAGCTCATATGGCTATGAGGAGAAGCAGGGCAAATGTCGCTTCAGCAAGGATCACATTGGAGCTGTCATCAAGGGCAGCGTCGAGGTCAAGCACGCCGATGAGCACGCTTTGCAGGCAGCCGTTGCCGACAAAGGACCCGTCGCGGTGACCATCGATGCTCAGCACCTGCAACATTACGCATCTGGAGTCTATAGTACGGCCTGCAGCGGTGATGCCTCCTATCACTCCGTTCTGGTCATAGGCTACGGCAAGGACAAAGGACACGATTACTGGCTGCTCAAGAACTCCTGGGGCAGCTGGGGCGAATCGGGCTATTTCCGCATGGCGCGCAACAGCAAAAATCTCTGCTCGATCGCCAGCTGGGCTATCTATCCACTGATCTAAATTGATATATGTATATATGTGTGTATGTATATATATATATAAATACAGATTCTTTTTGTATGTATAGAATTTCAAGTGAATTCTATTGAATAAACTACATAAAGGACTTTAAATAAAAAATAGGTTTTTCTTTCCTAATATTTCCATTAAATTAACAAGAAATATGGATAAAATAATTCTTTGATATATATGTAAAGATATCGGGAATTATAGATACATATATACATACTATACATTCATACAGATAGACTGATCAAGAATATATAGATATATATACATATTATATATGACTGTCTATCAGCCAGTCTCAAGCCACAGCTCTCTGCTCTTACTACTCAGCACTTGAACTCAAAATACTCTTCAGTTGCTTCGTAGCAATAACTCGAAGCACACTCATTAGCTACTGCGAGGCTTCCTGTTGAGCACCTTCCCTATGAGTGAGTCGCTTCCCTATATAAAGCCCTGTCGACTGCGGAGCATCTTCAGTTGCTGCCCTCATCGGCTGCTGTTCAGACGCCTTGCAGTGCTGCGCTCTTGGTAATTGTTGTTAATATTTGAGCATTTATTATAATAATAGTATAACAATAATTAGTATAACACTTTTAGTATTAGTTACAATAATAATCATGTTCAAAATGATTAATATCATAGTGATTGTCATAGACATTTGTATAAATAAAATATATAGCAATATTTTAGGCTTTTTGTAGGTGCAAAATTGGATATTGGAGTTGTGAGAGTGGAAATGTCACTACTCTCTCTGAGCTTGCTCTTCCCAAAGATTGGGTAATACAACTTGCATATATCTATCTCTATGTGCGCCATGGCAATATATTCTATTGCATTGATAAATATATTTATATCTATATAAATATAATTATATTTACATAAATAAAGTCTACTAAATCTAAAAAACTACTGCAACTGTTCTGCACAATCTCAACTCTTTCATGCTAATTCTTATATAGGCACTGCCGATAAGCTCTATAGATATATACTTGGACAAGAGAGATTCATCAAATGTCAACAATAACAACTTTGTTATCTTTGCTATTTTGGCCACTGACAACGGCGAAAAAGACGCTCAGGGCCATGATTTCCTGGTTGGTCAAGAGGGACTAAGGCGTCAGTTGTGTCGTAGATGTCAAGATGTCACGCAAGCGAAGTATTTCCCGCCCCGAGTGGATGAGGTCTTAAAAGATTTCAGACACTAAGGCCAACAGCTCTTTAATTAATAAGGAAAGCGAAGCTAAGCGAAACGGAAGAGAAAGAGGAAAACCTCGAAAGACAGCAAAATAGGATTAAGAAAAGAAGACATTAATGAAAGAGGAATGAATAACTGTGACGCAATAGATATAGAAAACGAAGGATAAACAAAAATGAGCACAAATAAATAGATTTGCAGAGATTTGAGACGAAATCGATAACAAATAAAAGGCAAAGGCAACTCAGTCTGACTAATTAGAGTGATTAGGAAAGAAATGTGATTGTATATAACACATATACATATATGTATGCATATATGTATTTATTATATGATATTATAATACTATAATTATAAAATATATACAGTATATATTTATAGTTTTAATTTAGCAAAACTTAGACTTTTATATAATATTTAATGATTAATCAATATTAATAATCTTTCGTATAAAGAGTTTCGAGCATAATTCGGTTGATTGTTGGTTCGAAGCAATTATAATTTATAATTAATTTTTTTTTTTTGACACTTGAACCTTGAATAAACTGAGACTTATATGCATACGTAAGTGACTATGTATTATAAGAAAATGGCTTGCAGATTTGGCTATGGATAAACTCTTCGAATGTACGTAAAAACCTTAAATAGTTAACAAATATTTCAGTTTTAATTATATTTTTTTAATTAAAGTTATTTAATGTATTATTCTATTTTTTTCTATTTAATTTTTTTCTTTGTATTTTTTTTATTTTTTTTATTAGATTTTTTTTATCTTAATTAAAAAAAAAGTTTTTTTTGTAAATTGATTTTATTTATTTATTTTATTTATCGTATTTATTTATGTATTTTATTTACTGCAACACAAAAATCGATGCAGAAAATTCCAATATTAATTGAACTAAATTAATATACATATGTATTTTAATATTTTTTCCATATTTTAACTTCCTGTCTTCTGTAATATCTTTCTAATATATTTTTTATTTTCAGAATTCCCTGATACACAAAGCTGCAATAAGGAATCGGACCAAAACATCCGCTGGACCTTTGGAAACTAATTTAAAATAAACCAATAAAAAATATATATATGTAAAGATATTCATTGTATTGTCATACATGTATATACATACTTATATTGGAAAAGTGCAGTAGTTGTGACGTCAAGCCCGTGTTGGCTTGATTTCTTATCAGAATTTCAATTGGATTTTATGCACCCACATAAGCAGACGCCATATAAGTGCGCTGGCAGCCATAAATAGCAGCCAGGCGGGCGGGCAGGCAGTCAGGCGATAGGCAGATAGAGCGGCAGCCAAGGGTAATTAAAAAGCAGCCTGTGCCACCCACTAGCAACAATTGTTAAAAAGCAATAGCAACAACAACAGCAACAGCAACAATAACAATAAACTGCAACAACAATGATTCCATTGTTTTCACTTCAAACCCAACATCCTGACATTGACAATGCCAACTAGAAATCCAGTGCGCTGTGCTGCGGCAATCAGTTGCTCCTTACTGACTGCGCAATGCTCGTTCATGTTAAAAGAGAGCTTAATTTATAAGCAAATTTAGAATTTATTTAAATGAACATCAGGTCAGATAAGATCTATATATCAGCATACATTGCGGACTTTTGGAACGAAGCTGTAGTAGATATAGTATTTAGACGGACCATACTGATGAGTATATCATATATATTCATTTTATAAATTTCCAATTAGCCAATATGCTCGATTTTCCTGCTGAGCGAGTGCAAAGGCCCACATCATCGTTTCCAAGTGTTTGTCTGGCATATAGTGTTAGTCGAGCCGCCAAGCTCAGCCCACTTGCCACCACCCATTGTTAACACACCCACAGCAATTGCATAGACACTTCAACTGCCGCAGCACCCGCTGCCACCCGCAGAGGCAGCTTAGTGTGTGCCAACAATCTGAATCATCGTTTTAGCTGATGCTCTTCCTCTTTCCGTTCTCCTTTTCCGCAACGCCAGCAGAAATAAAACAATAACAACAACAACTACTACAACAACAACAAACTGCCTCCCAGTCACTGTTAATATCTGTAGCTGATGCCTTAAGAGCAAAATGTGATAATGTGCTCTAAACAATGAACGAATCCCATAAAAATAGTCGACTATAACAAGTGTGTGCTTAGTGCCATGGCGAGCCTGAAGTGGATTTCTGATTGAATTAGATATCTCATGGACGTGGATAGACAAGCTCTGTCTGCCTGCTTTGATTTGATTTATGATTTTCATCTTTACATCGAATTAATATTTATTTTCCATTGAAGTAGCACTCAAAAACTAATATATATGTGAGTGATTCATATTGAAGATGAAGCTGGGAGTTTTGTTTAAGCTTTAAGTAATTGGATATATAGAGGCTGTAACAAGACTAAGGACATTAGAACTGTATCAGAGTGTCAATGATTTTAACTGGTTAGTTTAATAATGTAAATTATAGTATTATATATATATATGTTCCATTATAGAAAAGCTTATGGTATCTACTGCTAAATGATTTGTATTTGTATCTTTAATTTCTTAAATTTATATATTCATATAGGAATTCATATAATATTTCTTAGTGAAAATATAAATATGTAGAAATATATATATAATTCTATAGAAATATATATAGAGATATATAATATAATATAATAAATATATATACAGCTCCGGTGAATATGGGATGTTGCGAAATTCAAAGTTGTAAAATTTTGAAAATATCTTATTTTTTTTTACATAAAATGATTTCATTCAACTAGACAATCTATTAATATATTTGTAAAAAGAAGGACTCCATATTTCTTGGGTATTTCAATATATATTCACTTATCATATACATAAGTTTAGTCAAAATAAGGCGGTAAAAATAACACCATCCATTCATAATGGCGAAAACAAAAAATTTACTTAAATATGTAAAGCAAAAATACTTTTAATTCAAAACTATGGTATTTAACTATTTTGTTAATGTTTGGTTGAGTATCCTTTATTGGCTATTACGTAGAAATATGTAGAAATATAGTTGCTATGGGCTTAAGTCAAGTGAAAATTATATATGCACGCTTTCTGTTTTTTTTTTTTTAATAAAATATTATTCAGTTTAAAAAAAATCTTTTTAAAAATCTCTCTATCTCTGGAATACCAGCAAATAATACTCTATTTTATATTTATTATAATATTTAAAATTAATACATTTATGCCATTTCTCTTTCTATTCATAATTGATAATCAATCAAATTTATTTGCTAATATTCTATAAAATATATCTGTATAATTATGAATTAAATTAACACATTAAGAGTCATTCGAATTTATACAAATTTCGTCGCGTGTCGCTGGCTTCACATGAGAAACTATTTTAATGGCGTTAAAGTTCGTAGTTTGTGTGAGATTTAATTGCTGCTCGTAAATCTTCGCACATTATATAAATGATAATAATTTAATTATGATTTATTACGCACGAGTGTGGGCGAATGGCGAATGCAATTAAAGTCGAAATGAATTGCAACGGAATAAATGGCCCATATGCAATTTATTTGTGTGCCTTTTGCCTTTTGCGAGCCATTATAGAAAAAAAGTCCATAATCCAAAACGTTTTACGTGGAAATTCTAACCGCGTGGAAAAACGGAAATTGCGAATGCAGCACGCACAACAACAAGCAGGTTGGCCAAGGCAATGGAAGGGAAAGAGAAAGAGAGAGAGCGAAAGCGAGAGAGAGAGGTTAGGCCACTTTGCCTTTAGTGGACAAACGCGCGCCCATAACACGCGTATAATTGGTCGTGTGAGCGTGAGTGTAAGTGTGAGTGAGCGAGCAAGAGACGCAACGAACTCACTTCGTATTTGGCAACTCTCGCGAGAGTGCGCGTCGTGCCCTCGAGAGCAGTGCTGGGCAAACGGTATATAAGATTTTGTGAAGCATGCATTTGTATGTATGTATGTATGTGTGTGAGTAAGTGAGTGCAAGTGTGTGTTCGTTTTTAGGCACTGATAAAAGCAAATTTACATGTGCCGCCGTCACAGCTTGAACCCCGCCTCCTTCAGTGCAGCGACTACGACGTCGGTCACGGATTTGACTTGTGCTGGAAGAGTAACAGTAAGTGCGAGTGCGAGTGTGTGTGTGTGTGTGTGACTTTTTGCATATATGTATGAACATTTGTTGTAGTTGTCGTTTAAAATGTAGGTTACACACAGCGAAACATCTACTAGTATACATCTCCATATGCATATGTATGTATGTAAGTATGTACGTCGCTGCATACGTAAAATAGTTTCCTTGCAAATGCGCTTGTCAAAGGCTTTTCTCTGGAGTTCCTAATGCAGGCTTATATGTATATTTAGAGTGATATTTCTTATTGTCAAATTTGAGTAAGGCGCTTAAAATAACGGTAGTCTCTTCTTCTCTCTGCCCACACCCTTAATTAGAGCTTAACTAGTTTTACATAATTTACTACCAAAAATCATTTTTAGGTCAATTTGAATTTTCATTTCGAAACATAACAACAAAGGTAAGGGCAAATAATGTCAAAGATGCCGAATACATACATATATATTTGTATGTATATAGAGGAGATGTATACTCAGCCAAATAGCTGAGATAAACAACAACAATAGTAATGCTTACCAAGGAAAATGTAGAAAATTCTCAATTAATTTTTTTTATTTTTTTTTTTGTTAATCTTAATTTCACACAATTTTCACAACTTTTGATTGAGGTTTTTTATTTATTTTTTGTTATTTACACATTTTAAATTTCGACAGATAAAATACCGTTAGAGCGTAATGGAATTGTTTTCGCTACACGCACTTGTACGGATACTTAATGCGATGCAAGTGTGTGCGTACGTGTGCGTATGTGTGTGTGTGTGTGTGTACTTTTATTCACAGTGCACACTTGCACGTCTTGCACGTCGGCTAATCGCACTAAATCATTTATGTGTAGCACTCTTTTTGGGGCTACGACAAATATGTACTATAGAGACATGGACATGGACATGGATATGTATATGTGTGTATGCGTGTGTGAGTGTGCGTGTGTGCTTTTATATAGTTGTGCACTTTTCACTCGTGTTGTTGTGGTACACTGTCACTGCACGGACGTTTGAGTCTTGGATGGTGGCAATGCTGCTCGCTTGGTGGTTGCTTGGCATCTGTTCGGGTCCTGGGCAGCCAGCCTTTTAAAGCTCGCACCGAAGAGACCAGCAGGCCAGCAGGGCAGCAGTGAGAGTGCGCCTAGATAACTGAGAGTAACATAATAAAAACCCACAGCCAACAGCTGTTCTCTATTATCCTTACATGATTTCAAGTCTCGCGCCAATATTAACAGATGGACTGTGAGAATTGGTATTTAATAGTTTGTTAATTTTGGTCACACGCTTATCTGTTCGATTTTTAACAGCGGTTAGCTTAAGCTGTGCAAGCTATCTCGCTCATACACTCTATTAGTTAGCAAAGCTGGTCACACACTAAGTTAACATTTCCTTTATTACGATCAAATGTTTAGCTTAACAGCTGTTAGTCTTAACAGCGCAAGCCAACTATCTCTCTCTCTCTCTCAGTCATTTAGTCTCTCTGTGCTCATGCTAGCTTTCGTCGTTCGATGCGCCATAGCAGTAGCTCAATAGATTTTCGACTTTTAACGCAAGTGCATTTAAATCTGAAGTAAAGTGCAAGCTAAATAATAATATATACATTGAAAATACAACACAATGCGTTCGTGGTTAAGTTTAGCACTGCTGGCATGCTTGGCACTGGCAGGTGAGTAATATTAAATGAATTCAATTTGTAAAACGAAGATTGAATCGTAAATCGTCTATGCGGCTTTTTCTGCTGGTTGTGTGATTGTGTGTGTTATATACATACGTGTGTGTGTATTTAAATCGTGGCGTGAGGCCCTGTGAATTTGTGTGTGTGTGTGTGGCAATGGCTGCTGGTACCGCTATACTTTGCTAAAGTGCCGTTTGTTTTCTTTCCATATATTTTTCAGTTCAGAGTACGAAGCCGCCTCGCTGGGATCCCAATTACATAGTGAAGGGCACTCTCTACATACCCTATGCTGAGATAGCGGAACCTTTCTACGCCTGGTATGACAAGAACACGAAACGCTCTCGCATTGACTATTATGGCGGCATGGTGAAGACCTATCAGCTAGCCGGCGAGGGTCAGTATGGCACCGCTTTGAAGCTGGCGCCCATCTCCACAAAGGAGGAGCTGAACAAGCTGAGCTGCCTGCAGGTGAATGGAACCGTCGATCAGGCAGTGGAAATCCAAAGTATATTGCCCGACGCGAAGCCATTTACTCTGATTGGCACCGAGTCCTTCCTCGGCTACACGTGCGATAAGTTCCGCTTGGAGCAGACGATTGGCCAGAAGAAGAACGTCTACACCTTGTGGGTGCGCTACAAGAAGTCGCCGCATTATCCTGCTAGCAGAATGCCCATTCCAGTGCGCTACGAGATGCGTGGCTACAACACGCTGCTAGGCTCCCATTATGACCACTATTATCTGGACTATGATAGCTATGAGCACGATGATATACCCAATGAGGTGTTTGAGATTGACGAGAGCCTCACCTGCACCGGCTTCCCAGGGCCGGGTCACTTCGCTACCTTCAATCCGATGCATGAGTTCATCACCGGCAGCGATGAGCATGTGGACAAGGCGTTCCATCACTTTAAACGCAAGCACAGCATCGACTACAGCAGCGAGAAGGAGCATGAGCATCGCAAGAATATCTTCCGACAAAACTTGCGGTACATTCATTCCAAGAATCGTGGCAAGCTCACCTACAAGCTGGCCGTCAATCACTTGGCCGATAAGACGGAAGAGGAGATGAAGGCACGTCGCGGCTACAAGTCATCCGGTGGCTACAACTCCGGCAAACCTTTTCCCTATGATGTGAGCAAGCACCAGGATGAGATACCCTCGCAATACGACTGGCGTCTCTTCGGCGCTGTCAGCCCGGTTAAGGGTGAGTGCGGCACAGCTTCTAAGACTCCTTTAATTTCTATAAGAATCTTTTTTCTATTCACAGATCAATCGGTGTGCGGTTCGTGCTGGTCGTTTGGCACCGTGGGTCATCTAGAAGGCGCGTTCTTCCTCAAGAATGGCGGCAATTTGGTTCGTCTCTCGCAGCAGGCGTTGATCGACTGCTCCTGGGGCTATGGAAACAATGGCTGCGATGGCGGCGAGGACTTCCGCGTCTACCAATGGATGATGCAAGTGGGTGGCGTGCCCACCGAGGAGGAATACGGTCCCTATTTGGGTCAGGATGGCTACTGCCACGTGAACAACGTGACGCTTGTCGCGCCCATCAAGGGCTTTGTCAACGTCACCACCAACGATCCCAACGCCTTCAAACTGGCCATGCTCAAGCACGGACCCCTCTCAGTGGCCATTGACGCCTCGCCCAAGACCTTTAGCTTCTACTCGAATGGAGTCTACTACGAGCCGGAGTGCAAGAACGATGTGGATGGCCTCGATCACGCCGTGCTGGCCGTCGGCTATGGCACCATCAACGGCGAGGATTACTGGCTGGTGAAGAACTCCTGGTCCACCTACTGGGGCAACGATGGCTACATCCTGATGTCAGCACGCAAGAACAACTGCGGCGTCATGACCATGCCCACCTATGTCGAAATGTAAACTCTCAGATACATATGTAGTCACACGCATACATATATTGTACAATTTCATTTTATATTCTGTATGTCACGCCCCAAGGGCTTTAAAAGGAACAAGCAATAAAGAACATAAGTCAATAATCTTTTCGTAATCCAAGTCGTTGCCTTCTTATCATTGAACTAACTCATATGGCTATACATAGAGAGCTCTATAAAGTTGTACGATTCCACCAGCTGTATCGCTCTGACCTCAACTACGCTCTAGCGATAAGTTTTAGATGACAATGACCAGCGATGCACTGACCGGCTGCACTTTGTTCACTTTATCTCGTCTGTGGTTATACACGGATGAGTTAATATCACGCATTGCCTTATAGAAATAAGAGATTGGCTAATATAATTAGTAATCTATTCGAACTCCGAAGTAAGAAAACATTTTGCAAGTTTTAAATTTTATTTCGTTTTATTTGGGTTTTTCGTTTTCTTTTTATTGTGGTAAAGAATCTTACGAATCCAATTTGTTTTTATGTATTTTACAGACGGAAGTGTTATTAAGATTCGCCCCATTTTTTCTGTGTTTTTGTTTTTCTGTTTTCTTTTAGTAAATAATTAACATATTTAATGTACATCAGTTAAACCAAATGTTAAGGCTAAAAACTCTACACTTATTATTCAAAATTCGCACTTAAAATTTATGCAAAATACTTAATTTACAGTAAAAATGATTATATTGAATTTCCTTCAAATAATTTATACGTAATTGCTGTTTGTAATGCTATAAAACTTATTTTCATTTATTTTCTGTTTTTCTGCTTTTTTTTTTGTTGTTTTTGTTTTCTCTTTTTCAATTTTCTTTACGAAATTTTCGTTTGTAAACGTATTTAATGTCTAAATGTATTTTTTTTAGTATTGTACAGATCTTAAATAAATTAACAATATTCTTGTTTTATATAAAATCGGCTTCTTAAATTTGCATTTTGTATTTTACACTTTCTTCGTTAAAAAAAAATATTTTCTCATCTGTATTTTTGTTGTTATGTACATAAAGAAAAACCCATGAGAAACAAAAAACATATTCCTAAAAAGTTAATATCTAATACTCCGACCCATGTTACAAGTTAACGAGAGCATTTAAATATATTAGAATAAATTCTTTTACAAAATAATCTTTTTCCTTTCGAACCAAATTTGATTTGTTTTGCATCTGTTTTAGTGGGATCGAAAAGTAATGAGGAGGAAACTATTACGGCAATACTTGACGAAAGTTAGGCGTACAAGTTCTCAAGATAGTATAACTCTACTTGTGATATAATCTAATTATAGAATAGCTCAATTTTATGACAAGAAGACCTAAAATCAACTGTAATCGAAACTGTTCCTGATCCATCATCAGAAACATGAAAACTGATTATTGAATTTTGAATTATCTTTAACAGTTTTTACTCAAGAATTTCTGTTGCTCACTAGATTTATTTATATTAATTAAAATTCTTTGAACCTAAACGATTTTTAAACCTCTTAAATCTTACGTGTAAAAAACTGTGGTTGGTATATACAAACGTTAAAGTGAATAATTTGTAATCGGTAAAACAAATTTAAATTAGACAAAAAAATTATTTGGATTATCAAAATTTCTTAATAATAGATATACATATTCACAGGGCTACTATATATATTTTTTGTTGTTGTATTTTTACCCAAAATTTAATGTTTAGAAACTTTTGGGCATTTAAGGAAAGAAATTAGGCGGACTATTTGGAGAAAATAAAACAGTTAATTACTAAATTATCAAAATATTAAAATGTTTGGAGGATAGAAAAAAATATTGATGTTCCTTTCGGTTCCATTTAAATGGATATCCAGTTTGATGTTGATCCTATATGCGACGGCCCCGATAGGAGCCCTTCTTTATATACAATATTCAAGTTTGTAATTTTAAATTTGTTGTTTTCAGGCATTGCTTAAAATTTAATTACGTTCAATTAACTCGCCTTTTGTACTCTTTTTTCAATGTTCAGCTTACAGACTAAAGTAGCATTGTTGTTTCGTGTTTATGCTAACAGTTAAACGAGTTAATTTCGTTTCCTCTGGATTTTATGTACAAATATTTAACAATATGCGAATCGCTTTTATACTTGCAAATTCCTATTTACAGTTTAGTTCCACTTATTTTGGTTTATAGTATTGCTTGCGTTTTAAGCCTGGTTATGTTGTTATCAATTCTTTCTTTTCTTTATTAAATGTGGTAATTAATGTATTTGTTTTTGTTTTTGTTTGTTATTATTCTCATATAATCTTGAATTACGACTACGAAAAAAAAGGAAAGAGAAAAAAATAATCGTATTTTGTGTACACGGAGTTCTTGTTGTTGTTTGCATATTTCAATTAGTTTAAATAAATGTTTAAATAAAAGTGCTAAAAAATAAAGTAATCTTAGTAATCATTAAGCATTTAATTATTTTTAAACAAAAGGAAATATAATGCTTACAGCTTGCTAAACTTCTCAATTAGTTTTAGTTTGTGTGATTCTTTTGTATATCTAAGCACTATATACGTCTATAGCGCTATATATTGTATCTGTATATATACTACTTTATAAAGATATATATTTATGGAGTAGAATTAGATAAGTTGATCGATTGTTACGAAAAAACGCGACCAGTTGAACTGCTAGTTAGCTTAGCAGAAGGCTTTTCACTATATTCCTGTCATCGTCTCTCCTCCCAAACTCAAAGCAATTACATGTATATATATAAATACATAGATATATATGATATATATTTATGTATTTAAGTAGTATTAATTATAGCGAGTTATAGCGTTTACAATACAATTAATAAGGTTTCCATTTCTGTGTGACTGCTCTTGCGTTTCTATGTCCGGATTTCTTGTACATTTGTTTAAATAAGGAAAGCGCTTAGCATAAAAATATATATGTACATATATATAATATAATTATTTATATGCACATATATCATTGGATACGAAAGCGATTGTTGTGCCACGTCCAGATTTTGATTGCTATTTCAAGTTGAAGTTACATTTTTGGTTTATCCGAGGACTCTCGTCCGCTTTCCTCATTTTGAGATAATTCCTGTCGTGCAATAAATTTAATTACATTTAAAATATATAAAAAGGTTTCATTATTGCACAATTCCGCACTTACCTTTCCTTAGCCCCTATGTTGCATCTCGCCTGGCGGTCGCTCCAGTTGCCTTGTCCACTAGGCTGGCGCTAGCAGCAGCTGTTGCACCGGCGCCCAGGCGTTCGATGACACGCGAATCACAGGAAATTGTGCGCTGCAGACAACGCGAGCGTTCGCTCATCTTCTCCTGCTGCTGCTCCAGCAACGTCGGCGCCGCATTAAAGTGGCCACCTGTAAAATAAAACTATTAGCATAAGACTCTTTCAGATGAGATTCAGAACTTACCCTTGGGCTTGTCATCGAACATGTGCAGTTTGTGGGCAGTGCTCAGAATGCTGTTGACGGTGCTAAGCGTTGCCGCTGCTGAGTTTATCACGGAGTTCTTCACGTTGCCCTTAAGCGCCGATGGCGACTGCTGTTGCTGCTGCGGCAGCTGTTGCTGGTAGAGATGATTTTTGGCGCTGCTGTTGTTCTGGTTCTGGTGGACGCTTATGGAATTGCGTCGATCACGCATTGCCTGATAGCGTTCGGGCGACTGCAGCGAACACTTGTTGATGGTCTGCGGCTTGGCAAAGCCGCGCTCCGTTGGCGTTGTGGGCGTGGTTGGAGTTGTGGGCGCGGTGTCGACCGACGGACGATGCCGCATGCGATACTCACTAATAGAAAGCTTGCGTTTCGGCATTGGAGCTGGCTCCGGCACTGTCAGCATCGGATTTAGTCGTGGATCGTGGCTAGCAGTGCGTGTGTAGAGCTTAAGCGGCGTTGTTGATGGAGGCGGCATGCTTTCCAGCGCAGCAGCCACTCCGTTGTTGGCTGGCGTGGCAATTGTTGCAGTTGCAGCCACGGCTGCTGCTGCTGTTGGTGGCACAGCAGCCACGGTTTGCGCTGTCGCTGCAGCTGCTGCTGCTGCCGCTGCCTTCGACTTGGTTGCCTCCAAATACTCAGCCAAACTAGGTATGCTGCTGGTGACTTTAGTCAGCGGCGAGGACACCAATGAAGCACTGGCTGGCAGCACAGGCGGCTCCTGCAATTTGCCGTAAATGGTGTTGTAGAAGGGCAATTGCTTCGCTGCACCGCCGGCAACAACAAGCGGCGCAGACACGGATCCGGCCAATGGCATTGGGACTGCCGTTGGTGTTGCCAATGTGGGTTGCGTGATTAGCACGGGTATTGGTGCAGCTGATATGGGCGTGGCTGGCTTTGTTGAAGCAGTCTTGGCTACTGCTACCTTGGGCACTGCATTCACATTTGTTGCAGTTGTTTGCTGCTGCGGCTGCGGTTGTGGCTGCTTCTGTTGGTTATTGCCCTTAGGCTTTGTGGCCACCTTGTCCTTGTCTTTGTCCTTTTGCTTGCCTTTCTCCTTCTCCTTCTGCTTCTTCTCACGGTCCTTTTTCTTGCTCTTCTTCTTCTCCTTTTTGTCCTTCTTCATCGCTGCCGCAATGAGCGCCTGCTGCCGACTGCCACACATAGACTCGCGCCGCCGACTGATCGGCGTCAATTTGCCACTGGCAATAGCCGCTGCCAGGCTCATCGAGCCGGTTGCCTCCTGCGGCTGCTGCTGCTGATGATGGTGGTGGTGATGGTGATGGTTGTTCTCCTTGCGATGCTGCTGCTGTGCTGTTGGCGCAACAATTGCAGCGCCAACTGTTGCTGCTGCTGCTGCTTGATGATGTTGCTGCGGTGCTTTGCTGGTGTTTAGCAATAAACTGCTGCTGAGTATTTGACTGTTGGGTTTGGTTAGCTCCTGCTCAAAGTTGGTCTGGCGCTTCTTTGTTGCCAGTATTGGCGTTGTTGGCACTGTGGGCGTTGTCGGCGTGGCTGGTGTAACACACATTGACATGGTTCGGCGTCGCAGTGCCGATTGCTGCTGCTGTTGCTCGAGCATGTTGCTGTTGTGTTTGGTCTTGCCATTTGTTGCTGGTGTTATAGTGGCCGCCGTGACTGGTGTGAGTGTTGCTGCTGCGGTTGTTGTTGCTATAGCCGCTGGCAGTTGGAATGGCTGCTTACTCTCTTTGGGCTGCTTCTTTTTGGTCTCGGGCGTGGGAGCTGCCAAGGCGGCAACTATGGCGGCTGCCTTTAGCTTGTCCTTATCCTTTGACTTCTTTTTCTCCTTTTTCGATTTCTTTATCTGCTTGTCACGGTCACGCTTCTCATCCTTCTCCTTGCCGGACTTCTTGGCGGGCAACTCACCGCTGGCTGTGACACTTGTGCTGCTGCTGCTGCTATTGTTGCTCTTGCCGGAGCAGCTGCTGGTGGCCTTTTTGTTACGCGATTGCAGATAGGATATGTTCTCGGCATGGAAGGATAACAAACGCTCCTGTATATCCAACTCGGTCAGGTTCTTGCTGCTGGCGGCAGGCGTTGCAGCTGCTGGAGCTGTTGCGACTGGCGTAGGGATTGGCGTTGCTGCCGTAGCAACAGTTGTTGTTGTTGTTGTTACTGCAGTACCTGCTGATGTCGTGTTGGTTTCCAACTTGGGCTTCTTTTTAAGCGGTTCCTCCTCATCTTTGACAGCGGCTGGGCGCGGCTTGATAGTCACCTTTGCCGTATCTACAGATGCAGGTGCGACTGCAGCAGCTGTTGCTGGCACTACGGCATTGGCTGCCGTGCGCAGCAACGACTCACCTGGCTTGGGCTCCGGCAGCGCCTCCACTTTGCTCGCTGGCAGTTTAGCTGCTGGCTCTGGTTTAATTTCAGCCTTCGGCTCCACTTTAGCCACCCGCTGCTTCTCTTCTGGCAATGCCTCTGGCTTGGCTTGTTGTTGCTGCTGTTGTTGTTGTTGTTCCTCCCGTTCGCGTTTGACATTAAGCAATTCTTCAAACTTATCACACGCTTGACTCTCCTCACGCTCCACGTCGATCTTGACATCTTCCGCTGCGGCACTAGTGTCCTCCGGCTCTATCTTGACCAGATTGTCCTCGGCAACGATTTGCTGTGCGCCGGGGCTGGGCGAGCGCAGGATATCCACATCGTCATCCTGTTCGAAGTGCTGATGTGTCTCGACTTTAAGGACTTCCGCCTGCGATGGCTCCACTTTGGGCTCCTCCTCGCCAGCGCTGCCAATAACATCGATGTGCGGCTCCTCGACTCCCGTCGCCTCGAGTCCACCATTGCTGATGACCACCAGACGTCGCTTCTTCAACGGCGTGCTAAATCCATTCGACAGCAGAGGTGGCGTCTGCTGCTGCGGTTGCTGCAGTGGCGATATGCTGGGCGTGGGCGTGGCCGTGGGCGCAACGGCGGCCTGTTGTGGCTGATTCTCATCGGTTGTCTCCTCGCTAATGGCTTGACGCAGCCAACGCTTCTTAACGGACGAATTGTTCTGCACTGACGGCATCTGCGAACGCTCAGTGGCCTCCACTTGATGTATAAAGTGTTCCACTTTGAGCAGCGCTGGCGCATCTATTTGCAGTTGCTGTGGCTGCTGTGAAGGAATTTGCTGGATCTGTTGCTGTTGCTGCTGTTGGAGTTGCTCCCTGGAGCCATTTATTTCGCTCATGGCCGCCTGGACTAGACTATCCAAGCCGGATTGTTGCTCGCATTGCTCCGACTGGAACCAGCTGGACATGAGCGACTTCTTTGTCTTGGCGCCACTGGGCGGATACTTGAACTCGCCCACAGATGGGGATTGCAGCGATTGCTGTTGCTCTGGCTGCTGCTCCAGCGGACCCATTGCCGCCTCGATCAACAAACAAGCGCTGCTGACTCCAGATGCAGCTGCTGCTGGCGGCTTAAAGGGCTCGCAGTTGTTGTGCGCCAATGCTAGCAGTAGGCCCGCAGCCTGATCTGCCGATTGTTGTTGCTGCTGCTGCAACGAGTTGTTGCTGTTGTGCTGTATTGAGTCCTGACTCTGATTCTGTAATGCGGGCGAAGCTAACTCCGATTCGGTATGCGACTCAGCATCGGACTCGCTTAGACTCTTTCTGCGCTTGTTGTTATTATTGTTGTTGTTGTTGTAGCTGCGAGAGACTTTGCGCTTCTTCTTGTTGCGTCGCGCTGCGCTACCTTTGCCACTATTGTTGTTCGCGCCGGTCGGTGTGCCCACGCCATCGGCCGATTCACTCATGGAATTGCTGCTCGCATTGCGTTTGCGTGGCGACGCTGGCGAATTGCTCGTGCGCTGCTTGCCACCCACTTGCCGACTCTCGGCGCCAGCTGCCGCTCCGCCAGCTTTCTTTCCACGCGCCTCCTGTTTCTCCATTTTATCAATGGCACGCAAAATGGCTTCCAATTTGCGTTCCTCACGAGATTTCGGCTTGTCCTTCTTAGCAGCGGGCGTTGATGTTGCCGGCGTGTTTGCTGCTGATGCTGATGCGGATGTGGATTCCTCTACATCCTTGGCCTCCTGTGCGGGGCTACCAATTGTTGGCGCTGCTGCCGCTCCAACTGCTGCTGCCACAGCTTTCGCGGGCGTTTTACGTGTTGTTGGCGTTGTATTGATAGTATTATTGTTGTTGTTACTATTGTTGCTGCTGCTGCAGCTGTTGTTAAGCTGCGAAGCTGATTTTGAAGGCGTTTTTGTGGGCGACACTGCTGCGTGATATATCTGTGATTGTGGCTGAGGCAGCTGTGGCGATGGCTGTTGTTGTAGCTGCTGCAGTTGGAATTGCTGCAGTGTTTGATGCTGCTGAAGCTGTTGTTGCTTCAGCGGGGTTGTTGTCACTTTGATAGGCCCCACTGTGTGTGCTGTGGGCGTGGCATGTAAAGTTTGTAGTGCACTAACTGCCATGCGTGCCTCATCAGCCAACTGTTGCTGCTGCTGCTGTGCGTACTGCTGTTGCTGTGCTTGCTGTTGTTCTTGTTGTTGTTGTCGCTGTACATTTATTTGCTGTTGCTGCTGGGGCTGAGGCTGCGACTGTGGCTGCAAATAGAAGGTAGCCATCGGTCGCTGTGCCGCTGCTGCAGCTGCAATTACTGCCAGTGGCTCCTGTTGTTGTTGTTGTTGCTGCTGCTGTTGGTGTTGCAGCAGCGAAGGTTGTTGCTGCTGTGCCGGCTTCTGCAGCAGCTGTGGCGATAGCAACATAGGCGTCGGCAGTGCAGCGAGTATCTGCTGTTGCTGCTGAGTCGGACTGCGTTGCAGCAGCGATGTTTGTTGCTGCGCCGTTGGCTGATGTTGTTGCTGCTGTTGCAAGGTAGGCGACTGCAATTGCGTAGGCGTTGGCGATGGAATGGACACCGATGGCGATGAAGATGATGTACAAATGCCCGAATCGTGCAGCACACTGGACATGGAAACGGAGCACGAGTTGTTGCTGTTGCCGCTATTGCTGTTGCTACTGCAGAGCATTGCAGCCGCAGTGGCTACTGCGGACACTCCGTTGCCAATCGTGGCCGCCGTCAAGGCAGACGGGCTGGGTTTAAAGCCCAAATTCAACTGACTCAGCTGCGGACTGTTGAGGCCCATATGACTGCTACTCTCACCACTGGACGAGGTGGAGCGATTGCGTGCTGTTGCCGCTGCCGCTGCTGCTGCGGCTGCCACTGTACTACCGAGGCCCATGGTCAGCTGTATCGCTGCCGCGCTGTTGGCAGCTGTTGCTGCTGCCGCCGCTGCAGCGGCTGCCTTGTTGCGATGGCTGCTGCGTGGCTGGGCGGGCGGTGCCTGCAGCTGCTGTTGCACAGCCAGCGGCAAGGCGAACAAGCAATCACTGCCCAGATCACAAGCACAGCGCGTACTCGTCGGCTGTATGACCGCCGAGTGGGACTTCTTCTGCTCCACAGCAGCCAAATCGTGCGGTTCGTGCCGCACCGTGATCTCCGTCTGGGCTCGAATGTGCGTCAGCGCCACAATATACAGATGCAAAGTACCCTTCTCGAAGTAGTGTTGCAGCTCGGCATTGGGCCGGCACGAGCGACGCACGAAGCGGGCATCGTTGCCGTAGGTACGGGTATCGACGCACACTTCGGGTCCTTTAAGGTAAGCGGGCAACGGTGGCGGCGGCTGATGGTTTGCCAGTTGTTGATGCGTTTGCGTGGGCGCCTCTACGCCGGGCATCTGATAGAAGAACACAAACTGTCCGGGCGTCTTGTGCACCTTGAAGCTGTTCAAATAGTTGCTCGGCGGCGGTGTGTTCATGTTTACGGTGGGATTCTGTGTGCGGAACTGTGTGGTAAGCATGTACTTGCCACGCAGCTCGTGGATGGGCGCATGCGGCGCCAGATCGACACTGCTGATCAACACCTTGGCGCCCGCATATGGTATCAGCTGGGCGCGCTTGTCCAGCTCCGTGGGACAGCCGGCAGCAATCAGCCGCAAAGCTTTATTCTCCGTATTCTGTATGCTCTGCAGCAGGCTCGGCTGCTTCTGTATGGCATGCAGACGAGCGCGCAATTCTGGCGAATAATGATTTGTGACGGCGTACTCATAGTGCTCGATCCACTGACGCAAATTGGCCGCATGCTTCTCGGCGGCAGTCAAAGCTGGACTGCTGCCGCCGGCGCCATCGGCTCCAGATTTACTCTTGCGCTTGCTGCTCTTTTTCGTCGATTTGGCGTTAGCTGTGCCGCCGGTCGAGCCACCACTGGCATTTAGCTTGTCTCCGCTCTTCTTACTCTTCTTAAGCGTGCCGGCTGCGCCATCTTTGGTTTTCTTTGATTTCTTGGTTATGCCACCAACAGCAGGTCTAAAACCACCAACAGGGCCAGCTCCGAGCCGTTGTTGTTGCTGCTGTTGTTGTTGCTGCTGCTGCTGTTGTGACAACTCTTGGCTGTTATAGATCAGTGCACCCGCTGCTGTCGCTGCGACTCCCATTGGATTTGCTGCAGATGTCGCAATTGAAGCGGCCATCGAGGCAGCCGCGCCTGCTGTTGAAGGCGGAGCACCAGTTGCTGCCTGTGTAGCTACGAGCAGCATGTGATCTCGACGCTTTTGACGCTGCAGCGCACGTGCCCTGGCCTTATCCACGGGTCGCGGCTGGCACAGCTCACACTGATACTCCTCGGGTATGTTGAGACGATCAATGCCCATGCAGTCGACATGCTGCCAGGCGCTGTTGAAGCAAACCAACATTTTGGATTAGTAAAAGGAAGAAGCTTTAACATTAGCATACGTACGAGCACTTGTCGCAGCAGATCATATAGCCATCGTCGTGGGTGAGCTCACAAATGCACCGGGTGACTGAATCATCCTCCGCTTCGGCTTCGGGCGCCGTTTCTGTCTCCTCTCCTGGATCAATATCGGCACTGGCCAAGCGTGAGCTGCCGCTTATAGCCGAGTGAGCATCGTCATCGTGAGGCACATGGCGTCCAACTGGATAGATACAAGAAATATTTAATAAATCGTTGTAATTCACTTTCAGGTACAACTCACTCTGTTGTCCGTAATAACTATTATAGCCACCTGGAGTTGTAGCGGGACCGGCAACCGTGACACCAATGCCACCAAGTGACCATTGCTGTGGCTGCGCGGCAGCGGCTGCAGCGATGACTGACTGCTGTTGCTGCTGTTGTTGTTGTTGTTGTTGTTGTTGCTGCTGCTGCTGTTGCTGAGAGGCGTACGTGTGATCCTGCATTATGGCATGCAATTGCTGCAAACGCAAGTCCTGCGTGTGCACAGGCACTGGACGCACTTCCTCAATGTACAGCTCCTCCTCATTCGCATTCAGCTGCTGCTGCTGCTGTGGCTGCGGCTGCTGAGGCTTCATCATCAACGTCGTTGTCTCCACGTGCAGAGAGGTCATCTGTGGACTCGCTGTCCCCGCTGCTGTGTGTAGACTCGTGCTGGAGGTGCTGCGCAGTCCACTGCTTAGATTGCTTAAGCTGTTGCTGCTGTTGTGACTCAGACTGCAGGCGAAGGCGAAATATCAGAATAAAATTGTTCGTTCGTTAGTTGTGCGCACGTTGAGAATTTTATTTTTTCGGAAAGGTTCGACTCATAAGCAAAACCTGTCCGTTTCGATATCGGCACAGAAGTAAACACAGCTCGATAACGATAGCTACAGACGAATCTGTACTGAGTAGGTTGCTGACACAGCTGCATGGTGCTCAGAATCAGGGCAACTTTTCCGTATCGAAATGTGCTTGGAAACACATTTTTGTTCTCTCAGACAATTAGTGAAATCAACAAACTGTCAAATGACATGAGTATGAAAAGCCAACTAGATCTAATAAAATCGAGCTTTAAATTCGACAACAAATTACTAATGTTCATAGGAGTTCTTGACTCGAGGAAAATCTGCTGAATAAATAGGTTTACTTTAAATTGGGATTTTCTTTCTTTGAATATATATAATACAATCTAATTATATCTGTTGTTGTGGAAGAACAGAAGTATCCTCTATAGCCATTCTTTATTTTTAGAACATTAACATTTTCATAGAAATTCCTAATCAAATTCTAATATCAACATAGATAGCTATTAGTATCTCTGTCTCTAGCCTACCTCAACATTATTTTAGCATTGCTGATTACTCACCTGTGTTTATAATACTCGACCACGCTGGGCGGCGGCTTGCGTATGGTTGCCGCTGTCACAGCCTCGTGTAGCAGGTGTTGTTGCTGCTGCTGTATTTGCTTGCGCTCGAGCGATGTGGCGCGACTGCTCGGAGCACTGACCGACTGACGACGCGCCGCTGTTGCCGACATGTAGGAGGACATGGCGGCACTACCGCTGGCAAAGCCATGCGAGGAGATGCTCACCGAGGGCGTACTGGAGGATGTCACCGTCAAATACGATGCCGAAGCTGCTGAGGACGTTGATGGCGATGGCGACGAGGCTGGCGTTAAAGTTGCTGCCGACGAGCTGGGGGACATGCCAGCTGCAGCTGCTGCAGCTGCCTGATAGTGGCTCAGCAGCAGATTGTTCGGCGTTGCTCCCACAGAGTTGCTGCTGCTGCTGTTGTTGTTGCTGTTGCCGTACACAATTTGCGTGGGCGTCGACGCTGGCTGCGGCGGTGGCATGCTAGTATTTGATGATGCTGCTGCTGCCACTGCTGTAGGTGTTGATGGTGTCTGCTGCGGAAAGCGCTGGCCAAAGGACTTTTGGGCCATGCTCTGCAGTATGCGTGCCGATAGCTCATCCGTCATCTGCGTGCCATTCACAATCATCACGTCGTCTGTGATCATAGAGGATTGGTGATTGTGGTGATCGGTGCTGCTGCTGTCGCTGCTGCTGCTGTTGTAGTGGATGCGCTTGACCTGGGCGCTTTGGGCCGGATGCTGCTGGATAACGGTGCCGTGCGAGTTGACAAACTTAATAGCGCCCGCCGACGACTGCTGCAGCATGTAACCGCCACTGCCCGCTGCCGTCGCCGTCGTCTTCTGCTGCAACTGCGTGCCCTGCGGCAAGTTGGCGGCCAACTGCTGCAGCGGCTGCTGTTGCAACACATACTTCGTGTTGCTGCCGGCCGTTAGTTTACTTACCTTACTGGGCGTCAGTTGCTGTTGTTGCTGCTTGCCATAGACACTCTGTTGCTGCTGCTGTGGCACCGCCGCAATGGACAGGCCACTGGATGCGCTGTTGTACTGCTTGACGAATTTGGTTTTGACAGCTGCCTTGTGCGTTGCCTGCTGTGAGGAGATGAAAGCTTTCAAATGTTGCTGCTGCTGCGGCTGCTGTTGTTGTTGTTGCTGCTGTAACATGTTGCCAACACTTTTGACAGTTATTTTCTGATTGGCTTTCTTGAGCAACGCCGCCGTGGTCGTTATCGCTGGCCGATTGCCCACCGAATTGACAAACTTCTGCTGCGCCGACGCCGATGCTGGCTGCACAATGATCTGCGGCGGCTGCTGCTGCTGCTGTGGCGGCACATACGATTGCAGGCGCGTCACAACCCGCGAGCCGAGCGTCACCTTTTGCATGACCGGCTGGCCGGTGGCACCCGCCTGCTGCGTCGCCTGCTGATATCCCTGCAGCTGCTTGGCATTCGACGGGGCATTCACAGCTTTGTAAGCGCCGATGGGGCCAAACTTCTGCTGCTTGAGCGCGGGCGTTGCCGTCACGTAGGGCAGATTCTTGGCGTTGACATAGTTGAGCTGCTGCTGTTGCTGGTGTTGTGACTGGGAGGAGGACATGGCTGGCGCCTGCTTGGACAGCACCGTGAGATTGCTAAGCAAGAGCTTTGAGTTATGCGGCGGCGCTGCAGCGGAGGTATCGATGATGACATTGCTGGTGCTGCCATCGGTCGTGACAATCTTGTAGATTTGCGGATTTAGCAACTCGTGTTGCTGCTGCTGCTGGGGCAGATGCTGCTGTTGCGCTGCTGTCGCACGCACCGTGTACTTCTGGGCGGGCTGCGTTTGAATGGACATGCGCCGCTGCATGATCCGCTTCAGCTGTGCCTGCGTGCTGCCATCGATGACAATATGTGGCGGATGCTGCTGCTGCTGCTGCGACCCACCGATACCTATTCGTGGGCTGGCGCTGTTGTTGCTGGTGTGGTTGCTGCTGTTGTTGCCGCCGCCGCTGCTGCTGCTGCCGACGACAGGCTCCACGAAGACCGTGTCGTGCGTGGACATGGGCATCTTTACGGAATTCTATTGCTCACAAAATAATATTGTTTATAAACGTTCTCTTTTTATACTTGTATTTGTATATAACTAAGCTTCTATGTGTTAGACGGGGGCGGGAGGCTGCTTTAAACTGGTGCTAAGTTTTTGTTGTTGCTCTTCTTTTCTGCTGCTGTTGCTGCTGCTGCGTATCAACTTTTGGCATTTCACAACACTGCCTCACCAGACATCTTATTCACTAGAAGCTTTTGTCGCTGCGGCCGCCGATGATGCTGCTGCTGCTGTTGTTGTAGTTTTTTGTATTGTGACTTTAGTCGCGTTGCACTGCAGTTCCTATTGCTGCTGCTGCTTCTATTGGTGATGGTGCCCCCAAACCTTTGGGGGCCTAATGCATAACCAGAAATGCTCTTTTCGTCGGCTTTTGCCTGACCGCTGCTGGCGGCTGCTAATTGTGGGTGGCGCGCATTCAAATTGCATAAACGATTTCCAACACTGTGCCACATTACATTGTTAGCCATCACAAACATAACGGTGCGTGTATTTATATCTGTTTCTTTCTACTCTCGCTCACGCTCTCGCTCTCATCTACCAAGTCGACGCTTCCTTCTTTGGTGTGCCTCCTGTTTTAACTTTAGTTTAGCAAGTTCTATTTTAACACTCGTTGTTCTTGTTCTTATCGTTGTTCTTTGTTTATTCTTCTTGTTGTTCTTGTTGTCCAGCACAACGAAACTGCTTGAAATTTAAACTTATTAAACGATCCTTCGTTGTATGTTCCATTTGCTGCAATGAAATATGAGAAAGAATACATAAATATAATGAAAGATAAAAATAGAATATATATATATATGTATATATATATTAAAGTGTAAATAAATCTTGTTAATCACAAACTTATTTAAATTCTACAATTCCCTATCGATTAGCATGCTCATCCATATATATATCCAGATTTATCGCATAGCGTTGCCAGATGCCAGTTTGAAGCTTATGTAATGAGACAAAAACCAAACGCATGCGCGTCACAAATTCTTGTTGTATATTTCTTTTTCGTATGCTTTACACTTGCCAGTGAGTAGAAGAAACCAACCCGAGCCAACTCAACTCGTTAATAGGAAGAGAGAGAGAAAGAGACGCTGTCAAAGCGGACCAAAGCAATACGTTATGAACCTGCATTGTTTACATTTGTATGCGTGCGCAAGCACAGTGGAGCCAAACCATTGCCCCTCTTTGTAACACTGTGCACTCGTGCTCAAGCTAATTGAAACCTGTTATTTTGACTTGAAAGTCAGCCCAGTCAATCATAGTTATGGTCACTTCTAATAACTGAGAAAAAGTACACTGTAATAAATGCTTAAGTTTCAGTTTAAGGTTTTATTATTATTTATTTTTATGTTATTATTTTCTGTTATTTATTTTATCTGGTATTATTTTGTATTATTATTTATTTGTATCTGTTATTATTTTTTATTATTTATTTTTATCTGTTATTTCTTATTTTCATTTATTTTTTATTATTTATATTTTTATTATTTATAAGTTTATTATTTATATTTTTATAATTTATAATTTTTTAATATATTTTTTATGTGATTAATTATTTTTTTAGTTAAGCTTTTTTTTCTAGTTAATATTTTCTAAAATTCATTTTATTTCTTTATTACATTTTGTTTAATGTAATCCTTTCTAGTTCCTGAATTATTATGGTCTTTTTTGTTGTTGTTTACATCCATTCTTATTTAGTTTCTCTCTCCTTCTGCTGCGTCTCATTGTTTGGCATTTCTGCTATGCGCATGTTTCTCTAATTTTATAGTTTCTCTGCATCTAGCTATTCGCATTTACAATTCACACACACACACATACCTATACCTTACTGTAAATGTAACTGTGTGTGTGTTTGTGCTTTGCTTTGCTTTTGCTTTTGGCCGTTGGCAAAGCCAAAGCAAAAAGTGAATGCACTAATTTTGCCTTGGCATCCGGCGCGGCATTCACGGCAGTCGACGACATCGTCTTATTTGCCGCTGCATTGTTGTTGTTGTTGTTGTTGTTTTTAGTATCTATTGCTAGTTGACTCTTGCCTCGCCTCCTCGTGCGATGGATGCACTTGGCTCTCGTCGCAGTTACTGAGAAGTGCGCGCCTATTGAAATTTCATTTCTAATTGAGACGCAGGCAGGAGGCCGGAGACATCGAGGGCAACACACACAAACATTTGCATCTGTCGCTGCTCAATTGTGTTTATTTTCTGTTTGCCTTTACTTTGCCATCAATTGAAACAGAGAAAAAGAAGAGGAGAGAATAAACCGCAAAATTCAGCAGAATTGCGAAATGCTAATTGCACAGTCAATGTGTTTATGTAACCCCATGATATGTGTTATAAATATGCATGTATGTAAAGCGTATAACACACATTAACAATGTATAACAGAGCGTATTTTTAGTCAGTTATGTAACGGTGTAATGCCTGCCGTTACACACTGCGTACATATGGATGCAGATGCTTCAAGTAATATTTATTCCATATTCTTTCAAAAGCTTTCTTTTATATACATGTGTTGCAATACATACATACATGTGTGTATATGTGTGCACGCATGTGTGCGCACATGAATTATTTCCGTTTGATATTATGTTGCCCAATAACAGCGACAAACAACAACAAGACAAGATAACAGAAGAAACAAATATTTTTAACTCGGGGCTGATTTACTATACGTATACTACATATGCTTACATATATATTTGTACATATATTTATATATATACAAAACATCATATTAAGAGGAAACATAATACAAAACAAGCAAATGTTGTAAATGCAATATAACATTCCTAACACACACATACATACATACATACATATGTATACATAAATAAGCACACGTCACTTAAGTGTTAATGCGAGAAAAAGTGTATAAGCAAAAGCTTTAACCCTACCCCAACCATCTTCTAAAATGCGCGCCATAAACAATTTAATTCGCGCGCGTATGTGTGTGTGTGTGTGTGTGAATAGCAAACTTCCGAGAGAGCATGTTTGAATGCACATTAAAACATATTGACACTAATACACACATACATACATACATGTGCACATGCATACGTACTCTGCAAATGACCAATAAGCTTTGCTGACGTTGAAAAGAGAAAGAAGAAACTCACTCAGTGTCTAGGAAAGCAAAGGTTGGGCATTGTCACTCACACGGCGTTCAGGTCAGAAGCAAAGCTAAGCAAATCAAAGCTTCCCAATTTTAAGAGAGAACAAGCGATCGATAACATAATATCATCGAAAATCACTAACACAGTTTATCGACTACTCGCATTCGTTGCCAATGCATCAATACGCGATTTCATTACAACAATAAGGCTAAGCTAATTTTGGCATTGCATTCCCACTATTTGTACATCATGGGCAGCCCCACACCCAGAGACCTACACACACACTATCTGTTTGTGTGTTTTGCATATGGATTTGTTGTTCATGATGCCACCTCTCTCTCAGTGTGTTGCGAGTGTCAACTACTAATTGCGTCTTATTTTATTTGTTGTCGCGCTCATATGCCCATGCCCATGCCCCAGCCCCACTCTGGGCTTGTTTCCATAGTTCTATTGGATAAACTTTGTACAGCTGTTTAATTGCATTGCCATTAGATATGAATATCAAGCAATTTATATTAAATACTTATTACAAATATATATATCTTTAAAATACATGTGCATAGGTAATCCTAAAAGGTTACACATTTAGAAACTTCTTGCACATCCTCTTTCGCCTATAATACCTACACATACACACTTATAAAACTCAGTGCATGTGTGTGCATATGTATTAATACGTACATACACATGCACATATTTTTGGCGGGGGTGTATTCGCGGCTAATACTGAATACTGACATCCCTTGAAATATCGAATATTTTTCAGATTTTCCCCTTGCATTGTTCAGTTTGGGGGGATGGGGGCTCTAGGTTTGTGCATATAAGTTTTGTATGCGCCAAACGAATACAAATATACATATGTATTTAAAAAACTTGTCCGTCGACTTTTGCTTTCATTTTTGCCCATACTACCAGAAAGTAGCGAAAAATCGTACAGAGAAGCAGGCGAGGCAAAAATCACGTATGCGTAAAGAGTAGCATCGGCGGCACGTAGAGTGGACCGTGCGCTAAACAGAGACAAACATATGAAACACACAGCATACCAATAAAGTGTACAACAGCAGCCAACTTAATGGCGTATACGCGTGTAACAGCAAGAATTGAGAATAAATCATTTGACGAAAACATAACATACGCTTGGAGTGTACAGCAAAAATGAAAAAATCAAAGGAAATTGAAAAGAAAAAATCTAAGCAACGGCGGTACTGTTCTAACATATAAAATCAGTATGAAACTCAATTTCAAAATGGCGGAAAATTTGCAAATGCCTCTGCCATCATTTGTTTAAAACAAATATTGTTGTAAATAAAATGTGGGAAATTATTTCATTTTGTTTCGTTATTGCTGCGCATGTCAAAGCAATGCAGTATGAAAAAGAACCCACAAAGTGGTTGAAAATTATGATGAAACATACCTACACGAGTGCATTAACTTTTTAACAATTCGAAATAGATATATTTAAGTCAATTTTCATATATTTAGTCCACAAATTAAATTTTATATATACATATATATATATATATTTTTTTTCTTTGCATAGCTGGCAACTCTGTAGAGCACAATTATGCACAACTAACTTCACGTTGCACAAAAGAGAATCCCAAGCAAAACAAACGAATGCGCAAGCTATATGCCATGCACGTGAGTGGGACAGAGCACAGTATATGATTACATTGGGGGAAAAATACGAAATTAAATATGGCGACCCACTGTGCAAAAAAAAAAAAAACTATCTTGAAAATGACAATAGCACAGTAAACATTTAATTCAGCAACATAACCGCTAGTAAACAATACACAAATTTACTCTTCACACTTTGAATTTCAAGTGACAAATGAATTAACTAATATGCCCATATATGTTTATATGTAACAATAATTTACGCGCGCGATTATGATGTTTTGTTTAGAGGCATATTTTACTCACCGTATATGATTATATAGTTTCACTTCATTGTACACAACACTGATTTAAATGGCAAGCTCTGATTTTGGTTAAGTATGTCGATATTCTTTTTTCTTTTTTTGCTTTATTCGGCACTTGATTTATGTTTTGCATTCACTTGCTTATGTTTTTGGGGTTTTCATATATTACATTTTCACACAATTTAAAACGCACACACTGTAATTGGGATGCAGGTTTTGTGGTTTTGGAACGCCGCGTTATTTAAACGTTTGCTGCCTGCCTAAATAAACGTTTCCACTTTGATTAATCAATTTTATTATTAATACGTATGCCATAAGAAACAACGAAAATGCGCACGAAAACACGTACTGAGCGTGTGCCAGAGCGAGATGACCATAGTGTGTTGTGCTGCGCGCGCACTTGTATTATAACAGTTATATATAGTGTGGCCGTTTCAGCTTACAGACCTAAGCATGCCAACCAACTAGTACAAATCCTACCTATTATCGGCTATTTTATTTTGTTCGCGTTGCTGCTTCTTCTACCTTGTCTTTCTTTAGCCTATTACTACTGCGCCTGCCATTCCGCAGTGTACTTTATAGTGCTGTACGTACATTAATTTCGTCTTTCTGTCTGTTCGTCGATACATACATATATGCATGCATGTACACACACGGCGCCACTGAAATATGTACCTACGTACATATATAAAAATCTATACGCGGATATTGCCGCTCTTATACACAAAATTTTTATATTGTAATATTGATATGCAATACTATTTTATACGGTAAACATAACCGCCAACTAGAAAAGCGAATTGACACACGTTACCTGTTCAATAGGAGGTATTCATATACACTTGAAAGTGAACTGCATGTATCTTTTCTTTAAAATGTACTATTATTAAAAAAAAAAACTATAGTTTGATCAAAAATATTTGTAACTAGATTTTTGAACAATTCCTCTTTACATTTTGTACCTCGTTTCGTAGTCGCACACAAGCGCACGCTTAAAAATATACAATGTATGTATGTATGTATATAGACCGCTGCTACAACACTTTAGAGGCATCTCGCTTGCTCCAACGCTTTAAACGTATTTTACCTTTCACGTCCTATGTGTTTTTCATCTTTACCAACACGCTAATAAGATAAATTTTAAAACTACATTTTAGGCTATTACTAACACGTTTCACCATTACATTTTAGCGTACTATGTAAGTAGCACTTAAAAACAGTGCACAAAACAATTTTTTATTAATTTATTTGTTGTTTTAACACCTTTAAACGCGTTTCACACTCCGCGTTACTCCGACTCTTCTTCTTTTTCTAGTGTAAACGCAAGAATGTTAACTTATGGTTATGTTAGCCAGACATTTTACTCAAATGGCACTCGTAAACTGGTTAACAGAGCTCATATTTATAACAGTGTTGAACAGCGAATAATTGAACGGCTTGCAGCACTGGAATGAAAGCAATTGGCGCTGCCAACTTGATATTTACAGCAGCTGATAATTGAGCAATAAAAATAAGTAAATAATGCTGCGATGGAAGTGAATCCTCTGGCTGTAATACTTGTCTACTTCGACAGCAAAGGCGATCGCCTGCTGTACCGATACCCCTATCACACACTCGGCCAGACGCACAAACTGGAAGAGCCGCGCGAGGAGCTGGTGCACAAAAAACGAAATCCCTTCGCCGTCGCCCACACAGACGATTTGCTGCAAACGCCCACGCAACAGAGTCAGAGTCAAGGGCAGCTGCAGGGCTTTGCCGACGACGTGCTCTCCGCACTGTTCGCCGTCAAGCCGCAGCTGTGCAATCAGAAATTTGAGCTCAAGCTTAACGATGTTCGCTTCGTGAGCCATCCGACTTTGATCAGCTCCGCCTCGACAGCGCCGGCCACTGCGAGCAGCAATGCAGCCGTGGCGGCCAGCAGCACGGCTGCCGGTGCTGCCAAGAAGCAGCAAATGCTGATCAACATCGTGTTCGCCCTGCACGCTCAGGCCAGCTACTCCATAGTGAAGTGCTACCACGAGCTGAGCAAGCGCCTGGGGTTGGCGCTCAAGTTCGAGGAGCAGCACAGCGGCTACCTGACCGAGCAGACGGCTCTGATGGCGCGTACCCATGACGAACAGCAGCAGCAACCGCTGGAGCGCACACTCGAGCTGATCGCCGAAAAGTGCAGCCTGGCGCAGGCGCTAAAGTCCATTTGCAACGATCTCTGCACCACAGGCCTGCTGAGCACCACCCTGAATCAGAATCTAACCCTGACCTTCTGCCTGCCGGCCAAGGCCCACCAGCTGCACAAGAAGGGCAGCATGGTGGATCCGGAGACCATCGATCGCTGCCTGCGCGCCCTGAAGCCGTACCACGGCATGCTGCTCCTGGTGGACTTCGCGGAGCTGCTCGACTGTGTGCCGCCGACGGGGGCTCGCATGCTCTGGCAGCTGGTGGACGCGTACAATCCGCTGATCAGCCTGCAGAGCATGGCCTCCAATGCGGACCTGAGCATCGAGCACGTCTACAAGCTGGTCTCCCACCTGGTCTACTGGGCCAAGGCCACCATCATCTATCCTCTGTGCGAGACGAACGTCTATGTGATAGCGCCGGATGCTCCGCTGCACACACGCTCCCACCTGGTGGAGAAGTTCTCCACTCGCTTTGCCGGCATGTCCCTCTTCGAGGTGATCTCGGACTTCTCGCTGCCCACGTCCATTGGGCACTTGACGACGCCGCTGCAGCAGCCGGCGCGGCAGGGCATACTCGCCCAGATGGTGCTCTGGATGCTGCAGCACCACCTGCTTATGCAGCTCCACACGTACGTCCAGTTCATGCCCAGCGACGTGGACGACGAGTTCGGCGACTCCGCCTCCTGTGCGCGCGTGGCCACCGGCAGTCTCACCGAGGAGGAGCAGGACAGCAACCAGACCGGAGATGAGCTGAACCGTGACCAGGACCCCGATGATGATCCCGTGCACGGCGGCTCCATGCTGAGCATGTCCAGCCAGCCGCTGCCCATGCCCGCCAACTCGCATCGTCGCCACCTGGCGGACGATCGCTTCTCCGTCGCCTCGGACAACATCGCGGTGCAGCCGTCGTCCAGCCACAAGTCGAACTTCAGCATGACCGCCTCCCTGAGCACGGACAACTGCGACAGCCTCGACTCCATGGAGGACGAGCAGAAGCTCAAGGAGCTGCTCCAGGTCTTCAACGACGCGGACCGCGCTGCCATACGCCGCATTCCCGCCTCCCTCAACGTCGACGATCTGTCGCTGCTGGTCAAGCTCTACCAAATGGGCTACTTCAAGAGCGAGCACCACCTGGAGGAGATCATGTACTTCGAGAACCTACGTCGCTCCCAGCTGCTGCAGCTCCTCGACAAGTTCCGCGACGTCCTCATCCTCTACGAGACCGAAGATCCGGCCATTGCCTCCATGTACAACAACAAATAGAACTTACCACAATAAAGCAAGCATTCCAAATGCATTATCAAAGTAAACGAGAGCGGAGAATCCTTTTCTGAAACCCCAAATGGAATTTGTGGTCCTATCAATGCTGACAGAGTCCTTTCATTAGGAGGATTCTACGGACACAGTCCTTTCATTACAAGGACTATACTGGCATAGTCCTTTCATCAGGACTATACTGACATAGTCCTATCAGAAGGACTATGCTGACATAGTCCTTTCATCAGGAGGCCTATAGTGGTATAGTCCTGTCAGAAGGACTAGTCCTTTCATTAGGAGGACATGGTCTTTTCGTTAGGAGGACTCTACTGACATTCTCCTGTCATCAGGAAGACTCTACTGTCATAGTCCTTTCATCACCAAGACTACACTGATACAGTCCTGCCATCAGGAGGCCTATACTTCTGTCTTCAGAAGGACTCTACGGACACAGCCCTTTTATTAGAAGGACTATACTAGGCCTATCATGTCTAGTTCTAGATATCATTTAACTAAAGTTTGCCAAAAGTTGATTGTTCAGATGTTCTTCTAGATATTACGATATAGTTCTTTCCCTGCTTCAAATAGACTTTAAAGCATTATCACGCTTTCGCTTTAGCCCAGATTTTGTATCTCGAAAGATAATTTTTGATCAGACCCCAACAAATCGTATAAACCCAAATGAAAACACATATTTTTCTTTTTACATACATAACATAAGGTTTATTTGTTGAGTATACCTATCTAACTAACATTTAGTTGACTTGAACAACATGGACTTTATCCAGATCGAAAAGGGTGCTTAAAATTCTAATAGCCAGCCGATTGAAATTTCTGTGAAACGTTTCGTATACTCCTATAGACATACAAATGTATTCCTAAAACTAGTTTACAAAAATATATATATATATATATATATATATATAGATAGATAGATATATAAATACATATATATATATAAATGTACTTTATGCTTACGAGTAGGATTGTAACTAGCTAATATATTGATGTGATAGATCGTATTCAATGACTGCAATCAGCTTGAGTTTGAGGTGCTTACAAAAATAACTTTAGCAAAGAGTTTCTATCAATTTGTTTTGATAACGATCCCGCTTGCTATATATAATATATATATATATAATCGATCCATGCCCAATTCTCATCAGCGGACTAGACTCGCGTTAAGATCAAGCTTTGAGCAGCAAATAAAAGAAGACAGCTTGTCGCTAGGACTTATTGTTGTTGCTGCTGTTGGAAATGTTGTTGTTGTACAAGTAAGGTATCAGATTGGGCTCAATTTCCAACTGTTGCCGCAGTATGGAGCTCATCACAAACTCCGTGGAGACAATATGGCACTTGGGATTGCCATGACGCGTCAGGTCCGCGCACAAATGCATATCCGTTGGGCAGGTAACAATGATATATGAGTCTGGCGCTTGGACATGCGCCTCTGCAACAGCTGCACCGCTGCGTCGCTTGAGCTCCACTTTGCCGCCAGATGATTCGATCATGCGTATGATTTCATCACGTGCCGGAAATACATCCGGCGTAACGTAGAAGTAGCGGCCCGCAAAGAGTGTTGAACGCGTCGGCGCACACAGCACGGCGTCCAAGTCGAACTGCAAATTCTCATCGACGGGTATGTGTCGGATGCGGTACTCATCCGGCGGCACAAACTTGCCCGCCTTGGCACTGTCCACCAGCCAGGTGGACTTGAGCACGTAGTCCACGTGGCAGCAGGCCTGAATCAGTTTGCAGGTGCGACTCTCGCGTGTCATGACCAAATGTGTTGCATCCGCCGGGTTGTCCACAACAATGCCGCCCAGCAGTCTAAAAAGAATTAACACATTTCTATATATCGAATCATTATGATATGAGGCATCCATCCATCAACTCACTCGACAGCTTTCTTGAGGGCCTCCGCATCGGCGACCTGCGAGAAAATGACCTTGGGCGGTTTGGTTGTCTGCGGATATTCAATGCAGACAATTTGCTCCGGAAGATGCTCCTGGTAGACGCACAGTTTCTGGCGCTTCAGCTTCTGCTCATTGGCATACGGATCGGAGAGGTGGCGCTTGACGCGCTCATGCGCCTCCTGGGTAAGATTAATGGGCGCCTTCCAGGCGGCTACAAGCAAACCGTTAGTTAGTTTCACATTCTAAATATTTAATCTCACAATTGATCTCTTACCTAGCAGATGCTGTACCAGATTGCATTCAATGCGGAACGGTGCGCTCAAGTTGTACTGCTGGTACTTGGGATTCTCGTACTGGGTCAGTCCACTCAGATTGCCGATGCAGACATCGCTCAGCCAGAGGGCATTCACCATCGGGATGTTCCATTCCTTGGCGGCATTGAACTTGTTGCCCTCCAGTTGCTTGCAGATGACTAGCGTGTTCACCTTCGAGAGGTAGGAGGTGTAAATGGCGCCGCATTCTTCGGCCATTTGCTGCAATCGCACCACTTCCTCGCCCTCGAAGCCCTCCGATGTGATGATGTAGCGCTCCAGCGGCTTGCGGTAGCCAAACTGACTAGGGAAGGGCAAGTGCAGGGGCTGCCATGGTGGCGTTAGCTGTCGCTTCAGGCAGATATCGCTCAGCCAGTAGGCGGTCACACAGCGCTTGGCATCGCGCAGTGCCTGCATCACCATGCCATGTCGCTGGGTGCGGCAGATGACGTGGGTCACGCGCGCGCAGTAGACGCGTTCGATGTCGCCGCCAAACTGCCGTATAGTGTCCAGCCAAATGGGCAGCTCATCGCTGTCCGTCTCATCGTACTCGACAATGTAGAAAGTGCAGCCGACCAGGAACAGATCAGCGGGCAGCTTCAAGTTCGGATTGTGGCCGTAGAACTGGGGACGCGGCGGCATCGGAATGGGCGGCTGACCGGGACGCACCTGCATATATACGTGCGGTGGTCCGCCGGCCACTTGCACGGGTACACCAACGGGCAACTGTTGCTGCTGCATGTTGGGTGGTGCGACGACAATTTGCTGTTGTACGAGATGTTGTTGCGGTAACTGTTGCTGCGACACGCCGACGACACGCCGCATTTGCTGTGGGTGTTGCTGCAACAACTGCTGTTGTTGCTGCTGCTGCTGTTGTTGCTGCTGCTGCAGCATCAGCAGCTCCTGCGGTGTGCGTGGTTGACCGGGCACGCCCACAGCTGCATTATGTTGTTGTCCCATCATGCGCAGCGTGCCAGCAGCCGATGGCGTCTCCACATGTTGCTGGGGTCCAGATGGCAGCTGTTGCTGCTGTGCCACGACCAATTGTTGTTGCTGTTGCTGCTGCTGTTGGAGTAGCAATTGTTGCTGTTGCTGCTGCTGTGGCGTGCCACCGCCGACGACAACTTGTTGCACAATCTGCTGCTGCTGTTGTTGCTGCTGTACATCGTTCATGGAAATAAGCTGCTGCTGCTGCGGCGGTGCCTGCTGTCCATTGTTGCCCAGGCGATTGCTCAGCATATTAGCCAACGCTGTTTTCGTCTTCAGATTCATCTGCTGCGGCGTCTGTTGCTGCTGCTGGCCATCAGGCGCTGTCGCAAAAGAATTATCTGCATTAGTTACCGTCTCCAAACAGCGCATCTGTATACGAACTCACCTGTTGCCGACATGACTAACGTTTGTGTCATTATATTGCCTCCGGGAGCACCACCAACAACTACGCCTGTTCCGGTCGTCGTTGGCGTGCCCGGTGTGGGCGGTTGACTCTGTTGTGTCTGCTGCTGCACAATGGTTTGCTGTTCGATTAGCTGGCCATTGGGCCCAGGTATCAGCTGCACCGTCTGCTTGCCTAGTTGCGGCGCCGGCGCCGCTTGCATGGGAATTTGTTGCACGCGCAGCTGTTGGCGCTGCAGCAACATTTGCTGATTGGGATCATTGGGATTGAACTGCTGCTGCTGTTGCTGAGGTAGTTGTTGCTGTGCACCACCCGGAGGCTGTTGCTGTGTAATCGGACTCAGGCCGGGCGCACCACCCGCACGCACCACCACTTGACGTGTGCCCTGCTGCTGCAGCCAGAGCATTTGCTCCTGCTGCGTCAGTCCGCCGGGCATTTGGCTTTGCACAATGATGTGCGAAGTGCCAGGCCCGGGCACCGGCACAGGGCCCTGTGCACGTGTCGCCACCACACTGCCGGGTGCACCGGGTCGTGGCTGATAGGCCACCTGCTGGCGCAGCATGACACGTGGCTTGCTCTGATTCAGTTTCGTAATATATTCTGCACGCTTGTGCGCATCCAGCGACATGAAGTGCGCATGCATCTTCTCATCCAATTGTATTAGTTGCCGCTGCTGCTGCTGTTGCTGTGGCGGTGGCAGCACAAGTTGTTGTTGTTGTTGCTGCTGCTGCGGCTGTTGAGACTGTTGCGGCTGCTGCTGTTGGGCGGGCCAAGGTGTTTGCGGTCGCAGACCACGTGGCGCAAATTGCGGCGCCTGTTGTTGAGGCGTGGTGGGCGTGCCCGGCAATGGCGACTGCATGCCCATGCTAGTGGTGGGCGTGCCTGGTGTGGTGGGCGGCAACTGATTCGTCACAGGACTCTGAGGCGACCAGTGTGGCTGCTGCTGCTGTAGTTGCGTGTGATGCTGGGGCGATTGCTGTTGCAACATCAATTGCTGCTGTTGCTGCTGCTGTGGTGACTGCGGCGGTGGTGTACGCTGCGGCAGATGCTGTTGCTTAATGAGCACTTGTTGCATGATCTGCTGTGGCGGTTGCTGTTGTTGTTGTTGCTGTGACACTGGCTGTTGCTGTTGTATAAGTATTTGCTGTTGTTGTTGTGGCGGCCCAACGAGTTGTTGTTGTTGCTGCTGCTGTTGTTTTTGCTGCAACAATTGCTGTTGCTGCAAATATTGCAAGCGCTGCGGATCACTGATGACTTGCTGATTAATCACAATTTGTTGCTGCTGTTGTGGTTGTTGCTGTTGCTGCTGCTGTTGCATTTGCAGTCGCTGCTGTTGTTGCTGCTGTGTGAGCAGTTGCTGTTGCATTTGTGGAGCCGCCTGCTGCTGCTGCGGTGATTGTTGTTGCTGCGTCAACATCATTTGATTTGGTGGTATTTGCTGTTGCTGTTGTTGCTGCTGTTGCTGCTGTAATAGTTGTCGTTGCTGCACAAGTTGTTGCTGCTGCTGCTGTTGTTGCTGCGATAGATTTGTGGAGTTCACAATGAACACATTTTGGTTTTGCTGATTCTGTGCCAAAATTTGCTGCTGCTGCTGTGCGCTGAGCTGGCTGAATTGCTGTTGACTTATGATAAACTTTTTGGTCTGCATGGGTTGCTGCGGTTGTTGCTGTTGCTGCTGTTGTTGCAATGGCTAAAATTAAAATGAATATAAAATATATTAGGGATTATATAAAGAATGAAATGATATGTATAATTACGTGTTGCTGAGGTTGTTGGGTCAACACTTGCTGCTGCTGCTGCTGTGGCTGCTGCGCAAACTGTTGTCCCAACAACTGCTGCTGCTGTTGTTGCTGTTGCGGCGGCTGTATGGTTTGCTGTATGATGCGCACCTGCCCACCACTGCCAAGCGCAATATTTTGTTGCTGCGTAAACTGAACTTGTTGCTGCTGTTGCTGAGGCGGCTGTTGTTGCAGCTGCTGCGGTGGCAGTTGTTGCTGTGCCTGCTGCTGCTGCTGAGGTATCATTTGCTGTTGTTGCTGCTGCTGTTGTTGTTGCTGCAACTGCAACATTTGCTGTTGCTTCTGCTGCTGCTGTTGTATGCTCATCATATGACTCTGAATTATCTGTTGTCCCTGTGCAGTTGATGTGTTTATTACGTGTCGCTGGGTGATGACTTGTTGCTGCTGTTGCTGCTGTCCAGAGGTAAGTTGTTGCGGTATTTGTTGCGGCTGTTGTTGTTGCTGCTGTGCTTGGAGCTGCTGTAAAGGCTAGAAAGAGAAAAGAATGTTAGTATATTTTGCAGATACTTTCATACCTTTCTACTGACCCTCTCTGGTTGTTGTTGTTGTTGCGTTGCTTGCTGTTGATGCAATGGCGACTGTCGCGGCGAAGGCGTGTGTTGCTGTGCTGGTATTTGTTGTTGCTGCTGCTGTTGCTGTTGTTGCTGCTGCTGTTGCTGTTGTTGCTGCTGCTGTTGTTGTTGCTGCAACTGTTGTTGCTTCAGTTGCTGTTGTCGCATAATCAGCGAATCCTGATTGCTTGTCAGCGTAGAACGACTGAGCACTTGAGCCACTTGGACTGGATCCGTTGGATCGATGGGCTGCACAAAGGATTGCTGTTGTTGTTGCTGCTGCTGATGCTGTGCCGTTTGTTGCTGTTGCTTGTTGGCCATGGGCGGTGTTTGCGATATCTGCGGTGATTGAGGAGCTGATATGTGCTGCGGACTTTGTTGCTGCTGCTGTTGTGCCAGCTGTTGCTGTTGTTGTTGCTGCTGCAGTTGCATGCGCTGTTGCTGATGCACCGGCTGTTGAAATGGTTGTTGCTGTGGTGACATCATAGATGTCGGCGTCGGCTGTTGCTGCGGACTGCCCATCATGTGTTGCTGCTGCTGCTGGCGGCTCTGTTGCAATTGTTGTTGTTGCTGGCGCAAATGCTGCTGGGCACTCTGTGGCGAGGGTGGCGGAGGCGGTGTCATTTGTGGTGCGGGTGATTGCAACTGTCGCGGCGACTGAGGCGGCAACATGTTGCTTAAGTGCTGTTGCTGCTGCAGTGAAGGCGATGGTGTGCCAGGCGGCATGACAGGCGAACGATTTTGAACCAACCGTGGTGATTGCTGTTGCTGTTGTTGTGGTTGCTGTTGAGGCTGCTGTTGTTGTTGTTGCTGTTGCATTTGTTGCATTTGCATTTGGAGCTGCTGTTGCTGCTGCAACAGTTGCTGTTGTTGCTGCTGTATCTGCCGCTGCAACACCTGCTGCTGTGCCGTCAAACTCTGGCCATTTTGTACTTGTTGATGTAGTTGCATTTGCTGTTGCTGCAACATCTGCTGCTTGTTCATCAAGTGCTGATGAAGCACTTGGGGCGAGACGGGCACCGACTGTTGTTGTTGTTGTTGTTGCTGGGGTACCTGTTGCTGTTGTGCCACTTGTTGCTGCGGAGATTGCACGGGCTGTGGCGTTGTTGCGGGCTGAGGCGTACGTGGCGTTTGTCGCCCACTGGGCATGGGGGGTTGCGGCATGGTGGGTGTGGTGGGCAAACGTGGTTGTTGCTGCTGAAGCAGAAGTTGCTGCTGTTGTAGATTTTGTTGCTGCTGCTGTAATTGTTGCTCCTGTTGCTGCATCATCTGTATTTGCTGCTGCTGTTGTTGTTGCTGCTGTTGTTGTTGCTGTTGTTGTTGCTGTTGTTGTTGTTGTTGCTGTTGTTGTGTGCTCTTCATTTGTCGCTGCTGCTGCAAAATGTTTTTGATCTGTTGTTGGTGCTGCTGCGGCTGCAGATTGGCTGGTATGATCTTTTGTTGTTGTATTATGATTTGCTGTTGCGTGGGTGGCGGTGGTGGTGGCGGCGCCTGTGGTGCATTCTGTTGCTGTAATTGCTGTTGCAATTGTTGCTGCTGCAGATTGCGTGGCCGCACAAAGACAACTTGTTGTTGCGCTGGCTGCGGTAATTGTTGCTGCTGTTGCTGCTGCAGTTGCTGTTGCTCCGCTGCGGCGCGCTCTGCCGACGCCTGCAGCTGGGACTTAATGCTGGCTATGCTCTTGGCAGCGCTGTCATCGCCGAAGCCCAGTATATCAGATAGCTGCGAAGCAGCTGGCGGAGCTTGTTGCTGCTGTTGTTGTTGCTGCTGTTGTGGAGGTAATTGCTGTACCATATGTTGTTGTTGCTGTTGCTGCTGTTGTGCTAATTGCTGCTGTAGTTGTTGCTGCTGCTGGTGTTGTTGTTGCTGCTGCTGTTGCTGTAGATTTTGTTGCTGTTGCTTCTGCGCCCGCTGCTTTTCGATCGGTTTCAGCAGTCGGGGATGATAAGGCTCACAGGGCAGGCAGCTCTTCAGCTTAAGGCAATCGGTGACCCAGTCGGGCGTGACAATGTTCATTGCATTCTTGGGCAGCGCCAGCGCTTTATTGTAAATGGTCCCAGTGGCGGCGCCGCATACCAGATGCGTATTGGTCGCTCCGTACGTGTTCGTGACGACGGCTCCGTGATAGGTCAACATGGCAAAGAGGCGCCTGCGATCGCTGGGCACCACGTTCGTGATGGCGATGCGTATGCCGCGCAAGAAGCGCGTCTGGCTGGGATCGAAGGCACGCGTCGAGGCCATACGGCCCAATTTGACGCTGTGCGTTATCCATTGCTCGATCACAGGTATCACATTGTAGAGGTCCAGGTTCATGGACAGCTCCTCCTCGGAGTAGTTGCTGGCACATATCAAATGCGTGATTTGGTCGGAGAGATAAAGCTTCGATTGTGCGCCGCCGTTCTTAAGCAGCCGCTCGCTCTGAAAAATGTATAAAATGAGAGATTTATTCTGTTGACTTTTGACATGGATCACAACTAGCAATATTTAATAAAGTGGTAACAGTTTGGCAACTCTGTTATTATTAATAATATTGTAGATAATTACAAAATTTATATATTATATTATTTTAATATATTATACATATGTATTTATAATTATCGAAATTTAGTTTTAATTTTTAAAACATTCGAATATTGTGACATTTCGCTCAATTTCGGTAGTTACAGTTCTCTAATATATCGCTCATCTCTATTTAGACACACACACACACGCTCACGCGCATACACCTAGAAATTTGCCGGCAACATTTTATGGCGCGAATTCGGACGTGCAAAAACGTGAAACTCCCTGTGCTGCCAGCACTGATAAAAATGTTCGCACAAACAGGTAATCAACAATCAATTTAATATTTATTCACACTATTTTGATGTCAAAGGGACGCATTTTATGCATTTCCTATATTAATTGCATTAGTTGCAAAGTCGCCCTGTGACCTGTACAGCTGCTGCAGCAGCGGCAGCCCACAATACACTCACACGCGTACACGCGCACACACATGTAGCACACACACACGCACACACAGGCAGAGAATGCCAAATAATACAACGGCGGGCGCACGTACAGCCCTACGGTGTCCGCGGAGTCCCAGTGTTTACCTCATCATCCAAGCTGCCGAGCACATAGTATATCACATCCTCAAATAGCTTATCGCTAATTTTCAAATTTTCCATTTCTTTGTTACTTCGACTAGCATGCGATATTCCTTCTGCTCAAATTTCACTTTTCTTTCGTTTCGCTTTTGTTGTTGCTGCGGCTGCCGCGGACATGGATATGGAAATGCCTGCAGCTTCACTTTCACTGGGCGCCCATCGCGCGCGATCGTTGATAATTCAAAACTAACACAACGTATAAGAGAATAGGCGCTTGAATTGTTTAAATACATTGAACTAAAGCCTAGATAACTCGTATTCTTTTATATTTTACGGAAGTCCATCCGTCTCTTGTATGCAACAAAAACCAACGCTAGTGATGTGCTAACTTACACATCGATTGAGCAATGCTAGGTATCGATACAGCTAGCATGCTGTTCGATAAAAAATATATGTTAACATACAAATGTTATGTTAACCGAGTTTCGTATAAAAGGCGACTTTCATTAACAGTTGTCTGTTTATTTATTGTGTAAATACATATATTTATAATAATTGTTTATTTCTCTTCGAATAACACGTTGACTCATTCACATTCGCTCTAACAGTGAGTGAGCTCAAAAGCTTTTCTGCTTCTACTCCAGAGAGCTTTTGTTCACAGCAATGTAGCAGAGCTTCGGCTCTAATCTGCTCTCGTTGTTCATTTGTGTTGCAGAGTCGGGAGTGTTGACAGCGATGGGATCCTTTGAGGACTTGAAACGTATGTCAAGAGTCAGCTAAACTACGTAATAAAGTATTCAAATTCAATTCTAATTTTTAAACTTTTAAATATATTAATTTGCTTGATTTTTTTTTTACAAATACACATTGGCCTATACATATTAGCTTATTCTTTATAATTTTTTATCTTAACACATTTAAGACATATAGATCTTGAGAGACTGATCCTTACCAGCGGTATTTTATTAATTCTGTTTTGCTTAGCTTTTACCAAGTATTTTTCTGTTTTGGGTTTGATGATGTATTCTTTGTTCTTATTTGTTTTCTTTTTTTTTTTTTTGCTTTTTAATAATTGTTTTCAAGTTTTTGTTGTAAAACATCTACAGAGTGGGAAATTCTCTTTAGAAGCGTAGAAAATCTCTTGTAAGTAAATTATTTGATGTATCGCGATTGCATAATTACGGATGTGTTTGCGTTTCTTTTTAACTATTCATATTGTTGTTGTTGTTGTTGAACATAAATGGGTAATGCGCCTCCTGCTCATAACTGGGCGGCTGGGAGAGGGGGGGCGGCAGTAGTACCTCCAGCAGCTTGTTCGAATTTCTTGTCATGCACGACAGCGTTCTTCATCAGTATGAATCATGAGGCGCTGTTCGATTCGCCGTTGCTCTCATGGAAATTGGTGCCATTCACAATGAACGAGGTGCCCAGGCCGTACAGGTGACCCGAGTATTTGGCATGATCGATATTGTCCTCAAAGAACATCTGCAAAACGAATACAATTTAGTAAAACATCGAAAATATCTCGTATAACAGTCTTTTGTTGTGTAACTGTTGGTAATAAGCAGTTAAAATGATGTGTTTTAGGTTTGAGTTAGTAAAGCGTGAATGATAAGCGACAATAACAAACATAGAAATGGATCTACAAATGAGAAGATATGTATACATATCTTATATATATCAACATATGTATGTATGAAGTGTGCAGCTACCAACTATAATGAAATGAGATATTTTTACATAGTTGTTAAGTAAATTTCAAGTTACATACCATTTACCAATTTGTGTTGTCATTTTTTTTTTTCGATTAAACGATTTTTTTTTAGAACTATTTTTCAAACGGGTTAAACACTTGATATACTTAACATATCACAATGCAGTGGAAACTGAAGAAAAACAAAATATTTCCATTTTGCTTAAAACTATAAAGTGTTAAAAAGGATAACACACCAGCTTAAAGCTAACTAACTTAAAATAAGAATTTAAAAAATATATATAATGTATATACATATATAGAGTCGAGATATGACCATATCTCGCAAATGAGCTAATATGCTTTATAATACTATTTTATGCAGATTTTATCCATGCATCGCAAATCAATTTTGACTAGATAAATATATAGAAAATATTGGTAACTATGTAAAAATAATGTTGTTCGATCACCGAAAGTTATATATAAAAAAATGGAAGCAACTTTGTAAGCAATCTATGTTTTTTGGAGTGAAGCAAGTGTGTGTGCAAGCATATAAATATATATAAAGTGATTAAAAAATATTTATGAAAAATAAAATACGTAAAGATATATATAGATGGATATGTGTACGTAAAGCCCAGAAACCACAAATGATTAACAATAACGAAAAAGAAAATTATCGAATTTCAATTCATATTTTAATTTTCTATTCAAATTTCATCAAATTATTCTTGGCACTAATTTTTCTTCATTTTCTTTTCTTTTTTTTTTTTTAGTTTAGTTTAGTTTTTTCTTTTCTTTAAAATAAAATCAAAAATTAACATGTTGAACACGAATTCCTGTCTGTTTTTGTCTATTTTTACAGCTGTAACTAACTACAAATTGTTACAGAACGTGTTTTTGTTTCCCTTCAGCGGGAATTTTTACAAAATTTTGTTTGATTTGGGTTTTAGCCGACGGAAGCGCGGCGCATGCAGCAGAACAAATAAAATGCATGTCGTATGTCCAGCGGCGTCTAAAAGCTAATTAGGAGTTTTATAAGTACAGAATGTAAAATAAAAAAATAACAAAAAAAAAAAATCAAAAATAAAAATAAAAGAGAACAAATGAGTAGAACGAGAAACTATGTACACAGTGGAGTAGGAATGTGAAAACAGAATGTGATTAGGAAACTTTGAACCTTAAAATATTTAGATAAGTGATAAGTAGTTAATGAAAAAGCGAGTTAAATTGCAGTGTCAGTTTCAGCCTCAACCCAGCAACAACAACAGCAAGAATCGCAACATAGTCAGCAGCAACAGCAGTTGCAGCAACATTGGCAACTTTTAGTCTTGAGTGTTGTTGAGGCTGCCACCGCTGCTGCTGTTGCTTGTGCTGCCAGACGAGGGCGGTGGCGTCACGGGGCGTCTATAGACAGTGATGGTGAAGCCCACTGACTGCGAGCGTGAGAGTATTTGTGACATGCTGAGGCTGTCGCCGTTAGTCTTAGCTGATGGCGTTGTTGTCGTTGTGGTTGTTGTCGAACTGCTCTGACAGCTGCAGCTGCTGTTGTCGCTGTTCTCGTCGTAGCAGCCAGTGCTGTTGTTACTACGCAAGCTGACCGTGACAACCGACTTAAGGTGCATGGCGTGCTCAAGCACATGGGGAAAGAATATGCAAGGCTCTTCAATTTGAATGTGTATACCAAATGTGTGTTGTACCTCACGCATTTTGAAGAAAGCCATGCCCGTTAATAGCGCATCCGAACCGGCCTGATGCTGTGGACCGACGCGTCGCAGCTCCAGCTGATCCGCCACCTCCTGGAGGCCACCCTTTAGGTTTTTACACGACTTCATCAAATATTTGATATCGAAGATGTTGGGGAAATATATATGCAGCAGCTCGAAGAAGTCGCTCTCGTCCGCGGGCAGATTCTGATCCGTGAGCAGCTTCAGCAGGTATCCAAAATCGTAGCCGGAGTGAAAACATAGCCATTTGATGTTATCCATCAGCACAATGCCTGAGCTCATGAGCAGCTCCGCAAAATCTATGGGATCGATGCCGTCCTCTTCGTGTTTCTTAAACTGGATGCCCGAATTCTGAAGCAAATCGATAGAGTCTTGCGCGTACATATCCTCACTGCAAAGACCGCACCAAAGTTAGGGTATAACACCTTAGCTAATACCAACTCGGGCGGGAGCTTACCTTAGGTTGAATTTGAAATTGAACTGCCAGGTGGAGTAGCCCGGCGGCGTTTTGCCATCGTCGTCCATGAACGTGAGGCCGAGCTGTATGATCCTCAGCAAGTCAACGTTGCAGCGCAGCAGTTGATAATGATAGTCGGCGGTTGAACGGAATTCACCAACGGGTCGCGCCACAACGCCTGGGAACTCGGTGTCCATGGCAACAAAATGATATTTCTGGACTACCTTGCGTATGGTTCGGAACTCCTCTTCCAGATTATGTTTCCACACGTCCCGTATGCCGCACTCCTCGTTGCTGGGTATGTGCACCTGGCCATGCGCCCCGCCGCTGATGGCCGATGGCATTGTCTGTGAATGGTTAAGCTTTGTATAACACCTTTTGAAAAATATATATATTCGTGAAAATATGTGAATGTTGGTGTTGCGGTTGTTGGAGCCCATTTGAATGATTCGTTTGATTAAGAATTCCGCATAGCCATTTGTCTTCATTCGACCGCTTTTGTTGTTACTTATTTTTATTTATTTTTTTTGTTGCTTTTACAATACATATACATATATACATATATTTTTAAATATATGTATATACGTATATATATATATCATATTTTCAAAATTTGTAGACAAAGAAGTCTCTGGTCCTATATACATATTTAAAATATAGTATATCAAAATGATACTCAGACATCTTCAACAGACGACTCGATCTGATTGAGATCGAAACTTGACAGAGATTCAGTTACTGCAAAATATCAAGTCAGGCGAAATTATCTTGACTTCGATATCCTATAGAATGATATCGAGCAGTTTGCATGAAAACCTAATTACGGCGGAAACAATTTTCACACTTCTCGAGCTATCTTTAGTTTGTCTAAAAAATACAAGTTTTTTTCTGCAGTCATTTGTTAGACTTGAATAGGAAGTTCAATCTTTTACTTTTACTTTGAGAATCCTTGATGATTACAATATCTGATGGATTCGATTATAGTATTTGCGTGAAAACCTGATTTTTTTAGACAAAACATTGATACTTCTCGAGTTATCTTTCATTTTTGTAGTTTTTTTTTTGTAGAATATTTAGTTTGTATATTTCTCTAGACATAGTAAAGATCTTGAAGTAACTTTCTGACTATCTTCACCCGGTTTCATTTGATTATTTTTATAATCAATTAAACTATCTAAAAGTATGCTATGTAAAATTTTTATAATCAGAGACAAGTTGATGCTTAATAATCTTAAAAACTATAAAATTATTATTAATATATTCAAGAGGGCTCCATTTGGGTGTATGTGTTGATATGATATATGTATATATATATAAATTTCTTAAATGGGATGTTAGCAACATAAGATATACGAAGTAGCCAGGCCAATTGGTTTAACACAGTCGGAATTAAACAAATTTGTATTTTCTTCTTGGGTGTGAAGTTATAGATTTTTTTTGGGTTTTGCCAATTCTGCAGTTAGAAAGGTGCTACAAAAATTTTGCTCGCTGCTAAAGAAAAATCAAATAGACATAAAAACAAAATTGCAATAGAGAAGATTGATTGATTGATTTGAATTGATTTTTGAAGGATTGGTTTACTTTGTGATTGGGAGTTACTTGGGCGTTACTTACATCGTCGACGGTCGCCGTCTGTTGCTGCCGCTGCAGAGCCGCTTCAGCCACCTTCTCACCAAAGTTAACCTTAAGCTATGTATTTATTTTCGTTTCTTAATCTCTTTCGAGTGTGTTTTTGTTTTATATATAGTAGTAGTTTGAATTTAGGTGTTCTCTGAGCTGTTTAGAGGGCTCACAGCATTGCCTGCAAGAGAACGTTAGCTAACGTTGACTTCAAGGCTCAGCGAAATTTGAATATTTTAACAGCTGCTAGTTGGAAACATCAACAACAACATAAAAGGGTAATTTCTACATAAATATCCTCTCAAACAAAGAATTCAAAGAAATATCCCTAAAATTGCCAACTTTTCGCATCATGCTCTCTCGCTTCAATTGAACAATTCTCTTAGCGAGAGTAAAAGGAATGGAGGAAGAACTTTCAACTATTAGAGATGACACTCGATGTGTGCAATCATATACATGTAGGCATGTATGAATGTATGTGTAAGAACTTGGGGGCACTTGATTGCATAGCGCCTGCATGGGGTGCGGTCAAAGGTCATGTGATGTGCATTAGAAAAATAATGACGAAAAACGGCACAATTTAAAGTGGGCCACGGCTGAATGCGGCGATAATTTTTTGCCGCGCTTTAAATTGCAACCGCCTTTTTTCATTTTATACACTGTTTACATATATATATGTGTGCGTGTGTGAGCTAGATAAGCGCACCCATATGTATGCTTATACATGTGTGTGTGTTTGTAATCAACCCACGCGCATATATGTAGGGAAAATGTGTGCAGTTGAACATGAAAATCGAAAATCGAAGGCCGCCACCGTTGTAACAAGGAAGCCCTCTTATGCCTTAGCCTGCCAACGGCCTAAAAAGTAAAGTGATTTGGCAGTGCCTTGCCTCTGGAAACTTACCCATTTCATAGTATGCTGGTTGTTTAACAAAATGCTTGTTTGGCTGCTGCTGCCGAATGAGTTTCACTTTTCGAGGTTTTTCGGGCTTAGTTTAATTTTTGTATCGGTGCAGTTGGCGCTAAAACGTTTGGCGGCCTTTGAGAATGGTTCCGGTGTAGGAGCGTTGACTGTGGCGTTAAATAAATTAATTGGCGTGAATGTTGTTTATGTTAAAGTGCCATAATGAAAGAAATGAATCTGCGATAGTGTTAAAAACAGCGCAATGTTTCTAGTGTTGCACAACGAGAAACCAAGAGACAAAGACCTGGGCTGCACAATAACTTGTGGCTCTATTTTTGGAATTTTGTATAGCTACGTCTTACTGTGAATAAGTGTTTAAAATAAACAAACAAAAATATTTCCATTATCAATGACTTACTAGGTTTCATTTTACTACACATTTCGTAGTTTATTTTAAATGCTTCACAGTTTCATTCATTTCAAATAGATGGCGCTGCTGCCTGCGGTAGGGCTGGCAATGCCGCTCAATCAGCTGTTTGCGTTTCTATGCGCGATATGCAGTTCGTACACTGAATTTATTTATTAAATTTAAATACAAACGTAACTTTACAAGCGAGTAGGCTGTATAATTCGAGAAGTTTCATTGTGGGGCCTACTCCAGTTAGAGCATTTACCAAAATGCTTGTTTTGCATTAATATGTGCCCAGCGTACCTGACTTGGTTCATGGTTCAGTTCGGATTTCGACATCGAAGCGCGTAGTTGCCGGCGACCACTGCGGCCAGTTTCACGATTGTTTTTGAAACAGTAAGTAAGTTTCAAAAAGAGCACACCTCGAGAAGTGCACATTTAAGTTGAGGCCCGTTATTTGCCGAGTGTTTTATTTACATGTGCTTTGCTGGCTGCACTCTCGTGCCAGCCAGCGTCATCGCTGACTAAATTCTAAGCATCTTTCACTTCACTTGGCCCAATTTATTTGGTGTTTACAGTTAGCAACTGTTTTGGCTGAAAGAGCGATGCTTTTAGTGTTGCTAAATACTCTTTTTCCACACTTGCGCCCAATTGAGACGAATTGGTTTGCTCTGTGCTCTGTGCTCTGCGCCTGTTTGTTTATGTGCCTTAACCAAAACTAGTTTTCTCTTATCTTGCCAATTTCAAGCAATCAATTGGGCATTGACATGCGGTGAGAGCTTTAGCGGTTTAAAAACGCGGGCATTCCATTGAGCTGCACACGCATACACACATACATACATACACTTAAATACATACATTTACATGAAGACACTTCAATTGTCTTCTTGTAAATAGTCTGACGATAATTTAACTGTTTTTGTCTCCCAAAAGGGGTCTTGACGTGGCCATTTACTTTGCGATCGAAAGTATTAGCCAAAAACATTAAATTTGTGATCATTTAGAATTTATATAAGATATTTTAAACAGGCTTTTTATAGATTTATTTTTATTTTTTTAATTCTTCTAGAAAGTAATCAAGATTTAAGTGCAACGATTTGTTAGAACTGGTTTTAGGTAAAAGAAACAAAAAGTTGAATTTTTATATTGGCTTATATCATAATAATGTAATGCTTATAATAATATAAAATATTAATAGGGAATACAAAATAACTGGGTTTGGCTTACGTTAATAGTTTATAGAGATAGCTTGATATGAGTATATAAATAATATAATAAAAATATAAAATAATAATGAATAAAAAAATATCAACTAGCAAAAATAAAATAATTAGTATTAATAATTAATAAATGAATCATAATAAATAAATTGTAATAACACATATATAAATAAATAATAATTATATAAAAAAATTATTAATTATATATAAAATTATAATTATATGTATTAAAATTAATTGATATAAATAATACTCATAATAATAAAATTAAATAAATAATAATAATAATAAAATAAAAAATAATAATATTAATAACTAAAATAAAATACTATTAAATAATTCAAAAAATTTAACTAGTTATAAATAATCAATGATATTGAGTTAAACAATTTAATATAAAATAAAATTCTTTTGCGTAATAGTTCTTTTGATAACCTTCCTTCGGCCGCTGCTTCAACTCAAGTTTCGATTAATATTTATGTTAGAGTAAAAAAGTTCTTATCGCGCGTATTTCGCTTCTGATTATGAATGCAAATAGTTTCGTAATATAGCAAGGCCGACTCATAGAGTAGGCCAAAGTTTTTAATTGAACAACTCTTAAACAACAACAACTATGCTCCATGTAGTATTTCGTCTATAGCTAGTTATAGATATTTCATGATTAAGTAAAAGACTGAAATTTAAGTTCAATTTACGACAATTTGTTTGTTTACATATGTACATATATATAGTATATATATACTGTGTATATTTAGTGTAATGTTATTTTGATTGCTCGCACTGCGATCACGTTTTGCTCTCTTATTAATTGAATTTAATCGAATCGTGTGACATAAAAAGTTTCTGCACGCGATCGATGATTGCATTGAAATTTTAGTTCAGTCGTTGAGCAGCTGTCGAGTCATTCTGATCGCTCTCTCATTTCTTTATCATAAACATAAACAAAATTTAACATTTAATACTTTGTTTTTGGTTTAACGCGTGTTTATCTTCCCAAAAGGTACATTTGTGTAAATATTTTCTGTGTTTTCAGAATTGAAGAAATAATGGGAATGGGAATCTGTTGAAATATGTGCAATAGTTATAGGTCTGTAGGTCGTGTTAAATAGGAAGCTTACAAAATTATTGTTCATTAAATTATTTAATACTTTCTGGACTTTAATGATAGTTGAGATGGAGATATGATGAGAATTGCATAGAAAGGAGAGAAGGGTGTGAATCAGAACTGGCACTAGACAGAGCGCGATAGAGAGTCAGGCAGGTTAAGAAAGAATAGATTGAAGTAGACAGAATGACAGAAATACAACTAGACAGAGCCAGACAGAGAGAGAGAGAGAGAGAGAGAGAGAGAGAGAGAGAGAGAGATTGAGACAAAAATAAACAGAGATAGACAGATAGATAGATAAAGAGAGAGAGAGAGAAAAAGATGAAGAGAGCGAGTGAGATAGAGAGAGAGAGAGAGAGAGAGAGAGAGAGAGAGAGAGAGAGAGAGAGAGAGAGAGAGAGAGAGAGGGAAAGGGAAAGGGAAAGGCAGATTAATTGAGCGAGGGAGAGAGAGAGATGGACGTAGATAGACAGTGGGAGAGCGAGGTGGAGAAATAGAGTGGTGGACAGAGAAATTAGGTTATGAAACCCCTTACTGCATACCCTTCCTCATCTACAGTTGCCAATTGAAAGTTTTGCTATTCTAGAATGTCTAGAATTCTACATTTTGTTAAAAATAGCAAAAATTAGAGAACTGTTTAAGTAATATAATTAATTTTTTTTCAGTACGTGAAACCTATAAACAATTTCATATAGACAATTAAGAAGCATACAATTCAGTAATCTGAACAGTTGTCTACAGTATGTATTATGTGTTCGGGCAGGGAATACCATACTGTATTTCAATTACACAGTATTGAATTGAATTCTTGAGAATTACATAGAAGGGCGACAGCTATAGTTTGAATAACAATAATTGATTTATGATATTATAGAATAATGGAAATGGCTTCTACTACAGCTTGTTTATATGAATTATACTCCATTGTTCATTAAATGACGAATCAATTTTTAAATGATATTTATTTACTATATATACTATTAATAATTCGAAAGATAATTAGTTCATAAATGTTTAAATATTTTTCCAGATATCTCAAGATGCCTTTGAAGAGCTTGAGTGTTTTGCTGCCGGGCTTGAAATGGTTGCAAGGATATACGGCGCAGGATGCCGTGGCTGATCTGATAGCGGGCATTACGGTGGGCTTGACGGTGCTGCCGCAGGGCTTGGCTTATGCCACGCTGGCGGGCCTTGAGCCGCAGTATGGCCTCTACTCCGCATTCGTGGGCGGCATCGTGTACGCTTTGCTGGGCAGCTGCCGCCAGGTGACAATCGGACCGACAGCATTGTTGGCGCTAATGACCAGCCGTCACACGGGCTTCGGCTTGGATTCGGGACCAGCTTACGCCATACTCCTATGCTTGATCTCAGGCATTGTGGAGCTGGCAATGGCTGTGCTTAAGCTGGGCGCCCTAGTTGATCTCATTTCGCTGCCTGTCACAGTGGGGTTCACGTCGGCAACGGCCGTTATCATTGGTACCTCGCAGCTAAAGGGTTTGTTGGGCTTGCGTGCAGGCTCCGGCTCGGATTTCCTGAATACCATGCGCTCGGTCTTTGGCAATCTGCAGAAGGTGCGTCGCGGGGATCTGACACTGGGACTGGTCTCTATATTTGTGCTGTTGCTACTGAGAGTGAGTTGTTAAAAGATACCCTTTGTGAATTCTCACTAATTCCGGTTTCTTACAGAGATTGAAGAACGTCAAACTGGAGAATCGCGTGAGCAACTTGCGAGCTCAGCAGCTGCTCAGCGGCGGCATTTGGGTCATATGCACGGGACGGAATGCGCTCGTAGTGCTTGTGTCTAGCGCGCTGGCGTATAGCCAGTGCAGGCAGCAGGAGGACTGTCCCTTCATACTCACGGGCAAGGTGAAGAGTGGGTTGCCAAGTGTGGCGCTGCCCAAATTCGAGACGAGCATCGTCGGCAGGAATGGCACTGAGGAGCGACAAGACTTTGAGCATATGGTAAGCTGAGCACTTGATATAGTTGATCTTGGAATTATAATACATTTCTGTATATTTTGCAGCTTTCGGAACTTGGGCCCTCGATGCTGATCCTGCCCATAATCGCTGTGCTTGGCAACGTGGCCATTTCTAAGGCCTTTGGCGGCGCTGGCTTGAGTCCGACACGCGAACTGGTTGCTCTCTCGCTGAGCAACATTTGCGGCGCCTTCTGCAGCTCGATGCCAGTCACGGGCTCCTTTTCGCGCAGCGCTGTCAACCATGCGAGCGGCGTTCGCACGCCCATTGGCGGCTGCTATACAAGTGTCCTCGTGCTGCTGGCCTTGGGCCTGCTGGCGCCCTATTTCCAGTACATACCCAAGGCGGCGTTGAGCGCTGTCATCATTTCGGCTGTGATATTCATGATTGAGTTCGAGGTCATTCGGCCGCTGTGGCGCTGCAGCCGTCGTGAGCTGCTGCCAGGTGCCATCACCTTTGTCATGAGCCTGTCAGTGGGCGTGGAGATTGGTCTGCTGTTAGGCGTGGGCGCCGATGTGGCTTTTCTCGTCTATCGGGCAGCGCGACCCGTGCTCACCGTATCCAAATTGCAGACAATCAATGGCATCAGCTACATTCTGATACGGCCCAAGCATAGTTCGCTGTATTTCCCGGCCATCGAGTGGGTGCGCTCGGGCATCTCCAAGGCACTCTCCACGCACGGCACAGCGCCCGTTGTCCTGGACTGCGCGCAGGTGCATGGTAAGTCAAAGACTTTGTATCTCATAGATATAGTATCTGTTACTGAACTCTGCTATATTGCTACCCTAGATTTTGACTTCACTGCTGCTCGCGGCATGGGCAATTTGCACAAGGAGCTGGCCAAAGCGAATGTGCCGCTGTTTCTCATGTGCGCTGACAAGGATATTAGCGTCATACTGAAGGAGTCGACCAACATTGATTTTCCCACGATAGATTGCCCAAACGATCTGGAGTTCATTCTGGAGCAGAGTAAGCAGCGCTAAATCGGACATATATTTATATCAATATATAAATCTGTTTATATTAAAATCTCTATTTTTGCAGCTCCCAATTATGAGCTGCATTTGCAAGTGACTGCGCCGCTGGTGGACTCAAATGGCGACGACAAAGTAACCGAACTGAGCGCTCTGAGTGCGAAAAGTACGTGAACATATCGCAGCTTCGCACACCCACAATTCAATACTCTTCCGAAGCAGCTGCTTTTCACACATACCTCTAAGCCCTATCGAAGTTCTAAGTTTTTTTTTACTGCCAATCATCTCATTGGTGCGATGTCATTCCTATTTATACCCAATCGAATAACTTATTGTAAATTGTAAATATGATTTATGTTTTCTACGTTCAGCTAGATTAAGTTACGTTAACTTTCAGTTGCATTGCTTACGGGTTATTTTATTATAAACGATTGCAAAATAGAGAGAGAGAGAGAGAGAGAAGCATTAGATTATGCATTGAATATATATATATATATATGAATTGATTACATTAATATTTGATTATGTTTGTATTACATTGGATAAAATAGGCTAGATAAAGTGCCGTTATATACCTTAGACAATTGGCAGCACGGCAAAGCTGGCCACCTTGCACATATTGCCGTGGTTGCGGGCCAGGCGCATGTAGCCCCGCTCTCCCCAGCCTCCCCAGGAGTTCTTGAGCAGCCAAAAGTTGTGACCGTAGCCAACGGCCAGCATGGCATGATTCACTTGTCGGCCACAGGAAGGATCGCTAAAGATACCGCCTCGATAGTGCTGGAATTTGCTTGCATCGACGGCCACCGAAACTGGACCCATCTGTGCGACGGCTTGAGCCAACGAATTCTCATCGCGTCGTACTTGCGCCACCCGCGAGACCGTTGCGCCAATGTTTGAGCGACGGAAGCGACATTGCCCAACATGGCCCTCATACGGATAGCTCTGGTCATTGTCCATACCTCTGTTGTCCTGCACATACTTGAGAGCACCCGCTGGCCAGCCACCGTGGCAGCCATGGTTGTTATACCGAGCGGAGCAGTCCATTAAGTTCTGCTCGGATAGCGGAATCAATTGCCTGGACTTTCTGAAATGCTGACCCTCCAGAGTGCCCGCAGCGGAAAATGCCCAGCAGGAACCACACCTACCCTGATTTTTCACTGCCGTAACGGCGCCCTTGGCGCGCCAGTCAATCTCGTTTGGTATGCCAACAGTATGAGGTGAATAGACCAAGTCGATGCTGGAGTCGAAGTCAGTGGTGTTCATGGATGGTAGCATTATTTCCTGGAATTCCTCCGCAAGAATGTCGGAGAACTGGTTGACGCCCATCACGTAGGTCTCCGCGCCTCTGGCATAGCGTGCGTTGTGCTCGTCGATGGTTTGTTTGTTGAGCTTGAAGATGCGCATGCGCAGCTCCTCCTCGTAGCTGTCCTCGTAGTCTTTCTCATACTCCATCTTGAAGGACTCAAACTCGGCGGCCAGAGCATCCTCGTAGCTAAGAGCCTGGCTGGATGCCACGACTACGGCAATTAGTAATAAAACAACCGACTTCATCTTCAGCTATAAGTCTCGAACTGTAATGCCAACTGGGACAGATTTACTCCTTTATATAGTCCCGTTATGTCCCGTATTGTATTAAGTGTCCCGCATTATAATAAACTTGGTTTACTTATTGTGGTTGTGGTTAAAATATTATTAGACAAGCCAATAAAACTATGAGTTTGATCAATTTATTATTGATATACCTGCTCGCGATGCGAAATAAGTATATTGGCTTGGCTTGAAGGATTATTAGCTGCTCTTGAGTTTGTCTGCAGGAACGGCTATCCTTTGGATAACGAGAATGTGGGTAAATTTAAAATATAATATTATATAAAAGTATAATAGTAGTAAAATTATTTTTATATTGCATATTATATATATTATGAAAATAATAATAATATTACACCATATGATTTATTACTTATTACGTATATATTTTTGCAAAAGTACTTCTCTATTTTCTATTTTATAGACTTTAAATTTAAATTTGAAATATTTGTATAAATCTGGGATATTTAAAGATTTATTAATTTAGCTACGTTCATTGGAGGCGTGAAAAATTAAAAAAAAAATATTATATAGTTGACTGTATTATAGCTAGAGACCAACTTTATTATATTGAATAATCCCTGTGGACATACAATTCTTTGGGCTGCATATTGACGCTTGGTTTATTATAAAATATTTAATTTGGATGTAAGCGAGTGTTCAATAGTCGGGTGCGCCCGACTGCAATGATTTAAATTGTTCAATTATCAGTTTAAAGATTTGTCATCGGAGTTTGACTCTGCCAGGCTAAGAAGAAATAGAACATGTTTCATATATTTATATATGTATGTGTATAAATATACAATTATGATTAAGCATTGCTTTATCTTATAGGTATATATATATATATATATATATATATATATATATATATATATATATATATATATATATATATATATATATATATATATATATATATATATATATATATATATATATATATATATGTATATTGTAATTCTCTACAAGCTTAACGGAATATATAAAAATATAAATATAAATATATACATATATATCTTCTTTAATATATATATTTTTAATGTTATTTATATTTGATATATATTTATATTTATGTATATTATATATGCATAGTATTTTAGCTTTTGAGCATTCTTTCATAATAGAAGGCCGAGAATTATTTTAGAAGTTTTTACTACAGTGAACTAATTTTTTGTATTATAAGAATTTACTAAAATAAATTTGGATTAAAAGTTAATTACACGAAAAGCTTATTTTATTTTCATAAATAACAGAAAATCACAAATATATTTGGGTTTTTTGTCTAAAATTAAATATGGCTTTTATTATTTAATTTGACTATTAAATTTTTTTTATTTTTATAAACATTTATTTAAAATTGTAATATTAATTAACATTCTTTACATATTACTTAGAATTTTTAGGAACATTGTTTAATTACTTTCAGTATTTAAATTCTCAAATAATGTTAAATTTACTTTAAGTTTTCTTTGCAATTCAATAAAAATGATTTGTATTAAAATTTTATACAAATTTTAAATAATTTTTTAAATAAACCTTTTTCCTTTTTACATTTTATTAGTTTGCAAGCCTCCATTATACTCAATGACCAATCAACTTCATCAAATATTTTAGTTTTCATAAATCTATAATAATTTCTTTACCAGATTTACTTCACTATTTCACCAAGAAAATTTTGATTCATGCATTGCCAATAGCCTCATTGTACGCCACTTTTTTCTATTTAATCGAACTCTGATTAATGAAATAATTAATATATAATTTCATAAATAATTAAAAGCATTTGTGGAATGCTGGTGTATGAGTAATTTCACAATATAAATACTCAATACTATTTCAATGCTCAGATAAAATATTGCGTATTTATTAGATAGCTCTATACCTTAGACAATCGGAAGGACGGCGTAGCTGGCGACCTTGCACATGTTATGGCGGTTGCGGGCCAGCCGCATGTAGCCCTTCTCTCCCCAGCTTCCCCAGGAGTTCTTCAGCAGCCAAAACTTGCCGCCACGCTCGGCGCGACCGTACCCGACGGCCACCATGGCATGATTCACTTTTCGGCCACAGTGCCGATGGTTGAAGACGCCGCTTCGATAATGTTGGAATTTGTGGGCATCGACGGCCACAGAAATCGGACCCAATTTGGCGACAGCTGCAGCCAAAGATTTTTCATTGCGTGGCACTCTTGCCACCAAGGACACCGTAGCGCTGACATTTGAGTGACGGAATCGACATTTTCCAATGTGGCCCTCATACGGGTACGCGTTTTCATTGTCCACACCATTATTGTCCATCACATAACTCAGGGCACTCCACGGCCAACCACCGTGGCAGCCATGATTGCCATAGTGTGCAGTGCAGTCCATTAAGTTCTGCTCGGATAGCGAAATCAACTGCTTCGTCTTAATAAAATGCTGTCCCTCTAGAGTGCCCGTAGCAGAAAATGCCCAGCAGGAGCCGCACCTGCCCTGGTTCTTCACTGCCGTAACGGCGCCCTTGGCGCGCCAGTCAATCTCGTTTGGTATGCCAACAGTATGAGGTGAATAGACCAAGTCGATGCTGGAGTCGAAGTCAGTGGTGTTCATGGATGGTAGCATTATGTCCTCGAATTCCTCCGCAAGCATGTCGGAGAACTGGTTGACGCCCATTTCGTAGGTCTCCTCGCCTCTGGCATAGCGTGCGTTGTGCTCGTTGATGGTTTGTTTATTGAGCTTGAAGATGCGCATACGCAGCTCCTCCTCGTAGCTGTTTTCGTAGTCCTTCTCATACTCCAACTTGAAGGACTCAAACTCGGCGGCAAGTACATCCTCGTGGTTAGGAGCCTGGCTGGATGCCACGGCTAGTCCGATTAAGAGCAAAACAACCGATTTCATCGTTAGCTTTGAGTGTTTAACAATGGCGATAGCTTCCCTAGTTTCACTGCTTTATATACGCCAATCATGTTACGCATATTATTTCACTTATCGCATTGGAAGTGCGTTTCTATTAATTTGTAGGTCTGCGGTTCTTATAAAATATGCACTCATTCTATTTACTCTTAAATTCAAAATATTTAATGAGTGTTTTGTGAGTCAGGCGAATATTTTTTATTTAAAATATTTCTTAATTGAAATCCTCAAGTGCGTTTTCAAGTTAACGTAAAAAGTGTTGCATATGTTGGGGCGCAATAAATTTTATAAATATATGAATCAGGGATCCATATATTTGCAGTATATACGCTATACCATTATATAGAAAATAAATAATTTAAGATATTTATACTCAATTTAATTTTAATTATATGATACTTATTATTACTATATTATTTTAATAATATTAATAAAATAAAATAAAATAATAAAGATTTAAAACACGAGAAGTTTAAATACATTAAAAAAAATATTTAAAATATTTGTTTAAATATTTGACTATGAATAAAAAATTTAACAAATTTTATTTGAAAATTTATTTATTAGTAAAAATATATATATATATATATATATTTTATAAAAATTTTAATAGTTTCCATTTAAAGTTTATATTTTATATTTAAAATTATTAAAAATTTATTGATTTATCTTAAATAAAATATAAATACCAAAATATTTAAATTTTTTTAAAAATTTAAAATTAATTCAATAATTAAATTTAATATATTATTGATAGAACCAAGCAGAAAGTATTTTCTATTCAAATCTTAAATTTAATATAATATAAGATCTCTCAAACGCTACTTTCCCAGCATAATTAATCACGAAGAACAAATCTAAGACGAAATTTCAGATAAGTTGCCATCAAGAATGTGTCACAAATCATTTACCCCTCGAGTGGCAGCCCCACCTATTCTCGGTGGGGGAAAGTGGAAGTGATATTAGTGCAGTCGTGGATAAATAGAAAGCCACACAGAAATTGAAACAGTTGCTTGGAAAAATCAAAGACGAGCAGCGGGGAGAGCAACGAGTCTAGTTGCCCCAAAAACAACAGCCACTGAAGCAAAACCTGGCCTCGTGTAACACAATCCGTGCGTAACTGCAATTACTTAGTACGTTCCGTGTATCTCTATGTATCTCTGTATCTGTGTATCTGACGGATGCAGGCGCAAGAGGTGAACAAACTCTGCTGCGCATGCGTCGCCTTCATTTGTGGTTTCTTCTCCACGCTCAACACCCTACCTATACAATATGAAATATTTGTGTCCATTTCCGTCCGTGCGACAACTCCTGTTGCCGAGTTGAATGAACTTCGCACGCATCCTGACATCCAGAGAGACTTGTTGCTACAATGGGTACAGTTGCCGGGCTGCCCACGAGGTGTGTGTTTCGTTGTTTGTTTTTTTTTTTTTTTTTTGGAATTTGAGAGTTGTTAATACAAATTTGATCTTGTTAATTGAAATATAATTGAATATATGTGTATGCTATATACATATATTATTATTATTTACTTTTGAAGTCTGCAAAATATCTTTAAGTATATTTTTGGATTAGATAAACTACTCTCATCTCCTTCTGTTAATACAATTGCTAATTGGTTAACTATTTTCCATTATTTTTATGATATGAAGAAAGGATCTTGGCTCGGACACATTTGAAAAAAAAATCTATTTGTTTAAATAATTGAATAATGTTTTAGAAAGTATTAATATTACTTTCGGAAAAATCTTAAAAATGTAGAAAAATTGTAGACGAATTTTTGAAATAAATTATGAAAATTTGGTTAACAAAATTTGCGTTTAGAAGGCGACAACAATTTATGGTAGTTTACATGTGTTGCGTATTGTCTTTATATTATAAACATACAGTAAGCCTATATAACTGTTTTTTGGATGATTTGTCTAGCAATGTCAGTGACAATAATTTATGTTTATATATCACTTACAAGAACTTTCAGTTTTATGCCTCTGTAAACAGATTTGTCAGAGGAGGAAAAGAGATCGGGATTTGCATATTTCCGAGCTGTTTCGAAATAGACAGACACTGCGTCTGCTGAGGTAAGGAATCTAACAGAGAAGTGACGGACCCGCGTCGACGCACGTCCGATACGGCTGGGGCTATTTTTAGATGCCTCTCGTCTTCGCCTTCGTGTCGCGCTGCCTTTTCCGTATCTTCGTCTAGTTAGGAGCCGAGGGTCTCTTATTGCCGAGGGCTGGTGCCTTGGGCTGCACACAGCGGCACAGCTCGAGCATCAATTCAATTGCATTCCAGCGCGCGTTCGGTCCAGAGAGAGAGTGAAAGAGATACGGCAGCCAATTCGAAACCGATATAGACATAGATATACGTATACGATTTCAAGAATCAATGCTATGCCTTGGATTATCAGTGAATGTGTCTATGAAATTTAAGCAATAGTGATAAACAATTGTGCTCGGTTCCTATCAAAACATACCAGAAATATACCAAAAAGGATAACTCATATAAATATATAAACAAATATACCAAAAATCTTAATGCACAAACCTAAAAGTGTTCAGCGAGGAGTTTGGCATCTACTCTATTTCTAAAACTAAAAGGAAGAAAAACATATTTTTAAAAGAAAAATTAAATCAAATATATCATAAAGGTGTGTATGAAAATGTGATTTAAAAATAAATTGTATATGTTATATATGAAATATAAATTATATGCAAAAAAACATTATTTGTGATCATAAAAATTGTTATTTATTTGAATTTAATATATATAAAAAATTGTTAAATTGTTTGAACAATAAAATAAAATATTTATAAAAATGTTTTGAAAATTCGAATTTTGCAAAGTCTTCAAGAACCAAAATTTTATTAAAATTAAAAAAATAAAAATTTTATACATTTAAAAATGTATTTAAATATTTATAATATACATATAGAGATAAGAAAATAGTAAAAATTTTAATTTTTTTAAATATGTAAAATACATAATATAATATAATAAAAAATATAAATATATAAAATATAAAAAAATTTAAGTTCTAATTTAAATGTAGTGAACATATTTATATTTATTTTTAAAAGAAATAAATTAAATAAAAGTATTTTAATATTTAAATTCAAATACTTGGTAGTACATAGATAAATATATGTGCTGTAAGTCTAAGTATCCCCTATATCATTAAGGTATAACCCTATATCATTTGAGTATACCCTACATTGATTACTGCAACTTGCTTTGGCTTTTCTCCTGGTAAATGAGTAATGCGAATGTAATTTGATGTCAGGGCTGGTTGACAGAATTAGCATGCCTCTTCCATGTCGCATCAAACGGTGCGAGGCTACCAAATATAGCGCCAATGAGTGACCACATCCCAAAGCATTTAAGTGCCAATGTCTGGAACAGAAAGAGCTTCAATTTAAATTGGAAAATACGACTGAAATATGTCGCCAGCAGTTCCCCTTTCCACTTTTCTCATTTCACTTTCCACAAGAGAAAAGAACAAACGACAAAATGAGAAAAAAATGAAAAAAAAAAACAATAAAGAAAAACCGAAGGAAAAACGTAAACAACAAGCAAAAGAGTGAACGAGGCCCAAGTTCAAGATTCTCTCACAGTTAGAGTCGGGGATGGGGCTCCCAGCAGCTAAAAGTAGAAACACACGACGAGACGACGCAATAAACCGAATGCCGAAAGTAGTTTAATGCAGTTTGCTGGGGATCCTTGACTTCTGCTGCCGCTGCCGCTGCTGCTGATGCTGTGACTGCTGCTGTTCCCAACTGTTCCCCGATGCATTTTCCCGCTTTGGCGCACGACAACAACAATAACACGAACAGCAGCAACAACAACAATGGAAAGAGACATAGCTGCGTTTAGTTCCTCTGCCTGCCTATGAGCATTGCCGTTCCCGAGCCGATAGTTTGCTTGATCTATTTTTGGCCTAGCCAAGCCCAAGCATTGTCTTGTCGCCTCGAGTAATTTGTTTGTTGCGTTAGTTTTTGTAGGCAGCCTACACTGAGGAAAATAATGTGGTACAAATATGTTAATATATATAAAAATACAAATACTTTTATATTTAAAATATAGAGAGAGTGAGACATGCAGTAAAGCGATGGAAACTTGATTCAGTGTAAGTCGTTCATTTAGTGAGCGAGAGAGAGAGAGAGAAGTAGTTCATTTAAATGTTCAAGTAGAAGAGTCAGTTGGTTCATTTCAGGTAGACCATTTCAAGTTCAGGTGCCCCAATGCCCTTAATATGATTGTTTCATTTAAACTAGTTTAACATGGAACTTTAATTTCTGTTTATACGTTCTCTCATTTAAAGTCGTTTATTTTGAAACCATTTAAAAGAATCACTCTCAACTAGAATCAGTTGCCAATTGAATTCCAATTGGAAGTTTGTGCAAATGAAGAAAACACTTTCAAGCAAGTTGGCAGCACATTTTGTCAAATTCGCGAATTATTCACCTCCTTGCGCATAACTTTGCTATAAGAAGTGCACTCGGCCATTTGTACAGGTGTTTTAGGGCACACAATTTGTCGCGCAGTGTAGACAATATTTATATACACACATATCGGCAGCTGTTGGATGTGACAACAGCGGGACAGTGGCAAACAAACAAAGTGGCTGATCAATAGCAAACGCCATTGGCATCGATACTTTTAAGATCGGCATCGAAAACAAACAGAAACCGTGAAAAATGCAAAAATTCTTTTCGTTTATGGCAAACACACACACACACACACACACACGAAAAGGCGATGCCAAGTGAAAATGCAACTGCAACGGCAACTGCAACTGCGGCGCGTGTTAGTTTTTCCCCAATGGCTCGCAAATTAAAAATAGTGAACATTAGATGAGCGAACACCAACAACAACAAGCCGAGCTACTTGAGCAGCGTCTGGAAATGTCAAGAGTGCGTCGACATTGCATGTTGACAGTGGAAATGCAACGGCAAACGTCAACGCTGACGCTAGCAGAACTATTACGAGTTCCATGTACCATCAACAATAACAACAACAACAACATGAGGAGGAGAGGCGCGCGCGCGCTCATCCCCCCGCCCCTCCAACGCAGACATGCCGCACAGAATCGTTGCAGGGGGCAACCAAATGGAGTTGCCCATAAATGGGGGAAGTTGCGTGCGCATCTATCGTGAGTCCACTTCCGTCTCCCACCTCTCTCTCTCACTCACTTAGAGTGAGTGTGAGTGAGTGCATGTGTGTGTGTGTGTGTGTGTGTGTGTGTGTGTGTGTGTGTGTGTGTGTGTGTGTGTGTGTGTGTGTGTGTGTGTGTGTTTGCCTGGCTACCAGGCGTGTGCGCATGTGAGAGCTGCCAGATTTATGTTGAAACAATTTCACATTGCGCTGGCATTAAGATGCATTAAAGCCATAGGCTTATCATTTACAAGCTCGCACCTAAAGATACACAAAAGCGTAGGAAACTCACACATGGAGCTGAGCGTAGCAGAGAGAGAGAGAGGCAGAGTTAGGACGAGTGAGAGAGAGAGAGAGAGAGAGAGAGAGACAGAGCAAACTAGAGAGTAGAGCTGGAGTTCATTTCCGCTGGCGCTGCGCGGTTTGGCTGCCATTTTAGTGCATTTTTACGACTGAAAGAGAGTGAGGGAGGAGAGGAGGGTCTTCGAATGTTGACAAGAAATGTGCAACGCCCAGAGAAAATTAGAAATGTTAGGTATCTAGACTATAAGTTAAGGTATATACGGATCAGTGGTCAAAGAAGTATCTCTGATGCAAAATTAATTTGAATTATTTGCTTTATATTAAATATTATTATTAAATGAAATTCAAACAATTATGAATTGAATTAAACATGTATTTAAATATATATTTCAAAATTATATTTCCAAATAATGTAAGAGTATTAAGCCCTCGACTGCTCGCGATTCGCCCCTATTCCCTATTGTGGTTTAATGGCGCATTTGGTGGATCGTTAAAGTCAAGTCCCCAAATGGCGTTCAATTTCAATTTTGTTTTAATGTGCAATAAGCAAGCTCTTTTACAGTTGTTCATTTGGACTAATTGCACACGTTTTTTCTGCTTGCAGTTGACCCCATGTCAATGGCCACAATGCAGCTGCAGTCGATGGACGTGGAGCTGGAGCTGGAGACGCCGCCGTTGCCGATACATCCACCGCCCAACATCAATGCCAGCGGCATTGTCTATGGCTTTCGCACACGCCACTTGTCCTGCATCGAGGAGAATGACTCCGACTCGCTGCACGGCTCGTCCATACCACGTGCCTATGATCTCATGCAGCAGGCGGATGAAACCTTTCAAAAGCTAAACGCTGGACAAAACTACGCAACGGAGGAGGAGGACGAGGAGCAGGATGTGGATGGGGACGACCAAACGGATGAGAATGAGGACGTGCAGGACACCATTGCCATGATCGATGAGTCGCGCCTATGTGATGCCAACTATCTGGACGAGCTGATCGCCGAGGAGCAGCATGAAGCAGCGAACACTGCGCTGGTCGACTCTGGAAATGTGGAGGAGGATTTTTGGCAGCCCAGTTTCAATAGGAACGACATCATGATGACCTCTTGCTACGGCACACTGAACAGCTCCTTTGGCAGTGAGTTGTCCACTCCAGCAGCGACGCCCAAGAAGGCGCCGGAGCCACTGTATGCCACGCCCGAGAAACGTCGCAAAAACAATCGCAGCTTCGACTCAACCTGCGCCTCGCAGACCAGCTCCATTTATGGCGGCTCCATGAATTCCTCCCTAGAGCTCAACTACATAATGAGCGGGGCGAGTACGTTGCGTGGCGCCTCTGTGCCGCCCATGGACCTATCCCTGATATCTAACGACGGCATCAGCGCCCTCGACTGGGGCTCGGCTAGTGTGACGTGCGTCTTGGACACCGGCAATGGCAATCCCGCCGAGGAGCTCGACGAGGAGACAGCAGCGAAGTGCCTCAGCGCAGCGGAGAGCGGTAAGTGATGGCCTTTTAAGGAATTTTCTCCTATATCCAACATTTTTGTGGAGCTTTAGGCTCTTCTTAAATATAATAACTCGAAGAGATTTAGTCAATAATTAAATCAGTCAAAAATTTAATTTGATTACTTTTATTCCCCGACTCGAAAAACTTGCAAGCTTCAATCAATTTTTAATTCAATTATTCGATCAAATTAATTAAATTTATCTGCAAAATGACAAAATGATGAATTTATGCGCTTCTTTAGCCAAATGGATTTCACTTTGACCCATTTATAAGCTCGTTGACGATTGTCAGGCAATCGATCAATGCATCCGGACAGGTTAACCAACTAAGTCAAGCAAACCCATTTATAATCCTTCATTACCTGGCAAACAGACAAAGCGCACAAAGAGCTTTTAATGATCCGCTCGCAGACTCCTTTCAGTGCTCGGCATTAGAAAGGTGGCCCGCAAGGCGGTGGCTGACCCCCACAAAAAACGAAGCCACATTCATTGCCACATCAAAAACCAACAAACTAAATAAACCGACAGAGAGAGAGAGAGACAAAGAGAGACAGAGAGAGAGAGAGAGAGAGAGAGAGAGAGAGAGGGAGCGAGTGAGAGAGCTGCAGTGAAAGCCATCAGGCTGCCAGGCAGACCATTTCACACAGATGTTTAACAGGCCAGTCAGGGTCATAAATCATCGACCAATATATATGTATATATAAATTTGGATATGCATATGTAAATATATATCTCTTTCTATATCCCTCGGGTGAAATCCGCTGACATTGACAGTTTCTAATAAGAAAATTGTTGGGATTTATGCCGCCCCGTTTTGGCCGCTCCTTGCCGCCCCGTCACTCCGCTCGCCCGCTCAACTTTAATTTAAAACTAATCAATAAAACGGCACAGAATGCAACGAAATCTATTCAACAAATTGCAAAATGATGCTGCAATGTGCAATGTCACAGTAATTTACGTGCCGACCACAAAACTGATGAAAATTTATGCAAAGGGTTAAGTGTCAGACTCGTCGGAGCTGTGCACAGTGGCACAAACTAAACATTGAGTGGGCTAAAATAAAGCATTGAAAATTGATTTATGATCAATTAAATAAATGACTAACTGTTCAATTACTATATAAAATCAACATATATATATTTTTTATTTTCTTAATTAAAAAAAATATTTTTCCTTATCTTTTATTTAAATATAAATTCAAATTTTGATTCAAATATTTAATTTTAATTTTTTTAAAAATGAATTATCCTTTTTCTTGATTTAAATCATAACATGAGTTATTATTTAAATATTTATTTTTTTTATTTCATTGTTTTCCTTTTTTTATTTAAATCAAAATATAAATTTTTATTTAAATATATATGTTATTTTATTATTAATTTTCTTTTTATTTGTTCAAATATAAATTCTAATTTTTATTTCAATATTTTATTTTTATTTAAGTTAAAAAATTTATTTTTTTTCTAAAATGAAAAATTTGTATTTATTAAAATTGAATTAAATATTTAAATTAAATTTAAAACAAAAATAATAAAAATTGTAATAATAATACTGTTCAGATATTCCTTATCAAGGGAAAACTATACATGAGACGTATTCAGTTTACTGAATAGAATAATTATGTTTCTAATCTACTTCCCTAAATTCATCCTCACCTTTTTTTGATGAAACATTTCAAACAGTGCCCACTGTGCAATATTTTCATCCATATTCCACACTCTTTTTGCCTTGCCTCGCGTGCAAAAGTGAAAAGTCATGAATCATATACATATATACATCATGTGCACAACGCACCTTTGCAAACTGAATAATAATGTTAATGATGATGATAACGATGATGATGATTGTAATGATGATTGGGTATTGCAGTTTGCTAAGCTGTCCAAGCTCCAGCGATCCATTGGAGTCGCTAGACTCTGAAGCATAGAATTCGAGTGGCCATAAAGTTACATTGCTTATCGCTGAAGAACTTTTAAAAAACACTTGAGATAGCGCGCTGAGAACGTGCAGTGAGACCGAGACCCAGAAGCAACACGGTGCCCCAAGAGACACAGGTAGAACAAGTGGGAACTTTCCAGCTGGGCATAAGCGACTGCGGCTTACTCTCTTTAAGACTGTAGTGCCTAATGTTAAGAGCGTCTAGATTCTTAGAGAAGGTGCCAAGTGCTGTTCATTATAGCTTCCTTCCTGCAATTTATATGAAGTATGCAATGCAGTTTAAACAAAACCAATATACCCTTCTTTACAAACAAAGGAGCATATCTAGTCAACTAAATGTAAAGGTGATCTCATGCTGGTCATATACCTTTCAATACTCAAGTTTAACGCGATAGTCTAAAAGCTAATATACTTGCTCTTACGCTCTCAGAACAGAGTATAACCAGATAGCATTATATCTAGAGCATTCTTAAATGCTGCTTATACATATTCCTATATATATACAATATTCCATACAATGCGCATATTAAATAAACTCGAACTCTTTATGAGCAAAGCCAATACACCCCTTTTCGCACGCTGTGTACAGCGTATAACAAGGCCTAAATACACACACCGCATGCCACTGAAGAAAGAGATAGTAGAAGAGATGCGAGAGGTGTGTACGAGGATCGAGAGGAGTCAGTGGCAGCAGCAGCAGCAGCAGTTGGAGCTGGAGTTGGAGTGCTGGAGTGTCCGCTTGTTAGGTATTGCTTGTATCTACAAATAGACTCCGTCGAGCTGACGGCCACAAGACAAACTCAAACAAAAGACCAAACGGTAGTTGCCATGAATGGTCCGTCGCACCAAAAACCGGCTGACAAAAGAGAGAGAGAGAGAGAGAGAGAGAGAGAGGGAGAGAGATGGAGAAAAAGAAGAAACAGAACCGAAAGAAAACTTCGCTTGCAACTTTGTTGTGGCAACAAGCAGCAAACATCGTCCAGTCGCATCTCTTGCCCCGGCGACTATTTATTAACATTGAGCGCTACAGCGAACACCCAATAACAACGTCTGTCCGCCTAGTTGAATGCATTTTGTGTGTTCAACGATTTCCCACAACTGATATATACCTATATATCTGTATATATAAATTGATTGGCTCTTCCAATATTTATGACCTGCAAACGCTTGTAGATTTCCTTTTCTCAACTCTTGCGTTGCTCTCTTGGTTTTTAGCATAGATAAGCTAGAGATATATTTAGTCGGACGGTTTGAATAGTTTTCGAAAATTAATGGTTTCACTTTTCATTTAGAACAGTGAGAAAGAAAATCCTTTTGATGTAGATATTGGTCTGGCGAACTGAAGGAAAATTAATCTTATTCTGAACCGAGTTAGGAACTACTGTTAAAAATGTGGAAATACTGCGTCTATAAATCATCCTCATCAATTCCATATAGACTTTCATAGTTTCAATTCTTTTAATAGAACGATATCTCATTAGTATTATAGATCATTTTTAAATTTCAGTCTAGAGTTCAATTGTCTTAGACATTATATATCGATATATATCGATAATCACATTGATTAGGATTTCAATAAGTATAAATATGAATTTAGGGAATCTATACATATATAACTTACATTACATAATATCAAGATATCTGACAAATTATGAAAATATTTTGATTGTATAAAAATTTCGCTCGATTTCAAATACATTTTAATACAGTCTATCGAAATATGATAAATTTACTAGATAAATTATCTAATACTAAATTAATACATCTATAGACATGATCTAATAGGATATATCGATATACATCATCTAGCGACATGTTCATATTGTCGACCACCCATTGATAATCACGTAATACTCTGTCGCCGTTGGCATTTAGAACAATAGACCACAATAGAGCGTATCACAATGGAACCAGGTAGTTGCTAAGTAGCCCAATCAGAACGCACACAGTGAAGCACATGTAAAGCGCTCAAATGACACAATCTTGATTAATGAGCCACGCTGTAACGGATGGCGATTTGTAATGGCTTACATTCGACTATTTCGAAAGGGAAATCTGTGCTAGAGTTCTATTTTTAATAGAGTGATGCAAAAATCAATCAGTTTTTATTTTCTAGTTGATAAGCGATTTTTAAGTGTGGGCAATAGAAATATTTCCGATTAGATTTAAGCATAATGATTTGAAATTCTCGGTATGAAATCAAAAATGATTAAATGTTACAAGTCAATATCTGTTGAGAATCTATGAAGAACTCTTCTAGAGTTGTCGCTGTGTAAGTCAAGCAGTTTAATGAACATTCGATGAGGAGTTCTGGGTCTTGTAGACTTTTGTCTTTAATACGATTTGTAAGCTCTCCACTCTCTAGTCTTCCATCCTTCGTTGACCCTTGTCAAAAATGATCCGTTCTGCACCTAATGTAACCCTTATTAGAGCTGTTTATCTGCATTTTGAAAAACCTGTGGGAAGTCAGCACGAGGCAAAGTCTTGCTGCTTGCGTCATCAGCTCAGCGCCGTTGGCTGTGTCGCTATTTCGGGTACGCGTGATAAGCGCGAGTCAGCGCCTCAATCAGTCAAAACTCACAAGAAAACAACAACAACAACTACAACAAATACAAATACAAATACAAATAGGAGCAACAGAAACAACAACGTGAAGCGTGAATGAATTTTTCCACACAAATTGAAAATGAAAATGAAATGTGCGATAGTCAACTGATAAGCGGCAGCAGCGAACACGCTCAGAGCGCCGCATTTAGATCTCGTATCAGCAGCGGAGAGTAAGCAGACAGACAGAGAGGGAGAGAGAGAGAGAGAGAGAGAGAGAGCGAACGAGAGAACCCACGCAGTGACTCAGAGCGGAGTTTTGGTTAACCGGTAAAGCGTTTCGTGGAGACTTTCCATTGTAGAGTTGCGCTCTCAGCTGACTGGGCTGACACTTGTTTGGCTTTGCTGCTCGGTGCCTTCGTTCAGTCTTGAAACGCGTTTCAAAGCTCGCGCGTCGCGTCTTCCTCGTCAGCGCTCGTTTACGTCTGCAGCGATCGCGTCTAGCGCGACTTCATTTGGATACGGTTTCATTACGCGTCTCGTGTGTAAATTGCTCAAACGAAAAGCGCAAACTTGCAAAAATTAACGAAATCTATGCCGGCTGCGTCTACCGGTCGTATGTGTAACGGTATTCTAATTGTGTCTATCTAGCGATAACTCGTAGTGAACGAAGTAAAATAATAAAAAAATTAAAAAATAACTGCCAATTAAACTGTGTAGAGAAAAAGATTAAAAATTCCCACTATATATACAAGAAATTTTGAAAAATTCCCTTGTGCAACATCTTTATAAACGAAGACAGCAAAAAAGTGGAATCGAAAAAAGATCGTGAGTCTGTGTGGAGAAGACAAAATGTAACTTGGCCATAATCGATTGGCAACAACTGCAAAGGATACGTCAGGCTGCAGCAAGCAGCTGCATCTGCCACACACACACGCATACATATATATATATATATAGATGTTGTTGCACATATTCTGAATACATCAAGCACACAGACACATGAGGCAGCCTGCCATATAAAAGATACATGCCATGTTCCCACTAACCAACCGCTCTTCGAGTGGCAAAAACACCAACAACATCAACAACAACAGCAGCAGCAGCAGCAGCGGCGGCGGCGGCGGCAGCACCATTGGCAGCATCGACAACGCAAAGGATAAAATAAATTTCCAAAATAATTGGAGCTGCAATAAAACAACCGGTCGACGCGCTGGAAGTGGGTATAGCTGCAGTTTCTTAGGTAAATTCTCATGGGTGCCATAAGAACAAATAACCGTTAAGTGTGCCATACGTCATTATGGAGATTGGAAACTTTATTATATATATTTTTGTGTAGAACTTGAAGTTGAAGTCAATTGAATAAGCTAACCAACCACATCATTACTGATTGCTGCATAGTGTGAGGGTTCCATGATTATTTATTGCTCATCATTAGAAATTGATTTTTCGGCTATTCATTTAAGCCTTAATTGTAAAAGGTGTTTCACGCAGCGTCCGTTCCGCCCATCTTCAAATTCCATTCAAATTACATTGCTTTCCATTATTGCCTTGATCATCCATGTCTCTCTCTCTCTCTCTCTCTCGTTGTAGTCGTTCTTCCTACATTTTGCACTCATTTACATGTCGCGTCGCCAGACAGAATATTCCAGTTGCCCTCTGTGGAGAGACAATGCAACTCTTTTTTGTCAGTGGCTGGGCCATGCAAGGGGTCGGCAGGAAGTCTGCCATGAGAAATGCCATAAGAATGCCAGCAGCAGCGGCGTCTTCAGCTGCGCTTTGCGCTTGCGCAATTCGTAAAGCTTTTTTTTTTGGTTTTGCTTTGCTTTTGCGCTCCTTTCGTTGCGCATGCCAAAGCTTCAATAGAGAGGGACAGATAGGGGGAAGGGCAATGGCAATGGCAAGAGTGGAGAGCGCACGTCGGTGTGTGCTTTTATTTGTTTGCTGTGTAGAATTCCCAGAAATGTTTTATTTCGAAATTTGTTAACAAGCAGACACAACACACACACACAGACACACAGACATGCTTCTCTCCACACATTGTCTACAGGAGCGGCAGCAGCATGGGAGGGTTTTTCGAATAGTGTATCAAGTGTTTGCACGTTTATATTGTTTATGTGCTGCGCTTTCAAGTTGAAGGTTAAAGTTGAGATTTTGAGTTAGAAAATGAGTGTAGAGATTGTACATACATACATATGTAGTATGTATGTCTCTCTGTTTGTTTGGTTCTTGAGATCTTTGAATTCGCTTCGAGTGGCAACAGACAAATCCTTTGTCTGTTCGCATCTTCGAGACCTTCAGCCGCATGGCACAAAAGAAAGAATTTACACATTTTTGACGAACTCGCCGACAGCTTGAAAATATTTACCTTTATTTGTCGAAAAATACAGCAACAGGTACTCAATTAAGCCAGACAATGGACAACATCAAATGCCAATCAAACTGTGAGCATAATAAAATAATAATAATAATAGTAAAAAATAATCATAGTGCAGTGGAGTGTGATGGCTCGCAAATTAAGCACGCCCATCGTGGCTATATTCAAATGATTTTTAATCGCAAATGGCTAGAGCTGACCCGTCATAACAAGTCTAATTAAGACGCTTAAAATAGCAGCAACAACAAGTTGAATAAATTTAGTTTTGCAGCTGTTTAAATATCGAGGTTGCCGCATTTAGAAAGGGAAAGACCCACAGGGAAGAAGCAGCAGTGGCAGCAGCAGCAGAATGCCATGAGTTAAGTGTTGCTGCCAAAACACACCCTCAGGGCTCATTAGGAGCAGTTGCGTGCATGTGTGAGTGAGATTTATTAGCAAACACTGCCGGCAAATTAGCTGGAAATGTGCAACACGCAGAGGCGGCGTAGGGAGGGGTGAGAGGATTCAGGGGGAGTCGGACTGGAGTGGACTGGAAAGTGGCCCGTGGGCTCTCTTGGCTGCTTAATTGCGCGGCTGTGCTCAGCGGGTCGTCTGGCCAAATGAGCGCTTAAAGTGTCGGCGATGTTAGATTGCAACATGCGGCAGCCGCCACTGCGAATGGCATGCAAAATCCAAACAAGTTGGCAGCCCTGCGCGCACAGTTAAAGCCGCTGCGCATGGCAAATCGCATTCGCTCAGTCGCATTTTGAATTATTTGACACTTTGCATGCGCCCATCTGCCATTCTCTGTTCCCCTCGCTCTTGCCTCTCTCTATCTCTCTCTCTTTGTCTCTATCTTTACTTGCAGTTTATTAACTCATTATTTTGCATTGAGCGCCTCTGGCCAGTGGCTAAAGTATGTTGCAAAAGTTTCCTCTGCCTTGACAAGTTGTTGTCTCTCTCACTCACTCTCTCTATCTCCGTTGCACAACTTTCCTTGAGCGCATCGCACAATCTTTTGTAGTTGATTGAGTGCTCGGCACTCTTTTTCTCATTAGTGAAATGCATTTATATTTTTTCTCTCTTCTTCGTAATTTTGAACATAAAGCTTAATCACTTTGCGGCTTGTCTTTTAATTAAGGCAATCAATAATTTGTGAGTAATCCTTAATTGATGCCGGCAACAAAACGAAGCGTCACATGCTGAAAATTTCTTTGCAAATAATTTTTAACAATTTTTAATCGAATTTCTTTGAAAAAGAAGAACAAGTTTGGCCTGTTGAGGGCAGTTGAATTGATATGATATTGATCTGAATTACATTATGTGATATCATATGAATATATATTAATATGAATCCATAACTATGATATGATATCATATTCTTTCTTTATTTATGAAACAGAAATAAGTGTGGGAAAGCTTGGAATTAAATTAATTTGTTTCGTAAAAAAAGAGTTGAGAGAATGATATATTTTTCTAGGGTTCGCCTTATACTATTTATTTTTGTGGTTTTCGTGTTTAAACTAAAATAAGTTTCTTTTGTTATAAAAAGTAATAAATATTCGTTATCCAATTGCTCCACTCTAGAGGCCTTTTATGTATATAAAGCCTTAGTTTTCCACCTTCTGCTTCTCTATAGGTCACTCTCCACTCTATAGGCCTTTTATGGACAGTTAACAGTCATACTATACCTTCTCCAATTAATTTCGACACGAAATTTAGTTTTTTTTTTTGCATTTAAATAATTGTTGAATTGTTGACCTCCAACAAGAGTCGACTCGAATGCCGACAAACATTTGAAACACACACAACAAAAAGAAAAAAAACAAAATCTTATTAATTATTTGCACATTTGTTTGTTGAAATTGTTGTTTTCGATTGCCAAATAGCAATAGCTGCCGCGTAACACTTTACTTTAGTAAACGCGTCGGCCAAAGATAAAACAAAAGTAAAAATAAAAAGAAGAGAAAAAACAATCAAAAATTCATATCTCATCTGTGTCGAAGTCAAGTTGTAGGCGTTGCTCGACGGTAGCTTCGACATTGTCAAAAGAGACATCAGCAACTTGATGTGGACACGTGCAAAAAAAAAGAAGCAATCGAAACAATTAACAATATATGAATACATTAGGGAATGCCCTTAATGAATGAGATAGAGCTAGTTGTTGAGTTAGCTATGAAAAAAAAAAATAGATGCAAAAAATACTTTTTATTTTACTTCATTTAAATTTACCTAATTGGAAAAAAAGAGTTTTTAAACTAGGGAGTACCCTTCATAAAAATCAAATAAATAAGAAAATTAAATAATTATTTGATATTTATATTTGATATCGAGAATTTGTTTACTAGGGAAGGCCCCTAATGGAAAAAGATAGTAATATTATAGTTACCGAATATTATTGAATATGTTCATGGATAGACATTCAAGCCACAATTTCGATCTGTTTTTTAGCTTCCCCTTAAATTAGTGTGAATTATTGAATGGAAGACAATTGCTATAGAAATTAGATACTGCCGATCAGGCAATCAATTCCGTTTTGTTTATAAAATCATTTCATGCACATATTGATTTCATCAATCAATGACAAAGTCATTTGTAGATATGGTTTCTATGATATTGAATATATATATCTAATAGCAAAAAATGTTACCAAATTTAAAACTAAATCTATATTTATAAAGTAGAATTCCCTTAAGTTCAAACTTCAAACTCTTCAATGAAAATATTTTATGTATCAGCACTAATTCTAATCTTCATTTAAAAGACATTCCTCAAATAGTAGATTAGTTAGTCACATTCAAGAATTTCGCCTACTTGTGTTGGATTCTTTTATACGGAAATTTATCAATCAAAAGCTTTGATGACGTATTACCAACAACTCATTTTAGTTCTTAACTAGTCAGTGATTATATATTAAACATCATTTATAACTGATTAGTTTTTGATTTAATTATAGCTTTAAAATGAATTTCAGAGAATTATAATTTGACAAGAGTTTTACCTGAATTTTATCTTTTATATATAAATATATATATAATTATTAGTCAATCATTTCTTTTTTTTTTTGCAATATTCATTCATTTAGCACGCGAAATGCTTTGATAAGATAAGAAAACATTTATATATTTATGTATATGTATATATACATATAGCGCATATCTATAAGAATTCCCCGACAGTCGCGGCTTTTGACCGGCGCACCTGTCGCACCTGTATTTGATAAAGTTTGTAGGCGGCGCCAGGCGTTCGTCGCGCTTTACTTCTTTTGTTTTATTTGATTTTATTTTTTTCGCTTCAATATTTGCCAATAATTAAAGGCAAAAAAGAAGGTAATTGGCTTTGCTTGTTAACTCGGCTCGTATGCAAACACAGCTCGCTATCTGAGTCGCGTTTGCTTTGTAGATTGTCGCGAAAAACAATTACAAATAGTTCGCCATAGTTGAGGAAGCGAATTACTTTGGCTCTTTTTTCTGCTCGCTCTCCAGAGCAAATTCGAATTTGCTTAAATTGCAAACACAAAAAGAAGCCAAATGTTTGCCCAGCAATTTGTTGTGTGAGCTGTGTCTCGGTGTGTGTGTGTATGTGTGCGGGGGAGCGGCGAGAGAGCGTGACTTTGGAGCGTTTGAGCTCAAAAGATTTGTTCGAGTTTGCAGAGCTTGAGGTTCGGCCATGGCTGTGGGTCAGCCAGATAGCCAGGGTCAGCACTGGGTCAGCAGTTGAGCAGCTGGGCAGCTGACCTGAACGTGTGTGTGAGAAAAGAGATCTTTGATTGTTTGAGCAGTTGTCAAATGTTAAGTTTAGTAGTAGGTAGAACAAAATGTAAGCAAGCTTAATACCACATAAAAAACATATTAAGAAGAGAAAGATCGAATAAAAGAGATAAAGATAAGTACTAAGTTAGTTTAAGAGAATGCTTCTCAGCATATTCAAGTTCTTTCCCCATAACTCTTATCTATGTTACTCATCAATTCTTTGTGAAATTACAAATTTAATTGAGACATAGACAAAGAGTGAGTGAGAGAGGGTGAGTAATCAAGTCATTAGTAGATCAGGGAATATAACTTATCCAATTTTTCTTTACTTAAAATATAGAGTGAAGTGAGAAAGAAAGAGAACGAAAAAGAAATTGATCTCGAACTCTTCTAATTTCTCAGTATCCTGTCCCTAACACAATTTCTGATTTTCTATGCGATGTTCATACATTAAATTTAAGAGAAATAAGTTAAGGGACTGTGCATTACTTCTATCTATTTAATTAATTATTTATAGCAGCTTTCTTACTTCTTTTTCTCCTTTACTCTATAATAACTTTGCGATTTTCACAATTTTGAATGAGTTCTGTTTACATGTAATGCAAAATTTATATATATTTGTTAAGCTACAATTATGGTAGCCTGAGTCAGTTCTGAAGGCAGAGATTAATGTATTCTAAGACACTTGCACTTTGCACAGCGATTTCAATATTGAGTCATGTGCTAATGCATATTCCCTGTATATATTGACAGACATTTGTAAAACGACCTTTCTCCGAGATTATCTGTGACTAATTTCTGAAGGAAAGTAAAGTCTTGGCTGGCAATGATTTATTCATAGGTTTACCTTCAGCTTAACGACCATTGCATAATCCCGGCTAAAACCTTCGGCATTCACTTAAATGCTCTTTTATTTGCGATTTGACATCGAGCAAACACTGGCGATTTTTGAACGTGGGTTGTTTGCTCAATAAAATGTTGAGTGCACTTCAATATTTATTCAAAATCTAATAAAGAGAAAAAAATAATTTCAAACTTCATTTGTCATCAGGCTAAACGTTTCTCATTTGAATTTCCTAAAAAAAAAAAAAACATTTTGCAAATGAATATGAATAATTTCATTCATTGAATCTTTTTTTTGTATATTTGATTTATTTTTTTAAAGTTTTTTTTTAATGTTACTGAAGATGATTTAATGGATTGTTTTTGTTTTTGTTTTTGTTTTTGTTCGTGCTTTAACGTTAACTTTCACCTGGGTCGTTTAAGTGAAATTGTTGCCTAATGACTGAGCATTTCTTTTAATTAGAAGACTCATCATGCGAGAGTATTTACAATAAAAACATTTCCCAGTTCCCAGACAATGGGCGGAACCAACGGCCAAGTTTGTTGAACCTGTTCCCAGTTGACAAGGTGCGTGCCAAGGGGCAATGCACAGAGTTGTAAAAAAATCACTGAGAATTATTCATAATGATTAAAATTTTATCCGACATTAAGCTCGAAGAAATATAAAAGATTGAAGAGATTTTTTATCAAGATCAAGATTTCCGATAAATGGCGTAAAATTTTATATAAATTTAAAATTGTTCTAAGTAAGAAAGGTGCTGTGGGCTGTAGACGACTGTTGACTGAAGTTGAAGTTGGCTTCAAAATAAATTTGTAAAGGCTCTAGATATGTAGAGGAGATCTGTTGATAGAGGTGATCTATAGACTATTCTGATTCTGTTTAGCCAAATTGTCTTTAAAATATGTTTTTAATGCTTCTATATATGTAAATATTTTGTGCTTTAGAGCATTCCCTATGTAAGTGAGTGCAAAAAAAAAAAACAACAGCCACAAAAATTTGCATTACCGTTATAATTCGCAACCAGCTTTAGCGCTCCATGCGTCAAGTTCTAGGCCAACAGTTTGACAAGTGGCTTTTCAGCTTCCTCCTCTTCCTCTTCCTCTTGTGATGTTTGTAGTTTGCCGCTTCAAAAGCGAATACATGCGAAATGTCACTTGATAAATCCAATTGTTTGCATATATGTTTATATGTATATATGTAGGGCTGACAGTTGTGCCGAGTCATGGCGGACATGAATCACGTTAAGCCAAAGGTTCAGTTGCTTTTGGGCAGTCCGTGCAACTGCTTTGCCAACTGCAGCGAATTAATTTATCAATATTTACCGCTACAATGTCAACGCTGCCACAGACTCCGACACGGCCGAGAAGTGCAGCATTAAAAGGCTATAAATTGTGCATATGTATGTTCGAACGTATCTCAGTTTGGGGCAGGCAAAGTTCCAAGAAGTTGGTCAGAGTCGGACAATTTGATCTGACCAAACAGTATTTGGTTTTTTTTCCTGTGCTGAAGAAAAACTGCAGACCAAAGTTTGATTTATGCGTCGAGATGCTCAATGGGCGATATGATGGGACGGCACGGGACGAGAAGAGACCAACTGAGCTGAGGCACAACAAGCAGTAGAAGACGAAGAAGAAGTGAAATAACCCAACTAAACGGCACGACTACCTAAAAAAAAAAAAAAAACAACGCGCTATGTTAACGCCGCCTGCCCGGCGGACAAATGCTGCATAGACATAAATTATAAGCCATGGCTAAATAGGAAACTGTTAAGCAGCAGCAGCAGCAGCTAAGCACAATGGTAGTTCACCTAAATTATGATGCAAAATGTTGGAAATTTTGAAAATAATATTATTTTGCATATACATAGATAATGATTATTAAAAGAAATATTTTAAATATTAGAAATTTGGAAAATAATATTTAAATACATGTGCATAGATAATGCTTCGTAAAATATAAGAAATATTTTAAAAATATTTATAATATAATTAAAATTATTTTGATGAGCTTTCGTGTGAATATTGACATATTAATATGTTAATATATAAATATATAAATATATTTTCAAAAATATTTCAAAAAAAATTTTAGAAAATTTTTTGTATACGTTCACATATAAGTATAAATATTTTATTTAAATTTTTTTTAGATAGTTAAACAAAGAATGAAACAATTTTTGATATAATTATGTATACAAATTTAACTTATTGTATTTAAGAATTATAACTTTTAATTTATGCAAGTAGACATATTATATACTCGATTTTTTCTCAATTGTGTATATATATATTTATTATATTTCTATAATTGCATATATAAATTCACAAATTCACAGTTGTTCACGCTTCATAGTTCGCATTCACATCATCCTCTTCTACATTTCCTCCTGCTGAAACATGTGTTCAACATATTTTCGAGTGTCTACTAACAGCGATCGGTTAAATATAAAATTACTTTGCAAAATTGCTCAAATTATGGGCAGTCGTAAAATGTTGTGTATGGAATTAAACGCATTTAGCCCATTGTACATATAATAATCTTTTCCTACGGCTTCTGGCAGCTGCATTTAAGTTTTAGTTATAGTTTCTCTTTCCATCATATTGTTTACAAATATTAAAACAAAAGTTTGCAGTTTATTCCAGAAGTAAATGCACACACACACATACATATGTATATATAAGTATATACGTATATGTATATTCAGTTTATCTTTAGCTTGGCTGTTGGGTGTTTGTCATGTTTTGCCAGCTTCGGTTTCATGCTCCTGGCCTGCAACATGTTGCACTCACGTCAATGTTGCGCCTTTGTCTCGTAAATTTTAACATTTTTATTATAAAACCAAAATGTGTTTGTGTTTGGGTTGTTGTTGTTGTTGATTGTTGTGGTTGTTGTTGTTGCTGCCTTCAGATGTTTTTGCTTACTTTTCACACAATGCGCGCGATTTATTGTGTATGCATTTGGGAGCTGAAATTGATTAATTACAAATCGGAAGAGCTGGCCGAAGTTATCGATGGGCTGCTTTAAGCCCGACTCCAGCTAGTCTCAGGCCAGGCCAGCCAAGCCTTTGTTTTGGAGCAACAGAAATCATATTTCATGCTTAATATTTAACATTACTATTATTATTGTTAATATATTATTAACATTACACAAAGCTCAAGCCCAACTCACGCAAGTTTTGTAAGTCACGGCTCAGTTGGTCAGTTTTGAGTTGTTTATTGTTCTATCGAAGGCCGCGAGCTCACAATGGATTATCAGAATGACACTGAACTATTGAACCTGCTCCACTTGGTCGGGCAGACAGTGAAGCATCATTAAGTAGAACGTTGGGTTGCTTGAGCTGGTTTTAAGGTCTCTTTTGCTTGAATTCCCAAATCAATCAATCAGATAAACCAAAATTAAATAAAATTATTAATCAGACAAAAAAAGCTTAAAAACTTACAAAAATATATTTCTGTTTAATAGAATAATAAATAAATATTTATAAAATTATATCATTTATTATAATATGAAAAAACTATAAAGAATAACTAAATATAAATTTGAGTCCATAAAAATATATAAATTAAATCTCTTTTGCACTTTCTTCACTTCGAACAGTTTCACATTTCGAGTGCTCACTGTACCACTGTACTGTCTACCAAAACATGGATTTTATAATCGTGTTCTGTGATTTGTGACATGTTTGTGTTTAAATATTATTAGAATCCCATTCGCCAACTTCCTACATTATTTGCTTTATTATTTACTTGCGAGCCATAAAACTGTCTGACAAAATAACATAAAGACAGGATAAGGTTGGTTCCTGCCTCGCAGCCCAGCCCTATTTGCGTTAATATTTACTTGCGATGTCGTTGGGGCGTGTCTATGTAGAACGCTTAAATTGTTTACACAAACTGGCGTCTGGCGCCAATTCAAAGACATCCACTTGGAGAGCAGTTGGCGCCTGATCTTCAATTGCAAATGGAATGTGAAGAGAAGCCCCGAGCAGGGGATCGACTGCAATTGCAGTCTGCACTCTGCAGTCTGCAGTCTGCAGTCTTCAGCTTGCAAATTGTTTTTGATCTCGAGGCGATCTCTTGAATGTGTTAGACGATTGCATTGCAGCTTCAAAAAATCCAAAATAAAAAGATGTCAGAGCAATTAGTTGAAATCAACTCTAGATAGATCAAACCCAGACAAAAAAGAAAAGTACAAATAAATGTTGCCTCTCTCTCTCAGCTGAGCTGCTGCTGTGGCTGTTGTTTTTGAATGCCACATGTGTCGCCTTTTTACGACGCTGAACTACTTAAGTTGTATGGAATATTTCATTTTGTTTTTGTTTTTTAATGAGCTATATAAATGTTTGAGCTCTGTGGACCATGCACAAACATCTACGGAATTGTCGTGGAAATTAATGTGCGTAGTGCGCGGAAGACAAGTAGTAAATGCATAATGGGAAACACTTTTTCATAGCGTTTAATGGGGTGAAACTTTTAACCCAAGAGAGCAAAAGACTTTTGTAATGTAAACAAATGTGGTAAAAGCGTAGCTGCCATTGATAATTTCAAATTGTAATTTATAAGAATTTTTAAAAAATATATATTAAGAGTAAAATCAATATTTTATTGAATTTTATTTTAATTGTAGATAAATGAGAAGATTAATTTAGAATTGTTATTAGTCGTTGACAGACGAGGTCTTATCAGAAAAGTCTCTCATTCGAGTTTTTATTATTATAAACTATTTTAAAAATATTTTTTTATATAATATTATTTTTAATTAAATATAAATATTATATCTTTTTTTTTTAATTTATTGTAATTAATGTGCAGAATCAGAACTTTTATAATAATACATTATTATATAATGTTCTTCTATATACAGTAGTATATATATGTAGTATATGTAGTATTATATAACTGATTTTAAGACATTTTATATAGTTTTATTTTTAACAATATATTATATATATCATTAGATATATCATTTTTAAAAAATAAATTTATGTTTTCTTCTTATTTATTTATGAATAATAATTTTAAAAATTTTAATTATAAAATTTAAAAATTATTATAATAATACAATATTTTTTTCAACTTTTTTTTATTCCTCCTCCTTTTAAGAAATTTAAATTCGTTTACTTAACCTTTTATATTAATATTAATTAAAAAAAAATCAGTTTATTCCTCATTTATTAATGAATTTCTCTTTTCTTCTTTCAGGTAAGTTTCACACGCCTTTTACATCATTTTGTCTGTCATGAAAGTCGAAAAAAAAATAAAATAAAATGAACGTAAGTCTCAAGAAATATTTACTTTAAGCTCGTATGAACACACTCTTCGAAACATATATATTTGTTGCCAATTAGCTAGCTGTTTTATCCACTCTGTTGTGCGTTTATTAACACATTCCTTGAATTGATGAGACAAATGACTCAACTGAGTGGTTACTTCAGCATTAGTCAGCCTTTCAAGCTAAGAAAACTATAAATAAATAGAAATTTAGATAAAGCAAAAGGTGCTTAACCCGAGCTCTTCGTATTTTATGATCGCAGATAACTGTTAGCAACAGGTATTACACAAATAGATGATAGATAAAACATAATTTATCTAAGAACTTGAGTTTACCTGTTCCCCCTTTTTTTGTGATCAAATTCGAATTTAATAATTTCCTTTGTCATATTATTTTGCCAGCTCATTAAACCAAATTAGGATGGCGTATTGAATGCGCTTCCAGAAGCCAGTTTCATTTTGCAGATCCTTTGATTAATTGGCAAACTTTTGCGCATCAGCGCACAACAAAAGGAGCTCCAACTTTTGTTGTTGTTGTTAAATACCAAATTCATAATTCAGAATCAAATTTATGTTTGCACAGCTCAATTTTTGGCCAGACGAAAAAAGAAAGAAAAGGAAACAAGCTGTTGTCTCTTCTTAGAACTCGTTCAGGTCTGTGGATATATAAATATATATGTATATATAAATGTCGGCAAAGCTACAAAGTCTGGCAAGACGCAGACTTGCAAAAGAAAAAAAAAGTATAAAAATGAGCAACTTCAACTGAAAAGTGTAGCTCGCTTTGAAACTTCTTTCAAGCATTGAAATATACATTCATTGCAGTGTATTTGTTTTATTTGCAATAGATATAGCTTCAACGATGTGAAGATACATTAACCTTCGTATTTATTTTTTTTTTTTTGGTTGTTTCGACAATTCTCGTTGTTTTTGGTTGCGCAAATACGACAACGACAACAGAAACAGCAACAGCGACAACGACAGCGACTTTTGTATCTAAAATCAACAAGTTCACAGCGAACATGAAAAAGATAAAACCTTTAAGCCTCAAGCAGACACACACATACACTCACACACACACATACATACGCACACTCCCATTCATTGTCAGGCATTTGCTTAGACAACAAACCAGCAAAACCCAGTTGACATGACTCCACAAACACGTAAATACTGAGAGACGACTCAAATATAGAACGTAACTCGATCAGATAATTCAATTTGTGAAAATTTAGTGGGTTTATTTTTAGGGTGGAACGTAGCGTGGCGCGAATGTGGAGAGAGTGAGAAGTTCTCTGTGGCTTCATTAGTTTGTTTGATTAAACTCTTAACTTGACTTTACGAATGAGTAATGTGTGGGTGTCTGAATAAAGTTTTATTGATTCCGAGTTGGTAAAACTAAAAAGCTAAAAGTCTTTTCGAAGGGTCTCATAGGCTTATGCTGCCCTGTAATTTTTAATATGAGGATAAAAGGTAGCTTAAAATGGTATCTTGATTTATTCTTATTCTGTATACCCTGTAAACAGCTTAAGATGCCGCACTGTTGACTTAAATTTTGATAAAATCAATTTAACATACTTTAATTTTAATATTTTTTGGTATATTTCTTAAAAATTAAAATGAATAATTTATAGTTTAATATGTATTTTGTGAATACCCTAGAAAGTAGTGAAATTAGAGCTCCCTATCGATCGTTGTAAACAGTCTTGTAATTCGTCTAACTGCATTAAACCTAGAAATGATATAAGCTATATGTGCTATAAGAAATGATCGACAACTCAGTATATATCGATAATTATCGTTTGTGGGTTACACTATATTCGAACACCTCCCCGCTGCACTATAGAATGTATTAATGGTCCCAAGTTAATTGAAGTAATATTTTGTTTCTGCAAGCACTTACCGTGCTTCATCTGATTGTTCCACATAAATTATCAAGTTGTTGCAACTGGCAAATGTAAATTACAGTAATTTATCCACTTGCTGGTGCAAATATTTGATGACAATCGCACATGCAACTGCCTAAAGTGCCTTTCACCAGCTGAAAATAAGAAGGCAACGAAGAAAAAACACTTTTGTGGCATCCACCAAAACATGCCCCATAAATATACGCGAGTCACCTAACGTAATTTGGACAGAGAAACAGAGAGAGAAAAGAGAGAGAGAGAGAGAGAGAGAGAGAGAGAATGTTGGTATTCGATTCCGATTACCACAAGTGCATTGCAGGCCATGAGTAATGCAAATGGAACCTGGACATGGGAAACTGATACGTGGCTGGCTTTGAACTCGCACAACTGCCCGCTGAGGTCGTTGTAATTGGGGAATTCAATCCAAAAGAATTCGCTAATTTGGCCGATATTCTATTTCATCTTCAATTTGCAAATGGAGTTTCAATGACAAAGGTTTCCTACAAATATGTAGGGATGCGTGTGCTAAGGATGTCGAATGTGATATACTCTATGAATATTTCCATATATTATATATATTATAGATATATATTTCTTGTAGAACTGTTAATATCTTCTATATTTAAAGACGTTATTATTATTATAAATTTTGAAAATATCTTTAATCCTTAATTCTATAGTATCTTTCGATCTTCTCCATTCTTTCCTTCTTCTTTCGAACTACTCTGTAAGCCTTCCCCTTCTCTAGTCTTCGCTTCATCTTTGCCTTTAGCCTCTGCCACAACCAGCGCTTGAATCTTCTTGAGAGTCTCCTCGATTCTCCTCTTGTACTCCTCTTCCTCTTTCATGCTCTCTTCCTTGCCCTCTCCTGCCTTGATCTGGCTGTCGCCTTGGGTGCGCCGTCCCAGGGTCAATTTGGTAACCAGATGCCTGGGCACGCGCACCTCGGCGCCTATGCGATTGGCGCTCTTGTACTGCTGCAGAACGCGCATGAAGGGCTGCAGCGGGCAGCCCCTGCGCTGCGCCTCGACCATCAGTCGATGGGCGTAGTCCACGAAGCGCGCATCCTCGCGCAGGCACTCCAGCTGCGCCAAGCGATTGTAGTTTGTGGCCGGACGAGCCTCTTCGTCTCTGCGCTGCTTCTCCTGCTTGTCTAGCTGGGCGCGCAGCTCGTGCTGGCGACGCAGTTGCTCTTGGCGCTCCTGCAACTTGAACTGGACGTGAATCCGTTCGTTCTCCAATCGCCTGGCCACATCGTCGCTCTGCTCCGCCCTCGCCTGCTGCTTGGCTGCCTCGGCCTGCTGCTGCTCGGCCTGCTGCATGGCCAGGCGCTGCGCCTTGGACTGCTCCCGCCGCTGGCGACGTTCCTGCTGCTCCACGCTGTGCGCTCGCCGCATTTCAGCCAGCTGTCGCTGGTGGCGGCGCTGATCCTCGCTGGCGCTGTAATGCAGTCGAGGCGCTAGCTCCTTTGCCAGCTGCTCGTTGTGCTGCAGTCGTCGCTGCACGCGCTGCTGAGCCAGGTCGGTCTTCAGGCTGTCCAGTTTGGCCTTGGCCTCGTTGTGCACCTCGCAGAGCGTCAGCTCCACCTTGTCCAGCAGCTGCAGCTGCTGTCGCTGGTGCTCGGCTGCCTCCAACGATGCCAGCGCGTACTCTCGTCTCTGCTGCACCTTGGCCGCCTGCTGCGCGCGTTCCTTTTCCAGCTGCTGCTTCACTTGCTCCGCATTGCGCTGTCGCTCCTGGCGTTCCTGCTCCAGCTGCTCAGCTTTGGCGGCGCTGCGTTCCTGCTCTCGCTGCTCGATGGATTTGCGCAGCTCGAGCTTGTGCTCGCCCAGCTGCTGGGTGCGTTGCTGTTGGCGCTGCTGCGCCTCCTCCAGCCCATTGAGCACCTGCTCGCTGTAGATGCGCTTGTCCAGCGCTCGCTGCTGCTCGGTGGCTGCCTCAAATTGAGTCTGCAGCTGCCGCTGGGTAATGATGCCGCGCAGCACCTCGCTCTGCTGCTTGGCGCAGTGCAGCTCCCGCGGACCTGGACGCAGTTGCTCTAGCAGCTGTTGCGCCTTCTCAATGCGTTGCTTTTGCCTGAGCTGCTCCTCGCGCTGCAGAGCAATGCTCTCCTCCTGCGCCCGCTCCTTAGCCAATTGCTCCTGCTGCTGCTGCTGCAGTTGGTCCCTTCGGCACTGCTCCTGCTCCGTGGCGCACAGATTGCGGCCAGCAAAGCGGCTCAGTAGCTCCTCGCCGCCCCGACGCAACTTCTCGTCGTACAGCTGGCGTTGCTTCTGCTTGTGCTGCTTCTGCTGCTCAGCCGCTTTGCTGGCATTCGCCTGAATCCGCTCATAGCGCTGCAGCGATATAACCAACGGTGGCTTCTGGCGTATCCACACCTGTCGTCGTTCCTGCGGCAACCAACTGTACTGCATGGCGCTTGGCTGGAGAATCCCCTAAAAGTTTTCCTGGCTGCCATTTGTTGGCTGTTTGTGTCTGGGTTTGTTACCTGTTGCCAAGGAGTTATATGCGTAGTTATGGGAATGATTTGCTATGTTTGGATTGGAGATTCGATAAATAATAAAATATATATTGGCCACAGACATTTATTGGGGAGAAAGAGGAGACTTAGATGTAGAGAGAGAGAGAGAGAGAGAGAGAGAGAGGAAGAAAAGAAAAAGATAAGAATTTATTTAGACTTAAACAATAATGGGAATATAGAGATGTGTAACATAACATGATAGATTATAGGTATATAAAGAGATCAGATTATTTTTCTATACTATCGTATGATATACTCTATCTATGTATAGGGATCAGATAGTATTTATATAATATCGTATGATATACTACGAAATAATCACAGTCAACATCGAGTGACTACTTAAAGTTGTTTTTCAGTGCCCAGCTTATTCTTTCAGTGTATTGGCTCACTCAACATAGTTTGCTATTCTAATAACATTTTCTTATCTTCTCGAAGTTTAATTGATTTCAGTCTGCGAGCAGTAGACTCATTCGGATATTTGCATTTTTGCAATACATTTAACTAGTAATTGTGATACTTTGTGTGCGAAAATGAAAAAAATGTCAATGTTGTCAAGTCACTTAGGCCAGAAATGTTGTCATTATTTTGATTAATTAGCCAAGTTAGCGCTAGCTGACAACTGTCAACGCAAATGGCAAACATTTTCCCCGAACGCCATTCGCGATGGCTTAATTATGTCCAAAACTTATGTCTTGGCCATTTGGCAAGCGACTGTGCATCTGGTGACGGGCTTTGCTGATAAACAAACAAAAACAAAAACAAAAAATAGAAATAAAAGAAAAAAATTGTTGAATGTGCGCAATTTACGGGCGCACTTCACGATGCATAATACGAGTAGGCAGTTGAGTTTCGAATGGCCCACAAAATTCAAATTGTCAACTCATTTCCCGATGGCCTATTACAGGTTTTGGTGCCAAGAGCTACCGAACCCCGAAAAGGGCACAAAACATATCTGTTTGGGCACGCTTCATTTGGCTCACATTGAAATCCAGTGAATCGTATCTGTATCTCTGCAGTCGAGGTTCAAATCAATTTAATTAACACTTAGCCGCGAATGGGCACTAAAACTCTTACAATGAACCCTTTGTAAACTCAAAAGTCTGTAATATATATTTCAAAGCAAACAGTTCCTAACTGCCTGAGACAGATTGTGCGTTTTATATTCATTGAAGTTGAATTTATTCGAGCTGTGCCAAATGTTAAGTACTCGGCATATGGAAACAAAGGCAAAGTGAAATACTGGAGCGTAACAACTGGGCCCTTGAATTGGGTCAGTGATTCAACATTGTCTGCGAAGGCCCCGCCCATAAATAAAGCCAATAAAACTGGCGATAAAGGTAAACTAGTTAGTCATATCTCTAAGAGTGCACATATAATAGGCTATGGCACTCGCGGCTCTGTCTGTCTTATCGAAGTGGTCAGACGGCATTACAAGTGATTTGAAAGTTTATCGATAACTATTTAGTTATGACAGCTATTTGGCATCTACTTAGTAAAAACACTTGTGAGAAACTCCTTAGAAATTGTGAAAATGCAATGGAAACTTTCCAATTGAAAGCTATTGACATTATCATGGGCTCTGTTAAGTAGAGAGTTATGTTATGCTAAGTGTGCAGTATATGTTAAGTTTAAGGATGATTAAATATGTATAATATTAAATATAAATAAGAAAAATATATATATAAAATATTGAACTACTCATATTGTATATAGAAGACAAGGAAACATACCTTCTAAAGCCTCTTGCTACTACTGAGATATTCTCTAACTAGTATATGTTGTAGTATGAAAATGTTATTGTATTTTAGCCATGCAACCTTAGAGACCTTAACTTGACTTCTTCTTCGTAAATATTAAATGAGCCTCATTAAAATTTACCTGTAATATGACCAATTACTTAGCAGCAATAATCTTATCTTATCTGAGGTAATTGATTCCTCGTAAGCTTCAACTGATGGAATTATAGACTTTAGGTACGGATAAATAGGTTTTACAGCAATGGCTGGCCAGCTGAATGCAATTGTTGCTGGTTCACTTCAACGTCAAGTGCAAATGACAGCACTAAACAACTGGACAACAACAACCAACAAACAACAGACAACAACCAACAGACAACAGAAGCAAAATTGTGCCTTCTTGCGGTCAAGCTCTGTGTGTCTTGGCCCTTGTTCGGCGCGGCTCTGGGCTGCTGTTGCTGGTTGCCACTTGAATGACTTCATGTGCCCCTGTCGGAAAACTTGAAAAACTTGTCTTTGTCGAGAGGTAAAGCCAGGGGCAGTGTCTGGACACGAGAGCCGTAGCCAAGCCATAGCCATAGCCACACGTACTTTATGCAGCGGGCACCAGGTGAGAGGAGACAGAGATAAACAAGAGCAAGAACAATGATGGCGACTGGGACAACAAATGAGTGCAACTGTTTCTTATAGAACAAACTCCATGCACTTCTCCAGCTTGAGTTCGGCTCCATCCAGTTTTTCAGACCGAAAAGAGAAAGAAAAGCAAGAAGCGGCCATTCGCAAAAGTCCACAGACAATGTCCACTGAGCTCCAAGTTTGGCCAACAAACAAGAAGCGTCGCCGTCTTCCACTTTGTATCTTCTGCGGATCTTAACTGCGTCTCGGAACGCGTCCACATTCGCCAGTTGCTCGTCTCGATTGTGGCTCGGGCAATTAACATGCAATTAAAAGACGTTTCAATCTAAACAACTTTAGAGCGTAGCATACATATTACCACTTTGCACGGCATACACAGACACACACGCACACACACACACACACACACGCACGCAGAAAATGTAATTTAAGCATCGTAAACACTTTAGAGATCTACACTGACTGACAAGCTTTGAAGCACCGATGTCCACATCGCCAGTGCCTTTCCCAATGCTAAATAGCGAGCTACTGCTTTTGCCATAAAATAGCCGATAGTCCTACATATAGCCAAGGTTTATGTTTGGCCAAGTTTTATTATGAATCGTTGGTTTTTTAATGTATATATGCATAGCCATATTTCTGGAGGTTGGCAATCCAAATTTTTCTATCTAAGCTTTTCTCAGCTACTTTTAATTTATATAAATATCTCTTAACAATATATATATATTACAATTAGGAACTAGTTAATATTTTATTCTTAATATTAACTCTGCCGGCTAAGTAAATGTTCCTTCAGCTGATGACTAATGGCATTTACTTTAATACTTAGCATAAACTTTGACAAGCAACATTTCAAGTATAATTTGTTCAAATATTCTCTTTCGTTACGGCAATTTACAATTGTTAATATATGAAATGGTTTTTATACCCTGCATCCGTTGACTATGTGTAAAAGGGGTATATTGGTTTTTATAATAATTTATGTAGAAGAAGAATGCGTGGCTGATATATATACTATGATGGCATGTTCAGTGAATCATCTAATAACTGCGAAATCTAGACTTTAAATTTCAGTAATATATTATATTATATATACTATTTTCTATGTTATATAGATCGACCTTATTACCTGCCTAGAAAATGTCACTGAGATGAGCTGTGTTTCCAGTATTCGTTGTCTTCAGGGTATCTGCTAGTCAGGCCCTCCCGCCTCATGGCTGATACTTCTTACAAATTTACCTCACAGTTGTTTGCCGAACTCGACTTGTTTAAGAAATACTTTTGCGGCTTATGTCATTTTTCGTGTAAATAGCGTACAATAAGCACGACAACAACAACACCAACTACAACAACAACAACGTCGACAATAACGATATCACTCATAAGTTTAGAAACCCGTATTAGACATGTCTTGGTACGACCCTTTCGGAAACCAAAGCCCGCCATCAAACTGAAGTGAAGCGCGTGTTTATTTTTGTTACTTTTGAAGGCGTTTCCATTTTGCTGCGCGGGGTTAGATCAGTTGAACTTTTAATTATGTGTTTTCATTATCAATTGAAATGTTCTGGATGCCTTCCATTAGACGTCGCTCAATATGCCTGAATACATACAATTTCGTAAGCCGTTCTATGGCATTATCATCGTCACGTTAGGTTTGTCCAGGCACTTTTCAATGCCAACTCGATCACGTTTTAGACGGCAAATTTGTTAACTTTTCGTTTCGCTCTAAAGAGCATAGCCAATTGCATGTGTGTCTGTCTATCGAGAGCCCCATTATCGGTTAACATGAGCTTTACATCGATTTGTCAGGCACACCTGAAGTCAACTTGTTGCTGATGTTGTTGGAGTTGTTGTTGCAGTTGTGGCTGTTGCTCATGTCAATTTTATTAGTATTTTTGTTTCAGTGTCAGTTGAAGTCACTTGGGATGGTTGTCGCTTCATTAATAAAATGGACTTTTAATTGAGGCTTAGAAACATGAAAAATTATTATGAATATGCTAATGTGAGCAGAGCTCTGGGAAGAAATATGTATATGAAATATTAGCACTTCAGTTGGCATAAAAAAAAGAGTAAAAGCTGTTAATAGTATACACAAATCGGACTCAATATACGATAGCTGTAAAGCTATATACATATCTTATTTTAAATATAATACTCAAGTTCTATATAATTTTTACAAAAAAAAGAGAATTCTTATTTTAAAGCCCAACTAAAACCATCGAATATCTCTGTTATAAGTAATTAATTATATCTATGCAAGAAAATCTGATATATTTTATTTAAATAATTTTCTTTATTATATTTTATTTTATTTTATGTTATTTTTTTCTTGAAATATTTTTTTAATTTATATAATTTTATTATATTTATTTCATATAATTTATTTAGTTTACTTAAATCATTTTCTTTTCTTTTCTTTTATTATTTAATTTTATATATTTTATTCTATATTATTTATTTAATTTAATTTTAGTTACTTAATTTAAACTATTTTATTTATTTTACTTTATTTATTTTAATTTTATTTTATTCCTTCTTCAATTTTCTAAAACTAGATCAAATTAAGTTCCATTTTGCTGGGCTGAAATTGCTCTCGAAATTATTTAATCATTTTATTCGTATCAATTTGGTCTAACGAGCCAATCTTTCGAGTTGTCAATCAAAGAATTTTGAAAGCCAATTTGAGTAATTTGAAGTTTGTCAGAGAGAGAGAGAGAGAGAGAGAGAGAGAGAGAGAGATATTTCATAATATCATAGAGATATCGCCAATTCTGTGTTACAACAGCCCCGAAATCAATCAATCAAAGCGAATTAAAGAGATACAAAAAAGAGGGGAAAAAAAGAGTAGAAAATGAAAGATAAAATAGATTCAGAGAGCCGCTGTCAATCACACGCTCTATTTACAGCAACAACAAAAAGCAGGCGACCGTGTAAAACAAAATAGCATTAGAGAAGAAAAAAAAAAAAAACTAGCACAAAATATTGGTCAAAATATTTACAACGAGCCGAAAAAACGAAATGCCACGCCTCGGCGATGATTAATGAGGCGCAGACGGCTTAGAAAGCGCCACAAATGAGTCCATTATGACAATAAGAGGCCAATGAGTGTCCAATAGGAAAAAAGAAGAAGCGGTCGCAGCCTGTCGACGACGTGTTGTGGTCCCCAGGCGTTGCATACAACCAACCAGGTTGGCTGCCCCCGCCCCGGTTATCAAGTGGCGCCCACACGCCGTAAACTCATTTGTATGCAGCGCGTCGCCTCATCGTGAAGCAGCGATAGCAATCGAGCGCCCAGCCAATGCTGAAAGCTTGTCAATCCAAGCAAGAACCTCTGGGGCTCTGAGACTTGGGCTTGAGACTGGGCTCTGCATAGCTGAGTCTATCTATGGCGCTGGCCGCTGCGCACGCGTGTTCCCACAGCGTAATTTATGCAAATGTATGCACAATATTGAAAAAAGAATATATATATACATATGTACAGATATTTGTATATGTGTGAATATATTTATTTCTATAATTTGTTTTCAAGTTCTGTGCCGATTGGCAGGCAGCACTTCCACTCTAAGCCGCTTTGCCAGAGACGCCTCATTAGCATAATAGACCCCAAAAGTAGCGGCAGCCGCAATCGGTAGTCGGCAGAAGCTCAGCACATATGAGATAAATGTAAACTATGGCCAGAGTCAACATTAGGAAATCAGAGGCGAAGATCTACTAATGATGTGAAAAATAATATAATATTTGACAGCCGTAACCGAAGTATCGCCTTAAACCAATAGATTTCCGATGCCAAAGGCGCAGTTTTGGCGAATGATAATTATGCATATATTAAAGATCAATATAAACTTAAGATAAATAAACTATTCTACACATTTATATAAGTAATTTTTTAAGTATTTGAAATTTCAATATTATTACAAGTTTACAGATATCAACTTTCTTATCTCGGCCAGTTTTAACCAGCTTGGCTAACTAATAGCCATCATTAAGTCACATCATTATGAACTCAATTTTCATAACTTGTTTGAAATTTCTCTCTCTTTGTAATCAGATATCCCTGAGATATATATAATTTTCATTTTGATTTTCACTTGTTATACTCAATTTTCCAACAAATTGCATCACTTTATTCAAATCAATATGGTTATTGTTAAACTGAATTTTGATTTTAATATAAGCCAAGACAATAAACCATTTTTTATCACCTAAGCATCAGCACGAAAAATTAGCCAAGCCCAAAATAAAAAACATATATAGACAAACTTCAAAAACTAAATCGTGCAATCAAACAGCAAAGCCGTCGTCGACCTTGTAGCATTAATTTGAGCATAATTAGGGGCGAGAGGCCCAATAAAGAATGCATAGTTAAAGACTACATATAAAATAGTATAATCTGTGCATCGCATTCACGTGCCTCGACAAAAATTGGATTGAAATTAATTTCACACAATTGAGAAACTCGAAATTTCTTTCGAAACGAAAAGCCGCCGCACATTAAATTAAATCCTCATTTTCATTGAAAACAAATTAATTTTGTTTACTTAAAAGACAACGAAAATAAATGCTAATGCGCCCACGAATTAATGGCACAACAAATTGTGGGTTCAGCTCTTAGGAGCGTTTCAAAACTGTTTTTGTTGGCCAAACAATCATTTGCCTTGCAAATTCTGAGTGTTGAAATAGATTTATGAGCATATCTTAATTACTTTTTGAGCATTCGAAGTGCCAAAATGAGTTTGCAGAAGCGTGAGAAACTATGAAGAGAAGGGTAATTAAGGATGCATTATTACTAAAGATTTAATTATACATATATATTTTAAAAGACTTCCTCTTACTTTGCCGATTGATTTACATGATTTTTGACACCTGCTCAGGCTGCATTTAGGCCGCTTTTGTTGTAGGCGATTAGAGCTAAACAAATTGAGGCTGCCATAAATAATGCTCGAATTGAAAGAGATGCATTTAACACTAAATCATGAGTGTGTTAGCCCACCAGCCACCAGCCACCAGCAACAGCAATAGCAACAGCGACCCGCATTAGCTAACTGGCGACTATAGAAATCGATGGTCGCTGCCAATTATGGGCAGCCCCAGCGACCCACAGTGTGGTGCAGCGTCTAGTCGAGGCGAGTGGAGTCGAGGTCCGGTCTCTGAAGATTGTTTGTCAAAAATGTCGCATGAATGCTACGTGAAACGTGAACTAATGAATGAACCAACGAATGAGCGATTGAATGAATGAATGAATCAGCTGTTTGCCTCAGTTGGGGCGTATGAGCTGAAATGACGAGTGAGTGGACGCGTTGTCTGCGCCGTTTGCGTGTGGGTTTATCCCACCAAAAAATAAAAGCCAAGCGCAATTTGCACTAGATTAAGAAAAGGTGGCAAAAAGAACGAGGTGAGCTGACTGAAAGACACCCTGTAAGGTTTGATGAAAGGTGGAATTAGACTAAGGCAGTGCTAAGTTGAATATGTGGCTTAAGGGAGCAATGTAGAAATAAGAATTGAACTAGTTCATTGCTATGAAGTTTTGCAGTGAAATCAGCTGAACTTGTTCACTGTGAAGTACAAAAGGAATCAGGGAATCATTTTTGATATTTTCAAATTCAAATTTTTCAGTCATTTTGAATCGATGTATAAAAGTAATCAGTAACTTTATAGTAGAAGACTAAAGCTGACAGATTTTATTTAATAATATTGATTATATTATAAGTATAATAATTGAAAAATAGAAAATATTTAATTGATTAAGTCTTCATAAGCTTCTGCTATATATCTTCCAATTGGAAAATGCTGTCAACATTTGAGAGCTTTCCATATACACAGTTATCACTTAACAGGGTATCAAAATAATTAGCAAGCATGTCTGTCTGCATTAGCATTTGCTGACTACATTTTTGGGTTTCTGGCTTCTGGCTGCGGTTGCGGCTGCTGCTGCGTTGTCTTCCAATAAAATTGTCACTTTTCATTTGGTTAAGCGTGTTTCTTGTATTCCTCTCATAAAGCCTACGCTCAACGGAAGTGCCATTTGATTTATGCATATTCGCATTACGAGTTCAGTTGCGTGGACTTTTGTTTATTCATATATACATTTGTATATATACATATATATTTTCGTATATTTTTGTTTCTGTTTTTTGCCAAGTTTCCGGCCAGCTTTGACACACATTTAAATGTGCAGCTTAAAAGGCAATAAATATTCATTTATTTTCACGCACGCACGCGCTGACTGTGAGTGTGTGTGTGTGTGCTTTGGCATCACTAATAGAGTTATAGAGTTATATTTGCCCGAAGATGTGTCCACAGAAATGTGTCAACAATCTTTATCGTCTGCTGAAAATGCTGTCTTACCTTTCCGGGAACTGGGTCAATGCTGGCAGATAAAAGAGAACTTGCGTTATTCGATACTTGAGTTTTTCGTGCTTGGTTTAATTTGATTTGCATGTTTTTATTAGATTCTTCTTCTTTTCGTGTGTATGGGTGTGTGTTGGCTGCATCGATTATGCTTTGCTTTTGAGCTATTGATGAGGGTACGGCTGAGGCGCATGATAAGACTTTTCCATTTTGGAGTAAATCATAAAATAATACTGAATTGTGGGAGTTGCTTTAGGAAGATGGCATTGCAGAAAGTTTAGAAAAATATATACATATAATGTATAAAGTATCTCTTTGTGTATGTTATTTATATTTATATATTATTTATATTTATACCTACATATATCTGTATCTACATATGCATATATCTGTATCTGTATATGTATTTATGCATTTATGTATCTCTATCTATATCTCTTTCTCCATCTCTATTAATATCTATATCTCTATTTCTATCCCTACCTCTACCTCTAGATGATATACATATATTAGATATAAATTTGTCAATTGGTATCTCATAGGAATCTATTGGAGCATTGTATAAGCTAACAATTCCCAACTAGTTAAGTCGTAAATTCTCTTTAAATAATTGTAAATTGTCTAAATTGTCTAAAGAGATTTGTTTTGATTACATAAACTTCTATTCTACCTCTACCTCTCCCATTATTGCTACACATGCCTTCCACATACTCTATATGCACGCAACTTCACTTTTCAGATATTAATTCAGATGTTAACTCTAGCGAATCGCAGCCGCAATCATCAAATAGACATGGTAGCAAACATTTTCCATAATCAGTTACATTTCATGTGCCAATGTCAGCTACCGAGCGAACCGGAACATTAGATAAACAACATTTGATTTCCTTGAAAGTTGTGACATTCTACAGCGTTTTTTTTATCTCTCACACACTCGATTTGAAAGGGCCAACGTGTTGGGTTGTGGCAAGTCACATGCGACACTTGCCACCGTTGACACTTGGCACAAAGCGTTGCGAAAGCCACAAAAAGTTATGAAGTTTAATGGATTTTCCATGAATTGAGCTGGAGTCAGAGTTTGGTTCAGCTCTGCGCACAGTTGATATCGACGTCGGGCTACGCCTCGTTTTTCCTACTCGCAGTCTCTGTTGCTTTTGTTTTTCTCTATGGCCCCGCCGGCTGTGCTTAGGTAACGCTTCTCGTTCACGTTTTCACGAACTGCGAGCGCATCAAAAGGCAAAAATCTCACGAAATTTGCCAATCGAGCGACCATTTGGGTTATTTATGAGCTGCGATTTGTTTGCAACTCATTTAACCGCCAACTCTTTAAGGGTTTATGACACTTTTTACTTCTTCTCTCAACTCGTTCCACTCGAGCGAGAAGCCAACCAATTTCGCGCTTAATTTGATTTTTACAACGACTCTCACCACCTGCCTACCGTTCAGCGCCGCCTCTGTTACCTTTCGTTGCACATTTCATTGTTTTTGAACTTTTTTAAGTATAATATTTAAGTGCTGTTCGCACTTTCTACGTTCATACAGCCAGAATGATTTATGCATCCTGAGTCTGGCTGGTGGTCTCTCACACAGTTGAGGCAATTGCAGTGACTCTTCAAATTGAAGCTCTATGCATTTAAGTGGAACTTAAATATATATATATATATATATATATATATATATATATATATATATATATATATATATATATATATATATATATATATATATATATATATATATATATATATATATATATGTATATATGTATATTTAGCATATTACATAATATATATTTTAGCCTTACGCTGGGTATCTAAGCGCAACGAATTTTTAATTTCAACTGTCGATTTCAGTCGTGCAAAATTCTTTTGAAAAAATGCAAATCGAATGCATCAACGATGTGATGTGTGTGGTGTAAGTGGTGTGGTGTGTGATGTGTGTGTGTGTGCATGGTGTGTGTGTGATGTGTGGTGTATGTAATTACAGACTTTGCATGGTCGTCCCACTTCCGACGCGTTGGGATGCTGACTCATGCAGGCGAACGCAGGCGATGACAAACACAATCCAAACACACACACACACACACTCACTCACACACACATATCTAATAGCCACGCTAACCAATACAGCCACAACAATAGCCAACCATGACCCACGCAAAGCTGAAGCTCGAAATTGGAAACTCAACAAGTAAGAGAAAGATGGAAAAGGCGTGCAAGAGAGGTAGATTGAGGTAAACAGAGAGGGGTGTAGAGAGAGAGAGAGAGAGAGAGAGAGAGAGAGAGAGCGAGAGGGAGAGAGAGAGGGATAGGGCTAGCTAACCGAAACTTGAATGTTAAATTTTTTATATATTTTTGTTTTTTGTTTTTTTTTTTTGCTGCCCACGCACTGAACTTGAAAATGTTTTACCAAAACAATGAAGCTATTTTTACACTTTTTAAAGGGGGCAAAAGAGAGAGAGAGAGAGAGAGAGAGAGAAAAAGATAGAATCGACAGCAAAAAAATAGCTGAAAACCAATTAATGGGGTATAAAACACAAAAACACTGAAAAGCCTGACCAAAGAGCAAAAATAATTTTGTTAAATCTCAGCGAAACAAAGAAAAATCGTTGTGCTGGAAAATGTTCCATGTCATTGCCAGATATACATATATTGCTTTTTTTTGTTGCTAGAAATACCCTGTAAATGAGAGGCAGAAGGGTAGAGCTGCTTATGAATTAAAGTGAATCTAAGGTCTAACCATGAATATGATAAGCTGAAATTAATATGATAAATGAAATGAATATGATATGCATGATATAGCCAGTTTTGATCACTTAATGATATGCTAGAAATACCTTGTAAATGAAGAGCTGTTGGTTAGAATTGATGTGAAGAGTCTCAATATCAACAAAATTAATGCGATAATAAGAAATCATAGGCATGACATTACCTGGTTTCAATCTATTTTATGCTAGATATAATACCCTGTAAATGAAGAGTTAATTTTGTCCAAGGAATTGATGTGAATCGATTTAGTATAAATAAGTAAATATGATAAATAGAAATCATATGCATTCGCAATACAGAAACGCGAGAAATACCCTGTAAATCAAGTAGATCTGACTATATAGAACCATATAGAATTTATTGTAGGGTATCTCTCAGTCATGTACAACCTATTTTCGGCTCCTTTTGTGATTTGCTCGCTTGGCGTTTAAATTTAATTGGAACTGCAAATCGCTGTCCGCTGGTTAGCACATAGCAGGTAGATGGTAACTGGCAAGAGGCAAGTGGCAAGTGGCAAATGGTAAATGGACCATGGTTCGTTGGGTGCGCACTTCAAGCTTGAATTGTTACGCTCGTGGTTTGTGTCTGGTCTGTCAATCAATTGTAATGAATACGCATATTTGTGAAGCTCTACAGCAGCTGGGGGGATGGTGGGGAGCGAGTGGTTCATATGCCACTCTCTATTTATGATGGTGCACCACCAATTAACCCTGAGCCGTCTCTCAGCATTGCTGGAATTGGCAGCCCTGACCTGACACATCGCGCCGCCAGGTGACATTTATTTTGTGTCATTTGTAATTGAAACATTTCAGTTCTCGAATTTCACAGCCATAAACCGACGACCGGCCTTTATATAGAGATTTAAGCATTTACATATGTATTTGTAGCTCATATCTCTTTGGCATCAACAGATTTTATTCGTTTATCCATAAGAAGCAGCTCTATAAAAGACAACTCGTGCCGCTTCTTTAGTCAGCTTTGTTTTACGATAATTTCACAGAACCTCAAACTAGTTTTGCCAGATATTTAACAAGAAAAGCTAACGATGGGAAGAAGGTTTCTTTGTAAATCTGCATGGCAAACAGTCTTAAGGGCTCTGTCCATAGCCGTGTTTGCAGCTATAAAACAATTTGTAGAAACAATATGAGGTATTTTAAGACCAAAAATGATATCATATTTAGCTAAAGAAAGAGCTTAAAGTTCTCTAAAAATATATTAATAATATATGGAAATATAGTCAGGTCTATTATACATATATGTACATATCTTCTCTCTATATCTTCTTTGGTCTTTTGCACTTCGGAAACTCTGCAATTTGCAAGTCTTTGCGGAATTTCCCTTGCCACATTCCTGGCAGCAATTTCCCAGAAATGCTAAGAGAAGAGTTTTGTAACGACTTTGTGGGCAATTTCAATTTGCGAGTGGCCCTATTAGAACGCATTCCACGGCCTGCCCTGGGAATGGTGCGCCGTCTGCTGGGCAGTTAAATTCTCAATTTAAGGCCGTGAAGATAAACCGCAAATTGAATTAGGCTCCAAAGCTGCCGAGGCAAGAAAAACTTGAGTATTCAAAGTAATTTGCAAAGAAATTACATAAAGGAAAACAAGTGCCGGTGCCAACAGGCAACACACACCACACACACACCACACACACACACACGCGCTACACACACACACACAACGCCCACATGCGATTCACAGCGACCGCAGGCCGCGGTTTGCCAATTTAACTGAAATAAAACGCCCACATGAACCGCATGATGTCTGCACCACTCACACGCACACACACATTCACACTGTGGGGGCAAACCGGCAGCCCAATGCAATTCATTCATTGAACCAAAATAAAATAGGCAAAAAAACAAATGCAGCGGAAAATTCAAATCAATTTGGCGCAAACCGCAAATCCGAACCGCAACTATCTCAGCGATTCGCATAAATCTAATAAAATTAAAAGCAGAAAAAAAAAAATAAAAAGTTCAGCGCATGCGTAGCGCGCAGCTCAAAGGGGGAATGCCCCTAATGCGCGCCCGCTCCCACTGCAGTAGCTGCATAATTTTGCAATTTAAATGCATTTCACAGCGCATTGTTGAGGGAGAGAGAGAGAGCGTGAGTGAGAGGGGGAGAGAAAGAGAGCGTATGAAGAGTACATTGACTAACAAATGGAGGCGCAAATTAATCTGCTTAAAATCCATGAAATTAACTAGAATTGTAGCCAGGCAGAGGAAATGCTTCGACTTATATTATAGAATATTTATGCATTGAAGCCACGCAGGCAACCCACTCACATGTGGGCGTGGACATAGGCAGAAGACAAAGGAAATGAGTGAGCAGCACAGTTGGAAAGGGGAAAGGGCTTTTGTATATATTATATTATATATGTATATATTTGTAGAGAATCTTCCCGATGAAGTCTCATACTGTAATAGTGGAGTGGGTAAGGATAACTCAAACTCTGCATAGCTCAGGGTATCTCTCAGTCGTGCAGCCCCATCTGAAGCACTCTTCTTTTGCTATAAATTTACAGCTTTAGCAAACTTGTCAAACTGTTCTCTTCTCCAGCCCCAGTCTGTTGCATGTCTGAGCCCTATTTAGCATACCTTCTGTTGACTCTCTTTATGGGGTATTTGCGGCAATTGGCGTGCCAACTGCTAGACAAAGGTAGCCCAGTTGCAACCCCGACTGCTGTTGTCGGTGGCATCTGCCGCGCTTGCGCTTGACAAGCGACATGCCAATTGTCGTATGACATTTTGCAAATTGTTTTGCTGGTGGGCGAAGGAGTGGTGCAGGTGGTGCGGGGAACTGCCAGCGACAGGCCACACTTGTTGCATCTCAGCACAACTGTTCATAATTTGCGCCATGTGCCATTCATGGGGCAGGGGCTAGGGCCCAACCGCTGGCCGAGGGTTGCGCTGAATTTGCATAGCAGCTGCAGCTGCTCCTTTTTTTTTTTGCCTGCACCTTGTCCACTTCTGCTGGCTGGGCAGGCTAACCCATTCCCATGACACCGGTCGAAAGTTCAAGCTGTGTCGAGTTCAGAGTTTATGCCACACGATAAGGCGGCAGCAACAACAGCGATCGCAGACTCAACGTGGGCTGTGCCTCTGGAGGCCCCCAGTCTGTGCGTCGTAGCTGTTGCTGGCAGCTGGCAGCGGCAGCGGCGGCTGCTGCCCACGCGGCGACTGCGCAGAGAACCTGGCGAAACACTAAAAACGTGTAACGGAAATGTGTGTGATGACGACCAGGGCATACCCTTTAAAGGGTCGAATATGGATGGGATTTTAAATTGGCAACGAAATTTAATAAATTCTAGTTGAACTAAAGATATAAATCTGTAATAACCGAGCAGCTAAGCTCTTGATAAATACCCTTTAAAAGGAGGAGTCCTGATATAGACATAGAATCTTTTTAAGTGAAATTTCTAGTATATTTTATATATATAGAATAATGAAAAGGGTCAAACTTTTAGTTAGATTTTCTATTGCTATTGAATACTTGTTCGAATATACATAAATGTATTTGAAATATGAACTGAGTTTTGAATATAAAATAAGATAAGACTATAGCATATTTAAATATTAAATAAAGTAAAGTACATCCAAAATTCGTAGACTTCAATTAATATGTAATATAAAATATGTAAAATATATTTATATTTATATGTACATAAGTGTATAGTAGGATCAGATAGTTTATAAATATCATAAGCCATCTTAATCTATATGGAATGCATATAACAAAAAGGAATTCCTACATATTTTTTCCGTCACATAATACATAATAGAATCGAGATATCTTTGGCAAGTGAAACGCTTTAAGAAATCGTAAAAACTAAAGAGAGAGAGAAATACTTTGACTTTTGATTTGCAATAAATAAAGCAAGCGAAACGGAAAAATAGCTGGCAGACTTCGTATTGAGTGTTTGTCAAGTGGGCATGAATGGAATGGAAGCCCAGACGCTGATCGAGCGGCTGCGCTTGTAATCCACTTTACGACGACCGGACGTGGTTCTCGTTGGCGTCGACGTCGAAGTTGATGTCGACTCTGCAGTTCCCACTCACCAAGGAAAAAGAGAGAGAGAGAGAAACGAAACAAAACAGGAATTGCAGCCTGGCTTTTGACTCGGCTTCAAAATAGGACGTTGAATGCTCAAGAGTTGCAAAAGCCTCGTTCAATTTCCATATTTTATGGGCTGAGCGCAAAAAGAGGAGAAAAACGCAGCAGCTTGCCATGGAAATATATTGTATGGCATCCTTATAGATATGCAACATGCTAATCATGTATTCTCGATGCCCAAACAGCTCCTCAAAGTTGCTTTCCTTAAGTGATTGCAAATAGAACTCGAGGGGCGGGTTGGTTGAGGTGTATATGCTGCAGATTGAATGAATAATATTAGACATATTCATGTATTCATAGAGAGATATGTAAAGTAATGAAGAGCTATTAGAGATGCAGAAAGAACTCTTAATAGTTTTCTATCAATATACATAGTTAATGAACTGGTTAGACTTGCGCTTCGTTTGAGAAACCTTGAGTAAAATATTTCTCTAAAAGCTTTTTGTATTGCAATTGTGTTGAGAATCGATGAATCTTGTTGATGACAAGTGCTGCTGTCAGCGCTTTGCCACCAAATTGTAAACAGTGCAACGACGAATGCCACCGATTGTTGCACACATTTTTACATAATGTTGACACAGAAAGACAAAGTGCTAATAGAAATAATAAACCAAGCGTTTCAAATTAAATCAATTAAAGTGCAGCCAAGAAAAGAATTCCCGCGATTGGCATTCAGCAGCTCAGTGCTCGGAGCAGGGGCAGGGACAGGTTAGGTAGTCGCCAGCTACTGATGGCAGAGATAAATGCGAGATATCTGAGAGAGACGACTTGGTGCAGTTGGGTAGTCAAAGATTGGCAGTTGGAGTCTGCGACAAACGCAAACGACATTTAATTGACAGTCTCAATTTATGCAAACGGCTGCAAAATGGAAGAAAAAAAAAACAAATGAAAATAAATAAAAAGAAATAAAGTAAATATAATAAACAAACAAGTGCAGTCGCAATTGCGGCTGCGAAGCGTGGAAATTGTTTTGACATGAGGCAAACAAATCAAGAAAAAACTTCAAGCAAGCGAATCAAGCTAACGCTTAATGTATGCACAGAATTTGTGGCGATTTGTTGGATAAGATCTAATGGTCATATAAGATTATGCAAATAACGATCTTCGAGCAATCAGTGGCAGAAAAAATGTTCAAAATCAAATAATTGAAAAATATCATTGCAGTGAGTAGAGAAATTAAGTCTACAAATATAAATAAATAAATAAAAAATAAATAAAAATTTAAAATTTACAAATTGTCATTAAAATATAATAAAATATAAATACATTTATTAAATTTAACATACAATTAATAAGGAAATAAAGTTGAGAAATCTTAAATAGTTTTCTTTATTAATCATAAAACTATTGCAAATGATAATTTGCTGAATTAATAGGGCTTATTAAAATAATAACTATTATTTGTGTAGGTAGTGAGTGAATTTGTGTATTAAATACATAAATTAAAATAATTTAATTTTGTTTAATTACATAAATAATATTACGTAATTATATATATTTATGATTAAATATTATATGCAAAGCTAATGAATGGATCTTTAACTTTAATATATAATATTAAATATTTTTTATTTAATTAAACAAAATTACAATATTTTCACCTAATATTTAATAATAATAATTTAATAAAATGTATTCTTAGCTATTCTATAATTAATACTAAATAAATTTACAACTGTAGTTCTTTATCTAGTAAGTTTGTCAATTTGAAGTCATTATATCTTCTGACTATAATGACTAAGATAGCAAATTTGATGTGTATGGAGAACTATATGATCCGAGAGTTTCTTACTTAATGAATAAGACTCAAATATATACCCAATATAACCTAGCAGTAACTATATTTCTTCATTAAATTATATCTTCTTCATCACTATTTGGTCCATGTTTATCACTCACTTTGAACGCAATCATCATTTCCTTAGCATTTTATCATCAGCAAAACTTTATGAGCTGCATCCAATCCATTAAGACTCTTGAATTACCATTGAATCTAGTAAATGTTTAAGCTTAGACCATAATACTTTGTGCTAAATGCCACTTTAATGATAATCACTTTTATGTGGCGAACTGTAAATACCAAATGAATATGTAAGCACACACACACACACATACACACAATCACTTATTCCTTCTTTATTCATTTTTTTTTTGCAGATCTTCAATCGATTCGACGGCTCTTGGAACACGATGCCAGTGGCTCGGTCTGCCCCTCGTGCCGCATTTCCTTCGATAAGGGCAAGCGACGGAAACTGATCGACACCTGCGGACACGAACGCTGCTATTCCTGTATGTTCCGCAACGATCAGTGCCCCATGTGCATGAACAGTTCGCTGAAAGGTGAGTAGTAGTAGTAGTAGTAGCCAGTGTCTGGCTCTGTCTCCGTCTCTCTGTATCTCGTGGACGTGCCATATAAGGCAGACAAATATGCGCAGCAACAGGCGAACCCTCGACAGCTCTGACTGCAAGGTGTTGTCTCGAGTGTTTTTTTTATGCTGTTGTTGCACTCTTATCTCGGAATTCGCCATTTACGAGTATAAATGTTTTATTTTTTTATGATATCCTTTCAATTTGTACAAAAAATACTTGAGAACCAAAAATTAGTGGCGAACACTTTTCAAATTACAGCTCTTACACATGCCCCACTCCTATACATAGTCAAACATAGTCTTTAATGGCCGAAAGTCTGATAAATTCAAGATGATTTATGGTTTATGTTTGGCAGTTTCATGTGGGCTTTAGCTACATACTATAATAGTATATATAGAGCCTAAAAGATTTACTTAAAGGATTTCGATGTCAGAGTCAACACAATGCCAAGACACCATCTTCTTAGCTGCTTCATACCTCTGCATGCTAAAAATATATTTTAACTCTGTACCCTTGAGTTAAACATCTTAATTTAGCTCGGTTTCACTTTGTACTTGTCATCGAGTTGTATCGATACTTCAGTTGATTGCCAAGTGCTCATTCAGGCAACTACTCCAAGCCCTACAACTCGTTCGAACTGTATCACTTAATTAGCTATGCTAATAAGCTAGAGCCATAGGGCTCGGACACAAGTTGTACGCTACACCTCCTCCATGCCCATTACCATAAATAAAGTGGAGACGGCAGCGTGGCTCTGCCAGCTCATAAATTCACACGGACACGAGAGTGCGCGATGGGCAGCTAGCCAATAAATTCAACGCACAGTGCGTACAGTGTGCACAGTGGGGCCAAGCGAAATCATGTCAGCGTATTAACTAAAAACGGGCATAACTTTCAATTTTTCATGGGCAGTGGAGCAACGGTATGTCTCGCTGCTATAAGTACTTTCTGAAGTCAGCCGACTGGCCTCATGTAAGCCTACTTTGCATGCCGAGCCACACAGCTCACACAGCTGGCATATGAATCGAACAACAAACGTTGCGACTGGGAATAACAAATGTATACGTACTTCTGGTATAGGCATACATAATAATATAACCAAATAGGCATTATAGGCACTGCCCAGTTGCCATACGGGGGCACTGTAGAGCGTGCGATCGATCAATCCCCTGTGTGATCAGGCAGGGGAACCTATAGAATAGCTATTTACCTTAACACGCCTTGCTTACGGCGATTTGCATACTGTCAGGTGTGCAGCTATCACTTGATATAGTCGTAAATATAACTAGATCAGGCTGATTTCCCGGTACATTGCAATATTGCATCCGCAGTCGTGATCGTTGATCTTTATATATAAGATGTATCTATATCATCAACGTGTAGTGCAAAGCTCCCATTTTACTAAATCTTTTTCGCACACTTGAAGTCGTTAAAAAGTTGATTGTTGAGTCGATTACACGCATCCATCTAACTGAAACTGTTTCCCTCTCTAATATAGATGTTGATGGCGCCAATGCTCAGGGCTATGACACCGGCATCGGGGGCTCCACATCGACGATCGTCAGTCCGCTGGGCTCGCCTCAGCCGCAGCTGAGGTCCCATGCGCAGCGGAATGCAGCTTTAGCGCGTTATATGCAGGTGAGTGCGTACTTTAAGATACAAATGGAGGAGGAGATGTGCGTGGAGACGCATTAGATGCGTGGCTTGGTTTGAGCGTATTGTCTGCGTGTTGACCCTAACGACTAGTTGATGACCGACGAGTCGATCCGATCCGAAGAAAGGCTGCGAGAGATCATTTTGTAACTGTCGAAATGACTTTTTGTCATTATTATCGACGGCCATTTCCGTTCATCTTTCATCTGGCGAGGCGCCTCTTTTATCTGCCAGCTAAGCTTATCCGTTGTGCCCTAACACATTTGTTCGCCTCAGCTATAGCTGCCCCAATGTGGGCGAGGCGTCGACTAAGCACCGTTAATTGATCATTGTGTGTGGAGCCCAGAAAGCGACATAAAAGCGCATTATGGAACCAGCCCATAAAAGACTTGATTGGCTTTTAATCGCGCCATAACCAAGTGTCAAACAATTTATTTTACGATAATGCAATATGATTATTACGATTCTGATTTGCATAAGTGGAGTCCAACTTGTTTGGGTGGCCAGAATGTTCTTATAGAAAGAGCATGAAAGAGTGTTGGGCCTGAACTGAAACGAGTGTGATTTTATGACTGAACAACATATTAAATATATCTAGGCTATATAATTTGAAAGACTTTGCTTAGGCGTGAACTAGTTCTAGTGTTCTTTAAGCACAGCATGCCCATTCAGATGGGCTGGAAATATTTCATAATTATTTTTATTATTTATAAAAAATATTCGAGTATATGCTAAGATATGAACTAGTTTCATATATCTTTCTGAATCTGAATAAATCAATTTTAAAAATCTTAGTAAATGGTTAAATGGTAAAATGAAGATATTGAATTCATTTGTAAAATATAAACAAGTTTGAGTATGAACTAGTTCCAATGAACTAGCTCTTATGCTTTTACTGAAAGCTTAATCGAATATATTTTAGTAAATGCCTTAGAAATATATGTAAACTCACTTGGATGGCCAGAACTTTGTTTTTAATGGAGTATTAGCGAGTTCCCTTATTATGAACTAGTTCTTTTTTCTGAAAATAGTAAAGGAAATACTATAAATTATTTACTGATATAATTTCTGACTTCTCATATAAATATGATCTATTTAAAAGCGCTCTCAAAGCACGGTCAAATAAGAAAGTTCCCGCTACAAACAAAGACAAGAAGACGATAAAGCTCTTGTAACCCACTTGAAATTATTTGTAACTTTCGCGGCAAAAGTAGATTTTGCTTCTTCGTTTTTTTTTTTTTTAATAATTAGAAATCAATTTACACGTCGGATTTGAGATTTGAAATCGTTTTTTTTTTTCTCTCTATTTATTTAGCTAACACATGTTGTTGCTGTCTCAGTGTTTTTGTTCGTCTGAAATTTTATTTGTTTTGCTGTCCTTTTGAGTGTCGGCTCAAAGTCTGGAGCTACTCGGTACGTCCAATTGCATGTCATGTCCAGCATTTGGCACATTTTATGTTTGCTTATGCGAGCATTAACAGTCTTAAGTGAAATCCCATGTCACGTGTCAGCGACCGAGCGAGCGGGCAACGAAATTGAAATCAATTGGGGAATCGCAGCAGTGAAATAAATATCCAAGTCGAATGTTCATGTTCATAAATATGCTGCGAAAAGTAAAACAGTTTTTTTCTTTCTCTCTCTTCATTTTGGGCTGGCTTAGAAAGCAGAAGACACCGCCAGTCTTAAGCGAGCAGCTAGCCGGGGGGTGGGCAGTCGGGGACCTGGAGATCTGTCAGTTCGTCCGGCTACGGCACTTGAGCCGACTGCGCGTCGACTTGAAGCAACTGCCTGCAATGCCTGACCCAATTTCCCGTCTTGGCAGCACCAGCCAACAGCCAGCAGCCAGCAGCCAAGCACAACCAGAGCCACATCTTTGCAAAAGCCAACTGTCAGTTCAGGCATTTGACAGTCGCTTTTGCGATACACAAGCGCAGATATGAGATACGACTGAGAGAGTAATCGTATCTCTAGCTACCAGCCGAACAGCCAGCCAGCCAGGTTTGGCCTATCTGTATCTGTGCCGGGGATCTGCTGCTTCCACGTCTGGCGGCGCCCCACCAATTGAATCTTTTGCGCCGTTTTGGCGTATTTAAAGTGACATTCGCTGACAGTCAGCCCGCCAATCCCGATGCTCCTGTTGCCTCGCTGACAATGGAGCCCAACTGCAGTCGAAATCAAATTAAATTAATTACACGAAAAGTGATTCGCTGTAATTGTATTGTAGATTCGAAGATGCGAAGAGCCAAAGGTGCAGTTAACCTTTGGGCAATTACGAAACCCGTGAATTTGCACTTGTATTTCCGGAATGATTGAAAAACGGAAAACTCTTGGAATCAATTAATTTCTCTTTAGATACATTGCCTACGGCTGATTTGTGTAAAGATCAATGAACAACATATAGGAAGAATACAGTGACTTATATAAGTATGACCATCAATGCTTATATTCCTACACTATCAAAGGCTGAACAATGCCAGCATCTGTTTGCCAGCTGCTTCTTGATATGTATTATGAGCGTAAGGCCATAAAATAGCCAACACCTCGACTCGACTCGACTCGAGGCATGCACAACAAGTTGGAGACAGAAATAAAGAAGAAACTTTCCTTTCGAGTTGATTTGACTCGATTTGATTCGATTTGATTTGATGATGCGCCCGGAAAAAGTTGCTTATTGAGGCGTCAATTGAATGGAATTGAATAGAGTTTATGGCGCTCTGACCATAAGCTTAACGGGCACCGACTCAATGAGTTCTCATTGTCTTTGGCCAAGTGGAGCACCCAGGCAGGCCAAGCAGCCTGACTGACTAACTGACTGGCAACTGGCTTTTCTCCTTATACGCGATATGGTTATACGGTTATATCGGAAGTGTGTCAGTGATTGGCTGAGCAGCTAGCCAGCGAGCACTTTACATAACTTTAACTACGAGTATCTGCTGTGTATCTGCAGGTAGCTATCGCAGTCCAAACCAGAAGTCGTTTAAGCAATTACAACTCCGCCGTGTGCTCGGTTGGAGTTGTGGGGCTGGGGCGTGCTCTGGGGTCTGAGAACTGTCATTAGATTAAGTGGCAGCTCACTGTGGCGGTGGCTATCCTCTGGCTAATTATCGTTTGGAAATCGTGTTATTAGCAACAAGAAGAAAAAAATATACATATATATAAATACGATAGATAGATACGGCAGCTGTAAGTCGAAGCTTGTGATTGACACGCGCAGGCGACAAATCAACTTGCAGCCGAAATCTTGTTGTTGCTGCTGCCTTTGATTCAAATTCAAATCGTTTGCATTAAAAATGCCATAAAAGTCGCTCACGAAACCATTTTGGCCACATTCGAAAGCAAAACTTGCCCGATTTTTATCGCGCATGCAATTTATTTTTGGTCTGTGCGCCGTCTAATTGTCAACTGCAACAACAACAAATATGGCGTTAATTATCCCACAATTTCGATAGCATCACGTATCCATGATTAACACAAAAAAGCGCAATCAATCAAATGTATCTTTTACTCGCAGCTATGCGAAGCATTGTAATTGGTATTTGAATGGCATTTGCTGCCGCAGTTGTTTCTCGATATCGGAAGATTTATATTACCTGTGCGACGACTAGTGACACCTGCACACGCTCCCAGCCAGCGACGAGTTGACACCTCGTTTTTCTGAGATGAACAATGTCTACCAGCTCACTGACTGACTGGCTGGTTGGCTGGCTTACTGGCCCACCGCTGGGCAATCAATCAATTGCGACTTCCCTGGACACTATATTAACGTGATTTGAAATCGTTTCCAGACAAAGTTTTTTCATCGTTTCAAAGACTTTTGTAAACAAAGTTAGCCGTTGCCAATTGCGAAGGAAGGAGCATTTATATATATATTATAATATTTGTAAAAATATTAGAATGAATGAAGTGAACATTTGGAATACCCAATAGTAGCAAAAAATATTATTATAGAACAAAATATTTAAACGAAATTTAGTATGTAGAAAACTTTAGTTTACTTTGACCAGAGATAAGTTTTCTTAATCTTTCTGACATGCAGTAGAATCTAAAATAAAATTTCAATTAATTGTTTTTATATATTTTATAGATGAGAGAGGTTGAATTTGATAGATATAAATGTCTCACTAAACAAAAATATTGAATTAGTTTTAGAAAAGTTAAAAATAAAATTTCACTTAATATTTTAAGTATTTTTGTGCATGTTTCTAAGAGAGGATTTTAGAGGAGAGATGTAGAATTGTATAGATATTATAATATATATTTTAAAATAATGTATAAAATACAGCTAAAACGTAGCCACAATCAAATGTTTCTTCTTCCTTTACTTAAATATCTCGAAGCATATTTATGAGTCTAGGTATTGTAAGACCATGATTATTGATAACTATATCCTAATGCCTGTAAGTTAGTATACATGACAATATAAACCAAATTTTTGCTTTATTATATACTACATTCCGTATCTATATTTGCGCAACATCAACATTTTCCCTATGCATTCTGTCTTCATTGCACATCTTCCATAACACAAGACCAATCAGCATCTGATGACCCTGACATGCCGTAGTATTAGCTTCACTTTATCATCTGATGTACTCCATTTCCATTTAGCAGCGCGCTTCACTTTCACTTAATCAGCCATTCACTTCACTGGCAATAACAATAACTGCAATCAAGCCACAAATACGACCAATTTAGCTTTAATCAATCAAAACATATATGCGAGCATATCGCAATGCCGGCCGATCAATGGACACGAATGCCAACACTTTGGGAAATGGGGGGAAAAAACACCGAGTTTATGTGGAGTTTGCGCGCGACTTGCGGGCGACAAAAACAGCGTTAGCATTTGGCAGCGCCACCTGCCGGTCGGCATGTGTGGCCCCTTTAATTAACACGACAAGGCGCAATTTATCAATCTTTATCGATAGATAGAACCAAACAACAATACAATAAACCTCGGCTAAGCCGCTCGCTAATTAGTTGCGGTGATCGCCAGGCCAATTGCGAGCGGATAACCCCGTCGGGCGATTGGCGATTGGCGACTGAGTCTAGGTCCTGCCCCCCGCTGCCCGCCCCGTCGTTGCCCGCATCACACGGCTACTAATTGCCAGCTGCGAGTTGTTTATGTTAGCCACAAGATACATTTTTTTGTGTTTTGCATACGATATTCGCATGCACTATGCAAATGAACAGTGTCCGCTGTAAGTTTACCCACCAATCCCCCACCCCACCCAATCGGTGGACCCGTTCTCAGCCTTGTCAATTGTTGTGTAGCTCGCTGTGAGCCGCTAATAAACGTAAATTGTGGAAAATTGTTTATTAAGTAGCGCAAAATATGTGCGCCTGCCGCATTGCCTGACATTTATGGCTGGTTTAAGTCTGGCCAAATCGCTGCAAAGCAAAGCAAAGGGGCTAACTGAATAACCCAACTTGGTCAGCATTTATGACAATCATTTGCGAGGTACTTGGGGTATTTATCCAATTATTTTCTAGGTACTTAGGCAATTTATTGTTTGAAAACTGTGCTACACCTGGCGTATACTTGATATTTGTATGGAACAGACTTCGACTTGAAGATTGCTTGATTGCGCGTATGCTTGATATATTTGTGTAATATTATAATAGTTAAAGAACAGGCTTCAGCTTTCAAGCTATCATTTATAACCACTGCTAAATGCTGCTCAGTTTATAGCAAATAATTAAATATTAATGAAAACGGGGCAAATAATCAAACACACCCACCTCAAATTGACTTTAATTAACTTCGGCTTCGCTCGAAATTAATAAACTTTTTGTTGTTGTTGGCCCGCATGTGAGCTTAAAACAAATTACGCGGCTTATCTCAGCTGGCCCAAATTTCGATTTGGCAACGAGTAAATTAAAGCCTTTGCCATGGCAATGCAATTCAAGATAAAGACAAAAGCCACCAACGAACCACTCAAAAAGACCAGACACAGGCACTGTCTGAAGCCTGCCTGTACTGTGAGCTAAAAAGAAAGTTGAGCTGCAGCAAGCGGGTCAAAGGACCGAAAGAAATCCAAATGACATCAGGGCAGCAGCCACATGTCAGCATTTGCCATGCGCTTTATCATAAATAAAGCGAAATATATATAAAGATATATATGTATAAAGATTTATATGCATATATATATAAAATATTAATCATTTGGTCGCCACAGTGGGCCGACGACACACCCACCAAAACAAAAACAGGCACGAGTTTTGACTGAAATTAATTTGCCTGCCCTGAAAGATGGATGAGGCTGAGGCTGTCGAGGCTGCCCCGGCTGGCCGAAACTGGCGAAAGGTGTCTTTCGCTGGGCGCCTCAGGTGCTCAGTCGCGCGCAGAGGAAGTGCAAAAAGGCATAAACCATGCTGACACCTTTAGATAAAAGTACGCGATAACATTAGGGGCTCTACTTGCTGAAGAGCAACAACAACACCAGAAACAGGCTCATATGTTTATGTCAAGTGAATTCTTAGACCCTTCAGGAGAAAACTTTTAAGGCAGGAAACTGGAATAGATGAAAATAAATGCGAATTCTTGGACTTGTAGAAGTTCTTTTAGCTAAATTAATACTTGAAGGATGTTTTGAATCCTCTGAGTTGCAAATATCCTTCATGGATATAACAAAAAATTGTAGGCTGTAATGAAATCATGAAGGTAGTTAGACAGCTCAGACAGAGGCAAGTAACTCTGTTCCTAAGTATGATCTGTCTATGAGGCAGTTGCAGCTGTGAATATCAGCCATATATATTAGATTATTTACTATATATATTTTAATATAATAAAGTTTTACTACTACTTGCGATGCAATACTTTATATTTTACTCAGATCACTGAGAGACAAAACCTAACGCAGCTCTGCTTGTTGCTCCGAAGTGTGATTTCTTCAGTTTAAAATGTTTTATTTAATACTTGTATATTGTTAAGACTTTCTACGACGTATAATTCTTAAACCCAATCGTATTGAAGTTGAGAATGTTCTTGGAGTGCTCAGCGCACTGCCACAATCCACTCGATGGAGCCAGGCGGTGGCCATGGTTCAGCACTATTGATGCTTCAACAATGCCCTGTTAGTATAATATATACTACGGAGCATATATACTTTAGTTCCATGTTCCTACCACATCAAGAGTTCGCGCCAACACAATTAGCATCTGTCAACAACTCTGGCCCTTCGCGCCCACGATTTTCACCTAGCCTAATTAATTTGTAGCCCGTTTAACGTGCGCTCATTAAAAGCTAACAAAATATTTTGGAGTTGATTGATTGAGAAAACAGAAAAGATGCCGACAGAAGAAAAGAGTTTTAATTGTTTATCACCAGCAACGACGACAAAACAGTCAAAAGAAAACTCAAAGTGATTTTTTTAAGCTCCACTTGGAACTGTACGAAAATGTAACTCCGCTTGATGATCAGGCAGTGCCATGCGATGGGATCCCCACACTCCCCTCGAATGGGTTTTTATCGTCGCTGAAGTTTGTTAGTGGAGGCTTTCACTTTTTAGGCCCAGTTAAAGTAAACAAAGTTTCTGTTTTTCATTGAGCGAAGGTTTCGCATTTTGTTCAGTAACAATTTTCGTTGGCTTGTGACGTAAGTTGGGTGAATCACCTGGAAGTGGCCTGTGACGCAAGAAATTCTAGACTTTAAAAAACTCTTGAACTCTTCAGAGAAAAGTCTATGCAAATCAGCGAACTTTGAATAGAGTTCAAGACAAGCGCACTTTTTACAGCTTCACGCTGCATAGAGAATCTTTGAAAAGATTTAGAACAATGCGAACAGGCACTTAGTTTTGTAGCTTCGGCCATAAGTCAATTGTAAAACTCTCACCAGCAATTGCTGCTTGGCGGATTAGTTATGCTTTAAGCTCGGCTCAAGTGCCTGAGCGCGGTCAATGGGGCTGCGAGCGTGGTGCACTCATATATAGTTATGACTGTACGCTTTAGTAAATTTTGGCATGCCAGGCACGTTTTACACTCACACACACACACACATACACACACCTGATGAGATGCAAGTGCAGAAAAGAAACCCAACAGGGTCATAAATGCACTGGCATTAGAAAGCTGCCGATGGGGAATGGGGATTGGGGATTGGGGAATGGGAATGGTCAGTGCAATGGATTTTATGCCTAGCTTGTTCTCGTTACGTGCATGCGAGCACTAAAAGTGCGAGATCGAGCGAGCTGGGAGTTTCCATAATTCAGCATAAGCAGCGCTGTCTATGAGAAATGCATTTCACTTTCTGGGAAATCAATAACTCGGCCCAGGGCACTTCACACACTCTCACGATCCAATCAAACGGAAAATGTTTTACAAGCGCAACAGCAACAACAGCTGATGACTCGATGACCGAGTTGGCCCAAACCCCACTTAAACTTAATTAAACAGACGGCCGCAGCCACCACCACAATTGTCGAAATGACCCAATGAAATCGCTTGATTAACGAAAAGTGTTAAAAGCAACACATTCGAGACAAACTGCTGGAAAGATGCGGTATTTGCCATGGAATGTGTGAGTTGTGGCTGGAGCCATATATAAAGCTTTTGAGATTTTGAAAGCTGCCCCAGAAAGCTGCAGCACAATCCATTCATCAGGCTCAGCGCGTGTATCCTAACTGTGTGTGAAAGCTCAGGATCTCAGCCTGGGATTAGCAATTTGATCTTGCGTTAATTGATTGCGATTGGATCGTTCGCTTTCCCAATGCCAACAGAGAGAAGAAGAGGAAAATGAATGAATAACAACTTAATTTCACTTGGTTAGCAAATGCATTTTTCGCATACACCGTCGAGCACATTTTTCTCACCCATTTCACCTGGCGAAGGCAACCTGTTCAGCTCACCTCTCTGTCTCCCTCTTTGCATGCTCGTATCTAGGCATTTATCTGGGATGTCTTGTTTATCGGTTTTTATCTGCTTTGTGGGGCTTTTCGGCGCTTGGCATGCGAGACGCTTCCTCAAATATAAATCGCACGGCATTTGCATGTGGAGAAACAATTTCTCAAGTCTCGTTGTTGGCTGTTTGTTGGCTTTAACGCTTAGGAGGCCGCCTTTGATATATGCCACATGACGATGGTCATAATATTTTTGCGCAATTCGGTTGTCGTCCGACAGCTTTATTTTTTTTTTCAACTCAATTTATCGATCGTTGAATTAATGCATTATTTTTTCCTTTTTTTTTTTTTTTTTTTTTTTTTTTTTTTTTTTTTTTTTGTAAATTTCAATTTTGTTTGTTGATTTTTTGGCCAACCAAAACGCGATTTGGCCATGTTTTATGCCCCACTGCGCAGATTTCTTGTCCAGTCGATCGGGCAATTGATTCATTTCTCGTGTTCGCAGCCAACACACAAAATCCACAGCCCGGGCAATTAATTATGAATAAAAACGTACTCAGCTCTATTAAAAGCTCATATTTTCCCACTGTTTTCGCCTCTTATCGCCGTTGCCACTTGCCACTTGGCAGTTGGTAGTTGGCAGTTGGCAGTTGAAATGCAGCTAGCAGCGAACAGTCACCAGCAAGTTTATCAGCAACTGCAGCCGCTACGCTTTGATTTACACTTTGCTTATTTGCTTAACTGATTAATCTTTGGAGTCACTTTTACCTACGCCATATGTATGTAGGCAGCGCTCCATTGTTTATCATTTCATTAGTGGGTTTTTTTCCATCTGCTCTATGCACCGCTTGGTATTTGGTATTGAAGCGAATGCTGTCTGAATCGAATGCATCAGTTCTTATGCAATTTGTGATGTGATGTCTCTCTCTCTAAAAGTGAACTCATCATAGACGTTATGCTAGATCAGAGATAGTTCAGATTAAAAGTTAAGGCAGCTTCATATCTAATACTTATGATAGAGGGAGTTTTATTGTATGACCTTAAGGATACAGATACAAAAAGAGAGACAAAGAGAGAGAAAAAGAGAGAGAGAGAAAGAGAGATAGATCGAGATATAGAGAAAGAGAGAGAGAAATTGGGAGCAAGTGAGAAAGAAAGTGGGAAATTCATTAGCAAATGAATGGCTTAAATAAAAATATTAAGTGGCAAAAAAAAAGGCTAATATATGAGAATCGCATAGAAAAGCTGTGTATATAGCAAAGAAGAAAAAGAAAAGGGAACACACGGAAGAAGAGAGAAGACACAAAGATAAAGAGTTGGAAAGAGATAGAAATACCAAAAAATACTAAATTAAAATAATTATGAGAATCGCATATAAAGGTGTCATTTTACTTAAATGATGGATAAGGGAGAGCAGGAGCACAAATGGGAAAGCAAAAATACTGGTAATACTAAGTGAAAGAAAACTCTTTTGCGTGCATGAAAATCGCATAGAAAGTCTTCTCGTATTTAACCAGGTGTTAAAATATCATAAAATGAAACAGATATCAGTTGCGAGTGTTTGGCATGTGTTAAACTTGAAATAGCCCCCGCTGTTATATGGATATGTTATACAAGGTATAACAGATAGAATATGTAGAGACTCTATTGCTTATTACATAAATGTTGTCGTATTTCTTTGGCTCGAATGTATCAGATGAATCGAATGCAGTCATTAGCATTCATTATTCCCAGTCGCAAGCAAACAAAGTCATTTCAGCTGCCCGCTGCTGGTATCTATAGCTATCGACTGCAATTTATATAGATATATATATATTTGTGTATCTACGCTAGCATAGTGCAAGTGGGCCAAGCCCAAGTCCATCAACTAGGCTAAGCTCAATTTCGAGCACCTGAATCCGAGCCAAGCCACTAGCATTGATACGGCCACAATTCTGCCTTGATTACGATACTCGCAAGACAGAAAATAACAAAAACCAAAAAATATGTTTTAATAATGTTCGCTCCAAATGATTTGGCAATCGAAATTTGATACAACGAGCGAGTCGCGTCGACTCGAGCCGAGTGCATAAATTACCAAGCTAAACGCAAGTAATTCTCATAAAAAACAAATGCACAGAATGCACGAGTGCGATTACGACTGGCTGTGCGGGGCAGGGGTGCGTCAATGGGTGCTCAGATTGCAAGCGCCCCGCTCTAATGCTCTGTGCCCCTCCCCCCTTGGGCCCAAGACGCGGTCAAAACGCGGCCAACACACAATGGCACCGAAATGTGCAAATGGCGGCAGCCCAAAAAGCCAAACGGGGTGCCAAAACTTAAGAGGAGGGTGAGGGGTGCGCAGTGGGAGCTGCGGGTGTTGGGCAATGAATGCGACGATTTTCCATTAAATGCAAATGCGAGAAAAAAAGTGGGCGGCATGCGCGCGATTTGCTAGCGACTATAAACGCGCGCGCGTGCATTTTGCCATTGATGATGGCCGTTTCAACAGGTTTTTATTATTTGCTGCACTTAGAAGAGCTGCGCTGGCGTGAACAGCTCTTATGCACATTAAATATCAATTATTTTTGAGTTATGCCCGCTGCTCGCGTGAAGGATCCCAGTCGCTGCGCGGCTTTCAGCGTCTTTTGTTGCACATTTCAGCGCGTTTTCGGCTCGGCTGCAACTATTTTTATGACATTTAAACAATTATTTTCGAGCGCTGGCAAACAGTTGTTAAAATATCATTCGGTGCGGCTGCAGCGGCCAAGCCCAAGCGCTCAGCCAAATGGCGGCCAAGCCGTTGCCTCGGCTGGTGTCAACGTGTCTCAGACCGGCAGGCACCAGTTGTAGGAGCCGATGTTTATGTTGTTGTTGTTGGAGGTGTTCTTGCAACGCCCCGCGGCGTAACATGCGAGCTGATCATATACCCTAATCGAGGGTATGTGGACAAAGTCCACTAATGGACATTGCTGTAAGTCTCTAATGGAATGAGAAGCCTCAGTCTGATCTTATCCAATATATATTGAATCGGCACTCTACATGCCTGTTAGAGTATTTGCTCGTCTGCTAAGCAGCAACATTTGCAGTTCTATTTGATAAATTTGAGGCTTTTTGATTTCATACTTTGCAGTCGCCTAAAAACTTGCCAAAAAATTATTATGAACCTGTTGCTGTTGTTGTTGTTGTTGGTTGTTAGTTGTTGCTTGTTGCTTGTTGCTGTTGGGGCTGCTTGTTGCTGGCAGCTCGTTGTCTGGCTTGTCTGAAAATCGAATTCTTGAATGAACCATTAATCTTGTGGCCAGCTCTGGTTGCTCCGGCTGCAGTCGCACCCCGGGCCGATCATTAAATGGCTGCAGTAATTGCGCGGCGGCTGCAGCTTCAGGTTTTGCCCCTGTTTCCACCACATTTAATGCTCGTTCGCGAAATTATGAGGGTATATAGGTTTTATGCGTCTTTCTTTCATTAGACTTTAAACCTTTACATTTTTCAGATTTGTCCTTAACTCAATCATTTCAAATTCTAAAGATAAATATTCGTAAAACACCTTTAAAATTTTTTAAAAATTGGGCCAATTCTGAAGTTTACCTTGTTTAAGCTTTGAGAGTTCATTATTCAGATATTTTAAGGAAAGATTTTATTGCTCATAGCATGATTATTCATTCATCTGGAGAAACGATTTCCCACAATTGCCCTCTTTAGCTTCGTATAACTATAGTATAGTCCAATGAGACCTCACTCTCGAGTCAGCCCATTCTATTCTCTGATATTTTGTTTCGGAGATCGATTTTCTTTAACCCATGAAAGCTATGAGATTTTAGATATAGGATTATATGTATTAAATTTTTCAATTTAATTTTCAATTCCATTCTTGATATTTATAATATATATACATACATATTTGCAATGCCTTTTTGGGTGCGCCAAATCGGAAACAAATAAAGCATTGTCTTATTTATTTCTTGGTTCAACTGCTTTTCCAATTACGTCGCCCAGTTGGCATTACACCTGCGCCTTAACGCGACGACCGCTCGGGGGCTCCAAGCCCGAATTGGTTCTGCCCGGCATTTTGTGTGAAAGGTTGTCGCGGTTTGTCTCTGTCTTAAGGTTAAGCTGTGGTAAAGGGGGAGACTCGAGCACTACAATGGGGCGCAGCTTGCAGCCTGTTCAATCATTTGACAATTTATTAAGTTTTGAATGGTAATTGGCCCAGGGCTTGGTCAAGAAATAATGAAATTTCAGATGCTCGACTGAGGCATAAAAATATATATAATAATTTCTAATAAATAAAAAATGTATAATAAGCAAATATAAAGTAAATGAGTAAACAGAAAATATTATAATGAGAAATACCTGAATTCAAGTCGAGTATGAATTTGATTAGTTTTATGATATTATTTCTAGTGGCTGCAGTTCAATGATCCGCTGATCCTCGGTTAATGCAGATCGCGCATTCCAACACCTCTCACTTGGTGCGCGGCGCATACGCGTTTTATGATGATAATACAATCTCCCAGCGGCGGTAGAAAAGTGAAAATCACTTTTTAAAGCGCTGCTGGACAAGACATAGAAATTTCAATTTCCAATGTGGTGGCCAGGCATAATTTGTTAATTAATTTCCAAGCAACAACTTAATCAAAATGATGTGGCCAATTAAAAAGCCACCGCGGGGATGCCAGCGATAAGACGAGAGAAGGAGAGGGAGAGGGAGAAAGAGACTAGTGAGTGGGTAAGAGGAAAAGCAACAGGTCGAGCAGTTTGAACTAGTTTAAAGAAAGGCTTTCTTCACTGGGGAGGGGACTGCGCTGGCTGACGTGAAACGAATCGCTGCCAATCGAATCGAAGCGGAACTTAATTACGCCCGACTGCGGATCGATAGGTCAGATGTCTGGCGAGGCAAAGACGTGGACTCGCAGCTCAATCAAAGTTTGCTCAGACAAAAACAGGTAGACAGCTCAGGCTGTCGGCTGGACAGTTAGTCAAGTGGGTAGAGACTGCATGATTCTGCAGCATCCGCAGCGGAAGTGGGCAAAGACGACGACAGGTTATGCCAGGATCCGTGGGAGTTGACAGCGTGCAGCATCCTCCAGTGGAGTACTTCAGGTTTCGACACAGTCGAGGCTCTGCTTAGAGTCTTTTAATCTGATCAGACGCGACTGGCAGAGATTCGCAGCTTTCAATTAAATTCTAACCCAGAGGCCTCCAAATTTATGCTCGTCGAGGCTGCGTCTTCACCTGGCCTGTCAATTAGGGTACCCCGTGCCGAAGCCAGCCAATTTCCAACTTATTATCCCACACAGTGCAAAGAGGCAGCCGGGAACGGGTTCTGGTCACGTTTCGGTCCAGCTCAGCCTACCCAGAGAGCAAAAAATGAATACAAAACCAACGCAGACACAAAATGATTTGCGGTTCATTAAGACGCGCAGCCGCCAGACAGACAGCGGACTGAGGACTGAGGACTGTGTCTACGATGACTAAGGCACTGGCGGAACGGTCACTAAATACACTTGACAGTTGCTGCTTTTGAGTGAAATGGACTTTTGGCTGGTGTCCGGCCAACGCAGACGTCGCTCGATAAGGCGTAGACTGGACACATTTGCCTGGAGCTCACGATTAACGCCAACAGCTCCTCCAGCTAATCGGACAGATCGCGACAAGCCTCAGCAAATACACACTCACACACACACACACAGACACAATTAATATGATGCACATAATGATGTTGTTGCTGATAATAATGATGTTCACATTTCTACATAGACTGCAACAAAGTGGGCTCCTCTGGCAAGTAGGAAGTCGAACAAGCTGTCTCAGCTGTGTGGGCTGAGCAGATGAGTGTAACATGATCTAAGGACTAGACGTGGGCTGAGACAGCCAGAGCATCAGGTGGGCATAGGAATAGAGCTCTGATGGAGCTGTCAAGAGACAGCCAAATGGGGAAGTGAGGGAATCTTAAAGCAGTTAGAACTGATCTAGCTTGAGATACTTGGTTAACCAGGTTATCCTGCCTCAACTGTATTTTTAGATTGAATATATACATTTCACATTCACATTGAATATCTTCTATAGCAGTTGAGCTAGAGTGTTACAATTTGTCTTTTTTTAACTCTGTTGGACCCCTCGTAGCAGCTGCCTAAGCCTAAGTCTGCTTAGCTGTAGGCAATGCTACGCTTTCATCCTCCCATCATCTGATGCATTCCCTCTAGCACCTATTCCACTCTCAAGCACATATGACTAATCAATGAGCAACGCCTTTCTATTCAGCGCATTCTGCCTGGGTCTGGCCTGAGCATGAGCCTGAGCCTGAGCCTGGCTCTGGCTTGGCTCAGTCTTAGGCTGGCCTAAACGTTTGGGGCATGTTTCATATTTGGCAACTTTCATCGTTGATAAGGCCCAAACACCATACAGCAAGCAACTAGCTGTAGATTTCGACATTTGGCTGTCCGAATAGGCAACTCATGTTGTTTCTTCATTCGCATTTGCAGCAGCATCGTCAGGAGTCGCAGTCGCCGGATTATCATCGTTATGCGAGCATTGGCAAATTGCCCCGTGCAGCAACCAACGGCAACAGCAATGGCAATGGCAATGGCAATGGCAGTGGCTTTGTGGGCAACACACACACCGTCACCGTCGACATACATCAGCACGGAGGCTCGGCCAAGCAACAACAGACAACCAACAACAGCAGCAACAACAACAATCTGCACTTGCCGTACGGTGACCTGCATGGAATGGCTCCGGCATTCGCGACGCCGCCCACGCGTCGTCGTTTCTTCAATCACAAGAATCTACGCAGCGCCCTCACAGGCCATCGACGCACTGCCTCCAATGGCGGCTATCCGCTGGACACAGCTTCCATACTATCGGGAGGTAAGTTCTCTTCACATCAGTTTCAGGTGTTGGATATAGTCTAGTGTCTTAGCAATTCCTTCTTAGTGCCTAGTCCCAGAGTAGTATAAGCTTTGCACATTTCTTAAACACTTCACCCCTTCACCCTGCACTACCATCATGTAGATCATCATTCGCATCATCATCATCATCATCATCATCAGGCCAGTGGCAAGGAGTCGAACGCCTTGAATACCTCAACCTGCTCGGATTCAGCGGTGACGCGACGTCGTCGCAAGAACTTCAGCAACAACAATTTGAAGGCATCCGCGGAGCACGGAGCCAACAGCGAGAATCGCCTGAATCGCCTCAGCTTGGCGGGCACCTCGATCAAATCTCTTATAAAGTCGCTGTGGAGTGTCAACTCCTCCAACTCAAGCGATGCGGGACTCAATCAACTAGCAGGCATGGCCAACTTACGACTTCCCTTCTATTTGTTGTTCACATTGCATGCCATTGATGTTAATTTTTGTTCTTTTTCATATGAAATTTACTTAATTTATGTGAATTTTAATATTTAATATAATTGATTTTTTTTTGTAATTTTTAAAAGATTTGTATTAAGTTTTAATATATAATATTATAGCTGCCTTCGAACTGGTTAGGTTAACATAACTGTGTTAGACTAAGTCTTTTAATGCTAATAACATTTTGTCAGCATTCATTGAACTCGTTTATGTTAACATAACACTGTTATCATGTGACTTTAAAGCGAGCCACTTAATGCTAATAACATTTTGTCATCAATGCATTTAATGTTAAGCTCGCGCAGTTCATGCAAATAACATTTTGCTGTCATAAAATCCATTTGCTGTTAGACAGAGGCTTTTTATGCTAATAACATTTTAGCATAAATTCAGTTGTGTGAAATTAGATTAACATTCATGAATTTCAAAGCGAAACTTGAGCTGTTTATTTGCTGTTAAATTTTGGAATTTGAATTTGAATATAAGATTTGTCTTATCAGTTAAAGTTCATAACAATTTTGTAGGAATAACAATTGAATAAGAATAAATATCATATTATATACTGATACAAACGTATACTGGTGTTATACACATTGCTCTTCTATTATAAATTAATAACATCAATCAAACTAATCAAATTTGATTATTATTGCATGTATTTGTAAACTTATACAAACTTATACTTGTCTTATGCATACTGTTTGCTCTTATATTATCAGTTAATAATATTTTATGGTTTTCTGTGAAGCTTAAACTTGAATATAATTGAATGTATTTCAATACTTATACAAACTTATACTCATCTTATACCCATTGATTCTATCTTATATTACATGTTAATGAGATTTCTGATCAAATCTCATTAACATGTAATATAAGATAGAATCAATGGGTATAAGATGAGTATTAACATCATTTTCCATTAAGCTTAGGCTAATCAAATTGTTACTATTGAATGTATTCGAATACTTTCACAGACTTATACTTGTCTTATACAGATTACATTATAAGTTAATAAACAATTTTATAAGAATACAGATCATTTTCTGTTAAATGTTAATTGAATAATGGAATGAATTTAACTTTTATACTTATACAAACTAATACTCGTCTTATACACATTGCCTGCTCTTATATTTATCTGCATTATAATTCTATCTAATCACTTTGCATTCAATTCTAGTCTATTTTTGGTATGTTTTTTTAGTTTCCCCATTATTTGATCGATTTTTAATTTAATTTAATTTTATTTTATTTAATTCATTCATTCAACAGGCAGCGACACCTTGGGCATCGAGCACCATCCGCAGTCGCTGCTGAACCTGAAGCAGCAGAAGGACCAGCTGCGCGCGCGCCTTGGGCTGCTCTTCAATGACAACAACAACGGGAACAATGGGAATGGCAATGGGAATGGCAATGGCAACTCGAACACGAACACCACGACGAGTAGCAGCAGCAGCAGCAGCGACCACAACGGCAACTCGACGGCCCACTCGACGAGCATCTCGAGCAGCGCTGGGGTGGGCAGCGGGACGAGCAACGGCATCTGCACCACGGCCAACAGCAGCAGCTCCTCGCAGCTGGTCAGCCCGGAGCAGACAGGCCTGAGTGGCAGCCAGCTCTCGGTGGCCACCTCCCACAAGGACGACACCCTGAGCCTCTGCAGCAAGTTCAGCAAGCTGGGCTGCGCCCTGCCGGAGCACGCCTACGAGCCCTTGGCGCTGCCCGGCAAGTCCCGCAAGGCGGGCGCCACGCGACGCTCTGCGCGTGCACAGCAGCCGCAGGCGAGCGTCGGCGCCGGAGCCTCGACTGCAGCGGGCGCCGTCAGCAAGCGGGCAGCGGCAGCCGCCGCGCTGGCGGCAGTGCAGCTGGCACTGAAGCCGCTGTTCTTCGAGGTGCCGCTGCAGGAGCCGGACCCGCCCTACGTGGGCCGCCAGTGGCTGGTGCAGCAGCTCTCGAACATACTTCTGGGCACGGAGACGCGCGTGGTGCTGATCAACGGACAGCCAGGCACGGGCAAGACGGCCTTCTGCCTGCAGCTGGTGGAGTACTCGTGCTTCGGGCGGCGGCAGCAGCAGCAGCAGCAGCCGGAGGACGTGGAGGCCATCTACACCCAGCTGTGCGCCCAGAACGAACGCATGCGCGGCCTGGCCTCCCACATGGTGGGCTACCATTTCTGCCAGGCGGACGCCAATCTCACCTGCCAGGTGCCGGACTTCGTCCACTCGCTGGCCGCGCAGCTCTGCCAGGCGCCGCAGCTGACGGCGTACCGGGACTACCTGCTCTCGGAGCCCCACCTGCAGGACATCCTGAGCGTGCGCGAGTGCATCGCGGATGCGGAGCGCGTGATGCGGCTGGCCATCCTGGAGCCGCTGGCGCAGCTGCATCGCGCCGGCCGGATCCCGGCCAAGGTGGCCGTCATCCTGGTGGACGCACTCTGCGAGGCCGAGTACCATCGGCCGGACCACGGACACACCATCGCGAGCTTCCTGGCGCAGCTCTCGCCCCACTTCCCGGCCTGGCTCAAGCTGGTGGCCACCGTGCGCACCCAGATGCTAGAGCTGGTCAAGGCGCCCAGCTACACGCAGCTCACGCTCGACAGCTGGGCCAGCAGCCAGGCCCTGCAGCAGGACATGCTCGACTACGTCAACGCCCGCATCGCCCACTCCCCGGAGATCCAGCACAACATCGGCGGGCAGCTGGGCCAGTCCCATTCGAAGTTCGTGGCGCACCTGCAGGCGCTGAGTCGCGGCTCCATGCTGTACGCCAAGCTCATCCTGGACCTGATCGCACGGGGCCAGCTGGTGGTGAAGTCCTCCAGCTACAAGGTGCTGCCCGTCTCGCTCGCCCAGATCTTCCTGTTGCACTTCAACCTGCGCTTCCCCACGGCCCACAGCTTCGAGCAGACGTCGCCCATCCTCAACGTCTGCCTGGCCGCTCTGTATCCGCTGACGCTGGACGAGATCTACTACAGCATGGAGGCGCTCCAGCACGGCCAGGAGCCGCTCAGCTGGCCGCAGTTCATGCAGCGCTTCAAGCTCCTCGACGGCTTCCTCATCAAGCGGCTGGACAACACCTACATGTTCTTCCACAGCTCCCTCCGGGAGTGGCTCATGCGCCGCGACGAGGGCGAGTCGAGCAAGTTCCTCTGCGACGCGCGGCTCGGCCACGCGGGCATCGCCTTCCGGCTCTCGCGGCTCCAGGCGCCGCTGCAGCCGCAGCTGACGCTCGAGCTGGGCCACCACATGCTCAAGGCGCACCTCTACAGCAGCAGCCAGGCGGCGCTCTCGCCGCGCGACCTCCAGTCCTACTGGCTGGCCGGGGCGGCGGACAACATCTCGGCCGCCCTGGGCGCCCTGCGCAACGTGTACAGCCCCAACGTGAAGGTGTCCCGGCTGGTGCTGCTCGCGGGCGCCTCGCCCGACCATCGCACGGACTACATGGGTGACGCGCCCATCCTGTGCATCGCCGCCCACGAGGGCATCCTGCCCATGGTCAGCCTGCTGCTGGAGTTCGGGGCGGACGTGGGCCTGACCAATAGCCAGGGCTGCACGCCGCTCATACTGGCCGCCATGCGCGGCCACTGCGACGTGGTGCGCCGCCTGGTGGCCGCCGGCAGCAGCCTCGGCCAGCTGGACACCACCCAGCGGTGCGCCCTGGTGCACGCCGCCCGCATGGGCCACCTCAGCGTGGTCCAGTACCTGCTCGCATGCGACTGGTCGCCACGGCCCCGCTCCCAGGACGTCGGACGCGCCCTGGCCCTCCAGCAGGCCCTCATTGGCGCCGCTGCCCAGGCGCACGTCAAAATACTCGAGGACCTGCTGGACCTCAACGAGCACGAGCTGGACGATCTCGGCGTGGACGTGAATGGCCTGGAGCCGAGCAGCGGTGAGCTCGCCCTCACGGCAGCCGCCCGCCACGGCTGCGTGGACGCCGTCAACATCCTGATGTCGCGCGGCGCCCAGATCGACGCGCGCAACCGCCAGGGCCACTCGGCGCTGTGGCTGGCCGTCAAGGAGGGCCACTGGAGCGTGGTGGAGCAGCTGCTGCAGCGCGGCGCCCTCCTGGACGAGCCGCTGGGCCAGGCGCGCAAGACGCCGCTGATGATCGCCGCCGAGGAGGGACACCTGGAGCTGTTGGAGCTGCTGCTGGCGCGTGGCGCCGCCCTCGAGGCCGAGGACCACGAGGGCTTCACGGCCTTCAGCTGGGCGTGCCTGCGGGGCCACCTGGCCGCGGCCAAGTGCCTCGTCGCGCACGGCTGCAACCGTCAGCACGAGGACCACAAGGGACGCACGGCGCTCGACCTGGCGGCGTACCAGGGCGCGGCCAGCCTGGTGCTATACCTGCTGGAGCAGGGCGCCAACCTGGAGCACATCGACGTGCACGGCATGCGGCCGCTGGACCGCTCGATCGCCTGCCGCAACATCCAGGCGGTGCAGGTGTTCCTGCGCAAGGGCGCCAAGCTCGGGCCCACCACGTGGAGCATGGCCATGGGCAAACCGGAGATCCTGGTGGTGCTGCTCAACAAGCTGCTCGAGGACGGCAACGTGCTGTACCGCAAGAACCGCTTCCAGGACGCCGCCCACCGTTACCAGTACGCGCTGCGCAAGATCTCCGGGCTGGAGCAGCTGCTCGAGCGGAATGCGGTCTTCGCCCAGCTGCGGACCAATCTGTTGCTGAATCTGTCGCGCTGCAAGCGAAAACTGAATGTAAGTTGACTCAACTCCAGATCCTTTAGCCAGATCCTTGACTCTTGTCGTTTTGCAGGAACTTGACGCCTCCATAGATTTGGCCACGCAAGCCATACTGCAGAAGCCGCACAGCTACGAGGGCTACTACGCCCGGGCCAAGGCGCGCATGGAGCTGGGCGCTCTGAATGAGGCGCTCGTCGATGCCAACGAGGCCATGCAGCAGGCGGCCCAAAGCGGCGTCCTCTGCGAGGTCGTCGAAGTGCTCAAGCGCATCCAGGCCGAGCTGCTGACGCGCATCACCAGCGAGGACAACAAAATGTCCGCTGGCGCCTGTGCCGCCTACGAATCTCAGCAGGAGATGACCGATTTGTAAATGTCCTTCGTTGTTGCCCTATCGCATTCGAATCACAATCTTAGCTTAATCTTAGCTCTTAGCCGATTACTATTTATTGCCCTTTGGAAGTTTTATTAATTTAAACACAAATTACTTTTTATCATTCTCTTTTTTTCGTAACGCGCATGTAAAAAATAGCTGTAATAAATATAAATTACTTAAGTCTACAATTGCTTAATAAAATACGAATTTATAAGATCAAACGAGAAAAGTTTTCAAAATGGGTATAAAAATCGGTTGCATACTTTGGGGCGGCATATTTAAATATTGGCTGCAATGGTGCTGAATCTGGCTATGCCAGTTTGTGTACTTGCTATACATCAGCCATAGCAAAGACACAAACCGTACTGAACATTCCGAATTTTCATTCAAGTTTATCCGAAAGTAACATATTTAGACAGAAAATATCTTGGTTAGTAAAACTCACAATATATTTTGTAAAAATTGTTCTTAACATGCTTAAAACTAAATCTTACGTCTTAAACTTAAACAATGATAAATAATACGTATATAACTCGTATTCAAGGCCACAAGTTGGTATTAATTTTGGGTTGGGCGTGGGTCTAAAAACAAATTTTAGTTTCAGTCTCGCTTTCGTACGCTAAAAGCAGATTACATTGTAATTGTAATTGTAAGTGTAGCTCTAATTGCCGGCAAATAATTTGAAACATACATTTTTACAAAACACAAAACATAAATTTATACAATTTGAAAAAGGTTTTCTCATTCGGAATGTCAAATTATTCGCCATAAATAATGCTTGATTGGACTTAGACTAAACTCGACCTATGGCTATGCTAAATGCAGCGACTCAATATGAGTCAGAGAAGGAACTTTTTGCAGGCTGGCCGTGCAAAATGCTTTCGTTGTTGCTGTTGTTATTATTCTTGTTGTTGTTGTTGTTGGGGTCAACACTTCCATTCGAATGGCACTTGGTTCGGTTGTCAGATGGATGCGGATGTCGTCAGTGGGCTAGAACTTCTCGTCGTCCATGTTGGTGCGGCAGTTGTTGAGCGCCGACTGGCGCTTGAGTGTGCCCGTCTCGCAGTCGTTGTAGGTCTTGGCCAGCACCTTGGGCGTGTTGTTGTGGTGCATGTTGTTGCGGTTCAGCGTGCCGCTCGCAATGTTGCTCGTCTTGGCGGGCATCCGGAAGCTGGACTGCCGCTTGGGTCGTTGATCGTAGTACTGTAAAAGACCCAGAATGAGTACCAACTGCCATTGGCCAGAGTTTGCTAAGACTTACATCCTTGGTGGGCAGACTGGAGTACTGATTGGGATAGGTGTCGAAGCTCGCTGTGGTCGTCGTCGTCTTGTTGAGCGCCTCCTCGATGCTCTGCAGATAGCGCCGCTTCGTGAAGTGGAACGTGGCCAAGCAGCAGGCGACGGTCAGCAGCATGCAGCAGCAGACCACAATGGGCACTGTGGCGCTGGAGGCACTCTGGAGCTCTGCAGGACAAAGGAACTATTATTAGAACTGCATTTCAAGAGAGGAGCTTGCTTCGACTCACCTTCGCAGTCGCCCGGCACGCAGGCCGTTTTCTCGAACTCTGCGCCGCGGCACTCGTGCGGCGCTGGCTGCTCCACCAGGCAGCGGCGATGGCGCAGGCGTATGCCATCGTTGGAGCAGGCCGACCACTCGTTCCAGGAGCTCCAGCCGAGAAAGTCTACAAAGAGAAACAAAGTTATTCTCTGTCCAAGCAGAGATCCACCACCAGCAGAGCGACTCACCTTCACATGGCACATTCTCGCACTTCTGCTCCTCGAGCGCACGGCCCGTGCAGAGCCGCTCGTGGCCGCCGAGGCACTTGCGCGTGCGCCGGCGCACTCCGAGGCCACAGGTTACGGAGCAGCTGGACCACTCCGACCAGCAGCCCCACTCGTGCTCCAGCTGGTTGTCGATGCTGTTGTCCGGCTGTTCGTCCGACGGACAGGCGTGCAGATTACAGGCGCGACTCTGCAAGCTGTGGCCACGCCGACGCTGCTGGGTGCCGCCGCCGCAGCTGACGCTGCACGGCGACCACTCGGATTCGGAGTCCGTGGCGTCGTGGTCGCTGTGCCGCTGACAGCTGCCGTCCTGGTTGCAGTTCCGGGTCTCCTCCTTGGCCAGGCTGATTCGCACCGAGTTCGCATCGGCGCTGGTCGCTCGGCAGGCGTAGCGATAGCGCTTCTCCACGTGCGCCTCCGAGGAGTTGCCGCCGGATGACGTCAGCCAGGGTGTCCAGGCGCTGAGCTTACGCACCTCGGCGCAGCTCTGCATGTTGCAGTCCTCGTAGTCCAGCCTGCAGCCGGGGCAGTCCATGCCGCCATTGGAAGGCTTCGGATCGTCGCACTCCCGACGCCGCATGCGGAAGCCGCCTCCGCACTGCGCGCTGCACTCGCTCCACTCGCCCCAGGGACCCCAGCCACCATCAGTGGGCGGCGGCTTGGGCACGGGGCAGGGCGGCAAGTGGGTGCAGTACATCTCGGCCAGCTCCGGTCCCAGGCACATGCGTCCGCCGTGCGCGGGTCGCGGATTGCTGCAGCTTCGACGGCGCCCCTTCACGGCCACGCCACAGGTCTGGGAGCAGGGCGACCAGGCGGACCAGTCCGTCCAGCCGCCGTGCTGGGTGCAGTTGGTCACCTGGGTGCTGATGCCCTCGCAGCCGATGCCGCCGTGCTGCGGCTGCGGATTGTTGCAGTTGCGCTGCCGGCAGAGGCAGTTGCTGTCGGGCTGGTCGTGCTGCTGGCACTCGGCCCAGGGCGACCAGGTGGACCAGCCGCCGTCGATGGGCGCATTGAGCACGGGACAGCTGAACTGGGAGGGCTGCAGCCAGGGCTGCTGCACTGTGGGATCGTGGGGTGTGCAGCGTTCCACGAGCTCGTTCCAGCCGCAGTAGGGATCCATGGCATTGAAGCAGCTCGACTGCGAGACGTGGCGGCTGCAGCGCTCGGCGGGAATGCGCGTCAGGGCCAGATCCGTGCCCAGGTACAGAGACTCCTTGACCTTCAGGTAGGACATGTGCAGCAGGGTGCTGCTGCCCGTGTCGTCCGCCTGCCACATCTCCACCAGACAGGTCTGCGTCTTGCCCTGCCCCCCGTACTTCACCGACAGCTTCTTGATGTGGTTCCCACTGCTGCTCACGTAGAGCACGTGCAGCTGCTCCGTCCTGGTCTGCACAATGTCCAGGGCAATGTGCTTGAAGTGCTCCAGTCGCGAGTGGTAGAGCGGCTCAGCGCCTATGGGCTGAATGGCCTGGTCCATGAGCTGATACCGCGAGCTCTCCAGCAAATGGCCAAAGGCCGTGGCGCCACTAGCGCACTGGAACTGACTCCGCTGCGGCGTGTTCACCGTCTTCCACGCTGCATCCGCGTGCTCCTGGTGCTTGAAGGCGCCCTCGAAGGCGGCGTTGATCGAGCTCAGATTGTAGGCGCAAACGGCGGAGCCAAAGATGCTCGAACTGAACGAAAATCAGAGTTAGGGAATCGGATCTTTAGAGACTCAGAGAGAGGAGAGAGTGGGAAGCCTTACCCCGTTGTGCTGAAGGTGGCGTAGAGCACCTGCTCCGACTCCGCGTATGTCATGCCCTGCACCTCATCGAAGTAGTAGGGATAGTCGCCGGGCAGCGAGCAGTTGATGCGCGCCTTCAGGAACGAGGTCCAGTTGTCGCGCAGCACCTGATCCCCGCCAGCGTCGTTCTTGCAGACGCGCGCAATGCGCGAATAGATTGCCTGTGGAGGAGCAGAGGAATATTGTGATTAGAGCGGGAGTTGGCATGGGATATAGCGCCTTTCCCACCTTGCCACAGCTCATGTGCTCCGAGGCGGATTCCCGCAGCAGAAAGTAGACAAAGTTGCCCGCCTCGAAGCTGCCCACAAACTGAGCCCCGTTCAGCCAGTTGTTGTTGTACTGCTTCGTGCGCAGGAAACGCTTGCGATCCATCTAAGGAGGAGGTAACCAGAGAAGAGAGAGATTACTATAAAGCTACGATTGAGATCTATTACTATATACACTCATGATCAAAATAATAAGTACACCAAAATAATTTGGGAGATTTTTAGAAATAGAATATGTTAAGACTTAAAAACTAAATAAATTTATTTATATTAATATATGCAAATTCTCAGATATTTTTATATATTTAATTTTCTAAAATTATTGTATAAATAAAAAAATAAATATAATAAATATAATCTTATCTCCAAAACTTTTTCTATCATAATTAAAAAATTAAAACAAAAAAATATAATAAAAAACTAAATAAATTTAATTTACTTAATATATGTAAAAGTTTTGAAACTACCCTCGCTACTTACCCTATTGGACTGGACGGGTGTGCGTATGATGGCCACGTCGCTGCTGGAGAAGTCTGTGGCCGTGCCCGCAAACATGTTGCCGTTCGACTGCAGGAGGCTGGTGCTGTTCGCCTGCGGATGGAAGGGGCACTTGACCACGCCATCCTCCAGCTGGGTGACGTTCAGATTCTCCATCTACAGCAGAGAGAGAGAGAGGTAGGGAAAGAGAGAGAGAGAGGGGAAGACAAGAGTTTAGCTCAGCTGCAGTTGTTGGGCTGTCAGAGACGTCGCCGACTCGACGAGACGACATAGACGACGCTGACGACGACCACTCACCTGGCGCCACGAGCAGCTCGGCTGGAAGGCGTTCGTCCCACACGCGTACAGTTGGTTCTCACCGTAGCTGTGGAGCACGCGCACATAGTTGCGACACCAGCGCTCCGACTGGCCTTTCTGCTGGCACAGCAGCACGTTCCCAGGCGTCGCCTCCCAGCTGGCCCGCTCCAGCAGCTCCAGATCGAACGACATGCGGTACAAGGTGTCTCTGCAAGCCAAAAGAGAGACGATAAAATATGTTGCGAATGTGTCGCAGGTAGGTTTATAGCCAGGCGAATGGCGGCAATTGTAACAGCTAAATTCGGCCCACAATGCAGCACGTACCCACTGCCCCACCCCTTTGCTCCAAGTGTGCCTCAACTATTGGCAGTTGTCATAACTTCCAACTGGTCTCCGGTGTCAATGCACTGCAAGGCAAACAGGTAGAGTTACCTGTGCCCAGGCACAGTGGTCGACAATCGCCAGACTTGTGCAGCGGCCCACAACAAAGTCGAAAACAAGATGAGAAACGAATCGAAATTACGGCTTTAGTGCCACATTAGGCAACTGCAGCGAGCACTTCAATTAAGATAAGCGAGCGGAGTGCGTGTGCTTAGCCAGGCAAATCAAAGATATATCACCTTATGCCATACCATGAAGTGATTCAAACTGTTCATATAGATACTGAGATAAACTGGGTATACACACAGCACAACTGGCATGCATCACTCTTTATTTGACGAGTCGAGGGAACTATGAAAATATCAAGAATAATTATATTTGCCAAAGAATAAGAGAAGCTATCAATTTACCAACTCAGCATTATAGCCCACTCAGAAATCAGAAGAAAACTCAAAGTCTTAAGCTAAACTAAATTATTTAATATTTCGCAGCTAGTTGAAACCATAAGCCTCAAGGTCTTTGATAATTTGAGCTTATTCGGAACTATTTTATTTTATTTTTATTTGTGTGGGTTTATTTTAGTATGTCATATGATTTTTTTTTTTTGTATTAATTATTATTGTACAAGATTTTTATTAATTAATTGTTATTATTGGCAATTTATTTATTTATTTTAATAATTGAATAAAAAATAAAATATAAAAACATTTTAATATATTTTTATATTTTCTTTTTAATTATCTATTATTTTACAATTTTTTAAATTTTATTGAAATTAAATTTAACTCTTTTTATTTTCTTTTTTTTTATAAATGATATATTTTGTAAACTTTTTTTATTTTTTAAATATTTTTGTTAAGTTAAATGCATTTTATTTTACTTAATTTCTGATTGATCAATTATTTCTATATAACAAGATCAGGCAACCAACTGAAGCAGCGCTGCGCAGACTCGCCTTTATATAGGGGGTCGCGATGCCCACTCCGTTCCCACTCCGAGTTGAACTCAATTGTTGAGCCTTTCTTTGCCTTTCTGTCTGCCGCTGCTGCGAGCATCCCAAAAACTTCTGCTGCTCACTCATGCATACATACATAGCTATGTTAGTGTTAGTTCTCTGCAGCGCTGGTATTACAGAGGTATTACAGAGGAATGCTTTACATATTAACAGAGACTGTTAAGACAGGCAGAGAGATGTGCAGACAGATATTATATATTATTAAATATGAAATATATTACTATTATTCATTCATTTTAATGCTTTATATCTATTTATACCCTGAACCCATTAAAAATGGGAAATCAGGGTATAATGTTTTTGTTGAAATGTATGTAACAGGCAGAAGGAGGCGTGGCAGACCCCATAAAGTATATATATTCTTGATCAGGATGACAAGCCGAGTTGATATAGCCATGTCCGTCTGTCCGTCTGTCCGTCTGTCCGTCTGTCTGTCCGTATGTATGAACGCGTCGTTCTCAGAACCTATAAGAGCTAGAGACTTGAAATTTTTTATGTAGGTTCCTGTATAGCACGAAAAGATCGAGTTTGTTAAAAAAAATCGATAACTGTCTTAATTTTAATGTTATCGATTAAAAACGAAATCGATGCTCTGTTATATAAATCTATATAATTCATCTTTATAGCTAGAGTCTCCAAACTTTGCACTTAGTGTTATGTGAGCCTTATACAATTTCGGTTTTTGTTAAATTTTAGATGCCACGCCCCCTTCGCCTCAAATTTTTAAGTCCCGTATTTCAAATACTAGAGACTTGTGCTTTGGCACATACACACATATGGATGACATGATGACGCCCAACAAGTTTGATCAAAATCGTTGCGCTAGAAAAAAAGTTATTAAACATTTAATTTCCCATAACATTGCCATGCAAACAGCAGCCAAACAACAGCTGACGCTCCGACTTGCGCTTGTGTGTGCTTGCGCCTGTGTATGTGTGTGTGTATGTTTTGCTTGTAATGAACGTACATGTGCATGTGTATATAAAAGAAACGAAGAATGCAGGGTTCAGGGTATACCCTAGTCGAGCGGCCTCGACTAGAGTTTTCTTACTTGTTTGAATATATATTTATTTAAAAATAAAATATTTTCATATTATTTGTATTTTAAAAAGTGTAAAATTAAAAAAAAATTTAATACAATTAAATATATTTTATTTTGAAAATGCAACAGCTTTTATTTTGTTATACCTATTTTGAGTATTTAGTTTTTACAAATTATTTTTATTTAAATGTATTTAATTTTTTAAATGTATCAGCTTTTATTTTAGATTTTAATTTAACATTTTATTTATTTTTATTTTGTATTTTAAATTATTTTAGTTTACTTTTTAATTTAATACTTGATTTATTTTTACTTTTTATTTTTTACTATTATATTTTACTTTTTAATTAAATATTTTATTTTTTTAATTTTAATTTATTTATTTTTAAATAAATCATTTTCATTCATTATATATTATTGCCATTATTTATTGAGCTGTCAACCAGTGTGCAGGGTGTTGGCTGCTGGCCCCACTGTGCCGCGCCAGCACGTATTTGGCGTAACACATACGAAGATCAATAGATCAAGTGCATACGAATGCGGCTAGCAGCAGATAAAGTAGATAAATGGTTACATCTCGAGCTGGACAGCGTTGCGCTGGCTAGAATTTCGCAGTCGCATTCGGATTCGAATTCGAATTCGCTTGAAGGAATGCCGCCGACCAGACGTCGCCATAGTGTTGGAGCCAGCCCACAACAGTTGGCTCTGGACAGCTTTAGACAACTTCACTAACGAACATTTGATGCAGTTTAGCGACATAGAAAATATTGCAGCCACTGCTGCTGCTGCTGCTGTGTTGGCCAGTGTGGGACTTGCGGACCGGATCGGATCGGATCGAATGCCAGCTCGCCCAATATCAATCAGTCAAACGCAGCTGCCGCGCGTGGAGCGGCTCAGAGTGGCGCGTGGCACTGGCCAGGGTAACCTGAGCTGCCAGCCAGAGCCGACTGTGCTGCGGTACGTGATGTTCACGATGAGGCAATAAACAGGCCCAAACATTTGCAAAATAAGCCGACTGCAGCCGTCGCCCTTCCCCAAAAAACACACAGCTGTCAACCAATAGGTGTGTGTGTGTGGCGATAATATCGCGTTGGCAGATGCAAAAACAGTTTTTAGTTCTGTCATTATTTAAATTAAGGTATTAAAATTTATACATTAGCAAGCGGCAGCAGGTAAATGGCAAAGCAGAGAGAGAGAGAGAATGAGAGAGAGAGAACAACAGCGATGGCCATAAAATATTTAATAGCTCTTACATCACATTTACAACATGTCAGACGCTAAATTAAACTATGAAATGTAACAAATCTAATCGACAAAATGCTTTTTTTTATTGATTGCACAAACTCCTCTGTCTCTTTTATGAGCGTAACTGTAAAGAGCAAAGAGAGCGAATGATAGACAAACTCTCCTGTCACACAGACGCTGCCTTTTGTGAGTAACTGTAAAGAGCTGTGTGTGTTGGGCAAGGTTATGATAAGGGTTCACAATCGACAACCGCAACAAGTGTGTCAATAAACCAGTATCATATAAGACGAAAATACAACAGGGCTTTTTCTTTAAGCATTTCGCTCGAGTGGCTACGCTCCTTACTTTGCTAACGTACGAAAATGTGACGTGACAAACGTCGCGTAGCAAAAAATGGCACGACGAAAAAAAGGGCGTGTAAATTGCAAGCAGACGTAACGGAAGCGAAATTTAATTATTGCTGCTTGTGTGCAGTTGTTAAGTTTTGTTGTTTTAGCTGTGTGCCATTGCAATTCCCGGCAGAAACAGAGGAGCTCATAACAAGTGTGCGCAAAATTGAAAACTAAAATGCCAAGGGCCCAAATTTCAATTACAAAATCTACTAAAAATTGGTAATTTTATGCCAACTAGTTAAAAATGCACTAAATTTAGACATGTGTATGTGCATTTGAATGGCCAAAATTAGCGCAAACCACGTTTACAATTTGTAGAGTTTCGTGTTTGTAGAGTTTATTGCTGCACTTCTTTGGCAGCACAGCAGCAGCGATAAGCAACGGCCTTGCAAATTAGCAGAGGCCTCTCGGCTCGCCCCCTGCCCCGCCTTCACCTGCTTTTCTTTATCTTTCGCCTCGCTTCACTTGAAGCTGGCGAATTCCACATTTGAGGTGTGAAAAGTCGATACACATGTTTTTGCCGTTGCTTATCTCGTATTCGCTTTTCGTTTTCTTTTCATATGTGTGAGTTTTTTTTTTTATGTTATTTATTCTGTTTGGCGTTGTTGTTGCTGCATTTTGCTTTTTGCAAATATTTGATTATTGTTTTGTCAGTTGTGTTTATGTTTTTTTTTTTCTTCACTTGTTTCCAATTTGTGTTTGTTTTAGTTCTTTTCGCCGCCGCTATCTCGGAACGGCGCGTGCGTGCAAATACGAGCAGGTGTGAAAAGTATTGCGAAAAAGACGTTATCTTTTGTTTCTGAAACTAAATTTTAGTCTTGGCTTATAGCGTGAGCGAGTGGCTTGTCCACTTAGCATCAGAATTAAGCAGTCAGACAAAGCCTTAACTTGTTGCGAATTGTAAAGAGTCGCCGAACCGATAATTATTATTTCCGACTTTGATAAGACGCAATATGATTTATACGCCTAGAAGTCACACCCAAAACACAGTAAAGACAAGCCAACCGAATATGTGTATTTATCTACGCATGAGTCTTATCTTTACTATATGCTCATATAGATAAACACACTTGTATCTACATATATATATATATCTGTTTATGACTTGAAGATACATCCTCACTTATTGCATAATCTCATTTTGGGCACCCAGCGTGACCCATTTACAGCATTGACCAAGTCGTATCTGCATCTGCGGCTGTCTCTGTATCTGCATCTTGCGCTGCGAATGTATCTCTGCTTGGCTGCGGATGCATTCACAATTCGCAGTTCACAATTTTCGCACACCTTGCGCCGTGGCTAAGTTTTGAGCGACAAGCGCGACAAGATAACAAAAAGGCACCACCGAGCGGTGCTGCAAGTGGTGCTGCGAGTCGAGTCGCGTGTGTGTGGAGCTATTAAGGCCTGGCTCATACGCTGGCGCCGTCTGTCCGGCTGCGGCAATTGCTGCGCCGCTGATCAAGTGGACGAGCGTGGGCGTTCGTCTAGCGCCTGTTTGGCGACAGCTCGAGGCAATGGACAGCCGGACGGACTGGCGGACTGGCGGGCAGGCGGGTTACTTGTAATTAAAAGCTGCCCGCTGCTCCGTTAAGATCTTGTAAGAAAAAACTGCTGCGAAATGCAATTGCAATCGCAATTTCTGCATTGGCACTGCCTACGCCAAGCCAAGCCAAGCCAAGCGCATTCCTTGCTCTCAATCTCTCAAAAAGCTGCTCCACTATTTCCATTTTTTTCTTTTTCTCATTTCCATTTTGTTTTTTGTCTTTTGAATAGAAATATGCAAAACGCCCCCTTGATATGTTTTACCCAACATGCTTTGGCTTTGATTAATTTTGATTTCAATTTCGCTGCTGCCGTTGGATTTCGGATTCCGGATTCCAGTAGCCGCCTTAACTGCCTGTCAGCCTCTTAGCGTTCGCGTCTGTCTGTCAACTGAAGTTTGCGCCCGGATTGCCAAATTTAGCCAAATAAAATGCCAGCCAAAATAAATAATAAATAAATACATTGCAACGGGGCATATCGTAAAAGGCCTAATGTGCCAAGCACTCTGGGAAATATGCTAATATATATTTCAAATTAGATTAAAGAGATTATAGAGACTATATAGCTAGAGAGATAATATATGCTGTAAATATATGGTAGACTACAATTCTATTATTATATTTTCTTAAACTCTCTCCTTAAGTAGTTAAAAGAGCTAATTTGAATTTTTCATTACATTTCCCTACACTAGGGTCGGTCTGAAATGTAACATATATAGCTAAACCTAGTCCTAAAATTATGAAAATTGAAATCAAAGCAATTAAAAAGTTTTTTAAGCACTATCTGAAAGTACTCAACAAATGATATATGGTATGGGATAACCCAAGGCACGCCAAACTCAGATTACCATATAAATTCTTTCAGAGTTTTTGCAGCTTAGTCGAGCAATCTTTGTCCTACAATTATTTTTTAACACAGAAAAATCAAACTTCAAAAATTTCAATCCAAGATACTTATAGAAATTAAACCAGACTTTAAATTATCTATAAATTTTATGACTAAAATGTAAGTGAAGCCTAAAGATACAACCCTAAGGCCTAAAGATACAACCCGTAGACCTCTCATATATCTTTTAGATAATCGAACATACTTAACTTGGTACAACTCAGCTTGGTATACCTTAGCTAAATTTCTTTTATTATGTCACACAGTCTAAGAGCTAACATCTCAAGGCTTTTCATACTTTCATATACACAAACCCAAAGCTCTTCAACTTTAAACTCATTTCACACTCAAATTAAACTAAGTCCGACTTCAAGGAAATGCCCCACTCCGTATTATATTATCTGTTAAAGCCTTGTCTGACTTTTTGGCATGCAACTTTCTTCAAGTCTTCCTCCAAAGAAAATAAAACGTACAGAAATTGCTTTCCCATGGTAGGATTTAGAAATGTGTTTGCATTTCGGCTGGCTTTTCGCTGAAGGTACTTATAAGGTTATGTTCAGTCATATGTATAAACATTTCCAATGCTTCACAGCAGGAAAAAAAACATTTGCATGGTCCATTTGCTCAGCAGAGGCCCCTGCATAAACAAAGCAAAAACTCGAACCTATACAAAAGGTTGTTAAGGCAGGACAGAGAGAGAGAGAGAGAGAGAGAGAGTGAGAGAGAGAGAGGGAGAGGGAGAAAAGTGAAAACAAAATGGTATATTATTTTAATGCAGTCTATATCAAATTTCGTAGTCCGTTGCACTGCACATGACACGAAATTGTGCGACGTGCAACACGGAGGCAGTTGCCCCAGCGCCTCGTCACTCGTCATGGGGGCCATTCAAAATGCTTCGGCTCGTAATTCGAGCCAACAGTCGTGTCAAGTGTGTGTGTGTGTGTGTGTGCCAGAAAAGGAGCAATGCTTTATATATATATATCTAAATATATAGACTTTGTCCCTAGCTATATAGTGCCATTGACTCTGCAATTACCCAACTTTTATATGTGCCGACCGCAGCTCGAGAGTCGAACTGATATTGCAACAATTAAATTGCGGTTGGTGATTAGAAGATAGCGAAGACAAGAAAAGGTTCACATTGTGGTTTTTCGGTGGTGCAACAGAACATCAACACTAAACACCACTGGGAAGGTCAACAGTGGCGGCCGTTCAAACAGAAAAGGTTTGTTTAAATTATAGACACGAACTTTGTCTTAGTTAATTTGAAAGGATTCCATTGCGAGCAAAGGAAACTCAGTTTGGGTAAGAAACGTAATTAGCTATGGGGTTAAAGATAGAACTAATTATGAGAACAAAGATTTGGAATAAGAAAAGTTTGTATTATACGAAAAAATATCTAAGGAGTGAGGAAACTAAAGAAAGATTTTAAAGATCTTGAAATGGAGAAGAAACTCGCCTATAAAGAACGACAGATGGAAGTGTATATGTCTATCTATTTGCCTAAACTCTATAAGAAATATGAAATTAAAATAAATTATGTCTCGAAAAGGTTTTAGAATAAGATATATTAATAAAGATCTTAAAGAGGATACAAAGCAATGAAGAACAAGCTGAAACAACGAAAAGTATCTTTGTATCTTTCATATATCTATATCGAAACCCCTAAAGAACTATTCATGAAAGAGAAAGGATTATTACAAGCCGACTTAAGATACGAAAAGTGGTTCATATGAAAATAAAGATCTAAAGAGAAAGAAAGATTCGGACTTAAGAACAGTATCTATATATCAGATATATATTAAATTCCACCTCTATTAACTACTTACGCAATGAGTTCAATTTAAGGAATGTCTGTTTCATTTAGGCATCGAAATATCTAAAGTCCATGCGTAAAGGTATTATATGGGTTTTCCAACTGAAACTTTGACCAGTGGGCCAGTCCAGTCGCGGCGCATCTAGTTGCTGTTCGCACTATCTCGAGCTGCCTACACGTTACAATAAAATAAATCACATTTAATATGCCCACGCAGTTATCTATATATACGACGTATTACTAGCTATCTTACGCCTACCTGTTAGTAAGTAGAGCAACTGCCCTTCGTTATCAGCGTGGCCAACATAATTCAGAGCCTAGAAACTATCTCTGAGAATACGATGAGAAAAGAAACGAATGACAAATCGAAAAAAAAAAAAACAAAATAACCAACCTGAGACGAATGATTGACAACAAGGTAAAACCAACAAAACAAAATAAGGTGAAAAAGTGAAAAGAAAAGAAGAAAAAAATAAAACGACGACGACGACATTTTGATAAACGAGCCAATGCGTATCTCTCCATCTCCCTCGCTCTGTGTCTCAATGAGCACGAGCGGTGGCAAGGGGTTAAGATCCCAAAGGGACAGCGCAACTTCTTATCTCTTATGCGTATATTCTCATTCTCTCTTTTCTTATAAAGATGACTGGGAGTTAAAGACGCAGCGCAAATGAAAAACAAACTTTGGCTAAGCGCTGAGGCAACATAATGAGAGGAAAGCCAATGGGAAGCCGAATTTGATATACCCTTTGAATAATGAATCTGCGTATGCTATGAGACTGATTAGTATATATATATATATTATATATACAGTAAGTAGAGTCTTTCCCTGAATAGCTTGATATAGTAGTCTGATTCTTAACAGACTTAAGATATTCTGTAAAATTTATCTGTATTTAAAATTCATAAAGGAATGCTCATAGATAAGTATTTAATAGAGTTATCTGATCAAAGATATTTCTTAAATAAATATATATGAATATTCGGATAATTTATTGATTTGCTATTCCTATATACATATACAGATATATATATTATTTGTATATATATTAAATATATCCATATGATTTATTTTTTATATTTCCTAAAATCTCCGATGCTCAAATATGTTATGTCCATAAATAGTTTATATATTGGACCCATCGTCAGCTAGACGTCAGCTTCTATATGGTATTCTGTGGCTACAGAAACTCTGATTACAACATCATCAAAACTGAGAGTGTAAATCGAGGAACTTTCCTCCAAGACCTCGACTCCCGATGTGGATCTGGAGCAGGTACAAAACATTTGCTTTCATGCGTAACACATTGCATGACCGAACTATAAAACCGTCCGACAGGGCATACAAAAACAAACAGCTAAATGTACCATCAAATTGCTTAACAAACAAGCTGAGAGCGCTTTGTATCTATTGTGTATCTATGAGTACGCATCTGCGTATCTGTGTATCTGCATCCACTTGTTCTGCTCCTCTGTTTGCTCAACTTGTTCTAGTTGCTGCGTTTTCCGCCTCATGATAAAACACGCTGATAAGCTCTAGATTAAGCGAACCTGCTTCACTTTCGATTCTCGGCAGAGATTCCCAGAGGCCTCGCCAAAAAAATAAAAAGAAACAAACTCAAACTAAAAAGAAACCCGAAAAGGCCTTATCAGCATTCGGATTTACGCAATAAGCTGCGCCACTTTAGCTGATAGCGGAGCTAAGGGGCATTACCGATCTGAACAAATTTAATAGTTTCCGCCAAGTGGCGTATCTTTGGCTATTTCGCACATAGTCATAATGAGTCGTGTGTCCGTGAGTCAGTGAGTTGCAGGTAACTCAATATACCGAATATTTATGTCTATATCGAAGCTTACCTGGCACCGACAATAACTTGACTTCTGGCCACATCGTATAACAATTCTGAATACCAAGTCGTATCGGGATCGTAAAATCGTTTGGCTGTTGACATCAAATCTGCATAGGTAAAGAGAAATTTGATTAATACTGTGAAATCGAAAGCGAAATCGGAAAAGAAATTGTGATTAGTCTAGACAGGCAAGGGTCGCGCGAAATATTTATGAGAACCTTCAGTTGGAATATTAAATTTATGTTTATTTGTATTATATAATATATTTTATTATATATATTATATATGTGATAAACATTGCAAATAAAAGAATAAATTGAAATAACTGTTCTATTTACAGGGTATTAGCCCAGTCAAGCATGCTTTATAGTCTTTGAGTCTTTAGCATTGCATAACTAAGGAAGGTAAAGTACAGTTAAAAGCCTCGACTCGCTAAGAAACAAACAGAATAAGTAAGAAAATAATAAATGCCTATAAAAATGAAAATCAGAGTCAACAAAACTTGTTGCTGAGTTTGCACATCGAGAAGTCGTACTTCAGAAAGTGCATTCCACAGGCATGCAAAAAGCACAGATTGAGACAATGCGCAAATATTTGAACAATAAACACGAAGTGTTTTCTGATTAAAGACCCGCAGATACAACATATATATAGTATATACACATATATAGTATAGAGGTGTTAAGATTCTTCGGAATTGACATCTCTATCAAGACTTTGGTCAGACAGGCTTTTGCGCAACGAACTCAACACTTGCAACTGATGCGAGATATGGGCACACTTTTCGTATGCTTCAAGTGATTGATTGCCTGGCAATTGACATAGTTTTGTAACTGTGCTTTTTGATAATCCAGAACTCACCTTGATATGATATGTAACGCGAATCAATTTCCAGCAACTCGAAGTTCGACTGCGTCTGATAGCCGTTCAGCATAGCCCGCGTGCCCCGTGGGCTTTCTAGGGTTAAGCATAGCAGAAGTAGTAGCCATAGCTGATGCTGCATTTTGTCATATTTCAGAATTAACATGCTGCAATGAGAAAGAACAAAAGGTGATTATTATAAAGGGGAAAATGCAGGAATTTAGATATTTGCATACGTATGTATATAGCGGATCTACTCGTGTGTCCCATTGTCAGCATCTAATGTTTTGATCTGGTAAAACCCGTCTCGTTATTCAGTGAATTATATATACAAATGTCAATATGATAACTGGACATGAGAGATAAGACATGGACCGAAGATTTAATACCCTTCAATGTCTAAATAATACTACTAACTAGTTCTATACATACTAACTATTTCTGTATAAGACTCGTGTAATACCCTAAGTAACTCAGTCAAATATAAATCCTCTGATTCGGATTGCCTAATCCTCTGATTTAGATTGACCTAATTGGTTATTCTATACACAGGATGCATATTATGACATAATGACATGAGAGCCAAAATGTGAACCGAAGATTAAATACCCTTCAACTATGTCTATATAAGACTCATGCCCACATTATAATACCCTTAGTCAAATACCAATCAGCTATATTTTACGACTAGTTTTATTAATTTATATATAAGTCCTCCGATTCGGATTGCGCCCAAATCATGCGGGCCAAGTGAAAGCGTTCAGTTTTGGCTTAGTTCCGATATTTAGCTACATTTATGTATACTTTTCCACATGGCCCGTGCATAACTGATTAAGGGTAATCAGAGTTGAGAGCAGTTCGAACCACACTTACTTTATATATTGTCACGTAGCGCTTAAGCAGATTATATATGCTTTTCCATTCAGCTTTGGTAATTTAGTAAGTGGGCAGATTGCCAAAGAGTTGGCTTTATATAAGTATTTACTGAGATGTCTGATAGCATATGTACATATATGATGAGATTACACATTCATCGCACAATTCACAATTTACAATTCACAATTAGTTTCGATCATCAATTAGTTTCAAAACATATGTATGCGTTCACAGCACAGATGAAAAACACAAATTTTCCACATTTGCAGTTGTTTTTGTTTGGGTTTGGGTTTGGGTTTAGTAAGTAACCGGAAGATACGAAACGAAGAGTCTTTGCTTTTGCTTTTGGTTTTTGGTTTTTGCTTTTTACTTTTTAAGCGCGTCGCGCATGCCGAAGTTAACCGCGCAGCGAGTCAAAACAAACTGAGCTGCGGAGCGGCAGTCGAAGCAGTAGACACCACAAGCGAAGAGCGTGGAAACAACAAAACGGCCGAGGAGCGAGCTAGCGACTGAGCGAGTGAGCAAGTGAGCGAACGAGCTAACGAACGCACGAATAACCGAGCAAAGCATAAGGGGACACGACGCCGACGCCGACGCGATCTGCACAGCCCACGAAGATGTTTGTTTTGAGAACCGGCTTCGGCCTGCGCAGCGAGCTCAAACGACAACAGCAACAACAACAACAACAGCAAGAACTTGGGCTTGGGCCTGGGGGGCTTAGCGTTGGGCGCGGTTGCAGTGGCAGCGGCAGCGGCAGGGCAGGGCACTCATATATCATGCGACAACGACAGCCAACTACTTACTGGCTGCAACTACAGTGCGACTGGACTGGGCTCTGCTCGGCACGGCTCAGCTCGTCTCAAATGCTTGGGATCGTCGCCCAGTGCTCTGCTGCCTGGATTGACAGACGACGCGACGTCGGACGTCGTCGATTGTCGATTGCCGAACGTCGACCGACGCTGGGACGTGCCCAGAACAAGGACAATTCTTAGCTGAGTCTGCGTTTTAATTTGGTAGCCCAACAAATTGACATTAACGTCGCGCCGCAAAAGGGCACGTGATATACAAGACGACGACGACGACGACGACTACGGGCTGGGCAGGGCAGCGCGATCTTATCGTATAACCACGCGTATCCATTAAAACCCATATACTGATACTATACTAGACGTTTTATGGATATATCAGATTATGCTTGAGTCGAAATGAATTTTCAGACTCGAATTTGGTTGCTGAGCAGCACTTACAATGTATATATGGTGTACGATGTATATATAGTAAGTTATTTGTATACTATATAGTTGTTTGTTCCATGCGAAATTTACTAGAACTTATTTTAGGTTTATATAATTGGATATATGTGTATCGTATCTATGAAGTTACTACGAATTAATGGATATGCCATGGACAGAAAGTAAATAGAGCTTTTGAAAGGGGGTGGTATCGCGCGAGGAAAGCCATATGAAAAAAAAAAATGAAAAACAGAGTACATAAGTGCATCAACGGATGATTCTACTGCAGGTTTGGAATTATATATTATAAAAAAAATTTAAATCAATACAAAACTCACATAAATTTAAATTACCTATTATTATATAATTTACTTAACTATTTATAATACTTATAAAATTTTTTAAAATTTATTTTTCTTTCAAAAATTGTTAAAAATTAAAAATAATTAAAATATCTTAAAAATTTGAAAAATTTTTAAAAGTTCAGCATAGGTTGATATATATTAAAATTTTAAAAATTCGGTTTTGATATAAATTTTCTTTTCTAATCTAGATTTTAGTTAGTTTAATTGTTAAACCCCAATTTTTAATTTTATGTTGACTTAAATTGCTTAAAAATAAGAAATATTTCTCTAAGAATATATAAAAAATATAAAACTAAATAAACAAAGAATTTGTAACAATCTATAAAAAATGTAAACTGGACAAAATCTTGTAAACTCATAAGTATCTCTTGTAGAGTTGAGCCCATAAAAAGACACTTGTGTTTGCTTTACGATCTGTGTAATAAGATCGGTTTCGCCCACACGAGACTCATTCAAAGATATCTCAGAGCAGTTGTCCTGTTGCCAATTGCCTTGAGTTTTCAGACAGCTGCAGTTGGTGTTTTTGAACACACAAACAGAGAACGTTGAGTCGCCGAGGATCGGTCTCTAAAGTCAGTTCTGTTTATGCCACAGCATGCGGCGAGAAATCGGCTAGGTTCCTCCAGTGTGGGCAGAGAGGGCCAGAGAGAATCGAAAAACCATGTTCCTATGACAATATGAATGTTACGACTACCTGCATTGTTCATTGTTCTGCGATTTGTGCTACGAGTTTTTCTTTTCGACCGTTGACTAAATATGCTAATTACGGTAGCACCAACACCCGACGGCGGAGACGGAGACGACGAGGTTGCTTTGGTGCATTTTCGGTCTCTGGTAATTTACGGCTTTACTTCGATTGTAATGCTAATGTCCACTAGGCGACCCTCGCCTCGCCTCAATTGCTTTGACTGCACGTGACTCACGGAAGTGGCAAACAACTTTGGTTTGCCCTTATCACTCGGACTGAGAGCAGAGTGCCGAGTGCCGAGTGGCGAGTGCACTGCAAATCCTGACCCTTCCTTCCGGACCTTTTATGGGTTTCACCTGTCAAACTCCATTATGAATATGAACATGAAAGGTTTCCATTTCGATGAAGGGGTTCTCTCTTTCCCTCATTCGTCAATATTTGCGCTCTGAATTATGACTTTTACCTCAACAGCAGATAACACAAAATTTATATTATTTGATTAGCTATACAAATCGAAAGAGCTTCAAACTCAGTTTCGGCTGGGTTCTCGAGGCAGACAATGCCGTTCTTTGAACTATGTCTATCACATTATCCAGCTGTTTAAATGCTCGTAAAACTAAAGTAATGTTTTTCTTCTTCTTTTTTTCTAAATTATTATACAACATTTTTGGTCTATCTGTGATCTATATATGGGTCAAAACTTTCTTTGCGCGGGCATCCGCGGAATTAGAATGGCTCTGATCGCGCTCTAAATGAATATCTTTGTTAGAATAAGCGATAAATATATATTATTTACACCACTCGGCTAACAACGGGAAGTCCATTTCATTTTATCCACAGTCATAATCTAAAGCTTTCCAAACGTGCCTGCCATACACATAAACACTGGGCACTAAAAGTTTATGAGCAGCCAAACAATAAATTATTAGTTATTGAAATGATCGAGATCGCAAAAAGTGCAGATTTATTCATACTCTGCCTCTCTCTCGCTCTCTGTCTCTCTCTCTCTCTCTCTCTCTCTGTCTCTCTCTCTCTCTCTCTCTCTCTCTCTCTCTCTCTCTCTCTCTCTCTCTCTCTCTCTATCTCTATGTCTGGTCCAATCAATGATATTTGCTGATTCTGAATGCAAATTAAAAAGACCTTAAAATAGAATTGAAGCCAATGAAGGAAGCGCGAGCTGAAATATGACAAAATGCGGCTGAGTGAGCTTCCACTTGCTTAAGTGCACATCGATTGAGGACAATACAAAAACATTAAAGAACTGACACAAAGCAATTAAGGCAGCTCAACATGCACGACTGACGAATACTCTGCAAATTGCACATATCTAAATTTATTTATTATTGTACTTTAGCTGACAAACTATTTTTATATCCCACTTTCTATGCACTTTTATGAGTCTCGGCCGTAAAAAGAAATATTCAAATATATTAATATATATGTTTTATGTGTGTTTATGGAGAATCATAAATTAGGGGCTTGTTGGCGACAATTAAAAGCCTTTGGTCTCGCATGGTTAATGTCCAAACAATTAAAAAAACAAATATGCTAAGCGACTTTCCAACAAAACTCATAAAAATAACCAAAACTAAATAAAATCAAGTATAAGTCGGGTGCAACTGACTGCGTAATACTCTTTAACGATGCATCAAAAGCTAAGATAAATTATAAAATTTATTTTTTTATGCTAAGCACGTCTCACTGGATTGCTAGGTCTACCTTTAAGAAAGATCGACCCATCCATGGCTCGATTTCTTAAAATTTATAAAAGACTTCAAATTTGAAGTCTTCAACTTTTCATATCGATAGACGAGCATTCCCTAAAACCAATATACTCTATCTACAACTTAAACGGGAGGAGGACCGTAGCACATAAAACTTAATAAAATATTATGCGATAGAAATAATAAAAATTAATGTCAAGAAAAATGCCCCAGCCTGGTTTTTAGACAACACATATATGTATAATTGAAAACTAAGGCGGCTGCCATAATTTATCAATATATAATACAAAATATGAGTCGACGACCCGGGCCGCTGCTCAGGTTCAAGCTCAAATTGACAACTCGTAAATTTATGACAACATTTATGGGCGATAAGGCGCTGGCGCCCGCCTTCAAACGATTTCGAGTCGATGCGGAAAGCCGAGTTTGAGCAACGGCGCGCGATTTGCAACTAACTCGAAATCGAATTACATTCCATATTTCATTCGGGAATTGTGTAAATATTCGAAGTCGAAACAAATCACAAGTGTCGATTAAATAAATAAACGAGCAAATGAGCGAGCAGCGCTTAAAGCGCGCTCATCAATTTGTGCATCGGGCCTAAACGTATGTTAAAATATGCCATAATATAACTATATTCATAAAATATACATAAACCTTATACGAATGTGAACAATATCTTGCACATTAGGCTGCTGCCACACGTAACTTAAGAGCTCTGCCTGAAACCGGTTCGGTTCGATTGAACCAACTAGAACCGAACATGAACTGGAACTGAAACTGAAACTGAACTTTCAATGTTGCGAAAACCAATTATGCCTAAGCTTTCATTTAGGCCAAAACTCTGTTATTAAGTGTTTCCCAATATTTCCATTCTCTACGATCTGCACAAATCCAGTTGAAGATTCAGGCGCAAAGCGGAAATAACTGGAGCTATGATCAATTATCTATTATCTAATTGGAATTTAGGTTGGAAATTGATAGAAAGTATATGAGAGCTTAGAATATTTGTACAATTTGTATATAAAATAATACATATTATAAAAAGTTATATTTATATATATATATATATATATATATATATATATATATATATATATATATATAAGTATAAAAATGTATTTAATTTTATGTAAAGGCCAAGAGCAAAGTACGTTCTCAGCATGAAGAGCTAAAGAGAACCAGCCACATGCTGTAAGATGTTGCTTTAGAGTTGGATTAATGAGTTGTCTTACCACAGCAGACATTGCCCTTTCCGCTTAGTCTTTGTTGCGGTCATTGGCTCAAGGTCTGGCTAAACAGCGCTTTAATTCTTCGGGACGGAAATTTTGTTAAAACGTAATCTATTTAGATTACCTACCTGATGGAATTAAGTCATAACTAAACGCAGGAAAGTAGTTTTAACAAAGAAATGTTTCTACCGAAAATAAATAATTTACAATAATAATAAATAAATAAAGCGAATAATCTGTTAATTAGTATTTTAATCACAGAATTTCTACCTATAACATTTTATTAACATTGCGCATTATCTAAATTTAATATTGGTAAACTGATATCTAGCTGACGAAAAAAGTTTTAGTATATCTCTTTCTTCCTTAGCAAGAGTCTCAGAATTCACAATTGTGTCTCACTTACATAGACACTTTAGGCACTATAGACAAATATTCCAATATCTTTCTTCACAACATATTTGGTCTATTTACTTTTGGCCTATCTAAATTCTGCCTCTCTTACATTCTCTTCATATTTGGTTTACTCTCATTTCTATTCCCATATCTCTTGCACAGTCTCCAACGTAATACCCTAAACATGCCCAAATTTCTCTGAACAATATTAATATATCGATCTTTCAATTCATATTCTATTTTGCAGTTCCGCCTAATCTTGCCGCATGCTCTTCGAGCCCGATTTGCATATAAATAACTTTTACGATGATTTCATTTAAATGACGATTTATTGCAGTCAAACTAATTTATCAATTTGATTTCGGTTCGTTTTCTCTTATATAAGGCAGCGACATAAATATGTTTTAACAACTCCTACTGTAGCACTAATAAAATGGGCCGTGGCTGGGTTTGGGGCTGGGGCTGGAGTTGGGGCTTGGGTTTGGGTTTGATATGCTAATCTCTCGCGCTATGAATTCCAAATTTATGGAACAACAACAGCAGCAACAATATCAAAATATTGATCTTTTACATTTCCACCTGCTGTGTCCCTAATGATCGCAGTTAAAAGACAGAAAACAGAAACCAGAAAATTAAATATTCCAAGCACGAATCGGGCCAAAAACACTTTTGCATCGAAATGGAAACTCGCCACGAAATTCGCACAAATCGATTACAAAGTTGATTTTTTTATATATCTATTTCTATTTTTTTTCCTTTCTGTTATTTTATTTTTAGAAGTAAGCTAAAAATTTAGAGCAGCACTCGCCTTTTTTGGTGCTAACTCAATTTACAACTTTTCGAAAAGCATAAAACGAGCAAAGATTTTGATTTTGAGTTTTCAATTCGAGTCGAGATTTGTTGGAATCGTTCTTTATATAGACAGATTAATGAGTCGCTCGCTGGCATTTCATGTTTTTCAGTTGTCAAATTAAAGGCTATGCAATAATCACACCAGCCGACGACGACTGCTATGTCTTCATAGTAGTCGGCGAGGAGAAGTCGCGCCATCTTAATGGCCCCCAGCTGACAGCACGCAACGGTCCACACAATTATGACAGACACTGTGCAAATTATTTGCATTACATGCGACATGCGACATTCCTAAGTGGGTGAGAATTAGTGAATTAAAGAGTCTCGTCTTAACTAGTCACTTCATCTGACTCTGCCTATTAACCATCAAAGATGATTCTGGTAAAAAATAAAATATAAATAATATTTAATTTACATGTGACTTCACAGTATTTCTTGAAGATTAAAAAACATTCTTGCATAAATAAAAATTTCTAAAGCTTCATTTATGTGGAATTGAAAGTTCCAAGATTTCAGATATATAGTCTAGTATAGTGTAATATATTATTTTTTAATATAATATAGTAATAAGTAATTATAAGCATTTCAGTAAAAAATATTTCAAACTATTTCTTACAGAATTTTAAAAAATATTTAAAACATTTATCCAAAAAAAATGTATTTTATTCATTTCAATCTTTTTAATACATATTATTATTTATTGTGACTTGACAGTATTTGGTGACGATTGAAAATGTTTCTAAATAGAAACATTTCAAGCTCTATTTCCTACAGAATATTTAAATTTTATATATTTTCTATAAAAAAAATACATTTCATTCATTTCACTCTTTACAAATTTTGTAAATACAAAATTAACAACAAATAAGAGCACACAAAAATAAAAAAAAAATATTTGTATAAATATAAAAAATATATGAGGAATAGAATGAGAATATGTCTGAGAATAAGAAAGTGTATTATCTATGTTACACAGTAAACTGAATTTGCATATGTTATCTTAGTCTTACTGGAATATTTTCTTTTATCCAACATATAAACTAACGATGCGCTCATCTACTCAAAGAAACTCCAAGTTATTCTCTTAAACAATTGCACTTTGAGCAATCGGTTCGCCACACAACTCAAGCTGCAATTGCCAGCTCTTCCGATTCTCGGAGTCTCACAACACAGCCTTAGAGCAATTGCTCTGCTTTGAGTTTTTATGGCACTTGTCATGAGTTCAACTAGTTCGGGCTCTTTTCTAGTTATAAAATCACAACACTTCGCTCAAGAGGTGTTTTCGTAACATGTCGTACAAAGTGTGTAGGAAACAAGTTCTTATTATTTTTAGCGAATTGCTTAAGAAATATAAAAAAAATTACAGAAATGAACAAGGAAAAAAAAAGAAAACATTGTGTAGACCACACACAAAGTTAGTTTCCATTTGTAACTCTTAAAAGCGAAAATTTGTAAAGTCATAAAGGTAAATAGAAACGCTTGTCCGGTAAAAGCTAGAAAGAAACACACAATTACAAACCCAATTGACTGGAGCTGAGGAACTATTTGGGCATTTTCGACCGTGGCCTAATAGGGAATAGCTACAGAGAGAGGTGTGGCAAAGCCTTTAATCCAGAAGCCAAAAAAAAACGAATTTTATATAAATTTCAATTGACGCGCCTTCCCCAGATACATATATATCTGTTGGCAACTCGTTTAATGTCTTCATTTCAAGTTAATTTTCACTCGCTGTGGGTGTTGCGGCTCACACAAATTTATGTGCGACAGTGAAAGCCATAGAAATATGAGGCACACCGTCCGACAGCCTTATAAATCAACTCGAATGTCCCATGGAACGCACCCTTTTTTGGTAATGCTCATTGTTGTTGTCGTTGTTGTTTGGTCCGAAAGAAAAGGATTAAATGCTCATAAATGACCCACGGCAATAGTTTGTTGTCGCATCAGTATGTGTATGTGTATGTGTATGTGTAGCGTGTGTGGTCTTCCATATAAATGATATAAAAACTTGTATTTCCAGGCAATGCGAAAGTTAACCAAACAATTGAAAAGCAAGTAAGAACTTTATGGTTGGGCACTACTGACTGCATAATACACGCTCACAGTTCACAAAATAAATAAAACTTTTGATATTTCCGGTTGGCTGAATCCCATTATTTATGGGTCTATATATGTATGTATGTATGTATGTAGAGGAGGTCAGCAGTGATCCAGCTTTAGAGCTGAACAGCAGCTCTAGGAATGTCTCTGAAAGGCTCATTGCCAAATTTATTGTTCAGCTATGGAAGCCAGAGTTTTTCAGTTTTGCCATTCATCTAGAGGACATGGGCAGAGAATTAAATATCGAGCTGTATAAATGACCCTTTGTTTCGATATTCCATAGGTATACCCGAGGAAATATTCGATAGTATTAACTGGCGGTCGTATACACAACATGAGCATATATTAACATTTTTAAGACTAGCTTTAAAGTCACAAAACATTGATGATAATATATGCACGCAAATAAAACCAATATACTCCTCTTACTTCGCGAACAAGTGTACAAAATATAAGTACAAAATGTAATTTTTTTTGTAAGCCATAACAAAGATCAGATATCAGATACCCCAAGGAAGTATTTATAAACCAGACTTATGTATATACCAGAGATACAGGCATGCGTTACATAAAGTTATTAAAGCTTACGAATTTAATTAAATAAATAACTTCGAATGGATTACTATAAAAAAATTCCATGCATGAAAGAAGTTGTTAAATTTGGTATTAATGAATTTAAAAAAATATATTTCGAAGCTAAAAATTACATTTAGATGTTAGTATTTGGTAAAAACTAGTGTTTCACTAAGCAAAAATAAAATAAATATTAAAAAAAAAAACAGTTTAAATATTTTAAAATTAATTTGAGTATTTAAAATTCAATTTAAATACCTTAAAATTTATGTAAATATAAAAAATCAATTTAAATAACAAATTAAAATATTAAACTAATTTATTTAAATATTTTAAACTCAATTTAAATATTTAAAAATCAATTTAAATATTTAAAAATGTATTAAAAAATTTTAAAACATATTTTAACATCAGTAAGTATTTAAAATTCAATATAAATACATTAAAATTAAGTTAAATATTAAAAAATCAATTTAAATAGTAATTAATAAATGTAAATATTAAACTAACTTTTTTTTAAATATTTTGAACTCAATTTAAATATTTAAAAATATATTTTAATATTTAAAAATATACTAGAAATAAAATCGATCTCCTAAACCAGTTCAAAAAATACTACCCAAAAATACCAAATAAAATAGCCAAAATGAAAAATTCATATCAGCAAATGTCTAATTAGAATTAGTTCACACTCTAGTAGTTTTCCATAGTATTTAAATTAAAATGGTATGACACCTCGTCACACTCTGGAATTTTCACGTCGTGTTAATTAACACACATTTTGGCGCATAGCAAAAAAGATAAATAAAAATACTAGCGAAATATGCGAAATAACTGAAAGAGAATAGAAATATGCTTAGCCATTTAGCACTTTGACAAAAGTCAACAACAAAAGGCCATTAAGTAAATTTACATAAATCAAAATTATGTTTAGCCACGACGACAAAACACAATACAAATCGATCTGCGGAAGGGCATTGAGTGTTAGACAATTCAAAACTCTTACACGCAGCATTTGTCGAATATTATTTTTAAATGGCCAAAATCAACAGACTGAGCCGAGAACGGAGGCTTGCCCAGAATTCGAGCCGATCTATCGGAAGGTGTTGATAATTTATTATTATTATTAGCATGGCATTGTTGTAGCCCTTTGTTTGCCTGCTCCGACTCGCTTTATAGGAATCTGAGGTTAGCTAAACTCGACAACAAATAAAAATAAATAATAAACTATATTTGTAATGTGATCTGGCCAGACTTTGGCTGATCAAATGACAGTCGAAATATGCAATCGATGAGAAGCTGGCTCTGCCGTTTACGTCGAACTGAGCGTCTGAAGTTTCGGCACACATTTGATGAAAAAACACAGATATCTTGTTTACAGAAAATTTTTTATATTTCCCAAAAGAAAACAAAAAAAAGAGCAGAAAAAATGGCGCTGGCGCAACAGTACTCAAATATATCGGAAGAGGTTATGGAATATCTGTTCGATCAAAAGATACGGGAGCGTGATCTAATTGCCGAAAAGGAGGAGCTCAAGCTGCGCATGAACAAGATCGAGGAGCATTTGGTTCTGCTGCAGAACCGCGACGACGACCTCACCTGCATGATAGCCTCAGGCAACCTGTACCAGCTGAGCACCGTCAAGCAGGTTCGAGAGGGTCTCCTGGCCAGCCTGACGGCCAGCATGCAGCCGTATCTGAAGCTGCATCGCAAGCTGCTGCGGCTCCAGCGACACATCCGGGAGGACCACAGCGTCCTGTATGAGAATTTGATCCGAAATCCGAGTACGTAATGCAATGCACCTTATAAAAGACGATGTTTTGGGTAAATAAATTTAGTTGAGATTGAAAATTGAGCTTTGTAATCTTTTGTTTGTTTATGTTTTGTACTTGAACCGAACCACAGAAAATATATGAAATGTTATTTGAGATTCCATTCGGATTTGGTATCTAAGGCCTATCTGCATTATCTCTTCGAGGAATTCCCTCAAGTGTTAAGATCATCTCAGTGTCAAAAAGCCTACGAAATTATCTTCAGCGTCCCACGACAATTTTCAACTGCCTTTCGGCTGGGGCTTTGGATGTAATTTTCTTGGTGAGTTGGCGTTGAAGGGGCTTCATCATCATCTCTAGATAGAGGTCCGACCGCGTTGACTTGTCATAATTAAATGTGTAATATTTGTCTACGCTTTCAACACCTTTCTGCCCCCTCTTTCGCCCATTTCGTTCGGCTGCTCAACGAGCCGTGAGCCGTGAGCCGCGCACGCGCTGACTACATGAATTTGGAAGGGGAAATGGCAGCATACGGGTATGGGCATGGGATGGAGCATGTGCTATACCCGGATCGTGTAAATTATAAACAAATCATGCACATTTCATCAGCTCGGGGTCTATGCTTCGGCAATGCAACACGGAGCAGCGCGTTCCGCTTGCTTCGTTTCAAAAGCGAAAAGTGCGTCGGCTTTTTTCGTTTTTTTTTTCTCTTTTTTTTATTTTTTTTGCCTATTGTATTTCCCCAAAGCTTTGTGCCTCATTTTCATGATGTATGCTTTCAACTTTCGTTCGGATTTGATTTTTTTCTTTCTTTCTTTCCTTTTCACTTTTTTGTTTCGTTGCTTTTTTCTGGATGCTGCGATTACATTTCGCTGGCACGTGCGTTTAGCTTATAATGCCCATGTGGAAATTTACAAAAGGTATTTAAAAAGTCGAGATATATATTTCTCGACTTATAATCTTATAAAATATTAGATGAAAAATATGAAAATTATATGTTTATTATATATGTATTTCTGTAATTATTATTTTTTTATTTAATTATATTTTTTATTTATATATATTTGTTTAATTCGAATATAAAAAAATATAGAAATTCTCTTTTAATGTATAGTATGTATAACACTTAAGTTGGGGTTTCAATAAGTACTTATAAATCTTATGTATATACATACACCATTTAAATAAAACATAAAGTCTCATATTGTTGAATTTTTTTTAATATATTTAAATTAAATATTTTCTTTATTTATTATATATATTAATACTCCTACATATATATTTCATTCCAAATCTGCATTAGCACTAAAGTTTCCACTGGGCATGTGCGCTACCTTTGTAATATTTGCCCACATTTAAAGGCAGTTTTCTTACCTTTACAGCTCCATCAATTCCATTTAACTGCGTTTTTTTATTTATTTTATGAATTTCATTTATTGTTTGGGTCGCCGTCGAGCCCTTTGGCTCGTGCTCAAAACTCTTGTTCGGCAGTCAGATTAATGGGCCCGATTAGCATAAGTAAATATTACGCAAATTATGTGCCGAGTGCCGAGTGCCAAGTGGGCTACGACTACAACTACAAATCGTGATTCAATATTAGATTTTTGGGGCGGGCAAATAATAGTTAGTGGGAAATTGCAGCCAAACAAGTGCTCAAATGGCCGCACAAAGCAGCTAAATTGTGTCTACGTTAATTAAAAAGCCACACGAAAAATTTGCATACAAGACGAAATTGGCCACAAAAATTGAGTTTGTCTGCGAATTCGAACCGCCAGCCGGCGGCCAATTGGCGGCTGTTGTTTTTTTTTTTCTCAAGCGCTGTCACTGTCAACTGTCAGTGCAAAATCAAACACATAAATTCCACACATGAAAAAAAGTCTCTGTAATTGCTTAAATAAATACACAAGAAGATTGGCATTCATTCGACCCGAGGCAAGTTATTGATTTGATAATAGATAGCTATAGGTATATATACAAATATTGTGTTGAAATATTATGCTGAAAATTGGTCTATGGTTCGTCACTCTCACTCGCACACGCATGAAAATCGCATAGAAAGGCGAGTATGCCAAACGGTTGACATTCATATAAGTTCAATGACGTATGGCAAACTAAATCTCTGATAGATAATTCTGTGACAGAATGTCGTTCGAGCATAAATATTGACTAATATATAGTATACATAATATACAGTAACATCCGTTCAATGACATACTACCCATTATATATCAGATACATCTATATAGTTTAAGCTCGCCAGTAGCTCTCATATTCAAATTTACATTCCTACTCCCACCACACACATATTTATGAAAACCGCATAGAAAGCCGTTCGAGCATCAAATTTGGCTCACCTCCATATCAGTTCAATGACATATCTATAATGCTGGTCATTAAATGTCAGCTCATCTTATCAATTATTTAGCTACCACTCACCTGTCCATGCAGATTCATTCATTAATATCGCAGAGGTGGGTTTCCAGGAATTTTAACTGAAAAGAGTCGAAAGAGAAGACCAATGCGAAATTAAAAAAAAAAAAATAAGATACAAAACACATTGATAAATAGCTTTTACCAAATCGAATTTGGTCAATGGAATAATTTAGTGGACTAGCATAAATAATGAATCTGATCTCTAGGCAGTTACAGGCCGCATAGAGACGAGCTGTTTACCATGCCGAGGGCCGAAGCGTGTGCCACTTGCTGGTCGCCCCCATATAATGCATGGCACGATCCCACACACACATTAATAACCAACGAACGATTGGCATAATACCATAATGGTGTCATTTTGATATGCGATGTGCTGCCAACGCCAACGACGCCCCCACAGTGCCACGATCTCCGTATAGTTGGCCTAATCTTTGTCTTAGCGCAGCTCTCGAAATCCACAAATCTTGCCACCACTGGCGGTTTATTCGTGTTAGGCGTGCGTTTAAACTCATTAATATAGCCACTATGCGATGCGATGCGATGCGAAGCAGTCGAATGCGATCTGATCCGCTGAGATAGACTCCGTCCTCGATTTATGCATGTGCATTAATATATATCCAATTGTACAGTGGGGCAAAGGTTTATTCTTTATTTTATATTAATTTTGTATAATTATTTTTAGTGAACAAACCATAATAATAATTCAAAATGCACTTGAATTAGTAGCTCTGGCAATTAAAAGTTGTCTTTCTTAACAGCTGTTACGTTAGCCTACAAAGGAAAGCATAACAGAAGCTACTGCTGTTAAGTTAACAGTTTGCTAATTGCGCTGTTCAGTAACAGAACCTCACTGCTCAGCACTGTATAAGACCTTTCAGCTCAGATTGCTATTCGCCAGCTCTGTTAACTTAACATTTGTCTAACAACAACAGCTCTGATAACAGAAGCTGCTAAAAACTGACAGTTTTCAATCATTTTCGTAAAGTTTGCTTGGAATCTGTGACTTTTTCACAGCACATCGCGATTTTGTGAAAAAGTTTTATTGATACTTGGACGACGCCCACTGTGCTCCGATGCGGATCCGATGTGCATTGTGTGCCCAGCAAAAACAGCGCCTCCAAATTCGTAACCCCAGGGTCTGCGTTGGTGTTATTTCGGAGGTGCAGTTGCCGCATTATGTTTTTTTTTTGGCTCAAACACAGCGATTTTAAACGGATTTATGCATCCATTGCCAGATTTCATACAAATTTCCTAAAGGGTTTCGTTTTTCACTCTTTGCTGCGGCTGCTGTTGTTGTTGTTGTTGTTGTTGTTGTTATTAGTGTTGCTTTTCTGTGTTTTTCTTTTTTTTGTTTCTTCAACTTAACATTGCGTGGGCCAGGCCAGTGGAGCTTTTCATTTCGCTGCAAACGGCTGTTGCAGCCATAAATTGTAGTTGATGTTGTTGTTGTTGTTGTTGTTGTTGGTGGTGGTGGTGTTGCATGTGGCTTTGTGGTTTTTTGTTGCCGTTCGTGAAAGTTGCGTAAATCGCGTGAAGTAGAAGAAAAGTTCAATACTTTTCAAAATAATTGTAGAAAGTTTACTTTTTTTTTTTATATGTACATATGTATATCAGTTTGGCCCCTGCATATGGAGAGTGCTTATGCAATGGCTAGAGCGGTGCAAACCCAAAATATGATCAGAGATTCAATTGAGACCTAATTGTCTATCAATAGTGTGGCTAAACAATTTAATAGACATTGACATCTTGTTACATAAGTCTTTATTAATAAAAAAAAAAACATTTATTTATAAAAGTCATCTTTTTTCAGCCTTTTCCCCGGAGATTTAGCTTTTTTAATGCGTAGATCTAGCTTTTTTAGCTTCAAAAATGACATCAGTGCAGGGGATCTCTTAGTCGAGCAGTTCCGACTAGAGCACTCTTACTATATAACTATAAATCGTTTGGAACACGTAAGCGCATCTAATTTGAATTAAAGCAAATCGAATGGCATCAGAAGCTATAAATACGAGGTTTTCCAAGAGTTTGCCAGTTATAAAACAATATCTTTTAAAATGAAAGTTTTAACTGTAGTTTTATTCTTTGCAATTGTTAAAAGCGAAAACCACATTAATGACGCTCAGAGCTCGGACTTGAATAATGACTTGCAGCAGCATAAACAAAGTCGTCAAAAACGGCACACTGAGCAATTGAAACGCGACTCTGACAGGACATCGCCCAAACTATTCGATACCGATTCAACTGAACTTGATTTTGACAGTCCTGCGATGTTGCCACATAAGCAAAGCGATCATCAAGCAAGACGATTAGCCCCCAAAAGTCTAAACAGAACAAAACCACCAAAAGAAACAGAAAGACGAATAGGACTAAGACGAAGACGAAGACCAAGACGAAGACCAAGACGAAGACCAAGACGAAGACCAAGAAGACCAAGGAGAAGGCCAACACGAAGAACAACACGATGGACACCACCACCATGGACACCACCATGGACACCACGATGGACAACACGATGGACACCACCAGCATGGCTAACAACAAGGCAAACACCAAGACGAACCATAAGACCAACAACAAGACCAACAACAAGACCAACAACAAGACCAACAACAAGACCAACAACAACACGAATAACAACTCCAAAAAAAATAATGCAACTATTAGTATCTCCATCATTGGGACTGAATTTAGGACTCGATATAGAGATTACAATAAGCTCAGATGAAGAACCAACTACAACTCCGACTACAACTCCGACTACAACTCCGACTACAACTCCGACTACAACTCCGACTACAACTACAACTAGAACTACAACTACAACAACGGAAACACCTGAATTATCTGAACCTAATCCACAGCCCTATTGTGAAGATAAGTAAGTAAATAAAAGGATAACTACATACATAGACACCTGCATCTATTTGATAGTCTCATATACAAGAATATTTTGTTTATAATTTCTATGTGTTCACTTTATATTATTTTCAGAAATGGTCGACCTGTTTGTCGACACATCGAAGGAGAAAAAACAACAACGTTATCACTTGAGGACCAATTTAAGGAGCTTGAAAACGGAACAACGGAATCATGGGATAAGCCAAAATTGCCTGGGCCAGTAGTTATAGAATTCCCCAAACTCAGCGCATTGAGCAAACAGGCAACGGACATTTTTGAGTTTTTAACAGGAAGTTGCTTTGATGATATCGTCAATAAACAACGCAACACGTCTTATCAGACGCTACAAGCGCTGAGTAACTGTTCGGAAAAAGAGGACCCAGCTCTGAATGAAACACAAACGTTTGTTTTCGAAAAAGCTACACAGATACTGGATAAGGTACAGGAATATAAGAAAGTCTGTAAAGTAATAGATTTGGCTTGTTTTGGACCAACGTTGCTTACACTTACTTTCCTAGTTTATATAAATATTAAAATCTTGCATGTTCTGTTTTGGAGCAAGGTTAGACTTTTTACGAAATGCAGAAAACGAATGATTATTGAGTTTATTACCCAAGCACTTCAGATGGCCGGCGATTTGTTTGTGTGCATATATTCAAAATCCAGTAAACCTGCCACCTAACGAAATATTTAACATGTCGACATGAAAAGGTCCAATATATTTCATATACTATAATATGAATGGATTTCATTAATAACATAAATGTAAAAATAAATTTCAAAATTTAGCAAACAAAAGAAAACACGTTTCATTACTAGTTTGCTTGATCGGTAAAACACTTAGTCAAATAATTCTAAAATGGGTTTTTATACCCTGAGCCCATTGAAAATGGGAAATCAGGGTATAATGTTTTTGTTATACCCTGAACCCATTGTTAATTTAAGCTTTTGCATGACTTCTTTGCTGTTAATGCAACCTTTTATGGCCTGCCCCACATGAAGAGAGCAGAGGGTCAAATGGGGAATATGAAATAAAGGTCTTATACAATATCTTACAGTGAGTTATGATAACATGAGAGGAATATGTTAAAGAGCTGAGAGTGTTGTCTGTTAACTATTGTATAAGCAGACTGTTAAACCACGATTGAGTGTGTCTTTTAACAGTGGTGTTAGACAATCTGTCAGAGCAGATCAATTTTAAAGAGCAGAGAATTTCTGTTAACTATAAGCAGAGTGTTATACAATCTATCTATTTAATACTCTCCGAATATTATAATGGAAAAATGGCGAACAAGTAGAGTATTAGACACTCTATCCAAGCAATACCTGATTTATAATAATCAGCCATAAATATTTTATTATTAAAAGGGAAGTATTTGAAAGAGCAGAGAGTATAACTTTATATAATATCATTAGAGGGCCATTTTAAGGGGCATGTTCTAATATGGTATATCACAAGATACAGAAGTGTTTATAATATTATTAGACGGTCTAATATGGTGTATCAATAGCAAAGTGTTCTACTATATATGTAAGAGCCTTAACAATATATTACACATATAAAAACTGTTATACAATAACACTGTGCTACACTCACGTAATAGAATTTTTTGCACAGCTGACAACCGCAAAAAAACTGTTATATATTATATTCAAGTTACTGTGCTACACTGCACTGTGCTGCTCCACCACATTCAGGAAATAACCAAGGAAAATCATTTATTATTGTCCTACCCCAAGATCCGGGTACAAAATTCCGTTTTGTACCCAAAGTACCTACAATGTGGGACACTAATTACGTACTTCATATTTCATATTTCGGTGGCAATAATAAATATGTACAGCGGATAATAACACCTCACGTCCGTATCTCGATTCCCACTGGACTCGTGTGTAAAACATCCATCAAGATATTATGCGTGAGGCCCCGCGACGAGTGTCGCCGCTTGACCCACATACCAAGTATGTAAGAAGCAATCAGGCAGCGGAGGCTGCTGCGGCCGGCCAACTCCCCAACCCCAAAATGAAACTCGATTCAAAATCAGTGGCGAATTGGCAAAAAGAAAACCACAAATCGCCTGACTGACAAAATCGGAGCGCGTCGCCCAAAAGGAAACCAGTCGACAGCTTTACGATGGGAACCAGCGCACAAAATAAACAGACAACATTTTGAAAATTTCGAAAACTGTGTTGACGTCCGCCACAGCAGCAATTAGGCGACTCTTATCAATGTCGCTCAGTCTTGCAAATAAATCTCCACGATCCACTACCGAACGTTACGTTCAAAAGTAACTCTCTGGGCAAACACGAATATGCAAAAAGAAATAACTACAGAAAATGTTAAGGTTTCGGCTAACCGAATTGTGAAGACTCTTTAAGCGGGGTACATTAAGCGAGAGAGATCTGGCAATTACATATTGTGGTATTATGGTTCGTATATGAGATGATCTTACTTACATATATCACTGGAAGTGTATCATATATATCATACCATCTATTTCATTGGAATCTTGCAATTTTATATCTTGACTCTGTATATGAGATGAACCCACATATTTCATGGGAGATATGTCACATATACATATATTATATCTTATCATATAAAGTTGCCTTTGTGCGCCTTATTTTGGCTCATCTGCATAGGTATCAGATATGGATATATATCAGATAAATCTATTATATATATTCTGCATAATGCTTTGTATATGAGGCATATCATATATACATATATCATATCATATAAAATCATATATTCTGCAATATATTTTATTGGAATCTTCAAATCTAATAGTATGCATGCCTGAACTTGTATATATCATTGTAGGCTTATCATATATCATACCATATCATATCATATATTCTACAATACATTGAATTGGAATTTAAAGTCCTTAAAGCACTTCATCTAAATAGGTATATATCAGTTATATATATCATATATCTTCTGCATATGCTTCATAAATGAGATGAACTTAGGTACATCATATAAGTATCCTATCATATCATATCCTATCATATCATATCATATCATATCAATTCATATCATATCATATCATATCATATCATATCATATCATATCATATCATATCATATATTCTACAATATATTTTATTGGAATTTAAAGCTACCTATATGCACCTCATCTAAATAAGTATACATCAGTTATATATATATATATATATATATATATGTATTATATATTATTCTCTCCCTATGATCATAGTTTCAGCATGTTACATAAGCTCCCCAGCCATTATTATACCCCGAATTGAACACTTTCTATGCGTGCAGGGTATGCGAAAAATAAACTGTGCATTGCCTTTAAACGACCTTCGCCATTTCGCGTTGCCTTTAAAAGTATTTCTCTGTTGTTGTTGTTGCTGTTGTTGTTTTCTTCTTAACATTGTATAAAGTTGGTATACATATACATAAGTTTTTTTTTTTTGGTTTTCTACATTGCCACGGATGCATAAAACATGTTACCGATCGCTCCGGAGCTGCCTTCGCTATCGCCTTCGCCTTCGCCTTCAGGTAAACGTAAACATCAACGTCTTTTGCGTGCTCATCCGATTGGCAACATTTCCGTCAGGCGAGGCCTCACCGTACCCAACGGACAAGCGACAGAGCTCTGAAACTTGGCAACAGCGCTTCAAGTGGCGTGATCTCTGTCCATATGTGTGTGTGTGTATCTCTCTCTACCTCTACCTGTACTCCGCCCCCTCCTCTCTCACTCCCCCATCTCTCTCTCTCTCTCTTCCTCTCTATGTGAAGCGGAGCCATTTGAAGGTCGACCAATTGGGGAGGCCTGCGTGAGAGACTTGTCGCAAAAACTGGGCACAGAAAGCGCGCCAAACATAAACAACAACAACAACAACAACGCAGAAACGCAGAACCCGTGGCCAAAGTCGAGTTCAATTTTCAGTTGCAACCAAATGAGTCTCAAAGATTTATGGCAAGGTGTTTCTTTTTTAAACTTTTTTTTCTGTAGCTAATCCAAGTTTGGGCCATATGATTTACGGGCCTTAAAAGCGCTTGCAGCATATGGGAAATATCTATTGATTGATGCTTTATCAATGCTTCGCACAGTTTTCACTAGAAATTTCAGCGAAAATGAATCAAATGCTATTGAAAGCCCATTTCAGAGCTGCCAAAATATAATGCGCGGCTATGGCTCTGAGAGAAAACCATGAAGATAAATGGGAAAGTTAAAGGAAAAACTATATAATAAATAATAGTTGATCTGAGCTTTAAGGACTTGGATACATATTCTTGGATATATATCGTTATATAATATTAATTAAACTAAAAACAAAATTAGATATTTATCTTAAATAAAAAATTTATAGCATAATGAAGAGTTAAGGGTATGAGGTATCTTATGCGCAATAAATATATAATATAAACATACATATGAAAAATAATTTAAAATAAATAATATTAAACTTTAATGTGTGAGGGCCCTAATTCCCAATACCTCATAAGTACATTGAAGAAAATAATATATTTAAATAATTTTAAGTTAAATACTTTAAATATGAATACATATTTTGTCTACAGTTTCATGAAATTTGACATGCGTAACTCCAATCGACTCTCTGACTTTCACAGATCGTATAATATAAGTGAGCGAAGTATAAAGATATGAAGAACCAATCTATATGTTTATATATTATAAATCATATACTGAATACTCAGATATCTCAGTAACAAATAAAGATTTAAAATATGGCAAAAACTTGATTTTAGTAGAGATAATCGACTATATCACATTCTTGTGCGACTTCTTGAAATATCTATGTTATGAGTAATAATATTTGTTTATATTTGTATAAATTATTTAACAGAAAAAGCAAGTTCAGAGTGTATATAAACATTTCAAAACCAAAGTAATATTATCAATTTATTCTAATTGATATAATTTCATTTGCGCATTCAGTGTTCCATCAATTGAGAATTGTTATTCATTAGCTTTAAAGTGGCAAATGATATGCGTGTGATTGAAATTCATCGAATGCAAACTGACGCCTTTGCACTTCATTTCTCAACCAGAAAAAGAAGAAGATATAGAGTGAGAGAGAGAGAGAGAGAAAGAGGGAGAGATAAGGGGGGAAAACGTGTTTCGAGTGGTTCCTACAGCCGATCTGGCGATTGAAGGCGTATCTGGTTACGCCTTCGCTTTTCAACTGCAATCATTTTCACTTGAGTTCAGTTACAAAGCCCAAGTCCGCAGCCTGTCAATTCGCATTCACAGCGATTGATAAAGACGAGCAACAAGTTGGCGCTCTTCACAATTTCGAATAGTCAAAGCCACAGAGCCAGAGCCACAGCCAGAGGAAAAGGTTGTGGAAGAGGCGATCATGGTCATTCACTTGTCTAGCGGTAGCCCACATAATGCGTATAATACTTGGAAGTCGCAGGTTTGTTAATCAAATCGCGTACAAACTTGTAACACCTTCAAAGCGGGCCCTTCATTAGCGGCTAGAGATGGCAGCGTGCCCGGCCTAACCTTGCAAGCAATCGAGCAGAAAATACTGGAAACAGTCAGAAGTGTTCAACTTGAGCAAAGCTTCTTCAGTGAACGGATTAACTTTTGTGAAATGAATGAATATCGCAAGAGTAAAGTAGAAAATAGCTTAATTTAATTTAAAAAATTCACTTTGCATCGAAGTTCTCTTCAAAAAGTGGTTAGAGATGACACCGTGACGATTCTGAACTATTCCTTAGTATCATTTTGTTGTATGCTTGTAATATATAATAATAAAAACAAAAAAAAAATATATATATATATATATATATATATATATATATATATATATATATATATATTTATATATATATATATATATATATATATATATATTTATATATATATATATATATATATATATATATATATACAAAATATATACATATATTATAAAAAAATTTATATAAATTTGTTATGTATACATATATATAAAATAATATCAGAAAAATATTTATTTAAAAATATAAAAATAATATAACCAAATTAATTATTTAAAAATTACTAAAATATAAATAATAAAATTATATACAAATAAGTATTATCTACTATCCTAAGTGCACTCTTTCTGATATTAATATTATTATTATTTATGCCATAGAAATCAATTTTAAGTTAATTTTACTATTTTAAGTGCTAAAAATAAATTTTATATTTTTCCTTTATCTATAATAGAGAAATGTAATAAAACTTGTATAATACGTATTTTACAATATTTTCAATTTATTTTTAACTTTCCTGCAAACTCACGCTCACATCTCTAACTACCTCCACTTATTTGCTTACCTACAAACCTATATCGAGCATTTGTTAATAGTTTCATTAATTTGATACGCCAGCCTCTAAATATGTAAATGAAGTGCAAGTGTATGTGTACGTGTATGTGTGTGGATGTGTATGTGTGTTTGTGTGTGTGGGGGGTACTTTAATTGTTTTAAATATTCCCAACGCAATTGCAGCACCAAGGTTTATGTTAACTGAGCTTTTACACATGTTTCTCTGTCTTGACCTTTGTCTACACTTTGTCTTAGGGCCCAAAAGACAGCCAAAAGAAATTTAACTAGAGTAATGTTAAAATCTCACTCTATTTTAGACATGTATTTTAGAAGGTTAAACTTAAGTTGTGTACTGTAAGTACTTGAAATAAATTGCGCTCGAAAATCAGATGTGTAAGCGAATTTAATGGCAGATTCTAGCTGAAGATTTTGAAGTAATAAAAATTGTCTCAAAAACAGCAATCAACTGAAACTTTTTAAGACAAACCCGCCTTTTATAAATTTTATATTGTATAAGAGCAAACTTGTAGCTATAAAACAGCTAAAATTGTTTCATTGTGAACTACTAGTATGCTAGAAATTCTATACTTATATTTCTACTTATACTATTACTGCTATAGAGTCACTCGTATAAGAGTATAACTTTTTGCCATAAAACAGCTGAAATAATTTTATTTCGAACTATTTATATAGTATAATAATAATAATAATAATAATAATAATAATAATAATAATAATAATAAACATAATAATAATAATTACAATAATAATAATAATAATAATACAGACTTTTTAGTAGAGTTTTTAGCCAAAAAAAATGCTTAAATGAGTTTATATTGAATTACTTATATAACTATACTTAATTTAGCTACACTTATACTTACTTATACAGATATCATTTCAATTGTATAAGAGCAAAGTGTTTAGCTGTAAGCAACAGCAAAATTATTAAATTTTCATTTATTTATATAAATATAATTGATGCATAAGCATAAAATACACAAATTTATATAAATATACGAAAAACCACGTTTAGTTTATTATTATTTTGTACAATTTACAAAACATAAAAGTCAACTACTCAGTGCTGGGATCTGTGTCAGCGTCAGCAAGTTCTGCTGGCTATTAAAATCCATGTGTGTTGACTCAGCCTTGAGAACTGAGTGGAGTTGTTTGTGCCACACAAAGCTGCGCCATTCATTCAATAATTGAAACTTGTGCATAGATCGAAAATATATACTATTTATATATAGCTATATACATGTATGTATATATTTGTGTCTTTAGCAGGAAGTGCAGCGTATGGCAACATGTGAAACGTTCTTCATGTTTCTTGCTTTGTTTTGTTTGCAAACAATTGTGGAGGGAGAGCGACGCACACACACTCACACAATGTGGCATGCTGCTGCTGCTGTTGGATGATTTAGTAGGCGTTGCAACATGTGCCATATGCATGCAGCATGCCCATCCAGAGCGCGAAACCACTTAAAATTTTAAAAGGCTGCCACAACACACACACTCACAAACAGCTTGATGCGCAGTGAACTTTTCGCGCCTGCTTTGCAAGCGTTGCTTAAGGTTTCCTTTTGGAGTGGGCTGCATGCCCCTATCTCTTACTCTCTCACTCATCTCTCTCTTTCTCTCTCTCTCTCTCTCTCTCTTTCTACCCCACACACACTCTCGCGCACAGAGTCGGTTCAGCCTCATTGGGGGCAACGCATGCGCAAATTGTGCGCCGGCTGCTGCGGCAATAAATTCATAAAAAATCATTAAGCAGAATTTAAAATCCAAAGGCAGCCAACATCGGGCTCAAGAGAGCGAGAGAGAGAGAGAGAGAGCGAGAGGGAGAGAGAGAGGGGGAGGGGTGCTGCGCTCGCAGGGGGTCTGCTGGCCAAGGGACAACCGAAAGCTGATGTCGCATTAATTTCAAGCTTAACCGCAGCATTGAACCTATAAATGGTATCTTAAGCGGCCGGCAAACACTCACAAACGCATAAATTGGGACCAGGCTTAATGCAAGTCCACATGATATGGAAACCAGGTGCAGCCAGGAGATATGCGAATCTTAGAGCTCTGCCCGACCATAATACCCGTGGCATTTATTTATTGTTTATTGTAAGTGAACACGGACATGGAAGTGATAAAAAGCCGATGGCTATATCGAGTGGTGCTAAGTGTCTTGGCTCAAAGAACTCCGATATTGAGGGAAAAGTGTCTGCCTGCTGCTTGGCATAAAGAATAGAATTTAGAATTGCTTAATATAGGAATTTGCACACGACTAAGAGCATGTTTACATCTATAGCGATTGTTTTACGGATTAAAGGGAATAGAGCTATAAACTATCGGAGAAATGGACTTTGTCTGATGGACAGGATTTGGTAATTGAGTTATGCTCCAGTAGTTACATACTATTTTAAATAATAATTAAATTATATAGATTAGTCATGAATATATTATTATTATTATAATTAAATTTTTCAGTTCAGTTTTTTATGAAATAATTTTAAAAGCTCCAAAAATTATTACAAATTTTAAATTACAATATATTAAACAAATTTCAGAAATTCACAAAATTCTTTCTAAAATAAAAACCGGGAAAAATATAAATATATTATTAAATATATTTTTTATTGTCTACAATAAAAACAATAATTAATATATTAATACATATAAGTATATGAATATTAAATATAATTAAACATTTTTACATTTTTTTTTTAAATAATTTTAAAATATTTGAAAATTAATTATAATAATTTGTAAAATAAAAATTGACTAGTCAAAATTATGAATAATTTAATATTTTCATATTTTTATTATAATTAAACTTTGAAATATTTGTATTCATTTCTAAAACTTTGAAACTTTCAAAAATTAATCAAGCAAAAACCCGAAATCAACCAAAATAACAAAAATTCTGAACCAATTAATTATACATTTCGTTTACAATATTATCATAATTAAACGTGAACAAACTAATTTTAATTATAATATCATTAAACATAGATGCTATGTTTTTAGTGGCAATTAATTATGCGTGACTTGTTTTTAGCTACAGCGACTAAGGCCTTCACCTTCCGAGCTCTAGTTAATTCATGAACAACAAGCTGGCCTAGCATAGGAAACTTCTAAGTCGGATGGTTATTCTAGATTGAAGAATTAACTATGCCAAAGATATTTAACTTTGTTAGCCATATATATTCTCTTTTCTTATTTTCCTTTTTCCACTTATTTCAGAGCCAGACTGAACCAAAAAGTAATCAACAAAATTTTGCATGCTGCGCATGAACTCCGGTAAGAGACAACAAATGACACCACAAAAACTGAAAGGAACCGAACCGAAGCGAAAAACACAAAATTGTTTTAATTTTATGCTACATCTTGTGCATGTTTAAATACCCTAACTTAGGGTATCGCCAACTAGGCAGATCTAGCTGAAGATTTAAAATCTTAGCAATTGGGATAAATTAGAGATTTTAGATATTTCTTTCTTTTGATTATATATATTATATTTTTTTTAATATTTAAATAATAATACAAATTTATTTAGTTTATGAAATAAATTTATAGAATACATATTTATAGTTTATAGAATGATTTTAATTTTTTATTTAAAAGGTAAAACCTTTAATGTTTTCCAAGTGTATAGAAAATTTAATAATTTCTTCAGCTACACTTTTCTTTTTCTGCGCAAAGTTTTAATGATTTAACACATTGTTAAATATTATTTAGAATATATATGTATTTTAGTAATATGAAAAAGTAATACCATTGCTATATTTTTTTAAATTGATCAAATATTAATAATTTATATATATTCTATATATATTTCCTAAATTTTACTTTCAAATTAGCATAGATTAGATATTTTTATAGAATTGCAAAAGCTAATGCCCCCAATCTTTAGTTAGTGTATAGAACTTTCATTAATAATATTAGTTTTGTTTTTTGTAGTTTGCACATCATCATCAAGCGTCAACAGTATTTTTGCTTATAAGAGTTGACAGACCAAATGAGCAAAGAATACAGCGTAGGGTGTGGCAAAATATGCGCCGCTTGCAGAAACTGAAACAGAAACTGAACCAAACAAAAACAGAGCCAGCCAAACAGATACAGACACAAGATACAGATACAAGATACAAGATACGGGCTATATGGCTATATGGACTATAGAGTTCAGTGTATGCGAGCATATGAGAAATTTATGTGACACTCGCATTGGAAATTAACAGGGAACTGCTTCAAATTAATGTTGACACTTGTTGGCTTCGCATGTCGCTCGTTTCGCTGCTGCGAATAACTCATTAGACGGCCCAAAGTCAGCTCAAGGCTATATCCAGAGGGGCCAGTCCAGGCAAAGCCAACTCGAAAACTCTGTCCTTAGTTTAATAATTGTTTTTTCTTTCTTTTCTCTTTCTCTTCTCTTTGCTTTAGCTCAGCCCTCAACAGCAGCAGAAACAAAAGCGAATCTCATTGTTGATGAAACTCTTCAGTTTGCCCCTCTCAACAGCAGCTGAAGCTACTCCTGCCCCCCACCTCCCCTTCCCTCCTCCATTTTCCTTTTGCAGAGAACTTGAACTTATCGACATGTCTATATCTATATTTCTCTGCTTCTTCTTCTACTCACAGTTGTTGGGCTTGTTTCTGCCCGCTCTGAGCTAAGAAACTTGCTAAAGCTCAAGTTACTTAGAGATTTATGTGCTAGGTGCAGAGAAATTACTTGGATACATGATTAAGATTTATAAATAGCCAGTTGTACATCAGGCTGCTTATATTATAATTTCAAATATCTCTTTATCTCTGCAGTAACTAAGGCCAGTTCTTGGTAGATTGGTTACTAAGATGAGGCATAAAGGAGCATATGGATTAAAATATTAGTAAAATTTTATACAAATTTTTCTTACAAAATCTTGAATTTCATTTGAGTAAATATAAAGATTTTGTCTATATAAAAATAAGATTTTGTAAATTAAATTCTATATATTTATAAATTATATATATTCATATAATTTGATAGATCTTCAAGTCTATATACCCGCGAAAGGAATTTAAATATAATCTGATTCTTAGCCCAAAAGTATCAATTTGATTTCATATTATTTTAATTTATTTACTCTTGCTCTAAGCCCCGCTTAGCTTTTCTTGCTCAGTTCTCGGCTTTCTAGGCCTTGAGTAGGATACCCAGTGTCCAATCCGCTCAAGTCATAACACGCATTAGTTTATCTGCTCGCTGGGGCTGGTTAACATTACAGCATTTGAGTCGAACCAGGCTTTATGGCTGGCTGGCTGCCTGGCTGGCTGCTTGCCATTGATCAACAAGCACTCTTCGCCTCTTCGCCGTGGACCACATGTGGTGTTTGTTGTGCACACACACACACACACACTCAAAGATAATACTATTGCGGATTTCTCTTCATGTTCTGGCAAATGTTTGCCATTTGACAACAGCAGCTCGAGCTCTCGCGCGGACTCTGTCTGCGGCTCTGGTGTTTTCTCCAATCGTTGCCGCTGATCTTTGGGCCTTTTCGAGGCTCGGCAACATTTCTATTATTTATACCAGTTGGCCAACAGGCAACAAACCGTTTTGGCTGCTCTTACACTTTTCACACTTTCCATGTAGCAATTAAATATATAATTTGTTTAGCTTGTTTCGTGTCAAAACTCATGAAAATACATCATAATAATAATGTTACTCAAGGAGCGCTGGGATGCTGCATAGATAAAGCCGATTCATGTAGGTGTTTCAGATTTAACACTTGATATCGAGTAAAACAAAAAACCCGTTGGGAATTTTAAAAATTCAGCTGGCCGCCACTTGAGAGCCTCCGTTCTAGGCTAGACTTTAACTTCCGACAGCAGACCTTCAGAGAGATATGTCTCCGTCTATATGTAACTGGTTATCGAGTGGATCTTGAGAGCTTTTGTTTTTTGCTTGGCTGGGCACGATTTTGATTGAAAGGCAAATAAGCTGCCGTTTTAATGAAACAACAACAGCAACAGCAACCCGGGGGATGGCAAGCAAATGAAAATCCATTTGATGACGATGACAGCGACAACAACAACAACAACAACAAAGCGCATAAATCATTTGCGTAGACAGCAAATGCAAATCTTTGCAGATTAAGACAAAAACAATGCCGCATACAAATAAACGAGCGGACAGCTGAAAATAAAACTCAAACCTAAACCTGTCAAATCCACGCTATCGACTAGATAAGCGACGTCAACTCCAGCGTCTATCGTATATCGAATATGCTCAGCGCTGCTCTGTGCTCCGCTCTAAGCTTTGACCGCATCTCATTTGAGTGCGTTTCCACTGAGTGTGCGTGTGTGTTCGCGTGTGTGTGTGTTCGTGAGTGTGTGTGTGAGTATTTGTTTTAATTAAATGCCAATCGATGTACGTACATAATTGCAGGCGCATTAGGCAAAACTATCGCCATGGCTGAAAATGCCAGACGTGAGTATTATCTGCCTTAATTGAAATCAAAGCTGACATTAATTGACTAAACCGATAAGCTGGCAGCTGAAAGTTGTTTTTGTTTCATGTAAATGTAGGCTTCAGTTACGCTCAGATATAGCCATGCAACTGAATAGCAAGCGTTTTGCTGGTAGATGCATCATAATAATATTTATAGTAAACTCAAATACACTGTAAATAATTGTTGACTAAGTTCACAATAAATATCGACATATATTTTTACTAAATAAATTAAAAGTAATTTTAATATAATACTATTTTATTTAAAATTTGTTTTTTCTAAATACAAAAATTGTAGTCTCCAGCAAATTTTCTTTTTTAACAAAATAATATTTGTTATCGTCCTAAATATATATTTATCTATTACACTAAATATATTAACTAATAAAAATATTTTTAATATAATAATATTTTATTTTCTAATTTTTCTGTATATAAACATTTTTCATTTTAATATATATTAACTATTAACAACAATTTTAATGCAATAATATTTTATTATTTATTATTTTTATTTAGAAGTTTTTATAATTTATTATACATTACCTATTAAAAATATTTTTAATTTAATATTAATATTTTATATTTAATTATTTTAATTTACAATAGGAATTTTAAGCATACCTTTTCTACATTTGAATGCATCCGCTATAAAATTAAACTATAAAAACATTAATAAATAAAATCCGTTGAAAGTTGCGAACAACAACTGCAGCTGACGTCAATTATCAATGCGAAACGGACACGACAATAAACCAAATACTCAAAAACTGATATGTTATTAAAATTAATAACTTTTATAATTGCTGTAATTACCAATATTATTGTTATTATCGCAACAACAACAGCAAAAATAGCCAACCAAAAATAAGGAAAAATAAAATCAAGTCGCGTTGCCTTGACTTCATATTGATAGCTGCCAATAATTTGGCGAAACGGCCAAAAGCTAAGCTCTAACAAAAATATGATCTTAACATTTGCATTTGCACAATTGAAGGTCGCCTATAGCCCATACACAAACGTCTATATGTATATATCCATAATGGCAATACATATTTTTTCGTTATGGTAATTAAATGCGGCACAAAATAACACAAATTTCGTGTTGATCTAAGCTTGAAAAGTCAGGTTCAACTTGAGCAGCAGAAAAGCAACAAAATGTTGGCAAAGGTCAATGGATATGGTTAATCTTGAACTATTTCCTATGGGGCGTTGCTGAATACCGAACAACTTAAGGCGTCTTAATAAATCATTTAAGATCAGCAGAGTTAGGGATCAAAACAAAATAACAAAAATATTGGCTTATTTAAGTTTAAGAGAAGAAAAAATATATTATGATATAAAAATGATATATAACATTTTTATGAAAATGGAAAGAAAGTAAAAATATTATTTATAAAAATTAAAAATATATATATATTATAAATTATGAGAAAAAATATATTAAGATCTAAAAATATATATTTTTTCTATGAAAAATAAAAAAAAAAACAGATATCTTAAAATTGAAAGATAATAAAAATATTATTTATGAAAAATGAAAAAAAAAATAAAATATAAAAAAATCTCTATAAATAAAAAAATAATAAACTCCCATATTAAAATTTAAGAAAAAATTAATTACATTTACGAGGAAGTTTAATAAATTTATAGTTTTGATTATTAAAAAAAGCAAAATAGTTAAATACTCTAATGCCGTCTCTTTTGCTCTCTCTCTCCCCAACTCCAACTCCAACTTTTTCTATCATATTCTTGCAGTCAAGTGCTCCACACATCCCACACACAGAGGCATATTTGTTCAGTTTAATCAATATTCGCTTCGTGCGGCTTTGTAAATTAATCAAAATCGTAATTAATTGGCAAAATTGCATATATTGAATAATGCACTTTACGGCTTACAACGATTTATAATGCTTTGCATTCGCCGATGCAAATCGCTGTCGCCAACGTGCAAATTGTCTATCGAATAATGCCACCGGGTATGTCTATGTGTGGCTGGCTATGTGTGGGTTGCAATTAGAAGGTCGCCTGTGCGCGCTCGGTCTATAAATTCCGAATTGCCATTAAGTTGCCTTTTGAATGGGCCATTAAGCTTTGTTTCCACCGCACAACAATTGAGTAATGAAATTTTATTCTGCAAACAATTCAAATTTACGTTGTAGCTGACGAGGTTAGTCCCGGTTGTAGACAGCGAAAAAAGTCGTTTAAGTCCAAGTTTACGATTCTCCCAGTGCGTCATTATTTACACGATAGTATTATTATTATCTCAGCATGCGATCGTGGCGTGCAATTAGAAAATTTATCGATTTTCAAATAGTTGCTATTCATGTGGAAAATCTATCATTTATGCCCATCTCTATGATGCATCCGCTGCCTCTCCAACTCTCTCCCTCTCTCACACACTCATCTGTTTGCTCGTGCATGCAACAGCATTTCATGCAAGAATTCTCAAACCTGAGTTCGTGCTCTTGGCCAGATGCACTCATTAATGCATAATTGTACACAATTAACTCTGAGCCAACTGCGACGCAGATTAGCCCACGGGGCAGCGGCAGCAGCCCCAGCGCGGAGCTAATGGCGATGCTGGATATTGCCAATCAATGTGAATATTGCAACAATTTGCCCAAGCCCCAAAAACCGCAACGAACTTTCAGATAACTGCAGCCTGTGCAATTGTTTGTAATCGATATCTGTGTGAGTACAAATATTTATTCGAGTACCGAGTACAAGTACGAGTACGGGTACTCGGACTGAGTACAAACACACACACTCAACCAAAGTACTTGTATTTGCTCTGGTTTTCTTTTTCTTCTCTTTTTATGTCGCCACAAAATGCAACGCGTGAGCGATTTTCCTTGCAACGTTGTTTGTTTAAACTTTTAACGCTTTTCAGCTTGACTTGATTTTGGGGCGTTCGCAATACCAACAACAAGAGTTAACAACAACAACAACAACAACAACAACAGCAGTGAGAGCAATAGCAATAACGACGACGTTGAACTCGTTTTCCCACGTTGGAAATTCTTCAATTTGCATGCCACAAATGCGCAATCACAACTGACACCTTTTCAGATGTCGATAGATACACGTACTACACTCACTTCAGATACTCGTATTTGTGTCAAGTTTTTTTTTCGCAGTTGAAAAGTTGATTTTCTTTAGCGTTAAGGGGCGTGTATTGAAGGCAAAGTGAATGATTAACTAGCATAAAATATGTTTTTGGTTGAAATACCAATATTAAATTAGTTTATGCAATTTTATATTATATAAGAAGGTTGACTGTCAGAGCCACGAACTGAAATTTCAAATTTAAAAACAAATTCGTATTATATAGTGTGACCTTAGCTTTAAAAAGGGAAATTCAAATTGAAAATGCCAAATAAAAAATACCAAATTACAAAGTAAACCTTTAATTACTCTTTTCTGAAACGAGTATCTACAACAGAAACTTAAAAATATATACATATATATGAGATATAAAGATCGTATATAGATATACAAAACTATCCCACGTTCCCAAACACTCATACTCCAACTGGGAATCAAAGAAAGCAAGAAATCATTAAGAAAACAACTCTGCACAATCTCCAATTTGGGGACATGCCTAAGCCCTAGCCGAAAATTGGCAAAAATAACGGCACGGATGCTATAAATAAACAAAAATGAAAAGAGGGGGAAAAAAATACGTGTAAGTACATTGAAAAAGCGTGTGACAAAAGTATAGAAAACAAAAAATCATTGCGAATCGAGTAAACAAAGCACAAAACAAGAAATTTGACACAAATTTTGTATCTCGAAATTTGTTATACGGTTTATGAATGGGAAAATAATTTTGAATGTTGCTAAATAACATTTGATGATACGCATTTGTTCATTTGAGTCAGTGGATTTAATTGTATAATGGTTCCGTTAGCACGACTGGCTCAACTGGTTCACTCCCTCTTTCCGGCTGCCACGAATCCGTGTCAAAATCGATTTCAAAGTCAAAGTCGAAACCGGACCTCCCCATCCCATGAAATCTTTTTAATTTTATTCAAATTTAAATGCGCTACTTAATTACAACGCTTGAGTTTACCTACTCAATGGAGGAGATTCAATGAAAACACGGGTTCAATCAACTCCCCAACTTCGAGATCCATTAATCCACAGATAAACAACGGCAGAAACAAGCAACTTAAGCTATATCACTGACACTATGATAAATGCGCCTCGACTCATTAAATCAAACCAAAAACTATGTTTTTTTTTTCTTTTTTTTTCTTTTTGCCATCTTTTTTTCACAAATATTATTTTTAGTTTTAGTGAGAGTGGCCGTGGCTTTTGAATTTGCAGCTCTTTGTCGTGTGGCATAGGCGAAACATGTTTTATGTTAATTAGTCTCTTTTCACAGCTTTTTCTCCATCTCTCGGTTCAAAAATCATAATTAAGTTGTACATCCCGTTCGTTGGAAAAATCGTTGATTCCATTTGCGCTTTAATCTCATTTGGTGTAATGTATTTGCGGCTCACAAGAGATTTACTATCGTATATGCTTTATACTTATTTATAGACAAAAATGCTTGTTTATGGCTATTTTCGGGTCCGGGGTTTTGGCAACAAACTAACCACGACATTGGACATAATGCTTATTAATGGGTTCCGTTCGAAGGTTGATTTACCGACTTTCAGCAAATTTAGGTTATGCCATTTGCCTTAAATAATTGGATTATTGTTGAGGATTAGAGAAACCAACTTGTCTCTCCTTCATTAGTAGATGGATTAAGACATGGCTTAGCGATTGTCAAAACCTTTTTACTTTTTAATTTGAAAGAGATACAGATATTGGACTTGAATAAAATATGAATATTTAGTGCTAAATATAATTTAATTTGATCGAGTTTAATATAATTAAATTATATTTAATTTAAATAAATTAGATTCTTAATAATTTAAATATAAAATAAATAAAAACAATAAGAATTTTAAACCACGAACTGTAGCAGCAGTTCCAGTTCCTTTCAGGTATTTTTTCGTTGTGAAGCAAACTTCAACTACTTATAGTTCTGTGAACAGAGCTTGGAACACACATGAATTATTCACTGTGAACCATACTTGGAGCAGTAATCTGAACCAGAACTCGCACAATAATGCAATTTTAAACTAAAGACCATTTGCGACGCTTTTGAACTAGCTCGTGCCAAAAACTCCAATCAATTTTCGTTATGAACCAACGTGAACTATTTTTAATACGAAATTTCAAAAAAAAACTTTAAGACGACTTTCAATTGAATTAAATTTCGAAATCAAATTGAAGCCTTAGTAGCACTTGGAGTTGACAATTTATACTGAAAATCTAACAGAATTAGCTTATAAAATATACATATACTAGATGATAAATCTACTCATATTAATGCCTTCGCAACTGTAAATTTAAAAATACTAAAAATAATAATATGAAAATTGTGTTCTTTTTCTCTCCACATACATTTTTGCAGCTTGCATATAGCACACTTCTGGGTACATTTGATTCATGAAGAAGAGGAGAGTCTGTTTAATGGGTGGAACGTGCTCCTCTCCCGGTTCTTGCACTCTGAACCAGTTTTGTGATTTCAGTCCGATTTCTGCGTATCGTTTAAGTTGCATATACATATTTAAACGCTGTCAGATAACTCAACTGCTTGTTGCACTGTTGCACATTTCAATTGGTTGCCGCCGCGCAAAGCATTTGCGAAAATGCATTCATCAGCATAATTAAGTCGTCAATAACTGCCCGGCGGAACGTCTATGGCTGCATGCGAAGTGGACAATTTATGTCATTAGCAAACGAACGTGCGGAAGGCCTACGAAACTCCACGCGGACTCGTCTGCCACATTGATTTATTAGGTACTACATGTGGCATGCCCATGCTAAACTAAATACATACATACATACTTATATATATGTGTGTATGTATATTACATAACCAGCAAGAGCGTGTACCGTTACTTGCCTTGTTAATGAGCACACATCTCAGCTTATGCGAGAGGGAGAGACATGTGCTCATCTGTGGGCCAAGCACGTAAGCAGCCGTCTCGCTCACTCCAGCGACGACCCCAGGAGGAAGCCACCAGACCCAGAAGCACAAAGAAATGTGCATATTAAGATAAGAATGTAATGGTCAGACAGTGCAGATCAACAGCCGGACAACCGACCGACAGTGGCCGCCAAAAGTTTACGGCCAAGGAATGCCAACAGTTTCAGTTTCGGGCATGTTGCATGTACGACATGCACTCACAACTTGCAACTGGTTCGTGCTGGCAGGCGGGCGGCGAGGAGAGAGGCAGATTCTAGGCTTTGTCTGAGTCGTCAGTCTGGTTTCTGTATCTGTGTGTGTTTTTTTTCTTTATTATTATTTTTCGTATGGCATCGCCTTAAGCTCTGAAATGGGTCAATTTAGTGACAAGCGATGGCGTTGCGATCCAATGCCACTCTACAAGACATAGTCTACCATCTAACGACTAACAGCAAACAGTGGACAGCAAACAGTGGACAGCGACAAGCTTCTCTCGCTGCAGCCACTGCTGCATCTCGCACAGACTTGACACATAATAATCATTGTAAATGGACTTTCTTTTATCGGCTTTCAGGAATTTTTAGAGCTGCACTGGCCATTAGCTGAGACTACACTAGCAATAGAGAAATAGAATAGAATTTTATTCCTTCATAGAAATGTTTATATATTTAATTCTTTTAAATATTTATTTAAATTTGTAGATCTATGCCTCAAGTTTCTAATATTATATATTAAATTAAAATATTATATATTAAATTAAATTAAATTAAATTTTTTTTGTATTTATATTAGGTTTGAAAAAAAATTTAGAAAAAAAATCTTAAACATTAATTTTAGCAAATTAATCTAGGGAAAAATGGTATATTAAATTATAGAATTAAGTAATATTTTAAATATATATTTATATACTTTTGTATTTATATTATAATAGAAATTTTTTAACTCAATTATTTTTGGATAAAAATCTAAAACTAAATTTATTAAGATTGTGTTAGTTTATCATAATATTAAAAAAAATTAATATTTCAATAATATTAAAAATGTATTAAGTTTTACTGTAAGAACATTATTGTAACTCTGAATTATGATAAAAATTAAATATAATTTAAATAATTAAAATTAAAATTTTATAAATTTTCAAGCATGCAAAATTAACTAAATAATTCATTATTACAATTCTGACTTAAAACTTAGTACACTTTTAATAATATGAAAAATAATCTTTGCCTATGCCAAATATGAATCACTTTTAGTCGTATCATCAGTTTCCTTCTTGAACTTTATACAACTGCCAGGAAACAAATGTTTTTTTTTATCAAAAAAAATACTTATATATTGTATAATATATATTATATTATATACAGAGACTCAAGTCCATTATTTAAAAGTACCCAATATTATCAACCAGCTCAGGCACTGGGGCTCCATGTTCTCCACGATACGTGCAACCGCAATAAAGATACAACTTTTATCATGGCAGATATTTGTGCTGGAATTATGGTTTCTTTATAGGTAGGTCAGCCGCAGGTAGGCGTAACAAAGGAATAAGTTTGTTAAAATATCTGTATATTTTATCTAACAGACTATATAGAAACCAGCCACCCACAGCTTTGCAATCGGACTTTGTTGTAATCAATTAAGTTGGAGAATTATGGAACTGTCGAGGGCAATGCCGGTTGGCATTGTTTGGCAGCGTGGGCGGAGAGTGACCAGAGTGCATTGATATACATAGCTTTCCCGGCCAAGATATATATTTTATTGCAGTGCTTTTTGGTAGAGCTTTGCAAGAGGCGGAAACTTCAAGGCGTAAATAAATTAGAGCAACATGACCAGCGACTGAGTGGCTTAACTTATCAATCGAACAATTATATTTGGTGGCTTGGCCTGGCTTGGCCGGGCATGGGCAAAAATAAGAAAACAAAAAGGTTTCCAAGCGACCCACTCGCTTCGGCCAGCACGCAAACGAGTCACGAATCTGGGAGACTCTAGAGCAAGATTGGCCCAGCTGCTTAAGCCTAAAGATGATGCCGAGCCAAACGCCTTTTTTTACCTATTAATATAACCCACTTTTGTGCTCGTGCCGCAGTTCAATAACAAATTTGGAAAGGATAACATTTGAGAAGAGAGTTATCAAATGAATGCAATCAATTGCAGTCGCTATGAAATATGAGAGAGTCAAAATGTTAATTAGATAGATAAGATGAAGCACTAAAACTTTGGAGCTTTAACTTTCCAATTAAATTGTTTGATAAAGTGAAAGATCTTAGCTCTAATGATGAATATACAATTCAAAATAATAATAAAAAATAATAATTTTTAATAATATATTTATTTCTTAGATTAATTATTATTAGTAATCTTATAATTTAAGATTTAATAACTTTAATTTCAAATATAACGATAAAGAACTAGCAAGACTTGTGAACATGACTCTAGTTCATTGTTCATGATTCATGGTTGACGATTCATCATCTGATCGCTTCTTTCTTATTAGAACTGCAACAAACAGTTTTAAATCAAACCAAAAAGAACTAGCAAAAACTGTTCAGTCTGACTCTAGTTCACGGTTGCCGATTCATCATGCATCAAGTTCGATTGTGTTTGCTAGGTCAGGTTTATGCTACTCTTATTGCATACACAATATAAAAGCGATGCGAAAGGTGACGGGTAATAACAATATGCGAATATACATTTATGTAAATTTATATATTTATATATATATTATGCCAAACTTACCTATTGTAATTCCTGTCCGTTTTTATACAGCACTAATATTTAAAGAAATCCAAGAATCAAAAAGTTACTTTCTTCACACGAGCACAAAAAGTTAACTTGAATAATTTAATATTCTCAGCTTGTTATTGACAACACATTCAACTTTGATTTATGCCTAGAGGCATTAGGACGTTATTAAAACTTTGATAGACAGTTGTTACACACTATTAATATTTTATAGATTTTAAATGCTTGTCAAAATCACAACAAATGGAAAAATTTGCACACAAATATGCCACGACGAGCGCGTCGAAAACGAACGAGCCTGAAACCTCGACTGAACCTGAACCGGAGCTGAGCTTCAAACTTTGAGCGCGCGAGCGAGCGCACACACAAGCACACATACGCTCGTTTCAAACGCTCGCTTACTCTCGCGACCTCTCTCTCACTCTCTCATACTGAGTTGATGTTTTGTTGTGCTTGTTTGTCATTGCGATGGTGCTTGTGCTTATGTGTGTGTGTGTGTGTGTGTGTGTGCATGTATGTGTGGGAGTGTAAAACCAGTTTGCTTGAGTTTAACTGCTTGCCACATGTGGCAAATGTGTTTGTTTGCTTGCCTGTTGCGCTCGCCTTGTCGATCTACCCCTTTTTCGTGTCTCTGCTCTTTACTACGATCTCTCCGTTTCTCTTGCGCTCTGCACGTTTTATACTTTGCCTTTGCCAGCAACTTTTTAAATTAAAAGCCAACGAGCGACGTTTTTTTTCAATTCTTTTTCTTTTCGTTGTTCTCCGCTTCGGCTTCAGCTTCTGCTTCTTTCCTTCTACTTTGTTTGTCACATAATCAAAACAAACGCGCTTTTCGATCACGATGCGTTCTTTGCTTTTGTTTTTATTTCGACTTCTGGTTGTCCCTATTGCTGTTCTTGTTGCTGTCCCCTCTCTCGCTCTCTCGTTCTTTGCTGCTCATTAACTTTTTACAGCTACTGTTTGTGCTCTCTTCGTACGGAGTACGTATAATTAATTTGATGGCCCCGAATTGTTAGAGAAGCGCGCATAGCCGCCCAGATAAGCCAAGCCGCCAACCTCCAGGCCCAACGTGCCGCCGCCGCTCCATGCGAGGCGGTCGTAAATTGCCTTGCGTCAAATCAAATTAGTTTCAGAGTTCAATCTGTCCATCCCGAGCGAGCATTAGCAGTTGATTTTGTGTCGAGTCTTTATTGTTGGTTATCTCTGGGTTTTCGTCTACAGCTTGACCTTACCGCGAGCTGTTGGTCATTTCGAGATTCTTTTTACTGTTAGATGCATGAGCTGATAACGGTTAACGAGTTAATCGTTTTAAAATTGTAATTTTTGTTTGTTTGTTTATTTACATGTCTTTCTATAAACTAACTTTGTTCCATATCCGAATTTGGCAAATGTTCCTTTGCCAGATTTCCCAGCTCACAGCTCTAATGTGTGCGTGCGTGTGTGTGCATAAGCTGGTTTGGGAACGGTTTTTAGCTGTGCCACATTTATGTAGATTTTGTTTGGTTTAAGTAAACATATCTTATCTAGAGGTGCCACCCACACACAGGCACACCACAGACTGAGGTGGGCTGTGGATGCGCTTTGCATCTAGAGATGGGAGTTGCTCAATGCGATGGGCTGCCCGCGTGACACGAGCCAGAACTAATCGAGTGCGCAGCTCCCAAATGACACGCCTTGTGGCAAAGAAAAAAAAAACTGAAACCAGTTAAATTAAAGCACAAGAAATACAAGCGACCCACGTCAAAGAAAAGAAAAAAGGGACATGGCGAACATAAATGCAATTGAGAGACATGGCCATAGGATATGCAACATGTCAGCTGCGACAGGCCACAGCGAAGCTCTGGATGAGCCAAGAGCCAGCCTCATGACAACCTGCAATCAAGCGCCAGAAGGCAGCCAGCCATCGAGCTAGCAGAGGTTGCAGCAGTCTGGGCCATCGTCAACAGTCAACAGCATGTTGCATGCAATCGCGTAGGCAACAAACGTCATTGCAACAATGAGGCGACATTTGTGCGAGAGGCTTTAACTTAAATTATGCGCCAAGGAGCAAATAAGGTCTCCACTCCAGTGGCCAGTGGACAGTGGCCATAATGATGCCAATGCCTGGGCCATAATCAAGTTGCCCGCTGCACAAAGTCATGGCCACGTCTGTTGTTGCTGCTGTTGTTCAGACTACAACCGCAGAAAACAATTAACTCCGAAAGCCATCCAGACTTATACAAATATATGGCCAGCCAGGAAGTTTCGGAGCGGCAGCTGCTTTAGCAAATCCAGCGCGTGCCACAGACGTTTCTGCACCTGTGGCAGTTCCAGTGTGCTTTAATATTTCGTTAAAGCGACAATTTAAGTGCTAATTTTTGGCCAAAACAGCTGCGTGCGAACAGAACACGAGCCAAAATTTCGAAAAGGGGGAATAAAGCAGGCTTATTAAACTGGTTGCAGGACGAGGCACACTTCAAGTCGGAGGCGACTCAGCTGCCTGCTGCTGCCGCTGGTAAAAATAAACAGAGAAGAGACCCGGAGGGGATCTAGCTTTTCAATTCAGTGAGAGATGGAGCAGCGCCCATTAGACGTAATCGTGGCGCAATTGTCGTTGATTGCTGTCGTCCGTTTTTCTTGTGCTCTTTCTCAGCTGGCCGGCCAGCCGCCCCCTTGCCAAATGCAGATGATTAGCTAAAATGCGTGCGAATCTTCATTGAGTCGATGGCAATTGCTGATGTCAGTCAATTTATTTAGATCTACATGGCAGCAATTGTGCGTAGTTGCTTGTCTTGCTCCAATTCTGCAAGTGCTAAACTTATGCTTTTTAAATTGAGAAACATTTTCAAGTTATGGAAAATTTAAAAAGTAGGGTTTCAATTGCAATTTGCGCGCCCAAGAATAACTATCGTAATGGAACCAGTATTTATTATTTGCAGCCAATTCAATTTTATCGATATGTTATCGGCTGTGCTTTAAACGATATGCATGGGTGTTGTAAAACACCAAACTGGAAGAAGCAACAGCGGGTCTATAACAAATTCTGTAAACAAAAATAATATTAAATACCCCACACACCATGAGATCCAGCAATGGCCATCCAGACGCCCAAAGCTATCGGGTCATTAACAGCAACAAGAAATTGAAAATAATACACAGAGCCGTTATGCCAACAGCTACCAAACGATTTGCCCAAACGAAGCTGAAGCAGAGGGATTTCTTGCCTCAATCTGAAGACTACCAGGACGAGGACATGCCCCCATTTAGTGATGCTGAATTTATGAATGAATCAGAGGCAGGCACACACCGTACACTATCAAATGACAAACTAATCAATTATCTCCATAGATGATGGAACAGGCCGATCAAGAGAAGGATGCACTGAAGGCGCTATCATCCACGATTCGCCCGCTGCTTCAACTCTTCTCCGACGATTCGAGTTCAGCTAGAAATGCCGCTCCTGCCATTCACAGTAGATCATCCCCGGAAAACCAGCAGGTTGTTTATAAAAATATCTGTCTTTCCTCTGAAGAGGAAGTGGACGAGGAGGAAGAGGAGGAGGAGGAGGTAGAAGGAGAAGATGAGGAGGTGGACGACAAAGCCTCATTACACGACGATCATAATGCATATGAAGATGTTGAACCACAACATAAACCCGTGCGGTCAAGAGCTGACAGCCTCACTCGATTCGAATGGTCGCCAAAGTCCACAAACATATTAATGGATCTGTGGGAGAAGAACTTGAAGGACATACGAGGAACGCGAAAGAATGCCGTCATCCACAAGGAAATGGCCGAGGAGATGAGAGAATATGGACCTAGTCATAAAGAGATCAAATCTAAAATGGACAACATGTCCAGGAAATTCCGGTATGTTCATATGACATATATTTATAAATATATATTTAGAATTCCTTATCTATACTAGGTTAGAAGTGGAAAAGATTAAGTCTGGAAATCCCACGAATTGGCGATATTTTAAGAGAGTTCAAGCCTTACTGATTGGAACGCCCTCTGTGGACTTTGAAGAAATCATATTCGATAATACGGGTAACTAGATTAACTAAACATTTTATAGTTAGAAAATTTCTAATCAAATCTTTAAACAGACTCCTCGACCTTTTTCAATGCGGACAGCAGCGATGAAGAAAATGACATCCATAGAAACTCAGTCGAGGATAAGGAATCGGAGCAGCAGCACATGCCCACAGATGAGACTGACCCCGCCGCAGGAGAGGAGTTGGAAGAGCAAGAACAAGTAGATGAGAAACTAGAGCAACCTCCGTCAATCCAACCAACATCGGAGCGCGACGATTATTACTACGCTTCCAGAGAATATCCTACGAATCGCATGCTGGATATCGAAGAGGAGAAGTTAGCTATTGAGAAACAGAAGCTACAGGTCATGAAGCATATATCCAGAGAACTCTCGTCGATAAGCAAAACGTTGATTGAGTTGCTGCGGAATTCAAAATAATAGGACATAGAGAGCGCAATATTTTAAAGAATATTATTTACATATATATATTTGTAATTATAATTATTCAAATTTTATAATTTATTTATTATACAATTTTGAATTCATATTTTAAATATAATAAAATAGAAATACTATTTTTAGTGTTAATAATAGCACGAACAGTTTTAGTATTTTTTCTTGGCCTTGCAATTTTTTCTTCTACCAGGTACGGTCACACTGATCAGCACGCTATGGCAAAGCCTACAAAACAAGCAATGTTTATAATAAATTTTCCGGAAGAAGAGGCCAAGTGCACCGAATCCCAGTTGGATATATTGCTCAAAATCCATGACGGGCAGTACCGACTGGTGAAAAAGAAGAAGCGCAGCTCCGTATGGAACGTGTACAGAGAAATCGCTCGTCCGGACGGCACCAAACTAAAATGGAGATACTATTGCTTGGGCTGCAAGCGCGTAATGCAGTCAACTGGCGGCACTACATCCAATCTGCGTATACACAAGTGCCATGTGCGCTATCTGAAGCAGCATAGCAAGGATGCGGAATCGCCAAAGCCATCACATGTCCGCAACACGGAGCAAAAAATGCCAACGACATTGAGCAAACAGCGTCAAATTCAGATGTACGACGAACTCAACGATTCAAAGGCCACAGGGGAGGAGTACAGCGATGATGATGATGACTATGATGAATTCAACGTCACACCTACCTCAAATGAAGAGGTGAGTGCTGTACATCTAAGAGAAATATATATATATATATATATATATATATATAATATTCTAATCTGTCAATCCTTAGACTGAAGAAATTGGTTCGCCGGAAGCAACTCGCACGGCCAACGAAAGGCCCCTGATTAGGTTATTCACAGAGGATGAGGCCTTGTCACCCGAAGTAACCGAGGAGCATCCCATTGAAATAGACAATGTGACTGAAGATATATCGATGGACTTCCGCAAGGAGACAATCCGTCCCAATTCCTCGAACGCAATTCACATCGATGCCAGTGCGATCTCCGAAGCCGAGAGCTATGCCCGCGCCTGGGGTCACGCATTCCTCAAACTAAGCGAGGAGCAAAAGTTCTATGCCAAACGCTCAATCGATGAGCTGCTGGTGCTGGGAAGATTGGAGCGTTTAAATCTGTCGACGGTGACATCGCTGACAACCAACTTATAAGGCTTGAACTAACTACTAAACACGGCTAATATAGGCTTAATTAATTTAATTCTGATTTAATACGAAAACGTATTATGTTGTAAATGAAGTCGCTGCATTTTAGTTGAATCTAAAAATGTAATATTTGTAAATTGCTTTCAAATTCAGAGCAAATGAAATGCAATCAACGAAGGAGTTTTGAATATTCGCAAATATTCTCAGTCTAATTTTGAATATATCTCTAGCTAACCCAATAAATGATGAAATGTTCTTTTCGTATTTTTCAATTTTTTTATTTTTTCCAATATATTTTTTTAGTTTTTTTTCTTTTTTGTTGTTTGTTTTTCTTTGTTGCATTTTGCATTTTGTATATACTTTTCTTTGCTGTGAATTACAAACTGTTTCCTCTCCCATCTGCTTTCGCCTGATGTTTTTTCGTGTACATTTGCGGGGCATCATATATATTGAATTAGTTTCTCCTGATCTGACTTTGATTATTACAATTAAATGTGACTTTCAGTATCGAGAGCTTACGTATTTCAGATGTATCTCAATGATGGGACAATCAATGAGCTCTGTGTGTGTGTGTGGGTGTTGGTTGCGTAAATGAATTTTTTGGTCAACATCCTCGATACGAAACTCTAAAAATATTGAAAGCTGGTAACAAATGCGCACAACAAAACTTTCATGTAAAATTACAAATTCATGATGTGTATATAAATATAGATACATATCATATATATATATATATATATATATATATATATATATATATATATATATGCACTTTGTTTTCTAATATATGCATTTGAGGCTTCTGTGTCTATCAAGTTTATTGCTAGCCTTCGCTGATTTAATAATACAATTTGAAATTTATGCAATTTTTTTTTGCCATGCACACACATAAATATGGTATATCAAATATATCATTGAATTGAATTTGAATGAACTTGTTGCTTTTTGTTTTGTTGTTGCATTTTTTGGTTTATCATTTGTAAATTTTACATTTTGGTTTTCCTGTTGCTTGTCCCAGATGAAAACAAAACATAAAATATTCGGCGGCCCATTTACAAATTTATACATGGACGAATTTGAATTTTCAATTTCCATCTACTGCTCTTGATTATTTTTCATGTTGTTGATGTTGTAGTGGTTGTTGTTGTTGTTATTGCTACTGCATCTTTAGTTGATATTTCACTTGTAGTTGTTGTTGTTCTACAATAGTTGCTGCTGCTTGTTGTTGTTGTAGTTTTTGACGTTTCGATTATTGTTTTTTTTTTCGTTTGTTTTCTTTTCTTGTTTTTTGTTTTGTTTAAGCGGTGCTTTCTGTTGTTGTATTTTGCAGCTCTTGAGCGCCGTTCTATGAGAGGGGATCGGGCGTAATGTCAGATATTGAAATAATAATAAGAAATAATAGGATAAACGAAAATAATAATTAAGATCGATGGCCAATGTTGTTGCATGTTATTTGTAATATGTATGCAGCCAAGTCTAACACACTTCGTTGCATTACGTTGTTAGCCCCACAAACAAATCTATGTACAGATACATATGTAACGTTAATTCAGCGGCGCGCTGTTTACATGCATTCTAAATGAAATGTTAAGAACCAAAAAGCCTCTTATGTTAACTACCTATATACATATACGTATATTAATATATATATATTTTTATAGGTATGTGTGTTGTGTATGTGTGTGTGTTAGTGGTTAATTAATTATGAGCACAGTTTAATGCATTATTCTCGTTAGTTTGTAGTTGCCGCCACCGAAAGCCACGCTGTTGTTGTTGCTGTTGTGGTTGTTATTGTTGTTCTTGCAGTGCTGCTTGTTGTTAAAGATGTAGTTGTTGTTGTTGATGTGGTTGTTATCGTTGGTGTTTGTTTGCTTTTGGCTTTTAGTTCATTACCTGCTGTGACTGCTGTTCCATGCCACCGCCGCCAGGTCCATTGGGCTTACGATTCTGACGACGCGGACGGAACGGCTGACGTGGCGGTCCTTGACCACCTTGGACTATGTATAGAAACGAATAATTAATTAAATACTTCTTGTGAATTTGCATAAAGTGAATACTCACTGTACTCGCCACCATCACGACGCGGCGGTGGTCCGTTGCGTCGGAAGAAGCGTCGCTGGGGTCCACCCACGCCGCCACCACGACGCGGCTGCCCATCGCCACCTCGCTGCAGACCATCTGAGTTGGAATCATGAACGCCAGGTTCAGCGCTGCCATCACCCCCGCCTAGGACGCGGCGTGTCTGGCGCGGATAGTAGTTGTTGTAGCGACGCTGACCGGGTCCACCGGGTGGACCACCAGGGCCGCCACGAGGAGCGCCGCGTGGGCCACCGGGTGGACCACCAGGGCCGCCACCGGGTCCGCGACGATAGTTCTGACGTGGCTGGCGTGGACCCGACTGCATTTGCTGTTGCTGCTGGCCATCCAGCTGCTGTTGCTGCTGCTGTTGTGCCGGCGCCATTTCATCCCCTTCGTTGTCACCCTCACCAGGCTGCTTGCGGCGATTCTTCTTCATCCATGGTCGGAAGTTGCGACGTTTGTCAGCAGCAAACTGACTGCCGCGCACCGGCTCTCCGGATGGCCCAGTTACGTTGGCCGCCTCATTGCCCTTCTCACCAATCACCACATCGAATTCAACAAGTTCTCCATCGCCGACCGAGCGCACCGCCTTCTTCGGATTGTTACGCGCAATGGCACTCTGGTGCACGAAGACGTCCTCTTTGGTGTCGTTGCGATTGATGAAGCCGTATCCGCTCTTCACGTTGAACCATTTCACGGTGCCGGTAACTTTAGTGGCTGCAAAACAAATTTTAAAAGCTTGTGAGGTTAGTTTGCAAGCAAAATACATTTTCCCCTCCAATTATTAGATCGATAAATAACAGAATCACATGAGATAACTGTGAAATATATTTAAATTAAATCTTGATTAATTACCTTTAAGCCCATTAGTCCTAATAATTCCTATCAAAACAACGTTCCCACTTCTTGTCTATTTCGCATGCCCAAAAAGTTTCTATTGGGTTCCCAAACTGCTGTGTATACAAATAAAGTTACCAAAACAATGAACACACACATACATATGCACCCGCGCACTCTCTCTCTCTCTCTCTTCACTCTCGTTTAGGGCAAGAGAGTGCGTGCAGCGATAGACTGAGCGACCGAGAGAGAGAGAGAGAGAGAGAGAGAGAGAGAAATGAAAAGAGAACTGGCAGTCAGAACGACGACTAACAAATTGGGTTGCCAGCATTTGTTCGGTCAGGCGTAGGATGGGGCCGCGGGGGTGGGCTGTGCTGTGCCACCGGCAAAAAGTAGAATTTTCATTTCGTTTCTTGCGCCGCTTTTCACATGCGGCGGCTGCGGACGAGCCGGCGAATGAGTGAATATATATACATATATGTATATATAAATATATATGTATGTATGTACATCATACAAAATGGCGGCGCGCGTATATTTTAAGACACGCACACACACACACATAAACACGCACATTTTTCACATTTAGCCCGCCGTTCCTTTCATTGCTATTTTGGTAGCACTTGCCATGTGTTTGGATGAATGAAAATGCAAATTGATTTGTGCGCTTACCAATTATTTCCTTTGGTGGCGGCGCGGGCTTGCCCTGCGCTTGCTGCCCCTCATCCTGCTGTTCTTCCTGGGCCAGTGGCTGCTGCTGTTCAATGGGTAGCTGCTGCTGTTTTTCCGAGTCTGCCATCTTTCTAGCTACGTTCGTTGTTCTTTTCCCTCAAACGCACACACACACCTACACACTCAAGCTTCCAAAAATAAAAGCAAGAATAAATAAAGTACCTTCTCCTGCTGTTTTGTACACGGAGTGCGGCAAAGCTTTCGTCTGCTGGTTGCCGCAACTTTGTTTTTTCTTGACTTGAGTTTTTGGTTGCTAATTTTAATTAATTGGTTGGTGTTGGTATAAGTGCGGTTCGAGTTGTGGCACTCTTTCAACTACCACTTTGATGTTATTTTCGAGTGTGATGTTAAAACACTCACTCGCAGGGTTTTCTTGGCGATTCTATTTTGTTCGCAAGCACAGGAAGTGAAACATGGCAGCTATAGTAAGTGTTGTACAATTTTTCGATTGCTCTAGAACAAAGTTGCTTTATTCATATCGATATGTGTATAGTATCGTGTGACAGCACGAACCTGGGTGCTTCATGTTTTGATTAACTGGTCTTTTTTAATCAGTATTTATCGCACCTTACTCCGATATACGTCGATAAATGCAATCAGATATTTATTAGTGTCACTTCGGTCGGCTGTTTATTTCGCAAAGCTCTTGTACAATTTGTTTATTGATTATAGAAGAAAACTAGATACAGTTGGAAAATGCATATACACTTTGAAAACGGGCTTGCGTACGTCAACGGCAGTCTTTAGATGTTCGGAGCTTATATTATGGCCGACAACCAACTGCAATAGTGTTTTAAAGCAACAGCATAGAGCTTATTGGATAAGTAGGTGATTTAAGCAAACAAAAAGTATAGTGAAGTGTTAGTTTTATGAAAATCTTTTGAATATGCATTAAATAGCAACGTTTTCATGCGTTTTAATTGCTTGCTGGTCAATTAACTGGAAAGCGGAGGTGACATCGGCGCTTTGCCGTCACATCGTATGATTCTCGCGCGCAATCTGATTGGTCGAGAGGCGCTTTTCACGTTCATAAGCGTGTGCATGCGTTCTGCATGTGTGTGTGTGTGTGTGTGTGTATGTGTTTGTGTTTTTGTATGAGTGTGTGTTTATTTGTTTTTGTTTGTGGCTGGTGTTATTGCGCCGCTTTGAAATAGAAATTTCATAAACAAAACAACGATTACAGCATAACAATACCCTACAAAAAATTAATTATCAAATGGGGTAGCATAAATTTTGCGCAAATATATTTTAATCCATATATACATTTTTATATATATTTACTTATGTTTGTTAATAGTATGATATATAGGGTATATAGCAGTCGATCATTAATTGCGCTTTTGTTTATCAACAGCGTCAACGAGAAATCAAACCAATAAACACGTCAGCTGAAATTGAATTTAAACTATGGACATCGATCCAGCATCGTTGGACATGGAGTTCATGTCCAACACAATGGACATGTGGAAGGAGGAGGAGGATGCTTTGAGTATCATCAAAGAAATGATTCCCTCCGACATGCTGAATACGTTCTTAAATGAAATGGACTTGGATTTAGACATGAACAACTCAACGCCGTTGCTCGAATGCGCTTTGGACATGCAACAGCTACCGCAGCAATCGCCGCCGCTGCGTGTGCAACAACAACAACCGCCACAACAACAGCAGCAACAGCATGTGAAGAGCGAACACGCCTCACCGGTACACATCAAGGAGGAGTTACTCTCGCAGCAGAGCAACCTATTCGATTCACCGTTGTACAAAACGGATCCGCTAATTGCCTCCAACTCGAACTTTAGTCCGCAGGCACTGCCGCAGCTACTAAAGCCACAACCCACAACGACCATTCACCACATGGACACAAACCAGCGCTTGCCGCTGCCTTCGCCCGCGCCAACCATTCTGTATACGACAACGTGCAACAATGATTTTGTCTATCAGCTACCGGAGACCTCATCGCCGCCACCAACTTCAGCAGCAGCGCCTTCGACGCCTGCTCCGGCTAAAGCCCCGCAATATGCCAGTAAGAAAATGCCGGCCATGTTACCGGCGGTCAAGCAGCAAGGTTTTATACTGCAAGCGCCAGCGATAAATCCGGCCACAACGATGATGTACACCGGCAGCAGTGCAGCCATATTGGCAGCTGCCCCGATGCCCGTGCTACTCGAGACAGTAGCACCGGCTGCTGCTAGTCCCAAAACCACGCCTAAGGCGTCGCCTGTGGAACTGGCTCCAGCCCCAGCACCATCCGTACCTGTCCCATCCGTAGCAGCAGCACCTGCTGCTAAGGTCGCCATTCAGCGCGTGCAGCCAAAGGTGAAGGAGGTGAAGCGCTCGGCGCACAATGCGATCGAGAGGCGTTATCGCACCTCTATAAACGACAAGATTATCGAGCTCAAAAATCTCGTTGTCGGCGACTCGGCGAAGCTAAACAAATCGGCAGTGCTGCGCAAGTCGATTGAGAAGATACGCGATTTGCAGAGACAGAACTATGACCTCAAGTCGGAGCTACAGCGCCTGCAGCGAGAGCTGATGGCACGTGACGGCTCCAAGGTTAAGGATCTGCTGCAGCTGGGCAATACCAACAGCAGCTCACTTGTGAGCTCAACATCAAAGAAGCGTCGTCAGCAATCCAGTTGCGATACGGATGCAGGCTTGACTCCGCCACGCAGCGACATCTCCGATCCATCGTCATCGCCGCTGCATTCGGATATTTCGCTGCCACCGTCACCGTATGGTGGCTCAACCGGCAGCTGCAGCAGCAAGGATGAGGTGATGATGGTGCCGAGCTCCATGCGAGGCATGGCCAATCATTCCCGGCTGGCGCTTTGCATGTTTATGTTCGCCGTCCTCGCAGTTAACCCCTTCAAAAAGCTCTTGCAACACAGTCAATTCGGCACGGACTCCAATGACTTTGATGATGACGATCTGGGTGGCGAGACGAGCCGCCAAAGGCGCAGCATTTTGGCTTACGATGGTAAAAGGAAAACAAACTTTGAATTCATATACATTATTGATAAACTGTAATTTTTGTAGATAACGCGGACTACGTTGGATGGCATCACAGCTCTTGGTTATGGCTTTTGAATTTGGTCTTCATGCTTGGTTGCCTGGTCAAGGTCCTGGTGTACGGCGATCCCCAGCTCGATGTGCAAACGGATGCCTACTATCAGCACAAGAAACGGGCCGAAACTCACTTTGCCCAGGGCCAACATGCACAGGCCTATACTGGTTATCTGAACTGTTTGCATATGTATGGATTGAATTTGCCCACGTCTCGCCTGGAATGCCATCTGCATACTTTTTGGCAGTTTTTGCGCTTTCTGTTCCATCGCCTCTGGCTGGGTCGCGTACTCTCCCGTTGTGCTGGCGGACTCTTCTGCAATGCAACGACACGCAAGCGAGCTTTGTCCTCTGCGCGGGAACTGGCCTTGCTCTACAATCGTCTGAACCAACTTAATTTGACGGGCGATCGCAGCAATGATCGGAATGGCGTTATGCTGGCTCTCTGCGCCAGCAACATGGCCGAGGTGGCACACAATTTGCTGACCCCACGCGAGACCATTTGCATTCACGTGATGACAGCGCTGAGGATGAAGCGAAGTGCACCCAAGTGGCTGCAACAGCTCTTCGCCCGCTACTACATGAGTCGAGCGCGCCAGGAATGCGGACGCACACGGGCCGCCGAACAGACACAAGAGCTTCGCTGGGCATTCACCACCTATGGCTATGGGTACTGTGGCGCGCATGTGTTCAACTATGAGCTGATCGCTGGCGAACAGGACGGTTTCTTCACACGCTTGCGCAATCCCTGCGATCCAGCTGCATATGCCATCAAGGTAAGCGAACAAATGAATTTCTTTCTTATATTTAACTCATTATATTTTACGAGTACAGCAATATCGGGAGCACCTGCTGCACAAGGCTATTCAGTGCTTGGTGGGCGCCGGTTCGCACAGACAAAACAAGGCAGCGCCTAACAATAACAATAGCAACATCAACACTGGCAGGGAGGCGGAGCAACTGCAACAGCAGCACAGTGGCACCATTGTCAGCAACGTGCTGAAGTACACCTCTCTGCTCCGGGACACGCTGTGGGCCGACGAGGGTGAGCGTGACACAAATGTTGTCTGGTGGGCCAATGTCCTGGAAATTGCCGTTCACTGGCTTCTAGGAGAGGACACGCTGGCGGAGAAGTTGTACGATAGCATAAAGCAGCTGCCAACTGAGCTGCAACACTGCAGCGACAATGATCATCTGCCCAAAGCTTTGCACGCGGTGCTGCGCGCCAAGATGCTATTGCTCATGTATGTGACAGCCCCTATAACCAATTATCTACAGTCCATATTGAATATACTCTCCCTTGCAGGAATAACGGCAACACCTTGGATAAACGCCTCAAGCACTCGATCAACCGACTCTGCGACGAGTCTAGCGCCCAACTGCAGGAATGCCTCACAGTTAATCGCATCACCAATGCCAAGGGCATTAAATTGGTAAGCTAGATCACTGTCTCGTCTATTATACAGCAATCCGACATCTTTGGAGCTGTGACGGAGGTGCATTGTAGTCGCATTGTCTGTATCCTTTATTTTCTGCGGCAATACAACTGCAGTGCAAGCTCCGTGCAGTTCACTCGCAACTTCGGACGCTATGGAGCAGGGATAATGAAGGCTATCAAGATGATTAATGGAATATTTCTAATTTAGCTCTTCCAGTTGCTGACCTGCGATTGGCTGTTGGAGACGCGCACAGCTCTGTGGGAGCTAGAACACATGGGCATGGACGATGATGGGTACTATCAGGTCGCTGGTGACGTGCTCGAAAAGTTCCAAACGGATTTAAATTCACTGCGCAGCATTGTTGAAAACATACCGGTAGGCAGGAGTGAATGCATCTATCTTAACACAGAATAATTAGATATTTATTTCACATTTTCAGAACGCTCAGTCGCGTATTTATTTGTATGAGGCAGTTTGCCGCCTGATGGCCGGCGCTTCACCGTGTCCCACGCAGCAGCTGTTAGACAGAAGTCTGCGTTCGCGCAACGCCCAATCTTCTATATTTTGCGGCAGCAAGGATCGACGACATCAGAACTTCGAGGGCGGCGAACGGGAGCGAGCGGCTGCCATGTATGTGGCATGCAAGTATTTACCACCTGCACTCTTGAGTTCACCGGGTGAGCGCGCTGGTCTACTAGCTGAGGCAGCCAAGACGCTAGAGAAAGTGGGCGACAAGCGCAAGCTCAAGGAATGCTATCAACTGATGAAGTCATTGGGCAATGGCGGTGTCGCCGTTAAGGCCTAACCAACTGAAAACTAAGCTTAGCCCAAATGTTCACTAACGGCAAAAGGCAGCCAGTTGACAGAGGACACTGTCTCGAACAAAGTTTCCCCAAGCACTGACAGCACGCATCAATTGTTCTACTGTACCGATGAGATGATTGGAGTTTATTATACAATCCCCACGCTTTCTACCTGCTATATAATTTCTATTTAGTTAGTAATTACTCTTACTCACAATTTGTTTAAACGATATGTTTACTCACGATAATGGTGACCACACACATACACATACCCATTCATATATATAAATATGAATATTTATTTAAATAAATATGTCATTCATGCAGTTAATTGATCAGATTAGCTTGGCACACCTTTAATATTGACTAGGGAATATATATAAACTGATTGTTACTTTGAAAAGCAAGTCTAAAAATATAACTTAAATTTATGATGTATTTTTTCTTAAATTAAATGAAATTGCGCTTGGTTTGCGTTAAGTTTTTGCCTACTCTAAGTAATTATATTAATATGTATGAAATGGTTTCTTTTCGTTTGAAAATATATTTTGTTTTTCTAAATCTATATTTCAAATATAATTCCTACTTCACATAAGTTAAACTTAATTGCAAAGTGTTTGGTAAATAAATTTAGACTTCACAATTTTTCTCTTTCACAAAACTTTAAATTGTTTTCAGCTTTTTACACAGTTTAAGTAAAGAAATATGTTGATTCATACTATACTAAATATATCAAAGAATATGTTTCTTAATATACAAATAAATACTATATTATAATTACAATAATAATAAATGTATTTTTATAAATGATGCTTTTTTAGAATTCAAACTACTTAACTTAATTCGACTTCCAGGGTCTCTATAACTTTTTCATATATATGTATATCTAAATGGTTTCTAAATATTTGATTAGCACTTTACTTGATAACAAGCTGTAATTCATCATGGATATGTAAGTAAGCCTTCATTGGCAACCTTGCAGATGGCTGACTATATATAAAGCCAATGCTTGGGTTTTTTCTTAAGTAACACAGAACTTGATGTCAACATGTTGATGGAGCCAAGTTATTGGTCCACCGTTTTAAGTTTTCTCGGTGAGTTTTGTTTTTTTCTGACTTAAGCAAGTTTAGTTATTAGCAGTGATTCAGTGCAGCACAACAATATTTGATGGACTCGCATGCCACTTGTCTCCTATGGCACGCTTCGTTTGATATTCAACTGAGGACAACGGAGCCGCTGGCTCTGCTCATTTTGGAGCCCGCGAAATGGTTTATCCCCGGTCAGGATGACGACTTTTATGACTATGGACCAAAGCGTTTGGATTTCGAGGAGCGCAATTTGCCTTATAACGACTGGATCCTGCGGGTAGCGGTGGCCATCGAGCAGACGCATTGCGAGGTAAGCGTTTCAGAGCCAATTGAGTCCTGGAATCGTTGGCTTCGTGTGCCGATCAAATGCACAGAGCGAGCAAGCAGTGCCAAGCCAATCCAGTTGCAGCAATTGCGAATTAAGAGTTTCGTTCAACTGAAAACGTAGAGAAAATAGAAGTTATTGGCCTGAAAAGGATATCTTCATATGTCAGTTCACCTGGTCTTGTGTTTCCTTCGAAATTGATAGCTCCAGCGTGAGCTTTAGCTGCCCACGCTCTCCGCATGCTGCCTGTTTGCGCAGCTCCTCTTGCAGGGCGGTTAGAAAGCTATTCCATTCCTCTTGCCCCCAGCGCTTGCCCAGCTTCAAGTGCTGCAGCTTTGTGCATTTGGCAATCATGTCCACCAGCTGCATCATATCCACTGGCGGATCAGTGCACTGCAAGGCCAAGCACTCCAGTTGCTGCAACTTGCTCAGGTGCACTAGCAACGAGCTTGGCCACAAATAGCAGGTGAGCGCTTTGAGACTTTTGAGCATAACAATATGCTCCACGTGCACCGGATTGACTCTCGTCAGCTGCAGCAGCTCCAAGCGGTTCGCATAACGCTTAGCCAATGACCGGAAGAGCTGGCTGTTCACACGTATATCCAAGCGCCAGAGCAAACAGAGAGATCTCAGTTTGGGAAAGTCACCCACATCCGCCAGCGTGCCTTCAAAGTTCTCCAGCGACAGGTGCTCCAGCAGTGGGCAATGAGCAGCTATAGGCGGAAACTGACGCCGCGAAACGAAACGTAGCGAAAGCCGACGCAATCCGGGTAAAGCCTTAAACTGATCTATAATTTCCTCGTCTGTTAACTCAGTGTCGAAGCCATCAATGTGCAACGCCTCTAGTTCCACAAAGTTGTGGAGCTCCAGAACTGTAGAAGATTGGGATTTATGTAGATTCGATATATATTTACTTAAGCTCTAACGTCTAAATCTCCTTATCCTCAAGTAGAATGAGGAATTTGACTTTTTTTTATGAAATTGAATGCATTTTTGTTGGTATCAATGCAAAGTGAGTTACTCGATTTGCGCTGCTCTCTACGATTCTCATGAATTTTAGTATAAGAATTAAGTTTTTTCGACAAATATAATCATAAGAGTGGAAAAAATAGTGTATCGTGGAAAGTTAAAGAATAGTAACATCATTATGAGAATCTCAGATAGTGTTGGCTGCATAAAAGAAATATATTTATAAATTACATTCTTTTCTAACCAAAATTTGCAATATTAATTTTCTTTCCTATTAAATATTAATAATTAAATTATATTTAATTATTTAATTATATTTCAATTTGATACAAATTAATAATACGTAAGAGTAAATTTCTCCAATATGAACTGAAATAATCACAAAGTTTGCTATTCACCTTCGGCTGCCTTGGCATCGATGAGGCTGAGGCTATGCAGATTCTTCCGCTCCAGCACTTGCAAGATGTTTAGATCGCCTTCCGCCGGTGGCTTAAGGTCGGAATGCGCGAATATCAGATGCAAATGCCGCAAATTGACGCAGTGCGTGTTCAGCAGGCATATGAACGGCTGCGTGATGTTATTGTCCCAGCGTCCATGGCGTAGCTCGCACTCCTCCACTGTGTCACCGCACAGTTTCAATAGGTAATCCCAGTCGGTGAGGCATTTCAGCATTCGCATATTAATTTTGACAAACCGACGAGGCGCATCGCGTGCGAAAACTTCGTGGAATTGCGGATGCGCTCGGGCCAAATTCAGTTTGTCTTCGAGCGCAGTTAGATACGAGAATATGTGCACATAACAGTCATAATTCAAGTCCAATATATTTGTCCTGATGCGCTGCGGCCTGCCGGCAAGAAATGCCAACGGACAAGCGAGCCCAAACTTTTGCATTGTTTACATTCGGTTGTTAGAGTGACGCACGTTTTTGATTTATGACCAAACAGTGTGACCAGCACGGTGCAAAAAAGCTACATTTTACCATAAGATTGTGGGGCCAACAGTGCATTTACGCTCTTCAGCACTGGTTACCATAAAAAACCTCGACAAATAGGCTTAAGATAATTAATTTATTATTAAATTTCTTTGTTATTGTTGCTTGATAAATATTTTTAATATTTACTAATTGCAATTACAGACCTTTGTAGTATTTCAGGAGCAAATACCGCAGTTTATTCGCTATTTCTATAACGCCAGCACTTACTCAATTTGGCGCTCAATTCAAAATCATTTTGTTTTTGTGTACATCGATGAGCTGCTCGAAAAGCCCACAGAATCTGATAGCTATATGGATGGTTTTATATTTCGTGGTAAGCTGTTTCTTTTCCTTTTTCTTACATTTCTACTCTTTACTCCAATTTACAGATCAGCCCAATATACTTTTGGTCAACGCTCCGTTTCGCAATTCGAGTGTATTTGAAATTAAAACCAATCGCTTTGTTGGCTCCCGATTCGAAAACAAGCCTCATTTCGATACGCTGCATATATATGATGCCGCAGCCGAAAAGCTTATATGGAATAGCGAAACTGAATTATCAAGTAAAATGAAAAATTTACAAGGGCGCGAAGTTGTATTGGGCCTATTTAATTACGAACCTTTTATGCTGCTGAGTTATGTACGTGTATAATATATATATATATATATATATATATATATATATATATATATATTTATTAAATATTTTATTTTGCTGAATATTAGTTTTTGTTTTTGTAGGTAAAGCAACCTGCATTGTTTGATCGCGCCTACAATATAACCGAGGCGCACGCAGATGGCACCGAAGTTCGAGTTATTCTCACTTTCTGCGAAATTTACAATTGCACTCTGCAAATCGATACAAGTATGTATTTTAATAAATTTTATTTCAAAATATGGAAAACTTATTTCACATCATTAATTTCATGTTTAAGTTTCTTATTCGCGCCTTATTTAAACCTATTACTTACTAATACTAATAAAAATATTTTTTTTTTTAATTTTATAACAGTTTCTATAATATGTATATACATATAGTGTAAAAAATAAGACTGCTACAAATATGTATATGTATTTTTGCATACATATATAGGAATAATGAATATGTATATAGAAAATATACATATAGAAGTATACATTATTATATATTGTGGAATTATGCATACATAATATATATGCATTTAAAATGGGGGTTTTCTCACTAATAACAAATAAAGAGTATGCAATATTGAGCTGAGCGCTATTGGGAGTGGAATTGTGCTCGCTATAAAAAGTTCAGCCTGCTGCAGACTGCAGAGCTCTCTTTTGAGTGTAGTTGTGCCAACTTTAAGTCAAAGAGACTGCTCTGCTTGCGCAGACAGCTCTTTGGCTCCGCTGCAGCGCAGATCTGCTCGCCTTAGTTTGAATGTAATTGGGTCAGCTATAAAAGGCTGTGCTCCTCAGACTTGCTACTGGGCAGACGTGCGGCCAGTTCTTCAACGTATCGACAAGCCAGGTCAACTAATAAAAAATGCTACAAATAACTAAATAAAAATGGAGAAATCAGAAAAAGAGCTTTGACGATTTTAAGTGCATTTTTTGTTTGAATTTATTTATACATATAAATGAATTGTTTTCAAAAATCATTTTATACTTTAAAAACTATGATTTTTATGCCTTTTTTTACGCAAGAAAATTATATATATGTTTTAGAATAATGCTATAATTCCCGCCAGCCACTATAACACACTTTTTACCGCACTTTGTGTTTGTGAAACGTCAGATCTGGCGGGAAAATGGCTAAATTGGCAGAACTGCTCGTAGTGCGCCAACTTTTTACTCCCAATCAATATTCATATGCATATATTATATATACAAAATATATATGCAGAATATACTGTTTTCGATCTTCCATCTTCGGTAGGGCACCAAAAATGTTTAACATTTAATGAAAACAAACAGAATCACATATGTATATATATAAATATATAACGATAAAGCGGTTCAATGCAAAGTTGGCTGCGAAAGAATTTCATAAGATCGGCTGTTGGCATCAAGAGAAATTACTTAGTAAGCGAAAATAAATAAATTATATATAAATTTCTAACAGAATATCATGTATGTATCATATTAACTAAAAACTGTATTTTATACACAGGTGAAAAATCAGAATGGGGCGATGTCTATCCGAATGCCACAGGTGTTGGACTAATGGGAATGGTGTTGGACCGAACAATCGATTACGCCATTGGTGGCTTGTTTATGTGGTATGAAGTCTACAAGCAGATGGATATGAGCAGCTTTCTTGGACGTTCCGGCATCACTTGTCTAGTGCCGGCGCCGCACAGGATCATTAACTGGGCCTTGCCGCTGCAGCCATTCCAGGCCAGATTATGGTTATGTGTGGTCATTTGCCTTGCCCTGGAATGCCTGGCGCTTGCCGGCACACATCACTTCGAGTTTTCAGCCTCAGAGCCGCGTTGGCGTAAGAGTCTGCGCTTCGCTTATGTCAGCACGCTGAAGCTGTTTGTTAACCAGAGCACCCACTATGTGGCCAGATCGTATGCCCTGCGCACCGTCCTGCTGGCGAGCTATATGGTGGACATAATCCTCACCACTGTTTATGGTGGAGGACTTGCATCCATACTGACGCTGCCGAAACTGGAGGAAGCTGCTGACTCACGGCAACGGCTCTACGAGCACAAGCTAATCTGGACGGGAACATCCTATGCCTGGATAGCCACCATTGACGTTGGCAATAATGACGTAAGTCAAAGGGAGATTTGTGCGCAATGTGAATTTACAGTTGATCATTTTCAGCCCGTTCTACGGGGAATCTTGGAGCATTATCGTATCAATGATGCTGCGACTATGGCTGCCAAGGCCCGCACCGAGCAGATGGGCTTTGTGGTCGAGCGAATGCTCTTTGGGCACGTGGCGAACGCCGAATTGATTCCGGATAACGCCCTACCGCGCCTTAAACTGATGGTGGATGATCTTTACTTCTCCTACACGAATGCATACGTGCCCCGTCTGTGGCCACTTTGTGGCATCCACAATGACTTCACACTCGCCTGGCATTCGTCCGGCTTCGACAAGTACTGGGAATGGAAGATCGTGGCGGACTATATGAATGCTCACAGACAGAATCGGATTGTGGCCTCGAAAAGGCCCATCCTCGACATTGGCCCCGTTAAGCTGGGCATTGACAATTTCATCGGGCTGGTCCTCTTGTGGTGCTTCGGCATGGCCTGCAGCCTGCTGGCATTCGTGATCGAGTTGTGGTGGATTAATGTTAAAAACTAATTTATTGTTTTGTTTATAGACGAATTAAACTTTCGCATTAGTTAGTTAGTTAGTTTAGCTTAGCTTAGCTTTGTAACAAGAGCACCTGATCGGTGACTCGCGTTATTAGTGCATCCAGCTCATTGATCGGCAGTTGTTTCCAGAGCTCGTTCAACGTGCGATGGGCCAATTGAACGGGAGTGCCAGCAGCCGTGCTCAGTTGGGTGCGCAGTGTCAGAAAGATGACGACCTCCGGAGCGATAGGGCTGTAGGTGTCGCAGATGGTGTGCAGAGCTCGAGCGGAATTCGGAGGAATCTGTGGTTGTCAACCGAAGGGGATTAGCAATACAAAGAGGAACGAATTTCCATAGCAACTACTCACAGCATTTAGATCGACAATAAGGAAGACGTTGCCGTCCCTGATCTTCTTCTTGTACTGCTCAATGGGAAAGCCGTAGTCATCACCAGTCTCCGTCTCGAAATCCTTCAGGCTCATCCTTACAAGTTGCTTGTCATCTATTTGAGGCGGATTGCGTATATAACTAAAGTGGATTCAGCTCCCAGTTGACATTCACTTACCGAAACATTTGGACGTCTCTAGGGCAATGTCGTTGACCAGGTTTTGCATCTCAGATTCGTTGCTTTGATTCGTGTACAGGAATAGGTAGACGTTGGGGGACTTGCTCTTCTTGTTCAGCATATCCTCAATGTTGAACCTCAGCGCCTTCCACACATCCACCGACTGCGCAGGCGCACGTTGCTGCAACTCCTCGAATGTGCAATTCTTCTCTTTCGGCTCCGACCTGAAATACTGCGAGCAGGCAATGAGCGGCAATATGATGATGATTGAGTATAGCAGCCATTTAGAATATGAATCTGACTTCGTTTTTGCAAAGTTAACCAGCGGCGGCGCTGCCTGTGCTGTTGTCTCTGGCCTTCGTTGAGGGCGTGTCTCTGGTGGTCGCTGCGGGCCTGTGTCTTGGCCTCCTCGAGCTCTTGTTATTTGTGCAGTCTGCGGACGTGTTTTATTGTGAGTTTGACTGCTTGATTGCGCGCCGCGATCCTGTTCCTTTGAATCGTCTTCACTTGACTCTGTCTCCTCGTTCTCTGCATTAGTTGGCTCAATAATCGATTCCTCCGATTCACTTTCATCATCACATGCATTCGTCGTTTCCCTTTTGCTAACAGGTCGTGGACTCTCACTTGTCACATTTCTTGTAGGCGAGTGGTTCCCATGTAATGGACCTCTGCACGTCATTTTATTTCAATTTAAATATATTCTTCTATTTGTTTGTAACCAATTTGGCGTCAAATGTTTTCCGGCCGCTTCAGTTTTTGCAAGATAACATAATGTTAAACTAACAGTGACAATACTATATAACATATAACTAGCAATAGCATATTTTGTTCAGCGTTTAACAACACTGTGACAGTATTTTTTTTAAATTGATGCATTCAACAAATTATGAATATTCATGAAATTTATAGGTGGGAATTAATAGTCTTCCACAGACTACTTTCTACATTTATTAATATATTATACACCGAGACCACAGAATTTACCAAATAAATATTTGCATTATCTACATACATATTCTCTTACAACTAATTCATTTAAAATTAGCCTATACATATAACAAATGTGCACTGATTCAATCGGTGATCGACGGCACCGTGTTTAATGTTAAACGTCTAAGTCGGCCCAGCACAAAAATTTCATCGATTGCCCGTTTGGCGTAGAACTTTTGATCTTCGGTGAGTTTGCGGTATTCCAAAGACCATGTCTGTGCATATATGGCCGACTCCTCGGCCCCACTCACATCGTGGGACCCAAAAACTTCAGAGAGACGACAACTTGAGTTTGGAATGCTTGGGATAGTCACATTTTGGGGGTTATCGCAACTTTTAGCTTGTTGTGGGGCAACTGCTCCAGGGTCCATACAACTATCATTTGGCTCAACTCCAACACCAGCACCGCGGAGAGCCATAAATGCAGCAACGTCCGTTGATGTAGGTTTCTTGTCCACATCATCAACCATTGCCTGTGCGTCGGTACTCTCTTCGTTGTCCACTTTAAGTTCGGACTCAGCCTCCAATAAAACGTCTTCCACTGACATTTCCCCTTCTCCGTCTTTGAAACATTCCTTTGAGGTGTTTCCGTTTGAGTACCCAGCGCAATACGCCTGTTTCTTCAAATATTGCAAATGACACTTGTGGCGCCGCAAATTTGTAGTTGATTTATGGGTAAACGACATTAGATTTTTACATCCAATGCAATACAAGACGTGTTCCAATATTTTGCCGTCCTCCTTTTCAATCTTCCGATACACACGCCACACGGTGCTGCGCGTGCTTTTATCATTTGTCGCTAGCTTGTAGATCCCATTTTCAATTTTATCCCGTATATCTTCATGCTTGGAGGCCATAAGTACAATTCTTCGTTTTGTTATTTGGATAAATTTGTTATTGTTTCTTCCAAATGGCTTGTCCACATAGAGATGACAGCTTTCGTATGCGTATTGCTAAGCACCTATCGATTACTTGAAGCTACTTCAGATATACATGATTTCTTTTTATTGACAATATGTACTGTAAAAAAAAATCACTAATAATAAATGCTGGTCTACAATACAAAAAGATTGATCTGAAAAACGGCAGTCGTATATAATAATATTTAAATAACCAAAATATCGGCAATACAGATATTCCAACTTGAATAATGTGGCAACGCTGTTAAACGCACATTGCGCCGGCAAATTTTTGTTTTTTATTTTGTTAATTTGGTAAATATTATCCAATTTTTAATATTCGATGGCTGTTTCTTGCTTTGACTTTTTGGGTTTTCAAGTAAGTGATAATACATACACAATATCAACGGAGTATCCATTCAAAAAACTTATGCCATTGTCAATAGGAGGCTCTAAAGAAGATGCGCGATGTAGACGATAAAATAATTTACGCCCTCAATGCCCTGCCCACGGAATCATTCAAGGGTCAAGTGAATAGTGAGAGCACTTGCCGCGACTTGTACTCTAAACTGCAGCAGTCCCATCTCACACGGGTAAATATATAAATCTACTGGTTATTCCCTTAACTCCAATTCACTTTGTTTCCTTAATGCGAGCAGCAATCAAGCATACGCAATTGCATAACCTTATCAGCGACAACACTGAAGAATCTACGCGAGGAGAGGGAGGCACAGCCCAATAATGTGGACACCGATAGCAAATTTAAGGCGGAGCAACGCAAGGTGCATCCTCGTTTTTTGTAAACTATTTATTCTCGAACTAACGTTGTTTTTTATCTTGACAGCTGAGAGTGCTGCAAGCGGAGCTCAATGTGGAAGATATAATTAAGGAACGGACTTACAAGGCATTTAACGAACGTTGCAGAAACTATTTTCATGCTGGCCAATGAATATGATGTTCGCTGCAATAACGTATGACAGATCAAGTTGTTGTCAGCATGCAATAAAGGCAGTGCATTAAATTTTTTAGTTGTAAGTAATCATAAACAATATGCCAGCATCGGTTACTGCCTAGCTATTTCTTACTAATGGATGCTGTTTACAAGCATCTGTATGTATGTTTATTTTGAAAATAAATACATAATTCAATTCGATTCAATTGACAACTTGATTATTTACCATCTGGCAGGTTGTATATCTTATGCATATCCCTAATGGGGAGTCCTTTCGCCTGTGCCAAGGCTCCTAGCACTGTTTGGGTTGCGTCTTTAAGGTTGTTGTATTCGTGCAAAAGCTTCAAATGCTTCTGTTTTTGTTGTTCCAAAGCGGCTTCATTGCTTGTTTGTTGATTTTTGGAATTATTCATTGTTGGCGCAATTTTGTTTTAATTATGCCTTGTTGATATCGATATCGAGTCTTACTATGTTGCACAATCAGCTGTAGTGCAATAAGCTTAGTCTGGCAACCTTATACGCCCAACTAAAAACGTGTGGCGTATCGTGACAAAAATTTGCATTTGTGTTTTGTACTATAAATAGCCGTTTCAAATTGGCAGTAATACAGGTAAAGTGATAACAAATTGTGCTGTAACTTAATGCCAGTGCGTACGGACTTTAACCAAATGTTAACTGCAACAAATTGTGCAAAGTAAGCAGCATTTGCTGACGCTGACCTAAGCCCATCGCACACTCACGTATATATACATATATACACGCACACGTTAATACGCGCCTACACACATGTACATATGTATGTGCGTATGTATTAATAATTAGAATGTGAAAGTGTTTGCTGCTGTGCAAATAGAGAAGTACATATAAAGTGTATGTAAAATATTAAAGGGCAACAGTTTGTAGAGTATCAGCTCATGGTAATATTTCAAGCTTTCGCTGAATTCCCCGTGCGAACGGAGTAAGCTGGCAACTCTGAGTGAAGTAAAAAAAACTTGCAAGTAAAAGTAAAAGGTGGCAATAGTCGACTAAGTGGTACTCTATATATTCAGTGAGTTGATATATATAAGCGTGCATGATATGAGGTATATATCAATCGTTCAGAGAATTAGATTTGAATAAACACAATACTTGGTCATCTATGTAGGCACTGAATAGTATTCGTACTGTAAACATGAAAGCGTAATCAGAACTGAATATATAAATTCTCAACAAACAAAAAACTACAAAATTTTCAAGAATCATAAATATAGTGAAATATCTTTTCAGTCTTTTATAGAAGTACGAGCAACCGACATAAAATGTCTACCACACACAAACAGCGCTATAAAAATGTCGCTCTGGATTCGACAGAGATGCGCCGCAGGCGTGAAGAGGTCGGGATACAGTTGCGCAAGAGCAAACGTGAACAGCAGCTCTCAAAGCGTCGCAATGTTGTTTTGGACTCAACGCCGGCAAGCACAGCAATCGCCTGCAGCAGCGGCAGTGGCGAAGTCCAGCTACACAGCGGCGACATGCACATGGCCGACAGTAGCGGGCTGGGCCTCGCCGTGGGCGTGGCGGTGGACGGAGTGCAATCGCATGGAGCCAGTCAGCAGGAGCCTTCTAGCTTGCAGCCAATTATTGATACGGAAATGATTCAAATGCTCTATAGCGATGAAGAGAGCGATCAGCTGGAGGCAACACAAAAGTTTCGCAAACTACTGTCCCGTGATCCAAATCCCCCCATAGAGGACGTCATAGAGAAGAATATTGTGCCACAATTTGTGACTTTCTTGCGCAACAACTCAAATGCAACACTACAATTCGAGGCCGCCTGGACATTGACGAACATTGCGTCGGGTACCTCGCACCAAACAAAGATTGTTATCGAGGCCGGCGCTGTGCCCGTATTCATTGACCTGCTGTCCAGCGGCCATCACGATGTGCAGGAGCAGGCCGTGTGGGCGTTGGGTAACATAGCTGGAGACTCACCGTCGTGCCGTGATCATTTGCTTAATTCTGGAATCCTATTGCCACTATTGCAGTACGTTTTTAAGTCTAATTGAATTGGTTTTCATTTGATAGCTTTCGTTTTCGTTTCGATTTTGCGACAGTGTGTTGAGCACTTCGGACCGCATTACTATGGTACGGAATGCCGTTTGGACGCTTTCAAATTTGTGTCGTGGAAAGAATCCTCCAGCCGATTTCGCTAAAATTGTGCATGGTTTACCTATACTTGCGCGCTTACTAGACTACACTGACGCGGATGTGCTCAGCGATACGTGCTGGGCCATTAGCTATCTATCGGATGGACCAAACGACAAAATTCAGGCCGTGATTGATGCGGGCGTCTGTCGGCGTCTTGTCGACTTGCTACTGTATATTGAGCTAATTTATGTTATGAGCGTTAAGTGAATTTGTATATTTTTAGGCATCCGCAACAGAACGTGAGTACGGCGGCACTTCGCGCTGTTGGCAACATTGTCACCGGTGATGATCAGCAAACCCAAGTGATATTGAGCCAGAATGCCTTGCCGTGCATCAGCATTTTGCTGTGCTCATCGGCCGAAACAATTAGGAAGGAATCGTGCTGGACCATTTCAAATATTGCGGCTGGCAACCGTGAGCAAATTCAGGCAATCATCAATGCCAATATTTTCCCTCTGCTTATAACTATAATGCAAACGGCTGACTTTAAGACACGTAAGGAAGCGGCCTGGGCAATAACCAATGCCACGAGCAGTGGCACTTCGGAGCAGATTAATTATTTGGTACAGCTCGGCTGTGTGCCGCCAATGTGCGACTTTCTCACTGTAGTCGATTCGGATATTGTACAGGTGGCCTTGAACGCGCTTGAGAATATTCTGAAAGCGGGAGAAAAGTATCAAGTGCGACCAAATCCCTACGCAATAACCATTGAGGAGTGTGGCGGTATGTTAAGCTGATTTTGTGGACCTAATCAGAATAATGTTTGAATTTTGGAAATGTCATTTAACAGGTCTCGACAAAATTGAATATCTGCAGGCACACGAGAATCGCGATATTTATCATAAATCATTCTACATTATTGAACAGTACTTCGGCAACGAGGAGGAGGAAACGCGAGTGGCGCCCGTCGCTGGCAGTCAACAGTATGAGTTCAATCCGCACAATCTGCCCGATAGCGGATTCAATTTCTAACATGACAAAAACAACACTGCAAATCATAACCATAAACAAATCTCTTAGAAGAATCGTGAATGTAGCACCCAAAGGGGGTGTAGAGCACGGGCATAGAAAGAACGACATGCACTGTCAACACCTCAGTGTGCAGTCATTAGCATTTAAGTCATAAGGGCCCGACATTTGAATTATGTTTACTTTGTTTGTTTTCTTTTGTTATATACTCTAATTATCATTATTATTATTTGCGAAAGCGTTCCAAAAATTCGATGTGTGCATACGGTCCAGGACCGGAACTCCTGCATTTTAATCCAAATACGTTACACCCACAACAAATCTACATGTATATTGCGAAATATACATCGTGTCTGTGTGTAACTGCGACTATGGTCAGATATACCATACATTATGATCGATTTTTAGCTAGCTACATTAATAAATCCCCATTTTTTTGTATATGCTGCGATGCTTTCCCGATGACTGTAAATATTTTCATTAAACATATAAGTACACTTCTACGGATATATCTCCCATACTCAGTTCGAAGCCGGCTTTGGTGTTGTTATTTATACATACTGACGTATGTATACCTTCATCTACAATATATATATATATTTATAACGAATAACTTGAAAAGTTTTGATTTTGTTAAAAAAGAAAATGAAAAGGAAATTCAAATCGTAATATACGTTTATACATTAAAATCAAATTTTTATTTTATTTAACTTGTCAATAAAGAAGAAACAGACGAGACCGAATATGACAGCGGTATTTATTTGTTTATTTATGATCTGTTTAAAATCGTCTCAAAGGGAGCTTCCACAAGATCAAGCAACTAACTCACGTTTTGCTAACTATTTAGAATGTGTAAAGCAAATTTTACAATCACGTACAATATCATGAATCCCCACATATCCTCGAAAATTTCACTATTTAATGAACTACAAAAAAATATATTTTTTAAATAATAAAATACTACACATAAATTACATACCAAAAAAGTACCGAATAAAAATGATTAAAAATACTAACATATGTGCTATCGATCTGGTATCGTTATCGACTGTGAGCTTGTTCGTTTTGTGATAAAAGTGCTCGGTTGTTTCAACTGATGAATCAGTATTCGATTTGATTTCAACATGTTGCGTAGTGGTGCTGACGTCGCTGGCAATCAAAGCTATACGATAATAAGCAGATGGATGCATAAAACTCTAATTGATTGGCAAAACGCTTTAAAACAAAATGGCAAGGATGTTCTACTCTATGAAGAACACATTGATTTCACCACCAATCTTGAACACTTTGAAAAATATGTTTTATTGCTGAGTAAATATTGCCCAAACTTGACGCACGTTCGTTTGTTGTATGGAGAAATCATCGACCCCAACTTAGAACTTGGAATTGTAAGAACTTTAGTGCAATTGCCAACTCTAAAATGTTTAAGCCTCTTTGATGTGCCCAAAAGCGAGAGTAAGTTAATTTGATTATTATTTACTATGAAATCATATTGTACTTTAGGGTCTTGTTTAACGGCCGTCATAAATAGATGGGGGATCTTTTTCCGTTATCAGTTTTTCACACCTGCTAAAATTACTCTTCCACGAAAAACAATTTTCGGTTTTTATTTACTTTGTAATAAAAACTTTTAATTTCTAGTTTCCGCCCTCAGTTTAGACTTCAAACAACTGACGACCCTAAAATTAGTTGGAATCGCTGAAAATGTAACTTCTGAAGATTTTGAGAATGTTTTAGGCTCTATGAAGAATCTAGAGAATGTAATTTACGAGTATAATACATTAAGGGATAATAAAATTGCTGCCGCTCTGCCAAATGCGATCAATTTGAAATCCTTAACTTTGCACTATGCGCCGCAGAGTGAAAGTAAGTTTGATAATAGAATTTCAATTTTAATTTTAATTTGAAGAAATATTTAATGATAAATCTGGTTGCAGTAAAGCTGTTGAGTAATTGCAATCAGCTGGAGTCACTTCATCTCTATATGGTTGATGAAAACCTCGATCCAGCCGATTTCTTAGACATATTTAAGGAGAAGCGGCGACTGCACACCTTAACCATCTGCTCAAACAATGATAAACTCTGTGAGCAGCTATCAAAGCTGGATGCGTATTGTCCAGAGCTAACTTATCTGACTGTGAATCAGCCATTGAAAAATCTGGGAGATTTAGCCAAGTTAAAATATTTTAGATATGACACAAACGGAGAGCCGCCCTGCTTTGATAACAACGAATTGATTGAAAACCTATCGATAAAATATGCCGATCGATTGGAAGTTTTCCATATGAGCTCAGCTTTAAATCATAAACAAACTACCGAAATAATGAAGTTGAAAAATCTTAAGGGATTTTTATGTGCGAACTGGTCCAGTGATATGTACGAGTGCTTGAGCCAATTGGAAAAGCTTCAGCTTTTCTCTATGGAAAACAATTGTGATAATTCAGATAAAATCATTTCGCTGTCAAGTGCAATACTTAAATGTACAAACTTAAGATATCTACGCTTGCCATATAATAGGCAACTACTCGAGGCACTTATTCAAAATCTACCTGAAGAATTATATAAACGTGGTTGTCAGCCAGATTCTCCGTTTGTCTTGTCTATGGGAAATCAAAATGGTATAGCTGAGATTGATGAAGAGGTAAAATTGAAATATTAAAATGGCATTTCATATAATAATTATTTAATATTTTTAGCTAAAGAAGCTACCTCACGGTAACCTACTTCAACTGGATTGGAATAGCAAAGTTTTTGGTTCCAAGCTTAAAAATTTAATCGCTTCTTTATCTCCTTTGCAAGCAAATGCAGAGGAGAAAGAAGTTTATAAATTTCCTGGCAAAGTGGCTGGCGATCCTTTTGAACCAGAAGATAGCTGGTTAGTTAGTATGAATTATAAATTGGCTCTTAAATCGTGCACTAACAGATTTAATCTTGATAACGATCTGGAGCTAATTAATAGATGTCGCGATTTTGCCATAAGTAATGCCGAGTATGAAATTAATAATATGAAAACAGCTTTTAATTTTAAATATGATGCCATAGATGAGCAGAATGTATACCCAGATATAGAATAATGATACAAATAAACGTAAGAAAGAAATACAAATATAAATTAATCGTTGTATACTTCGCGCTGAAATTCGATTGAAAAGTGAGTTATCGAAACTATCGACGGGAAATACATAACCAGGGCTGTTCGTTTGGCGCAATTTTCAAAATGTTCTGCATTTACAAAAGCTATTTACCATAGTTGTTAGATTTTATTACATCGGTTTTATATATCTAAATAAAATTATACATCGATTTGAAATATTTTAATATGCATTCCTCCAGCTAAATGAGTTCAACTGCGCTTCACAAACTGCACTTTGTATGGCTTGGGGGTAAGTGTGATGCCGGGTTGCAGGATCAGCGATGGTGTCTCACCCTCTGGAAGGACAATGCGAAACTGTTGCACGATCCGTACAAGAAAGGAGAAGATGCAGGCGCGAGCCAAGGCATCGCCCAGGCAACGGCGTCGACCCAGTCCGAAAGGCATAAAATACTCGTCCTTGCAACACTTGCCAGCTGAATCTATGAAGCGCTCCGGTCGAAACTCGAGCGGATCACGCCAATGCTCCTCGTCCAGGTGAACCGAACGCAAGCTAATGAGTATCGTGGCATTCTTGGGTATGTCGAAGCCCCCCAGCTTGGTGGGCCAGAGCGCACGACGCGGACCCGTTATGGGCGTTATGTGAAAGAAACGCTGCACCTCCATGATGAAAGCTTCCATGTAGTGGAAGGATTCGCGCCGACTGAGATGTGGAAAGGCATCCGTCTCGCTGTCCGCAGAGTGCATATTGGAAGCCACCTCGTCGTAGAGCTGTGTCTGCAGATCCTTGCGCATGGCCAGCATCATCAGAGCCAGGTTGATCGTGTTGCTAGTGGTCTGAGAGCCGGCGATGAAGAAGTCGAGTATGGTCATTACCAGTTGCGTCTCGTTGAAGCTATCGGTGTCCTGGCGCTGGCTGTTCATCTCCTGCAGATAGGCAAAGATGAGATCACTCTCGGGCAGCTGATCGCCACGTTTCTTGCACTCCTCCATTCGCTGCCTGTGCTCCCTGATCGATTCCATAAAGAAGCCATGCAGCTCCGTGTTCAGCTGCCGGATCAGATTGTAGCCTGTGTAGTTGGGCGCCACAAAGCGCAGCCAGGGGAACTGCGTCAATAGGCCGCCGCAGATATCGAACAGCTTGGATCGACGGTTCATCAGGTCGAGCAGGCGGCGCAGTGTGCCGTTCTCGTCTCTGCTGATTCTCTCGCCTGCAATCAGGCACCAGAGCACGTTGAGGACGCTCTGGGCCAACCAGTTGACGGGCTGTATGGGCGCCGCGTCAGTCCGCGCGAGTTGCTGCATCAGCTCCTGTGCCTCATGCTCTATTTGCTGCTCCATTTGGCTGCGTCCATAGCCCACGTGGCGCATCTGCTTCATGGCGAAGTTGCGATGCTCGTACCACAGCTGCCCGTCGGTGCACGTGATGCCCTTGCGTGTGCCCATGGTGCGCAGCCGCAGAAAGAAGTTGTCCGGTCTGCCCTCGAACACCTCCTGCAGCTGCACCTCGCGCACCAGCTCATGCCCCAGCGCCACGACCACATAGTCCTGGCCCAACTTCAGCCCGATCAGCTGGCTCTGATACCGCTTCGCCCACTGCTCAAATAGTATGTGCTGACCACCAGCCGCTCGAGCCTCCCGGCGGAACTGCAGTGTATTTCCCAGCCAGGGCAAGAAACCAGGGCCTACAATGAAGCCATCAATTCTCTTATTAATGCAATTATTCTCTTCTTTGCTTTGCTTTCACACATGTCTTAAGCAAGTGTTGTTAGTTTAGCTATGTTCGTTTCAGTTCTGATTTAGCGGCTGGCGAGATTTATAGCTATACTACATCATTTATTGGCTTTTTTAGCATAAACGAAATAAGGGAAAGTGTCAATAATAATTGTAGGCTAATCATCGTTATTAAGAGATACTGCTTGAAGTGCCGCAAGTCACAATTAAATAAACTAGAAACTAGATTGGAGAATAACAAGCAAAAAAAAACTCTAATCTAATTTTGGTGTGATATTAAGTCACAACATTTTTGTCTAGCTATTTCTGGCTTTTACTTGTTGATCTAGCTTGTCGAGGCAAAGAGCTGCCAACACTGGTGATGGCAGAGCACTTAGTGATGGAAAAGCAAGTGCTGCTGCAGTCGGCAGTGCCCTTTGCTATTCAGCTTTGGTATTCGTTTCGCGACGCTCAAACTCGTTATACACACTGGCATCCTAGGCGAATTTCATGCACAAATATATGTATGTATAGAAATATGTATATTTAGATAGGCATACATACATGCGTCGCTAACTCGCTTGAAAGTTAAATTTAAAGAAATTAAATAAGACTAATTGTCAAGCAATAGTTTATCGAATGATTACTCAATATTTCGTGAGCAACACAAACTATTGATAATTCGATTTCGAATTCGCTCAGCTTTATCTCAATCTAATCGTAAAACTATTCGGCGCTACCGTAAATCTGGCAATCAATTCGTTAGCTAAAATCGAAAACCGAAATCTTTTTCTTCCTACTTCTTTTTCAGCTTATCAGTTGTGTGTGTGTGTCTGGCACATGGTTAACTCTTATACTGAATTAGAAGGACTTATACGAAAGTATTATGTATATGCATAACAAATAGTGTCTCAATTAATGCAGTTCATTTGCATTGCATACAAAAATGTCCATGTATTACTTGATGTCTAATATAATGCGTTATTCTCTTTATGGTTGCATAAGTAGATACATTTAGGCTTGGAAAATGCATATGTAAATCAGTTATATGACGCGACACCCCACTCAAAATGTTTGTCTGAGGTGTCAGCAATAGTTGTGTGACCATTTTATCAATGAAATCTATTTGAAATGCCAGACGCGTGTCGCCGCAGTTGTCGCCGCTTGATGTGGGCTGTGGGCTGCCAAAGTGGTTCCAGTTGCCCATTTGGTCAGTCCAATTGAGCATCCAAATCCAGTTGGACTGGACGAACCGTTTTCAATTGCTCTGCGGATTCTTATTGCGAAAAGGCATCAACAAACTTGAAGCCAGATAAACAATTAACAAAAAGCTATGCTTCTCAAATTCAAAATTAGCTAAGGTTCTGTACGTAATGTGAATACGAAGATTTGCTGACTTGCACGTTTTCAGAGCTGAAAAAGTTTGATTTGTAAAGGCTCTAATCAAGCTAAACTATTTCAATTAATAAGCCGCCGTTTGTAGCCTTGAAATGCAATAAACATTTCAAACTGATACTCAGCTGTGCGAATTCTCAAAGAAGAGAATTTCACTGATTTTTAAATTTATGCCAAACTTACCCGGCGGAAAATTGTGTGGACGTCTTATTGATTTGAACAATGAGTAGATGGTGAATCCAATTAGAACTGTAACCAGAAATACCATGGCACTCATCTTGGCGATATCTGTTGGACCGCACAACAGTAGCAACAGGTCCGCACACTTTGCACGCTATATGCCAACTAAAAGTAAAGCCAATTGGATATGCGCACTCGAGCACGCAACAGTTTCAAGAGAGACACAAATGCACGCAACTCACACATACACACACACACACACACACACACACACACACACACACACACACATGCATTCACCAACACCAACGTAGGCGCCGGCTTTTGCGTGAATGTGGGCCCATTGATTGAACACATGTTGATAAAGGAAAACAGTAATAACCATTTGATAACTACAGTTACATTAGACTTCGATCTTTTTTAACACTCTTTGCAATGTGAAGAGAGTGGATAGTTGATGTGCTCTTTATGCTATAATTCTAATTAGCTCGAAAGGCGGGAAGTATTTTATGAAATTCAAATTTGAGTTACTTAATCAATTTTTTTTAGAGTAAATTAAATGTTTTAAATAATTATATTATTTTATATAAACTAATAAATAATTTTAATATTTATAAAATATTTTATTTGAATAATTTAATATTCATTTAATTACGAAAAAGAATTTCATTTATTTTGTTTAAATCGGAAATTCAAGTTTTTACAAAAATCAACAAAAATTGCATCAGAATTAAGGAAAATATGGAATCCGATATAGCCCAGTTGGGAATCCCTGTTCCAGTTGGATTTCTTGCCTAGGACAGGACTGTCGGCTATAGGAATACAGAGTTCTTGGCAATGATGTAGTCAATGTCATTCGTCCAGGGATTCTTGAAGGCGCGCCATTCACTCTGCAGCTGGATGTAGCCGTTGTCCTTGCAGCGGAAACGGTACACCTGCGTGGTGACAGTCTCATGCACCTGCATGACCATCTTGTGGGACTCCACCAGGGCAGAGATGTCATCGTTGTGAAAGTACTCGTAGAAGCTGGTGCCCAATATTTCCTGCGGCAGGAAGCCAATCACGAGCGTGGCACTGGAATAAGCCAGAGATTATGGGGATATATATAGGAGGATATATAGGTAAGGCCTTACCGCTGATCAATGAATAGGAACTTGCCCTCGGCGGAGTGGCGTGAGATGAAGAGCACATGCCGAATGTTCGGATGGTTGTCCAGGGAGGAGGGCACACTGGAGTTGAGCACGTTGGTCGGAATGCGTCCGATGGCCACGAGGCAGGAGAGATTCGTCGTTTGGTCATCGTTGTCGCCATCCTGGTCCTCGTCCTTGATGGGCATCCACGACTTCAAGTAGCCCGTGCACTGTATCACCTGATATTTGTGATCCATGCTGAGCTTCGACTTGCGCTTGGTGGAGCTGCGCGAGCTGGAGGATGTGTCCGACTCCTCCTTGATCTGATTGTTGGCGGCGCGCAGCTTCATGCGGCAAAAGAAGGAACGACGAGCGCCCGGACACAGGCGGCACAAGCTCTGCGGCACATCCGTCTTGACGGGCAGCATGGCTATGCGAAGGAAGTTTCGTTAGATATTCCAATAATTTAGTTATTCACTCACTTTTGGCATCGATGAGTCGCTCGCGTGGACACTGCTCTAGCGAGGACAGCTGTTCCTTCACCTTGCCAATGTCCTTCGGATGGAGCACATCGAACCAGCTCTGGCCCAGCAGATCGGCCTGCGTGCAGTTCAGCACCGTCGACACGGAGTCCGACACATAGAGTATGCGTCCGCGATCACAACCCACAACAAATAGAAATCCCTCCGAGGCCTGCAAGATGATCATCTTGAGCTCCTGATCCGACAGGAAACTGGGCCTGTAGTCGCCCCCATTATACGGATGCAGGCTGCCGCGTATGCCCCGCAGGTGCTGCACGGCCATGCGCAGCACCGTCAGCTTGTCCAGCTTGCGCTGCATGGCGAAGCACATGGGAATCATCGAGGAGAGCTCGTTTATATAGGTATTCATCTTGTCGCGACGCCGCTTCTCGATTTCACTGTGATTCTGCCTGGAGAGAGATTGCATATCTTATTAATAAAGTCTCTCTTTCATGGCTCATATTATTCCTCCTACTTGCGATTCTCGTCTGAGGTGCGCGCCGACTTCTCATCGTCGTATGTGTCATCCTCCAGCTCATCCAGATTCTCACTGTAAAACGGAAACATTAACTAGACGACTTATCAAACAAGAAAAACCAACCCCATTGCAATGTAAACGAGGCAACTGTTGCTTGCTTGCTTGCGGCGCCACTTACATCCCCCTCTTGACGAACGCATGCGAGCAACTGTCTCTGTGTCTGTGTGTGTATCTGTGTACTTATATGTCTCTCTCTGCCTGTGTGTGTGTGTGTGTGTCTGTCACTTGAAACTACGTACAAATTTGTACATTCGATTTGCAATTAGAACTTACCAAATCTCTTGCATGACTTTGCTGCCCAAATGATGCGAATTTACTTCTCTAATTGATGGCTCTTAAGTGCAGTTCGATTTATTAATTATTATTGTTTACAAACAGTTGAGTGAGAGACCGCAGCGTACAAATTGGCAAGAATTTGCAGTCTGACAAATTGCAAGCTTTTCCAAAGGCTTAAGCTTTTTTCTGCCTGTCTGGCAACGCTCGGCATAGCTGCATAGCAGCCTAGCTGCACTTGCAGTGAGCAAAGCTTTTCACAGAGCTTACGCTTTACATTATTTTACAATAAATATTTTTAATCATTTTCAACCTAAAACTAAATTATAATTAAAACATTATAAACAAAACATTTTTTCCCTTAAATATGATACATTTTATCTAAGCATATCGTTATGACCTGCATATAGCGATCCCAAAGGCAACGAGTTTCCTGATCCCTGAAGAATACAATAGTAAATTATATATGTATAATAGATGCATATACATATATGATCCAACTCACCTGGATATTTCCAAGTCTAGCACACTCTGTGTTATGGAAGACAGAAATTTGTTGACTTGCTCGCGATTCCAGCCATTTTGACGCCAGGGCTCGACGAGTCTTTCGCACAGATCGACAAATAAATCGCGCAGCTCACGATTCCGATGCAGATTACAGGCTATGGTAATTAATGCACGCCAATAAGACCTAAAATTGTTATCCAATTCGTGAAAGGCGCGCTCCAGCAAGACAGGCTTAAGGCGCAAGCAAACTAAGCTGTAAAATAAATGATTAATTTAATTAAAAATTAAATAAATTTCAACTATCGTTAACCATACTGCTTAATTTCCTTTTCCTTGTCTAGCAAACAGCGCAGTTCACGTAAGTCCAGCAGAAATTCCTTATCCATTTCAGTGTCATAATATTCGGGACCTGTATGCTGATATGTATACGTCCAGTAGATCATGATAGAGTGCGAGCAGGTGAGCAAATCGCTGAAGCTCAAATATTGCAATTTCTTTTTGGACGTCTCGAAGCGCAGGCAGGCCAGAAAAACAATACAGGCATATTTCCTAAAATTAAGAGGAATACTCATGAATTATGTGACAGATTTGTGTGTGTATATATACTTTACTTACTTGGCCAAATCGTTGGATATAAAGAAATGCTGCATTATATTATTGGTCAAAGTGCCAGGCATCTCCTCAACGGCACGAAAAATGCGTTTCACATTGTCGAATTGACGCCTGCTCGTAGATAAAGTATAAAAATTACATATATATACTTCACTGAATATCGAATTACATACCGACACGATTTCAGCTTAACACACGTTTTGTCGCCAACTTCGTCCAGATCCTTGCGATAGCGCGAAGTCAACTTCTTGCCCAGTATTTCGCGAGCCACCACATCGTCAATCGAATAATATTTCTCGATAATTAGGTCGCGTGTGTGGGGCTCCAGCTGGAAACAGGATTGCTCCATTAGCTTGGTGGGCGCATGCAAATACAGTTCAATCAGTGAATAGGTTCGATAATGATCCAGCACATCGGAGGCTATCAAATCAATTGGCGCACCCATTGAGTGGCCAAATCCCTTTTGCTTTAAGTAGCAAACCGCTTCGCTTGCTAGAAAAACACAAAGAATTAGCATAAGGAATAATGTGTACATAGTAAACGACATACATGAAAATCCTTCGATCCATAATTGATAAATTTCGGGATCAACTAGTGTATAATTGCTTATAAAAACGTCGACATCTGCCTAAAAATATGGAGTTAAATGCATTTTAACAAAAATTTATTTAACTGATAATATTGCACTTACCATGTTTGTTATTATTATCAAAGACTTATCGAAACACTCCTAGCTAGTTCGATTGGAGGATTCGCTGAGTTAAAAGATCGAACCAAGTCTTTAAATGAACATGAACCACTTATCACGAGTATTTTTTAGTGAAACGTGTCAGCGACATCTTGCAGAAAAATCAAAATATTCGATTATTGAATAGGTCGAAGCGCATGCCCTGTTAGTCGATTTAAAAATTAATACATTTCTCTATTTAGCACCAGTACAATACATATTGATTAAATAATATTGAGATTAATATGCTTAAAATATAATAACGTATGCTTTATAAATAAATATTTTCGATATACTAAATATAGCCCAATCGAATATATATCGAATGAAAAGAAAATAAGATATCGATTATATCGATACATCGTAGTGTTTCTTATATCGCTGCGGATATCAACTTTTAAGAAATGTAAAAATGTAAATTGCAACATATAAAAATAATTGTAAATAGCCAAAAGCAACGTGCACAATACTAATTCAATGTGAATGGTGTGCGCGCAAAGCTTTCGCAAACGCAACAATAATCAAAACAACAACAACAACAATAGCAACGACAACAGACTTCGTAGTTGTCGTAGCCCAATTGCAATTGCAACAATTCGATGAACAACTTCACATTCATATCCAACAAACAGAAAAAGGAAACCAATAGAAGCAGAAGAAGAAGAGTGCATTTGTTTAGTTGTGTTGTTGTGGTGCAGAATGGAACAGGATTCCTCAACTGAGCTGCATCTGAGCAGAATACGTGAAGTGAAAGATTTGGCCGCATTAACCGACGACGTGCGCGATGTTGTGAAAGAAGAGGTCACATTAGAGAATCACCATCATCATCAGGTAAATCAACACACAAAAACCGACTCAGAGTGGCGTTGGCGGCAAGGGTGGTTCGTTGGCTCGTGTGTTGCTCGTTAAATGGTTCCTTCGTGTCTTCGTTTCGTTGGATGCCCGCGCAGCCAACGCGCAGTTGTAGAACGCGCTGCCTACAGTTAAATATGTATATGTGTGTGTGCCTGTGTGTGTGTGTGTGGGGATGTGCAAGTGCCTGTACGTGTGTGCATATGTGTGTGTGCCTCTCTACAGAACAAGTGGTGTGTGTGTGTGTGTGTGTAAGGCAAGGGGGGGTGTGGTGGGCGTACAGTTGTGGGCTGCCAAAGGGGGGAGGCGGAGGCGGCGCAACAAAAATGCGCGCGGTGCTTGCGCCCTACACGGCCCACAGTGACAGTTCGAGTCTCAGAGCCAAAGCCAAAGCTAGAGCCCGCCACCAACACCACCACCATTACCGTTACCATTACCACCACCACCATCATAGCCAACTCCAACAACGTCAGAATTTGTGTGTGGCGCAAATTGTTGTGTATACCGATTTTCATTTTTCCATGCTGTGTTGTTTACTTACACAAACGAAATTTTCTTTGATTTCTTCCATGTTAAATTCCAAATAAATTCGAACTGAAACACAAATAAAAATCAATTAACGATTCAATTGTTGCTAATGTTCATGTGTCGCCAACAACAATAACAACAACAACGACAACGTATCGCCGTTGTAACTCCCTGTGACTCTGTAATGTGCGCTATGGTAATGCAGTTGGATACGAAAGTTCGCATGGTCACATCCTCCTCAAACGACAACAGCGGCAGCGGCGGCGGCGGCAACAATAACGGCGGTGCGAGCGGCGGTGGCGGCGTTGTATCAGTGCCCGTATCATTGCCAATCGGTTCGATGATAACTGGGACAGCCTATAATGTGATTACGCCCGATCAGCTGCCGCACTTCAAGCCGGTGCTGTGCGTCGACAACAATGGTTACCTGTCCGGCAGCACGGTCAGCATGGGCGCTGACCTCAAAACGATTGTCATACAGCAGCAGCAGCAGACGCAGACGAGCGTCAACAGCAACGCCGGCAACACAAACACCACCGCCACAAATACCATTGGACTGAATCACGATGGCTCTGGTAGCAATAATAGCCATGACAGCATGGTAACGCTGGAGCATGCTGCTGGCGGCGGCGGTGCAGGCAACACAACCGGCTCCTCCGGCTGGGCGGAAACCACATCCAGTACACAGCACATGGAGGTCTTCCTGATACGCTGTAAAACCACGTCCGCCGAACTATATCGCAGCAAACTGGGCTCCGGAGGACGAGGGCGTTGTGTCAAATACAAAGACAAATGGCATACGCCCAGCGAGTTCGAGCACGTGTGCGGTCGCGGCTCGAGCAAAGATTGGAAACGCTCCATCAAATACAATGGAAAGTCGTTGCAGTCCCTCATTGATGAGGGCACGCTAACGCCACATGCAACCAACTGCAGTTGCACAGTCTGCTGTGACGACGAAGCAGGTGAGTCAGGTGAGAGATGCAACATACTTACAAATACATATATAGCTATAAGTTCCCATTTAGATATTCGAAAATAGATCTTAAGTAATGCATGTGACCCCACGAAATTGTAATTGTTATTATTCATTGTATTTGTAGTGTAATCTATCTATAAACGATCTCCAGAAATACTATATATTGCAAATTGGAATCGAATTAGGAATTGTGATTGGTTCAAAATAAAATCAATTTTATCTAAAAGTATCAATAATATTTTCGAGAATTCTATGAAAGCAGTCTATATAAACTACTAAATACAATATTTTGTATATTATTAATTTTTCGATTTGAGACTATTCTAAGTAAATATTTCTTTAAAAATAGAATTTATATCTATTTTAACTAACCCTAAAAATGTAGTAAATAAAACTAATGTAGCCCCCTCAGCCTTATATAATTTGAATGTAGTCTCCATCTATCTATATTGTATAGCTGTCGCATCGCATTTGTACAATACACTCTTTAATGATTTGGTGTGCTCTTGATCTTTATAGCTTCGGGTCCTGTACGTCTATTCACACCGTACAAGCGACGAAAGAGGAATCAAACCGAATTGGATGTGGAACCGGGGCCCAAACGCAAACGCAATACACATAGCAACAATAATAATAATAATAGCAACACTAACAACAACAACACAAGTGGCAGCAGCATCAACAACAACATCAACAACAACATGGACCCAACGCAAGCGACCGCCACCAGTGTTGTCGATGATAACAATATGTTTTTAGCGGAAGACAACATAACGTCCAAGGATGAACCGTGGGCGGCGCTCAATGACAGTTTAGACACCTCCACCGAGCTGGTAGACCAAACGCAAATGGGCAATCCGTACGAGCGCGAAACGTTTGTGGTTAACATCAACGACACGGGCTCCATTGCCGTACTGGATGGCAGTCAATCGATGAAGAACATCGAGCATGTCTACTGCACCATGGTGAAGGCCACTAACGATTTCAAACGCCTGCTCAACGACATTAAGCAAAACTACGAGCGACGCATCGAGGTTCTGCAAAAGGAGCGCGATGCGGCGGTCTCCGCGATGCGTGTCCAGGTCCACACAGACATCGATGATCCCAACATATCGGGTTCATTACATGGCAACGAGATCATATCGGCCAAGAAGGTAGACACAAATAAATCAGAATACTTTTTAAAGCCTCATATACTATTTTAATTTGTGTGTTAATTTTTAGTGCGCCAACTGCAATCGGGAGGCGCTGGCCGAGTGCTCGCTGTGTCGGAAGACGCCGTATTGCTCGGAGTTTTGCCAGCGAAAGGATTGGAATGCTCATCAGGTGGAGTGCGCAAGGAATCCACAAACGACAACGCAACAGGTCATGTTATTGATCGATGATCAGTCCTAAGCAACGTAACGAATTGTACATACAAATTTTACTACTAATTAATATATGATTATACAAGGCTCCTATCCCAATCAGATAAGCAAATTCCTTGTCCAACCAGTACACGAGTCCCTTCTCCCGATATCCTTAGCAAGCCCTCCCATTAGACTTATGTCCTATTATAATGTAATTCTTAAAAGTATATATAACTATATGAATATATATGTATATATTTATATATACATTTTACTATCGACCGTAGAAAAGAAAAACAACAAAACAAACAAAAAAAAAATCCAAAAAAGAATGAGAGAAAGAGTAATCAGAATATTAAATCAAAGCAAGCGTCCACAATGGACATCCCTTGGCATAGCGTAAATGAGAGAGTTTAGCTACGATTTGAGATAATGCAACAAAATCCGAAAAACTTAAAGATGTAATTCAATTTAAATTAAATTAATTAATAGTTGCAAAGCGCATAGCATAACTAACAAAGGTCCCACAAAAAAAAAATACAAAATAAAATAAAAACAAAAAGCAAAATCCCCCGAAAGAAAGCCCCTCATTCCCTTCTCTGCTTGACAACTTTTTGCATAAAACAAAAGTATAAAAGTAAAATAATAAAACACAAAGCGAATAATAAGAAACAACCAAAAGCGAGAGAATAAGCGGAAATTCAATACATATTCGTCTATGTATACATTTTTCATTAGACACTAAGCACATAGTTAAACTTTTAACATTTTACGATTATAATTTTATGGATCTACTGCCCGTCGTTACAAGCATCCAATAAAGATTTCAAAACAAAACAAAAATCAAATAAAATAAAAATAAAAACGAAACGATGTGAAGAAAAACCAAACAAAAAACACGAAACATTTACATTTAATCGAGATGAACACTTAATTACTAACTAATTACAAAGTTATGTGTAAAAATTTCCGTGTCGTTGCAGTACTTTTTGTCCCGAAATTCCTTTGTAAAGTTTATTGACCCCCTCGCAAGAAGCTGTAACAATTTCTAGTAGTCTGTAGTTCATATGCAAAACACATTCATATATACTTATGTATGTAGTATATATATTATACATATATCTTTAAACAACTAGCTATATATTCCGGTTCACACATACACAGACACTCCCACACACACACACAACCAACAACACCAATAGCTATTTATCAGAGATCAGTTGCAGTCCGTTGATTCTATGCCGATTCGTGGCGATTTTGAAATCTTTTCAGATGTCTGTAACGGTTTATTTGTTTTCCAAATTCCAAATCCCAGCTACAAATACTCGCACACACTCAACACCAATACAACTGAACATGCAGATAGACAGTGCGAAATATCAAAAGAGATGGAAGATAAGAAAAGAAAAGAAATATATATACTTACATTTAAATGTACAATCCTTGCTTTCTGTCGAATTCTTTTTGTTTTTACTATATTGAGAGGTAAGTATTTGTGAATGTTCCGTTGCTTTTTCGAGGATTTTTTGCGGTATGGCGAAAACACAGCAAATCGTGTAACATAGCATACTTTTTGGATCGCGCATGTAGAAGACCACCACATTTTTGTTTTGCTTTAATTGAATTTAATTGTTTATGTGTGCTGATTTTTTCTTTCCGGTTAATTCCGATTTGACTTTTCTGGCAGCTCGATCTGACAGCTTAGTTCTGCCGCCTCATTTCCATTCACAATTCTCTCTTGAGGTGAAATTGTAATTCACCACGTCTTGCACAGGCTGCCACTGTTCAGCTCTCTGGCAACTCTCTCGAGTCTCTCTATGTGGCACTCTCTGATAAAACGGTTCATGATGCAAACTAGAGACTTGCAAAAGCCAGTGAAGTGAACGATTGCAAAATGTGCCCAGATCTTCCCGAATGTTCCCCAACTATGAGTTTCATTAAAAATACATACATCAAGTGAATTTAGTTGTTAGTCAATATTATGCACATGTTTCATTTATTATTGCATTTTGCATTACATATTATATATAATATGCTTATTATTATAGTCTATTACCAAAAATAATTTCTTAAAACTTGTTTACTCGTTTCATTTATTTATAGGTATGCTTTAATTACTTTAAGTTTTGCTCGGGTAGATTCTTTCTTTTATTTATTTTTGTTTTTCTGTTTTAGCTGTAGTATATATAATTCGATTTAATTTGCTTGCGTTTTACCAGCGATAACTTTTGTTCGAAAACACACGAAACTCCAAGAAACGTTTAGAAATATAACTACAAGAATATGCAGGATTAAAGTAGATAAGGGAATTCTCTGTGTGTGTGTGTGTGTGTGTGTGTATGTATGTGGGTTTGTAGAGGGGGCTGTATACACTGAACGAAACCGATATTTAAATTGCTCCTGTTTTCTGTTCGTTTTCGTGGTTAGTTTAGTAACTAATTTGTGTGATTGGTACATAGAATAAGTGTGGGTGTGTTTCATAATTAATAAATACAAAACATACATATGTAAGTATATTAAATAACGTGCCTAAATATAAAACATTTCACAATTGTCTAAATAATAATATTTTGGATATACATACGTACATACACATATATATATATATGAAATTTATTAACAAATTTCGCGGCTGCCCAATGAAGGAAAACAAATATATAATTTATAAACAATTGCCAATATTGGTTATTCAAGTGCCATATTTCAAAACACAACGACTTTCAAAGGGACGCTCGGGGGAGGATTAAACAAAGCCAAAGACAGTGGGGAATCAGTTAATTTAAGCATTGCAACTTAACTTTACGCGCAAAACATTTACAAATACAATACATACATATTTTTCACTTTTCTTGCGTTTGCTCTGGTTTGCATTGTTCTTGTTTTTACGTTTCATTTTCTTTCTTTTGTTTTTTTTTGTTTTTGTTTTGTTTTTTGGAATCACAAATGTTAGCTATAGTATTTAAATACACATGTAGGTAAGACATTCAAAAGGAAAATTAAGTTTTATAGCGATTGAGAATGCTCTTGATGATGGTGTTAGAGAGACTACGATTGCAATTGTGGTTTCTGCTGCTCCTGCAGAAGCAGATGTGGCTGCAGCTATTGCTGGTGGTGGTGTTGCTGTGAGTGTTCTTGGTGGTGGTGGTGGTAATGATGGTGGCAAAGTGTGGCTACCGGCAAGCTGCGCAGCTTCATTCCAAGTTTCGCACCTCAAAGCGCTTGTACGTGTAATTGATGAAGACCCAATCCTTGGCAATTTCACCGCCCTGCGGTACAGGTGCCGACGCTGTACAACAAACAAGAATATGCAACAGTTTTATCACTTCTAACCCACTCGGAAATCTTTTGCACTTACGTATCTCCAGCGAGACATCCGGAAATTCATCGAAATTGGACGTATCGTCAATAGAGCGCACTTCAACGGGTATTGCAGCTGGCCTCTCGCGGATATGTTCCCAGTCGACGCCGCGAAAGAACGGCACCGACTTCAGATCCTCCAAACCGCGCTGTGAGCCCAAACGTCGATCGGCCTCGCAGCAGAAATTGATAATCGTCTCTTTGGCCTCCTCCGATATGGGTATTTCGGGCGGAAATATTAACGTTTCGCGCCAATTCATCACCTTGCGATACGTGTCCTGTGGGTTGTCCGAGCAGAATGGCGGATATCCCATTAGCATTTCGTACATAATCACACCCAGCGACCACCAATCGCATGCGGGTCCATAGCCGGTTTGCAGGAATACTTCGGGTGCTATATAATCGGGCGTTCCTACTGTGCTGTAGGCCAGGGCGCGACGATTTCGTTTCCAGGACTCTGCGCGTCGCTTCGAATCCATAGGACTGCACATGTTAAATAAAATACAAATTAGAGCTAATTCCAATTATTCAGTTGCCGTCTTTATGGCGACTTACCTGGCACAGGTGCCAATAAAATCGGATGGTTTCGCCTGCGATAAATCACGATAAAAGTCCGTGCGATGCGACTTCTTCAAGCCCGTACACAAACCGAAATCAGAGAGCTATTGAAGTAAATATATTTTTTAATAATATATATATTTATATATTATATTGTTGTACTGTTATACTGTTACACTGTTACCTTTAGATGCCCTCGCGCATCCAGCAGCAAGTTATCTGGCTTGATGTCCCTGTGTATGAAACCTAGCTTATGAATCGAATCGATCGCTAACGCCGTTTCACTTATATAGAATTGTGTGCACTCCTCGGATAGCGTGTCCTTCTTCATTAAGAGCGTCATCATATCACCGCCAGGCAAGAATTCCATTATTAAATATAAATTGACCTGGTCCTGTGTTGCAGTCGGAAGAGGACAAAGAAGGGATTATTTATCGAAATGAATTACGAAAATTAAAAATACAAATATATGTATAATATTTATATGATTAATATGAATCAATATTCAAACTAATATTATTATAAGAACACATATTTTATTTTTATTAAGACGTGAATCATGCAATTTTCGTTTCTTTCCTATGCATCTGCGTACTCATACTCGAAAGTGTCATAATGTGACCCGTTTGTATATAAATTTATTTCAAGAAAGTTAAAAAGTTACGAAGCAGCGAAAAAAAAATTGTTGATTTCTTTCACACAATGGATTATTTACACACAAACAAATACATATACACACGTTCACACTTGCGTTTACATGCGCGCGTGAGTACGTGTGTGTGTGAAAACTTTCACCAAGAACAAATCAAAACAACAACAAGAACAACAGTAACAATGACAGCAAACAACAACAAAGCGCAGACCATATGATTGGCAAGCGCTTTTGCGCTTGTATTGGTTTATTGATTTTCAACTGCATGTTGCGAATTGTGGGCGATGTTTGATGTTTGATATTTGAATTTGGCTCTGAGACTCTTACCTGAAAACTGTAGTACATCTTGACCACCCACTGGTGATCCGCTTCGACGAGAACATCGCGCTCAGCGCGTACGTGTGCCACCTGCTCCTTTTCGAGCATGTCCGCTTTGCGCAACACCTTCATCGCGTACACATGTCCCGTATCCTTTTTTTGCACTAAACGCACCTCGCCGAAGGCACCGCGTCCGATGACTTTCAATGCTTCGAAGTCCTCCACACCGAGACGCAATCGCTTAAGACGCAAATACTCCGTCTCTTTTTGCGCATGTTGTAAGCGTTTCTCCTGGCGTTGTGACTCTGTTAGACTTTCGTCCTTCAGCTGCGCCTCGAGTTTGGCCAGGCGCTGTTTGCGCTCGCCGTATTGTGTCACCAAATTGCTATAGTAATTTTCCAGCGTCACCTTGGCCTTGGTGGCTTTGTCCAGTGTATGATCGCTGAAACGTATGGAGGAGCCATCCGTGTCCGTTCTGCTGCTCATCATCTAAACTGTGTGAGTGTGCTGCTGTTGCTGGCTTGTGTTTGTGTCTGTATGCGTGTCGTGGAGTTTGGTGTCCTTGCACGAATTATGCACTTGCTTAAAGCAGACACACAGCTTGAAGTAGTGTATTGCCTTTTTTCCTTTGTAATTTATTAAATTGCTACCTCTCTTTCGTGTTTCGTTATCGTCGTTCTTTCTTATTGTGCGTAGGGTTGATATCCATTCAATTAATCGAATATCTTTCAATCGAATGGCATGAGCTCATTCTATGATAAGAAGCTCAGTATTTCGTTAGTAACTCAAACGCAGCCACACTCTTAACGAAATCGATATACAAGATATGTCGATAGCATCAGACGTCAGCTGAGAGTTAATTACCTTTTGTTGCAAATTATGTTTTTATTTCATTTAATTAAAGCGCAACGAATACGACAATGGCGCGCACAACCGACTTCACGGACCTCAATTTTCAATGTTTACTGTTGATATTCAAGTTGCTGCATAACTTAGAGGATCAAGTCAGTTTGGCACTCTGCTGCCGAAGATTTCGCGATGCATTCGCCTACCTGCACCGCCACAGGTTCGAAGAAATCGTTGATAGCGACATTAAGCTGCGCAATTTGGACAATTGGCGTGCCTTTCTGTGGATGTGCGGTGCCAATGTCAAAAGGTTAACTTGCTATCGTGATGACGACCATCCGCTGCAAATATTGTCCTTGGTGTCAAGATTCTGCGTACGCTTAGAGAGCATTACGCTGCGCAATGTTACGGTGGTCAGGGCCCAGCCGTATTTGCTGAAATTAACCACGCTACAGAAGGTTTACGTGCGCAATTACAAGAGCACGAGCATAGATCTAATTAAATGTATGAAGCTGCGCTTGCCCCACATACAATATCTTGGCTTGGAGTGCTTTGAGCGTCGGGAATGTAAGTTTTGACTCTGTAATACTTTGAATTCCTAAATGCTTTCATAATTTGCAGTGCAAGAATTGCGTCACTTCTTCAATTTGAGAGAGCTGCAGATGTACGACGAGGTAACAGCATCCGACTTCATTGCCATTACGAAATCCATGAGGAATCTGCGCATACTGCAGCTGCGAAATGCCAAGAAATTCCTGACCACAAGTGCACTTAAGCAACTGGCCATCAATTGTCGACAGCTTGATAAGTTCAGCTTTCAGGACAGCGATGCAGACCTGACAGCCTTGTCCATGTTCCCCAACTTGCAATATCTTCAGCTTAATTGCCCCGATAATCAGAAGTCGCGTTTGTTCAAAACGTTGGGTAAGTGCGCCATGAATTTGGAGTTCCTCATATTGCAGCGTAAGCAATGGATCGATGAGGAGCAGGCGCAACGCATAGGTTCAATCAAAACACTCAAGTGGCTTGTGTGCAAGCCTCGCAATGACCGCTGCGTGGCTCATCTGGCGAATCTAACCCAATTAGAGTGCCTCTCTCTGCAATGTGCCCGAGATATTGGCGAATCGGAGCTCTTGAACCTAATTCGCAACAACGAACAGCTGCGTTATCTGAACATCTGCTATTGTCTGGGCATAACAGATGCCTTCATCGTGGACATGCTCAGCATCTTGGGTAAGCGACGCATAGAACAGCCGCTGATTCTGTACGCAGCTGCAACAGATATTAGACATGATATCATTGAAAGAGTGAGTAACTGATTGTTATCTTTAAATTCAATTCATTCTAATTTCCTTATATTTTAGCTACCAACAGACTTTGCGTCGAAATTGTTGATATTATACTTTGAGTGTAGTCAAGGAATGCATTCCACTGACCATTTTTATAGCGACGAGCCGGAATTCGATCGTTGAAGTACGACCCAAGTAATTACAAGAAGTTAGATTAGCTTATACACATCACTATGCATTCGCATAAGAGAATACCAATAAGCTGTTCGTATACCAAATGATATATTTAGATTTTTATAAAAGTATTTAATATACCTTTTCATTTCTGTAATATTACACTTTAAGTGCTTTATACTACACAATAATAACGCTTATTTCTAAAATAAATTAAGCACCTTTTTAATTCTTCATAAACTGATATTTATTGATATTTTGTTGCCAATAGCTTTCTGAATTTTTCATGAAAACTCTATTTATATTTAGCCAAGATAAACAAGGTTTGATATATACAAAGTTAGAGGAAGCGCATAGTATGAACTTTAATCAGACACACATATATTTATCAATCAAGAAGAATTGCATCAGTTAGCAGTATTTTAATTCTAATTAACGTTTAAATACTGTTCGATATTTAGCTATCGATAAAGCGTAATGTTCTCATCCCTAAATTACTAAGTGTTGTAAAAGACAATGAAGCAAGAAAAATCGATTGTACGATAACGATATTTGTATATTTGTTTTCGTGTTATTTGTTGTGTCTGAGCAAAGTGAAAATTGCGAAAAAACTTGCAAAATCAGTGCGTAAAATTATATTTTAAAGGCCGCAACGATGCTCTCGTTGTTGCAGGAGAAGCGACCACTAAAGCGCACACGCCTAGGGCCGCCGGATATCTATCCGCAAGACGCCAAGCAGCGCGAGGACGAATTGACGCCAATCAATGTGAAACATGGTTTTTCAACGATGCCACCGCTGTCAGATGAATTTGGCACAGCACACGCCTCGAATGTTAACGCTAGCAAGGTGAGCGCGTTCTTTAGCGGCGTGCTAGCCAAAAAAGAGGAGTTGATGACGCTACAGGACACGGTGCGAAAGAAACAGCAAATCAATTGCAAAGACAACTTTTGGCCGGTGTCGCCGCGGCGCAAGTGCACAGTGGATGCCTGGTTCAAGGACTTGGCTGGCAATAAGCCACTGCTTAGTCTGGCAAAGCGGGCGCCCTCCTTCAACAAAAAGGAGGAAATATTTATAACGCTATGCGAGAACCAGGTCAATATGCAGCGAGCCACCTGGTTTATCAAACTCAGCGCAGCATATACGCTAAGTTTTACGGAGTCGAAAAACAAAAAGCGCAGTATATATGACCCGGCAGCCGAGTGGACAAGCAATATGATCAAGTTCATGAAGGAACTGTTGCCCAAGCTGCAGGAATATTATCAGCAATGTAAGATTGAGCTATCTGATGGAGTTAATCATAATCGTTCCTATTTTTTAGCGCACGATAAGAATGGAATACAAGCGAATGGTAGCAGCACCTCATCTACCACTAGCAGCATTAGTAGTAACGGCAATGGTACCGCCAACAGCAGCAACAACAACACCAACAACAGCGGCAACAACAGCAGCAGTGGGGCTGGTGGCACATCCAATGTCATACCGGTGCCTAGCATGTCCAGTCCGCTGCCTCCCATACACAGTCCAGCTAATGGCCAGCCTAGTGCCGCCGGCAGCGCAGCAGCTGGCGGTGCTGTGCCCGGAGCCTCTGCACCACCGGGAACAGCGCTGGCAACACTGGGCGGCTCTGCAGCCGTTGGTCCAGCTGGAGCAAATGCAGGAGCCGTGCCACCCGGCTCGAGTATCTCGGGTATTGGCAGTCAGTTCGAGGATAGTCGTAATGCGCTGAAATACTGGAAATATTGCCACCAGCTAAGCAAGTATATGTACGAGGAGTCGTTGCTTGATCGCCAAGAGTTTCTCAATTGGATATTGGATTTGTTGGACAAGATGCGCACACAGGCCAGTTTCGATGAGCCGCTAAAGAAGCTTGTCCTAAGCTTTGCTTTGCAATATATGCACGACTTTGTCCAGTCCGAGCGTCTGTGCCGCAAGATGGCAAATCTGGTGGCCAAGAAACTAGCTCAGCTACTCAACGCGGCTGTCGAACAGCAGCAACAACAACAGGCGGTAATCAAGTCGCAGGCAATGGACATAGATGGAGTCGATGAACAGCAACAGCCAACTACTGATCCGTACGAGCAGGCGCTTCACGAATACATGAACTGTCCACACCACCGTGACATCATTCTGTACTTAAGCACCATACTGCAGGTAATTACCATCGAGTGTCCCACGGCGCTGGTGTGGAGTGGCATAGCTGCACATCGTGCCCCCTCATCTCTGGTAGGCAGCCCCCTCGATCATTTGCCATTGGCGCCCTCCGTCCTGCCAATGCCATCTCGTTGTCCACGCACCAACCACGAGCTACGGCGACAACTACGCGCCGCTGAGGCGGACATTGTGCTGCGCACCCAGCATGCAGAGCAACGCTGGTTCGCCTCTAAGTGGCTGAGCGCTGGCAAGAATCATTACACCAATGTGCTGGCAACGTTGGACCACCTGGACACGCACTGCTTTGAGCGCATGGATCAGTGTAATTCAATTGACACGCTCTATGCACACATATTTCCACCGCAGGCTTCACAGCTGCGTCGCCCCGAGGAGGATCCACAGCAGCAACAGCAGCCACGTGCTCCATATGAGCCAAAGCAGGATGCGGACACGGTTCGCATCCTTTGCGAGTGGGCGGTGTCCAGCCAGCGTTGGGGTGAGCATCGAGCCATTGTTGTGGCAATTTTGCTGGACAAGCGGCAGATTGACGTAACCAGCACGCCGGCTGATCAATGTGGCGATAAGGAGGATAAGGACTCGCTGGCCTCTGGTGCGGGCATCATTGACGGCCTTCCCGTCTTTCAGCATGTTCTAATGCACTTCCTGGACCACGATGCGCCCGTTTTGGATGAGCACAACAGCAGTCCCCAGCAGCGGACGGAGTTTACCAATTTAGTGCAACTCTTCAGTGCGCTGATACGCCACGATGTCTTCTCGCATAATGCGTACATGCACACGTTAATCTCTCGTGGAGATCTTCTATTGGAATCGATGCTCGTGCATAAGACAACTGCGAAAAGTTCACCACCGCCCCCAGCGCCACCGCCTCCAAATAGCAGTGCAACGACGCATGGATTCGATGACGATGGTTTTGGCTCGAGCATTGGGATTGACTTCAAGCACAACGAGTTCGACGACTCCAATGTGGATGATGACCTGGATAAGCTGGTGCAAAACATCAAGGAAAAGGGCCAACAACACGAGGCTCCCGACAGTCCAAAGATCGGGCCACCTGGCGACGGAGAGGGTGGCGTCGATACTCCCAACACTGGCGTCACCATATCCAGGCACTACGTGTACACCAAGCACTTTCCCATACCACAGGACGATCCCAGCATGTCTAGTTACAGCAGCGAAAGCAATCAACGCTATATACTGCTCTTTGGCGTGGGCAAGGAGCGGGACGAAAAGAAGCATGCGGTTAAGAAGATGTCCAAGGAAATTGGCAAACTCTTCACAAAGAAGTTCAGCATCGATGTGGCCGAAGGCGGCAAGGTGAAAAAGCATTCACGCAACGAATTCAACTTTGAAGCGACCACAGCCAAGTGCCAGCATATGGCCTACTTTGACCAGCATGTGGTGACCGCACAGTGCGCGGCCAATGTCCTGGAGCAGTTGAACGGCTTCGCCCTGGGCAACAATAACTATCTGCCTGTGCAGGAGCATGTTGCATTTCTGTTCGATCTAATGGAGCTGGCGCTTAACATTTACAGCCTGCTCGAGCTGTGCGACCATTTGCTTAAAGAGCTGCCCGAGGTGGAGCACCAGCTGCAGCAGAAGAAGTCCAATATGGTGCGTGGCTACACCACCTCGCTGGCTCTCTACATTGTGAGCATACTGCGACGCTATCACAGCTGCCTGTTGCTCTCGCCCGAGCAGACGGTGTCCGTTTTTGAGGGGCTTTGTCGCACCATACGCCACGTGAGCAATCCAAGTGAGTGCAGCTCCGCGGAACGCTGCATCCTGGCCTATCTGAGCGACCTGCATGAGTCCTGCATACTGCTGCAGGGCAAGGAGCAGGCAGCCGAATATTATCAGCAGTTAAACTGCATCAAGCGCTTCAAGGACATCTTCAATACCCCCGAACAACTGAGGTGAGTTACTCTATATATCTGATCATCCGAGAGCATTGTAAGCATTCCATAAAATTAAACAGCATGGCTCCACAAGGCTACAATCCGCAACTGCTGCAGGAGCTGTTTGTGGCGCCGCGACGTGGCGGCAAACTGGAGTCCCACTGGCTGCGCCAGCTGCACGAATCCCCTGCCAATGTGTACAGCTTTGTGTCGAATGCTGTCATCGCCGTATGCCGGGAGACAGACAACGAACGTCTGAACGATGTAGCTCTCGCCTGCGCCGAGCTAACAGCCAGCTGCAATGTTCTCTCCGAGGAGTGGATCGCCGCACTGCAGAGCTTGTGCAGCGGCAGCAAGAGCCCAAGATATCCGCATCTTGGAGCGCAAGTGGACATTGGCCAGAGCAAGACGCACAATGCGCTGGCCGTCTTCGTGTGCATTCTGGTGGCTCGACATTGCTTTTCCCTTGCGGACTTCGTTAGTAAGTTTGCGCTGCCCACGCTGGCGCGTTCGGTTAGCGGCGCTGGTGGCGGCGAGCTGAGCGTGGATGCGGAAGCAGGCGCTCGGCTCACCTGTCATCTTGTACTGAAACTATTCAAGACCTTGGAAATCCCCCAACCGGGCATGTACTCGGTCAGCACATCCCCCAATCCGCTGCATGCTGTCGGCAATGATTTCAGCATACGCCTCAGCTGCGATCGCCATCTGCTGGTGGGCGCACACAAGACCATACCCATTGCGGCGGTCCTAGCTGTGCTAAAGGCCATACTCATTGTGGTGGACAATGCGGCGCTGAAGACGCCGCTCGGTGCCAGCGGCTTGGGCTCTGGCAGTGGCAGTGCCTTTGGCAGTGGCAAACGCAGCGGTTTCAATACCCCCGTGCATCCTGGCAGCACGCCCAAGAGCAACGAACAACGACCAGCAGATCTCAGCCAGATACTGGGCACCAGTGATCTGCAGCTGGGCAGCCTAGGCAATGAGCAGGAGTCTTTGCAGCAGCCAACTGGCAGCAGCTTGGCGGGCAACGAGCAGATTTCGCTGCTGGAGTTTGCGCAGGCTGTGCTCAAGCAGATTTGTGCGCAGGAGCATGTGCTGGAGCGCTGCTTGAAGAACGCGGAGCAGCTATGCGATATGATCATAGATGAGATGTTAACCGCCAAGCAGGCGCAGCGAGTGCTGCATATGATCTGCTATCCGGAGGCCGAGTTCAATATTATATCAGAGTTGGATCAGCGCTTGATGATAGTGCGCATATTGGAGCACTTGGATCAGTGGACTTTGCGCATTTCCTGGCTGGATTTGCAGCTGATGTACCGCCAATCGATGAGCAACAACACATCGGTCAGCAATAATACAGAGCTCAACGTTTGGCTGGACACGGTGGCCCGAGCGGCAATTGATGTGTTTCACATGGAGGAGGTGACGTTGCCGGGCGCACTGAAATCTACGCATAAGCCCAAGCCGTCGACTTGGCTGGTAGCGCCGCTCATTGCCAAGCTAACGCCCGCTGTGCAGGGGCGCATCTTGCGTGTGGCCGGTCAAGTGCTCGAAAGCATGAACTATTTCTCCAAGGTGTCCAAGTCCGACTGCAACAGCTCCGGGAGCGGCGACGAACGCGAGAAGAGCAACAGCTGTCACAGTAGCAACAGCTACGGCGCAGGCGGAAGCATGGCGGCTCGCAACAAGAAGATGCCGCTCAACTATCAGCCTTTCCTGGGACTGATACTCACTTGCCTCAAGGGACAGGATGAGTATAAAGAGAATCTACTTGTTTCACTCTACTCCCAGCTCTCCCAATGCCTGCAATCCTTTGCTGAGGTAAATGCCTGATATAATCCTCATAGAATCTATTGCTAATACTTGATTTCTTTTTTGGCAGCTGGACACAATTGGCGGCATCGATGAGCCGCAGGCTCGTGAGGAGATCCTCGATGCTCTGCAGCTTCGCTTTTCACTGGTGGGCGGCATGTTTGATGCCATACAAAAAAACAGCACGCCCACTACGGACTGGGCCATACTACTCGCCCAGCTGGTTTGTCAGGGTGTCGTGGATCTGAGCTGCAATCGTGAACTCTTTACCACTGTAGTGGATATGCTGGCAACTTTGGTGCACTCGACGCTCGTCTCCGATAGTCAATCGGAACGTGATGAGAATAAAAAGTTATATCTGAATTTGATGAAAAAGCTCAAAAAGGAAATAGGCGAGAAGAATAACGCTTCGATACGAGTCATACGACAACTTCTACCCCTCTACAAGCAGCCCACAGAGGTTTGTTTTCTTTAGAAACTAACCTTAAGATGTCTTTAAAAGTAATGTCTTTTCAGGTCATTGCTTGCGAGCATGCGGGCATGGATACTAAGGGCAACAAGATTTGCGACATGGACAAAAAGCAGCTGCGCATCTCGGACAAGCAGCGCATCAGCGTCTGGGACATTCTCGAGGGACACAAGAATCCCGCACCGCTCTCATGGGTATGGTTCGGTGCTGTCAAGTTGGAACGAAAGCCGCTGACTTACGAGGAGGCGCATCGTAATCTCAAATACCACACACACAGCCTGGTCAAGCCCAGTAGCTATTATTATGAGCCCTTGCCGCTGCCGCCGGAGGACATTGAGCCGGTGCCAGAAAAGATTTGCATAGTAAGTTGAAGGGGTACTCTTCACTCTGACAAGTAAATAACCGAAAATACTTTTGCAGAAGGATGAAATGATGAAGGCCGACACACCTTCGTCGGTGGATCAATCGCCCAGCGCGGTAGTTGGCACTGGACGTGGTCGGGGCAAAGGCACCACAACACGCAAACGCAAGCCAAAGGTTTCAAAGACGCCACCAGTGGTGAATACACAACAGCAGCAGCCGCAGCTGGCACCACAGCCTCAACAGCCGCCCAATGTGCAGCAACAGCAGCAGCAACAATTGCAACAACAGCAGCACATGCAGCAGCAAATGCAGCCCAACCAGATGGGACAGATGCCCATGAATATGCAGGTTCGTCTCATTAAATGTAATTGAAACTGGACAACTCTTAATACAATTTTCCAATCTAGATGAACATGCAGCAATTCGGGCCCAATGCTATGATGCAGCAACAGAATGTACTGATGCAGCAGCAGCAACAACAACAGCAACAGATGCAACAAATGGGTCCGAATCAAATGCAGCAGCAGCTCAACGTGGGCGGCAATGGCCAGCCGAATGCACAGATGAACTTTATGCAGGGACCCGGACCAGGCGGACCACAGGGCATGTCCGGCCAACAGCCGCAACAACAGCAATGGCACAATGCTCCCCAACAACAGCAACAGCAGCCGCAACAGTATCACAATCAGTATCAGCATCAACAGAATATGCAAAGTAAGTTGTTCTTGAATGCTCTTGAGATATATGAAGTTAACAATTTGTTGTTTTTGCAGTGAACCGAATTGAGCGACCGCCGCTGAATACCAACTCCAAGCAAGCATTGTCGCAGATGCTGCGCCAGCGGCAGCCGGGCTCATTCCAACAGCAGCAGCAACAGCCGCCAGGTGGATTTAATCCCATGCAGCAGCAGCCGCAACAGCAACAGCAGCAGGGACCGCAGCAACAGCAAATGAATGCACAACAGCTGCGGCAACAGCAGCAGCAGCAACAAATGAATGCACAACAGAATCCGCAGGCTGCGGCCGCCTTTAATGCCATGCAACAGCAGCAGCCAAACGTACAGCAACAGCAGCAAATGAATCCTAATCAACAGCAGCTGCAGCAGCAGCAGCAGCAACAACAGCAGCAGCAGCAATTCATGCGTGGCAACATGCGCGCCATGGCGCCTAATCAAATGGGCGGCATGAACATGGTTGGTCAGGGCATGCCGCAGAACCCGATGATGCAGCAGCAGCAGATGGCACAAGGCATGGTGGGCATGGTCAATCCAAATGCAAATCCCATGATGCAGGGTAGCGGTGCAGGTGGCAATGGCGGCGTTGGAGTTGGCGTGGGCGTAGGTGTTGGTGCTGGCGGCAACAATCCGAATATGGGCATGGGCGGCATGCCACAGCAAGGCATGATCCAGCAGCAACAGCAGCAGGTGCAGTTTCAGAATTTCCAAAATCAGTACCAGCAGCAGCAACAGCAGCAAGGCATGCAGCAGCAAAGCGGCGGCGGGGGCGGTGTGGGTGTGGGCATGGCGCCAAATCAACAGCAACAGCAGGCTGGCCTTATGAACAATTTCAATCCTCAAATGCAGCAAGCCCAGCGTAACAATCCAGACTTCATGGCAGCAGCGGTAGTTGCTCAACAGCAGCAGCAGCAACAACAGCAGCAACAGCGCGGAGTGCCTGGCGGTATGATGGCTGGCAATCGTGGGCAATATATGAACCAAGCGCCCAATGTGACCATGACCAACATGATGGGACCCGGACCAGGAGGTGTGGGCGTAGGAGTTGGACAGGTGCCGCCCTATGCCCGCCAGCAGCCGACAGGTGGCGGCAAGCCGGGCGTATTGCCTGCACAGCAACAATTCCAGCAGCAGCAACTTCGTCACCAACAAATGATGCAAATGCAGGGCATGGCCGGCGGTGGCATGGGCGGTGGACCGCAAGCAGGAGGTGGTGCGGGTGCTGGCGGCGGTGGTGGAATGGTGCAGCAACAGCAGAGCATGAATCAGCAGCAAACTCCCAACTTGGTGGCTCAGCTACAGCGACAGATGACCAACCAACCGAGCATGATGGGTCAGCAGCAACAGTACCCGCATCAGCCCCCTCCCTATTAGATATTAAAGCTTTAGTTCTGTAAGGCTGCACTTGTGTACGAATATTTATCAATGCTAAACACAATAAATAATTATTTTATTTTAAAATGCTTCGATGATGCGCGCGCCGTGCTGCCCACTCAATGCGCCCAACGATAAACGCGACTATCGATAACAAGATACCTGCGAACAGCTGTTCGCGACTTTATGAAGTAGTTTATAAGTGTGTGCGTAAGTGAGTGTTTAGTGAATCGGGAAGTTAATATCAGATTTATAGTAGATTAATTAAAAGTAGTTATAAGTGTAAAGTGAATTAGTGCAATACAATCAGTTCCTACGAATAAGACAACCAATGACCAACAATTGGCTAAAACAACAATCCACTTAACCCAATTGCAATACGGACTACGAAAAGTATTTGATTCATTGATCAACGTATTTGTACGTTTAGCATAAGAGAAGCACACTCAATTGTTTTTTCCACTTTACACTGGCCACATCAGTATTGTTTGCTTTAGTGAAGCAGGCGGACGTTTCGTTTGTTATTAACTGCCAGCAAAAGCCATGAATGAAGCACCTGAGCAGAGCAAAAAGCGTCAGAAGACGGTAAGTGTGTTTGCACCTCATTTTCTGCCAGCTGCATTCGTATTTGAACAAATGTGCCAAGGAAACAAATGGGGATTCGGTCACGAAACCCCCCAAAACGGGGCAAAGTCATATTTGAATAGCTGCCGCATTGAACAGGGGGTCTTATTGTCGTATTGCCCTATCTATTGTTATGTGCCGCGCACAGTTGGCCTAAACGTTTCCAGAACGTTATCAAACATTTTCCGCATAATTATATCCCCTATAGAATAACACACACGTAATACTCATTCTATATAAAAAAAAAATGATTTCAGTAGAGAGGGTCAGCTAGTTTACCCCTTGATATCTACACGTTTAGTTTATTTTGGCCTAAAAAGATAAGAACTTAATTACAAAAAAAAAAAAAAAATAGGAAAAAATCGTCACACCACGGAAAGAGCTTATCAGCAGCTTAATCACAGCTTTAAACGTGTCAAGATACTGTACAACATGAGCACAATTTAAATAAATTGTATTCCTACACCAACAACTTGTTGACTTGGCAAAAAAAAACACAAAATTGCCTTAAGCAAAGTGAATCAACGTGGAAATAATGGAATGAATATTGACGCTTAGCATGAAATGAATATGTATAAACTGTTACCATATGGACATTTGCAGAGCCATGTGTTTCATTGGAAGTTGCACTGACTATACTTAAATATAAAATGGACTAAAGAGTAGCTTCAGCTGTAATTCTAGAATTCCATTTTATGAAGATACGTAAAACGATGTTATTGAAAACAGAAATTCCCATGAAGACAACTTTGCAGTCTCATCATCATACATTTCATAGATAAGCATTCCAAAATAATTAATAGTTACAGAGTTTTTTTCTGTAAATTGATTTATAAAATGCCAAAGTAGAAACAAACTAAACCTGTGCAGACTTCCGACATTATATATTATAGCAATCATTTAATAAATTATACAAAGAAATGTTTTGTTTTGGAAATCTGAATTATTTCAACTTTTGTATATTAACAACTGACAAAATGTTGTAACCAAGAGACAGACTCTACTTCAGTGAAAGTTTACTTTCGGTGTTCTAGATTTCAGTTTGTAATACTGTATATATAATATATACTTATATAAATATATAGAATATAGCGTATATAGAACTACAGATTCAACACCTAACAAAAGATTTTGCAAATATTCAAAACAAGTTGGCTATCATAAAAATGCGACTTCTAAAATATATAATTTAACAATAATTTAGGTATCTAAACTAACCTTTTCTCTGCAGTACAAACGCTTAAAAAAATTTTTAAAATATTAGTTTTTATCTACATAGATATCATTTTCTAAAAAAGAAACTTATGGATATACAAACATAAGTGAGAGCCAAAAGGAAGTAGTTAATCTAATCACGAAATGAAAGATATCTCGCTGGCAAAGAAAGTTATTTTTAAAATTTAAGTTTGTATGGTGGGCATTAAAAATAAAAATATCTTAAGGGTCACAAATGTAACTGACAATCTCAATATTTTCCCTAGTAGACTGAAATATTATTGTCATGCCTTGGTAAATTTATTGCTCTGATGTATTATGAATAGACTATGAACTCTGGACTCTAATGAATCTTATATGGCCATTCTTTCATTCGCCATAAATAATATATTTATATAAAGAGAAATATGACTGTCTAATATATATATATATATAGATATCTCTTATATACCGATATTCGTTTTCTATGACACATACTTTGAAAACACATTTTAGTTTCGGCCTTTTGGCCGTCTGCAATCCGTTTGTAGACAGTTTATTGCCCCACAGATAAGGTAAACTAAACGTAATGTTAAAACTTATGCAATATGCAATCAACTGGTTTTTTTAGTGCTTGTACACTTGTTTTTATGACACACGCACACACATTTTAACTGCTTGAAATTAAAAAGAAAGTGTACTTTTTGTAGATGCCAAAGCAAATATGTATGTTGTGGGCCAGCCTTGTTAACAGCTCGAAGTTGCTTCCGTCTCTCTTTATCTCTCTCACTCTCTCTCTCTCTTTGTTATTGTTTATGAGAAAACTTGGTCAGGTATAGGTTGAATGACCAGTGAAGTAAGCCAGCCGGCAAATCTTGATTATTGTTGTCTCTTTGCGTTGTTGTTGTTGTTGTACGAGTTTAGTTAACATTTGTTTTGAGTTGATATTTGGGTCGCGGCTTCAATTTGAACAATCGAATCATATTCCTAACTTAGCTATATATATTTATATATAGCTGTTAAACAATTATTATCCGCTTGTTAGTTCGTATTGTATTGATAAAGTGCCAAGTCATATTTTTATTTAAACTGCAATTAACAACGTTGCTAGAGTTAAGGCTGCCCAATGAGCAGCTTTAAGGCAGGCCTTATGTATATTTGCAACAACTGAAGATGCTCTTAAACCAAGTGAGGTCTTTAGAGCTCGCTACATACTCGTGTGAATAATCGTAGTCCCAGCAAGCGAATTCACATAAATCTTTCATTGAAACAATTAGAACTTCTGTATTGCAACTGATGGCATCAGCTTGATGTGAGCCAGTAGATAAATTTGATCAGAAACAATTGAAATAGACTTTCGAAAGTCAAATCGGAAAGTCGGTGAAACTGAAGCACGCCCAACATGAGAAATAGAGCGACCTGTCGATGATACTTAAGAGATGCTTCAATAGGAATTCCCATCTCAGTTTCCAAATTCATCTTATAAAGAAGATAAAAATGAAATCAATTCAAATCAAATCTTGTATCAAATAATAATTAAAAATAAATCAAATAATATTTACTTAAATTTATGCCATTTCCATAAGCACTCCACAATATTTATACCCTTACACAACCGCAATTCCCGACTCACTTGTCTATCATTTTGATTGATGTTTAATAGTTTTCGTATCTCACTTAAGTCCAGGGTCTTTATGTGCTCATGGCTAATTATATTGCAGGTCTACCAGAGCATTTGCTAGTTTTAAAGGATTTGTACACTCTGTTTACATGTCTTTACATCATTTGGTTCATGACTTACCAACGGAGTCGCAGCAAATGCAATTACTAAGTTGCTTGCATGTAAAACTTAATTAATTTAAACGTGAACTTGAAGCTTTTGTGCAACTCATACAATCGCTGCCTTAGGCACGAGTGCTAATGGTGTTTATCTCTACTATTTCCTTTTGTTTTTATAATTACTATTACGTAGTTGAATACTATAAATCTGAGATGGAGATATCAGTGGCTATTATGCCGATTGCCGAAGTCGTTACGAGAGACTTCAGTTGGGTTTGGCTTTCAATTTGCATAACTTAACTATAATGTTAAGGATAGGATAATAAATCAGTATTACTCAAATTTTTATGATATTTTATATGTTATAAATATTGCACTTTTTATAAAATTGATTAAAAATATATACATTTTATTTTCCTCATACATATTATATTGTATAAAAGTAATTACTAATGGTCGTATAGGTGATATATTGTTGTAATTAGCGTGTATATAACAGGCAAAAGGAAGGTAGAAGTTATATATTACCAGAAGTTATATACAGATGAGATAGGGGTCAGCCAACCCAAGTTGACTTAGTTTTGTCCGTCTGTTTATTAGTAAGTGTACATATTTATATAGACTTGATATTGTTTTATCAAATACAAAATCAATTATATATATATTTGATTTATATATTTAAATATTATTTTTACAGAATCAAAATAAGAAATATATAAAACTAGTTTTATTTATTTATTTAATTTTAAATTATTATTATTAAAAATGATTATATATTATAAAAATTACTAGTTTTTAAATATGATTATATAGATTGAAATTTTTAACTCTTATTAAACTTCCAATGACATTTCTTCGGGCATAATGTACTCTCAAGAGGCATTCAATTTGTGCTTTAACGAGTTCCTTTTCGTGCCAATAGTTGGCCAGCAAGCTTTATATATATAATATGAATATATATAGCTATATACATATGTATAAATCTGCTTTATCCGTCTTCAGTTACGTTTTCCCACTTTTGGCTGCATTTCGTCCACGCCAGAGCGATGAAATATCAGTTGCAGTTTTGAGCTTCGGCGAGAAAGTTCAGCGGGTTTTTGGCTTTTTTTCTTCATATTTATTTTTCCCCCATTTTTTGCGTTGAGGAAAAAAGTCACTTCGAAAACTCTCACTTGTTTAATTATCGGAGTCTCGTTGCCTGGTTAGTGTCTGCTTTCTTTTTGTGCGCTATTTGTTTAAGACGCTACGGAAAATGTTTACAAAACGCGCCAATTTGCTCAGAAGTGAACACAAAAACAACAATAACAACAACAATAACAATTGTTTGTTGAATCATGAAAAGTGCAGCGATTTGGTAAGTTTGTTGTTGTCTTGGTTTTCATTTCTTTTGTTTTGGTTTGTTTATATAAATATGTAAACAATTTCTAAATCGTGCCGAATGTTGAGTCGCAAAGGTCTTGACATTGATCACTTTTTCAACTCTCGACCTCTTGAAGTGGGCCAACAAATAGTTGGCCAAAGTAAGTGGAATACTTCAAGATTTTGTTATTTATTTGGATTTCTACAGAAAACCAGAATTATTTATAAAAATCTAAAATGTAGTTTATAAGAAAATATCTTTCAATTTACTATAAATTATATTGCGAGGTATCTGTTAGTCAGTGCGAATTCCTTCAGTTTATTTTTTAAGTTTTGCACTATAAACAATTTGGTTTGCCAATATAATTTATATGGAGAGAAATTTGCTAGGCGAACCTTGGAATTTTGATTTTATCGCTTAAATTGAATTATTGAACATTCAACTTAATCAATTTTATTTATAAAAAGTTTCCAACAAAAAATCGTTAAGTAAACGTTAAACTGACTTTTGTTTTCTTTTATTTATACAAATTTGGTATTGCTTGGCCACAAGAAACTTGTATTAAATAACAAAAAAATATATATATTTTTAACTTTTTAATAATGTCTGAATAACTCAGCAGAGAATTAAAAAAAGTCATGAAAAAAATGCGTAAACAATTGTTAAACAATCTTTCATAATAATACTAATAATAATAGCAACAAAAGAAACAGAAAAACATAAACGCTGCCTGCTTGGCTTGGCAGATAGAAAAACGATCTGTAAACCAGATGGAACCGAGCTGAAAGTCAGAAGAGCGTGAAGCACTCGGCTTGACGCTCTCTCTCTCTCTCTCTCTTTCTCTCTCTCTCGGAATAGCTATCGGTGTGTTAGTTCGGGTCGGGTCGACATATAACACGGGAAATACTTTATTAAAACTTTCAGTTCGCTTTCAGCGCTCGTTGCGTGAATATTTAACTGCGATCAATTTTCCGCCCGATAATAGTCCATATTATATACACATACATATATATCTATTCCATTTCTTCGACCAGAGCCCAAGTGCAGCAAATATAACAAATTTCGTTTAGCATCAGCCGGAGAAAGTTAAACCATGCCCAATCCGCCCATTGGATTTTTTCCTCACATCAAAAGAAGGGTATGGCTGTCGGTTTCAAGAGACTTTGAGAGATCTGCACATGCGCGATCTAAGTTATTCCAAAATAAAAGACTTCAAGTGCTTTGCAAAAGAATATAAAATATGTGTTTAAAAATCAAGTTGACGTTAAGTGCGCCTTGACCCAAATTTATTTGCCAACAAAGCCTAACTATTGTAGAACTGAGTACTGAGATGAAGATCGACTCTGGCTTACCCCGTAGAGGATGTAGGACTTGACTTTTATAGTGGAAAAGTGTTTATATTTATATTGAATAAATATGTTAATAATCATAAATATGAAATTGATATGGATGATATAAATATATAATGAAGCAATTGATCTTAAGCTAAGCTTAAATGTGAAGCTAAATTAATATATACAGAATATATTATTATATATAACAAAATATTAATATAAATAAAATATTTATAAAGATCAATTCTATAAATCCATTTATTCTTTTTTAATAATATTTTTTTTACCTTTAACTAATTAATTTTAATATCAATAGAATATGGAAAAGATTTTCTCTGCTTTCATAATAAGACAATTATTATTTGTCTTAGGGCCAAGGTGTATTCTTCCACATGCCATGGGCCGACACTGACCGCTCTTTGAATGCCTTTAATATGCTTTGCCGTCATCTATCTATTGGATATACACATATACAAATACATATATATATAAATATATAATATATATATATATATATATATATATATATATATATATATATATATATATATATATATATATATATATATATATATATATATATATATATATATATATATATATATATATATATATATATATATATATATATATATATATATATATATATATATATATATATATATATATATATATATATATATATATATATATATATATATATATATATATATATATATATGGTATCATTATCTCATATTCCTCTGAGTAACAGCATTTGCGATTTTTCACACACGAGTTGGCGAGCTGGCGAGTTGCGCGTCCAAAAGGGTCAACAAACTGTGCAGATTCAGCGAATTGAACGGCACAAATAGCGCCTTAGGGTCAAAATAAGAGTCCCAAACGGGGCATGAATAATAATTTATGTTAATTGATCGAAATGCCCGCGGCTATTGAAATTCTATTATATTCGTAAATAAATCTGATTTTTTTGTCTTCTGCAGTGCCTCCAGGTCGCCACGAATGTGACGGAACAGAAGCATCATGTCACCCGAGAGACGCGAGGCAGGAACTTGGGATTGTGCCGTGGCTTCAGGGGCTGCACCGTTTGGCTGACAGGTGAGCAATGCGGTCTATAGTTACAAATAATATTGAGTGGAAGAATGAAAGATATAAAATCTAAATAGTTTAATAAATAATTCATAAAATTTTAACATATGTTATTCAACATATGAGTATTAGATAAGAATAACAAAGATTAAATTTACCTAAAAACTTTGGCCTATTATACGCAGAATGAAGCCTCCAGAGTCCGAAATTCAATTAGTGAAATATCTTATATTGATTCCATTGTAAATTCAAAGTACCAATTGAATCAATCCATATATAATATCTATTTATAATAATAGCTAATCTGAACTCAAAGCAATATATAATATGAAATCATTTCGTTACAGGTCTCAGTGGCGCCGGCAAAACGTCGATTGCCTTTGAGCTGGAAGCGTATCTGGTCTCGAGAGGCATACCCGCCTATGGCTTGGATGGCGATAATATACGCACTGGCTTGAATAAGAATCTTGGCTTCACGCCAGCCGATCGGGAGGAGAATATACGGCGGGTGGGCGAGGTGGCGAAATTGTTTGCCGATAGCGGCGTTGTCTCCATCTGCAGCTTTGTGTCGCCTTTTGCGGACGACCGTGAAATGGCCCGCAAGATACACAAGGATGCGGGTCTGAAGTTCTTTGAGATCTTTGTGGATACGCCGTTGGCCGTGTGCGAGACCCGGGATGTCAAGGGCTTATATAAGAAGGCGCGCGAGGGTGTCATCAAAGGCTTTACGGGCATTACGCAAGAGTATGAGCGACCCCAGCACCCGGAACTGGTGGTCAGCACGGATGGCTGCACGGTGCGCGAGTCTACGCAACAACTCGTCGCTCTCCTGGAGCAGGAGGGCATCATACCGCGTTCGCTGCGCGATGTGGATCTGCTGCCAGAACTGTATCCCAGCGAGGCTAGCGAAGTAGAGGAACTGAAACAAGAGGCCAAGTCCCTTCCGGCTCTGTCTATTACCACTGTTGAGCTACAATGGGTGCAGGTACTCTCCGAGGGCTGGGCATATCCATTGCGTGGTTTCATGCGGGAGGACGAGTATCTGCAGACGCTGCATTTCAACACGCTCCAAAGTGGTTTGGACGTGTCCTATCGCGAGAACCACTCGGTACCCATTGTGTTGAGCGCCAGTGAAGAGGACAAGCAGCGGCTGGAAGGCGAGGCAGCTGTGACGTTACACCACGAGGGTCAAGCGGTGGCCATTCTACGTCGCCCCGAGTTCTATTACCAGCGCAAGGAGGAGCGTCTGTCGCGCCAGTTTGGCACCAGCAACCCCAATCATCCGTACAGCAAACAAGTGTACGAGTCCGGCGACTATTTGGTGGGTGGAGAACTGTCGGTCATCGAGCGCATTCGCTGGAAAGATGGGCTCGATCAGTATCGGCTGACGCCCAATGAGCTGCGCTCTCGCTTCAAGGAGCTCAATGCGGATGCCATCTTCGCCTTCCAGCTGCGTAATCCCATCCACAACGGGCACGCGCTGCTAATGCAGGACACCAAGCGGCAGCTGCTGGAGCGCGGCTTCAAGCAGCCGGTGCTGCTGCTGCATCCACTTGGCGGCTGGACCAAGGACGATGATGTGCCTTTGCAGGTGCGCATGGCGCAGCATCAGGCGGTGCTCGATGCGGGCGTACTCCGACGCGAGGACACCGTGCTGGCCATATTCCCGTCGCCCATGATGTACGCCGGGCCCACGGAGGTGCAATGGCATGCCAAGGCGCGCATGAATGCGGGCGCCAACTTCTATATTGTGGGACGCGATCCAGCTGGCATGCCTCACCCCGACAAAGAGGCTTATCCCGATGGCAATCTGTACGATGCAACGCACGGCGCACGTGTGCTCAAAATGGCTCAAGGACTAGACAGTATGGAGGTGGGTGTAATAAAACTTTTACCTGGAATAAATTAAAAATTAACCCGTATTCTCTTACACTTAGATATTGCCTTTCCGGGTGGCCGCCTATGATAAGTCTGCCAGCCGTATGGCCTTCTTTGAGCCTCAACGCAAGGAGCAATTCGAGTTTATTTCAGGCACTAAAATGCGTACACTGGCCAAGACCGGGGCCAGTCCGCCAGATGGCTTTATGGAGCCTCAGGCCTGGAAAATACTCGCTACCTACTATCAAAATCTACCGCAGGCGTAACCCGGAGCCCAACAAAAAAAATTGAGGGCCGTCCCGCACAACAATTAGTGCAATTTGCTTAGCTATATATATATATCATGTCCTATATGTTTCCACTATTTACATATTTATATATATATATATATATATATATATATATATATATATATATATATATATATATATATATATATATATATATATATATATATATATATATATATATATATATATATATATATATATATATATATATATATATATATATATATATATATATTATGTTTGTTGTTCAATTTGTATGTATCTGAGGCGAATATCCTAATACCTGTCTCGAGTCAACTTGTCAATCCTTATCTGTATCTTTATGAGTGTGTATGTGTTTTGTGAGTGTATATGTGCGTGTGTGAGTGATTCTCGATCCTGTTTCATTATTCTAATCTAACAATTAATTGTATTTACGCTTAAGTTGTCCAATTCTATGTTTTATAGTAAGCTAAAAGTTTGTCGTCTCTGGAACTGATTTCCATAAATTCAAATGCATTTTTGTTTAAATCTATGCATTTAATAAATGACTATCGGAATTTTTATCACAACTACATACAACTATTTCTAATCGTTATTCTTTTGCTGTTTAATTGATGCCATTCCTTAAATTAAATATAAAGGTAAGTGAGCAGGTGATAGATAGTTCCACAAGTCTGTCCAAAAATCGTAAATATATAATAAATAATGCATGGTTGCACATGATTTATTTTATAAAATTGTATACGTTTAATAATTAATATTACAAGTACATACATAATTAATTAATTAATATCAAATATGCATTTAGATTTAGTTATCAATTAATTTCACAATATGTATTTTACTGCTCTGCATTTATTACTCTTCTTCGCATTGTTTTATTCGTATTGCATATGCGCATATCATTTTGAATTATTATTTCCATCTACTCGCACAAATATTAATCGTATTCATGAATTCCATTAGAGATTAACGGTCGGTTTATTGACAATGTATTATGAAGCACCCGCAACTATTAGAACTTGCAATATCTAAGTGGATCGATATAAAAATTGTGCGTCTGAGTCTAAATTGCGTCCTGCGAACTGCGAGCTACGAACCTCTCATGAATTGGCTTGAAGTTGAACGAAAAGTGTACAAATTAAATTAAACTAAATATTTATAAATGAGCATAGGTGAAGAGCAAACGGAAATGATATAATATATGAATACATATATTTATTTACTACTTTATTGTTTTGTCATTGGTTTACAAATCGTGAACAACCATGGCTGCATAATTCTTGCGACAGAAAATTTTTAAAATATACAATTGAAGTGAAAAGAAAAGTTAATTGAAAACTATAACTGATCGGAGCGGAGGGCAGGGCTAGGGGGGGTTGTATGTTTTGTTGTTACTCACAATACTCGTATTATTTTTTACTTATTTTGTTTTTGATTTTTAACGTTAAGTGAATATTGATTGTGTATAGATGTATACTGATGCATATTCCATACATTTATCCCCATCTCTCGTTCGCATATACAATTTTATATCTGTTCTATTATTATATTATTATAATTATGTATTATTTCATTACGTTGCATATTCAGGGGTGTTTGCTCGCTTTGTTGTTGTTATTGGGACTTAACAGGAGTTAAGAAAACTACTACCACATACATTATCGTTATTATTTCCACCATGCCGCATCAGTGCCACACGCACATTGCCACGTCAAAGCAAACTGCATCTGGACAGCCAACTATCCTTTGTTCGAATCTCTGTTAGCTTCAGCTGATGACCGCCCTTCGGTGGATTGTTCGCCTCCTGCACAAGTCAAATTGTTACAGAGTGTTACAATAGATCATGATTACGATTCTACACCACTTACCATACGCTTTTCCGTTTTCGCTTTGATATCACTGGCGAGCGTAAGAAAAGCCTCTTCCACATTGATGCTTGCTTTCGCGGAGGTCTCCATGAATTTAATGCCATACTCAATGGCTAACTGTTCGCCGCGTTCCTTTGAAACCTGCAAGGGAAGGTGTTGATTACGTTTTATAATTCAAATTTAAAATACTGTGGATCTCAATGTTACCTGTCTCTTATCGTTCAGTTCACATTTGTTGCCCAGCAGCATTTTCTCGACATCAGCGGCGGCATTCTCTTCGATGTTTCGTATCCAATTCTTGATATTCTCAAACGATTTCTCCTGTGTTATGTCATACACGAGCATAATACCCATGGCACCTCTGTAATATGCCGTGGTGATCGTCCGGAAACGCTCCTGGCCAGCAGTGTCCCTAAAATGAAATTCAAGTAAGGCATTAATAACATAAGATTGTCTTTTATTGATGACTTACCATATTTGCAATTTGATTTTCTTGTTATCCAATTCAATTGTTCTAATTTTAAAATCGATACCTGCGAATAAAGTGAAATAAAGGGAAGAGAGAAGACACGTGATGAGTGAAAACACAGCAATAAATTTGTTTAAATCATTTTTGGCAGCTGGGTTCCTCTCCTCCATCTGCTGCTAGAGAGCTGACATACATGCATGCATACATAGACATAGACATAGACTAAGGCTACAAAAGAGCGCAAGAGACAGCAGTTGAAAATACGCAATTGATTCGAGACGTTGGCGTCGTTAAGTAAATAACCCAAATTGGAATTAGTGCAGGGAAATGTGCCAAATATATAAATAGACAAATTGCTGAGCTCGTGCCATGTGTGTGGGTTGTGTCTCAATGCTGCTTCAAGCTGATAGAACCTCTCTCAATGGGACTTAACTGTATAACAGATGCTTATCAGCTGGCAACGAACGGGCGCTAGACTTGAAGATTGTCTAAAAACAAAACAGGCGATTGTGGTGCAATGACGCTGGCTTAAACAAACAGTGTTTATCGATTTCTATTTCGTATACAAAATGATATCTCTATATGATTGGTATTTTTGTATGTTAGCTACGCATTTAAAAAAAATTCTTAGATTGGTCACTTTCTTTTTCTCTTTTGACTTTGTTTATGATGTGTTATTGCTGTCCCCTTTGCACTACGTCCTTGTCCGTAGCACAACAACAACTTCATCATCAACGATATAATTATGACAAATAACATTACTGAGAACAAGAAAAAGAGCATACAAAATGAGTCACGTATTAGCGTATGTCTCTCTGTGTGCATGCTACTTACAGCTGAGCCAAGAGACGAGATTGAGAGCATGAACATGAATACGCAAATGTGTATGTGTGTGTGTGTGCGTTGGGATGTGTGAGTGTTTGTGCGATTGCTGCCCGGCGGCGTCATAATTAATTAAAAAAATTCACAGAGCAAAAGAGCGCAATCGAGAGAGCGAGATAGACAGAGAGAGAGAAGGAGCTATGTTGATTACTGAGGATGACTGATGATGTATGCACTTTGAAATGTTTGGTTTGTTGGCTGATGTTGATAATGTTATTGTTTCTGTTCTCGTTGTTGTATCTGTGTTTTGTATACATGTTGGGTGTTGATAAGACTTACCTATTGTGGATATAAACGTCGTATTGAAAGCATCCTCGGAGAATCGAAACAATATGCAGGTTTTGCCAACTCCAGAATCACCGATCAGCAGCAATTTGAACAGGTAGTCGTACGTTTTGGCCATTATATTTCTGTTGTTTTTGTATTTGTGTTTGTATGATTAAATCACAGTTTTGCTTCGTGTTGTGCCAGGTCCTTTCGTTAAAGATACTGATAGTTGCTCTTTAATTCTTCTCTTCCTTTTTGGCGTTATCGTCCACGTCGATAACTGCTGGTGATGCTTTTGTTATATGGCGGTGGTTGGTAATCAGTGGTTTTCGATTAATATTACACACTATGCTAATGTCGGCGATTAAATTACTATAACTGGCTATTGCTGCTGCTGCGGGTTGGTATTAATTTATATGTACGTAAGGGTATGTATAAAAAATTCATAGACGTAACCACACACAGCAGACACAAATAAACACACGCAAGCACGCACAGGTTTTTTCAGCTTTGACTGTGGTTTTCTTTTGTGTGTATGTCGAAAAATGGCGACGTAGTTTAAGCACTTAAAATTGCAGTAGTAAATGGACGCGCGCTGTTTTACATTTGTGTGTACTGCATTTGCAACTGTGTGTTGTGTTGTTGTTGGTTACACGTAAAAATTACGCTTAATTATTGCTTTCTAATTACGCCCGAACAATAAATGATTGGTACGTAGCAGTGTTGTGTAGGACGAAACGAGACGATTTACGATTTATCGATAATCAGTGTTGTCAAACGCGCTTAGGCAACTTTTCAGACAGCTGTTCGATTGTAATGAAACTGCCAAACAGCTGCTTATTTCCTAATGTCCCAAACTTACAGTATTTTTTATGTAACGAGCGTGGTCACACTGGGCGCAGATAGTTAAAAATTATAAGCGAACGCGAAACTAGTAAAGCAATGAAAGTGTGACAAAAAAAAACAAGTGTTTAACAAAATAAAATATAAGAAAAACTTGCTTTTTGCATGTACATGACTCTGTGTCTGTGATTTACCCTCAAGGCCCGACAACGGCAACAAATAACATAAACAAATGTAAGAAGTGAAGTCACAAGACGACGACGCCAGAGCAGCAGCACTCAAGAATTTGCCGTAGGCAAATATGGGTACAAAAGAATCTAAACATGCTTGCATCAGTTACGAGGATGCAGTCAAACGTGGTAAGTGCTAACCTACAAGACACACAGGTGCAGCTGCACAGGTACAGGTGCTCGCTGTGTGTTCCAGACAACAAAAAACGGGGAAAAAATGGGTCATTCAAGTACTTGTTTCTAGAACAAAAACAATAATAATATGCACCAATACAGATGTAATTACACTATCGATTCTATTGTTGTTTCTACACTACTTCCATGATTTTATTGCTGCCCTTTTTGTTGCTGGACACAGCTAATTCTTTTCATTTTCGTCTTGTTCTATTGAGATTTTTTGTGCAAATTTCAACAGTATGTGTGTGCGCGCTCGTGTGTAAGTGCTTGCATGTGTGTGTATGAGTATTTGCGTCGTCGCCTTCAGTGACGTCACAATAGAAAAGCACAGCAGCAACCGCGTTTTTCTCGTGGCGGGGGCAGGAATGTTGTGCTGAGACAAAGCAAAATTGCAGACAAAGCATGCAATCAAACAGAAACAGTTAATATTTATTGTTGCTTCTCTCACAGCATTTGGAGTTTGTTGTACACGCAATGACGTTTAAGTTTCTGTTGACTTCTCTAATTTCTCTCGCTTCGCATTGGCGTTCATCTCGCTGTTGTTCTTGTCGCTGCTGTTCTTCTTGTTGTTGTTGTATTTTTATGGCCAGCCGCGAAGGCAAAGAAAACGAACGTTACTGATAAGATGGCCCCGTCCACATACATACATATGTATGTATGTTTGTATTTACCTGTACCTGTACGGCCATACTTGCTGTCCAGGTGCGGGTGTCCATTGTTGACGTTGTTGTTGTAGCTGCTGTTGTTGTTGTTGTTGTTGACACAAAGCTCTTCAAGACCGGTTTGTTTCTTGTGAAAACGTATGCAAGTCCAGTTCGGACCATTGTGGAAATATACATACCTTCCCCCCAACTTTCCCTCTCTCTCTCTCTCTGTTTGACTCTCTGCTATGCACATCATAATGCAAAGCAATGCAGAAATTTCTGTCAATTCAGCAAAAACAACAACAGCAGCAAAAACCTGCTATGAAATACCGTTGGTCGCGTGACGTCGCTAAGTAAATAATTCTTTGCAATCACAAAATTATTCCGCATTGCCTTTTCATGCTCAATTTGTGATTATGAATTGCTGCCTATGTTTAGCTCGTACCGAGCCACGCCCAGTAATTCTAGGCGCCCCTTCTCAGAACTCTATTAAAAGTGGACTTTATTGTGTAGTTAATTGATTACGTGTATTAAGTTTAAAGCGTTTTGTTTGCTTGTGCTTTTCTGTTTACTGGCTTTAACGTAGCGACTTTTAATTACCTTCCCGTCGTACACACTCATAATGAGCAGGCGAATGCATGACTCCCAACCATATACTATAGACGTTGCATTTGGGATTTATTTTTTATACATATGTGACTAAGCACTTCTCAAAGAACGAGCTTATACTAAATTTCAACTGAATGTGCGAAAATCGTTTGCTTTTAATTATAATTATACGAGTTATTAGTCGTTGTGGGAAACCAGGCTAAAAATATCTCTTTATGCCGAAGAGAGTTCACAGTTTGAATGAGAAATAATATTTGATGAATAAAGCAGTATTTTAGTATTTTGGTACACTCGAATACTCAAGAATTTTATTGGCTAGTGTTAAACGAATTTCAGCAATAATCAATAAAATATTAATCTAAAGATTGTCGATCTTTTTTAGTTCTCTTGAGGAAAGTACAAGTTATCTCAATTTAAATGGTTTAACCCATTTGTTATTTATAATTCAACTCATATCTCTTATATAATTGATACAGTTAGCGACGCCGAGTTGCGCCGTCTTAAGGACGCCTTCAAGAAGTCAGCTGGCGTGGGCCGGCTGTATCTCAGTCGCAATGCATTCCAGCAGGATGTGCTGTGCGAGGGTGTGCCCCCCAAGATTACGGACATGCTGTATGTCGCCTGTGGTGGCACACAGCGCGGCATATCATTCAAGGAGCTACTGTGTGGGCTGGTGCTGATCACACGCGGCACTCAGGAGGAGAAAACCAAGTAAATTGATCTCTAAAATATATAATTATTATCATAATTAATATTCTTATTCACCCATCAACAGATTTCTGTGGAACCTCTATTGCAATGACGCTGGCACCTACATCATCAAATCTGATTATGTGCGCAATGTGAGCCTGGCGCCCTTCGAGAGTGTCTCCTTGTTTACCCAGGGCGAACGTGTCAACTTTGAGCAGTTCCAGGACTGGATAGTCAAACATCGCAATGCAACAGTCCTGTCCAAGTGGCTGCTGGCCGACAATTGCGTCAGTCTCACCTCTGAGCTGGAGACGCCCACCTTCTATCAGAGTCTGGCCGGGGTTACGCATCTTGAGGAAAAGGTCAGCTCAGCTAGATGCCTTACATTAAATGATATATCTACTATCTCTATCCTTATTACAGGATATTGGCGATTTAGAGAAGGAGTTCTGGCGCTTAAAGAACGTTTCGCAGAATGGCCAAATCGATTTACAATTTTTGGGACCGCTCATTAGTCCACCGATACCAAAGAATGCACTGGCCGGTCTTTTTAATGCGTTTGACGAAAATCGGGATGGCCACATCGATTTTAAAGAGCTTTGCTGTGGCGTCAGTGCCGCTTGTCGTGGACCCGGCGTTGAGCGCACCCGCTGTAAGTACAGCTGACGATAATCCTTGCGCAGTTTGACACATTTCTTTCCTTTTCATAGTCTGCTTCAAGATCTTCGACGTAGATCGCGATGGTGTGCTCAATCACGAGGAGACGCTGCAAATGATCAATGTGCTGTTATTCGTCGCTAAGGAGAATCGTGATGCGCAGCAATTCAAGGATTTGAGCGAGCAACATGTGATCAGTGATCTGCTGAAGTTTGCCCAGCTCAGGAGTCCAGATGGGGTGCCCAGCACGCTTACACGTGACAATGTTGCGCTGACAGCGGAGGATTTCATGATATGGAATGTGCAGGGCGGTCTGCGGCTGATGCAGCCACTGCTGGACCTAATCTTCGAACTGTGCCACATCGTGTTTGGCCTGTGGCCGCAATGCAAGCACATGGAATACGACATTGTGCGCGGCTGGCTGCAGCGCGAGGAGCGACGCCCCTACCAAGTGGGCCAGTTCTGGTATTTGATATCGCGTGACTGGTGGCTCAACTGGATGCAGTACACGCAGCACACGTCTCAGACGTGCGACTACTGCAAGCGGACTGCCAGCCAGCGGAGCACCGTCGACGAGGCGCTCGTCTGTGATGAGAGCTTCAATACGCACAGCCTGGAGCAACACGATAGCTATTCACTGGGATCTGTATCCGGCAGCAGTGGCATTTCCGCCGGCCGGCACTGCGGACACCACCGCCCGGGTGCTATTGACAACAGCAATCTAATCACCACCAATCCCTATCGCAATGTGCGTACGCTGACAGGCGAAGGCGGCCATCTGAAGCGAGATACGCCACTTGTGCAGAATCACGACTTTGAGCTGGTGCCGAAGTCGCTTTGGAAGGCGCTGAATCGGTGGTATGGCGACAATCTACCGTTGCCCAGACAGGTAATACAGCAGGCCATATACATTCCGTTCTCGAGCTAAGCTTAATTTCCTCTCTTACAGGTCATACAACCACCGAATTTAGAGGTAGAGCTAGAGCTGTATCCACTGAATCTGCGCATACTGCTGCACCAGGTGCAGACTGCGCCCAACAGCGCCGGCTCAGGCACACAAATCACCAGCTGGGGCTCAACGACTAGCGGTGGCTACGGCGTCTTGGCTTCTGGCGGAGGCTATGCGGCCATTGCAGCCAGCAACGTACTTCAGCCGCCCAAACGTTATTTGGCGTATACGGCTGCATTCAGTCGGCTGGCCACAGTACGTCAGGTGGGTGAGTTTCTGTGCGGCCAGCTGCGGTTGAAAACGGAGGATATACGACTGTGGCATGTGCCGCCATCGAGCGCATCGCTGGATAATAGTGCCATACTGTTAGAGGAGGATACAATGTGCCTAAAAGAGCTGCTGATACGTGACAACGATCAGCTGCTGCTAGAGATACGTAACAAAGATCTAACCTGGCCCGAGGAGCTCAGCTCGCTGGCCAGCACGCAAAGCGGTCAAGTTGGTGTCGGTCCGGGCGATCGACGGCGTCTAACGCGCACCTCCATCATGTCCGTACACGCGCCAGGCGCCACTGGACTCCATAATCTGGGCAACACCTGCTTCATGAATGCGGCACTCCAAGTGCTCTTCAATACACAGCCGCTGGCCCAATATTTTCACCGACAGATGCATCGCTTTGAATTGAATGCGGCCAATAAGCTGGGCACACGCGGACAACTGGCCATGCGCTATGCGGAGCTGCTCAAGGAAGTGTGGACGGCCACGACACGCTCTGTGGCGCCGCTCAAGCTGCGCTTTTGTGTGAACAAACATGCACCACAGTTTGCTGGCGGCGGGCAGCACGACTCGCAAGAGCTGCTTGAGTGGCTGCTCGATGCACTGCACGAGGACCTCAACCGTGTGATGGAAAAGCCGTATAGTGAACTGAAGGACTCCGATGGAAGGCCGGACAAGATTGTTGCCGCCGAGGCATGGTCGCAGCATCATGCCCGCAATCAATCCATAATCATAGACCTATTTTATGGACAGCTGAAGTCAAAGGTCAGCTGCCTGGCCTGCGGTCACGAGTCAGTGCGTTTCGATCCGTTCAGCTTGCTTAGCCTGCCCCTTCCCGTGGAGAACTACGTGTATCTGGAGGTGCTTGGTAAGTCATTTACAATATCATTTTCTGAATGCAATATCAATCTCTGTCTACATCTTTGCAGTGATTCTATTAGATGGCAGCATTCCAATTAAGTACGGTCTGAGACTTAACTCGGAATGTAAGTACGGAGACTTAAAGCATAAGCTGGCCACGCTGTGCCCGCTGCAGCCCAGCCTCATGCTGGTGTGTGAGCTCTGGAACTCGCAGATACGTCAGGTGGTTGCTGATGAGGAGAAGCTGCGCACACAGAGCTCCAAGGATTTATACGTGTATCAGTTGCCCGAGCAGAGCAACGTTAGAACGCGCTCTAATTCAGCGCTCAGCATGCACATTGAACAGGGTCTCAAGGACATACAGCGAAGCTCTGGTAAGTGAGCTCCACAATGTTCATAAAGAGTCTCATCAGTTGACATAAAACTCTTGCTTGCAGCGCTCATTACGACACAGGACTCGCTGTCATCGCTTAGCACGCTGCAGACATCGAATCGATCCTCGTCACGTGCCATCTGCAATGGGCATATCAGCGATGGGCAGGACCCAGCTGGCCCTGATGGCGGCCATGAGTTAACCAAATACAGCAGCGCCAACGCCAACATCAGCAGCGGCAGTGTCGGCCACATGCACGAACTGCAGCCAGATGATGCCGGAAAGGTAAGCCGGTGCTTTGGAAAGAGAGAGTGCATGCCCCACAGTCTTTTTTGCTTCAAGGTATGGCTTCTAAACTATATTAACATACACGTATTTAATATGTTAGATTCATGGACCCCTCGACGGGTTGCTTTCAAAATGATATTTTGTCCAATTCCCCATTGCCTAGGATAAACTCGCTCCAGCGACGAACCCCTGCAAAAAAAACGAAGATTATCAAGATTTTCAAAATCAATATTCCGGCGTAACTGGCCTTCAATTTCGCCCCCTACGTCTATTGTCGCAATGCATATTTAAGTCGATATCGTAAAAATCTACATATATTAAATACAATATGTTAAAAGAACAGTTGCCGTTTCAGTTTCTGTTTCTGTTTGGTTTGTGGGCCACCTACCTATAATGTACAACAACCAACCACCCACCCACACCTGTCTAAACTTCTAATTGTTCTTTGATTTCGTATACAACGCACTTATTCAACCACTAGTCTAAATCTCCTGAGTATATATTCTCGTATTCTGTAGTCTTTTGTTATCTCTATGCTCCTCCTAATACTAATACACACATCTTTAATTTGTTGATGGCTATAATCCAATATCTATATGTAAATTTTTGCTTTGAACTATTCCTAATATTCTAGACTCACCACAATTAGCTTATATCGTTATCGTTATCTTTACCGTTACATCGAGTATGCAAACTTTATAATTTCTGTACATTTGCCTTCCGTCATCAGTGGTACAAGTAGCCAATGGACACTTTCATAGCTTTTCAATTGTACGCAAGGGTGATTCACTATATAATTTATGATTCACTATATAGTTTTCGATTCCAACTATTCACGATCAATCTAATTTGCTAATGTATAAGTCATTAACTCATCGAGTGAAAAGTTTCCTTAATTTCAATATTGAACCTCTTTCACACATATATTTCAATACAATTCTCGAATCATCCTCTTCTGTACACATTGCAAATGCTATTCTCCTCATTTCCGCCACAGAAACTACCAACAACTATGCCAACTAATTAAAAGTACCAATTTTAATATATGTTCTTATATATATATAGTATATATACATCAGCTAATTTTGAAAACACCCGCAATAAACAAATATTTTCCGATTTTTGTAGATTTTTGAGCGTTTATCCTAGTTTATTAAAATGTTGCCTTTAATCGAGTAGAGTAACTGTTAATTGTTTAAATTCCATGAGCTTTTTAAATACCCATTCACACACACAAAACTTCACTCACACACTTGCATAACTTTAAGTTAGTCACAACTAATGCAAAACATCCGAACAGGAGTCACTGATCCTCAGCTGCAGCCCGGAGAACACTTTCATGGACGACGCGGCCGCGCAACAGAAGCGCATCTCCTCCACCAAGCTGCTGCACACGGAAAGCAACACGAGCTCAGTGTCGTACACGAATCACTCTGGCGAGAACTCCATGGAGAGTTCGCTGACGGAGCCGATGCCAGTGGCGGAGCTGGCTGCTAGTCGACATGGCAGCAACAGCGATGACGGCGCCTCCTTTCGCACGAACAACGAGCAATCCAGTGGCAGGAGCACAGCTCATACGCTGGGCGTCAATAGCTTCGATCGTGACGCAGACGTTGATGATGATGATGACGACGACGACGATGAGCAAATCGAGGGCGAGGAGCCGGATCAGCAAATAACCACCTCGCAGCCGGAAAGCACGAGCGGCAATCAAACCACCAGCGGTGTGTACTCGCGCCGCTCCTCGCAGCCCTACAAGGTGGGCAAATATCTGGTGGCTGTCCATCGCAAAATCACGCGCCAGGACAGTTATTTCCTCTCCTACCACAAGACCCGACCCAGCCTATTTGGCGTGCCGCTGCTAATACCGAACTGTGATGGCGGCACCCATAAGGATCTGTACTGCGCCGTCTGGCAGCAAGTTAGCCGCCTGCTGAGTCCACTACCAGCCACCACCGAACAAGCTAATCATGCTGCCGACTGGTAAAGATGCACACAATTCCATAAGTAATGATTCCACAACTAAGATCTTTCCGTACTCGCTTGCAGTGATGACAGTCTCGGCTACGATTTTCCCTTCACACTGCGCGCTGTCAAAGCGGACGGTCTCACCTGCGCCATTTGTCCCTGGTCAAGTTTCTGTCGCGGCTGCGAAATTCGCTGCAATAATGACTATGTGCTCCAGGGCGCTCTGCCTCCCATCAACTCTGTGGCCAGTAAGTTACATTGAAACTGCAAAAGAACATTAATCTCTAGTCGGGGTTTCCTTCTAGACAACGTCGTCGGCCCACAAATGAATGCTAAATGCCCATCGCTACCAAATCTGGAGGCCAAACGGACAACGGAGTACACCACATCGCTATCCTACACACCTACAACAAAATATTTTGAAGACTTTACCATTGCTATCGACTGGGATCCAACCGCAGTGCATTTACGCTATCAGAGCACTTTGGAGCGCGTAAGTGAACAGACTTGAATGAGGATAAGTATGTATTTTTGTATATTCATTGATTTATTGTTAAACAGCTTTGGATCGATCATGAGACTATTGCTATATGCCGACGGGAGCAAGTGGAGCCCGTTGATCTGAATCATTGCTTGCGCGCGTTTACCTCCGAGGAGAAGCTGGAACAGTGGTATCACTGCAGCCACTGCAAGGGCAAGAAGCCAGCGACGAAGAAGCTACAAATATGGAAATTGCCACCGATTCTGGTAAGCGGTTTCTCGACTTTTGCAAAACTAAATTATGATATTAATTATGTTGCTACTGCTGCTTAGATTGTGCATTTGAAGCGTTTTAATTGTGTCAATGGCAAGTGGGTAAAATCACAAAAGGTTGTGCACTTCCCCTTCGATGACTTTGATCCCACGCCCTATTTGGCCTCTGTGCCACAGGAGACCATACTGCGGCACAAGGAGCTGCTTGAGCTGAAGCGGGATTTGACAAGCGTCAGCAATGAAATTCCTAGCGAACTTGATGAAGTCGATGCCAACGACAAAGCAGCAGGAGATCACCCTCCTCCAGCTGAAGAGACAGCAAATGAGAAGGTCGAGACAGCAAAGGAAACGCCGCTGGCCTCAGGCTGCGTTCTGCGCCAGAGCAAGTCGACCAATTCAGCCCGACGACAGCGGCTCATTTCCACGAGCCTCACAAAGACGCCTATTGTTGACGGGGAGTTCGAGGACTATCATCAGCACAAGCTGCACGCGGATGTTGATGAATTCGATCCCAAATACAAGCTGTACGCCGTGGTGGTAGGTCACAACCAACTACTAACTCATTGATGACACCCACTGATGAGCCTTTGTTTTTTCAGTCGCATTCTGGCATGCTGAACGGTGGTCACTACATTTCCTATGCATCAAATACAACTGGTTCCTGGTATTGTTACAATGATAGCTCCTGTCGCGAAATATCGCAAAAGCCGAACATAGATCCGAGCGCCGCCTATTTGCTGTTCTATGAGCGCCAGGGTCTCGACTACGAGCCCTACCTGCCCAACATCGAGGGACGAGCGCTGCCCAACGCCGCCAACCTGCAGTTGGATGTGGACGAGTCGGAGAGCGAGCTTAAAAAACTATGCACAATATCATAATATTGTATTCATATTGTTGCAAACTGCGGGAAGCAGCACTACAGGCTTAGGGCTTAAGGCTATGATGGAGGTTCTTTAATTGCTTGAGTTTAATTTTATATATAGGATATGTGTGAGTGTGTATCTGTGCGTGTGCTTGCGTGTTTGTGTTTTTTGTTTGTTATTTACTATTCTAAGCTGATTTGCTGTTCTAGTTTAAGTTGCCCACAATTTCTAGTTTTAGATCCAAACATGCTTGAAGTTTTTGTTGTTGTGAGCAATCGCACATTCGCGTTGCAAATGTGATTTCGTTTAATGTACCATATTCCATACCATATGTACCATACAATGCTATATATTATTATTATTTTATAACTATATGTGTAGATTCAAACTTAGTTCGCATATGCTTTGTTTTTGTCAGTTTATTATTAGATTATTTAATGGCGAAGTTTGTTTGTTAAATTTGTTTATTATTTTTTTAAAATTATTATTAACGTTTCCTTTGTTGTACTTCGTATTATGTATTAGGCCATTAGAGCCCGCTTGTAATTAATTATAATTACTCGTATTTGTATATGCATATATACAGAATATGCAATTCCATTTATTTGTAACTATTGTAAATATTGGAATGGAGAACGATATTGCGTCAAAGGATGTCGAAACCTTGATATTAATTAGCAATATTTTCTTAGCTACGAGTGAAAGACCCAGAATATTCGCCTTCATTTTTGAGCCCCACTCATAATTGTGAGATCTGCGTTGCGCTTATCAAATGACTTCATTATGTTTAATAACAATGAATTTGATATTTACAAATTGCATATATACATATGTATACACACACGAGTATATATATACATACAAACTTAACTAATTTATACTTAATATACAATATTAATACAGAGCAACAAAGTTACGAGTATCAAATCAAATAAAAGTCTGTCGCTTGAATCAATTTTCACTTATTGCATAGCCAAGGGCGGGTGGACTTACCTTTTTTAAAGTGGATTTTGAATTAAAACTGATCCATTTGAGAACATAATGCCATAATTCGAATGCGTTCAACGTGTTATTACATCCTTCAGAAATATTTCTTCCAATAATATTTTAAAAAATATAAATTTTTATCTTTTACATATCCTCAGCTTTCTATTTCCCAGTATTTTATGACCCAATAAATAAAACGTCAAATGTGATTTTGGTTTGCAATGGAATCGGATTTATATATTGTATATGCAGCTATATAAAAGTAATTCATATAGCAGGTAAATAAGCATTTAATATAATTGTCATTTATGATCGGCCATGAGCAGCCAAAATTTACTATTTATAGAATACGGTAAATTGTGAATGGTTAATTAATTAATTCATTTCGTTTCATTGCAAGAGTTTTTTGATAAATATTTTAAGTGTGTATTGGGTATTGGGTATGCATATTCTGCTTTTAATATACGTAGCGTTAAATTCTTAGCTGAAGAGTAATTAATTTCCATGGAATTTGAATGCGTTTGTGGTGCTCAGGTGCCACCGGCGTTGTTGGACAGCTGCCCGGGCACAGAGAACTGCGGTCGAAAGTTGGCAAAGTTCCCAGCGGGTCCCCCAGTGAATGCCGGCAAGGTGGTGCCCTGAAAGCCGGCCGGAAATTGTGCCATCAATTGAGCTGTAAAATCAATAAAACACAAGTGGGTTAAAAGCAATCCAAATATGGATATATGGAGAGATAGAGAAACCTACCCGCATTGGAGGCATTGCCAGCGGTGGCAGCCAAACGCGATAGAATGGAACGCTCCGACATTTGCAAGCGCTGTGCGACTGGTGGTATGCGTGCCAGGGTGGCGGGCAAGCGCGAGACGTCGCTCTTCATGTCGGACAGCAGCTCCTCCAGCTGATTGAGCACCTTGTGCAGCACTGCATTGGCCGGCTTATTGCCGGCCAGGGATTCCTTGCTCAGATGCTGATGCGATTCGGCCAGGCATTCGACCTCGGCAAAGCGTGCGTTGAGCGACATAGCCGGATGGCTGGGATCCTGGGCAAGATTCAGGAAGGCTGCACGTCGCAGCTGCTCCTCAATGACCAGCGCCTGTTCGAGCAGCTTGAAGCGGCGTGCCAAGAATTTGTTCTTTATCTCCAGGAAGTTTCCCTTGCCCACGTCCATCTTGAACGGCTCATTGATGATGGCAAAGCGGATATCGTTCTGAATGTCCTGCCAGCGTCCGTAGCCGTGTGTGACAATGCCCGCTAGGAGCCAGTAGTCATGGCGACGGTGCCAGATCTCGTATTCGCGGCCGGGCACAGCTGCCTTCTCCTCGTTCAGCCACAAGGTGTGGAGCTCGGTGAAGCCGCCATCGGCAATGTTGAACATGAACTTGCGCTTGAGCACCTCGAGGCTGTCCTCCACCAGTTTACCTCCTGTGCCTGCGACAGCGGCATTCTTTTGATCCTTGGGCGAGTTGGCATTCGCATTGGCATTGGCGCTGGGCTTCTCCAGCTCACCATCCTCTTTAACAATCATTACGTCGTCGTCGTCATCATCAATGATGTTTGTGGTGGTGCTGGTGGTCGGATTGGTTGCCGGCTTCTCCTCTGCGACCTTCTCTTTGTCCTTTTCCTTGTCGTCGCTCTGCTCGGTTTTGGGCTCCTCCTTGGGTGTGGCCTCTGGCTGCTCCTTGCCCTCCTCCTTGGGCTCCACTTTGGGTGTTTCGCTCTTCACGCTTGCCTCACCCGACTTGGCCTCGCCCTCGGCAGACGACTCTTCAGCCTTCTCTTGCTTTATAGCCGGATCGACCGCCTTCTTATCCTCCTCAGCCTCCGGCTCTGATTTGGGTTCCTGTTTTTCAGGCGTTGTCTTCTCCACAGCTGCCTTGTCTTCGCTCTTCTCCGAAGCAGGCGCCGGACTGGGCGCAGCGCTCGTTGCTGGCGTCGCACTGTTGCTGGTCGTAGCGCTCTCCGCCGGCGGCTTGGCTGCAGCCGGTGCAGCGGGATCCACTGCAGCAGCCTCCTGCTTGCCGGAACGCACTGGCTCGCACGGTTTGAGTATTAGCTCCGGCATGCTGTAATAGCCGTTGATGTGCTCGAACTCCTGCACCTTCTTGCGTATGAGTGACATGACGCCAATGCGCGTGAGCACATGCTGGCGCGAGAGACCCTCCCGGGGCACGCCGTCCGCAAAGGTCTCGGCATTGTCGGCGCCCGGCTCGCACAGGTGTCGCATGAAGAGCGAGACGTAGGCCTTGAAGTTGCGCTCGGACTTGCCGCGCAAGTCGCGCACCAGCCACTGCGAATTGAATGCGTCCTGGGGCGGCATGCCGTACCGCATGATGGCGTTGAGGAAGCTCTTGCGCTGCCTGGCATTGAAGCCCAACACCTCAATGTTGCCGCCGACACGTGCCAGCAGCGGCGGCAGAGGACGATCGTCGCGTCGCTCCAGTCGTCGCTTGGCCTTGCGCTCGCCGTTCTGCTCGTCAAAGTCGTCGTCGCCGCCATCCTCGTCGCTGCCGCCAGAGTATTCCGAGTTGTATTCGCTGCCATTGTCCTGCCAGTTGGAGTCGTCGCGTGCTGTGTCCGCGGCAACCACACCTCCGTCCGTGTAGTTGACCTGCTTGCGGACGCGTTTGCCCTTGCCCAAGGTGCGGCCCACGTCCTCCTGGTGCTGCTCGTAGTGGTGGCGCAGCAGTTTGACCCAGTAGGCGGGATCCGAGTTCTCGGCATCTTGCTTAATGATCTCCGTCTCCTCCTCTTCCTCCTCCTCCTTAGTGGCGTACGATGCCACCTTGAAGGAGGACAAATACTCATTTGCCCAGGACTCCTTCTCTTCAATACCGCGATTTGTGCGATCCAGCAACTCCGCCACGGCCTTGTCATCGTAGTGGATGGCCTCCTCCTTGTCATCCTCCTTGAAGAGATCCTCCGTGCCAAAGCGCAGAATATCGTCCAGCTCTTGTTTGGTGAAATTGGCACCCTTGCCGCCCATGCCGGGCCGCACCACCAGATGGGTCAGCATCATCTTGCGCTTGGCCACCTGCGTGACGCGCTCCTCGACCGAATTGCGTGTGACGAAGCGATAGATCATCACCTTGTTGGCCTGCCCGATACGATGGGCACGCGAGAAGGCCTGAATATCGTTGTGAGGATTCCAATCGGAGTCATAGATGATGACCGTGTCGGCGGTGGCCAAGTTGATGCCCAAGCCACCGGCGCGTGTGCTCAACAGAAAGACAAACTGCTGTGCTCCGGGTGCATTGAATCGATCGATGGCTTCCTGACGGACAGTGCCCGTGATGCTGCCATCGATGCGCTCGTACTTGTACTGCTCGCCCTCGAGGAAGTCCTCGAGTATGTCCAGCATCTTGGTCATCTGCGAGAAGATGAGCACACGATGGTTCTGTGCCTTCAGCTGCTTTAGCATCTTCGAGAGCAGGACCAGCTTGCCGGCTGCCTTGGTGAGTGAATTGATTTCGTAGATGCCCCCCGCAGAGGTGGGCGCCTCCTCGGAGCCCGAGGGAAACAGATAGGGATGATTACAGCACTTCTTCAGATCCATCATGATGTTGATCAGGGAGCAGGAGCCGCCGCCGCTCTTCGAGTTGAGCGCCTCGTAGTTCTTGGTCAGGATGAACTTGTAGAACTTCTTCTGCATGGCCGACAGCTCGACGCGCACAATGAACTCCGACTTGGAGGGCATGTTCTTCAGGACATCTGTCTTCAGGCGACGCAGCATGTGCGGTCCCAGCATCTCGTGCAAGCGCTTCACCTGCTCCTCCTTGGATACGTCCGCAAACTCGCCCTGGAAGGCCTGCAGATCGTTGAACTTGTCGCGGCTCAAGAAGTTGAGCAAGTGGAACAACTCCTCCAGGTTGTTCTGCAATGGGGTGCCAGTGAGCAGCAGCTTGTAGGCAATCGAGTAGCTGTTTAATATGCGGAAGAACTTGCTCTGGTTGCTCTTCAGGCGATGGGCCTCGTCCACCACCAGCACCGCCCAGTCAATGCTGCCCAGGCAGGGCGCATCCATCGAGATCAGCTCGTAGCTGGTCAGCAGCACGTTGAACTTGTATTGGGTGGTGCGCAGGCGCGACACCTTCGTGCCCCGGATAGCGCCCTCATCGAAGGTCAGCTCGTTCTCGCGGATCACGGCACGCGAGTCCTTGTCGCCAATGTACGTGATGCAGTAGAAGTCGGGCGCCCACAACTCAAACTCACGCTCCCAGTTGACCAGCGTGGAGAGTGGCACAGCCACCAGGAAAGGGCCGCGGCAATGGCCCTCCTTGTAGAGCGAATAGAGGAACGTTACGGTCTGGATGGTCTTGCCCAGACCCATCTCATCGGCCAGAATGGTGTCGATGGCCTGGCCCCAACTGTAGCGCAACCAGTTAATGCCCTCGATCTGATACGGATGCAGCTGCATGCCCGTGTCCTCGAGGAACGCCGGCTGACCCTCGTATTTCTTCTTCAAGTCCGTGGTTGGCTTCTCTGGCGGCGGCGTGTAATGCTTGACGGGACGATCCTCGTCGTCGAGCTCTAGCTTATGCTTGGTCTTGCGGCCCTTCTTGTTCTTCTTGCTGCTGGAGCCACGCGACTGCTCCGAGGTGCACACGGCACGCAAGTCCTGGTAGTAGTCGATGGCCTGCCGTAGGCCGGGTATGTCGTCGCCCTCCTCCTCCCAGGTGGACTTGTCGTAGGGCAGCTCGCGCCACTTCACCAGATACATGGTGCTGCCATCGCGGGCAGTGCGATGGTTGATGACGCGCTGCACAATCAGCCACTCGGGCTTCACGCCGTTCTTGTAGAAGCGCTCCTCGAGTGCGGCCTCGTCGTCATCGTCGTTACCCTTCATGCCCACCTTGTCCTTGTGGCGCTGGATGCGCTTGAAGCGAGTGTCGGCCTCGTCCAGGGACTCTTCGAACTTGGGCGGCTCCTCCATGTCGTACTTGCGCTGGAAGGATCGTATCATCAGCGGATGATGCACGTCCAGCTGCACCTCGGAGACCCAGTCGCAGTGCCAGTAGGACATGTTGTGCCACTTGATGAAGTACTCGCGTATGCGGCTGGCCTGCTTGGCGCTCTTCGAGGTGGACGCCTCGCTGCTGCCACGCCGCTGGACGGCCCAGCGCCAGGTGATGATCTTCTCGGCCTTGCCCACCAATGGAGGGCAGCTGCAGCGCGGACAGCGCCAGTCGCCGTCAGGTATGTTGTCCAGCGGCGGGTTCAAGCAGAACGTATGATATGCCGATGGGCACGAGTCGCAGCAGAGCAGCTCGCCACCATCCTTGCACACGCGGCAGAACTCCTGATGCTCATCGTCGTCCTCCTCCTCGGCTGCGCCGCCGTCGGCCTCGCAGTGCGGACACGACCATTTTCCCTCTGGCGGCTCGTCCAGTTCCGGCTCCAGGCAGACCAGATGGTAGGCGCGTGGGCAGGTGTCGCAGAGAATGATCTCGCCGCCCTGTTGGCACACCTCGCAGTAGTCCTGGTGTTCATGCTCGCCATCCTCACCCTCTGGGAAGTTCTTTGTCTTCTTGATCTTGTTCTTCTTCTTGAACTTGTTGCCAATCTTGGTCTTGGCCTTCTTGCGAACAACTGGTGTGCCATCGTCCTGAGCCGCCGCTGCGGCATCCGCCTCTGCCGGTTGCTTGACCTTCTCCTTCTCTTTCTCCTTCTCATCAGCACTGTCGTCGGATTTTTGCAGCATGCGCTCAAACTCCAAGTCGGAGTCACGCTCGGACGCGCCGCTTGCATCGGGCTCCTCGTCAGAGCTGTCGCGTTTACGCTTGCCAAACTTGATCTTCAGTGTGGGCACTTTGCCCGAGGGTCGACGTCCCTTTTTGTTGCTGCTGCGTCCGCTGCGCTTGCGTCGTGGCTTCTTCTCCTCCTCCTCTTCCTCTTCGTCCTCCTCCTCTTCGTAAATGTCGTCCGGCTTCTCGTTACGCGATGAACGAGACGAACGCGGCTCGTCAGGCTCCGGAGCTGCCGCTGGCTGCGCCTGACCGCCCTGCTCCTGCTGGATATGCGGATTACTCTCGCAGAACTCGCGCCACTTGGCGGCCACAAGCATCATGAGCTTGGGTGCAGGAATTTTTGGATTCTCCTTCTGCAATATGGGCCGCACGTGCTGCATGAAGGCCTTGTATGTGGTCAGGTTCTGCAGCTCCTCCTCGCTGTACTCGATCTCCACATCGCACACGCTGAAGGCCGAGCAAACTTCCTCCACAGAAGGCATGCCTACAGTATATATATTAAATTAATATAATACAATATTGGTATATACCCAATTACGACTCACCCGAGGATGAAGAGTCCTTCTCCTTTTGGGCTTGCTTCTCCTCTTTGCGCTTGCGTCCGCGTTTCGATGAAGTGCTGGGATACTCCACCTCTTCGTCGTGCTGCACAAAGTCGCTGTCCTCCTCGCTCTCATTCTTCTTGCGCTTCTTCTTTTTGCGTCCCTTCTCCTCGCCCTTTCTGGTCTTGCGTTTCTTGCCCTTCTTCTTCTTGCGATTATCCTCCGGATCGTAATCATCGTCTTCGTCATTCTAAAGAGCAGGTTTATTTCAAAATTGTATATATATATTAAAGTTATATATATCATATCTACTCACATTGGGCTTCAGTGGGGCGTCGGAATCGTTGGACAGCTCCGCTGCTTGAGCATTGTCCTCAACTGCTTCTTCCTCTTCTACAAGTCATAGGTAAAATATATGTTATCGATTAGTGATGGCCTTTGCAAACCTATCGCATAAGTGCGAGCACTCACGCCTGCTTTACCGTGGTACATGTTCAAGCGAAAGCCTGTTCAAATTCAAATCTTCAAAAGAACGATGAAACGATCTAACAATTCATTTATAGAGCGAATAGTTAATCAATAAATCAGGATCACAGTAGACCGTATCGATCGAAAGTTATACTTTTACTTCCAGCTAAAAACAAATTAAGAATCTTTCAATATCCTATAAAATGAAAAACAAAGATAATGTTTTTTTTTCGATTCAATATTTTATTTGACTCTATTTTTCTTTGCTTTTTTTGTTAAGTTTTTTTTCTGTTTTCTTTTTTTGTTGTTTTGTTTGTCGCCTTAAGAATTACTAGTATATAACAATATCTCATTTTTTTTAAGATTTTTAATTCTGCTGGTTTTGTCAGCGATTTTGCTCTTAAACTTACAATAATAATAATTTTAATAATAATAATAATAATTTTCTCATGTCTCTTGATCTGGTTTTACTCCTTTTCTCCTTGCGGCTTACACAATCTGTTATCAATAAGTTTTTGTTGTTGTTTTTTTTTTCAAATTGCAGTTGATTAGTTTATATATGTGTGTGTTGCGCGTGTGTGTGTGGGTGTGTGTGTGTATGTGAAGTTCTGCTTTGTGTGTGTGTGTGTGTGTGTGGTGTGTGGGCGTGGCATTTATGCATATAAAACTAGTAAGTTTCCCTCAATCTTCTTCTCATCCTTTCACTTATCAAATGTCATTGTTGTATATAGGTATATATAGTTTTTTTTGTTTTTTGTATATAAATTGTATATATGATTTTCATTTTGTTTTTTTTTTTTTTTTTTTTTTGTTATTTTGTAATTGCTAGAAATCGATTTTAAACGCATGATTTTTGCAACTTGATCTCATTGTTTCATTTGATTTTCCCTTTTCGTTTCGTTTGTTTTGTTTTTTGTGTTCTTCTTTACGTTTATTGATTTATTCTCTCTCCCTCCTACTTCTTAAATATGGTATATAAAAAATATTGCAACGAAATAGCTAACAAAAAAATTTGTCGGTTGTTTCCTCTCATTTCTTTTTGCCTACAATTTTTGTGTGTTTGCATCTTCCGATTAAATTTCTTATGTTGCTTATTCAATGTTCTTTGTGTTTTGTTTTGTTTTTGTTTTTGGACACGCTAGAGTGTTTCAGCAAATTATTTTTAATAATTTCTCAAGCAAAATATTTGACTTGATATATCTTTTGTTTCCTTACGCGTAAATATTTTAAGGAAGCGTCTGTAAAGTGCTTTTTAAGTTGTTTACTTAAACTAGAAACAGCTTCTTTGTATGTTTTATGTTTTAATTCTTATTTTGTGGCCGCATAGCTCTGAATACAACCGCACAATCATGTCTATAACTCATTTGCTTACTAAATTTTGTATTAACTTTTGGTTTTGAGCAAAAATTTGTCTAAAGGCAAACGAAACAATAAATAAATGTTGAAAAAGATCTTGAAACGTTTCGGATCAGGAAAAGACAACAAAAATGCACGCAAAACAAAAATGATTTCGTCTCTTTTTGGAAACACACAAAAATATATAATATAACAAAAAATTAACTAGTTATAGAGAAGGAAAAAACATTTAAAATTATATGAATTTTTTCTACACAAGCTGCTACAATTAAGAAAAATTAACAAGCCGTTTAAAAGTTCAGTCTATTGTTAAAGAGGCACGCCCGCATGCAACACCACAAGAAAATATATATATTCATAAATGTATGTGAGTGAGTGAGTGTGTGTGTGTGTGTCAGCTGCACAGGCGCAATACAACAAACAAATTGCTCTTGGCCCACTGTGCAATCATGTTACTGTTGGGTGTTCCTGGTACATCAGAGTGCATGGGTTTATGGATAGTAGGAAATTATATGCTCAAATATATAAACAATAATAATAATGAAGCCGTCGTGTATGTGTTTCTGTGTGTGTGTGTGTTTATAACAAATGTTTGTAAACATAAAAAGGAAAACAGTTTAAAAAAGAAAAAAGGTTTCTAGTGTTTTTTTTTTGTTTTCAAATGAAGAAACATACGCCTTCTTTCTCTCTCTATTTATATATATATAAAAGTATATATTTAAAAAGTTGCTTGAAATAATATTTAAATTATTATTATACACAAAACGTTAAAAAAAAACATTTACAAAACGTTTTACATTCTTTTCAAAAAATTGATTTCTTGTTCATAAAATATATGCGTGTTTTTTCTTTTTGCTTTTTACGCCGTTTTTCTGTTTCGCAAATTGTTGTTTTTTCTTCCTTTCGTTTGTTTTGTGTTTAATTATTAACATAACTTTAACATTTTTTTGTTGCTTTTGTTTTTTGCTTCCTTCTTCGTCTTCTTCTTCCTTCTTAGTACATTTTTCTTTAGAACGCTTAGTTTTTTTGTTGTTTTTTTATTGTTGTTGGAGTTGCTTTTTACTATATTTAGGTGTGTCATATGCATATATATATACCTATATGAATATACATATGTATATACACACATATATTTATATAATAATATATATATTTATTTATAATAGTTTCTTTTTTTGCCTTTTTACATTGTTTTGCAGCTGCAACTGCAGCCGCTGGTGTTTTTGTTGTTTGTTTTGCATCGTGTTTTATCAAGAAGTAGCTTTGTGTTGTTGCCGATTGTTGTTGGATTATTCAGTTAATCAGTAGTGTTCGTCATCGTCAGTATTGGAGTTGGAATCATCGCAATCATCATCGTCATCATTGGAATCGGAGCTACCAGAACTGTCATCCGAATCGCTCTCGTGGCTGCCATTGTTGTTACTGTTGTTGTTGTTGATGTAGTGTTGTTGCTGTTGCTGCTGCTGTATCGTTTCCACAGCGTGATGTTGCTGTTGCCGATGCTGCTGCTGTTGTTGTTGGTGATGTTGTTGATGTTGTTGATGTTGCTGTTGCATGCTGCTGCTTTCCGCCAAACGTGCTGCGGCCGCTGCCTGCACTTCAGCTGCAGTTGCTGCCGCTGCAGCTGCTGCTGGCTCTGGCATTGCTGATGTTGCTGCCGAGGCACTCATCAAAGTCTTGTCATAATCCATTACCAGCTGCTTGATGTGCGCCAGTTTGGCGTGCAAGTAATCAAATCTGAGCTTATCCTTGTGAATGCTCCGATCGCTGTTGATCCGCTCATATTCGCTGACGATCTGGCGCTTGATTTGATCGTAATCGCCGCCACCGCGTCGTCGCGCGCCCTCCAAGCGCTTGGACAGATCCTGGAAACGATTGCGTACATCCTCCACGCTGGTCAACAGTTTGCGGTACTCATCATAGTCGCTCTCGAATTCAGTCTTGTAGCGTCTGCGCACCTCCAGCGTGCGTATGGGCGCATATTGGCTGAAGTCATAACGGGGCGTGGCATTCGCATCAGCATCAGCAGTGGCCGCTGCATAAGCATGGGCAGCCGCTGCCAGTTGCTGTGTGGGCGATGGATGTTTCGCTGTGGTGCCATGATTACTACTTCCACTTGATACCGATTCGCGATTATGATGATGATGATAAGGCTGCTGCTGCTGTTGCAGCGGTGGTTGCTGTTGCTGCTGCTGTTGTTGTTGTTGCTGCTGCTGTTGTTGGTGATGATGATGGAGTTGCTGCTGCTGCTGCGGCGCTGGCAACTGTTGATGTTGTTGTTGCTGCTGCTGTGCATACATGTTGCTGCTACTACTATTGCTGCTGCGCTGACGCTGCCCACTGCTGCTACTGCTGCTGCTGTTACTGCTGCTACTCGTGCGCTTCTTGCTGTTGGACGCGGCATGCGTGTTGTTGTTGTATGAATTGTACTCATCGTGCGCATTGTTGCTGTTGCTGCTACTGTTGAAGCTGTTGCGCTGCTGCTGTTGGTGTTGCTGCTGCTGTGGTGCTGCTGTCGGCGCCGACTGACGCACAAAACTCGCAGTCAGTTTGGGCGGAGTCGTCGACGATTTGCGACTGTGCGTCGTCTGCTGCTGCTGCTGCGCTGCCGACGACTGGCGGCTGTTGCGCTCTTGTTGCGTTTCATAGCCACTAGAACTGCTCGAGTTGCTACCCGTCGAGTTGCGCTTGTCAGCGTTGCTGCTGCTGTTACTCTGCTTGGATGAGCTGCCGCTACCACGTCGACTGTTGCTGCTGCTGCTTCGTTGCGGCTGTTGGTGCTGATCCACAGCTGTTGCTGCTGCTGTCATGCTTCTGAACTCGTCGATGTTGTCCAGCACGCTGTACGTTAAGTCGCTGCTGCTGTGATCCTCCAGCTGCGGTTGCTGTCTCTGTGGCGGCGTATACGCAGAGGTGCGATTGCGATACGTTGGACCGGAGGAGTTGCCAGAGGCGCAACCGCCAGCGGACGACGAGGAGGACGTTGTAAACTGTGGTCCCGTCTCCCTTGTGTAGTGACTGATGCGCTGCTTTTTCGGATGCACTGTACTGAACATTTCATCGTACTCAATGCTGCTTCGCTTCAAGCTGCTGCCGCCTGGTCCACCGCCATGGTTGGCCAGCTGCTGTCCCACATTTGTGGGCATGATCAGCAAGGGCGGCGGGCTGCCTGTATGGGTGGACGTTGGACTTTGGCCGGAGGTCGAGCTGCCTGCGTCGGAGCTCATCGGAGGCGTCAGATTCTGTGGCTTGCGACGCTTCAATTGCTGCAGCTCCTGCTCGCTGAAGAACGGCCAATTCTCATCGACATCGTTCCACATCTGTCGCCGCAAATTGAAGGTGTTGTGAGACATGGTGCTTATATCCGTGAGTATATTGCCAATTAAGTTGCGCTCCCGATCCTTAATACCCTCGTTCTTAAGGCGCGCATAAAGCTCCGGCTTCTTGAACGGCTTCAATGCCAGCAAATGTATCAATCGCTCCCGTATGCTCCGTCGCGATACATCGGACATTTTGTTGCCGTTGCCACCGCCACCATTGCCACTCGCACCACCCAACTTGGCGTTGCCACCGCGCGAATTGCCGCCGCTGCCATTGAGCATTTTATTGCGTCCATTGGTACTGTTGCTGTTAAACGATCCAGATCCAAGTCCAGCCCCTGCCGCTGTCCCCCCAATCGTGGCTGCTGTTGTGCTATGGTTGTCTCTGGGCGAGCTACCGCTGAGCGCATAACCCTGGGAGATACCATTGGCGAATGTGTTGGCCAGGGCTGTGCTGCGATTGCCATTGACTGTGCCGCTGGCGCCCAAAGTATTGGGATTGGGCGAGCGTGAGGCTGCTGCAACGGCTGTGGCTGCTGTTGCAACTGATGATGACGACGTCAGGCCATTAAATGGCGATGAAACTAACTTACGACTATTGTTACTGTTAAAACTATTGCTGCTACTGCTGTTGCTGTTGTTGTTGTTGATCCCACTGTGATGTGATGATGCCGAGGCCGGCTTTTTCACCTTACGCCCAATATCCGATTGATTTGGCTTGATCTCCCGTATGCATTTGCTCTTCTCCGTCTCCTCAACTCGAGCCATTTTCGAGCGCGTCGTGTCGTAGACATCATCGTTGGCATGAATGCGCATGCGTCGCGCCAATGCACCGAGGACATCCAGCTCCTGCTGCTCCTGCTGTATGCACTCCAACGTGCCCTCCAGTTCGTCAATGGTAAAGCCAAATTTGCGTCCCGCCTCCATCCCGCTCCCGCTGCCGTTATTAACAGAATTGCTATCGCTGCTGGGCAGCGGGAAGTGGATGAACCCAGTGTTGCCATTGCATTGAATCTTGGCACATTGGCCGGGCGCCAATCGTTTGGCGTTCTCATTTCTTTGATATTCCTCGATGGCACGGAAGGCAGAGTCGGTAAGCTTAAGGAATATGTACTCCTTTGTATCATCGGTATAACGGTGGCTTTGTGACATACCATAATTGCCGGACGAGAACGAGACATTGGGCAGGCATTTTGTCGATGCAATCGAATTGCTCATAACGTGTCCGCCCCCGCACAAAGATGTTCCTCTTGATGATGGATGTGGATCACAATGTTAATGTTGCTAAGTTTGTCTAATTACTTCAACTAATCCTCTCTCTCTCTCTCTCTCTCTCTCGTACTTTTGTTAGTTAAGTTGGCTGCTTGGTCGTTGTGACGTTGCGTGGCGAATGGCAAAAATTGGATTTTGTTTTTAGGCTGGCGCGCCAGTGTTGCACAACACAATAAATTATGTTTAAAGGGAAGAAACTTATGGAAGTAACTGTAACTGGAAGTTGTTGTTGCTGTCGAATGCACTTTGATTAGAGATGTTTCCGAATGTGTCTCCGCTGCTGCTGGCACCACGCTCCTGGGATCTCAAATGTGACGTAGAAAAAGCCTGGGGCCCAATGGCAATTGATTGCTGTGTTTTAGTTTCTGTACAATTTAATAATGTTTTGTTGTTTAGTATGTTGTAATCGCAAGTCAAATTTACGTTGTTGCTAAGACGTGAGCCGAGGTAAATGCAGCTTTACACACACTCACACAATAAAAAACACCACACACTTACACACTCACACAAGTACAACTAACTAGATGTATGTGTATGCGAATGCAACTGAGCTCGCTCTCTTGAGAGTTTTGAGCTGCACTGCAAACTAGCTGCTGCTGCTGCTCGCGTTGTCGTTGCGTTTCTTTTCTTTAAATTTTTGATTTGAAATGCAGGCACGAATACAAATACAAATACATTCACAACTCTTAATAATTTTGTTGTTGCTTGAGAATTTCACTTCCGTATACATAGGTCGCATTTCTCACTCTCTCTCTCTCTCTCCCTCACTCACTCTCTGCCTCTTTTAGCGTATGTCAAGTCTGGTTCATATTTGCACTCCACGTTGTTGCTGCTCTCTTTGTGTGCTACTTGCAAATAACACAATTTCTTTTGTTAAATAATATGGTATGTATTTTAATTGGGTTAAGGTAGGCATGTATGCTTTGCTCTTGTTGTTGCTGTTGTCACTATTGTTGTTTCTGCTGCTGCTGCTGATTTGACATGTTGGTGTGCGAAGCGTGCGAATGGCTGTTGTAACTTTTGCTCGCTTGAGTTGAAAGTATGACTCCTGCGCCAGGTGCTCAACTTGTCAATGTGTGTGTGTATGTGTCTGTGTGAGTCGCTCAAAAGTCAGGCGGCGGCAACCACAGGCAAAATCAAAGACAGCAGAGCGAGCAATCAATGCTGTTCGCACACGCACACACCCATACACTGTCACATACACCAATATGGACACACGTCGCTTGACTGCTTTTGGTTGTGTGTGCGCGCTCGCTGGTTTGTTGCCTTTGCTCTCTTGCTCTCGTCGATCACTACGTGTAGAAGCGGGACAACTGCTGTTTTGATTGGCACTCACTGCTGTTGTTGTTGTTGCTGCTTGATCTTTTTTCTTTTCGCTTTTTTATTTTTTTGCTAAAAATCATCTGTGTTTGTACGTTGATTTTTTATATATATATATAAATATATATATATATATACATATGTATATATTTTTCTGCTGCTTATTATATTTTTTGTCCACTTCTATATTAGTTGCATATATGTACATATGTGTGAATATCTCTTTCTTTGCACACGCACACACTGCCACTATCTGTGTCGAAAATTGTAGGCACAGAGTTCACTCGAAATAATGTTAAATATTTAATGCCTTTTTACCACTTATTTTGTTGTTTTTGTTGTTGATGATGATGTGTGCGTGAGTATTCACTTCTATATATGTATGTATACACCAGATATTCATGTATTTTGGGTTTTTACGCCAACACTTTTACTTAAAACATTGTACTGAGGAATTCGCTTGGTTATTTTTCTTTTTCAACCCATTTGCTGGCACACTGGAATTCAATAATTTCTTGTACTATTCACGCATTGTATTGTGTTTTGTTAAATTGCAGTTTATTTCCTTTTTCACATGAATTTTACTCGTGTCTGTGTGTGTCCAAGGTATCTTAATCAACGTACAAAAGGTATCTGCTAAATGAAATCGAAACGAGTTGCTTTCAAGTGGTTGCCGTTGCTGCTTTGCTCTGCTGCTGCTGCTGTGCACTCGTTTATTATTACACCGCTCACCACCGCCCCGTGGACAATGCTAAGACAGCGACGTCGACGAGTGTGACGCGACGGAGTAGATCAACAGCAGTAGTCTTCGTTGTCGTGTCTCTCACACACACACGCTCAATTTGCCGCTCTTTCGTTTTGTTTTACTCTCCTCGCACGCTCGCTTGCTCGCTCTCACGCTGCTCAGTCTTGAAAATCAGCGACCAAACAACATCTCGATGTTTCGTTTGAAATACGTACGTGCCTTGTATCACTTGCTGCTGCTACTGCTAGCTACTACTACTACTACTACTACTACTGCTATTGCTGACAATCATTCGTTGTTGCTGTTGTTGTAATATAGTTATTATGGAAGTGAAGCGCAGAGCAAAACTCAAAAACAAGTTTGCAATTTAATGTGCGCACTTGGCACTCTGCCGCTGGCCGTTGGCCAGTCCGTTATTCGGATTGGCTTGCGCTCTTTGCTCTGATGCGCCTCTCTCTCTCACTCTCTCTCTCTTTTAATCGCACTCTTAGAGAGCGAGTCTATGTTTTTGTTGAAAAGCAATCGCTTATCTGCTCACATTCATACATACGTATATAATTTATATATATGTATATATATACGTTTTTTTTTCTTTTTAAAAATACTTGTGTGTTTGTGTGTGTATGTCTATCTTAAAAAGCTTGCGACCCGTTGCACGTCTGAGCAAAAACTTAAAACTTTAGCTTACTTGGTTCTTGTTGTTGTTACGGCTGAATGTATACGTGTGTGTATTTATCTCACCCACTTGGAAAAGCTACAGGCGGTAGAGGCACGCGTCACAACAACATGAAAACAAAATATTTAAACAAATTGTAATAAAGCACAAGACGCAGCTAATCAAGTACTTACAATAAGGTATGTGCTTGTTTGTATGTATGTATTTACATTAAATAGTCAAACAGTGCTTTGTAGATTTCAGTGGCTTTTTATCGTTTTGATGTGTTGAAACAGCTGTTCTTAACTGCCACCTGCGCGCTGTAGTTGTGTGTGTGTCCACGTCACATGCGGTGTAGTTCTTGATGCTGCTGCTGTTGTTTTTGTTACTGTTTTACTGTTACTTCTCAGTCACAACGAGCGCAGAAAACCTTTCACCGCCGCCCCGCGCACAATAAAAACACAACAGCCAGCCGGAGGCAGGCAGGCAGGCACAATCAGCTGTGCTCTCGCTGTTCGGCCCCGAACAGTGTTGTAAACTATGCGTATATATCGCTTTGATGGGCAATCGATAGCAAGTGCGGTTAAGGTTAATTCTTGTTTGTTTTATAGCTTTTCAATTGGACGATGCTTGCTCGCTGCTTTTTCTATAAAAATATTGACCAGTTTAAGTGAAAACCACTTTTATATATTTTACAAGTATTTTTACATACTTAGTTGCAGTTGTTGTTGTTGTTGGTGTTGCTCCTTGATATATATTTGATGAGTAGATTTTATAGTTGTTGCTTGATTTGTTGGCGCAGTTGTGCTTTTTTCTCAATTTCTGATTTGTTGCTTTTAATTAAAACTATGCATTTGCTTTAAGTTTCACTCTACATTTTTTTTTATGGAAATTAAATTATGTTAACACTGATCTTTTTTCCTTTACTTTTGTATTACTGAATTTTCGCTTCCTTCCGTTATCGAGTTGTTCACTTGTGTTTGTGTACGTTACGCGCACGCGATCATACGTTTTCGTTACGTGCAGCACAGCTGTTTTATGTTTACGTTGCACACCGTTACGTGACAAAAACTTCTCTTTAGCGACGCTCTCTCTCTCGCTCTCTCTTTATTCACAGAGCGAGCAGAAGAGCACACGATCCATACACCCGATTGTCATTTTTTTTCAGCGTGTTTGTTCATTTTTGTTCACTTTTGACATTTTTGCATACGAAAATTTTCCGCTTTCAGGTAGATTTACCGTAGGCAGAAATCTTAGCTGATGCGCTCGCGCTTATGTATGATTGAATATATGCCTCTGTGTATATGTATGTATGTTTTTGCTTGTATATATATGTGTGTGTAATTTAGTCGTGTGCTCGTTCGTTCGCGTCGCTCGTCGCTGTGCCTGATTTGTGTTTTTAGTTGGCCCGTGTGCTGGTGGGCTTATCTCTTATTTGTTTTTGTGCTAGGAATTTGAGCTATACCACACATACACACGCACAAATCGTCGAAATATATATCTCTTTACCACTGCAAGTAATAAAGAGCGAGGCACACCTGATAGTCTCTTGAGGGCCTTTTGCATTCACTCTGCCGCCAGCCAGGAAGCAAATCCGAGAGGCAGGCAGGCAGCAGGCAGGTTCACCGCAGCTGTCAAGGTGTCAGCAAAACAGAGTTATAAAATCCAGGTAAACTATGTTTGTCTCTGTCTGTCATCTGTCGGGCGATCACTGGACTTAAGCAGGATGCATTTAATAGCCAGCTAATCCGCAAAATTGGTTAAAGCCCATCAAGACAGAACAGGCACACTCACTAATAAAAGTCTTGAGCCAAGGCAACACACTTTGAAGTTCATTTAGACGAACAACAAAAATAATAATGTTGCCCCTGGTTTAACAGCGTCTGTGTGTGTGTATTTCTGTCTGTCTCTGTCTCTCTCTCTCTCTCTGTGTTGCTCAGTTCCAATAACAACAAATTTGCAGTCAACGTTAAACAAATTAGCCGAATAAAAAAGCCACAAAACTTAAAATGAAGAAACAACAACAATTATACAAATTCAAGTTTGAAGCGGGCGACGGACGACGTTGTCGTCGGCCATTTGTTAAAACGTTGTTCGGCGGAGGAGGAGGAGTAAGAGGAGAAGGAACGCCGCTTAAATAGCATTGAGAGCCCTGCCTGACGAGCGAAAGGCCAATGCACTGCGCGTGACGACGACACGAGACAGCCAACAGAGGAGACGCAATGTGCCTGTGTGAGTGCCTGCTGCCTTTGTGCTTGTGTGATGAGGAGGACTTCGCACAGCCAACAGCTGGCCGCAGGCTTCGCATGCAGCAGAACAGGAGCAACAACCACCAAAAAGAATTATATGTGGAGGAAACCTATGAAAAACGTGAGAACGTATGCAACGGAATGCCCGAGAAGCAGGGCGGTAGGAAAAATCTCACACGTTTCACGAAGTAAAAACTAGAATAATACATTCGTACGTAAGTGCTAGTGCACACACACACACACATACACACACACACATACACACACACATACACACGCATACATGTGCGCAACGCACCCGAGCAGCTGACAGCTGTGCAGACAGTTTTTGCTTTGTGTGTTGCGCTTGTTTATGACAACAACAAAAGCAACGAAACCATTGATAACAATGTCAAATGCGAGAAAGAGAGAGCGTAAGAGACGGAGAGAATAAGACTAGCAATAATCGGGGCTATCTGTGCACCGGCGGCGTTGCCACCTTCGCCAAACCGATCGAAATTCAGTTAAATCGATAAATAGACAAACCCACAACAAATCGCACACTTTACAAAACGCTTGCATCTCTGAAAGGCATTCACACACACATATATACATATATGCAAATATATAAGTGTAGTCGAATACGTGCGAACAATATAAAACTTACACTTTATAAATGTTGCACAGCAACAAAGACTGTGACCAACTGCGAACAGATGTTCAAAAATCGACAGAAAAACCTAAAATGGTTTTACACGATAAAAAGAGGGCGCTGTGGAGTGCACAAGTCTCTCGCGCTTGACATAAGTACACATGTAGTTGTCCAAACATGTGTATGTGTATGTGTGTGTACATACATATGTTTGGGTGTAAAATGAATAATCAATTGTCGCAACAAAGATAAGTAGCTGCCGACGCGACGCGACGCTACACTCTCACTCTCTCTCTCTCTCTCTCTCTCTCTCTCTAGCTGTATCTCTCTGCAACGGTAATTGGCCACACGGGAATCCCAAATTGTCAACATGAGCACTTTGTATACGCTGCATTTTCGATAGCAACAACAAATGCGGCAGTAGGCAGCATACCAGAGACACACATACATCGCTACACATGTCTATATACATATGTATGTATGTATGTATGTTATGGCAATATTTTGAATTTCGTTTATTCAACGCTTGCTATTTTTAGCCTAGAAATAGCAACAACAGCAGCATTATAGCGCAAATGTGACTCACTGAGCAAGCATCACACAATAATGTGAAAATACGCATTTATTTATTTTCACATTGAGAAAGGCGTTAAGCGTCGTCCCTGCTGCTGCTGCTGATGGGCGCTTGCATCAGATAAGTGTCGCTCAATTATCGATAAATGTCATTGCAACGAACACAAGTGCATAAAGATAGCGATGGCAGCATTAGCATAGTCGTGATCGTTATTAGTTACTCTGTAATCGGTTACTCATTCCGTCTCTCTGTTTGTCCATGTATTTATTGTAATATTTTTAATATCAAGTCTAAATTTCTCACTCTATTATAAATACACTTTTAAAGTATATACTGCCATATTTAAGCGTTTATTAACCCCTTTTCTTTATGGTTTGTGCAGGGTATTTAAGTACCGATAAGCTTTCAGCATGCAAGTGTGTGGACATTATTATTATTGCTTAATGCATTAGTAATAACGAATGATTCATAAGCCCAACTAGGAGGCACATAGCTCTATAAATGTGATTCCCATAAAGAGGTTACGAAGTTGCCTTTATTTATGTATGAATTATATTAGCAAACATCTAAAGGTTTCTGTTAATTATGGGGTAAATCCCATTGACATGTGAGACATATTTCTTGGGATTTCTTTTTGAATTTTAATTATATTGTTTGTCTTAAAAAACAGCAAGAATGTTTCAGAACGAACGGCAAATCTCAAGGCCAAGGTAATTAAAAACAGTTTACTTTTTATCGTATTATCGTATTAGCCCTATCAAAGAACAGACAATCTCTTGGCAAGGCAGAGAGAGAGGCAAACGAAAATACAAGCACAAAGCGAACGCGTACAATGAACTGTGGCCCAAACGGACTCTGAATTTGCCCCCGCAAGCCAACAAAATATGGAAGATCTTACTGAGCAACAAAATAAAATGAAACACCCAAACACAAAAACAAATGCCTCATTCTCGAACTCGTCGAGCAAACGTTCAATGACCGATTTAAGCAACAACGCGATGGTCATTGCATAATTTTTGATTTCTTGCTTCTTTTTTTTTGACAAAAGTACAACGGAAATGCGTTTTTACCGCTTTCTCGCTCCTAACCTCAAGCTAAAACAACAAATCTATATAAATATGCCAAAAAGAATTGTAATCAAATTGGAAAAAGCATTGACCGTGAATGGGCATAAAATTTAGTTTTCATTTATTCCGATTAGATAAGAAATGCGTGCGTGAGTGTGAGTTCTGACAATGGACATGCTTATCTGTTAATTAAAACAAAAGTACCGAAAACTTAAGAGCAGCTGTTTGGTGCTTGCTTTAAAGAGAGCGATCACAAAAAAGAGAGGGAGAGAAACGTAGAGCGCTTATTAAGCTTATTTCTTGATTGCTTGAAGGTGCTTGTTTTTATTTTAATTAAAAACGACTAAATATGTATTTTTAATTTGTTTTTATTGAAAACCTGTTTTCAAAAATTATAAATTATTTTTACTAATATCTATTCTAAAAGCAAATTCAACAGATATTAAATTTTTTTAAAAATAATATTTATATTAATTATATTCCGCATTTTTAGTTTTTCTTTCTCAGTTTTCAGTCTCAAATCGATCTATAAATATATCTCTAGAAATATATTTATATCTCTATCAATTGCCCAAATTAGCAGCAATCCGATATGCTCTATATAGCCCTAAATCGTCAAAACAAATACTGCGTAGAGTATTTGAAATATATGAAATGCCCAAAATGTTTTCCAAATGTTAATAAATGTATTTACTATATTTGCGTCAATGCAGACTAATTACGTTGACAACTGGTTCGAGGCTTATGGACTTGTTTGTTTCCCAATTAAGTGGTTTTCTGTTGTGTGTCTTGAAAGCTAAAACTTAAATAAAATTAATATAAAAACAGCGAACTACTATTATTTTTCCAATGCGTTGTTGTTGTTTCGTAATGCTGACCGATCGATCGATCGGAGCGTCGATATCTTCTGCCACTCAAACAACACACATTTATATATATATATGTTTATATATAGGCACAGATTGGTAGATGTGAATGCTAATCAGCAACAACAACACCCAAAAATAAAACCCGATTCAAATAGCTAGAAGGCTCAAATCGTAACCAAGTCAAAGCTGCCGACACAGAGAGAAAGAGAGAGAGAGAAGCGAACGAGAGTGAGCGAGAGGCGTTAAGCGACGCTCGCGCCTCTTAAGTGGAGTGAGCGGCACAGCGAAGCAAAGCTCAAAGCTCTGCAAGCTCTCAAAAAACTTGTCTTCCCAGATTCAGTTGGATTATTTCTTCTTATTAGAGCAAGAGCGAGAGGCGAGGCGATGCGAGACGAGACGAGGCCAGACGAGCGCCAAGAAGACAGAGATGGAGCTGAGACAACGTTGGCAATTTGGAACTGGACTAAAAACGGACACCAAACAGACAGAGCAAAAAAAAAATAAAAATCTAAAATAAAGCCAACATACAGCCCGTTAACTGAACTGAGACTGGTATTCCCCCAGCCAACCAGCTAGCTTGTTGTCAATTTCTTGCCTCTATACTTATGTATACTTCATACTTTAAATATATATATACATACATTTATATATATTTTCATTTTGTATTCGGCATTATATTATAGCTATATCTTTGAAAATGACTGAAGGTCAGCCAAATTGAGCGTACAATCAACTTTTTTTTATAAATTCATTAAACATTTATTTGTTGTTTGTTACTGTCCCAAATAAGAATGCATTTTGCATACAAGCATATGCATATACATATATATTTTGTATTATATGTTACAGGTTTTCAAAAAAATGTCTTATTTCCCGAATAATCCAGAAGCAACATTTAAGAAGTATTGTATGCAGAAAACATACTTTTGATCTATTCTTGTTTAATATTTTCTATTTTATCTCAATTTTAAATACGTTTTTGTGAACTGTATTTGTTTTTTAATGAGCTCTATATAATCTGCCATTTGTTATATCTGTAGATATATGTATAAAAACTTGAAAAGTAGAACGTCAACGTCAGAGCCCTCACCTTCGTCATATTTGCTTTTTATGCTTCTGTTCTCAGACGGTCTGAAGACATGACAAAACATATTTAAATGAGCTTACAGTCTTGAGAGATCTAAAAACAAGGTTTTTCGAGCCGACTATAATATTTTATGGATAGCTAAGCAACAAGCACGCTAAATTTAGAAAACAATTGAAATATAACATCAATAAATATTTTAAAAGAAAAACAACGAAAAGTGAACTTAAAATGCGCTTATCTCGAGTGAACCAACAGCGGGCTCTACAAATGAAAAATGAAATAAAACAAAGCAATTCAAGCCAAGCCAACCCAACCCAGCCCACAATGCACAACAACTTACAACAACAAAGAGTGCAACCAGCAACCAATAAGAAACCTCGGTATGCAAGTGGGAAAAAAAGATACGAAAATTATATAAACATTATAGGCAGCCGTAGGTATGACTAAACCAACCGCGAAACAGCAACAGTAACAACGACAACAACAACAGCAACAGCCATATGTAACAAGTCGGGTGGCTCTACACAAAACGAGGGCCGAGCACCACGAAAAAGTGGTTGACGACAGTGCAGCTCTTGGTCTCGTTGTTTTTGGCTTGTAATTTTAATGTTGGTTTTATTTTCAGTTATTTTGTTCGGTTTTTGTGGACTACATAAAACTGTGCCAAAGTTAACGCAGGATTACAATAATCAAAACATACGACACAATATTTCATACACACACAATCACAAACAAACTCCATTAATCTTGACGTGCGACAATTATGCAGTTGGCTGGCAACGCTCTACCGACAGTTTGCAACACTGTCTTAATGAACCAATAGCACACATGTGAATATCGAACTCGATACAAATTTATCGCGAAATTTAAACTAACGTTCGTTTGTATGTCAAATGTACATGTATGTACATATGTATGTATATGAGCAGATAATAATGTACAATAAATTGGCACAACTTGACACACCCATAACGGTGAAAATGGTTACCTTCCTTTGGCTGTCTTATTCCACAACAATTGTGTTATATAGAACACGATGGCAATTAAAAAACTATTGAACCAATTAAGCAAAGTTCTATTTAAAAACAAAATCAACAACAAACCATGTTTTCCAGCGACATGTACAAAGCTGGCTGCCCGTAACAAAAATGCGGGCATGTCTGTGTGAGGGAGAGCGACGTACATACGTTTGTATGTATTGGTATGTAGGTGGTGAGAGCGTGCAAAACCACAATGGCGACCAAAATAGTCAAGCAGACAGGCCCACGGGAACGAGGCAACGGCACACATGCATAAGTAGTATATATGTATATAGACATGTTACATACATACATATCTATATACACATACATATAAATATAATCAATTTGAAGTTTTTGGCATATTCGTATTATTTTTTTTTTATCGAGCTCTTGCACTCTCAATGCGTAAATATTCCCATATGCAAATATTAATGACCTTCACTTTCACCTTATTTTTTGTTGTTGCTGTAGAGGGCTGAGCTACACTGAGAGAATTATTGAATTCCTTGGCCCAATTTCTGCACAATTAGCGCATGCATTTAACTAGACCTAGAAATTTAAATAAATATAGTTTAAGTTTCTGATTATCAATCGAAATTGAAATATACCCTTTCTATATATGTAATATTGTATGTTTGTATACAATTACAAAATATCAAATTGTTATTTGGCCACACTGTGCACTAGAGCGAGTTGAGGGCGCCTGTATGTGCCACACATAAATATTTGTGACAAATCAACTGAAACAACAAATATAAAAAGCACTACTGTAGCTACATACATATATACACATACAAATGTGTGTACGTACACACACACACACGCACATACATATATATAACGAGAAGCGATACGGCCTTCTCCTTCTCCGCTCGTGATCGAGCAACAACACAATTACAGTAAATAGGTGAAAAAGACAACAGCGCGCAGTTGCACAAATATAAAAAAAAAGCAACCACAAAGCACAGACACAGCACACTCAGGCTTACATACAAACATACATATACAAGGTATTACGGTAATCAATGTCAAACGCTGCCGATTTCATTCGCATGCACAACAAGCAACAACAATATCCGTCTGTCTGTCTCGCTGTATTTTTGTGTACTTGTACAACACAAAAGCAATTTAAGAGCAATAGCAACTGACACAAAACACACACACACACGCACATGCTCATACACACATGTCTACAGATAGATTCGCGTTAAATACAAATACCCCTACAAAAACAGCATCGTCGAGAGAGCCGTTCTCTGAACTAGCTACGGACGTGTGGACAAAATATTTTTGTCGGAAATTCCAACCAAATAAAGTGATTTGGAAAAAACACATTACCTCTAGTAATAGTTTTTTTTAGTTTTAAATTGTAGATCGTCGTTGAAGCTCAAGTAAACTTTTTAAATGCCAACTTTAAGCACTCAAATACATGGACAGAAAATAATACCACTTGTTGTTGGCTGCTTCTTGTTTTGGCATAATTAAATGCAATATGTGCGAGCGTGACAGCATCACAATGCATGACTGCTTGCTCTCTGGCATGCTCAAAAGCAAGGCAAGATCCGATACACACACACACACACACATATGAGCTCACACACTCACACAGAAATAATACTTTCACTTCTTGTATTGAATTTAATTTTGGTTGGGGCGCCACGCTCATGTTTTTGTTGTAGTTTTTATATTTTTTTCAACAGATTTATGCAAGTTTTCTGTGTTTGTATACATAAGTATATGCATGTATGTGTAAATGCGTGTGCCTAGTTGTTGAGGCCCTCAGCAACAGCGAGCGAAAATACAAATTATAGAAAATCAGTCTCCACACTGAAATGACAAAAGGTAGGTAAGAAAAAAAGCTGCTTTCGTGTGTGTGTATATATGTGTGTGCATTGTGATCGAGATGTGCATTTGAAATTGGGTTATCGAAACATGAGAATATCGAAATGCCTACAATTTGTCTTATTTTGAGAGAGATTAAAATATTCCAAACTAAATGACCTCTGTTTGTTTGACCTTAAACGTGATCTTTTGTTTTTTTTTTTATACCAAATCAATATGAATAAAACACAAAATAAAAGAAACGGCAATTCGGCATACTATATTTTGTGTTAATTCAGCAACGTTTAGCGAAAAGTGCACCGAATGCCGCTTATCTACGCAAGCACAAAGTACACAAGTAACAACTACCTGCGTCAAAGTACTTGACTTGTCACCTGGCATATGGAGTTGCATTTCCAGTCACATAGAGAGAGCTCCCCGTTCTCTTTGCCTGCCATTTAACTATGTGTATCAGTGTATATTCTAAGCAATATCAGAAAACTACTGGACGACTGCAGTCACTATGAGACGCTCCCACCACACAATCCCTCTCTCTCTCTCTCTCTCTTTTGGTAGCTGACGCGTGGACGTTTTGTCTCGGGTGTCACTCTCTCTCGTTTGCTCTGCAGCGTTTCAGCAATTTATGAAATGTCAAATCAATATGTAGGTGTATGTCTATTAGGCGTTACAAAATGTAGGAACGCATAGACATTAACAAAAATAAAAAGAGAAGAAGAATTGTGTGAAACACTTTCTTTTTATTAACAGAGAAACAGCAAAAATTATAATAATGAATGAAAATAAACAAAAAAAAAAAAAATATACAAATTAATGCTGGTGAAAGACCTGTCGATTATTATTTCTTTTATTTATATTTATTTTTGCTATATTTGGCGTGAATTAGGCCTTGCACGATATACAATCCCCTCATACCAAAGACCGATGCGCGCAGACAGCTGTTGGAATGCCGAGTTGTGAAATAAGCGAGACGAGACACAATGAGAGATGAGAGAAAAGAGAGCAAGCATATATCTACATGTATGTACATACTGACGTCACAGCGAATGCAGGCAGTGTTTGTTATTGTTATTATTACTTCAACAATTTGCATAGACCCGACTATCGATAGGTGTGTGATTTAATCGATAGTACCCTGTACAGCAACAACAACAACAGTGATGTGCGCGCACATCACATGTTAAAATTAGATATAGGAAAACCGCTGCCTACGTACAACCTCTAGGATATACATATTTACACATACGCACTCGCCGCTAAATGCAACAGCCTCTGATGGCAACTTTTGAAGTCCATTTACAGTGGAAACTCACAAAATAAGCAATACAAACACTGAGAATTGCAAACGTCAGCTTTCGAGTGAAGAGTATATTAAGAATTTACATTGTTCGTCGAACCGGCGTTGTTTTGTAGCTGTTGTTTTCAACATTCCAACGAATTTCGTTCTCTATTCTGCCACCCTCTGTTGCTTACTCTTTTTTTGTTATTTTAAAGTTGAAGAACTTTTTGCAATTCTTATACATGCACAAAAGTTGATATTGCTGATGATTTATGCATGTGTTTGTTGTTGGAAGTATAATTATTTATAAATTAATTGAAATCGCGTCAATAACGACGACGACGGCAGTACTGGCGCTGGTGGCGACATCGACAGCGGCTGTTTTTCGTCGGCGACAAGACGACAACGACGTTGAGAGCGGTTGGTTGACGTTTTTGGTGGTTGAGCGCGAGCGTGAGCGAGACAGAGAGCGACGACGAGTACGAGTGCTGCTGGAGCGCGCGCGTGCATAACACACACGTATATACAAATACACATGCACACACATATATACCTTTCGTACATACATACATATGTAAGCTTCCTCACAGTGCGAGGGAGCTACTGCTGCTCTCGCGCACGCAAGCAGACGTAAATATATGTATGTATATGTATGCATGCATGTCCATATGTATACACTTAAATAAAATATAATACACGGCTACGTTAATGATATTGAACGACGACTGCAAATGTAAATGCTGGCAACTGTCTGTGTCACATTTAAACGGACAGATTAAACGTCGATCCGCCCGAGACGTCGTATACTAAAGTGGAGAAATCAATCAACAAACTAAGACACGGTATAACGGGAAGAAGCGGAAACCAGAATTTGAATTTAATTTTTTCCATATTGGACACATTTAAATTCGTTAACTTTTTTTTGCATATGCATATGTATGCATATGCATGTGTATATGTATGTATTATTATTTCTCTCATTTTTTCTTACACAATATATATTTTTTTTTTTATAAATTGCAATAGTTTTCACACACTTTTTATTTTACACTTAATTGAGCTCTTGTTGCTGGCTTAATAATGCACGTATTCCCCTTAAGTTAATTTTCTATAATTTACAAATGTAATTTTAACAAAAAATTTTCTTAGTCAAAGTCAGAAATCACGTCATGGCTGCCACGTCCAAGCAACAATGAATCGTAAAATTTCCAAAGCAGCCCACTTCACGCGGCGTTATCGTCGGTTGCGGTTGCGAGTGCGTTTGTGAGCTGAGAGAGTGAACGAGTGTTGCCGACATAGCGCAAGTGCAGTGTGTACACACGGATATTTCATAGAAATATTATCCCCTCATATGAAATTACATATGATAGAGCGAGCTAACGATAGTGCCCAATACGTCAAAATTACCAGTAATTTGCAAATAAATGCAAACACTTGTGCCCACATATCTGGTATTATTTAGCGCTACATTTAATCGTATGAGCGGTTCTTTTTCAAGAGGCCGTGTTTTTAATAAGAATTACAGGTAAGCACGAAATTTTAAAATATACCTATTAGTATTATAGTACAAGGCAGGTATGTATTAAGATAAGCTTACTAAAAGCGTGCTTGTATAAATAATTAATTGGCACAGGTAAAATGCATTTGGAAGCGTCTATTGCAACAATGACTCATTTTCTTTTTAATATGTAATGAAATACTTTACTAACAACGAAAAAATATCCACATGTATTGTCAATCACAATACTACTAATGGTTTCTTATTAATTCGCTTAATATTATTAATCTATCTATCTTTTACATTTTCTTCTTCGTCGTTTATCGTTTTTTTATTCAACACTTTTTCTTCCTATTACGCGCCTATAATTTCGAACAGAAAGAACGACCAAAACAAGAGTGTAAAACATATGTTTTGTGCTCGCCAACACTTTTTATGCGCGAGCGAGACGGCTATATATCGAATCGGAGCTGCATTTGCGAAACACGGCACACAAAATGCAATAATAAATTTGTCTAGAATGACAGAGAAAAAAAAATGGGAAATATCGCGCATCATATATAAAATTTCACAAAAATATGCAACAATATGCCGCTAAGATAAACAAAACAGCATTTTTTCAATGTAGAATAATAGATAGTCACAACAAAAACAAATGAAAACAATAATAAGAAAACGAACGAAGCGCGGCAGCGGCAACGAGACATCGTCGGCAGCCGCTGACGCCTGCTGCTCGCTTGAACATGACCACGGTTTGGTATTCAGATTCTGCCGAAAAATTTTCAGCACAATAAAAAGCATATAAAAACATTGCACTTACCCTGAAAATTATCGTCATTCTCTTCCTCTGATGCCATGCTTGCAGTTAAATGCAACTTTTTAACGTTTTATGCACAATAAAAGCGCCTAATTTTCACAACAAATAATTAAGCACACACAGACACGACGAGAAAAAAATATACGAAACGCTTCTGTATAGAGGTGGGAAATTATCGATACATTTGTTCAGAATATCGATATTTTTAAAGATATTTTATATTATGAAACTCAAGATTGATTCCAAAACATACAAAACTAAAAGAAGGTAAGCTTTGCATATTAAAATCTAAATAGATATAATTTTTAGTCAACGAATGTAAACCAGATGATGAACCACAATCGATAATTTAAAATATCGGCTATTCGCTCCAAAAATATGGCGTGTAGCGGCTAAAATTAAGATGCTATCGATAATAAAGCTAAAATAAGCAAATGCCTTAAGAACTTTCAGTTTAATTTTAGAATATTGTTAAAACTTGGGGCTTTATTAATAGGATGATACACTGTTATGTTATATTTTTAAAGCATTTTCAATATTCTTTTTACAAAATGGGCAGTTCAGTTGTAGTTACTAGTTCGATTAAGCTAGATCCAAAGTGAACACAACTCTTGCTATCAATGGAAAGAACAGCCCTGTCTTTTTGCCAAAGAAATTTTCACGTAAACGTTTTTGCAGATAAACATTCGACAAATACCAAAAAATAAGCATTGCGGATAAAGCGGAATGTGCAAAGTTTTTTGGTAAATAACTTTAACGTCTTTAGCCAGATCAATTTAATTGCGAATATTATGTCGTCCATTATAACGCGCAAGGATGCAGAAAGCGCCGACGCCGACGAACAGAAATCAAAACCAGCTTCAGCTACAGCCAACAAACGCAGCGCTGCTGGCCTCGACGTCGGCGTCGATGCGGTGCCTAAGAAGTCACGTTTCGATGTCAAGGAGAAGAATGGTGGGGCGCCACCCATCGATGCGATGGCCGCCTCGCTGAGCTCTACACAGATCAAGCTGATGATGGCGCATGCGCAGCGCGAGATCGAGGAGCGCAAGCGTGCCCTGAGCAATCTCCGTGATAAGGATCCACTGCTGGCTTCTGTGCCTCAAATTGGAATGCCCGTTGCGCTTGCCACCCAAGCCCTATCAAAGAAACCAACACCCGAAGATGCGGACAAGGCCAAGAAGATTGCGGAGCTGCAGGCGCAAATACGCGCGAAGCTAACTGGAAATCTGGCCAATCTCATCCAGCAGCAGCCAACAGCGGTGGCGGCAGCAGCTGCTGCCGCTGCTCAACAGCAGCAGGAGCGACCCAAACCCCTCATCCTGGACGAGGAGGGACGAACCGTGGACAAGAGTGGACGTGCCATCAACATACCCACAGTGACGCCCACGCTCAAGGCGAACATACGCGCCAAGAAGCGCGAAGTATTCCAGCGTCAGACAACGGGGAGTGAGGGCGGCGGTCACGGCGGTGCAGCCAGCACCGGGCAGGACGATGCCATCAAATACTTCGATGATCGAATTGCCCAGAAGCCGACGCTGCGGAACAAGCGCACATTGCGCTTCCATGAGCCCGGCAAATTCCAGCAGCTGGCGGAGCGCATGCGCATGAAGAGCCAACTGGAGCGGCTGCAGAACGAGATTTCTCAAATAGCACGCAAGACGGGCATCTCGTCGGCCACGAAGCTGGCCTTGATTGCCCCTAAGCAGGACATGCCGGATGATGTGCCTGCCATGGAGTGGTGGGACTCGGTCATACTCAGCCAGGACATGCAGACATTGGACGAGGCAAGCGGCAAGATTAGCATACGCAAGACGGCCATCAGTAATCTTATCGAGCATCCCACACAAATGAAGCCGCCAAGTGAGTATCAAAGCCATGTGCTTCTCCCATGTCACTCATCCCATTCTCATTCCCATTCACAGATGAGCCGTTAAAGCCAGTTTACTTGCCAGTCTTCCTGACCAAGAAGGAGCGAAAGAAGCTGCGTCGTCAGAATCGGCGTGAGGCTTGGAAGGAGGAGCAGGAGAAGATACGTTTGGGCCTGGTGGCGCCGCCGGAACCTAAGCTGCGTATATCGAATCTGATGCGTGTGCTGGGCACGGACGCTGTCCAGGACCCCACCAAGATCGAGGCGCATGTGCGCGAGCAAATGGCCAAGCGGCAGAAGGCTCATGAGGATGCCAACAATGCGCGCAAGTTGACCAGCGAACAGAAGAGCGAGAAGAAGCAGCGCAAGCTCAAAGAGGACACCAGCTGCGGCGTCCACGTCAGCGTCTATCGCATACGTGACCTCCAGGATAACCAAAGCAAAAAGTTCAAGGTGGAAACGAATGCCAAGCAACTGCAGATGACGGGCAGCGTCGTCCTGTTCCGTGACTGCTGCGTCGTCGTCGTCGAGGGCGGGCCCAAGCAGCAGAAGAAGTACCGCCGGCTAATGCTGCATCGCATCAAGTGGGAGGAGGACACGGTGACCGGCAACGATGGCCAGGACGTAGCCAACTCGTGCGTGCTCGTCTGGGAGGGCACCAGTCAGCGTCGTCATTTCGGCGAAATCAAATTCAAAATCTTTCCCATGGAGAAAATGGCACGAGAATTCTTTCAGAAGCATCAAGTGGAACACTACTGGGATCTGGCCTACTCGGGCGCCGTCCTGGAGGCCTCCACGGACCAGCAGTAAACCACGTTGCCACGCAGCCGTTTAGACCACTAAATTTGTTACAAGTTTAGGATATAAGCTTAAAATTATAAACATTCAGTTTTATGTACAAAGAGACGGAGGTATTTATTTCTTGGTGTAGGGATCTTCCTTGATGTTGGATTGTATGAACTCATGGAGTCCCTGCTTCTTCAGCCTTTCTATGATTGCTGCCATTCGTATGTTCTCCAAGCGCTCCTCCTCTCGCTCACGCACATCCAATACGTGTTGCTCCTTGACCCGATCGCTGAGTACGCGCCGAACGAGCTGCCGGATAGACTTGTTAATCTCCAGCGTATAGTCAAGCAGGCGAACGTAGGTGTCGGGCTTGAGGTAGCCGCACTGTTGACACTGTGCCAGCTGTTCAAAGTTCTCCATGCTGGCATTGATGAGCAGGCCATGCTCCTGGATCGCTTCGTCTTTGTTGCTGTTCGCACTGCTGCTGCCCAGCAGAGCGTTGCCGCCTCGATGCTGCCAGAGCAACTCCTCGATCTTGGCGGTGGGATTGACAAACACGTAGCCGCGATAGATGCACGCCGTGGATGCCGTAATCAAATCGTACGTGGATATGCCGCACTCAATGAGCGCAACACCACAACAGTTGATGGCGGTGCTCAGCAGGCAGCCATCGTCGTCCAGGATGAGCACTCGAATATCCAGCTGGAAATTGAGGAACTCATTCCGACACACAAGCGGCTCCAGTGCCTTTTTCAACATGCTGCCCAAGTGCTTCTCGCGCTCCGGCACTGTTTCCAGTTCACCGCTGGCGAACGCCGCAAAGTTCACATAGCAATTGATGACGCCCATGTTCACACGGCGAACGCTCGAGCGGACCAGTTCACGCGGTGGCGCCACAATTGCCAACACCTTCGTATTGCCATATTCCATGTACGCAGATCCACGTACCGTTGTCAAGACACCAGCGCGAAGAACTGTAAGTGGAGTGAGCTTGTAAACAAAACACAAAACCTGTCAAATCCGGATGCTTACAGGTGGGCCGTGGAGCACCAACAACATCAGTGGGCTTCTCAATGCTTTCGAAGAAATCTTCGCAGTCCTTGGGTGTCGCATATAGCTGATCTGCTATGGTTGCGCCATCAAGGAGCGTGTTTTTAGTTTGAGTAATTCGCAACATTTTTTGGTTTATAAAATGCCGCAAAATTAAATCAAAACATGTGTTTTAAAACTGCAGACAGTGGTGTAAAACGCGTTTTTTAATCGATACTGAAAACATCGATACGTATCACTGTTGTCAAACAATGATTGTTCGATATTTTCACATCTCTAATCAAATATGGTTGGCAACTCATGCTTTTGACAGCTCAAAAAGCGCTTTGTAATTCTGCTGAGTAGTAAAGAAAAGAAAAAGAGAATAAGCGGAGAAAAGTGAACGCCGAATTGTTAACAGAATAATTTTTGATATTTGTAAAATTGAACAAAGGGCTCACACAGCATGACTGGTGAAACCAAGTTGGAGAAAAAGCCTGTTGGCGATGCCAAGGAACTTAAAGGCAAGGGACAAGATGCAGGCAAGTCGAAAAAGGATGAAAAAGAACAGCAGCCCGAGCTGTCCGATGAGGATCAACAGCTGCAAGAAGAGCTGGAGATGTTGGTAATGCGTTTGCAGGAGAAGGACAAGCAAATGTATCAACCAGCACTCGAGATGATGGCCAAGCTGATCCGCGCCTCAACCACTTCGATGACATCGGTGCCCAAGCCACTGAAGTTTATGCGTCCACACTACGAGACCATGAAGAAGGTGTACAAGAATATGCCCGACGAGCGCTCACGGCAGCTGTGCGCCGACATCATATCAGTGCTCTCCATGACCATGGGCAGCGGCAAGGATTGTCTGGCCTATCGCTTCCTCTGCGATCGCAACCAGGCGATTGGCGACTGGGGCCACGAGTACGTGCGCCACTTGTCTGGCGAGATATCTTCACACTATCACGACACTACGGGTGAGTTCCGTACACAGCTTATCCAGCTGGTTAAGCAGATCATACCGTACAACATGGAGCACAATGCAGAGGCCGACGCCTGTGATTTGCTTATCGAGATTGACCATTTGCATTTGCTGGCCGAATATGTGGATGAGTCCGCCTACCCGCGTGTCTGCCTCTATCTGCAGTCCTGCTATCCCTATGTGCCCGAGCCGGACAACACTATCATCCTCGAGACGGCTCTGCAGCTGGCCCGGAAGTTCCACCAGCATACCCAGGCCATGCGGCTGGCCCTGATGCTGAACGACATGGGCAAGATTGGCGACATATTCAAGGAGCCCAAGGAGCCGGCAATGCAGAAACAGCTAGCCTTCATGCTCGCACGCCAGCAGGTCTGCCTGGATCTGGATGAGTCCCTGCCGGACTATGATGATTTGATGGAAATCATGTCGAATGCCAATCTGAATAAGCATTTCTTGAATCTGGCTCGTGAACTGGACATTATGGAGCCCAAGACTCCCGAAGATATATACAAATCGCATTTGGATAACTCGCGCTCGCGCTTTGCATCCATCCAGGTGGATTCGGCCAAGCAGAATCTGGCTGCCAGCTTCGTCAATGGCTTTGTCAATGCCGGATTCGGTGTGGACAAATTGCTTTCGGAGGATGGCAATAAGTGGCTGTATAAGAATAAGGAGCATGGCATGCTCTCGGCCACAGCCTCCCTCGGCCTGATTCTGCTCTGGGACGTCGATGGTGGGTTGACCATGATCGATAAGTATCTTTACTCCACCGACGACAACATCAAGTCGGGCGCTTTGCTGGCCTGCGGCATCGTCAACTGCGGCATACGCAACGAGGTGGATCCGGCACACGCCTTGCTCTCCGACTACATTGATAACCAGAATACTTGCATGCGGATTGGCGCCATTTTGGGCTTGGGCATCGCCTATGCCGGCTCCAACCGGGCCATCGTCATCGACACACTGAAGACGATCTTTGCCAGCAACGGCAAGACAACTGCCAGCGTGGAGATTCTGGGCATAACCGCTCTGTCGCTGGGATTGATAAGCGTCGGCTCATGCAATGCTGAGATTACCGAGATCTTGCTGCAGACTATCATGGGTCTGACCAAGGCGGATCTGAAGGATACCTATACACGTTTCCTTTGGCTGGGTCTGGGTCTTCTCTATTTGGGACGTCAGAAGTCCACAGAGGCCGTTATGATGACACTGGAGGTGTTGGAGGAGCCCTATCGCAGCATGGCCACCACCATGGTGGACATCTGTGCTTATGCTGGCACTGGCAATGTGCTTAAGATTCAGCAGCTGCTGCACATATGCTCGGACCACTATGAGTCCACCAGCGCCGACGAGGAGAAAGAGAAGAGCAAGAAGGACAAGAGCAAGGAGAAGGTAAATCACTCGGATAACTTTGTTAACTTTATATTGATGATGTTTTTATTTCAGAAGGAGGACAAGGAGAAGGACAAAGAGAAGGAAAAGGAGAAGGAGAAGGAGCGCGAGAAAGATCTGTCGGCTACGCAATCGATTGCTGTCCTGGGCATTGCTCTCATTGCCATGGGCGAGGACATTGGTGCCGAGATGGCGTATCGTTCGTTTGGTAATCTGTTGCGCTACTGCGAACCGTCCATTCGCCGTGCAGTTCCACTTGCTCTGGGCTTGATATCTGCCTCCAATCCCAAACTGAACATCCTCGATACGTTGAGCAAGTTCTCACACGACAGCGATGCCGAGGTGGCTCACAATGCCATCTTTGCCATGGGCCTGGTGGGTGCTGGCACCAATAATGCACGCCTCGCTTCGATGCTCCGCCAGCTGGCCCAGTACCACTCCAAGGATCCGAGCAATTTGTTCATGGTGCGTATTGCCCAGAGTCTGACGCACTTGGGCAAGGGGACGCTCTCCCTCAGCCCGTACCACAGTGATCGCCAGCTAATGAATCCAATGGCTGTCGCTGGTTTGATGGCCACGCTGGTGTCGCTTCTTGATGTCAAGAACCTGATCCTAAATCGTTCCCATTATCTGCTGTACACCCTGGTGCCGGCCATGCAGGCACGCATGCTCATTACCTTCGATGAGGAGCTCAACCAGCTGCAGGTGCCCGTCCGTGTGGGCATTGCCATCGATGTGGTTGGCCAGGCGGGCAAGCCGAAGACCATAACCGGCTTCCAGACACACACCACACCCGTGCTGCTGGCCATCGGCGAACGCGCCGAACTGGCCACCGATGAGTACATCTCGCTAACACCCGTCATGGAAGGATTTGTCATATTGAAGAAGAATCCCAACTTTGTCAAGTAGTTTCGCCTCTGTTTATCGTCAAATATCGCCCATATACGCAAAGCCCAAAATTAAGCCCAACTCCCTGAAAAATCGGTCGTCTTTTCATTGGCAATTAACGCATATGGAATATAATAATAAATAAAAACTTTAATATATAAATAATATTACTATTTGTTCAAATTATATAGATGATGTGGGCATATATATCCACATTAGTTTCGCTATAGCCGGAGCCACTTAATTTATATAGATCGTCACACTACATTTTTGTTTTGTCATGCAAAAGTTCTAATAATCAGCACCAGTGTTGCCATTTTGAATAATTTCCGAAAGTTTTGGCTTGTTTGCAGCTTCTGGCGGGAATTATAGCTATATAAGATTCGTTGAATGGCCTTTTTTTTAGCCATAAGCAACTTAATCATCGGTATTTACACTTTCCCATCACTAGCAGTAACAATAGGTGCGCATTTGAAATCAGCAAAAAAAAGGTCGCAATAGACGGAACTTTTGAAATCGAATCAAATTAAACTGATTTTCAAGGGATTTAAGACTAACAAACCAAATAAAAATTAATATAGAAAATCGTATGAAACTAAACATATTTCGATTTCTTTTACTACTATTCTAACAAACATTTTTTTCTGAATTTTTAAATTTTCATTTAGCTTTTTCTGGCTTTAAGCTAGTTGATCTGGCTTGAAGAGTTGCCAGTTGAATCCAGTATTCAGCCTAAATCGAATCTAATTTGAGAAACTCTTTGCTAATCTTGCATATATTTATTTATTTTGCTTAACAATTTTCAGAATTGTTTTTAAGAAAAATATGAACGTCTCGGACGTATCAGCATTGTCACGGACTTCAGGTTGTCCCCAAGGTCCGTCCAGCCCAAGGCCTTTAAATTGTTGTTTTCATCATTTATATGGTTGTTTAACACCCTAATGATAGATTATTTTTAAAACTTCTGATAATCATATATGTATATAGTATTGTCTGTAGTCTGACTTACCCGTAATATATGTCTCCATACCACCAGCCACCACGGTAGAGTCTAGCGTAATTGGGCCAATACTCTCCGTTGTTCTGGTCGTAGGTTGAAAACTTGGCGTGCAAACTCTTTGAGAATAGGTCGATTGTGTTGCCACTAAAGGCGCCCAGCGATTGCAGCTCGTACTTTGAGGCTGCGTCGCCAACATGGAAGTTGTTGTAGCGAGCATATTCTAGCCTCCTGTCGTAGTATTCCAGGCGTATGTATAGCTCCTGGGGCTCATAGTCGGTTAGACGGTAAAGATTCTCCAAGCCGATGAAGTAGTCTTTGCCCAATTCCCCGAAGCCCCGTTGGTAGTCATCCCACCTCCTGTAGAACTCATTCTCCCCATCACTGCGATGGTGTATCACCATCCAGCCGGGACCCGCCGTATTGCCGTCGCAGAGAACGGAAAGTGGCCCAGCGTTCGGCACCTCGATGGTCGTAATAAGTACTCTCTCCCCCATGGCCAGACAATTGACTCGATTCGGTGAAATTTCTCGGTGATTAGTCGGATTCAGGTAACTGTCGCACTTCAGTTGCAACTGCCTCACGACGTTCTGCTGCGTGCTTTGGCTCGCCTGAATGTTGTCCTTCGTGCTCTTAAGGATGTACCTCAGCTGCGTCACTTTGTCCACCAAATCCTGCCTGACTCCGCTGCTGACTTCTGCACCTTGTTCACTTCCATTGCACTTGCTCTTAAGTGACTCTTTGATCTCCCTCAGATGTGCAATCTGTACATCCTGATGCCGACTCTCGGCCAACCTGACAACCAACTCGTTGAGCCTCTCCTGCAGCTGCCCATTCAGGTTCTCGAGCTGCCTCAATCGCGAGGCGCGTACCATGTCATCCTATTATATGGAACACATATCCAACATTATATATATTTTTAATCATGCTCCCAGCACTTACGTTGTTCTGAAAGTGCATGCCTGCCACACAGCCCACAAGCAGTCCAACTGCTCCAATCAGTAAAGCAAATTTCATTCCGCTTGAGGACTCTACGAGAATGCAGCAAGAAGTGAAATGAGTCGAAAGCGTTAGACCTGAAGCTACAAATCCGTGCAAATTAAAGACATCAAGGCGTAACCGTCATCCTTATCAACAACAAATTGGCGTGACGAAAGCTTTGGCCTTGGACACTCGATTCCTATAAATTCTTATAAATGATAATCCACTTTAATCTTGAAATGCGAATGTTTAATAATCATATGAGAATCCTAATAATAACAACTTCATCCTGCGCTGATCGGCCCCAGGGGCTCTCGTAATTATAATATATGTATATAGCATAATTGTAATAAATGTAAATGAATGTATAAAGAACAAAAGACATCGCTAAGAGCATTGCACAATTAGTCCAAGAATCTTTTACTTATCCTTGCTGTAGCTCGCAGTGCGCATTTCTCTCTACATACAAAGTTTATTCATATTTTACAGTACTTTGCAAATATACACACATATCATATTATATATATAAATAGTATATATGTGTGTTTTTTTCTCTTCATATTAATAAATGTTAGTGTTTCGTGTTTTATATGCATGTTGCACTGAAATGTTTGACTGTTGTCACTTGTGATTTCGGCTCATCGCAATAAGAATCATAAAAAATAAACAAATCACATTAGTTAACTTAACGACAATTAATGTCAAGTCGCTAACAACGTCCAGAAGTTCGAATTGGTTAACGGCGTGGAGCCTAAGCACTTGACATCGCTGGTGGCGGTGGTGCAGCTGCTCCCTGTGGTGCTCCTAGCTGTGTTTGTTCAGTGCTGGCCGGTGGCGGCGGCTGTTGCTGTTGCGGCGGCGAGAAGACATGCGCCATCTGCGGCGGCAGCGGTGTTGGCTGAGTGGGAAACAGACCGCCCATGGATGGCTGCACCTGGGGATACGTGGGCACGGTCTGGGCAGCAGCGACTGCGGTTGGATACGATAGAGCTGCCGGTGCGGTCATATACATTTGCTGTTGCTGTTGCTGCGGCAATCCGGCCATCGAGAACATGGGCACGGCTGGTGGTGGCAGCGTGGCTGCAGTTGCTTGTGGAAATGGCAGCTGGGCGGCTGGTATGCCGCCAACGCTCACGTTCGTACTCTGTTGTGGGGCATTGGGATCGAAGACGCCGGGTATGTAGATGTTCGCTGGCGGTGCAAGTGGTTGTGGCACGACTGGAGCCTCAACTGGGGCTTCAGCAACAGCAACTGGAGTCGGGGTTGGAACTGCTGGCGGTGCAATGTTAGCGGTTGGAGCGGCTACCTGGGGCTCAGCAATTGTAGCTTGGTTCTCTAGAGCTGCGCTCAATGCATCCGTGGGCTCATCCGGATTGAAGTAGGTCTTAAATATGCTCTGTGCCTGGGGCTCAACAGTTGGTGGCCGGATCTCGGCGTTGGTCGAGCCAAATGTGTTCGCCAGTGGCGGTATATAAGGCAGCGTTGGTGCAACAACAGCACTGGCAGCTACAGCAGACGGCGCAACAGGATTCGATTGCCCAGTTTGGGGTGTCGCTGCAGCAGCAGGTCCCGTCGAGGGAGTCGGGTTTGGTACCGGCTGCACTGGTATGCGATGCAGATAGCCATAGCCGATGCCGCAGCCGAGAGCTCCCTCGCCGCCCCAAGCGGTGTTCGGCTTGATGGTCACCTCTCTGCAGGCATCATCGTCCAGATTGTAGACATACATCTTGAGCGGCTGCTGCTCGTGCGTCTCGATCAGTGTGAACAGATCGTCGTTCTCATGGCGAATTGCATCGGCACCGATCACATAGTCGCTGTAGGCACGCAGACCCGCCAGCTCGGCCGGTGAATTGGGATGCACCTCCAGGATGTGCCACACACTCTCGTTGGCACCCTCGAACGAGCAGAAACGTATGCTGACACCCAGTAGTCCTTGGCCGCCCCAGCTGTTGCTCGGCGTCAGTGTCAACTCGCGTACGGTTTGTGTTTTGCTCGAATAGACGGTGATGCGTACTGGTTTGTCCACATTCTGGCGCAGCAGCTCCTTCAGCATATCGTTGTCCTGGTCCAGACGTGTGCCTGCTATGGCCACTATGAAGTCAAAGAACGCCTCCAGGCCAGCCTTTTGGCCGGGCGAGTTGTCTTGCACCTTGAGTACGTGGTAGCCTATTGTTGTTCAAAATTCAGAAATTGTGTTTATTTTTCATTTACGTCAGTGTGTGCGTGTATGCATATGATTGGTTGTCAATTCTTCTAGAGTAATTGACACAGTTTACGTGGTTGTGTGCATGCATGTAATTTACCTTCGGTGCCGCCGCCGGGTACGTGAACGCTGTGACCTGATCCCATTGTTTTATCGCTTTAAGCAACAAATATGTTAGTGACTTAATTTGCTGACAATACAGCTTCAATTGTTTAATTTTGATGCGGCACTAAAGAGAGTTCTGTTCTTCGTGGCAATTTTTGTGGTACAAATTTCAGTGTTTTAAATGCTCTCGATTAATGCATCTCGCTCGCACACCTACCAGGGCTGCGAGACTGCTGTTATATGTTATCGAAAATCGATTTTATCTCTAACTTTAACAGAGGAACAAATTGGAAATGAGCATAAATACAATGAAGTATAAATACACTTACTACTGTAGAAAATACATTATACTCCCCCAAGCTACAAATAGTCGTATTCAATTATTTTTATTTGATTTTAAGTCAATGTGTATGTCTATTTAAAATGACAAAATGTAATAAATAATAGTTAAAGCAGTTTGTATTATTTCATGGCTGCCGCCACCTGCCATTGCTGCTGGTATTTAGAGACGGCCTCGCGGTGTTTCAGCATATCCTTTTCCCTGGAAAACAAAAAAAGTTCATGTATTTCAATAGTGACGCAAATCACTTAACATACATATTTTCCAGGGTGTCCGTGGAGCTTTTTAATTCTTTGGAGATGTATTCAATACGCTTGCCGACGTTCTGGCGAGAATCCTCCAGCTCCTGTTTAACCAGAACAGGACCAAACAGCTTAAAAACTTTGTTGTCGGGACCCAACAAATTCAATTCGTCCAGCACACACTTATTTTCATTCAGCTGACTCTCCAGCAGTGCCCGTTGCTTAACTACCTTAACACAAGCTGCAAACGAAAACAATGCTCATATGATATCTCTATACAGAGATTGAGGAAAGTTATAATTGCTTACATTTCTGCAGGTTTTGATATGACTCAACCTCGGTTTGCATTTTTTTATACAAGGCAGCGCTATTTTTATCCATTTTGAACGTTAAGTGTTTGGAATTTGTGAGAATTCTTCAAGTTTGAAAACAGTTGCCGGTTTGGACCTGTAAAATAATTTGTTAAACAAAATTAACCAAAGGCAATGCTCACATTTGTATGTAGGTGTGTGTGCCAGCGAGTAAGTTGATCTAAATTTATCCCTGAGTATTGTTAGGTATTGATGATATTTTGTCTATTTCCAGTCAACACACGATCTAAGTTGTATTTAATATTTATATTTACCTATTTCTTTAAAAATGAATATTTTTTGTAGACTGCACAAATCTGCAAACCAACAGCGCACGCTTTTCTGTTAAAATTATAGTGTTGCTAGTCATTCGAATACAGCACTGGAAAACAGCTGACAATTAATTCAATGTTATATATTAATTGATTGTTGATATTCAGTCGATTCTTACATGTGTAACAATTTGAGTTCTTTTGAGAACAGTGAATGTATATTTCCGCTCTTAAATATAACAACTTAATAATAAATATTTGTTAAAATAAGACAGACAAATACAATGTTGTAAAACACCGCGGGGGTGTGTTTAGGTTGAAGGGCCACATGCACGGTACGATTTGTGAATTGCTCAAAATAAATAATTTAAATGAAAATAATTAAAGTTTTCAATTGGGTATCACTAAATTTGAATGAAGCATAAAACGATTAAAATATATACCTTTTTTGCACCGTCGCTAGCATTGTTAAATATACAATTTATTAGTTTGCATCATTCAGTTGTATCGTGACGCGGCTCCTATAATAACACCAGAAACGCTGCACAAAGCATACGGTTTCGCGCCGAAAAAGAAAAGGGCGAAAACACGCAAGAACTGACGGAAAAAGCGAAATAAACAAAAATTCACGCACTTACAAAACATAAAAATGTTTTAACAAACAAATGCAACGATAGTTTGTGTTTGCTGAAAGTGCAGCAACGCGACAGCAAGCAGCAGGGCAAAGTGTGTAAGTGCGTGTGTGTGAGCAAGCGGCGGTGCGTTTGTAAAACGGCTGAGGTAGCACCCTCCGCCTCCCTCTCAAAACAATGGCACCCACTAAGAAACGTGAAAGGGACAATGGCGATAATGCGGGTGTTGGGGCAAACAACATGAATGGCCTAAACAATGGAGGCAGACATGCAGATGCTGCCACAAGCGAAGCGTTGGCAGCGCCAGCGTCTGCAGCAGCAGCAGCAGCAGCAAATCTATCAACAACAAATCATAACGAACCCCATGCAAAACTGAATGGACATCAACAAGAGCAGGAACTCTTTTTACAGGCATTTGAAAGTATGTTTTCCAACTGTTTCAGCATTGACAGCTGCAACATAACTAATCAATAAACTTTTGCAGAACCCACACAAATATATCGCTACCTACGCAATCGCCATGAGACAAACGTAAGCTAATTATTTATTTTTGTATACAAATGAGATTTATATTATCTCTTTTTATTGTGCAGCCCATATTTCTAAATCGCACTCTTAGCTATATGAAGGAGCGCATGTCACGGAATAACAAGAAGCGTGCTAATTTCAAGATCGACTCCATATTGGACATAATCACACAAAAGTCTGAGGCTGTAACCCAAAACTACCTGCATGTTATATATGATTCGCTACACGAAAAGCTCAAGCCACAGGACAGCGATGAGCTGCTAAGGCAGGGGCAGGATCAGCTACTCTGCCAGGCGGGCGAAAGGGTGTGCGTGGAGACAACGCTCTATAAGATCACGCGCAGCAAGCGCAAGGATAGCACACTGGATTTCCAGGAGCTGTTGAGCAAGAGCTGCCAAATAGTTTACAATCCAAATGAGGGAGTCGATGAGCATGCTACCATAAGCATACCTCTGCAGACAATGCGACCCATGGGTGATCAGCATACGCTCTACAAGCTGCTCTTTCGCATCAAGATGCAGTCACAGACGTGCAACGATGAGAATGCAGGTGAGAAAGGTGTGAAGCAACTTGATTAACTATCAATTATTTACGTGATTCACTTGTCAACAGCAACGCCGCCAAACAAACGAGCGCGCAGCAATGAGAAGATGTATGGCTCGGAGTTGATACTGTATGAAAAGTCGAGTGGTTTCATCACCGAGGGCGAATACGAGGCCATGCTGCAGCCATTGAATTCGTCTAGCATCAAATCGTTCTCACCAAAGAAGTGCACCTGGGAGACCATGCCTGACAGCTACATTCCACTCTCATTGACCTACGATGTGTACCAGCAGAGTCCCATGCTCAAATTCCATTTGACTTTGTCCAATGAGCAGTTACCCGACATCATTGCAGCTCCCGAGATACAGCGTTACGTTCAGCATTTGGATGCCGAGGCGGATCTGAATCATATCAGCATTAACAATAACAATAACAATAATAATAACAACAATAATTGTAGCGGCCTTAAGAACGGCACTGTCTGCAAGGCAGTACCGGAGCTCATACAAATCGTGTACAACTTCATGTACAGCAACAATACGCGTCAGCAGACTGAGTACACACAGGAGTTGAACTGTCCATGGTGTGGATTGGACTGCCTGCGTCTGTATGCTCTATTGAAGCATCTCAAGTTGTGCCATGCGCGCTTCAACTTCACGTACCAGCCAGCGGGCAGCGGTGCGCGTATCGACGTGACCATCAATGATGCCTACGACGGATCCTACTCCGGATCACCCTATGATTTGGCCGGGCCATCGGGCTCGTCGTTTGCACGCACCTGCGGCCCGGTAAGGCGCACCTCAGTCACCAGCTTGATGGTATGTAGGCCCAGACGTCAGAAGACTTGCCTCGATGAATTCCTAGAGTTGGATGAGGATGACATTAGCAACCAGCGCTCATATATAACCGGACACAATAGGTGAGGACCTAACCTGAATTCATAGATATGATCAAAATTAATATATAAAACCATAGATTGTATCATCATACGGAGACCTGCCTGCCCGTTCACCCTAAAGAGCTGGACATTGACTCGGAAGGCGAGAGCGATCCGCTTTGGCTGCGCCAAAAGACCATTCAAATGATTGATGAGTTCTCCGATGTCAATGAGGGCGAGAAGGAGCTAATGAAGCTTTGGAATCTGCACGTGATGCGCCATGGCTTCGTGGGAGACTGCCAGCTGCCATTGGCCTGCGAAATGTTCCTGGATGCCAAGGGTCATGAAATTGTGCGAAAGAATCTCTATCGCAATTTCATACTGCACATGTGCTCGCTCTTCGATTACGGCCTGATTGCGGCGGAGACCGTTTACAAGACTGTGCAAAAGCTACAGGGATTGCTTAGCAAGTATGCTGCTGGCCAGGAGCTAATGCAGCGACAGCGTGAGGCGCAACTGAAATACTGGCTGGACGTGGGCATGCACAAGAAGCAGGACGATCTGAAGCAAAGGTCGCCACAGAAACCTGCGACGAGCTCCAGCAATGATACAGCAACTACCTCATCGGGCAACACTGCCAGCGCCATGCAGCCACCCAAACGCATGCCGGCCAATCTGAAGCGAGCGAATGCTGCCGCCGCCGCAGCTGCAGCAGCGCTTGAGGGCCAGGACGGCTCGTCTGCCAATGGCGGCAACAGCAGCAAGAATGTGGCCAAAAAGAGTGCCGATCAGCCAATAACTGCCAATTTGGCCAATACACGCGAACGACGTTCCGACCCCGGCCTGAAGCGCAACGCCAACGGCGGACGACTGAGTGCGTCCGACAGCAGAACTGCCAACTCTCTAGCCAAACGTAAACTGACCCCAAAAGGTAGGTGACGGCCATAAATGGTCTAAGTGAATTTCAATCACGTAACACTCGTCACTTCATCGTAATCACATCATTTTGCTTCATCATATTCATGGCATTAGATAGATTAATAATTTTTATTTACCCAAATCCCGAAATGTTTTATGTAATACTTTCTTTCTTTTATCATGAAGTTCATTTTGTTTTTGTTTTTTTGTTTTTTGTTTTTTTAAATTGTATTTGTTTCTTTTTATTTTTATTTAAAATTACTTTTTAATTATAATATTTTATTGAATCACATTTTTCAGCTTAGTCAACATGTAACTAACCCTTCATTCATATCCATACATAATTTTATACTAACATCTTAAGGATCACTGCGCCAGCGTCATCGTCATATCCATGGGAAGTTCTCATTGATAACGCCAAAATGAACAGTAAACAAGAAAAAACAAACAAAAAATTATTCAAAATTTGTATCAAAATTTATTATTATGATGGCAAATTGCCCAATGCTTTTTTTCTCTCTTTCTCTTTGTTTTCCACCTTTGGTTTGTTTCGGATTTACATTTGTTTTACAATGTGCTTTGGCTAACAGCAGAAATGGCTGATGTGGAACAGTTGGAAGACGCGCCTCAGGTATTAGCTGCTGGCAATGGCAATGACAATGACAATGACAATGGCAATGACAATGAGAATGGCAATGGGAATGGTGTTGATGATGTTGATGATGCAGCTGTTAATCATATTGATGATGATGATGATAATGATGGTGATGATGATGATGTTGATGATGATGATGGTGATGTTAATGATGTTCATGTTGATGTTGATGTTGATGTATCTGGGAGCTCTCCTGCTCCCGTTAAAGATAATTAAGCTAGCAAATGTAATTCGTAAATCGCATTTAATCTCTGCATTCATAATACCAACTATTTTACGCACACTCTCTCTCGCACACACGCACACACTCTCACTCCCACACACAGAGTCTGCTGTGATCAGCAAAAGGCAGCGCTACAGCGAGGGCAACGCCACGGGAAACGGATCATCGACGCGCAACAAAAGCAATAATCTTTCACTGCCAGCGAATAGCAACAGCATCAACAACAACAGCAACAACAACAAGCGGCGTCGGTCCGCAATGGAGCGCAGCAGATCGAACAGCACCGCCGGCAACAGCAGCAGCACCGCCGCCCAGACCCATGGACTGCGCACGCGTCTGTCCGTGCCAGTGACCAAGTACGAAAGGCGCTGACGCAAGCGGCGCTGCTGCTGTTGCTGCAACTGATAAACCAACTGCATGAAAAGGGGACAACAAGGAGGAGGCAATCGAGGACGACGAGGGCGTTTCGTTAGATTTTGTGCTTTGGTTTTTTAAGCTTCTTTATCAAAATTCGACTTTCGACCTCATCTACACGGTCTATTGAAAAATGATTTATTTTTTATCATAATTACGATTATTATTATTATTATTATTATTATTATTATTATTATCATTATTATTAATATTATTGTGTTGTGTTTATTGTCTATCTTTAGCGTATTGGGCACTTGTAATGTGTTCAGTAAAATAATTTCAACAGGAGAAGAATAATAATATTAAAAGTTCAACGAAATCATTTTTAAAGTTGAGGTACCAAATAAATATTAAATGCAGCGACAAATATATGTCTATACATATTTATAAATATATATTTGAATGCAAGTTACTTAACAATACCATGCATATATTTCCATTTAAACGATTGTAATAACTACGTATGATTCTATTTTAAAAACACATACACACACACCATGTACATTGCAAAATGAATTTATATATGCAATTCAATTGAATTCCTTACGAATTCAAATTTTATAAAATATATTGTGTAAATTAGCGCTGACAAAGTTTACAGAAAAGCGAAATGCAAACCATTAAACCATTTAGGAAATGAATAAACAAAAATCTATTTAAGCTACGCTGAATAAAATGTTGCATATATATATTTTTACAGTGCACTCGAATTTGTTTACTGATTTATTTCTGTCAAATTGGGAAGAAGAAGATTTATAGAAATACAAAAAACAAAAATCCAAGAATTGTTATCGTAAAAGGTATGCAAATCACCTATGGTAATATAATATATTCATATATTTTATGCAAGGGAGAAGGGAGGTCGAAAAATAAAATATACTTGTATTCATTACATGAATCTATGCAGAAAATCTGAAATCTCCAGCCCTAATGGTGTTAAAGTTACACCTACTAAATGAAGTGAAATGATCGATTTTTATCGATAATAAGAAAATTGAACTAGTTATCGGTCAAAAATGATAAGCTCTTACTATATATGGTATTCACGAGTTACATTGAAAATCTCAAGTCTATAGCTTTCGTAGTTTTCGAGATCGATGACTCAGTTCATCGTTCTGCACACGCCTCCTTTTGCCAGTTACAAATATTTTCTCAAAACCTTCATATTTCAGGGTATAAAAACTGAAAGAAATATTCGGATTTATATTGATTGCAAACGTTAACGTGCTAGATAATTAATTTGGCACAAATGTTACATCGCCACTTATGTAGGGCTGGCTTATCGAATCCGTTTAAAACGCTTGCCACTTACAGGTTGATGGACTTTTTTAAAGTTATATTCAGTGTCGTCTTTCGGTTTGCAGCAATCAGTTGAATGATAAATTCGTAAGATGTCAATAGTTCTTTGGTTTACTTTGGCTACGTTTGTTAAGCATTCATTGGTAACCGCCTCTCACCCAAAGTGTTCGGTAATAAGATCGTATGCGAAATATAGAAGTGTGTTAGTTATAAATCCAATTTCATTGCTCTAAAATATATATATAGCTGGAAGGGCTGAACAAGCACATACTTAAGTTAAATAAGGAAATAGCTGAACTGAAAGCGCAAGCAGCCCATAATAGTCAGAAAGAAGAGATGATAGAAAGTCTTCGAGAATCAAATCGGTTACTTAAGGAGAAATGCGAGAAGACGAAACATTTGGAGGCTAAAATTAGAAAACAAAAAAAAGAGCTTAATGAGCTAAAAGAGAAGCTATCGCTGAGCGCCGAAATTGAAAAGGATCTCAAGGAATGTCTACATGACAATAAAGTGCTCCAAAGCGCTTCAAATGGTAATAATAACATTGTTCCTCACACTGAGGAAGGAACGAGCTGTTCTTCATTTAGCTACGCGTCAGGACAACATCAAATTAAAGTACCCGGCATGAAACCTCTAACGGTTCTCTGTAATAGCGAAGTGGCTGGTCCTGGTTGGATGGTCATTCAAAGGCGAATAGATGGCTCACAGGATTTCTACAGGAATTGGATCGATTACCGCAATGGATTTGGTAGTCTAAAAGGAGAGTTCTTTATTGGTTTGGAGAATCTCTATCACATTACCAGATTTAAGTACTGTGAGCTCTACATCCATTTGGAAAAATTTAATGGTAAAATTATGCACGCAAAATATAGTAATTTTGTCATTGGAGACGAAGTCTCTAAGTATAAACTAAGGAGACTAGGTGCAATGACCGGTAATGCCGGGGATCATATGAGACCTAACGAACACAGGATGTTTACTACATTTGATAGCGATAATGATGATTGGGAAAAAGGAAATACCGCCGTCAAATATCATGGGGGCTGGTGGTATTCGCACAAAGGAGGCAGGCAAGTATATTTTACAGATTTGTATTTCCGTGAGCATTATTCTGATTATTTTTTTAACTTGTAGCAACCTCAATGGCAGATATATTTCTGGTGGGAGTAAGAACAAACAATCAGTGCATTGGGATGGTTTGAGCAGTATTAAGGTTGTAATTATGATGATAAAGCCAGTTTATTAAAAACGCTAAAATATGTAAATACACATGCAAAGTTTATGAGTTCTATAGATATGTACCTTCATTGTACAATAAATGACGGCTATCATAAAAATCAGAGATTATATTTTATTCTTAACTTTGCAAAGCTTTGGGCACCAGTGGCCTGTGCTTGCAGAACAGTATGCTGTAACCTCACAGATCTTTATCCGTTACAGTATGTAAAGTGTTGAGCCACAGTTAACAGACATGAATTTTGCTCTTGAGAAATGATGTTAAACCACTGTTAAAAGATACCAGTGTTACTCAATCTTGATGTTAAACGATAATCAATTCTGCTAAGCTCTGCTTGTTCAACTGCAGCTCGAATATGTTTGCGATGGAAATATAGAATTAACTCAATTTAATTTAACATTAATATTAAGTTTATATTTATTACAAAAAGTAAATAACAATTATAAATAATTCAGGTTTAGTTGAAAAAATATTTCTTACTTGCGTCCAGAGATAAAGTATTTATTTTCTGTAAAAAAATATATTGAATTATTAAGTCAAATTCAAATAGTTATTTAATTCAAGTTTGAAGTTTGTTGAAGCGAAGCCGTGAGACAAATTAAAAAGGAACGGCACGAAGGTATATTGGTGTATTGTACACGATTGTGGGTAAATGCTAAACACAAATATTAACAGCACGATTGTGGGCTAAAAATAAGCGAAACTTAAACAAATTAAGGTGATTTTGTCATACATTCTTTATGTACAAAATTATAAGAGTGTGAACCATTTAGTAGCTATTCTTGCAAGCACCTCATTTGAAAGTATTTCTCGTCGATGAAGCGACAAAATGCCACCAAATGCCCAAATTTCTGCACAGTTTGTGCCAGCGCCATATTGGGCAGTCTCGTGGTTAAAATCGTAAACAAATGGCCAAAGGCAATGGCATCCAGTTCACAGGGCTGATCACCGAAGAAGAAAGGCGTATCTGGCGATTCCTTTAGTTTATACTCGAGGGTTTCACAGCATTTGGCCACCTTGTCGATGACTTGGTCGATATTCAGATCGTGCCACTGATAGACCTTCAGCTGGCGCAGTGCATTGCGACGTTTGCTGTAGTTTTGCATTAGATTCAGGGGCCACGGATAGACGGCTCCGTTGCGGGGAGCTGTCACCTCTTTGTAGACACGTTCGTTTTTGAAGCTCACATACAGTTCAGCCATAGTGAAGATGTTCTCGACGAGCGAGACATATGTGCGCATATCGGCCTTCTCGTCCTCATCCTGCCAGCTGCCTATGGCCATATCTTTTTGCTCCACAAAGTTCACAATTGGCTCGAACTCTGCGAATATGAAGGCGCCCGCGCGGATGAATGGCAACTTGGTCATCCGGCCGCCTGGTGACATGTGCTCCGCATTGGCGCAAGACCGTATGCCAAACGGTAAATTGCACATCTTTAAATATGCCTTCACAGCCAGGCAGCTGGCGCTCTCTGGCAATAATATCTGTTCCGCCTCAAAGGGCTGCAGGGAATAAAATATATGTATAAAAATTGCATATTATTTTGCTGGTACATTTTTACCTGATAGAGCGTCGCATCTTCTGGCCACGGTTCTTCGGACAATTTGTCGGCGGTGTGTAGTTGATTTAAGTATTGGGAGGTTTGCATTTTCTGTTGATTATTGTTAAGCTTTCAATAAGGCGATGAAGTAATCCACAGCTGATTCGGCTCTGGTTAGTTACATTCACGATTACTTTCAGCACAGAGCAGAAAAGTACCTGTTAGCTTAAAAGTTGTTAACAATTTCTCTACAATTTTTACTTACGGCGTATTTTCTTATTTTAGTAGTATATGAATATAGTTTCAGGTAGTGTTTATCTTATTTAAACTTAAATTTAATGTTGTGTATATAATCAAATAAGTATTTATTAGTTACTTGAAATGTGCGACTCGATGATTTGAGTCGATAAGTTTGAATATTGTAGCCAAGTATCGAGTACAAAAACTCTTCACTCATCTCTAACGGATTGTCACAGCTTGCACCTTTTGCTGCGCGTTTTTTGTTGTTTTTCTTGTTTATATTAAAGTACTGAAATTATTTGTATTATAAATATATTGTGGAAAATACTCGTGTATTAAAATTTCAAAGCCTACATTTGAAGAAGAAAGAGGTGAGTTCTTTTTAAGAACATGTACTTACATGCTCGTATGTGTGGGCAAAATAATAATATAAAGTTAAAAATTTTGAAACAAACGCTTATCTGCTAGCCACAGCTACGCCACTCCCGAAAATATTTCGCTGGGCAACAATCAGAGAACACCGGCCACAATGCATGTATGTGTGCGGATGTATGCTTGTGTTAGTATATGTGATTCATGCGTCTGGGTCTCTGCCGCTGCGTGCCGTGCATTTTATCAGGCTAAGGCCTAAGCAGCAGCGCGTCATCGCTGCGTTAATTTCCTTGAACAAAAATTCCCTCGGTCAAAATGGCCCACAGTTTGACGGGGGGTCGTCTTAGCTATTTGTTCCCCCATTGCTGCTCTTCCATCAATTGTTTGTCTGGAATTGTGTGTGTGTTTGAAATTTGTTTCTTTTGATCGTTTGGTTCTCATTTTGCCTTGCCTTTGGCCTGCTTATTTTGGTTTCACACTTAATTAATTTTCGTTTCGTAATTCCAATTCAAATACAATGCCAAACTGGAATTTGTGTTGCCAAAAAGAACGTTTTTTCTAAGAATTTGTATTTTTCTCGTATTTTTTCTTTGCTATATGTGAGTAATATGTATACTCGAAGTCTGAAAGTAAAATATACAAAAGTGTATAAAAATACAAATTTATTATCTCGTTTGTCGCTGGCCATGCGTCAGAATAACAATTATTATTATTATTATTATGCCCACAATAAGTCAACAACTATATTAAATACGTATATTATGCATGGGGAAAAACGATTCGAGTCGATTGTAATTGAAATCGAACGAAACAAATGTTTTACAGAAAAGGAAATGGGCAAATGAAGCTAAGCAACGTGTATTTAGATAATGAACAACAATGACAACAACAACAACAACAATAATAAAACCAGATAACAAAACAAAATGTTAAATGTGTGTGCGTGTGTGGGGCGATAGCAGCCAACCCATTCTGGTCAATATTATTCAATGCCGGTCGAGCACCCTCTCCTCATGCCTTTTCGCTCTATCGCTGTGTATATGTTTTTTTTTTGCCTTATCTGCCCATGCGGGTCCGTGTATTCGAGCAGGTCTATATATATATATATATATATATATATATATATATATATATATATATATATATATATATATATATATATATATATATATATATATATATATATATATATATATATATATATTTATGTATAAGTGTCAGCTGCATCCATGTGTTGGCCAGTTAGCTTTCTTTCTGTGGGTAAGCAGCGCTCACTTATGCGTTAATAATTCGATTTTAATCAATATTATTGAACGTCTAGAAAGAACACAAACTGAAGTATATATACAAATAACATTTAAAGCAGTTAGGTGATTAGATGGGCCACAAGAAGCTTTATTTATGATTTGAAATAAATCACTATATATACAAAATTATTCGTGTCCATAAGTAATTACAATGTTATCGCCCACATAATAAAAATGCTGTTAAAATCCTCTATATATAATATTACTATTATTGATTACAACACTAGATTTGCCTTCATATAAAGCTAGTTTATAATATGAATATTTCATATGAATATTTGCAGTTAGATTGCCATGGCTGAGACAGAGACGCACCAACATGCCGAGCCACACGATGAGGATGTGCACGATGCCAACTATCAGGCTCCACCTGAGAAGACAATTGAAGAGATAATGGCTGCCGATCAGGAGGATGAAAGTTTGCGTCGCTACAAGGAGGCTTTGCTGGGTGCAGCTCAAGCCGAAACTATAATCGTTGGTAAGTATCGAAACATACATATAAATATTGATAAAAGTTTACAAAAACTGCTTATTTTCTATAAAATATAAAAGATCCCAATGATACCCGTAAAGTGATTGTTAAGAAACTGGCGCTTGTCGTTGATGGACGTGATGATATGGAATTGGACTTAAGTGGAGACATTAGTCACCTCAAAAAGCAGGTGAGTTTTTGGCCAAAAACGACTATATGCAGGCTTAATTGATTGTTGGACTTTCACCGTAGGTCTTTGTGATCAAAGAAGGCGTTCAATATAAGGTGCGCATCGATTTTATTGTGCAACGCGAAATTGTACATGGCCTTAAGTATGTGCAAAAGACCTATCGAATGGGAGTGCCAGGTAAGCATATCATCAGCAAACTGTTTAGCAATAATATTTAAACTGCTTTGAAACAATAGGTTAATAAGAAATCAGGAATTGCGAGTGTGTCTATCGATACATATATGAAACTGAGAATGGTTCATAATATGTTTAATAATGCTTGTATAACAATAATATTAGTCCAATGTCGTTTGGCCCTCGCAAGTGCACTTTTAGGGCTTTCAATTGTCACAGCCGGCTGAGTGTGTCATGCTCTGGCTAACTAGGTAGTTAGTTAGTATGTTTTAAGCCTTCCAGCTAAACACATTTCTATTTCATAAAAATGGGCAGCAGTTTCGATGGCACAGCTGTGCTCTGCGGCATATTCAGTGTGGTTTATATAGTGCTAATAGCATTTGCTACATTCACTTTAATATTGTGCTAAGTCTATACTAAATGTGGTATATATATTTATATCTTTAATGCCTAACACGTTCTGGATAATTAATTTTTATTGCTTTAAGTTGTCGGTAAGCCTGCTTTGTTGCTTCTTATGCATAAACCTATTTTTATAATCGTATTTTATAATATAATTGCTTGTTTTGTGGCAGTGGATAAAATGACGCATATGGTTGGCTCCTATCCCCCCAAGAAGGAAATTCAATTCTATTTGACGCCGGCTGAGGAGGCGCCCTCGGGCATGGTATCGAGGGGTACCTACTCTGTTTCATCGGTATTCACGGATGATGACAAGCACATACATCTAAAGTGGGACTGGACTTTTGAGATCAAGAAGGACTGGGCATAAGACACACGCCACACCCGCCACCCGCAAACAACTTCGCACAGACACTAAATCACACACATACAAACACACACAGAAATCCACACATATATATATATATATACGCATACAAGTCACCTAATTTGTGGTTCCAAATTAATATAAACTATTTTTGTGAATTTGTCAAGAAATGAAAAGCGAAATTCCTATTTGTCAAGTATTTTTGTTAACGGTATTACCTAAAATATTTTTAAAAAAAATTTGTAAATGAAGTCAGACATAAAGTATTTTTGATACTATATATAAATGCAATGTGTGTTAACAATAATCAAGTCACGCCTTTGTTGCTATATATTAAAGCCAGTCAGTCGAACAGTCAGTCAATCAAACAGTCAGCAGTCAGTCAGTCAAACAGTCATTTGTACCACCAAACTCAGTCAGTTTCAAATGCCATTGGATATGTATAACATAAATATTGAAAATGTTCTAAAAATGGAAGAGATAGATGATAAACTTTAAGAAAGTTTTGCGCATTTTGCCTTGTATTAAAAGCGTTAACGTAATGAAAACAAAAACCTTGATTGGATAAGTATTTAAGAAGCATTCAATTAAAACATGAGAACAATACCCAAAGATGTATTCCACTGCAGGAGCATCTTTAATATATAACATACGTATGCACTCTAGATGTAAAGAAAACCGTTTAATGCATTTACAAAACTGCAAACATAAAAAAAGCTACTCTCTGTACTCTATTCTAACTAATCTGTCTGTGTAATTTGTGTACAATATAAGTGAATGCAAGGAAAGCAACTGAAAAGCAATGAGAATAAAATGTATTTAAATATATATATATGTCAGATGTATTGATTTTATTTGTTATTTATTGTTTACAATATGACTTCAAGGCGATTGTATACGAATTTTTTTTGCAGGCTGTATAAAACGCTCGTTGTGCGTAGAGGGTGAAAGCGTCTGCTAAGCTATGTTTATGTTATGTTAGCAACATATGTTATCAACATGTTTCGTGGCGTGAACGCATGAAAATAATAAGTTGTGTATTTAAAGATGAATTGGGTCAAATTACACTGACAATTACATGACAATTTAAATTGACAGTTAAAATCTGGCGGTAAAGCCCCAGGGAATTGGGGCTGGATCCAAAACGAAATGCGCGTAATGGAACATAAACAACAATAAGAACCTGGAGGCATTGCCTCAAATAAATTTAAAAAACAATTAACCGAAGGGCGTTCATTTGTATTGTTTGCAATTATATTTTGTGTGTTTTTGGTAATTTTTTATATAAATAATAATATTTATATAAAGCAACTTATGACATTTTTAATTAATGCTCGTAAATTTAATTTTGTATTTAAATTGAGTGCGAGCTCATCTCTGCCTTTGGCAACAAAGGTGGGACAGTCCACAGCAGCAGCATGGCAACGGCTACTCCTTTATCCAGATTGACAGCGACTGCCCACGGTTTTAGCCTTGAACCGTCATCACTTTTCTACTGGGCAAGAACTCGACTGCTTATAATATTAATATTAAAGACTTGACACTACTCAGTGAGGAAATATTTTGTGAATGATTTATTTAATGAAATTGAACTGCGAAAATTGTATTCTATCTATAATATTTATTACATTTTTGAGGGCTTTAACTATCTAAGAAAGTCCTAACTAAATTTATTTTTTTAAATTAAATAATCTCACCTTAACGATATTTTGTAAATTTCTTTGCTTTGCAACAAAGTTCTATATTAAAATTTAAATGAAATGTTTTTACAATAACATTTCAATTAAAAACATTTCTTATACATATTTATGTTTGCTACAGAAACTGTTATACCCTCTGCTAGTGTATAAACAGCAGCAACCAAGGTCTTCATGCATTGGCAGCCCAGACGTATGCATGGCTCTGGCATTTTGCCTGTAGGTCGGCGCTTTTAACTGCAGCTGTTGCAAATGGCAGCTGAGCGCTTGTAAACTGAATACAATTTACAGTGTGTCAGCTATGATTTTTTCTTGTTTTTGTTTTTTGTTTTCTTCCATGCATAATGGCCTGTGCGTAAGCAACAACAGTGCCTGGTGCAATTTTCGTACACCTCAAATGACTTTTACTTTGGGCTAACTAGCTGAAAATCCTTTTCAGTTTGCTCATAAAATTCAATTTCATTTTATTATTTCATATTGTCCCTTTTGCCGTCAAAATGTGTCTATTAAAACTTAATTGAATGTGCCAAAGATTTGTGCGTGCGGTTCATTTCGTATGCCGAGAGGCGAGCGAACGTGCAAAAGTTTTAGGCCTTTCCCACTGCGGACTACGTGGCGTATGATGAATATATTTTTGCGTATATAACTTAGCAGCTTAGGCGTAACTTCCAAAAGACAGCTTAGTGTCTTAATGTTATATCCTCGATGTGAAAATGATGTTTTTGGGGTATTTGATACTTTTTAATGTGATTTTGGTCAGCTGGGAATAGAATAAGTTGAGTAACTCGAAAGAGTTACTTTTGGTAGAAGAGGCTATTTTTGCCCTGTTATTTATTCATATCACTTTCTCATATGCAAGTATTGATTTATTGTACAGGGTATGTTCCAGTGAAGTACCATGTGTTGTGTCCCTTTGCCATCAGATTTCGTTAATATACTTAAGAGATTTGAGCTGGCTACATAATTTACCAATGCAGGAAGCGTATGAAAACAAAAGGGAATTGTTTAAAGCTTTTGTTTATGAATGGAAGTCAGCGTTAGAAATTACAATAAATAGGCTTTAACATGTAAATAAAAATATTACATTGAAAAGGCTTGATTAGAGCTAGCTAAACTGCTTTGGTAGGGAGTATCCGACTATATCAAATATAATGCCTATCTTAGTTACTATCTATTTATTTGTAATATATATGGACACATCTGTTATAGACTCATATACGCCGCTGGACTTACTAATATATATGTATATGGAAAACAACGATTCGATATGACATCGATATTGTTCTTTAATGAATCATAAACTTAATGACTATTATCACCATGATCATCAAGCACTTATCATAACAATTTTAAATGTAACTAATTTTAAATATTTTTGATCATATTCCTGATGGTCTTTAAGATAACTCTTATTACCATGGTGCTTAACTCTTATTATTATTGTGCTTTCCTGAAACTCAAAATATAAAACACAAAGCACAACCGTTCGCTTCTATCTTCAATTTCGGAATAACTTTTTTCTTCACTTGCTCAGCTGCAGTAAGCGCACAGCAAACGACCCACAAAGAGAGAGAGAGAGGGCATTGAGAGCTACTGAGCACTAGTAGATCGAAAAGAGCGAGAACGAGTGCAGGCAGAGCAGGCACAGAGAGTTTGAGCATAGGGAGCACGAGTGCAGGGCCCTGCAGCGCAGGCAGAGCGAGCATAGTGAGATCGAGGCAAGCACAGGGAGAGCGACATTTGCGCTCATAAAAATACTAACTCTAAATGTCGCAACTTGAGTGAACTGAATGACTTTTTCTCTGAGCGATAATTCTGAAGCTCACTCAAGAAGTGAAAAGCGTATTTTTTACACATTGAGTGCTAAGCATGTCGCACTTGTCAGTCACACGAAAGCATGAGCGACTCAGCTGTAGTTCTCAGCAGGAATTATCATGATTATTATTATATATTTATATTTATATTATATATTTAAATATATGTATATATCTATGTTACGCACTTATTTAAAATTATATCCGCTTACACTCAAAGAAATTCCATTAAAGGCACGTAGTTTTTTTGTTGTTGCTTTTTTTTAGTCTTATGCACATTAAACAAAACAATTTTTAAATACATAAATACGTACATATATAGAAAACATACTCCCTGAAATCAGAGAAACTTCCGTCTGCCTTTTACACACATTTCCTTCCCACGCATTTTCAATTGTCTCAGGAGAGCTCAAACTCAAGCTCTGGTATGGAATAGCTTTAAGAAGACTTCCCGTAAGTCGTTTAAAGGTATCCACACAGATAAGCAGGCAAATGAACTGAAAGGCACGCACCGGGCACGCCCACCGAGCTATGAAAGCGGACATTGAGAATTATGTGGAGGACAGGCAGACGGGCAGGCAGACGGACGGATGGACGGACAGACAGACAGACAGAGTACAAACAGGACGCACTTTTCCTTTTTCGAATGTTAGCCAAAGTTTGCTGTGGGCCCATGACCTTTGGGCCGCCTCCAAGTGGGAGGCGGGGGCGTGTGCGACGCTTTTTGTAGGTGTTCCTTCTCCCCATTGGACAGCAAAATAATTTTCATTTATATTGAAATTTTTTTGCTGGCTTCCCCTTGTGATTTGTGTGATTTGTGAATACATTTATTCAAATAGCCCAACTCATCTGCATTTTTTGAGGGCATTGATTTCAGATACTCAGGATTTTTGTGTCAATCAGTCAAATATGATAATGGAGCATAATCAGAGGCGATGTAATGGAATCCTTGAGACTTGAACTTGAATTCATTGTCTCCATAGCTCAACTGATCCACTTTAGTTGGGGCCCACTTTACAGGGTGCATGCGTATGGATTTATACATCATTTTTGGGTTCGCCTTTAACAATTCAATTTTATCGCTCAGCTCGGATAGTTCACAGAGTTTTCAAGCTGTCACAAAATGGCTGGGGTTATGTGTTATGTGAATAAACAAAAGCAAAGCACACGCTCGGGCGTTGTACATGCTAAATATGACAAGCTGTTGAGGCACACATACACCTACGTATATATACATATACACACACTCACACATACTGCCATGGTGTTGCCTTTGTTGACTGTGCAGTTTTTGCTGTTTTGTAATTAAGTCGGGCGTACTAATTAAGGCAAATTCCGTAATTAGGTTTTATGCTCTGCCCAACTGACATCCTGTGGGCTGCCTGCTGCCTGCTGCTCGCTGCTAGTCTTCCATTGCCAAACACGAGTTTATTTCTTTTGAAATTCACTAAAAAGTTACCCAAAGTTGTTTGATGCAATTGATTTTCTTGGGCGTGCGCCTTGCACAAAGTTCAAGGATCCCGTCGGGCGCTTAATAATGCAGGAGTTTTAATGGCTGAACGGGTCTAGGTCGCCGTTCATTAAAAATTGTTATTTTCCAGTTTAGTTGATTCAAGGATAACAGAGAGTGCTGTCAACTGTTCTCGGACACTTTATCAATATTCTAATTACGCAAGCATAGTATATTCCAATCAGAAGAGTGTTTAGAGCGCCAGCTCTAGTCCACAGAGAGTCCTCGACGGTCCTGATCAAAGCCCGCACACAGACACAGACATAGACACAGGCTCATTGGTTCATTATAAATTCATCAGCAACTCAATATTCTTGAAAGGTTTCCCACGCCTGCCCAAAAATGAAGCTTGGACAACTTTTCGTAGTTGGTCGCGCGTCGGTCCGAACTTTGATTCCAATAAGACCATGAGCTATGCATGGCATGGAAATAATCTTTGATGCGTATCATTGACAAGGGATTGACGTAAGCTAGCTTTAATTTCAAATTTGCGTTGAGTTCATTTTGTTGAGTCTTCATTTAGTTAAATCTTGTTCAAAACGATTTTTAAAGTTGAGCTTTTGTTGATGTTATTTTCCATTTGAACTTTGTTTGATTTATGCAAATTGCAAAAAACCCGTTAGAGGATGTTGTGCTTGCGCGCGTGTGGGTGTAATGCATGCATGTGCGCATAATTTATGCAGAGACTGTAATTGCCTTAGGACTATGCCAGCGGGTGCACACAAGCTAGAAAGTCAAATGATTACTTGAATATAATATTTATAAAATTTAAATAACTCTAATTTGTGCATGAGTAATTTAAAAATAAAACGAGTTTAATAGGAGTAACTTGAATTAATATAAATTATATATTAAAATAATAAATAAAAGTTGAAAAAACTATAAAAAATATAAATCAATTTAAAAAAAAAACAATTAAAATAAAAATAAAAAATGAGAGGAAATTTTATATTATTTAACTGTCGTCAATCGTAATACAATTAAAATAAAAATATAAATAGTTTTAGTAATTTTTTCTTTAAATGGTAGTCACACATTTAAACTTTTAAAGTATTTAATAAAAAAAATTATTTATTGAACAAAAAATAAAATAAGAACCCATTTAATATTAAATAAAACGAGGTACAATTTTATTTAGTATAAAATGAAATGAGACTCAATTTTATTAAAAATAAAATAAAACGAGTATCAATTTTATTTATTTTTTTACAAATCAAAGTTAAATAAGAAATATTTTCTTTAATTTTATTATATTTAATTGTATTGTACAATTTTAACTTTAAAGACAACTAAAATTAAAGGGAATTTAATTTAAAGTATTGAATTGAAATAAACGCATATTTTTCTATTTTTTAGCTAGCCTTTGTTAAGCTGCTCAAAGAAATGTTTGAGTTTTATTGGCTCGCGTTGCGTATACGCCACGTATTGTCATGCGGAAATTGCAGAAGTCTGCAAACAAACTTCAACACAGTTTGACATGTCTCTGTGTACTAGTATGCGTGTGTGTGTGTGTGTGTTTGCGTGCTAACGGAATTTTTGCCCGTCGACATTTTCTTAGACTAGCGCTTTACGCAACCGGAAGGCAATGTTGACAATATCCTGTTAAGCTGGCATTAACAAGTGCTCAGGCAACTGAACCGCACCGACTCGTTACTGCAATGTATATATAATTTAATTTAAGCCCCACTGACAGCAGCTGGAAATTGAGGTTGAAGTGCAGACGGCGATTGCGTTTCGAGTTTTCATTGAAATCAACGCTGCCAACTGCTAAAAGAATTAGTGCACTTGTCCCCGCTTCAAATGGAAATCAATAAATTCAATTAGGCGAAAGTTTAGTTTGTGGAGTTGCACAGATAATGCCTGAAAGTCAGCTAGAATATGTGGAATGGGATATATGTATGTATGTATCTTTATATTGCCTTTACTTATTACTTTAACATCGTCTCATAAAATCTTTGGCATAAACGAAATTCCAATTAGCTAATGAGTATTTGAAGTGAACTTTTGCTTTTGTTCGCTTAATAAAGCATTGAATCAACTTTATGTTGATTGATTAATTGATTAACGGCAAAAAGATAGCCGCTATGTGCGTAAGTATGTAGCAAATGTCGCTTGACTGAGAGCTACTTGAAAGAAATGCCACATCAAATATTAACCATACGTAACGTGTGACGAATCAAATTGTTCGTTGCGTTTGTGTGCGAGCGTGTCAATGTATGCGATTCATTGACCAAGTGCTTGTGTGTGTGTGTGTGTGTGTGATATGCCGGCACTAGTGATAAAAACCAAAACAGAGCAACAGACAGCCAGCGCGCGCTCAGCACTCTCTCTCTCTCTCTCACTCTCTGGCGCGCTCTCCTGTTGCGTGCGCCGCTCAGCAACATTTGTAGGCAAGGTCGGCAACATTTGGCTTGTTGCTTCGCATCAGGCACATGCAACAAGAGAGCGCTGAAAGTGTTTACATGTATCTGAGTCACTGTAAAAAATGAAAATATTTGTTTAGTTTTAGTTTGCCTATAATATTTATTTTTTTTTTTAATTATTATTTAAGATTTGAAATGAGTGAATTTAAATAATAATATAAATTAAAAATAAATTACTTTTTAATTCCCAATCAACTCCCATTTTGCGCACAGTGTATTGCACGATTGCAGGCGCACGATTGGCGTGCGCCTTCGGCTAGTGCTGATGCGAGCGCACGACAACACTGGCTGCTCCGTTTGACAGCCACTGCCACTGCCTGTTGGACATTGCTCGCTTCTGATTAGAACGAGCGCTCAGTTCTGATTAGACCGTGAGGGCGTGCGGTTCACATTTCGCGTTTTCGTGCTCGTTCTCGTGCTCGTTTCGCGATTTCGAGTTCGATCTGATTTTGATTTCGCGCGTTTGTGCGAGCACGCGCGTCTGTGTGAGTGTTAGTGTTAGTGTCTGTGTGTGATTTAATTTAACAACGCACGCTGCTAAGCATAATATACACATATGCATATATATAAATATATATATATATTGATATAAATAATTAAGCTATATATTCAAATACACATGTGAAATTTGTTTGAATTGCCAAGACCACCAACAACAACAACAACAATAGAGGAGCAACAGCAGCTTCCAATCGTTTAGGTATTGTATCTGTGCTCTTTTTTCACACGATGAGAAGTTTTAATTAACGCAAGAACTTAAGAAAACAACAAGCGAAATGCAGGCGAGCCGGCGAAAATCGAAAATCGGCGCCAACTAATTGCTAAGTTCAATAGCAACTGAAATTAAACTAAAATAGAACACATAACAAAAGGCAAAAAAAAAAAAAAAAACAGAAATGAAAAAAATCGAAGCAAAACAAAAAGAAGCTAAAATCAAGTTTAGAAGCCCTCCGATAACCGCTAATCGGCTTTGATTTCTGATTTCAGATTTCTATAATTAATTTTATGAACTAATTCCGAATGCCCGAAGGCTGTTTTCTCAGCTTTTACTCTAGGCAAATTGTATAAAATTAAATATATTTATATATATATATATAGTCCGATATCTGCGTATGCACAAATGAAAAGTCTAAAAAATAAGCAATAAAAAATTGTGTGTTGCTCTCGATTTGTCAGCTGTTGGCGACACGTTGCGTCAGTTTTTTTTTTTAATATGTTTTCTCATGCTTTTTGTTGCTATTTTGCAATTTTTTTCGTATTTGTGACGGCCGGACGGGTGTGTGTGGCGTGTGTGTGTGATGGTGTGATGAAAGAAATGATACAAAGGCGGCACAAATAAATTTAGTTAGCGACTAGAGATACTTTGCCGGTTCTATATATGCATAACTATCTCGACAATTTGTGGGTGGCATTGACTTTGGCATGATTATAATTATCATAAATATTAGCATTAAAAATGTTTTAGTTTTTGTATTTTGTCATTCCGCAGAGGTCAAATAGCTTTGCTAGATATACACATATATTCTCTGACTTTTAAACTAGAAATACATATATAATATCATAATTGGCATATCACTCATACTTCGCTAATTAAAAGCTGTCTTTTGCCATTTTGAATAAATGCCAATCAGAATGTTAAGTTCTTACAGTCTGTTGCCTGATAAGAGTAATCTGATCTTTAACAGCAATGTAAAGTTTCTTCATACGTATGTATAATTCCCACTGCAAAGGGTATAAAAATAATCATTTACTTTAGTCGCAAAATCATTTGCCAAATGTTGTCTTTAAATAAATCAAGTTATAAAAATGTTCGCGTTGATTTTGCTTTTTTTTTTTGTTTTGTTTTTGTTTTTGGCTCACGGCTGAGCGTTAATAAATTACCGCCCACACTTTGCTTTTTTTTACATTTATTTATTCTTATATATATATTTCATTATCTTTATGGCAAGACAACGAATTTTGAAATTCTTAAAGAAAATAACCGCCTTGCGGTATATAGAGAAATCAACGCCCGCTAGGCGAAATTACTAAGTTTATCTGATAACTAATCGAGGAAGCGCCGTCTCAGAGTTCAATTCTAAATTTGTATTTGGGCGCGTCTACTATCAAAGCCGATAGCGTCGATAAAATACTTTATTGGAAGACCCATAAAGCGCAATGAGACAAATTATATTTCACGGTTCGCATTTAAATAATTGAAGTCGACAACTGCGACAAGTGCGAGTTGCGCGCCTCTCGCAAATTAAATATTCTTCGCATTAATAACTCTCAATTGACTGTGCTGTCCAGAAATTAATTAAATGATAATTTATAAAAATACATATATATATTTATATATATTTATGTGAATATGAACTACATATATATGTTTGTTTGTTGATCTAGTCTGAGTCATTTGGAGTTCTAGCCGATTCTTAATTTTCGTTGTGATTCACTTGATTCGGGAACCCAAGTGAACGATCTTATCATTTAGTTGACATAGTTGTAGATTAGGCTCTATAAATTATGAGCATATTCCATAATATTTTATTTCATTTATTTTTTACATGTGCTCTAAGCAAATACGAGCTGCATAATGTAAATAGTCGAGACCCTCAATGCTGACACAGTTCCTTTAGGTGTAAGTATAGGTATGGGCATACGTATAGGTATAGGTATAGGTATAGGTATAGGTATAGGTATAGGTATAGGTATAGGTATAGGTATAGGTATAGGTATAGGTATAGGTATAGGTATAGGTATAGGTATAGGTATAAGCATAGGTATAGGTATAGGTATAGGTATAGGTATATGTATAGGTATAGGTATATAGGCATAGGTATAGATATAGGTAGATGTAGGTATAGGTATAGGTATAGGTATAGCTGAACTAATTTCTAGCTTAAATCAAATTGCATTCGTCTCACATACATGTATAAGAAATTTTAGACAAAGGCAAACGAATTTGTATTTGGTACATTTAACAAAGAAATAGACCATTTATTTGCTTTAGCACTGCTTAGAAACGTAAATAAAGTGATATAATATTTAAGTTTTCTTCATGTTTTGATTTTATTTAAATAAACAGAAAATTGTTAATAATTAACATTTTTTGTAGACTTTATACACAAAATTTGTATTTATTTTTCATAGACTGAATCCATTGCAAATTGTGAATTTGGTGTTAGTTAAACTGTGAATTAGGGGTATATAGGTTTTGTTAAAATACATATATCAAAAATTAATTTAATATATTTTTTGATATATTTAGCTTGTAATCTCATATGACCGTTTCTTCTTCGAACCTCCATGAGCTAAGGTATGCAGGTACTCTAATAGGATTCAGAGTTCAGTTGATCTTAAATATTTTACAAATTTTATTATAGTCAGGATAATAAGAAATTATATTCACTTTTATTTATTATACAAGGGACTATACATGCATAAACGATTTACTTTTTTATACAGAATATTCATAACTTAAGCTATAGTCTTTCTTAAAGCTGCTTTTCGAGTTGTTCAGAATATCTCGCAGTCGCACACTTTTCACCTAAAGCTCTCCCACTTGTTTCCCATGTATATCTGTGTGCGCCTAGTTTGCAAAGCAAATTGTATCAAAGCTGTTGCTGTTCATGTTTATCTGCAGCTTCTTATTTTCGTGAACATACCGCACACATTATAACACATCATTTAGAGATAAATATATTTATACATACCTACATAGTATCTATATATGTATATATATACATATTTATGTCGAGGCAAAGTGTTTTATATTTATTTCTCGTTTGAATTTAATTAAATTTGCACATTTGTGTAAAATATCATATACATGTGTCGTCCGTATGAGGCGAACACGGGGCGTGTCTGTGACGCTGCTTTGGCATCTGTATCTGTGCCTATATCTGTAACTGTATCTGTGTATCTGTATGTGTGCGACTAAGTGCCCCCCATGTGTCAGCCTAGACGCCTAATCAAACAACAGCAGCAGCAACAGCGGCGACAGCCAAAAATTCAAAGCCCTCTGTGCAAAAAATAAATATAAAATATAATAAACATTCGTTATGAAGGTGAAACATAGACGACAGCAACAACGATAGACACAGCAGCAACAATAATAAACAAAATATATATGTGGGAAAGAAGAAGAGAGAAAGATTCAATAAGCTGCTCGGGGCTTATTGAAAAAGTCGCACGAAATTCTTTTTATGCGATCGCCAATTGCCAAAAAACAAAAGAGAGAAAACAGAGGGGGAGAAAAAACATTTAAAATGTATTTACTGAATTTCCCTAATTTGTGGCCCAGCCAAGCGATGTTTGAACAAACGCGAATGCACGAAAAAAGAAATATGTTTTTTAATTGCTCTTAATTAAGCGTAATTAAAAGTCTAATTTATTTTACAATGACAGAATGAGACGGAGCAGAAGGCGTGCAATCTATATTGACATAAAAGTCTGTAGGATTATGAAATTAGAATAAATAATCAAATGTCTTTTCTTATATGTATTAAATATATAAAAATACAATAAATATAATAATGACAACAAATTAACTCAATGAGATTGTGGGCAAAAATCAAGCGTAAAGAAAACAATTGATCCATTAACCAGAAATGACCTATCCAGCTAATACATATATTGACACAGTCAACAACAGCTTGTCATCATTTTGGGCTAAAAATAACTGTTATGGCAGAACATTTGTATATTGAGTGTATATGTTCTGTTTCCATAACCCATTGTACAGTAAAAGCCATTTAGAATATTACGTGTATAATATCAGACAACAAAGGAGTGTAAACAAGGCAAATACTCATCAATTCATGTATACAAGCTGAATGTGTGTTTATCTTTGAGTTAAATGCATATTTGTGTGGGGAAATAGAAATGCAGCTGTGAGGGTGAGGGTGGGGGGTGGTAAAGAGAGAGAGAGAGAGAGAGTGTTGGAGAGAGGGTAAGAGAAAGTAAGAGTGAGAGAGAAAGAGAGGGAGAGAGATATATAGAAAGAGAAGGGGAGCGACAAGGAGAGATAGATAGAGAAGAAAGAGAAGGAAAGAGAAGAGGTAGATAGGGAGACACGAAGAAGGAAAAAGATAGTGGAAAAAAAGGAGGGGGGAGAAATAGAGAGAGAGAAAGAGAGATAACGAGTGAAACAGATAGTGCCAGATAGATAGATAGAGAGAGAGAGAGAGAGAGAGAGAGAGAGAGAGAGTATTAGGCAAAGAGTGCCAGAAAGATAGAGAAATAATAGAGAATAAATAGAAAGTTAAACAAAGTGGCAAGAGAAGTTGAAGAGAAAATAAAACTGGGGAAGATAGAAATACGGATAACGCAAGATTATTGTAGTTATTTGTATTATATAGATAATAATATATAAAAATATATACACATATATAGTTTATATATTTGACATTTAAGTTTTATGTAAAGTCAAGGCCTATTTGAATTTTTGAGAATCGCATAGTAAAGCAGTTCTTACAAACAAATTATTTTGCTGTTGCATTGCAGCGAAAACTAGAATTTGTTTGCAAGTCAAGTCTCTATATGAATACATAAATTAATGTATACATATGCACATGCAGGCATACATTAACTCATGCAAACATACATACACACATATGTATCTATAAAACTGAAAGCTTTTTAGCAATGACTCTACAGCCTGTGCTTCAAACATCGTTAGTCAGGCGATGCTACCTGACCAACAGTTGTATTTATATTTGAAACAAATGGGTATAAATATAGTTTACTAGATCTATATACATATATATAAATTATATTCCGTTTCAAATTCTATTTTGTGGCAGTTATTGAGAATGGTTTATGAGCCTACGAACATAAACCAACGAACAGGGTATCTTATTAGCGTGATCGGCTAATTAGAGCCCTCTCAATATTGTAGTTATTAATTTTGTTGCCATTCGCTGTCAATGGCTGGCTGTTTTCGCTCTATTTCTGGCCGCTGCTGTCAATCGTCGAAGATTTGTTTTTGCACTTTTCACACTTGTAGCGCGTTAGAATGTCAAAAAAATCTTACAGCATTTATCACAGTTGCACAAAATTGATTTATTTGCCCATAATATTTTGGCCATAATTCAGAGAATGCAACAAACCAAAAATTGCCAGCTGAATGCGAGTTGACGTCGTCATCAGCATCAGCATCAGCATCAGCTCTGCATCATGATCATCACCATCATCATCAGCATTGGCAAATCGCACGCATTTGCACAAATCTTTGGGCCGTTCGGCTAGCTGTTGTCCACGGGTCCATCGGTCCACTGGTTGACTGGCGACGACCAAATGGGCGAGAAATTTGATTTTATGGCAAATCAGGTTTGGCTTGCACGTTGCACAAATTTTTCATCTTGACACACACGCACAGAGCACAGCATCAAGGAACGAAAATGAATTGCTTCGTAATTTTTAAGGTCGCGTGCAAATTAAAACAAATTTCTCTCGAACTCACTCTTACTTTTGTTTATGTCTTCTGTTAATTACATTTGGTGCCGTTGCCGTTGTCGTTGCCATTGCCCGCCTTTTGGGCTTTTATTAGCCCGAATTATTTATAGACTTTTGATGCTGACCGTGCTGCTAATAAAATCGCTTAGCACATGTTTGAAAACATTTTCGCAGCGCCATAAATCTGCAATTGAAATTTCGAAATGTTAACACTTAAGAGCAGCTGTTGCCAGGAGTCAGATTCGCCTGGGATGAGCAAGGCAGGAAGTTCTTAGCAACCGGCTTAGAATAGATCATTAACAAACCGATTTGATTGCATTGTTCCTCAATTAAATGCTCTTTATTGCTTCAACCCAAACTAACAACAAATTAAATCAGAGTGTAAGTCACGTTTCGGTCGATTCCTTCGACTACGTGCCTCACCAAATATCCCGGTTGCAGTAGTCCGAATGCTAAGCCGCAGAGCCACAGCCAGCCATGGGCAAGGCAGAGCCCTTAAATGCGGTTACACTAATGCGCATTTAAGTAGCTCACTTTGTGCCTGTACATGTGTGTGCGACCATGTGCATGGGGCTTCCTAATGAATCAGCATTCATGGGCGCACAGCTGCATGCCGAAAACCAAAACAAACACAAAATATACAAAATTAAAACAAAAAAAAAAGAGCGGCCACAAAAACTAATTCCAAACAAGCTCACAACCATTTACGCCCATGTCCACGTTTGGCAGCGATTTTGGTTTTCAAAACTGAAAAATTAGCCCGCCATTCACATTCTGCGAGCTTTGAGCGCTGCTTGAGCGAGTGAGCCGACGGTGCGTATACGCAATGTTCTATATCAACAATTGAATTGAGCAGAGCAACTTTCACTGACTGAAAGGGAAACTCAAGTGCAGCAGGCATTGCACTCAATCTAATTGCATTAGAAGTGCATTGGGGTGCGCTCTCAAAAGGCCACAAACTTATTTTGCAGCCAATTAATAAAGTTATTCAGTTCTTCGACAAAATGCTTATTCAATTTGAGTGCTGGCCAAACTTAAATCAATATGCCAGAAATTGTACTTTGAGTGCGAATCTGAAGGCAGCACAGAAAAGAAGAATTTCAACATTTATTTATTATAAACAATTCTCTAAAAATTGATTGTTTACATTAAATTGAAATGAAGACAACAACATTCCATGTTCATGTTATTAACATAGACATTTTATTAACAGCCAGGCTTGTACTGTGCTAACAGCTGAAGATTGATTTAAGAGAGCTAAAGAGTTAACAGCGAATATTTAACATAAACATGTAAATAACAGTAGCATTAAAGCAGATGATCTGAAATGCTAAGCAAATGTTAACAAATGTGCTGGCTTTAAAAGGCTAAACAGTGAGAAGGAAATACAATAAGAGCCATATTTCACACAAGAAATCTTGTTTTTTTTTTTCAAATTTGACTGAATCATTTATCTCATGTAATGGTACAAATTTAACATAACGAGTCTGTATATCAGCTACTTGAGTGAGGACAGCTCGTGTGTGCGCCAATACATTAAAGGCATTTGTGTGTGTGCCTCAATTGAAATACGACACCAGTGCATTGCAGGAAACCCCCGAGAACGATAAAAACTGTTATGTGTTACGGCATATGAGATCGTGTAAGGTAGCAGAGGCAATAAACACAGGCGTAATCATTAATCATCAGAGCTCAAAGTCAAAGATACAGAAACAGAAACATATATACATATATACACTCTTACTCACAGCACAGAGCACACGATCCCACACTCACTCAATCATGTGTGTACGAGTGTTTAGGGAAAAGGCCTCGGGTCGTTGGCTGGGGGCTGCCTTAATCAATTCCAAACAACAAACACTTGGAGAGCGAGGCGCAGCGCCAAAAGAACGCAAGGTTATGAAGGCAAATATATTTTGTATGGTTTGTGTACAATACTTACTGCCGGATACGGGGGCAGGCAGAGAGGCAGCAAGAGCGTGCCAAGTGCAGAGGCAGATAGTGGCCCGAAATCATACATTTTGCAAAATTGATAAAATTACCCGCGTAATTTCTGGCGATTTGATCAAACTATTTTCATTATTGTCAGCTCTATGCTTGCCCCGGGCAACTGTTGCGAAAACCGTTGACGGGCGTCATTTGCCGTTGATGGCGTTGCGCTCGCTGCTGCCCCTAACGATGATTTCGATAATAACCCAGATGCAAATTAATGATAATTGACTAACATTCCGTTCTAGTTCGTTTGCTGTCGACGCTTTTTTTGCGCTTGGCCTTATCAGAGCGGCGTATACGTAACTAATATTATGTATACGCCACGTGGCTGACGTCATAAATGTGACCCGAAAGTATTAGGGTTCAAGTGCGGGGCCAATCGACTAGCGGCGCGTAGCGGATGCAAATGCCAATTAGTAGACAGCCGGGATGAAGTGTAATAAAGAAAAGATCTTAAACAAATATTGGAGTTGAGTTAATTTGAATGAATTCGATTTTAATTTTAATGTGCATTTCCTTTGTGCTGCGGCACAGTAAATATGAAAACGAGGCTGCAACCGCCTGCTGGCCTGCCTGGCCTGGTTGGCCTGCCTATTAAATTTATTTGTTTTCATTTCACTCCAGGTGCTACTCGGTTGCACTAACTTAAACAAACTAGCTAAGCGTTGCGGTGCTGCTGGCGATTTTGTGGGGTAAACAGAGCCAGAGTGTATATATTATACTGGGAAATATATATGTATATATATATAATGCATATATATGCATATACAGCAAGCAAAAGGAAACAAAACAAAACATTCGCTCTGGCGCGCAAAGCCAAGCAAAACGAACAAAAAGAAAACAGAAAGAGATGGGAGAACAATGCTTCTCTATATATGTGTGTGTAAGTGTGTAGCTGTGTGTGTGCGCGGCTGTGTGTGTATTTATTTATGAGTAGTTTTTCCAAGTTTTTGTTTTTTGCTGTCGCTGTTGCCGTATTATTGTGCTGAGTGCGGGTCAAACGCGTGGCCGCCTTTTGCTCGCTGGCTGTTTAAAAATGCGAAAATCTACAAGTGGTCGGCGAACAAAGCAGAAAAAAAAGAATGAGAATAAAAATAACAATGAGGCTCACAAGTGAAAATGCCATTGAAATTGTTTTAAATGTATTGAAGTGCGTCGCTAATGGCATTCCAAAAGTATTTATTTCTTAGATAAATATTTGAGCTGTTTTAATAAGCGCTTAAAAGCGAAAGCGAAAAGCCAATTAAATCGAAATGCGATTTCGATTCAAATAGTTTTTCATATTTTCCGTGGCATTGTTTGCACTCGTTAATTATGCACATAAGTTGTTGCATTTGACGGTTTAATGAATTTCTGTGAAATAACGCATACGCCCCGTTGCACACGATCGTGAACCCATTGGCGTCCACAAATATTGCTTGATTCGCATCACGCCTCACTTGAGCCAGCAATTCGGCACATTTTCCGAACATGAGTAGCTGTCCATCGATTGAATTTCACAATCTTTAAGCATTTCCGTTTAAATACAATTGAAAACTGCAACTCGAGCTGCACTGCGATGCTCGGGCGATAAATACTTGGCGCAAACTTTGAGCAGGCGACACTCATAAAGTAGCCAAACTGCAGTTGGCAAATGCCTGCAGGCAATAAACAAGTTTTATATTTATACATATATATTTATATAACTCCTTGAGTCTGTTTTAAGCTCTTTCAAATATAAGCCTTTCTTTGAAAATTCTGTTTTCCTTGAATTTAAGAAAATGTTATCTAGGCTAGGCGAAATGTGTAACATGGCAACTACAATCAGGAATTTTAAGCTGTACCTGGAAAAGTGTCCTTTTGCTGTGCCTGCTCAGCTGCCTGCACTCAAATGTATTAAGGAGAAAGTTTTTTAATTGAGCCAAGGAGACTGCCGAGTGAGTGTTGCGCACATTTGACAAATTTAAATACACGTAGTAAAGTCCACGTGTCTCCTCCTCTGTCAGGCAAAGACAACATGCAACATCGGCCCAGCATGCTCCTGTTTGTGTACTGCGAGCCATAAAATAGAGAAAACAAATTTCTTTGTCGCACGGCGCAAGTGTTGGCATTCGTTAAAATTGTTTTTCTTTTATTCGAAGAGCGTGAAAGGGTTGCGAGCCGGTGGCATAAAAGCTTTGAAATATAGCAAACGCTGCTCTAGTCCCCGGGCATTAAATATCAAATGGAAGAACAACTTCAACTTGAAAGTATGTTTACATGCGATATAAACGTGTATGTGTGTGTGTGTGTGTATACATATTGTCAGGCACTGTAACAGGATTTATTTACCCTTTTTAACCTACTCCAGCTAGCTGAGTGCAGCCGCAATGTATGAAGCTCGTTGCAATTAAAAAGTATTTGGTAAACTTTTTCTATACACAGCTATAGCTTTATATATACACATATGTATACATATAATAGAAAACTTGAATAACTGCAGCAGTTGGTATTCAATACATGAGAATTCCATAGTCAAGTTGTACTTCAAATTGGTATTTTTTGCTTCAATTCATATTTCTGCACAGGCAAAAAAGGAGCTGATGACCACCAGCTGGCCAGAAATATGCATTCATTAGTATTTATAATATATTTTTTGTTTATATAATATTGTGTAAACTGAAACTAAATTTATGTATGAATAAATGGAAACTTATGTAATTCACGTTGATTCAATCATAGCCTGAAAAGTGCCATAAATGCATAATAGTTTGTCATTTGCTGGTCGCAAAATCATTTTCACTTATTCTCTTTCTTCTTTTTGCTGTCCGTCGATTTCCTTTTAGGCGACGGCAACAAGTGCTGCGTGGCGCCTGCATTGGGCAGGCAATCTTAGCGCGCAGCTGGCGGCTGTGAGTTTTCGTCGAGTTGTTGGCTTTTCCCGTTTGCCATGGTAAGCCGCAATGCGAAAATTGTGAAAACGGAAAATGGCACGAACGCATCTATTATTGTAACAGACGGCAGCAATGCAGCGCCACCTTTGAAGACAACGACAGCAGCAGGAGAGACGACGGCGATGACGATGACGATGATGGCGACAACATTGTCGGCATCGCAGGCCGACTTGAGCGACCAGGAGAACGGGACGACGGGTGAGTGCGAAGTGCTTCTTGTTTCACACGCTCGGGCCCCTTAGCTAATCCATGACAACGCACCAGCTCGCTGATGGAGATAGTCAGGCAAATATGCAGAGGCTGCTGCAAATCAAATTAGTTTCGTAAAGGATGTCTTTTCAATATCTCCGCGCGTCCCCTACTAAGCGCTTCTCCAGTTCCAATGAGAATCTTCAAGAAATCTTGCATTGGCCTACTTGAACTATGGCATACCCTGTAAACATTCTGTTCTCTCTATTTTCTATAATATATTAAATAAAATATTATGTTTCTCTAATAAAATTAAATATTGTCCTCTATCACACGCATGCTTTGCCATTTGAACCGTGTTCGCTGGCCTTTGTGCCTGGCATAGTACTAAATTGAATTATGCGTTGGCCGTGGGTTACCGTCCCCACCACAGCACCCATTTTCCACTTTCCACATTCCACTTTTCGCTTGCCACTGCCCCAGGCTGATGTAAGCCCGATGCTAGTTAATTTGGGCTTGTCACGATAGCATCAGCCCACGCCCACGCTCAGCTTGTCGCGGATATTTCTTTGACTTCGTCGCAGTTGTTATATTAATTAAATGGCTTTCAGTGCGGCAGAGTTAAAATAATTATAATTCCCCTCAGCACTGCACGGCCTACGCCGAGGCGCTGAGTTGAAAGCCAACTCGATGCTAGAGTTAATTAGGGTTAAGCTTAAAATGTTCACTTTGATTCCAGCTAAGATTGCTTAAGTTAGTTTCGAGTTATTAGTTAGCAATGTAACCATCTTTCAAGGGCAAGCTATTGGCCTTACGAAAAGCCAAAACTTAATGAATGAATAGGCCACCGAGGCATACGGTAGTGAGATTCTTGTTTATTAACTGGAAATTTCTGTTGCTTTAGAAATTTAAAGAAAGTTTCATGATAATTTATCAGAATCTTATTAAAGCAGCAATACAAATTGATACTTGAAAGTATGAGCTGGAAACAATTTGTACTTAATTCCGAGAATGAAAAGTCAAATGTAAACTCAATAAAAAACAATAAAATAAAATCCTGAAATATTCCACATTGCGACTGTCTATTAAATTATGTTTTCACATGGACGGCTTCGTATAAAAACTGATTGATTATAAATTTTTGGAATGCCAATGAAAATTGACTGAGCGCTATTAGATGGGGTTGTTCTGTGGGTGTAGAGACTGATATATATTTAAAGTATTTGAGAGAGGCCTCAAAAATATTTATATAATTTTAAAGAATTTGAAGAGTAAATTATATTGTGAATGAAGCATTTTATATTACAATTACATTACATAGAAAATATGTTTACTATCAATTTCTTTTAATATTCAAGTCATTGTGCAACAAATATATAAAGGTAATGAATGATAATATGTATAATATATAGTTAGATTATATAGGCCGTCTGTCAGCATCGAATAGGTAATACGATCCACATATTCGCTAAATTAAAGCTTTAACTATCAACTATACAGTAAATGATTATATTCAGCTAAAGTGAAGCATATCCTTTGTCTCAATCTCAAACAATTTTTATGTCGCCCTAAATTGTTGACTTAATTTTCATTTTAATTCCATTAGCAGTTGAAGGGAATTTTAAGATGTGCCAAATGGTTGACGCACACACACACACACATGTGATGCTAATGAGACTATTATATAAATTGCTTAAATTGCGTATAAGGCAAAATATGAAGCGGAAAGAAGATGTTGCGCATACGCCTCGTATACGCTGTCGATGTATGGGGCTAGTGGCAATAAAACATAAAGTCATGCTGCGTGTGTGTGTGTGTGTGACTGAGTGAGGCATATAGATTGTGCATGTGATTTTGGAAAAGGCAAACGAATAAATTTGGCAAGATAATGAAACGTAATGCTAGCCAGACTTACTGTAAATGGTTGCAGAGAGAGAGAGAGAGAGAGAGAGAGAGAGAGAGAGAGAGAAGCTGCAGGCTTTAAACCTCTATTTGCTATGTTCAATAGCTAAAGTTGAGTTTATATTAAATATGGAAAAACCTGTTGACAGCCTGTGCCACAATATTGACTGAAGCGTGAGGGCTAGTCAGAAGTTTTATGAATGAACAGGCGGTCGAGCGAGCGAGGGCGTCGGCAGCCTCCGTTATTGATCGGAATTTCGTGTGCTTTAAATAGGCGTCAAAATGGAAACCAAAATTATCTGCTCCTTTTATTTAGTCAAAGCGGTTGTTGTTTGTGGCACCTTGTCGAGGGCCTCATTAAAACCGAAAAAGTTCAAAATTTATAGATTGACGGCAGCAGGTTTCAATAAATTAATTGAAGGCAATGCTGAGTGAAGCGACGGGATAAAGTTAATTGAGCTGTTGCAAGTGCCAAAAGAAATAATAAAGGTGAAAAGTCAGAGAGTATGGAAATTCGAAAAGAGGAAAAAGTTAATTGTTACCAATGCAAAAAAAAAAAAAAACTAATATTAAAGGTGCTGATAATTTGTTTGGATATAAAAATGATCTATTTCAGTTTGACATTTTATACTCTAGATTTAAGCTTTTCCACTTGTGATAAGAGCAATTCTTAAATGCATTCGTGCAAGGCATCTTTATGCATTATCTGAAACGGTTCTCTCCATCGCGTATTTTTTTATTGTGGGATGCGAGGATGTACAAAAAGTAGACTGTCGCTACTGAAATTACATTTGATGGTCTTCATTAATCATATTTGAAACGGAAGTATACTTACTGAATCTTATCACGAAAAAGATGCCGACGTAAAAAAACGATTCTCCAAAGTAAAGGTGAAAGAAATTTGTGCCCTTTACGTAGGTTATGAGGAACACCAGAGTGTAATAGATCATATGGGCACCAACTATGGATGCATAGACTAGGAAGTACTTTGTTCTTTCCTAACATAATGAGTAGAGCCGATTAGCACCGATCATTGTGATGCTTCGAATTGCCAACACTTACGCGAAATCCGAAGAGGTATACGAAAATCGTGGAGAACGCAACTGCAATTTCGCCCGATACGTGAAGTGTCAAATATAAAATATCATCTTTAATACAAAGAGAAGAGTTATTGTGTTATGGTGCTTTGCAATGCTGTTCGAATTACCTTCACTTTCTTTGTCGAAATCAGCATCTGAAAAAGGGAAGATTTGCTATTAGAAACGGCCAACCACATTCGAAGGATATTATCATATTACACTTATCGTCATAGGTCGACCACATAAGAAAAATGCTCCCAACACAAAAAACCCACGTGAGGACGACAACGAGCAGCCATCCCGATTCTATTGTACAGCAAAAACAAACACGAGTGGCACGACACATCCTCCGAAGACAACTATCAAATTTAATATAAATATGTCAGTTAAATTTGACAATAGATGCTAAGGTACGGGGCATTGTGGTGAATAAAACAAAAGGGAGTGAAAAGCACACTTCAGAGCAGCAGCAATGCAGACTTGAGTGCTGCGAGAGATGGAGAGAGTCGACTGGGTGGGAGGGCAAAGCCTGGCTTATTGAAAGTTTGTCTACAACCTCAATAGCTGATTCTTTAGCTTTAATCACTTTAGCATCAAATCTAAAATGTAGTTTGGCGAAGAACACAGAGTATTGGGAAAAGTGCCCTGGAATAAATAAATGACTCCAAAGATCTGTTTCTTGATTTACCTGTTATTCGTGCTGCGCTTTCTTTTGCTTCCTGTACGATAGTACGATATAAATAAAAAATATCGTTAATGCTGAAACGGGACTTGAAAGCATCTGTGACTTAGTACATATATATGAGTGTATAACTTACGGACTCGAAATACGCAAAAGGGCCAATACACGTAAACCAATACGCCAGCATAGTTAACAACTATATTTGTGCCCATCAAGTAAGTCACAATGCATATTACAATATAGTAGACAATGTGGATAGCATTAATGCATACGAACACTAAGGCTAGAGCTGACAGCTTGGCCTATGATAAAGTATTTCACTAAATTAGGCCTGGAACTCATTCTCGCTGCGAACTTACCCACATATCGGAAATGATTAACAAAATCGAGGAGAGCACAACAGGCACTTCCGGCACCAAATGAAGCAACAGGGACATTAGATCGACTGCAATTGAGGATGAATGATGGAGTGGGGAGGTTTAGCTTTAAGGTTGTCTCAGTTAACATTACCTTTGCTTCCACGCATCTTGCTTGGATCTGAAAGTAGTTGAGATGTGCATTAAAAAGCAGCTGATGATACAAATGGCAATCAAATTACACTTGATTTGATAAAAAACTAAAACGAACTTGGCGAGTGCCACGGCATAAAGCAGTATGACCACTGCGACAATGAAGCAACCCATGCGCAACGAGACGCAACAGCAGAAGCGCTTCGCACAGAACATTCTTTCGATAGACTATTTCTCGAACAAAATATAAATGCTGTTAAAGTTTGAAAGTAGGGGCTCGGGTAAATGAATATGAGCGATTCGCATACAATAGCACAAGATGCGGATTAGAGCATAGCATTAAGGCTGGTTTAGTGTAAGTCCTTAATGCCAGTGTTTCGTTTCCTTTATTAAGTTTGCGACTTTGTCGATAGATTTTGAGTAGAGTTAAAGACCTTGAATTGGCTGTCGAAAATTGTGAGTTGGGGCTATGCTCTGAGAGGAACTTGCTTACAGTTAGAGGCGGCAACTTCAACAAAGTTCTGACAAGCTCTTGTAGTTTGTGTTCAGAACTTCTGCATATTCAGATGGCTTCATTGTTAGGCTCTTTGTCTGCTCGGTCTAATGCCTCAGCTGCAGAGTTTTGTTTATAGAAGGATATAACAATATATAAAAAATATAAAGTAGATCCTAGAATAAAATTGAAAGTCAGTTACATGAGATATCTTAGCTGAAAGTGCGTCACTTACCAAATCGCAGTAGACAAAAGGGAAAAACTACATGCACGTAAACGCCGGCTCTATTTACGATCAGATTTATGCCAAGTGCTGCAGTTATACCGAACATTAATATAAAGTAGACGATATGGGGACCCACAAGGCCAACATAAATGAAGGCCAAAAACTTCTTTCGCTTGAGTAATACAAACGAAATCTTATTAGCTCTGAGATGGAGTGCAGTCGCAGCTACTTACGAAAAGCCCATAAAGAACTAAGGAGCAGGACGCCAGAAACAGGATTATCTCTGGAGCCACATAACAGAGGAGCGAATTGTAAGCGCCTATTTTTGAGAAAGGATGTATTCCGCTGATCTGAATAAGCCGTTATCAATATGATTTTTACCTCTAGATTCTTTTTGACCGCCTCTATCTGAAAGAGTTGAGAGCTTGGTTTAAAAGGATCGACGTTTCTGATACTCTACCGGAAGCCCCATTACATTTTTTATTATGATATAGCAAAACAAAATAAATACTCAAGATGCTGTACGTAAAGGTTACAAGCGCAATCAGGTAACATCCTATGCGTAAGGACCAGAAACCGCAGCAACGACTGGCATTAAACATCCTATGTCCCATTAAATAGCCGGTCTTTTCTTTCTGGAATAAAATTGAAGTTTGAAAGTAAATACAACGAACAAAATGTATATGCTGGTTCTAGTTGAAATATACTACATCTGTGTGTGTGTGGGTATTTGTTAGTATCGACATTCCATTCGCTGAGAGCTCCAACGTGTCTATAACTAATTTTCCTGTGGAGCCTAATTCAATTGTTGGCTTGATTTTCATTTTAATTCCATTAGCAGGACGCTGGGAACTCAAAGATGAAAATGAGAAACACACCCACACACACACACAGACACACGCACACGTAATGCTAATGAGGCTATTATATAAATAGCTTGAATTGCAAATAATGCAAAAGTCAGGCTCGATGAAGACGTCGCGCATACGCCCCGCATACGCGTACAATTTGTGAAGCTATTAGCATCAATTTCCTTAAATTGTATATCAACAGCGCGTGAGTATATCAGGTATACGATGACGGGGGAGTAAAGAAACTTACTCAGAGTAAATATATAACATATTGAGAGAATACATATACTTATTAACTTTATTACGGAATTTACGCTTGAACAAATACTCTGGGAAAACTTTACTTAATTTTGTCTCTGAGCCAGGGTTTGTTTGTAGTAGGAGAGGGCGATATATATGAAATAAATTGTTATTCCTGGAATTACAGTTGAAAACTATTGTCAATTTCATTTAAAACAGAGACTTAACTTGCCGAGATTATACGGGAAATATAGCCAATACGCAATCAAGTTGATTCTGCCCGCGTTCACAATCGTATTGAGACCCATCGCGGCCGAAACTATGCTATAGAGCACGAAAAAGGATAGCTGAGTGCCAGCCAGAATGACGTACGCTAAAACAAAGATTGTGCGGTGCTAAAATTATAAATCAAAAACTGAACTTTCTAGCCAACTGAAATCTATTTCATATAATACTCACGCCAACTGAGTAAACCATAAGGGAAATCGCAGCGACGAACGTTGCGAATTCAGGTACTATTTGAAGGATTACGTGCGTGGGCATCACTTCTGCCGGCAAAAATATAAGAGATGAAATGAAATTAAATTAATTAAATAACTAACAATAGAAAAATGCCAACCAGGAAAGTATTTTTTGATGTCATCAGATTCTAAAAAAAAAAAGAATAAATGCAGATGAAACTTATTTCGAGCAATGGCAGATTAGATGTTTATAGACTTTCAGCACATTACCGTCCGAGATGCTTAAAACGAAGTTAATGTTCAAGACACAGCTTAAAATAGATACTAATGAAATGGTAAAGCATCCCGCGCGAAGTGATAAGCAGAAGCAACAGCGTCTGGCATGGCACAGCCTATCCATTCTGAAGCCTAGAGAACTAAACAAAAGAAAACTAAATTAAATTTGATTTGAAAGTCAATGTAAGCTTACTGATACCATTTAAAATAAATGGATAGAAAAACAATAAAAAATGTTAGGTAATTAACAGATATTGCTCATACGCCCAGTAAGCGGATTATAGTTTGTCATGTCCTCAATGAACAAACTTAAACAAAAGATCTCTAAATAGAAGTACAATTTCCGGCTATCCAGTCGACAGCTGCTGAAACTCTCCTGACACTGCATTGGCCTTATATCCTTCAGCCATCAGTGAGCCGAGCAGCAGCCGCAGCAGCAGCTGTTGGCTTATCTATGATTATTGGTCGGTTGGCTCTACAGCTTGCGCTCTATACACAGCTCACACCTAACGTATTTATGGCATCTTAATTGAATTTCAATTTTCAATTTCGCCTTTTAATTGAATTCAATGAAAAAGTGTCGATGAAACGGTATTCAGCGCTTTGTGTGCAGCGCCCCACCCCCCACCTTCTTCCGAAGTGCCGCAAGCCCCGCCCCGACTCGTTTATACACAGCTCGGTTGAGGCCTTTGTTGTTGCTGTTGTTGCTGTTGGTGTTTATTCAGCTGTTGCTGTTGCTGCTGGGAGCGTCATCAGGGAGCCTCGTCTGCCAGCTCGCAGTTGATGGCGCCAACGACACGACAAAACACAGCCCCCATACCCGCACCATTTCAAAGCCCCCCTTCCCACTCCGCCCGATCAAGGCAACGTGACAGCCCCAGTGCCAGCCCCAGCCCCAGCCCAGGCCCATTTCAGCTGACGAATCCATTCGGCCTTCAATTGGCTTGGTTTTATTGCGCCAACACATATTTTTCCACAGGGTTTGGCTCGTGATTGACTAAAAAGTTGTAAATTGATTGGGCAGTAAATGTGGGCTAACCGAGATAAACAGACCATTTGGCGAGTATAATGCGTCAGAAATCGAACTCCACGGGATAATTGTCGGGGCCATTAAGCCTCGGGCACAGCACGCTGAATTAATAACTGAAATGTATACCCAGAGGCGAGCACAATATTATTATTTTTAGCGAGCTGCACATACGACATTCGAATAGCACACAGCTTGCATTTAATTTGTGAATATATCCGTGATTCTGTACGTGTATGTGTGTGTGTGTGTGTGACTCTGGCTCATTATGCCGTGCCGTGCGCCATGTGGCAGTCTTTGCAGCCAGCCAGAACCCTCGTTTGCATTCATAATGCACGCTCGTGTACTTGTGGCTTGGCACATGTGAGATTTATGCCACTCAGCCGGCAGTGGAAATATCAGACAATACGAACGGATTTGTATGCCGGGGTTAACACAACCGCACATCTATAAACATGAACGGGTATTAGGCGCCATTGCCGCAAGATATAGCGAGAGCGCACAGAGCAAGAAAACAACAAAAAATCCGAGATATATATGCAAATTGCTGTCGCAGTGGAAATGCCTCAGCCATTGTTGGGACTTCGTCTTTTTTTTATACTACTAATATATGCATATTACTTACAATTTGATGAGGCTATGATTCCGGCCGCACTTAAATGGGTACAAGGCGTGCGCCGTTTGATCGTGTCTCTGTCCTGGACAGCTTACGAAAGTATTGTCATCAGATAAATCGCATTTGTATGGCAAATCGTTTGCTGCTAGCTTCTGGCAAATTCAATTTGCATGACACTGATTTAGCTTCATCTTCCTCAACATCTTCTGCCTCTGTGTCTGCTTCTGCTTCTATTAAATTTATATTTGCGTCAAATTGTGCATCGTTTGGCCCGTGGGCCAAGCTCAGTTTCTCTATTGATTTCAATGGATGCTAAATAAACTGCATCACACTCTCTCTCTCTCTCCCACCTTCTCTCTCTCTCCCTACTTGTTTTTTGATGGCCACTTTGCATGTTGAGCGAGCTTTAAGGCTTCACTGCCCCAAAGTGTCTGCCTGAAGGTAGTGGCTAATAAAAAGCAGTGCCAAGTAAGCGGCAAGTGTATTTAAATAAATGGACCTTGAAGCTAATGGCCTGAGTGCAAGCCGAGTGAGCAGCTCCTAGCATACCAAAATATATATCTTTAAACTTTTCTAGCTTTAACTTGAAGTTGAACTGCAAATTCGCCTGCCATGATAGCTGAGTATAGGCACAAAAATAACAATAAATTTTGGCAAATAAAGGAAAAGCAATCGAAGGAAAGCCATTATGAATTCCGTTAAATTCATTTTTATTATTTCAATATAAGAGACACAATAATAGAGTTGTAAAGCTTCCTCGTAAAGGTCCTTTTGGAATGTCAAATGGCTGATTGACTCACTCGCCCAGGCACTGAAACGAAAGGTATCAAATATGAAATGACTAACCGAAGTGAAATTGGCAGAAAGTGCGTGGCACTGGCATCTCGACGGCAGTTCGTTTCTATCTTTGGCTTTTGTCTTAGCTGGCCATTATTTAGGAGCAGCACACGTAGAGCAACAAAATGGCAGCAATGCCAGAAGCCCATTGTTTTGTCCCGAAAAAACATTGCAAAATAGTCGCACATTGAGCAAGAGAAACAAGCGAAATACGTGCGCTGTGTGACGACGCTCTAGCGTTGACTCCGTGCACAGTGGTACAAATTAACAAACAAAATAAAATAATTAAAAATAAGCAAATTCAATAATCATTAAATATTGCAAATCTTAAGTCAATTTAATTTAGAGTTTTATTAGAGTTAAATTTGTAAGTCCATTCAATATATTTTACATGGGACTTCAGCCACTGTGCTTCGTTGACCAAAATGTCTATTTGGCATTGACAGTGGCCGTGACAAAAGTGTTCAACTTCACCTTGATTAATGCGATGGCATGACAATTTCTTTTACAATTGCGCCCGTTCCCTTCCGGGCAAATTTGTTTTGCCTCGGCACGTTTGTGTCGCCAATTTGTGAGCGAGGGGAGGAGCCTCCCTGTCGCCCTGCGACTCCTGCTGGCACTCGTATTATTCATTCCATTTGGGCAAAGCTGTTGATTACTCCAGCACAGCTGTTGAGCAGAGCCGTTGATTTATTTTGTGGCCAGCGGCTTTGTGGCACACAGTTAAGTCTAAAGCGAGTCTGTTGTCAATTAAATATGCGCGAATCTAAGGGTCGCGGCGAGATCAAGGCGTGACCCGCATAAAAGTGTGAAGCTAATTGAGGAGACAAACACGATGATATATTTGCTAAAGAGCTCGCCTGCTGGCGGCACTCACTTTGCAGCCGAATGAATTTAATTTGGCTAAGCGTTACAAATCGATTGGAGTCGGTAATCGAGTTCACGCTCAAATCGCAGCTGCTTTTGGCATGCGGCACACGGTGCCGTGCGAAGCCGCAACTTGCTGCGCACGTAATTTACAATCTTGCAGAAGGTAGCGTTGCACTGCACGACTGCAGCTGCTGCTGGCCTTGAGAGTTTGGCTTGTATTTTGTTGCATTTTATGTCAGCCGTACCACATGGCGTATGTGCAACGTTCGTGAGCAGAGGAAAAAGCGTTGCATACCTTAGGGCGCAGGTCGAAAGAAACATGGATGAATTTAATACACAAGTGCGGTGTATACAGTTAAATTTAAGATAAAGCACAGTTAGAGTTGGTTACTTCAGAGTCTGCTATATGAATATGCGGAAGATTTGGCGAGTGGTAATCAGTCGTTGGCAAACGGGGCATTTGCAGGTGGCGCGCATGGCGGCCTTAATGCAACTGCTGCAGAACACGTGCCCGCACACGGTCGAAGCTGGCTTACGGTGGCGAACACATTTCAGACACACTGGACACTTGTATGGATCCGGCTGGGTCGTCGCTACCACATCCGAATCCACGCGACTCAATTCCTGGCATATGGAGCGGCTCGACGTGACAGGCAGCAATGGAGGCAGGTTAACTACGGACGATCCGCTAATCGTTGTCGATGGCGGCAGGCCGTAGGAGATCTCCTGCAGATGCCTTGCTTGGCGTCGTTGTTGCCCAGGTCGCACGGCAAGTGGGATTGCCCGAGAAGCACCAGCTAAACGAAAGTCCATGCGTGGCGTGGCACCTCGAGACGGAGGCGCCGAGCGCACGGAGGTTCTTAATGCAGTCCCAACTAAGTTAAAGTCACGCCCACTGTAATGATCCGGTACATCAGGGAGCTTATCTGTAGTTGAAGATGGATAGTAGATATATGAAATTAAGAAATAATCTTGAGAACTAGTGAATAACACCCTATTTATGTGGGCTAGGTCTAATTATAATTCCGATTTTGATTCTATTTCTAATTGAAATTTCACTTACTTGTTTCTGTACGCAATGCACCGAGCGACAGGCTCTCGCACTCTAATTGTACTTAAAAGGATAAACAAAATATGAATTATTATATTTTAAATAGAAATTTCTTTTGCTTACTGCGCGACAGCTCGGCATCTATGTGCCGGTAGTCGATCATGCTGCAGGTCCTGTTCTTGTCGGCCTCATATCTGAGGCTATTTGTATTGTAGTTCTTGTATAACAGGTTGTAGTAGCGATCGTCTCTCAAACAGTCCTCGGCAGCCGAGCTGTCCAAGGCGAACTGCAAAGAGGATGATTACCATACTTCGCTTACAGTATGCAGTGGAGTGTGCTCACCTGGGCCCGTCGCGTCGATGGCGACATTAGGTCGTTTATCATATTCGAATCTCCGTTGAATCTAAACATGATATCTACCAGAATTTGAGAGAGCTATATGTAATAAGTTGCCTGTATCCTAGTCTAGCCTAACTGAGTAAATTGCCTTTTGACATTATTAGCCTGGCCCACTCGATGGCAACAATGTGTTTAGAGGAATTTTCATTTGGCATCAGTTTGATCTGAGCACTGTAAGAGGATTGCAGGCTTAACCCTTCACGTTGTCAATCCATATGCAGAGCACGGGGATTTGCTCGACAGTTTTTGGGGAGCTGGGGCTGGTAAGACGCCAAAGGGGCTCTGCACGGCTTGACATATGTGTCTGCACGTATTTAATCACATGGAACCCAGTGAAAAGCCGTGGCGGCTTTTCATTCACGATGCTGTCGCAGAGTGTCTATGCCAAAAAGCTCTGCAGTCAACATCGTCCTGTATCCTGTCAAAGTCTTCAACTGTTTCGCTTTAGATGCTTTACTTTTTATGACCTACAGCACCAGAATGCCATAGACATATGAGGGCATATGTCATCCTTTCACACACACACACACACACACACATATGAGCGAGTGATACAGTGTGTGAGTTTAGCCAACGCTTTCAAAAGAATTTCTGTTTGATTGCTGAGAATAAACAAGTGAAGGCAGCCGCAACGCTCCGCATGGTCTAGTTGCGAGGGCTGTTCCATGAATAATGCGCACACTTATTCATTTGAGTAAATGTGACAAACATCTTTTGTCCAAAATATGTTGTATTAAGCACAATTTATATAGATATTTATATTTAGATATGTGTCTGAGGCAGCCATTCATAACGTGTGCGATGATATATATTAGTCATTCTCTGTGGCATCTGAATTCTCGATCCACCCGCGTCGATAAGTGACTGTGGTGATTTGCGCTCCATTTTGCCTGCAGCATGTGCTGAATTTTACGCACGTTTTCTGCTCTGGGGATGGGATTCTTATCCTTAATGCGCGCTTCAAGCTTGCGGTTAACTGCGTTTCCTTTTTATGTCCTGCTGCAGTTAAAATCTATATATATATATATATATATATATATATTCCCCAGATATCAGCACATTAATAAAAGCGTATTTAAAATCATTTATGTGTGTTCTTTATTGAGTTGAAAGCGGAACGAAAACTTTAGCTTTGGCTGCTCAGCACGGGCTAAGCAGCTTGAAATAAATTTGTACCAATTGAAGGTCCTTGTGCAATTGGCATTGGCTGATTCGATTAAGAATTCTTGTATCCTTGTTCGCTGGACAAATCTCTGTCCTTTCTATAGCTGAGAATAAACAAGTCTGGGAGGAAATTAAATTTTGCTTTCAATGGAATACTTTTCTAGTTTTGTGGCCAGTAATTTGACCAATTCAGTTCCCATTCAGTTAATTAATCAGACTGGCTGTCAACAGCAGAGGGCAGCCACGAGACGCACTTGACCCTCCAAGTGTATTTCGGCCATTCACAAAACTTTCCCAATATCTGTATTGATTTGTGTGTTGCTTCACATGGGCTTCAAAATATGTATATATATGTATATGTGTATATATACGTGCCGGAATAAAAATCAATGCTGACCTCGTCCGCGTAGTCGAAAATTTAAGCAACATAAACAATAAACACCTGGCGCAGGTATGGGCCCCCTAAAAATAAACAACACAGAGTACACTTCGACTCGAATGCCCATCGAACACTGTCCAACAATGCTTGGGCCATAAATAAATCAAAGCATTTAAATGCTGACAATTAGCAGACCATCTGCTTACTCTACATATCGATTTCCATAGGCAGAAAATAGGAGAATAAAATAGAAAATGTCAAGTTTGACGTGTTTTGGCTATTGAAAGTGTGTGTTTTGGCCTTGTTGTAATTGGTTTTGACAGAGCTGATGTGCGTGAGATATATGATATGTGCTTAATAGATAATTCATAAATGTGCTTAACATAGATCTGATTACATTTTAATGTTTGCTTTATTACTAAGTAGAGTTTTTGTAATAGTTGTCGATGAGTCAGTGATATGCTGCTCTTCTAGTGGATATATAAACTGGTATATGTGTTGAAATGCGTTTGAGTGCTGCAGCAGGGTCTATCAGCTGGGCTCTAAGGCTCATCTAACTAACTATAGGAGAAGAAACTACATAGGTTGAAATATATATTATTTCATGTATTTAAAAAAGCAAATATATTACTAATTTATTTATTCATAATTTATTTTTGATGTCTTAGTTTATCAATTATATTGATCAATAAACGATTGCTCGATTATTCTCATTTGCTTCAAGAGTTTCTGGTATACATTTGCCATATCTATATGCCTGACTATATAATATCAACTTATCATTATCGATTTCTGTAATTCCTTGAGCTTACCTTGAAATTTGTTATATTTCAACTGTAATATGTAACCTATTTGTATAATTTATAGCTGCAGCACTCGTGGCCCACACATTTTATTTTTGTCATTTTATGAAGGCCTCAATCAGAGAGTGTTTGGCCGCTTTTAGCTGTGCCGCACTCAGACTTGTACTTAAAGCTAATTACCCATTTAACACGCAACGCTAATGGCTCAAGCACTTGACTTCTCTGTGTTTTGCAGCTGAGGATATACACCTGAACGATTTATATACACGCTACAGGCAGAGGCTGCGCAAGTCGCTCTTCAGATCGGGCCTGTTCACGTCACTGGTAGCATGTGTTGTGTCCATAGCACTTGGCGTCTATTACGAGCAGGTAAGAGCATTACCAATGCCACTAACACTTACACTTGTAAAATAACACTGTCTCTCTCTCTCTATCTCTGTGTGTGTAGCACCTGCTGCAGATACTGCTGCTGGCATTGGCAGCCGTAATCTCTGGCTCAATACTGACGGCTCTGCAGTTTCCGGCGGTGCTTAGCTCGCCGGCGGCCGCATTGGCCTTTGCCATTGTCACCACCTTCTCGCTGGGCACCATTGCGGCCATCACGGGCGGCGAGCTGGCCCCTCTGCCCATGTACGCCTTGTTTCTGGTAAGTGCAGGTCGGAGTTACGAGCCCTGATTGTGGGCTACGCTTTTAATACGTCGCTTATGAATTGCATTCCATTGCATTGCATTGCATTGCAGGGCATCCACACGATGTTGCCCATTTCCTGGCCGGTCTCTGTGGTGCTAGCCTTATTTATGACGGCCATACACATCGTTTATAGAATCGGCACCAGCCCGGACTACGCCTGCAATTTGCCCATGGTAAGTTTTTTATTTGCATTACCCCATCGCTGCTGTGGCAACAGTTTCGCCACGAGCTGGGATTACACTTTTGCTGCAAAAGTTGAGAACAAATGGGCGGAAAAAGTATTGGGTTTATTATAGTTTACACAGTTCATAGAGTAGTGAGCTTTTCGGGCTTTACGGAATTTCTCATATTGGAATTTATTAGGTGAGCGTTTAACTTTTCATTCTGAAGGGCAAATTATTATGGAAGAGTGAGAGACTGAGTCCTGCTTCGAGGAATAGGATAATTAATAATTATTTAAAAATATCAAAAATTCAAATATTCTTAAAAAATAATTTGTAAAGCTTTATTTTTAACTATGCAATGTTGGGAGAAATTATTTAAATAAAATTAAAATAAAATTTTAAAGTTTTATTAAGCTTCAATAAAAATGTTTATAAACTCTTTTTTGAGATAGGAAAAAAATGTCCAATAATTCCCCACTTTCCATTTGTCATATTAAAATAATATAAATCATTTTTGAGACTCTTCCTCTCTCTTTCTCTATAAATCTCTTTGAAATATTTTCTATTTTATTTCCATTTGATTTTTAAACTAAATATTTATGTTTAACTCAACGCCAATATTTGCTAATTAGATTTACATAAACTTTACTCATTAGCAGTGTGAAGTTTTAATTGCTGCATAACTTAATTAAAATTTGTCAGTTTATATTGGCCTGCCAAATTATTGGAAATAGCAGCAAGAAGTAGAAATTGAACAACTTTTAAAGCTGTCGCTTTAATTAGTTGTTTAGTTTTTGCCTCGCAGCTCAATTTGTTCGCTGTGGCAGCTCACTCACTCACTCTGGCGCTCGCTCAGTTATTCCATGCCCATCGCGACAGAGTTAATTAGCTGGGACACAATTGTATGTTGGGAATTCCGATTAGGGGTCTGCGGTGAAACATTGTTGGCTCTGGTCGTCCTGCCTGCCAATGGACTCTATTATTCAACAGTTGATGGCATGACCCCGTTTAACTCTCACTTCTAGCTCTTTGGCGAGATTGTGATGCTGGCTAGCGCATCCGTTTCCGGTCTTTATTATCGCATCATGTCGGACGCCGCCCACAACCGCACCGTGGATGGTACACGCACTGGCATCGAGCAGCGCGTCAAGCTCGAGTGCGAGCGCGAGCAGCAGGAGCAGCTGCTCCTCAGCGTCATACCCGCCTACATAGCCGCCGAGGTGAGTAAACGACGGCCAGGTGTACTGATTTGCTATTACTGTTATTCTGAGTGTGTGTGTGTGTGTGTGTGTTTGTTTGTTTGTGCAGGTCAAGCGGAGCATCATGCTCAAGATGGCGGATGCGTGCCAGCGTGCTGGAGGCCAGGCATCAACCTCAGCCACGCGCTTCCACGAGCTGCACGTGCAGCGGCACACAAATGTCACCATACTCTTCGCAGACATTGTTAACTTTACGCCGCTCTCGTCCTCCTTGACGGCCAGCGACTTGGTCAAGACACTAAACGATCTCTTCGGACGCTTCGATCAAATTGCTCAGGTGAGTAGCTGCAGCTGCAGCTGAGGATGCCTTAAGTACTCACGCACTAATCCTGCCTCTGACACACAGGAAAATCAATGCTTGCGCATCAAAATTCTGGGCGACTGCTATTATTGCGTGTCGGGGCTGCCCATCTCACGGCCGCAGCACGCTACAAATTGTGTCAACATGGGCCTGCAAATGATCGATGCCATCAGGTGAGCTGCCCTTTAAACAGTCAACATTGACGCGCGTTACGCATACGAAATGTTTGCCGTTGGTCGACCCTTTTGACTTGCTGTTCGCTGTTTGGTTTTTCTGTGCATGACTGAGCGTGTCTATGTGTGTGTGTGTGTGTGTGCGTGTGTGCTTTAGTTGCCGCCAGCGCTTATGCAAACGTTTGTTTTACTTTCAGCACTTTGATAGTTTCTGTGAGCCATTGGGTTACAGGTGGGATAACCACACACACGCACACACACGCACGCATCAATGACATGAGAGTAAACACTCGCATGCACGGACAAGCAGCACATGCAACAATACATTGTGCACACTTTCAACTTAATACATCAAGTATTAAGTAGATTTATGTTAAGCTTTAATTTGTGCCCAAATAGATGCCATCATATGGGTTTTTATCGCCCACCCCTGGCTGTCAGCTTACCGCTCTCGCATGCCAGCTTTAAATGCCAGCAGATGGATATGTATCCAGTTTTATGTCGCCTATTAAAAAGGTCTTATGCAATAAAAGACCAAAAGAATAGCTCGCAGAGCACAAAAAAAAAAGCAAGAAGTAAAGTAATATAAAATATACAAAGCGAAATATATGTGTTATACAATATCGACACAAAAGCCAATTTTATTACATGCGGAAAATTATGCGCAAGTGCTCGAGCAGCGAGTACGTACGAGTATTGTCCGAAAAGTCAAGTGACATTGTGGTATATAGCCTGTGTGGGTGGGTATCCTAACTGCACTTATGTAGATCTTTTTATTGTTTTCACATTAAATATATTTTTAATATTTTTGATATATTTAACATGTAATTTGTGAGCTTTGTACCCTAAGGTATTTAAGGGTATTAAGATTTCGGCATTTCATTTATTACATTTTGTACTCTTCTTTTCATTCTTTTTTTTTTTTTTGCTTTTGCTCGCCAACGCGCATTTCTATTGTGTTTATTATTTTGCTCTGGCTTGGCCGCTTTCTAACATTTCATTTCATTTCATTTCACTTTAAGTATTTCTTTTGTTCTTCGCCGGAAGGCATTTGGCTTTTCAATCTCTCATTCTCTCCCACTCTCCCACTCTCTCTCCCTCTCTCTTCTTCTCTTCTTTTTTTGCGCAACTTGCTTTTTCGCTTTGTTTGCGCCATGCAGATGCAGCCCATTAAGCAGTGCGGGTTTTTTCATTTCATGAAAATGCCAAAATGCTTGCATATGAGGTGCAAGTGTGTGCGAGTGTGTGTGGGAGGCAAAAGTTTGATTGTGAGGCGCAACAGACGTCTGTTGCTTGGCAGTATTTGCCAAATACTTAAATGCGTACGGCTGGCAGAGTGTACATTTCTCTGCGCACAAAAGTAGGCAACAATTTTTTCATTTACCTGAGCCCAAACAAGTTCTAGGCCTGCCCGCATTCTCAGCGCATTTGTGAACTCTTATCTCGTTTCGCTGAGCCCAGCATGTTGAAATAATGGCCCATATATACATTTACTTTGAGTACTCACTGCTGGAACTTTACAGTAAAAATAAAGGCCGAGTGGAGTAATCGCCTCCTGCATAATTAAATTTAATTCCCGAAACTTTACAAATTCATAAAGGGGCGCACTTGAAGAACTTTGGCATTAAGAAGAAAGCCCGAGGCCTTTTTCTTCCCGGCATAAGTACAGGCTGTTGCTCGAGTGTGTGTGTGTGTGTGTGTGTGTACATAAGTGTTACAATCGCTGGGCAGGCCAAATGACCCAAGCAGAAACAAAAGCAAAGGCAAAAGTAAAGAAAAACAAATCAGCTGAAAGGACTCCCGTGTGATTTGTTTTCTAAGACGATTTACTTCAGTTGCGTCTCATTGGGCGCAGCAAACACATCACACTGCTCTACAGAAATACTATTTGCTGTTAATAACCGAGCGAAGGACTTGCTAACCAGCTCGTAGCTGTGTGCGAGTGGGTGTCCCTGTGAGTGTGTGTGTGAGTGAGTGGCCAGCCGCATGTCATATATCAGACCACACAAAGGCCGGGCCGGACCGTTGTTGGCCTGCTGTTTTATGGCACATAAAATTGTGCTCGTTACGCAACTGTAGAACTAGTTAGTGTATAAGTATGTAAATATTTCTGTGCACGGCTCAACTGGACGACTTTCATTGTTTGCCCTTCGTTTGCTTTCGTCCTGGCAGACACGTGCGTGAGGCGACCGGCATAAATGTTGACATGCGAATTGGCATACACACGGGCAACGTGCTCTGCGGCGTCCTTGGCCTCCGCAAGTGGCAATTTGATGTTTGGAGCGATGATGTTACCCTGGCCAACCACATGGAGAGCGGCGGCGTAGCGGGGTAAGTGTGCCGCCATTTTGTCTTTTAATTCCACACAAAAGCTAACTAACCAGAGGAAAACAAACGAGCCCGCCGGCCGCCAGGCGAAAGCAGCTTAACCAAGGTGCTGCCTGACTGGCCTACACGTCATAATACCATTTTAAATGTGTCTTCATGGGCGCTGCAATTAAACACGCCTCGAGCCTGGGGCCTCGTGCCTCACCTTCAACTGCAACACGAGGTTGGGGGCTTTGGCCCCCCGAAGGCAGATGTAATTAGAGTTGTGTCTGACCCAAGAATAGAACAAACGCCCAGGCGACTGACAAGCACCGGTCATTATATAGCGATTTATCCAATTAAATTTGCTCTTTCTAAGCTCAGATAATTGCAGCAGTTGCAAGAGGTTATCAAAAGGTTAAGCTACGATTATTATTATTGTAGATAATGATTCAAGAATTTCTATTCAGTTACTGAGATACTCTTAGCCAAAAGCTAGCTCTGGTCCCACATTGACATCTCCTCAGATATTTCGTTGACTTGCAATTATTTGAAATTGAATTGAAGCGTTGCTCAATGAGCCGCATAAAAGTTGGGCGCTCATTTTGCGTGTTACGCACGAATTCTTTGCGGAGTGCGCAACAAAGGCATAAATAAAATAAAATTACAATTGAAAGCAGAGGAAGTGGGTGCTACGAGGAGGAGAGAGGTTCCTTAATTTATATGCATATGGAGAACAATGAAGCGAGGCTGTAATATATTCAATGAGTTCACATATAATTCACAGTCGCGTGCACATCACAAAGCAAACTCTGGACTTTCTGGGCGACAAGTTTGAGGTGGAGCAGGGCGAGGGCGGCGGCCGAGATGCGTATCTGGCGGATCACAAGATTGAAACGTATCTCATTGTACCCCCCAAGGTAGGTGCTTTGTTCTATGCATTCGAAGGAATCACTCAGCCAACCATCCTCTCGACAGCCCGCCTATATGCACAGCGTGCCGCGGGTCGTGGAGTGCATTGAGCATACGGAGCCAGCTGACGAGCCAGCTGTCAAAGAAGACATAGATGTGACTGAGAAGCTGCTGCCTGCTGAAACCCGATCTCCAGTTACTGCTGCTGCCGTTGTGGTCGACGCAGCTGACAGGCTCTCGCCCACATCCACGAACAGCCAGGATGGCGTGCTGCACGCGCCGCTCACCTCTGCTGCATCCATGTCCATCAAGGAGCTGTCCGAAGAGGAGGATGATGCCATGGTCACTGAACCGCTGGTTGGCAAGTGCACCGAGCCCGAAGTTCACAACGAGGCACCACCAACTGTGGTGCATCGCGGCAGCGGCGACTCCGCGGCATCCGAATCCGCACCCAAGTCGGCGGCATTGTCCTTGCCCGCCGAGGATCTGCTGAGCATGAGTGGCAGCGAGAGTGGCATCTCCAACAGCGGCACCCAGCCAGCAGCCACAGCCACAGCCAATGCGGCCAACCTTACGCCCACTGCAACAGCACCTGCAGGAGCAGGAGGAGCAGCAGCAGGCGCCAATAGTTTGACTGTGGCCGAAGCACCTGAGCGCTCTCGACGCAAACTCTCCGTGCAGGGTAAGTTGAGGCAGTTGAAAGTTTGTTGGAACTGAGCAAATTTTATATTTATGTGGAAGTGAATACCTAATAATATATTTTGTGGAACTGTATGGGGCTCTCAAATGAGCTTTACAGATACTCTAAGAATTTACGAATAAATATAAATATATTTTAAAATTATATATACAAACTAATATACTTTGAGAAAATTTAGAATACGTTCTTCAGCTACTATAGGAATAGCAAAAAAATTTATTATTCTAAATAAATATATATTTTTAAAATTATTTATCATAATAAAAAAGGCGACATTAAGTGCTTAACTTCTTTAATTTGGTTTCTTCACTCAGGCCTGATGTCCTTCGCTGACAGACGTCGCTCCTCGGGCGCCTTTATCGAGGGACGCAAATTATCCATACACAGCGGCGAAAGTTTTCGCAGTCATGCAGGTGAGTCTGCCGCAGGCGGAGTGGAGAGTGCAGCGGACATTGGGGCTGTGTGGGTGTGTGGGCACGGGAAGACCATAAAGCGCAACAGTTGAAAATCACTTTTGAAAATGAGCTCCAGTTTATGCATAATTTTATCGCCAGTGTTCCAACTTTTGCATCATAAGCTCGATGTGCTTGCGTTTGTTTGCTGTCGGTTGGCCTTTGTCCGAAGTTAGCCATGACCAGGCACTGCCAGCACCTGGCCAACGTTGGCAATTAAGCTTCTTTTGACGGCCAACTGAGCTATGTGCTCGTCGCGGTCCATTGTTCCTTTTATGGCTTTTTATATGGGGAGCGTCACGTGCCTCCGCCTGCCAAATGGTTAATTTGATGGCATTTTTAATGCGCGCTCGGACATGAATAAAACTGATTAAATATTGTGTGGGAAGTCGACAAACGAATTAACACGCAGCTTAAAAGTCAAGGATTAAAGATAATAACGTGATAAATATAATGTAGAGGGATTGCCAGAAAAAGGCAGTTTAAAGTAGCGGAAGTAGAAGAAAGGAAATGATGATCAGAGCAATGTTGAGTACTAACCTAGGCATGATCAACCTATGTCTGTTAACCGAAGTCCTTACTAGATCACACTTAATCTCTGTAAATAATGATTGCATATATTTATAATTTCATGTGTGACTCTAAATCTAATCGAATTATCTCAGATTATCTGCCTTGTTGTTCATCGCATGCAAATTACATTCCAATTTTCATGGGAAAACTCTTCAAACCTCATTCAAAAAATTGAATTGATTTGTTTTTTTTTTCTTTCCAGGCCATGTCACACGCAATCGGCCCTCTTCAAAGATGACCAAATATGTGGAGTGCTGGGGAGCCGATCGGCCTTTTGCCAACATTGCCGAATCCAAGCTGGTGAAGAACATTGGACTGGCGGTGAGTGGGTGTTAATGGGTAGCTGGGTAGCTGGCGTGGCTGTGGGTGAGGAGCATAGTTTTTCCAACTGCCTTGGGGTCGAGCAGCAACAGCCGGGAATGACATTAAAATTAAATTGAATTAAACTCAATTTGTTTTGCGGACTTGGTCGTTTGGTCAAATTAAATAAACAACAAGCAACAGGCTTGATTTCGGAACCATTGGGCACCGGCTGCTGCTGCTGCTGCTTCGACGTCATCTCTGCCATCGCCTCCATCTTCGCCTGTGGGCATCAAGCTGACAAACCTCTATTATCCCTTGCAGAGCATTGCCATGATTGAATCAAATTTGCTGCCGCCCGAGCGTAAATGTTTCAATTTTAACTTCTTGGGACCGCCCACAGAGCTGAAGCCATTCACCATGTGGTACCGGAATACGCCTCGGGAGGCCATGTACCGGGAGCAGCCGGACACGCACTTCCGCTTCGATCTGATATGCGCCTTCGTGCTCTTCCTCTCGCTGGCCATGGTGCAGCTGATTGTTATTGAATTGTAGGTGAGATCCAATACTGAGAACGATTTATTTAACTCAGACTCCGACTGCTGCTTAACAGGAACCTGGCGATGCTTGGCTCGTTGCTGGCCAGCTTCATATCCCTTGCCCTCTTTCTCTACCTGAGCAACATGTCCGTGCCGGATGTGCATGCCTCGAACACGGAGCGTAATGGCCCGGGCCAGGTGGTGGCCAGCAGCCGTTTTCTGCGCATGGCCATGTTCATCATCGTCAACATACTCATCTCGTCCTGTGCCGTATTCAGTGTGGTAAGTGAAGCAGTTACTCTGATGAGTAAGCCAACAGTATTTAGCCACTACTTGTCACAGATCAACTACTCGCTGCCTGAGGAGATGCCCACTGTGGAGAGCAATGCCACCAACATCACTAGCGATATCTTCAGCAACAGCACACTCCCGGACGACATGCAACCGCTGGACATTGCCAATGCCATACCGAAAGCTCCCATATTCCTGTGCTGCTGCGCCGTCAGTTTGGCGGCCATTTCGGCTTTCCTGAGATCTGGATTCATACTCAAGCTGATTGCCATGATAGTGGCGCTGATCGGACAGATGATTGTGCTCGGCTATAGCGATCTGTTTGTCCAGTATAATGTGGTCAACTATAACAACGGGTGAGTCTAGGACGAATGAGGACTGAGATCGCCTAAAGCTGAGCCTTGCTTTCCCTCTGTTAGATTCCCCTTGGAAGTGAAAGGCTTCTTGCTGCTGCTGCTCGTGATTGCCGTGTTGCACACGTTGGATCGCCAGGGTGAATACGTGGCACGCACCGACTTTCTGTGGAAGGCGAAGCTCAAGGTGGAGCAGGAGGAAGTCGAAACCATGCGAGGCATCAATAAGGTAAAGATTTCTCATAATTTGCAATTGAAGTATTTGATTTATAAAATATATTCTGTCAGATTCTGCTGGAGAACATTCTGCCGGCTCACGTGGCCACCCACTTTCTGCATCTGGAGCGCTCCACGGAGCTGTACCACGAGAGCTACTCCTGCGTGGCCGTCATGTTCGCCTCCATACCCAACTACAAGGAGTTCTACGACGAGACAGACGTCAACAAGCAGGGCCTGGAGTGCCTGCGTCTGCTGAACGAGATCATTTGCGATTTCGATAAGGTGAGTCTTCAGATACTTAAGAGTTATCTTGTGTCTGCTTAAAATTGAGTTATTTTGCAGCTACTCTTAAAACCGAAATTCAGTGGCATCGAGAAGATTAAAACCATAGCTAGCACCTACATGTGCGCGTCTGGCCTGCGACCCGGCAAGGAGGACGGCGCCACGGTAAGTTCCGGCAGCTGCATTAGCGAGATTTCTGTAACTCACGAATGTCTATGTAAACTAATTGATATTTCTTTAACGCTTGACTAATACTTTAAATAACAACATTGCGATTTTCTGGCATGCTATATATGTACATATAGTCGCGTAGCTTTGCGGTAAGTTTATCAATGTATTAAATAATAATATATATATATATATATATATATATATATATATATATATATATATATATATATATATATATATATGTATATATATTTATTACTTAAAATTAGTCTATTAAATCTTAGCTGATGCTGCTAAGAACTAGCTAGTTAAGTAAAGCTAAAGTTTTCATCTGATTTGATTCATTTAATTGAATTTCGATTGCTTCGCTCTGCTCTCAATCCACTCAACTGCTGGCAACAAAAGAGACCAGTTTCAATTGCTCGAATCTTATTTACTGTTTAAATGTCTCTTAATCGCTGCTTAGTAGTTTAATTAAACCGTGTTCCCACACACACACAGAGCGCACCCAGCAGTTAAATCAAACAATGACCCTTCACAGAATGGGGAATAAAAGAAGGTAGAAAAAAGGGATCCTAAATGAGGGTCGCCATTGGGCAGGGATTAGCCAAACTTTGGGCGGCACACGCTCAATTGGCTTTCACGTCGGATGACCAGGCCAATAAAGGCGACTGGCGACTACGAGCATAATGAAAATACCCAAAAGCCAAGCCAACGTGCAGTAACTTTTGTTCAAACTCCTTTTTTTCTGCTCTTTTCGTTTTTTCCGACATTTTATTTAGGACGAGAAACGCACCGAGGAGCACAATGTGGTCATATTGGTCGAATTTGCGATTGCTTTGATGTCCATATTGGATTCAATTAATCGCGAGTCGTTCCAGCGCTTCCGCCTGCGCATCGGCTTGAATCACGGCCCGGTGATTGCGGGCGTGATTGGCGCCCAGAAGCCGCAATACGATATCTGGAGCAACACCGTTAATGTGGCCTCCCGCATGGACTCGTGCGGCGTCATGGGCCGTCTCCAGGTGAGCAACAATTGTGACATCTTCGTCCGCCTAACCGCAAGCTCATTAAATCTCTTTTATGCCGCAGACGACAGAGAATACAGCTAAGATATTAATGGCCGCCGGATACGAGTGCGAGTGCCGGGGCCTCACCTACGTCAAGGGCAAAGGAAATCTAGTCACCTACTTCGTAAAGACACCTTTCGACGGAAAATTGTAATTGGAGGCGATCATTGTTGTTGTTGATAGTAAACGCTATATTCGTGTGTATAGATGCATCTTTATGTTAAGGCATGTTGTTATTTATTTTTGGAATTATTTTATTTAAGTGATTCGATGAATTTTAAGCATTTAATTTGCGTTGCACGTTAAGAAATATATATATATATATATATATATATATATATATATATGTATATATATATATATATATATATATATATATATATATATATATATATATATGTATATATATATATATATATATATATATATATATATATATATATTTTAAGCTAATGTTTAACTGTTATTTAGCACAATTTGCGTAGCTCACTTAAACAGCGAATAATTATATAGGACATATGGCTTAAGTATATCAAACTATCAAACTATGCTCGTATCAAGAGGAAACTAACAAAATTTAATTAACAAATGCAAATTAGCCCACCCTAAAAAGTAAATAATCAACGCTAATTATATTTATATAGGACTTATACCATATTTATTGAGTGTGTGTTCCAATAGATATACATGGACTATACTTCAATCCAGAGTTTATATTCTATTGGAGAACTCCGTTTAGTTTAGTCTTCGGAAGTTAAACAAACTATGTGCCATCAGAGCTCTAACTAAATGTTGAAGACCTCGAACGATCTATGAAACTGTATATTTTTTTACCAAATACTTTTTTTTTAATAATGTGCCACTCTTTCTGAATAAATAACGCCGAAACTGAGTCCCTAACTTAACATATCCCATCAAATACAGACTATACCTCCGACTAAAACTATTCCGATAACTGTTTCTTACTTATTGTGTGCATATCTGTCTATTTGCTATCAAGATTTACAAATATCCACAATATATAATCGAAATAATTACGAATGTATTAAGCTATATTCAATTGAATTTGACAAAGATATAATATTATTACACATACATAGAGATTGCAGTGCTTTTTTTTATATATATACATACATTAAATAAATAGTAAATGTTAAGTACTTCGAGTTGTCTGGCTATTTAGAAAATATTCGATTATTGTAACTCAATAATTTTATCAAATACTATTTATTAAATAAAATATACAATAAAAGACAATCCATATTTTTTACTCAGTTGGCTTTGGAGGAAGTGTCAGGAAAGCTTTACTTTATCGTTGTCATTCTCGAAATATTTGACGCCATTTAGTTGTCCCCAATTATTGCTAAACAAAATTAACGTAAAGTCATATCGGTATCCGAGCAGATAGTGTTGCGTTCAGTCATGTCTGTTATCTTTTGCGAGTTTCTGTTCAAGCTGTTCATAGCCTACCTCTGCTTCCTGAACGTGGCCAACATAACGGCGAAACGGCCGTTCACCCTCAGCTACCAGTACAAGTCGTTTCTGGGCATACCGTACACGGTACATCAGGTTCTGGAGATTCAAGACCGGGAATATCAGTATGCGCTGCCAGCAGTGGCTGCCGCGCTGGCTTGCATGGGATGCGACACGTTGCACTCGGTGTGCCTCCTCTTCCTATCCGAGCAATTCCATCATCGTTTGTGGAAGCTGATGATCAAGCTCTTCTGGCTGTCGAAGAGTCTTTGGCTGGCTTTGTACGTGGCCGGGTTCGTTTCGATTCTGCGATCGCATCACCAGCTCTACTTGGCCACCTACGGCCTGCGACTGGAGAACGCCGAGGAAATGTTAACCAGCTTCAAGTGCCAATTCGTTTGGCAAATAATCGTCTTCATATTCGCGATTATATGCTGGATGGAAGAGGACGCCCTGAGCAAGAACTATTACAAGCTGTTGGTGTATGAGCGAGTATATCAAATCTAGAACTCGATCACTTGGTACGTACATAAATATCTTCAAGTTATGTTAATAATCTCCATGCCTGAACGTCTTAAGTATCCAGCCCTCAAGTGGTGTCCGGTTGCAAGTGTCTTTCATCAGCAGAATTGTAAAAATTAAAACGTGGCAGTGGATTTGGTTTAGCTCAGCAATATACAGCGTTTCGTGTTTTTGAATCTGAGTATGAATATGTTATTTTATTCAAGGCGGTCTTTTATACGTATTTATACAACGCAGGCGCAAAGGCGGTGACAATCCAGTTTCCATGGAACCGTCCATCGGGCACGCAGTCTTTTGCATGTGTACAGCGGTCAGTGTCAGTGATGAAAAGTATTTAAAATTAGTTTATATTTAATGCGAGTAAATGTAAATGAATAAGCGAAATACTTTTATAATATACAAATTATTATTTTCTCTAATTCGTTTATTTGAATGTGAGTAAATGTAAATGCCTAGCCGAAATGTATAGTTCTATAATATATATATAAATATGTATATAAAACAAAAGCAAAATCAAACACTTAAAGACTAAGGAGATTTCAATAATTGCCACAAGACGGTTCTGCGATGTTCCAATATAAAAAAATAATTGTATAAATTGATATGAACAGCACGCATAAAAACAAAATATGTAACAAATCACAGAAAATATGTAAACAAATTGTACTCAAAAACTTAATCCTAGGCGTCTTCTATTTACACATAATTATATTCAATGGTCTGCCCGCTCTAGAAGTGTGGCAAGCATACTTTGCCGGCGAACAGTTCGGAGACGACTGTTATCCACAGCGCCAGCACAAACATTATATATGATATGCCGATTTTAAACGTATTTGGCAGTTGATACGCCTGTCCGCCTATCTCCTCAATGTGGAATCCCAGGGGAAACACAACAGCTGCCATGCAGAACAAAACCATTGCAGCAAAGCCCACCCAGCGAGCGTATGGAATTACGTTGCGGTCCCAGGTGCTGGAAGCCAGCAGTATAATCGTCGTGGTAATGCAAATGCAGCCGATGAAAATACAAACGAGCGCAATCAGCCATTCTGGCTGTAGATCTGGAGTGTAGCAAACCTGTGGACGGTTGTACAGCGTCATGCAAGTCCACATTAGGCCCAGGCGTATGTCCCCTGCAATATACACAAACAACAAAATGTTATTGCTTAGCTCTTGGTAGAGTGGTATGCTGCGGCTACCTGCTTCCTCAGTGATTATCCAATCGGGCAGAGCCAGACTAACTATAGCGAACACGTCGGCGGCCATGAACAGCGTGGCACTTATTGTAGTTAATTTATCCATATTTATTGCACAATTTCCACTTTTTCAGCAAATTTATTGTTATTTTCCAATTGTTTCTACTCTTTAAGTGACAATGTGACCAGAGAAATCTAACACGAAAATACGGGTGGGAAACAGAGCTGCCAACTCAGCTAATGGTCAATGTCGTGTTATCGACTAGTCGATAAGCTATAAGTGCAAGTTATTTGAAATAGTCGACCGTTAAGCTAAAGCATTATTATGCTGCATGCATTATTCAGACTTGAAGTAAGGGAAACTGCAAAAACCAATTGATTTATCCAAATTTAATTATATATATTTTCCTCAATGCACGCATGGATATGCTCGAATATTTAATTGGGTTTTAATGCCTATTAACAAATGCAAGTTAGACAGCTAAATCAATAAAACCCAGGATCGCTTATCTATGGTCAGTGCCAAGACACGTTCAGCTATCTGAATATAAAGGCTATTAATGGAACAGCAAACAAATGTCATTCAAAATTTACGGTCGCCAAGTCGACGTTGCATTGTGTCTCAGGTGCGACGAAAGCATTTGAAATACAATTACAATTACAATTACGCGTAAAAAATAATATTCATACGACTACGCCGGGTGATTGTGCCGTAAAGGGACGACGCTGACGTGTCCTTACCGTTGGCCAAGCACCGTTTATCCTGCGTTATTTGTGTATTCTACCACGAACTCGCCGCTGAATAGCAATATCTGTGCTGTCATATCTAACGGATGACTCTGGCGTACCTGATTAGGCCACATTTGTTTCTATTTTCGACATACAATGCGCCATAATTGTTCGGTCGGCGGGTGGCGCAGCCCCAACCCACCCAGCACTAGTAAAAATGCATAAGAATAATGTTAACTGTTTTTTTCTGTTGCATTCATTCAGTTTTCGGCGGTGCAACACGACGCTTGCTGTCAGTCGGCATCGGTTAACTCGAATTTCGTCGCGCCGTCGTCGCCGTCGTCGCCGTCATCGACGTCGAGAGCCGAAACCAAAATCAAACGCGACCTCCTGTCAAAAGGGAACGTTTATGTTATGTTTATTGTTCGTCTGCGCCTGAGAGTAACGAGTCGTGATTGTAAATAAACAAAATTATGCTTAATCGACCAGTTCGCACTAATGGAAAACGAGAACAAAATAAAATTCTAAAGTATGTAGATGTACGAACAAAAATACTCACTCTAATTTCGGCTAGCATTTCAAATTGTCACGAATTCATGTATGAAAGAAAATAATTTATAGCTTTTGAAAGAACATTCCGCTCGAGTACGGATTAAATAATTTCTTAGCCTGTTGTTGTTGCTGTTGGTTGAAGTTTTCGATTGATGTTTGTAATATGTTTTTATTCACTAAATGAAAAAAGTATAAAGCATTGACATTCAACATTCTAGGAAAATCATTCTTTATTTATAATAAAATATGTTTCTAATTATTTTAATCATTCTCGAAAAGAAATGAGTATATTGGGTTTGTCCGTCTTGTTCAATGAACTTAAACTATATCGCTGCTATTGAAGCTAGATAAATTTGAAATTTGGAATATACTTAGGTATAAGAATGGGTATATCTGGTCCATATCCATTTCCATAGAGGCTAGGTAAATCGTAAAATATCTACTATAGTTTTAGAGCTAGAAAAATTAAATTTTAATTTTAATTTAAAAAATTTATAAATATAGTTACTGTTGACCTCCTATATCGATAATGCGAAGATAATTGTTAGGCTCCTTTGGAGGCTTAGCATCTTTCAAAATACCTTGTAATTTCCTCAGTTTGGGAGCGAAACTTGTGTAGTTAGGCTACCTTAGAAACTTTCTAATAAAAGGTCAAAAATTATGTGTTTACGACCAACTAGAAACTAAAAGTTTAAATAACTAACTGATTGATTTATATGTATATAAGCATCTTTCAAGAGGCATCAAAGCAAATCCGTAAGAAATTATTGTGAACTGCTTGCTGACTCCTCCAACAACATAGATTCAACTGTCGATAGCGCAGTATTGCAGCACTCTTACTAGTTTTTATGTAATACATATAATTATATATGTATAAGGTTATTTAAACATTTACGCAAAACTCTTTTAACGACTATTTTAAATACTTATTATAAGCAAATTACTTATGTTTGAAATGAAATTAGGGCATTATTTACTACTCCTGAAAACGCTGACGTGTACGAACTCTCGGGAATTGGTGTTTAGTTTGGAGCGTCGAGATAGTAATTTGAGGAGGAGCAATGCAGAACATCAGCATCGAAGCCAATTACAATAATAAATAATAATTTATTAGTTAAGTGTATACGACAACTTGAGCTTGCATTGATTTTGTTGAATTTTAGCACGGATGGGCATGTCGCAAGGGGCTTGCCAAGTCGAATATAAACAAAAATCGGAGAGCCTTCAGTTCACACTATTCACTGTGAGATTATTATAAACATTGAAAGGCGCTATAAAAGAGCAACGCGTGGAGCCCCCTAAGAGCAGTCGTCACATGGACATGGCGGCGATCGAATCAAAATCTGAGTCTGAGTCGGAGTCCGACTCGAACCACGCCGCAAATAACGCCGAGCTGACAACCGTTGAGTAAGTTGTATATAAGCTCCAGCTATTATATATTAAATATCTAATATCGCTTAGGCAAACAGAAGAAGATAGAAGCTCTGGACAAGACTGCAACAAGGCGAAGGATGATCGACTGAAAGAGCGTGAGGAGAGACCGCTAGTTCTGGAAGAGAGGCACTCGCTGTCCATGTAAATACCTCAATGAAATATTTTGATACCCAAACATAAAAATACTTTTAAATTTACCTGCACATAGCGCCGAAACGAAGAAGCGTCGCGCCAGCGTCTACTCCAATGAGAATCTGTTTATACCCAAGGAGCTGGCTCGGGGTGAGCTGCATCTGCGCAAATATCGGTCGGCCCTAAATTCCTTTGACTTAATTAGCAAAAACAGTGAATATTGCATGAGAATGCTCAAGTTTCCAGTTGGGTCGGGTCGGGCGCGTTACGTGGCCCAGCAATTGAAGCGGAAGAAAACACGGAAATTAAAGCAATTTCCAAAGGAAATAGCCGAAGAGGCGCAGGAAAAAGAAGAGCTCGTAAACGCAGCTGAAGAGTTGTGCATCAAACAGGAGCCCAGTGAGAGCCCAGAAAGAGATAAAGTGGACGATAGTCAGCCTCTCAGCATGCCCAACCTCGATTCGGAGCAGGCGGAGGGAACTCAGCTGCAGAGCGATGACGAGTGCTGCATCATACTGGAGGAGATACTTAATGCTGCCTTGCCGGACTCTAAAGAGGATGACGCCGAGGAGCTGATTGAGATCGTGTCCAATCGTCAGCTGAGCCGAGCTGCCTCCCTAGAGTTAAAGTAAGCAAAGAACGTAATTAGATATATGTATATGTATGTGATCCTAACTTTGACTACTTGCAGCCCCAGAGGAGGAGATGAGTTGCTGACGGACAATCAAGCAGTGTCCCAATTGCCACTCTTTCGCTGGCATAATCCGAACGGGAATGAGGAGAATATCAAAATGGGCATTATGGAGGAGCTGCAGCATATTACTGATGAAGTCTACGTGGGGAGTACAGAGACAGCAGCTGATGCAGCGCAAGTTGAGGAACAGCTGGAGGATATACAGGTGGAGGTAGAGGAACCGATGCCAGCAGCAATCGAAGAAGAAGAAGCAGCAGAACAGCTGCAATGCAATGACGAGTCTGCAGCAGAGCAGCAACCGCAGGAGCTGCAAGACTCGCATCATCAACAGTTGCCAACTGAAGCCATGCAGCATATTCCGAATGCATCCTATATGCCCACTGAGGCAGCGACAACATCAAGTTATGCTCCAATTGAGACACAGCATTTGATGCAACGCCTCATCTTGCCGCGCTTTTATGCTGGCGAGCCAAGGCAGGCAACTAGCGCCAGCAATAGCAACAGCAACGGCAACAGCAACATGTTGACGACTGAAAATATGCAGCAGCATTTTGGGGATTCAGTTCTACCAGCTGAATACGTGCAGCATTGGAATAAGGATAACTTCGAAACATCGTACGTATACTCACGTCCAGCCGCCCAGCAACAGTTGTCACTTGAGTGGCAGCAGCAGCAGCAACAGCAGCAGCAGGGGCAGGCGCAAGCTCTGCGACAGCAGCAACAACAAACATACTTTCAGGAGCAACAGCTGGAGGCGAGCCAGAAGGAGTTGCATCAGCTTAATGCGCAGTACCAGAAATTGAAGTGCCAGGAGGATGAGCAGATCAAGACAATAAACAAGACCCTGAAGCAGGTCTATGCGGATCGGTTGATTTGTGAGCGCCAACACGCCGACTATTACAGGAATTTCATGCACAAAATGATTGAGAGCAAGAAGAAGGAGGAGAATCTCCAGGCACACAAGAACCAGCTGAAGAGGCAGCTGGATGTTGAGCTCAACAGCCTGGAGAGGCGCATTGCTGACAAGCATCGCCAGCTGCTCGAGCGCACGCGCGCCTGTCAATGGCAGCGACAGCAGTACCAATACCAGCAACAGCAACAGCAACAGCAACAACAGCAGCAGCAACTCGCCTTCAGTCCACAGCAGCAACATCCGCAGCTCTTTCGACGTTTGCCGCCACCCGCCTATCAGCCGCGTTTGCAGTGCTTTCAGGATGCCTTTACTGAAAGCATAGATATGCGAGTATCGCCAGGATCACAGCCGGAGGCACAGCGCCGACTTATGCCAGCGCCGCCGCCACCTGTCTACATACAGCCGCCTGTGGCAACTGGCTCCAACGAGTGCCAGCCCATGCGGCGCCAGCACACTATCGACTACAGAGCCATCAATCCGCATCCACATCGAGCACCATCGAATGCCCTCGTCCATCCTTGCAGAACGAGCTACTCGAGCTTTGCCCCTGCCACAGCCACAAGCAGCATTATTCCTGCTGCCCATCACTACACGCTGCCCGAGACTGCCACCTCGGATGGCGGGAGCCAACTGAATCAGGGAATCGAGCAAACTGCGATAACGTCCATTATTAGCAATTATGTCTCAAATTATCTGAGCGATATGGAGTCGAACAATTCCTAGCCACACGACTATTTATAGCTAATTACTCTGTTTGTTTGTGATCTTTTGTATATGCTAGAGCTTTAACTGAGATAAGTGTTCCTATTACTACAATTACGAGTATTGTTATATTTATGTATGTGTATAAATGTTAATATAATTTTAAACCTATATTTGTTTACAGATATTCGCATATTGACAGGTTCTCTATATAGTGGCCAGTTTGGTTTCCCTTAATGCTTGACAGGCTACCAGCCAAGTTCAGTGCAACAAAACAAGATAAGATTTTAATGTCAACTCAAAAGTCTTTGTGGGCAGGTCAGATTGCATAAAATTGTTTTTTTTTTAGTAAATTAAATTGTTATTGGAGCGTGAATGCATGCTATGCGCTCGACTGACTCCGACTAGAGACCACTTAGTAGAGTATTTAAATATATTAGTTATTGCTGCACTAGATTATTGAGATAAGAAAATCTGGATAGCCAAAGAAAGCAGCGGATTCGACTAACATTTCATACCTTGCATTGAGCTCCTCTCCTCATAACAGATGACAAGCTTTTTGATTTGATTAAGTAGTCCGTCATTGGCCTATAGGTTACTAGCCGTTCACTGAGCAGAGTTTCCTAATCATATAAAACCACTTCTTCAATATGTGCATTAAATATTTATATTTCTTTATTTATTATTTATTTAGTTTATTGTACACACACTATACCATTCTGTTGGGGGATCTGTGACAGCATTTCAGCTTAAGCCTCCTCTCCAGTCACTGCCTTGGCGTGCGATTGAGGGATAGCGCCAATAAGAGCAGTGCGGATGACGCCACCCATTGCTGGTGTATTCGCTTCCATTGTAATTACCATTGCCCCGGCCATGTCCGTAAGTATTGCCCCGTCCGAAACCTGTTGCATATCCACGAGCACTTCCATTCCCATTTCTACTCCCACTACTATATCCATTGCTATTTCCATTACTATTTCTGCTTCCATAGACAGCATCATTGCCACTGCTCTGTACATTCCCGTTCCTATTAGCCAGTGCATTCACAATTGCAGTTTTAATATAATTTACATTCCCATTTCCATTTTCATTGCCGGTTCGGGTTCTGCAACTTCTGCGCGGAAAACAAGTCTCCGACTTGCAGTAGTTTTGGAAATTGTTCCCAGCTGTCAGGCTAGAGGACACTCTCCTGCACGCCCGCTGTGCAGGACACGGTGGTGCAGATGATGTACATGGATCGACCGTATCCATTGGAGCCCAAGTTGCTGACTTTCGCGGCGCTTGTGCTGAGCATCTGGCAAAGGAGCACATGCTGGGCATGGGCAACGATTGCTGATTCACTTCGTGTACTTCATGTGCGGCATTCTGAGATGGCAGGATTTCTAGGATAAACATGGGCTGCATCTGATTAGGGGCTGCATTGGCTCCGCGGATTTCCAAAATGCGACAGGGCACGTCAAAGCTCCTCATAGCCAAGGACTGCTCACACTGGAAAGTTGGTTGCTGTTGCCTAGGCAGTTGCTGCTGCAGTTGTTGTTGTTGTTGCATTTGTTGCAAGAGCAACTGTTGCTGCTGTGGACGATCACAGGCTGCCTGCTGCTGTGGCTGTCGACAGGACATGGCTGGGCAGTCGCTAAGCGAGCCCAGCTGATAGGTTCCTGGAGCAGGAGTGCTGCCAAAGAAAATGGGCAATTGTAAATGCATTTGGCCAGGCTGCACCTGTGGCACCTGCTGCACGGACTGAATGTTGTGCACTGCAGCTTGTTGCTCCAGCGTCTGCCGCTGTGCGCGATCCATCTGGCAGGCGTTTTCACATGGCGGGTATGGAGTGTCTTTCGGCGCTGGCTCCTCTTCCGCAAACGACTGCTCTTCCGCCTGACGTAGCAGCGGCGGCTGGAATGCGCCTTCCATGGGCTGATGGGACGATTCGCTGCAATGCAAATTTATAGCTGGCGTTGATTGGTTGCCGCCATCGAAATCGTAGCCAGTGGGAAGTGGCACATTGCACTCGAAGCTATGAGAGAAAGACAAGATCAGATGTATTATTATTTATTATTATTATTTCCCGCTGCTCTACCTTAAGCCCTCTGGAGTCTCGGTCACAAAGCATACGCCTATCTGGGATGAAACTGCCTCGAGTCCGGGCGTTGGTATCAGAGTAAAGGCTCTGTTGCCATTCTGTTGCTCTGACTGCTGCTGCTGCTGCTGTGGCACTTGTGGCTGCTGAACCCCAGTGGAACCCAGAACCCGACCGGACGAGGTCGCATTGATGTGGTGCTCACAGCTCTGGGTGCAAAACATTTTCGCTCACTTCAGTTGCAACAGTGGACTGCGAGGCAGTTGCGACAGCTCTCTTCTCTACTTCTGTATTTACCTAATTTTGCTCATTGTAAGTCTAGAAACGCTATCGAGAATACAAAATGTTTCCGGGCCCCGGCCTATTATGTTGACAGTTCACAATTTCGAATCAAGTAGCCTGGAATTCAATGCGGCCTGGTCTCACAACTAAATTCAGATGTAAGCTTCATTGCCTAGAGTTTATATATATATAAAACACATAAAACTTTTTTTCGGATCTCAAAAAATCGAAAAAATAATAAGGATGTCCGCCGTGGAAGCAGAGCGTGCGTCGGGGAGCTATGACAACCAGGATAATGGAAGACGCAGCTTTATAGTCACGGTGGACGACGATGGGAAGATCAAAGTTCGGCCCAGCGAGCAGGGCGCAGAGTCGCCTCTCAGCCAGAAGAAGCTGATCAGAGGAGCTCGCAAGCCGCCGAGGAGGGGAAAGCAGCGCATTCGCATAGCGCTGATCGAGGAGAACGCCGGCAGCTCGGACAGCGAGGAGGACAGCATTGAGGACGCAAATGACATTATCAGCATCGATGCGCGCTCTCTGGGGACGATGCACGACCGCTTTGTTAAAATCTACAACAAGAAACTGCGCGGCAAGCCGAGCTTTGTGGTGCTGGAGGACGCGCTGGTGCGCAAGCGGGTCGAGCAGACGCTGCAGGGACCCAGCAGCAGCCACACCCACGCCGAGCAGCAGACGACGCCAGCCGACATGAGCGCCCACACGGGTTCCCAAACGGATGAGTTTCTGTTGCAGTGCGCGGTCCGAACGAGCGCACTCAACAAGGGCAGGAGCCGCGGCTGCCAGGCAACAGATGTAAGCTGCATCATGCCGGACTGCGCGTGCTGCCAGTGCCCCAACAACAGGAGCAACAACGCGAAGGGGCCCTCGCTGCGACGACTGAGCGAGCTGTGTGCTACCCAGCTGGCCAGCCAGCTGAAGCAGATGCCAGCTGTTGCAGCCAATGGACGGCCGGAGGCGGGAACTACACCACACGTGACCATCAGTTTCGTGCCTGTGGCCACACAAAAGGCACCATCAATCGGTGCACAGCAGCAACCCCTCTTGCGACAACAGCCGCAGCAACTGCCGCAACAATTCCTGCCAGCACCGAGTTGCGCTCACATCTGTGCGAACTGTTCGCCTATGCTGCCCTGCAACAGCTACTGCAAGTGCTGCCAGTGCTGCCAGCAGCAGCAACATCACGCTTACCTGCAGCAACAGCATCCGGGCCCAGCAGCCACCTATGGCCGTTGCTGCAGCAGTTGCTGCCTGCTGAAGCCAACACTGGGGCAGACCATGCTCGGCTTTGGCCAAGCACCGGCAATGCCTGGCTATTGTCACAGCCATCATATGTTGCCGACGCCTGAATCTTTTGCACTGCAGCAGCGATTGCAGCCAGTGGGCGGCTGTGCGCCTCCTTACCTGTGTTACGGAACGCCAACGGTCAGCATGACCAACTGCAATGCAGCGCACTGCCTGCACTGCCAGTTGCCGCCCCATGCTTGCATGGCTCGCCCCAATGATTGCCAGCAGCCACTGCAACAACCGCAGCAGCAGCCACTGCAGCAGCAACAGCAACCACAGAACCAACCACAGCAGCAATATGACTGTGTTTGCGACAGATGCTGCATAGCCAAGCCGTCGAAGAAATCGCCAAAGAACATAGAGAAGGATACACAGGCGAAAGTAGAAAATAATACTGAGGCGAATAAACTGGCGGATACCCAGGAAGTTATGCAGGAAGATGAGCAGGAGAAGTCGGAAAGTGAGCTGCATGGCAACGTATCCCAGACGACAGTCAGACATGTGAAGACATTCGGCGACAAGCGCAAGAATGAGTCGAAGGAGCATAAGGAGCTTGACAGGGCGAGCAGTTCCTGTGGGCCCGGCAAGATCTTTATGGCGCGCTTTGGACGCACCTGCCTCTTACTCAAGCCCAACTCCAGTACGACGCCGGCACGTCTGCAGACCAGCCGCATCAGTCATTACTCCAGCTGGTCACGCAAATTGGAAAAGAACTGAGATATAAAAAAAAACTACGATTGATCCGAAAATCCATTGTTTGCAATTTATTTCCTAGAAATTGTTCGATAACTGCCCGGGCATCTGCCGTATGTCGTACTTGGCCAAGGTTCGCAGATAGAAGGAATTTGTAATGTTTCTTGCTTTTTGATTATATCGGAAGCTGGGCCGATGACATTGTTGTCGATAGTCATAGTGCAGCTGTTGATACGCATGCTCCAGGGTATTGTGGGAATAGCCCTGTTGGCTCTGCTGCGCTTGCATCTGCTCCAGCTGTGGCAACTGTTGCGTTCGTTCCCCTCTACAATCTTTAGAGCCAAGCTCCCGGTCTCTGCTTGCACTGCGCAACCTACGACTTTGCATAAGCACAACGATATCATTATTCTTAGTGGCGGGTCGATCTCTGCTATTGTTCCTAGCTTCATAGGATTCTCTGCGATCATCATAAGGTTGTGCCTTCAGAAACTCTCGTTTACAAACACCGCATTTATGTGGGAAATTCTGATCCTTCGCGTAAAAATTTTCTTCTTCTAGCGACTCAGCTCTATTTGTATTGCTGCCTTCATTTACATCAAATTTTCTGTTGGAATCAATATGATTTTCATTAAATTCTAAATATTGTTTTTCAGCACTATCTAAATTCCTGGTCTTGGGAAACTCTTGAAATTCCTCATTATGGCTATCATTATAACGAATTGTCTCTACCGAATTGTTTTGTGGTTCGACCTGATTTGTAATATCCATTAAATTTTTAGTCGTGTAGGAATCAAAGTAATCTGATTTTAAGTCAACTGGGCAGAACTTCTCCTCATCGACCTCATTCTGGTTTTTAATGCGATCAGGAGGAGAAGCAACTTTCTCTGCTTGATTGTTTGATTGACTGATGTTGCTTAAAACCTCTGGTAACTGACTCTCATCCAGCTCTTGCCTATTTTTAGGGACAGTTGATCACATAATGAACAGGAAAAGTAAGCCATTTTGAACTCACCACTCATCCGGTTCGCAAATGGTGCCCATCTGTCCATCTGCTTCCTCTGTCAGGAAGGGCAAAAGTAGCAGCGGAACATTTGATTTGCTGTTCAAGCTGCATTACTAACAAAAATTAAATATTTTTTAAAGTTTTTTTATTTCAACAGAGACTTACTTTGAGCGCGCCTGATGGCGACACTTTTTCATGTCTTCGAACATTTCTTCTATATTTGATTCATTCAGCTGCTGAAGACTGCAGCTCAAGCTCGCATCTTCTCTGCTGGGATAACGCGTTATTGCCTCCACATTATATTCTACCAAAGTGGGAGGACACCCATCGTTGTCCTGGTTCAAGCGACACAGTTTCAAATCCAAAGCATGCTGGACTGAACAGCAATTTCGATTATTGCTGCTCAAGGAACCCAGATCAGAATCATTGCCTGTCTGGCATGCTGAAGGGCATTCCTTTGGCCTTTGGTTCATAGTTGGTTTATTCACATTTGACTTGGCTGCCTGCTCTTCCCTTTGATTCTTATCCGATATGGAAATTCTGTTTTTATCTGTTTCGGTGTCACACCTGCTGTCCACGCCTTTAATACGCTTCAAAATCTCTTGAGTAGCTAACAAGGTTTTTTCGCATTGCGAGTTGCACTTGCGCACCAGCTGAGTGACGAGTTTCTCCGACTCTTCAGATTTGTTTTTATTATTCTTCTGTTGTTCGTTTCTGTTCGTTTTGGTATTCATTTCAATAATTGACGCTCGAATAGAACTCAACAGCTCTTGAAGAGCTGCAGACTTGATTGAACAGGTTTGCGAGCCGTGCAAGGATGAGGACTTCTTCTTTTCAGCCTTCTGCTGCGAAAGTGTATTGCCTTTTTGATTTTGACACCTGCCCATTGAAGGCTTTATTATATGATCAGAGCTCGAATTGGGAAGTGGCGCCAATAGCCCTCTATTGGTTGCCATGTGCGGATCGGATAATGCAGCCTGTGAACATTGTTCCTCAGAGCATGGAGATATCATTGTCTTCTGCTGGTTATTGTTTCTTTTCAGATTGAGAGGCTCAGGAATACGGTTAGAGCAATTATTGTTGTTCAACTTTGAGCTATCGTATTCGGCCATATGTTGACTCTTTGCCAGGGATGCCATTGTCACAGCAGAGTTTTGTGGAGTTCGGCCAGAAGTTTTGGATCTAAATTCTAAATTACTGGACATATAATCGCTGTCTGGCTGTGAGTTCCAATAATGTTGGTAAGTTTGTTTGGTATTGCAGAATCCACACTGCATTGGCGAATCTTCAGAGTGTCTTGGACATTCCTTGGGTTGGATTGGATATTCCTTCGGCAGTCTTGGCAATTCCTTTGGTGGGATTGGATATTCCCTCGGCTGTTTTGGCAATTCCTTAGGTGGGATTGGATAATCCTTCGGCTGTCTTGGCAATTCCTTGGGCTGCCTTGGCGATTCCTTCGGTTGTCTTGGCCGTTCCTTTGGCTGTCTAGGCAATTCCTTGGGTACGATTGGATATTCCTTCAATTGTCTCGGCCATTCGCTAGGTTGGATTGGATATTTCATCGGCTGCATTACATTTTTGTTTTTATTTAAGGTTTCTTCTGCAACATTCGGCTGTAATGGCGCTGCAGCCGCCGGTGGCTGTACAGCAGGAGGCGGAGCTTCAAGTGGCCTTACGACTGGGCTAGCTGGACTGGATATGATGCACAACTGGCCAGCTGAAGGTAACTCATTAGCTGCCTTGACCAAGGCCCCGGAATAGTTGCCAGAATAGGCCCTCGTCATATCGTTCGTTGCGTTAAATCTCGTATTCATACCACACAAGTTGTCGATCAGCTTGGAAATGGGAATAATAACTCGTAAAGGTACATTACACTCGAAGCTATTTCAGAACGTAGATCACATGTTAATACATTCAGCAAATCAAGCTCTACTCTCGATGCTTACCATAAATCATTCATGGGCTCCAGTTTTGCTGGTGGCTCGGCAATCGGCACAGGTGGAGGAAGAGATGGAGGCGGTTTCTTCTTCAGTTTCTTGGGCTTCGTCTTTGGCTTGCTCTTCTCCAGCTTCTCCACCTTCTCAGTCTTGAGTTTAGTTTGATTTTGCTTTGCGTCTTTCGATTTCTGTGGCTGAGTTGATGAATTCGAATTGAAGGGAAGCCCACAAAAACACGTCTCATTCAAATAGCGCTTCATGTCTTCGAAAAACGTTGACTTCGAGCCGAATGGTAAAGACTTATTGCTAGCTGCAGATATCGTTGGCAAATGCCGCTTTTGCGTAGGCTCTCGCCTCGATGGGCTCGACAAACCCAAAGCGTTTAGTCGACTTTGAATCAACGACTTTGCATCCCTTTGTGAATTTTTAGAACAGGTCTCCAGTCCACATTTGGTACACGTGCAACATCTGTGGGGAATTGTTGGAGGTGTACACCGTTCTATAGGAGTTGCTAGCGATGACGGCTGCGAGGACGTCCTCGAAGCGGCCCTCGCTGATCCCTTAGTAGATCCTAATGGCGATGACGGCTTCGAGCTCATTCTAGCAGCTGCCTCCACTACATTTCTATTCGGAACTGGTGTATGTGTTGGCTTAGATGACATTAACGAATCGGTCTCCACTGTCGCCAAATCTCCGTTGGGAACTGTTAGGCCAGTTGACACAGATCCCAATCTGGAAGCGGGCCCCGCTGATCCCTTAATATATTCAACTGGTAATGGTGTTCCCGAACCCCTTTTCGAAACGCCCTCTACTAATTCTGCGTTGGGCATTGTAAGGCGTGATGCCTTTGAACCCCTTTTCGATACGGCCTCAGCTATTTCTGCATTGGGACTTGTTAACCGTGACTCCTTTGAACACCTTTTCGAAGCAGCCTCCACTAATTCTCCGTTGGGCATTGTTAGACGAGATGCCACTGATCCCCTCTTCGAGACGGCATCCACCAGCTCTTCGTTGGGAGCTGTTAACCGAGACGCCTTTGATCCCCTTTTCGAAACGGCCCCCATTAATTCTCCGTTGGGCACAGTTAGACGTGATGCCATTGATCCCCTTTTCGAAATAGCCTCCCCCAGCTCTTCGTTGGGAACCGTTAACGGCGGGTTTGAGGCTGGCTCCGATGAGCCAATGCTCGAAGCGGCTTTAGGTATACCATTACATTGATCTTCTATCTGCTTTGGGTTTTCATTTGTCGTACTCTCACATCGTATCTTCGACATGGCTACTACACTTTTAGTGCAAACATTTGTGGATTGAATTGCTTCAGACTTGCATTTAGGTCTGCTCGGAAAAATAGTCGATTTTCGTGTTGATCCACAATAACAGCTCGTCGGCTTCTGTTTAGTCGAAGCGTTATTCAAAAAATCTATGAAGAGTTTATGTTTGCCTTCAACCGTGCCGTTGGCCATCCGATGCGCAAAGGACTTTTGCCGAGGGAAGTAACAGCGGGAGCAGTTGCACCCTCTGTGTGGATACTGACTTATTGCATTGAAATTATACATTTTTCAAATAAAGTACAGCTTTTCAGTCGAAAAATCTGTAATTTAAACGAAATGTGTCCTCAATGGCATCCACATGAGCAAAAAGTTCGCAAGTCGAAAGGAAACCCCAGAATTTGGTACCGAAAAGTGTGAAATATTTGAAACGATTGACAGCATTTTCAACTCATGATATAATACAATGTTATTCCTAAGATCAGGGGGATTTAATACCGTATATTAAAGTAATTGTTGCTGGGAGCCCACAACGTAATTCTCTTTTATTCCTACTGGACAATTTTTGCAATACATATATAATATATCTGAACTATTTGATTTGAAACGGAAGCATGGCGCAGCTCTAGCTGAATAAATCGAGTTTGTAATGTATCGTACTTTATACGTGAGGAAGGCGGCTGTTGCACTCGCCTCCTACTGTACACGGCACGCTACCTTACGAACCCCTTTTGTGGGTAGAGCCAGCTAACTGCCTATGTGCCGCTCTGCCAGTGGTGTGGCACCATGAAGCGCATCTTGGCATAGCGCTGCCGGTAGCAGGGCTGTCTATACTGATTGCCCGGCAGCTGCGGCTGTTGCTGCTGTGAAAATGACATTGGATTCTGTTGCGGGGGGCACATTCGTTGGGCTGCTGCATTGAAGTACGGCGTGTGCGGGCTCTGCTCGTCGTTCTTGGCGTATAAACCGAAGGTGAACACTGGCGGTGCTGGTCCCATCAAGAGTTGCGGTTCAGCCGAACCATTTGCGGTTTCTATTGTTGGCGTGAGATAATGTTGCATTGGAGCCGGCACTGGATGTCTTGGCATTGTCTCATCTATGTCCGCTGACAATGGTGCATTCCTTTCGCTTTCATTCGCCTTCGCATGCCAACACGCGCACTCGTTTCTTTGCGGCAGCGCCTGCGTTCGTGTCGCGACGCAGACTTTGTTCAGTTGCATCTGAACCTGATCGATGTGGGCCTGAGCCTGTTGCAGCTGCTGGGCTAGCATTTCCGTGAGGCCAGATGGGTTGCTCTGAGGGGGCATTGGCATGGATGGCCTGGACTGGCTGGGTACACTGTAGCATGGGTTGGGCTGCATCTGTTTGTCTGAACAGCCATTGCGAGGACTCATCCAGCCGCACTTGCTGCAAGGATAACTACTGTTCATCCTGGTAACCGGCTGAGACTGGCACTGCGGGCATCCATAGCCATTCGCACCCAAATTCGTTGGCTGCGTTGCATTCATGCAGGATGTTTTTCCCAGACGACCGGGCGACGTGAATGATGGCATGAAATATGTCGGTCTAGGGTTCCAGAAGCTGCCTTCTGCCAAACCTAGGTTTTCTTTGTTTGCTGGGCACAGCTCATCACAGTCAAAGCTAGAAGCACACAAGGATATCCATAAATATATTTCTGTATGTGGATTGAGGGCGTTTACCTTAAATACTGTGCTTCGGTCACCTCACATGTCGTTACCACCTTCATCTCATTTTCGATCTCTTCAGCTCTGGTATTCAGCACCGTCGGATATTCACCCCGGAATTGTGGGCAACCACATTCAAAGGTCCGGTTCAAGGCATTGTTCTCTTTCACTTGATCGACTGGGGCTGTAGCATCTGCATTTACTTTGCTTACGGCCTGTGGCTCAGACGGTTCGATTTCGTCGTTGGTCATGGCTTTAGCATCGGCTTTGGCATCGGCTTCACTATCGGCTTTAGCATCGACTTTAGCATCGGCTTCGCCATCGGCTACGCTATCGGCTTCGGCTTCAGCATGGGCACCTTCTGACACTGTAGGCTTCTTTTCAGCTATGCTCTGCTTCTCTCCTTCTTTCACACTACCAAAAGTTTTCGGGGATACCTTTCTTTTGACACTAGATGATCTCTTGGTGGGCGTAATTCTCTGCGAATCCACAATGATGTGTGGAAACGTATCTGGCTGCAACATATGCTTTGATCTGGCACCCTTCAATGGCGCAACATTTTGTAACTTTTCCTCGCTGCCATTCGGTCTGGAATTAGGATTTAGATGCGAAGCCTCAAAGTTGTGAATTGATAGTTGCATGTCCACTACACAAGGCGCGGGAGATGGGGATTTCGTTTTTGGTCGAGTCGGAGATGCCAAGAACACATTGGAACTACGTAGGCGATGCCGTGGAGGTGAATTGCTACTGCTTCTCGCCAGCTTCGCCGTTGGCAGGTCGGCCTGGCCCGCAATGCTTCTCGAAGGAGCCCGGCTATCGTTGGACAACACTGGATTGGCAATGCACCTCTTTAGGGCATATAGCGCTGCTGCGCTATGCCACGCAGGACTACAACTTCTCCTTTGGCTTCTGCTAACATATCTGCGCATTTCGTCGACCGCATGCAACCCAACCGAATTCAACAACACTTCTGTCCGAATTGATTTGTAAGCATATTACAAAATTTCAGTAAACAACTTTGATGTGTTGAAAACATGTTCTGAAAGGATGTGAAATGAAATATTCAATTATTATGAATACAGCGAAGTGTTATCGTCACTGTATACTAAAGATAAGCTTCTGTTATATTGAATATATGTAATATTTATATATATGCTAATCAATAATCCAACATAAACTCGAAAATGGATAATAAGGAAGATAGGGAATAGCCAATAGATTATACAGATAATCATATAGAGCTACGATTCAAATACTTAATTTAAGAGGCTTTTCAAGCTCCTGTAAAATGTGAAGCATTATGGAAATCAACCTTGATCTAAACTTCAAATGTTTATTTATTTTTATCTTATAGAAAATTATGCGTTTATGTTTTTTACGATGAACTTTTAGGTGGACAAATTGCTTTTAAAATGTGTGCCTGTTATGCGGAGAGGTGAGTCCTTCTAACCCAACGAATCTGAACTGCGAACGTCTTTCACCTGATATCTCTTTATTTTTCTCTCTTAAATAGTTTTAATTATCCTTGTGAAGGTGATTGTAATAGGTAAGTCTAGTTCAGCGATCTTCTTAATTTGTGTTGTTCAATTTTCTCGTTTTAGCTTTTCCAACTCCTGTGGGTCTCCTTGTTTAGACTGTACGGACTCCAGTGGGTGCTCTTTACAAAATAATAGGTAAGAATTCGAATTCTATTTCCATATTTCTACTTTTATTCATTTACCCTTCCGACTTCCAGTCTGTCTACTTCTTGGTAAGAATTCAAATTGTTGTGCAGTTTTTCTTTTCTCACATATTGAACACTTTCCCGTTCCTGTTTTCAGCTGTCCCTGTAGGCTGCCCTGTCAAAAGATCAAGTAAGAACTCAAATTCTAATGCACTTTTCTCATACAACATACTTATATTGATTAATTTGATTGCTTTACCTTTCCGAATTCCAGATCAGCTCCTTATCGAAAGACTTGGTAAAAACCAAATAATATTTTAACTTTTTCTATTCGCTTACTTACACTGATCAATTTGTTTGCTTCACCTTTCCGAATTGCAGTGTGTGTCCCCTGCACGACAACAGGTAAGAGGTTCCAGTTGTAGTGTACTTTTTCTTTCAACTTTTTCTTGTTTTAGCTTTCCGAAAAATACTGGGGCTCAATCGACTTTTGATGAGGAAAAATTCTCGAAACTGGTTGTGCCGAGCTTTCTGACCGAACGCGTGAAGCAAAAGCCGAAATCCAAATGTACTTGTAGTTGTAAGAAAAAACAATCCAAGAAATGTGAATGCAAGGATGTAGGTGTTAATACTTGTGAGGAGCCTAACGAGTGTTGCCAGTGTTGTGACCCTCCAGCTGAGCCTGAATATACAGAGCCATGGCAATCTTCTGAAGGTTTTGTGCCACCAACCAGTTCTGATTTTGCGCCAGCACTAGGTTCTGGTTATGTGAGCCCACCAAATTTTATGGGAAGTAGCACCCCATTGAACGAAATTCGACCGGCTGGTTTGCCCACTAAGAAACAGCCACCCTTTAATCCTTGCACTGGGGAGGACCTAATATGTGAAACTCCCCCATCCCAGTATATACCCCTTCCCAGACCTATTCCACCTTATGCAGTGGATGACACCTATTGTCCAAGTCCACAGGTTCCTCCAGAATGCTGTCCCTGTCCTCCATGGGCGGTAGCAGAAATTCGAAACAAAAGCTCATCGGAAGACAGCGAAGGCAAATCGAACGAAAAAAGCTCTGCCACCGTTATCGCAGGCAAACGTACAGGAGATAAAGGCGATGACACAGCCCAACCGCAAAAGAAAAAAATATCAGGATCCCCTGGTCCAAAGCAGGACGCCAAGAAAACGCCGAAAAAGGGAACAAATTTCCTCCCAAATAAGTAATAGCAATACTCTTATCATTGCCAATAGTAATACAATCTCTTTCCTCAGACCTAGTGATAAGTCCAAGATTACGACCGAAGCACAGGGCAAGGATCCGGTTCAAGTTGTCAACTGCTGCAATGCAAGCCCCGATCTCATGGATCGGTGAGTTTTACGTCAGCTCACAGCTAGCTATACATCAGCTCGACACAACACAGACATTCGGCACAACACACAGTACACAGTACAGTTCACAGCACAACACGCAGGCTCAGCAAGCATCAGTCGAAAATTACCTTAGCACAAACAATGAAATAGCCCCTCTGAGGAAATATTGCTCATGTAGACATTCTATTTGGCAGCATTTGTGACTCGCTGCGAGTTCCACGTCCACCGGAAAGCTGCTATCTCTTGCTGCCAATTACAATGTCCACCAAGGGTAAAGACCAAACTAGGCTGGCTGGCAAAGGTAATCAGCCAAGCGACAACACCGATGAAAGCTCCGATCCTGGCAATAGCAACACTACTCCCGGCACAAAAAAACCTGAACAGAAAGAATGCCCACCACGGAACATGCGCAACTGCGGCTGCAATACGGACATCAGTGGAAAGTAAGTTTCAAATCAGGCAAGTTAATGCATTCCATGCTCATCGCTAAACTCCGTTCATAGCTCTCAGAACTCGGAAGATGCAAACGCTCCTGACAACGCCGAAGATGATGCTCAAAATTGCAATGGCGCCAATTCTACTGAATGCTGTTATTGGCCACGGCGCTGCTGCTACTACAATCCGTATACGGGTCGCTATTGCTGGTACAACAATTACTATTGTAATAATGCCTGTTATAATACTCCGAGTCCTTGCCAAAATTGCTGTCCCTTACCTGCCAAGTCGAAGCAGCCCAAGCAGCCAAAGCAACCAAAGCAGCCCAAGCAGTCACAGCAGCAGCAGGCGCAGCAGCCGCAGCAACAAAATGCCCAGTCAAAGACAGAGGGCTCCAAATCACCAAAAGGCCAGGCGGACGCTGCGAAAAAAGACGATCGGTTTATAGCCGGTGACGTGGCGCCATTCCAGCCGGAAGTCGAAAAACGGTACCACCATTGGATGGGATACAGTCAGTACTTGAGCAGCAGAAGTCAAATCGAAAATAATGGATACACGCCTCCAGCATCACCAGCTCGAAAAAACTCCAGTTCGCTTTTTAGTTTACCGTCAGTGCGGTTCCCACAAGAGCAGCAGCACCACCACCAGCAGCAACAGGAGCAGCAGCAACAGCGAGGAACAAACTTCGTATCGCCAGCATCGTCGCGGATCATATCACAACCACAGGCGATGAGCAGCGACTGGGTGCCACTTTAGAGCTTTCAACGATGACCAAATTTGAAAGTGAAATAGGTTTAAATATATATATAACAGACTTCGTCTTCCATGTTAACAGACCTATAAACGTATCGGTGGTTTTGATAGCTTGAATCAACCTTATCATATCTGCCGATAGAGCAATATCTCCGTTTTACAAAATTTGTATAGTGCAAAAATAAATTGTTAAAAAAGCCAAGTCCCAGCTGTCATTACATTTCAAGTTATTGTTTATTAGTTTTAATTTGCATTTATTTTATACACTTTCGTATGTGTTTTTTTTTTTGTATATCATATACATAGATCTTATTTAATTTGTGGGCTTTGTAGAAAAACTTAGGTTTGTTTAAAGTATTTTTACATAAAATTAATTGATCCGTTTTGTTTTGATTTTTTTTTTAGAGAAAACCTAACTAAAAACTATGAACATAGCACAATATTAATTGTTTGTGTAGTGCAGCCATAAATACGCGTATTTTGTAAAGGAATATTTAGATGAAAAGATGTTATGAGAAAACATATATTTAAGTTATATAGAAGACATAAGAACTATGCGAACAAACCTATTGAAAGTTGCCTGCACCTATGAAGCTTAAAACGTAGATTAAACTGAGTTTGGCTTGCATTTTGCCCATAAACATTAATTGATTATCCGTTTGTTGTCGTGTATGTCTGTTTGTGTATACATATATATATATATAAATCGAAACGTACATATATTTCTATATATAATGTGTGTGTTTATATATTATTGGTAAACTTAAAGACTAAATGGGCGTCGAGCGCAGGCGCATTTATAACCTTTAACAAAAAATTAAATATATGTATATACATACATACGTAAATATATATATGTATATTATATTTGTAAAATAAAAAGTAAAACAAAAACTACGTACATATCTTTCAATATATTTACATTGGACAATCGTCAGTTAACCTGTCTATTTGAAAATGTTTTCAAGTCTTTACCTAATATCTTGTTGCACTCGAATTAGTGTGGTAAATTATTTGTAGCTATGTATGTCTCTATTTATGTATTATGCATTTATGGATATATAGAGTACTCGTAGTTCTGCTTTAATCACATGTTGTACGCTCAACGAAAATGGGTTAAATAATTTAAGGAATTATCGACGAATGGATGCTCTTCACTCTTCACTCTTCTTTCTTCGCTCTTTGCTCTCTAAGTATTCTCATCGGTCACATAGATGTAACCATGCTGTTGCAATATACTTAAACGTTTCTCGACGGCATCACGATCTGAAGGAATAGTGAAACATAATTTAATTGAAATTCAATTAAAATAACAACAGCAAACTCACATTTATTCAATTGCTTTTTATCCTGTGGATGATTGCACTTCTGCACCAACGAGTGTAACAATATGTGTGCCGTGTTATACCGCTCAAAACAATTCTTGGTGTTCTTCAACAACTCGTCCAGAGCCGCCGCCTGGCACTGCAAATACAACGACAACGAAAGACAGTTAGATTCACGCATCTGGTTAATTAGAAAGTTGTTAATAAACTTACCATATCCAGCGCATAATCGTAGAGTATTTTATCCGCTGTTATGTTAAATGCATTTGCTTTTTGAAGGAGACCGCTGCCATTGAGACGCTTCGACTCAAACAAAATGCTGCGATATTTAGCGTTCATAGTGAGCAGCGCTGCATTGCAGATAAAAATAGAGAATTAGGTTGGAGTTCAGGATTATGTTTCCATTTGTTTCACTCACCATTCTTAACGTTTGATGACGGTTTCAACTGTCCATTGCGTAGCTGCTGCGAGGCCAAATTGAGGCCGGACGATAGCAGCTGGAGGGCGCGCACGAGCAACACCAAGCGCTCTGCTCGCTTGCAGTGCTCGGGGGCATGGGGTGGTATCTGGTGCTGATCGGTGGCTGTCTGACTGCCGCCCACCATAAGTGTGGAGAGCGGGGCACAGCGCGAGTCGGCTACCTCCTGGATGCAGTCGGTGAGTGCCACCACAAAGTTCAGCTTAGAGAGTGTTTCGTTGTGCTCGCGATCCATCAGGGTCTCCTCCGAGAGCTCTGGTGCCTGGAATGCATGCGGCTCAGCGCCTGGCCCGCCGACACCAACGGCCGTGTCCAACAGGCTCTGCAAACCGCCGGTGGCACCCAATTCGGGCAGCGTAAAGGCACGCGGGCCCAACATGTGATGATTGTTATTCTCGGATCCACTGCCCGCAGAACCAATCGAGCCCAGCGATCCCGGAGCTACCAGCAATGTGGGACTGGCCAGCGTTGGCAACTTGGTCAGAGCTGCGGACGGAAGCAGCGGCGAACTGTTGCCGCTGCGACGCAATGGCGACTGAGAGTGCCCGGGAGACACCTGCCATGTACTAGGTGCATGCGCTGGCGGTGTCTCTGACAGCGAACCACCCGACGCAGAGCGCACTCGTGTTGGCGGTGTGCCAATTGCAAATTGCACTGCCGGCGGCGAAATCGAGTTGATGTCGCTGCTCACGCTACTCTTCCGCTGATCCGCTCGCGGCTGCTTGACACTAATTGGCTGAGAGCGAGGAATTTGATGCCCACCAGCCGCCAAAGTAGCCACAGTCAGCGGCATTCCTCCCTGTCTGCCCGGAGAGCCAACGGCACCGCTAGCATTAGGCAGCTGACGACGCGCCGGTGCCGGCACTGGCTTTGGCTCCGAAATGGGCAAGCTGCTGGGACGCGGTGGACTGGACTGATTTGGTATGGGCTGATGCTGCTGTCGTGGTTGGGTAGCCACTGCATGGGCATGGGCCTGACTCTGACGCTGATCCTCGGGCAGATTCTTCGACACCAACACAAAGTCATCCGAGTCCTCGTGAGAGCTGCAGGAAGCACTATTGTTCTCGCTGTCGCACAGCACACCCACATTGGTAATGGTCGCACAAATAGCAGGATTAGCTACCACAGAGACTGCAGGAAGTAAAATTTGAAGATTATATATTACTGAAATAAGTTTGCAAACAAGCAGCGTACCGGTATTCTCCTCTTCCAGTGCAGCCTCCTGTTCCTCGCGCTCCTTCTGCTGCTGCTCGGCTAGTTTAACCAGCTGCAGCTCCTGTTCCATCTGCTGCTGCAAAGGACTCTTGGCCTTAACGGGCGGGGTGCCACTGGACAGTGGTGGCATATCGACTGTTCCAAAACACAAAACTCACAGTTAAAAGGCTTGTCAATGAATTGAAAAATACCAAAAAAAAAATACCTGGGGACACGGGTGCCTTCTTGCCCTGCAGAAAAGGATGCACAAAGAAGCTCTCATAGGATATACGATCCTTGGAATTGCGACGCAGCAAGCAGAGCAATAAATCACGCAGCTCCGGGGACACGCCATGCGGTATTCTAAAAGGGAAAATCACACAATTCAATTAAAAAACCTTCCTGATTAATGTGACTATGAAGGCTAACTCACTTGGGTGCCAGATTCGCGTTCTGCTCGTAGTAGAACTTCAGCTCATTGGGCGTTTGAGCATAGAATGGAGCCTTGCCTGTCAGACACTGATAGACAATAGTGCCCAACGACCAAAGATCGGCCTTTGCATCATATTGCAATGACATAATCACTTCCGGTGCCTATCAATGAAAATTTATTTAGAATGGCTTGAACATGGGTTTAGCTGAAGTTAAGAACTTACCATGTACATGGGCGAACCACAGAGAGTGGCCGCCATGACGCCCTCGTTTAAGAAGCGCGCAAAACCGAAATCAGCTGAGGGAAATTATAAGAAATATAATATATATTAATTAACTGAATAAATGAATATTAGAGCATAATAAAAGTTCTTCTAACTTACCAATTTTCAGTGTTATTTTGGATGGTGCTGGCAATGTCTTGCCATAGTTGTGCGATAGCAGAATGTTTTGTGGTTTGAGATCACGATGCACAATTCCTTTGGTATAAAGTGCTTTCATGGCACCAGCTATAAATTAAGAATAGATTAAAATCATGTATACGTACAGATATGCACATGAGTGACTTACCTAGTTGTATGAGAAACAGCCTGACAGTATCCTCGCTAAGAGTGCCCTTGACACTCAGATAATCCGCCAAATCGCCGCCATTGCAATACTACAAAAGAGAAGCAAAAGGAGAAATTAGAAGATAAAATTAACTTTAAAAAAAATATTAACAAATAAATATTGTGTTTTAATCTGCATATAATTTGAAAAATACATTCTCCTATAATTTTCTTAAGATAGTGAATATATGAATGGGCAGATGCCCGTCAAAACTAGACATTGGCCCGCAAAACTCAAATCATTGCAATGCCTTTAAGCCAGCTTGTTGTTGTTGGGCATTTGTGGTAAATGCACAATTGGCAGAAAAAGGTATTTGGCAGCACGCGAGCCTATGACCAAATTCAATTAGTCAAATCGCTGTCAAAGGTATAAAAGACGTGGTGGCTTGGACAGACCACAAGCCAAAAATTTGAACCGCAGTTCGTGAACGCGACATGGTGGACGCCGCGGAGCCGCTGTGCAATGCCAGCGCCAGTCCTGTTTTACGGCCGGAGGCACGCATCTCGGGCAACGGTGAACTGCAGTTCTTGGGCTGGAATGTGCCGCCGGATCAGATACAGTACATACCGGAGCACTGGCTGACCCAGCTAGAGCCGCCTGCTTCGATGCATTACATGCTCGGCATTTTCTACATATTTCTCTTCTGCGCCTCGACCGTGGGCAACGGCATGGTTATCTGGATCTTCTCGACATCGAAATCGCTGCGCACGCCCTCCAACATGTTCGTGCTTAATCTGGCCGTCTTCGACTTCATAATGTGCCTCAAGGCGCCTATCTTCATCTACAACAGTTTCCATCGGGGCTTCGCTCTGGGCAACGCTGGCTGCCAGCTCTTTGCAGCCATCGGCTCCTATTCGGGCATTGGCGCCGGCATGACTAATGCGGCCATTGGCTACGATCGCTTCAACGTCATCACGAAGCCCATGAATCGCAACATGACCTTCACCAAGGCGATCGTCATGAACATAATCATATGGCTCTATTGCACTCCGTGGGTTGTTCTGCCGCTCACCCAGTTCTGGGATCGGTTCGTGCCCGAGGGCTATCTGACATCCTGCACCTTTGATTACCTAACGGATAACTTTGATACGCGCTTGTTTGTGGGCACCATCTTCGTCTTCAGCTTCGTGTGCCCCACTCTGATGATAATCTACTACTACAGCCAGATCGTTGGCCACGTTTTCAGCCACGAGCAGGCATTGCGCGACCAGGCCAAGAAGATGAACGTTGAGTCGCTGCGCTCCAACGTGGACAAGAGCAAGGATACGGCTGAAATACGCATTGCCAAGGCAGCCATTACCATATGCTTTCTGTTCTTCGTGTCCTGGACGCCGTACGGTGTGATGTCGCTGATTGGAGCGTTCGGCGATAAAAGCTTGCTAACACCTGGAGCAACCATGATACCGGCCTGCACCTGCAAGCTGGTGGCCTGCATAGACCCATTCGTGTATGCCATCAGTCATCCGAGGTACCGCATGGAACTGCAGAAGCGCTGCCCCTGGCTGGCCATCAACGAGAAGGCGCCTGAGGCCAGCTCGGCGGCATCAACAACAACCCAGGAGCAGCAGCAAACAACTGCAGCTTAAGCTCAGCTCAGCTACGATGATGACAACAAAGGATTCTCGATTCTGGACAACGCTGACAACGATATGAAACGACCCTGAAACCGATCTTCGCCTGATAACTGAACTCTAGAAAAGCTGTCCGAGTGCGTGATAATTATGCAATTGTTTTACTATAACAAATCGATTATTATAAGAGAAATTAAGTGTGAAAACCTAATGCAATGTTCCGAAAAGAATACAACAAAAAGCAAAAAAAAAGTGAAGAGGAAACATTATAAGAATAAAATTCTCTGCCCGAGAAGCTGTGGCAAGTAAATCGCATTCTATGCAAATGAATTAAGCTCAATCAAGTGCAAACACATGCGATTGTAGTTTGTGAATTATGCATGGATTCTCTGTCCAGCTGGTTCTTGAGGCTCAACGAGGTCTTTTGTTTGCCCCTCAGGCAATTATGGAATAAATGTGTGTGCCTTCAGCATCAACGTACAGAGAGGTTTGCCGACTCTGATGTTAGCTCAAGGTCAAAGTGAAATGATTTCCGACAATTTAGAAATCAAAAAAAGCTGATTAACCCCTTCAGCTTACTCTAATTTCTTAAAAGGGGTAAGTGGTACAGCCTGTGAGCAGCAGCTGCTGATGCTCAATTCAATTCTTGCTATACACAACTTCTTTTGGGAATATCAAGAGCAGCTGCGGTCTACCGAAGCTTCCTGTCAATGTGCTTAAGGGCTCATTTCCTTATTGAAAGATCTTAAGTTGAAGTTGAATAATATTAGAAATATCATATTATGATCTAAACAAAAGGTAAAAACTTTGTCTTGAATTTGTGAGAATCGCATATAGAGGCAGTGAGTGAAAGGAATGGGAATTGTGGAATAAGTTGAGGGGCAAAAGTAAATGCAAGCTATTTATTTTTTATAGAAACTATATAGGCAGCCCTCGGTAATTTTAAATAATGAAAAGCACAGACAAGAATCAGCAGACGCTTTTATTATTTGCAGAGATAAAGGATTCATCTGACCTTCAGACAGCAAATTGTGTGACACCAAAGAACATTTCCTTTCCAGGGTAACGAAATTCTCTGCTGGGAAATATTATTATGAATAAGCGGCACGAAAATTGTTCATGGCTGTTTGATAAAACTGACAAAATGTGTGGGCCACTTCCACTGTAATGAGCAAACAAAGCGCTCTAATAATAATAATAAAAGCAACAACAGAATTAGGCAATTAAAAATGACAAAAGATTCAGTTTGGGCTGCCGGGCCGAGCGCATTGACAAAACAAAAACCACTCGGCATAGACAGAGATATATAAAAAGTCAATGACATGTAAAGCGCACAGATGGAAGAGTGCCATTTCATGTGTACTTTGGACAATATGTCCATAATCAATGTAAGAGCAATAAGAGAACTATAAATCATAATAATAATAATAATATTATAATGCAACAACTGTGCATGAGTCAGGGTATCAGTAATGCCAATAGCAGTTGCTAAATACTAATATGAAACATTACATGGTAAACGAAACCAAATGTGAAGAGCCCAAAAGAGTTGTGCCGAAAGAGTGAGAGAGTCAGGAGAGAGAGAGAGAGAGAGAGAGGGAGCGTAGACTAACTGTTGTTACGCTCTCTATGAGCTGAAGCTTTAAAGCGCTGCCATCGGCGCTGCAATCGCGCGCTGCTCAGTTTGCCAGGGACGTTCGCAGCACTCGCATGACTCGCGCTAAACTTCAAGAAATCAAAGCATGTGCTAAGCGACAACAGCAACAGCTACAGCAACAACAACAATAACACAAGAAATGTTGAAAGCTTGCGGAATTCGTCGACTTCAAACATTGAGTGCGTTTTAACAAAACAACTATGTAGAATATAAAACAACAACAAGTCAGCGACTAAAGGTCAATCGTTTCATGGCGAATCTGAGGCGATAAACACACAACATGAGTTCCACATAAAGCAAACTGTTGTGCCTAGGCCTAAGGCAAGACATTAGTGATAAAGAAATACTAATGGAATATTAGCAGACTTCAATAGTGCGCGTTTCTGATCTTTGTAATAAGAAAACTGAAATTTATTCACAACAGTCACAACAATAACAAATGTATAGTGAAACACATATCAGTTGACAACAGAACACAATTCATTATTTTTTTTTTTTTTTTAATTAAAACAGAATCCGTAATAAGTGCTGCTCACATTTTGATAAGATTAGCAATTAAACATGCGAAACGATTAGAGGCAAAGCAAACTTTTACTAACAACAACAATCAAGTAAAAGTAAAATGTCTAACGTACCGGCCGCCAGAGACAGAGAGCGCCAAAAAGAAATGCAGATGAGAGGGAGACAGAGAGAAAGAGAGAGATGACGTGCAAATTGTGCTGTCATAGCAACGTCAGTGCGGCGCAGTCGTGAGAGGCTCACTTTGCTCACTCACAAGTAAAAGCAAGTGCAAAAAAGTACCCGTTCGCTCTCTCCTCTCTCTTTCTATCTCTCTCTCTTACAGTGACAAACACCTGCTCAGCATAAAGCAAAATTTCCCTCACAAAGTTTTTTTTCGCTGTGCGCTCAACTTTTTTTATCCATTTAGTCACAAGTTGGCAGCGAGCGTGTTCGGTTTGTTGCGTGTTTGGCTCAAAGATACAAAAGCCAAAATCTTGAATATATATAAGATATATATGTATATATACATATATAAATATAAAATACCGGCCAGTGTTTTGGAATGTATATATATATATATCATTTATATGGCAGAGTTTTGCAATAGCTCACGGAAATACTCGCAGTGAAACAAATATTGGCTGAATCTGTATATATATAATCTACATATACATATATATCAGAAATTGATTAATATACAAGTGTGCTGGCTGCAGTTGCAAATAATACCAACAGATTAGCTATTCCAAAACACTGCCATATAAATAAATACAAGTGTGCTGGCTGCAGTTCTCATGCATGCAGCATGACTTGGCCTTCAATGTGATTCTCATATGAAATTATATACTTTTTGAAATATAAGTTGACCACCAGATGAATGAATGTATATATGTATATATACAAAAACACTTGGCGCTTAACTCATTATTACAATACTGTGCAATATACAACAGCAAAACAAAAAAGCATTAAAAACAAAAGGAAGTCCCGTTCAGTTGGTTTAACTTAAACTGAACTGTACAATTATTGTATTATTATATAATCAAATTTCTTCAACTTTATTCAACAGCATAAAAAGTGATTCAACAATGACATGAAATAAATGCGCCACATAAAAAGCTTAAGTAATATAAAAATTATAAAACATTTCCAAGAAAATATCATTCAAAAAAACAAAACAAAAACAAAGTCAATATGCACGTTTACTACAAATTTGGATTACTTCTGATATTTCTGCTGAGCGTAAGGTAAACATCGAATAGTAAATATAATCCATAATCTGTTTCCTTCTGGCTTATGAATAAAATCCCAAATTCCCATAGACAATTTTGGGCTCGTCAAACTCATTTATCAAATTTCCCATGACACATCGATCAACTTTTCGCAATGAGAGCTAATTACAGCTCGCTAAGACAAAGTACAAAGTACTCTTTGATCGTATAAATTGAAGCGTAAACCTGTTGAAAAAGTAAAATAAAAAGCCTCCGACACACTGACTAAACGGACCTTGAACTGGCATTATATCAGACTCAATTTTCGTTGTATTAAATACCTCTTTTTATTTATGGCCGGCACGGTAACAGTGAGACAAGTGCCACCCGCAATTAATGTTATTATACTTATGTGTGAATTCTCTAATCGAACCCATTGATAAGGCCGGCCAGCACCAACAGTTGCACCGATAATTTCCACTTATCAAATATGTTTATTCACTGCGGTAAACATACAAAGCGCTTTGGTGCAAACAAAACGAACCGTTTTATGACTCAAGCATGGCTCTATTTACAGACAGCTAGCTAAAGTTAGCGAGGAGCTTCTCTATCGATTTATTCTGAACACTGCAGTATGGAATGGGGTCTAGGAATGTCCAAGTAGCAGGGTGTGTGTGAGTGTGTATTAACACAAATTTTCCAAGGCTGTTCAGTTTAAGTTGCAGACAATCAATTTAAAGTACATGTTAATGTTGATGTTAATGTTAACATTAATGTTAATGTAATATGTTAATTCAATGTAAGCACCAAATAACTCAATAAATCTTCTAAATATACTCGATTTTCCATCTAAAAATTTCAATTTCAATAAAAATCTTGAAGCAAACAGCTTATTTATAGCAGTAACTAGAGCTATACTTAAACTCATTCCATAAACTATAAACAGCGACTAATTTTGCTAACAAGCTAATTCCTAGCTAGCTGCCCAGACACATCTCTCTCTCTCTCTCTCTCTCAAATACTATATAAACTCGAGAATCCAACAGTCACGCAATTTATACAAGTAGCAACGGGCGATTATAAGAAGCACTTGAACTGACACACATACAAACATATCTCTATATATACATATGTATGTATAAATGTAATGTATGTCACCTCGTAATGTTTTTTTTTTTTACTCATAAACTGAAAGCAAAAATTTACTTAATTCCTGCACAATCTGACGCGCTCCTAATGAGGGCTTCAGAATTTGCCAAGTTTTTTGGCCACAATATCACGACAGAACGAAAGTGAGAGTAAGCTGCGACAGAGAGAGAGAGGAAATGGGAGGGAGAGAGACTTGAGAAAAAACCGGCCAAGATTTCGCTGTAACCATGACGTAAACAGGTTTCCCGCTTGTTTTCATTCATATGCCTCGAAAAGCCCAGCAAACAAAAGCGAATAATGATAAAGAGCGAACAGACGGCTAAAAGACACGAAACTAAAAGAAATACTAACAAAAAGAGCAAGAGCAAAAAGTTCTTGAGGTGCGACTGACTAAGGTATGCCCTGTAAATAAATAGCATGAAACTTAAAAGCAATCTTTGAGAGATATATTATATCATTAATATATTTATAAATATATATAGAACTATTAGTGACAATCGCTTTACTTCAGATTCCAATTAGTATTAAAACTTATTGGTATTACGTAGTCCAGTCTGAGTTTGATATACCCCACTTGGCAGTCAGTACAGGGCATCACTGATAGCGTGTTTGCAAATGGGTCAAGAGCGGTTTTCAGGACAAATTGTTGGGTGTGTCTGCTGTTCATGATGTAATCGTGCATTATCTCGAATTGGCAAACATTCACAGTCAATTGAGTTTCTTTTTTGGCCCGATCCACTTGGCCAGCAATTGCTAATTAGGCCCGCTTACCTCGGCTAATAGCCGAAATAGGCTCTAAATGCTTGCGCTCGCTTCTAATTTTACTCATTTCTTATATATTTATTTCCAGCATAAGCCAAACAGCACCCGCGGACAACAGCCAAGAAGGCAGCAACAACAACAATAAGTTTAATGATGATTACGAATACGACGATGACGATTACGCTGACGAGGAGTCGTCTGATAAAATACACCCAGAGATTGCAGCGAATCGACAATTGGGCATAGCTTCATCGACAACAACAACCACATTTAGGCCCATTTTTAGTTAGTTGATGACTTAGTTGAATGTGTGTTAATCTCAAAATTGCTTAATTGTAATTCATTTGCTTGCAGGCATTCCACGACGCAGCAGCCATGTGCTGGAGCCCAGCTGTCCGCGGCATTGCCTCTGCTTGGAGGACTTCAAGTATGTGCAATGCACCAATGCCCACTTGACGCATGTGCCATTGGATTTGCCCAAAATGGCAGCTATTATTGATTTGAGCCACAACGTGATTTCGGAGCTGCGAGCCGAAGACTTTGCCAATTTGTCCAAAGTGGTCGAAATCAACTTAAGTCACAATTTGATCAGGCGTCTTGACAAGGAGGTCAGTCACACACATATTCCTATCAATATATTCCCGTCTTTCAATAATATCTGTATTTGGTTAGGCATTCACGGGCCTGGAACGTTTGCGTCGCCTCCGCTTGGCCAACAATCAATTGACCAAAATCGATCCAGATACCTTTGCAGGCGCCACTGACTTGGCGTTGCTGGATTTGAGCAATAATAGCATCGTTCAGCGCACAGATGGTTCGTTTTTGAATCAGCCCAGCTTGAATGAGTTCAGCTGCTCGAACTGCACCTGGACGGGGCTGCCGGAGCAGATATTTATGAACATGAGCGCACTGAATGTCTTGCGCTTGGATAACAACGAGTTCAAACGAGTAAGTTGCGCGCCAAACTATCGCACATATCTATCGATAGACGCGATTGCAGTCAGCCGGCAAGTTGGCAGCACTAACAAATTTGTCTATATAGTTGTCTCGCTCTGACAGACACTTAAACAGCTGCTGCCTCTTTTTTTTACCCTTTTCTGACAGCAAATCAATACGAGAGCTTTCACGCCGCTTAAATATATAATTAAACTGAAATTGCCAGAACTGGATCAGGCCAACATCGAGGAGCTCTGCAATCTGCTGAAATCAATTGACAACATCAGCTTCAAGCACTTTGACGTCAGCTGCTTCGAGCTGGTGCTAGGAACATCATTCAACGAGAGCCTCATCCAAGCAACGGATCCGCCTTTCAGGCGAGTGACTGCGCTGCCCAGCACCCCGAAGCCAGTGACGCCAGCGCCGCCACGCACAGGTAATAAGCAAAAACTCGAACTAAGGTAAACACATGTGGGCATTTAAGTAATTGTACAAATACTGCTTCAGCAGCCAATCGCAATCGCAATCGAGTGGCCAACGAGACGGTCAGCGTAGCCAAGGCGGGCGTCATGACTGAAAGCAGCAGCGATAAGCCCGCAGACAAGGAGGAGCCGTATCAAGTGCCCATCTCGCAGGAGACCATCAATATACTGCTCATCTGTGAGTGCACATATATAGATATTGAGATAAACAATTTATTTATTTGTTCAACAATTTGCAGGCATCATGGTCGTCGCCGTCGTGGGCATTGTCATCGGCTTGATTTGTCGCAAAGATGTGGGCGGCATCAAGACGAAATGCTGTCGCACTAGTAAACCGGAACCAAAGGACCAGGTGCATCCCACAGAGGAGATACCGCTAAATAAGCTAGCCTAAGATAGACACACGCACACACCAACACACACATACACATACACACACACAGACTCGCTCGCTGCCTTAGAAATAATTCCGAGACAGAAGAAAGAAAACATTCGCTAACACAGCCAGCCAGCAGCATTTGCCAACGTTACGAGACTTGAACTCTGTTTGCATTGTATTCAAAATAGATTTCCGAATTGTAGCGGAAATTTTAGTTAATAGCTCCCCCCTTAGTTAGTAAGTCACCTAGTCGCTTAGTTCTTGTTTTCATGGACATGTCTAATTTGTGTTTTCGGGTAGCAAAATCAACTAAAATTATAAATACTTTCTGTGGTTACGTTTCAAGCACATTTACACATCGATATTATATAATGCAAACTGTTATAGCTGTTAGACATTTCCCTACTCTTAATCATAGATACTTTGCCAATAAAATTAATTGTTGTAAATAGTATTAAACTTGTAAACGGCGTTTCACTAAGAATCGGTTATAGATAATTATAGGGTACGCGGGAGAGTCCAATTAAAAATATTTCCATTAGAAAAACAAAAATTGATTGGCAATTATATTTGATAGCATTTCTAAGAGAACTATTACCATAAGTCAAAAATCATTCAACAGCTTCAATAAGTATTACGAAAATAAACTGATTACATTAGAAATTAGAACACTCAGTTGGAAAACAGTGAGAAGTCGGGTAAATACGGCGCAGCACACAGCAAAATGAGGTCAAAGTCAGCCAATGCAAACGGAACTGAATTGAATGTTTAAATATTTTGTGTGCTGTTACACTCGACTATAATTAGATAATTGAATCTTTGCATATTTGAAGAATCTGCACTTGGACTCTGCTTTTGTAGACTAATCAAAGAACAAAAAAAAAAAACATCCGCATTTCTCTTTCATTAATGATGATCTTGATATCTATGTAAATAAAAGTGCGCACAAACCCAAACAATGCCATCTAATCTTATCAACAAGGCCTCAACTAATGTACGGGAATCTGACCTATTTTTCGAAAATATTTAATCATTAAACAGTGCGTGCTGAAAGTCTATAAGCACCTGTTGCTGTTGCAGCAATACGCAGGCCAGGAAGTATTTAGTCAAATGAATAAATCAGTAAACAAAGCAATCAAAGTTGTAGGTGAGAAATATTTAGCAATAATTGCGAGATGTGCAAAAATAAACCTGTTTACATATACTAAACAGGTATATTTAGGGAAACTGATTAGTAAATACATATTGACTTAATGGAATTAGGAAATGTCGTAGAATGAAAATTTAAAATGGTTTATGTATAAATATAAAACAGGTATAAGAATTTTTGGAATATAAAAGAAAGAGTCAGTTGCGCTGTATGAAACTGCTTATATTATTATAGGGTATTCTATAAAGATACGCCACAAAGAGAAATCAAACAACATATTAGCTAAAGAGTGATATAGAATACATCACATATCAGATATACATACAACATATATATCATATATCATACATGATATTAATATACATGTATCTCTATATCAACGATCATTCGCCTGACGTAAAAGGGTATTCTATAGTTGAGAAAGCTTCTCAATTGCTTCGTTTCGTTTCGTTTCTGCATATTTATTTTGCTTTCACAGAGACTTTGCAACTTCCGCAATTAAATGCGTAGCTGAAAGTGCCCTCATGAAAAGCGGGATGTGGAACGCGGACGACAATGACAACAGCCTTGCCTACGTGCACTTTTTTGCATCGGCTGGGCGAACGAACTGAGTCATACGATTAGGCCACATATCATTAATGCTGACCATCGCACAGTCCGACCACAACAACAGGTAGACGACAGGCATAAACAATGATTCAACACAATTCGTTTAGAACTGCTGATGATTAGGCTTTTTTGAACAGGGCATTTGATAACAAAGAGCAGGTATATACACTACTATATATGCATATATGCTTAGCACTCACCTCCATGACCAGGTTGACGCAGTCCTGCGACTCCTTGCAATCCAGCAAAGCCACAACGTTCTCATGATGCAGCTCAGTTAGCTCCTTTAGAATTTTAATCTCCTTGCCGAGCAAATTCTGCGTCTTGATGAGCCCCTTCTTCGTAATACATTTGATGGCCACGGGCATGTGTTTCTGAAAGGCGAAGAAGAAAAGAGAACAGAGTATAAATTAACATTCATTAACGTGCTAAAGTCACTGAACGACGGCCGTAAAAGCTTTTACTTATTTATAATTGAATTAATAAGTAAACGCTGACCTGTCAATAGCCAAGTGAAATTCTATACGATTTAAGCGTAATGCTCTTTGGGAAAGTTAACACTACAATCTGGGTTCACTGCTTGATTTTAATGAGTCACGTGTCAATTACCGTTAATCTGATTGGCAATACCAAACGGGCATTAAACTAGTGATACCCCAGCTCTATATGGCGTGCTGAAGTGCACTTCTTACGATTTTTACGACGTGTGTTTCAATGCGGCCATAAAAAATCAAATCCGCCTGCAATTGCTGATTTTATTATTGTAAACAGATGTAATTTCGATTTGATTTATGCAATTTTTATAAATTTTATTCTCAATGAACACCAAAAGCGAATTGCTATCAAATAATTATTTCTTTAAGCATTCAGATTGAGGTCAATTTGTTAATTAAGTTGCAGAATTTTCATTAGTCAATTGCAAATACGGTGTGAGAAGTGCATAGGGAGGCGCAGATGTACAGATTAAAGTAAATTTTAGAATCTAAATTGCATTAATATATATATATATATATATATATATATATATATATATATATATATATATTTACATATTTCATTTACATAAATAGATATAGATCTTTCAATCAGCTTCCAGTTATGTATTTAACAGAGTTTGTTAAAAATGTTTGCCCCCTAAGTAACCCCTAAGTAGTCTTGTAAAAACATCTCAAATACCTATTCTTTTCATATTTCAATTTTTCTTTAGTATGCCCCAAAACCTCTTTCAAATTAATTTTTTTTATTCATCAAATATAGTCTAAATTCTGCTTACTAAATTACATTAAAGTGTGTCGCCCTGCTTTAGTGTATTTATAAGTCTATTATATACACTTATTCAGCCTGCCTCGTGTCTCGTTCCACAATTAGATACGCAAAATGCATTAAATTGCGTAGACAGTCTAACCGCATGACTGTCTGTCTGCCAGACTTTATGGGATATCTGCACTCAACCACTGACTAGTCTGTACCTTACCTTAAATGATAAGAGTAACGTTCCCCCTTTGTCTCACGCCGGAACGTTACTTATTTACCCGGCACTTAGCAAACGACAATGACTCTTTGTCTGTGTTTACCTGCTGTTGTTGCCTTGCCCGCCCAATCAACAAAGGAAAGTGTTAATTTGTGTAACTACCATTCATTTCGCACTTGTATAAAATGTTCGTAAGATACGACGCGATAATTCTGATGCGATAGCACAACGTGGCTTTCTCACAATCAATTTCATAGTCTTACCAAATACAAAACTGCTATTTTTCTTTTCCAGTTCACGCTTTACGCTCCGTTGCCAAACTCTTTACGCTAGTTTCTGCTGCTTAGCTCTTTGTCCTCCTAAACTTGACATTCAAAATGCAACTTTCTAGAGAGCTTCTCCCTTTTCCACATCTTAACTCTGAATTGATAAGCAGAACCTATATATTTAAAGCCATTAACATTTTCTATAAATATTGACAATCAAGAAATACTTCCAACTTGACCGATAACAGAGCTCATTTTTATTTCAATACATCTGTTTGTTTGTTTGTTTTAAGTATAATTATATGAAAGATAGTAATAAATTGCCTCAGATGCCACATACGGCATCATCTCAATTAAAAACATTTGTTTAACGGTACCCCAGCAGATCGTCGTGAGGTCCTCTGTGGGAGATATGGCGTTTACTTGAGCAGATTACACACTCTGCCATAGGTCAGAGTTACGAAGGGCGGAACGAATTACGAGATAACAATAAACTGAAGCCACAGAAAAATTAATAAGCACAAACATATAATAAAGAAATTTATAATTAGCAAAGCTGGTAGATGGCAACACTGAGTATTATACGAGTATTATATGACAAATTCCAAAGAACTTTAATGTTTTGGTTAAGTCTTTAGGCTTGAAGGTAGAAGTTGGGCTAAACGTTCATTGAGTAAACAAAACAAATGGAAATCATAAACAAACTTTGACTAACCTAACTTATAGATCAAATTGCATTTCTCCTATATATAACATATATAGATAGTCTATTTCGCATTTGCACATTTCTTTATCTTAACCAAACGGAAATTACAAACAGCTTCGATTACATAATCAAAACAAACATTCCGGAACGCGAGCTATAATCAATAATAGGCCGATCGTATTTCAGTTATGTTCCAGAGACTTAAACAGCTTCCATGCGCAGACAGAGCTATTAGAATATGCGCATAAATTGTCTGGTCTTGAATTAAATATCCACGATATATACACATTATACACACACACATATATATCAAATAGTCAGCAAAACTGGTTTAGCAAACAATTCGCAGTAGTTTCAGTTCGCTGATGTTCTAAATAGTCAGTTTATCCATTCATAATATGTAGGAAACAATACCCGGTAGAGTTTTTTGCACATACCCCGTCTTAAAGAAGGTGAAAGGGTATTCAGATTATCAGTATCTCTATTATAAATACGAAATATAATTTATTTTTCAGCTATTCTTATTTATTCGATTTATTCTCATATATATAGATATATATTGACGTCAAATTTACATGGGTAAATTGGAAACAGGGTATCTCATGGTCATGCACACTCGACTGCCGCATTGCTCACATCTTTTCTTATATGCCGTCAATCACGCGTTGCGCGAAATTCAAAACCTGCGACGTAGTTTTTGCCAAAAGAGTTTTCCGCCAGGCGTTTCGGCTCGCTTTTCCAGCTGCATTTTCACCGAGGCAAACCAGTTGCAGCGGCTCAAATGTATCTCTGCCTTATATATGTATTTCTGTCTGTCTCTGAGTGTGTGTGTGTGTGTGTGTGTGTGCTTATATCTGTCAGATACTTTGTGGCTGCAGCTTTGTTTTGTTTTTCGCATTTTCTGCGCAATTAGTTCTTTTTTTCACTTTGCCATTTCTGTCCAAAAAAAAATTGTTTTCCTCTTTTAGTTGGGGGCCAATGCACTTTGACTGAAATTTCTTTTGCTCTTTGCAATTGTTTTTGACGTGGCCCGTTAGCCTTATCACAGCCGACCGGCACATTGAACCCCAATTACCATTCGTCATTTGCGCCAACTAATTTAGCACAATTGAAATGTGTTTTTTAGGAGTGTTCGGGAGTAAATTACGGAGATGTCATGCGGTGTCAGCTTCCGTTTTGAAGACTCATCAACTTTCACATTCGCATTTCAACAGCTGTGGGACAACATTCGGTATTCATTTATTGCTTAGCTCGAGTTTCGAGCATATGATCTGCACTCATTTCCTCCATATGGGTCAAGAATAAAGCGCAACAGCTTTAAAGTCAATGGCATTCTAAATAGCTTCCGTAACTGCATGGAATCTAATTAGTTTTATATTTGAGTTGAGATGCTAATTGTGCATAGACAATGAATGTATATAATAATATATATATATATATATATATATATATATATATATATATATATATATATATATATATATATATATATATATATATATATATATATATATATATATATATATATATATATATATATATATATATATACATTTTATTTTATATACTTATTTGTATTTCTTGAATTTATGTTCAATATTTATTTTATATATCTATAGAATATATATATATATATATCTATAGAATTTTATATATCTATAAATTTAATTAATTTTTTAATATTTTAAAACATTTTTATATCAAATAAAAAATGAAAACGCTACAAATCTTCAATAATAAATCGATTTACTGCCCATTTAGCATTTCTGTTTGTTTTAGTAATTTCATAATGTAATTTTAATTTAATCTACAAAGTTTTACAGTTCCATTTCGATCAGAGACTGCTCATGACACACGTTAAAATTGTCAATTTCTTGAAACGCATTTACAGCAACTGAATAATGTAGCAATAAAAAGCAGCAGCAACAACGACAATGACAACAACAACAACAACAATAACAACAGCAACAGCAAACTGTGACCAAATCAAATGCAAAATGCAATTGCACAATTATGAAAAGTAAATATAAGCACAGTATAAACAATAACAACAGCAGACAGAACTGAAACGCGTGCAGCCAGTGCGGCAGACAGATAGATAGGAATAACAGCGGGGCGAAAGGGTATTACGAAACCTTGCCATAGTATTTTATAAAAACATAAAGAACGAATGCGAGGGCTAAGCGAAAGCTTCATGTGTTTATAGAGTAGGATATGCATATGATATGCATATACAGATACATATAGATACTGTTTATACTACGATTTAAAGAACTATCATAATATTTCCATAGATATATACATATTAAAGATATTTTTATTATTATCAAAATAGAGTTAAATATTCTTTCATTCATAGAGAGCGTACCATACTTTTCTTATATAAAAGCTCTCCCAAACAATCACCTATTTCAAATGTCTCCTAGTTTGTCGAGCTGCCCTCGTTTATGCACATATCACAATATGACATTTTTGCATGATTCTTTATGTGGGGTGGGGTATGTATGTATGTATTATGCAATGCCACGAGCGCTAACAGAGTCGTAGAAAATTCTATTACGAGAAGTCGCAACAGAACCATGACAATATTCAAACACGTGTCAACTGCTAACGATTTGCACATGTGTGTGTGCGTATGTGTGTATCTGGTAGATATATTCATATATTCATTCAGTTTTTGTTTCCAGAGCCCTCCGTAAAGATCTGTGTTTATTTTAGCTCGCAAGGACTGTCGCACATGTCAGCTGGCTGCCATAGCGTTCCCTTTATGTATATTTAGCTGGATCTGTATCTGCTGTTGTCTGCTGTCTGCCTACTGCACATGTTCCATGCGGTCAACTATTTATAGAGAGAGAAAGCAGTCTAGCATGCCTGAACAAATGTCATAGATTAACGAGTATTACGCTGGCCTATGCCATTCCATCGGCAGCAAAGCGAGAAGTAAGCGAGAGTCTGAGCACAAAACGAGAATGCAAAAGCAATAAATAACATATAACAAGTTTCCTGAATATAAAATCAAAATCAAAACTGTATAAAATACATATGAACGACTAGCTTCAATAATGTACGAGATATAGTTTAATAACTTAATCGAGAATCGCAAATAGTTATTGAATTTCTAAAACGAATTCGATCTGTGCGGGGGACCTACAAAAGTTTGAAGCCTCTAGCTCTTACAGGTTAAGAGATCGACAGCTCGTCATCCTGATCCAGAATATATATACTTTATACAACTCCTTCTGCCTCTTACATACATTTTAACAAAACCATTATACCCTCATTTCGCATTTTCAATGGATTCAGGGTATAAAAATCACATAACGAACTGTTATCAAGGTAAAAGTAAAACTTCCAATAATCAAAACACATAGTATAAAAAAGCTTTAAACGAAAACATTTACGACAACAGCTGCCCGCTATTGCATCAGCTGTTTTTTGTGTATCCATCAGATACACAGCTTTCCATATACATATACATATATGTATATATATACTCAAACTGATGTCAGCGCCTATACTCGCCCACCATCAAACAGATTTTTCTGAGAGAGCAAATTTCAATTTGTTTATAACAAACACCAGAAACTGTGCCAAAGAGTAAAAGCAAAAGGCAAAAAAAAATCGCATTTCTTATCAATTGAGTTGGAAATAAAAAAACAAATGCTGAAACAGTCATTTATTTTTGTTATTAGATTTGTTTTATTTGTTTTATTTTGCTTTTAATTACTCAAGTTCGTGTCGCCTATTAATTACAATGCATTCACAACCAGCACCTACAACAACAAGAAACAATAACAACAATAGAGTGCGACCCATTTGCTGCACACGTACAACAGTCTGCTGTCTCGTTTGCTCCACCTATCGCCATCTCGCTTGCTTTGACTTTATCTGCCCGTTGATTAGTAAATAACTGTCTTTTTTCACAAGAGTCTGTCTGTAACTTTTGATTTCTTATATACTATATATACATACACACGATATATTTATATATATATATATGCATGTAAAAGTTTGGGGAAACCTGTTTTCTTGTTTTCCTTTCTGTTTTCGGCTTCATTTATTGCATTGAATCTTTGTTGACATTATCTTATTGTTCAAAAAAGGGATTTTAAGGTCTACTGTTTGCATATATATCTAAAAGACTTTAAATCGTGTGAGTTGTTAAAACAAAATAAAATTTGAGTACGTATTATTATTACTATTATTATGCGAGAACAGTCCGAGAAGTAATTGAGCTATCAGGTAGATGGATCATCTTTTAAACTATATTAAATTAATTAATGCGGTAAACAATCTATCGATTCATAATTTTACTATAACAAAAATAACATAGTCCTAGCAAATATGTATTTAATAATAAAATAAATAAATATTATGAATCAAAAGAGTACTTCAATCTAGTTCAAAGATAAACTTAAGGTAAATTAAATTTGATTGAGTCCACCAACGCCTAAAATTCCGCCTACATAAACGAAATCAAACACAAGTGAAAAAAATTCTGTTTGACACGACCCTGAAATAGTTCAAAACACTCTCGAAACTCAACACGCAGAAACGCACACACACATATACCCAAAGCACATATATATAGTGTATATACATGCATGTATGTATGCGTGTACATAGGCCTCGAAAAGCGTCGCAAAACGAAAACAGAGAATACAAAATGAAAATAACAAACGCACGCACGTGTTTGGAACTGATTTCGTAGAATTCCTTCTCTTGAATTTATTTATTGTAAGTAGAAAACACACAGAGTGCGATAAGAGTAAAAGCAATGCGAAAACAAAAACACATTGCCAATAACAAAGATATAGAGAAGAGCCAGATAGAGAGAGAGAGAGTGCAAAGCATAAGGAGTTGACAGCAGGAAGAAAAATAGATGTATAGATGAATCTATGTGTGTGTGCGTATGTTTTTAAGTGTTTATAGACAAAGAGGCAACGCGCGTCAGCTGAAGTCGCGGCGCTGTCACTTTTTAGGCTGCCTTTGACATTTGGCAAGCGTAACATGAAAAGCAGGAGCGGAAGGTACTACAGAAGAAGTACGATAAATGTGTGTATGTAGGTGTGGGCACACTTTTTTTTCTTAATTGCGTTTTATGCGAATTTCGCATGGCAGGTCGTTTGGTGTTTGTGTTGTTTGCTTTGACAATGGCGCATTGTTAATAATATTGTTGTTGTTATTTTTAGAAATTCGAGCCAAGCCCACACACTGAAATTAACAATAACAAATCGCACACACACACAAACACATGTCTTACAGTTAAACGAATAATTAGTTGCATTACATGACATTTTCTTACCTTGCGATGACGTCCTTTGTAGACCACGGCGAAGGCGCCATGGCCAAGCATATCCTTGGAGCTGTATTCATATTCCCCGACAATATTCATTGCATGCGCCGGCAAAGACGCGCTTTGATTTTTCTTTTCTTTCCTTTTTTCTTTTCTTCTGCCTTTTATCACTTGCAGCCCTCACTCACGCCACTCACACAGTCACTCACACACACTCACAGATTGGGGGTGTTGGGCGAGGGGTTACTTTTCAGCTGGTTTTTGTGCTGCCTTCTGCAACTGCAATCGTTGTGGAAAATCAATTTTTTCGCATAACTAACAGCCACAGATAGGTTTTTCGTGAACCCTTGCGAACTGGGGATAGTTTATTGCCAGCTGTTTTTCTGTTAGCTTGCACTTGCCATAAACAATTATCGAGCGCACTCACTCACACACGCACACACTCACACCTGCCTTTACTTTTTGGCTTGTAATTAAATAAAACTGGTGTATTCCTGTGTGTTAGTACTGCTGTGTGTGCAATTTATTCAGTTTCCACACACACACTCACACTGACACACACTCACACACACGCGCGCGCACAAAAGAAAAATTAGTTACTCAATCCCGGCCTATTTTTTTTTTGTTAACAAGTAAATTCTATAATTTTTAATTTTCTTCAATTACTCTCCACTCGTGTGTCTTTTTCTACTTCGCGATTGACAATGTTATGTTCAACAGCAGTGCTTCTTCTTTTAGGAATTCTCAACATTTTTCTTCTTCTTCTTGCTGTGGTAATGTAACCGCTCTGTTATACTCAAAATGGTCTGTTAGTTGCTCGGCCCAAGTTGTCAACAGATATTTATACAAAAAACAGTGATCGATGAATACAAGAATTACCTCACCAACTTATACACACATATATAATAATATAAAATATGTTATTACATATTTATATTTATATAAATGAACATTTCTATATAGAATATATTTAAATATTTTTCTCCAAAGCACACTTTTGGTAAATTACACATATAGAGTGCGCCAATATATCGACTGCCCAATTTCAAAGGCAAGCCATTGATGCATACTTGCACATTATATCGATAGTTTAGCAGAGATATGTATACGTCTCTCCCATTATTAAAATAAACAGAAGGGTACACAACAGATAGTGAAAACTTTTGCATTCTATACAACGTACACAAAAAAAAGATAATTGTGAAAACAAGGTAAGAAAGTGTTTATGCTGATCATTAATATAAAAATAAAACATTTTGCATGCATTTGCATTTAAATACTCTGTGTATATACATTCGTATGCAAATGTATGCATACGTAAGTATGTATATATGAATCGTGGTTTGATAAGAAAAAACGCAACAGCATAGAGCCTAAGAAAAACTGTTTAATTTCTTGTGTGCTTTGCAGTACTTTGATCAATAAATTTACTGGGATTCTGGAAAGCATGAGCGCGTCGAGTGAGGGCGGAACAGGCGGTGCGGTGGGTGGAAGCACTGGAGGTACAGCTACGACAACGGCGCCTGGTATGTATTTGATATCTATAATGTATATACATGTTCATAGGTAGACATGTGTATGTTGTTTATGTGTGTTGTCTAATTAGTGTGTATTCAAAACATTTGTGTGCATTACAATTTCACGTGTATACGAGTATATACGTGTGTATGTGTTTGTGTTTGTGGCAGTGTACTTTCTTGTTAGTTCTCTTTTGCCATAGCAAACGCGCGCAGTGTTTGTTACAGTTTGCTTTTCAATCACATTCGTAGCATATGGCTGTATGTGAGAGAGTGTGAGTTTATATGTGTTGTTTTGTTGTTATTGTGAATCCGTCGTAGTGATGCCAGAGTCAGTAGTTATTTCTTGTGGCGTTGCCAGCTATCTAAAGCCAGAAAGAGTGTTGCTCCATTCCGTTTTTTAATTTATCTCAAATACAGCCACATTAAAAGCCGTTAAGATCCGCACTCATCCTCATCTAAACACAATGCACTTGATACCACACAACACACCAACAACAACAGCAGCAACCAAAACAAATGCCTTGGCATCGGCGACACCCACACAATCGCATGTACAATTGCGTGGCGCTATACACAGATACTCATTACCCCATTTGCCATCAGCAGCACACTCCACAGTTGCCGCCAAGATAACGCACGTTAAGACCGACGGAGGTATTTCGATAACCGGCACTCCCATCATTAGCGGTGGCACCATTAAGGTGGCCACAGCCGGCAATACAGTACAGACGTCCCTCAGCGGCACGCCCATCTCTTTGAACACTGGCCAAGCGACTACGGCCGCCTCGATACGGACTCTGGCGTCTGCCGGTCCCTCGACACAGGTGCGCGTCGTCATGCCCATGATCAAGCAGCTGGAAAATGTTACCGCCACGGGCCGCACACAAATCACAGCCATACCAGCGGCGCCGGCACGTAGCGTATCGAATGCATCGATTACAGTAACTCGACCCGTTACGCAGGCCACATACCTGCCGCGTGCAAGCGTAACGGCTACCCAGATGAGTGGTGTGGGCGTGACGGGTGCCCAACGACTGGTCACACCCCTGCGTGCCACATCCTCGGCTAGTGTCAGCCCGGCGCCAGCGGGTCTCAGCAGCGCTGGCAATTTCGTACGTACCTCGCAGCCGTCGACGGTCATCTCGTCGGCCAATACGCCCGGTGCCACGGCCTGGATGCAGAGCAATGGCCAGGTGCAGCTGATTCGTGCCATTCCCCAGCCCAGGCAGCGCCTCATAACGACATCGGCGGGCGTGAGCAGCGCCAGCGTCTCAACAACAGCAACACCTGTGCAGGCGCCTACAGGTGAACATAATTATAATCTATTCCAAATCTATATTTAATCTATTAAATGGTTCCTCTGCTAGCTCTTACCGTTTCAGCAGCACAGTCGATGCCAACGCAGACCACGGGACCCACGGGCGTGCCGCAAGCTTATGTGGCCACTGTGTTGCCACCGCGTCAACATCAGGCAACATTGGTCTATTCCTCGAACGTGTCTGCCGGTGGCTCACCCACGAATCCCAATCCACAGTTTAATCCTCGTTTCGCTGTGGCCACGCCAATAGGCAGCGCCACGAGCGGTGCTGCCACCACGCCGGGCGGCACCACAGTGACGCCCCGTCAGGTGCGTCCCATACCGCTGGGGAAGAGTTTCCCGGCTACCAAGCTGAACACGACAAGCATCAGCATACGGGCGCCCAGCATACCGCAGCTAAACGCCAACGTTGCGCCGCCCACGCCAGTGAGCGTCTCTGGCGGCGTCACTGTGGCAGGCCGTGGTCCTGGTGGCGCTGCTGGAGCCGCAGGCGTCGCCCCAGTTGCGCTAACGGCCGCCAATCTGCCAACCACACGCATCATACAACTGCAGCAGCCGGCCACAGCTGGTGGCCAGCAAATCATTGGCTCCACCACGCGACTAGCGGCGAATGTGATGCTGCAGCCGTTCCTGATGAGCACCAGTGCGGCAGCTAAAATGGGTAAGTGAAAGAGGTTGCTATGAATGTAACTGAATATATATATATAAGTAATAACTGCAGATTTGTAGGGAAGAGTTAAAGACTTGTATGAGCTAGTTCTAAAGAGAGAATTAGAAATTAGAACTATAGCCTAAAGACTGTATAACATTACCTCTAGTAACAGCAATAGGATATGCCAAGACTTCAATTAATTTGCTGTACGGTCACCTGTTTTTCCTTCAACTGAAATTGTAATAGAAACTATGTCGAGTTTCTGTCAGTTGCTGTCAGCGCCGCAATTAATCGATAGATTCTTAGACAGACCTCGTGTAAACCTCTAGTCAGCTATGATTACAGACACGTCAAAAAAGTTCTCGTAGCGAGTGTGCCATGAGTTTTACTTTATTCAATAAATATATTTGGCGAGTTAATCAAATCTTTCTTTGCAGGCATTCGACCGCCCGTTACGATGACAGCCAAAGTTCAGCCTTCGCTGACCATAACGCAACTGAATCCCATTGGCAAGCTGTCGGCGGCAGGCGGCGGACCTACGATGGCACCGCAGGGCGTGGCCAGCATACAGGCGGTGCCGAGCGTTGCGGCCAGTGTGACGACCAGTTCGGTGTCCAGTGGTGCCGGAGTAGCTGCCTCGGCTGCTGGCTCCGCCACGGTGCTGCCTTTGACGATTGGCGGGCGTGGCGGACCTGCGAGCAACATCTTGACGGGCACGCTGACGCCCATTAAGACTACCAGCGGCATAACTGTCGGCAAAATGATGATGGCCCAGTCGGCCGGAGTAGATGCGGCCGCATCCAGCAGTGGTTTGCCACCCAGCGGAGCGGGCACGAACGTATTCATACAACAGCGCAGCGGAGGCGGCAGTGGCGTTAGCGTAACATCAGCTGCGGCATCTGTGGCTACGTCTTCGGCAGGTGCATCCTTTCTGCCGCCGGGCAGCTCGGCCATCTACTATGAGTCCATGCCAGCCTCAACGGGCGTTCTATCGCTGACCACCACCACGGTCACGCAGAGCACTCACACACACGGGCAGGCTCAGGCTCAAGCTCAGGCGCAGGCACAGGCCCAGCTAGTGAGCAGCGCTGGCAACAGCAGCCTGTCCGTCTCCTCGCTGCCCTTCGCCAGCCATGCGCAGCAGGTGGGGACTGGTGCTGGATCCACGGCTACTTTTACCGTGCTGCCATCGTCGGCAGCTGCGGGCGGCAATCGGGCTATTGGACATCAGCAGCTCATCATACCGGCGAGCGCGGCTCATGCGGCTGGTGGACCACCTCAGCACATGGTGATCCCGCTGCACACCTCCGTCAAGGTGACAACGGGCGCGGTGCCCACGACGACAGGTGGCGGTGCCACAGTGAGTGCTCTGCCCATGCAGATGCCGGTGCCGGTGGGCGCGAATACACTCGTGTCCAATTTCATGCGCAAGCGTGATGCCGAAGGCTCGCCAATACGCGGCGTCAAGAATCTGGCGCCAACGCTGCTCTCCATGAGCAGCAACAGCAACGCCTCAGTCCCGGTGGGCAATGTTACAGCCGTAAATCTGGCTGGTGGCTCGGCCTTCAATATACAGCCCGTTTCGGTGACGCCGGCCACGCAACCACCCACCACAACGACGGTGAGCGGCTCGGCTCTAACTGTCGAGGCGCTGGCCAAGAAGGAACGTGAACGTGTCAGCTCGGCTGCAGCAGCAGCTGCCGCAATAGTGGGTGCATCGTCAGCATCCACCGCATCTGTGTCCACTGCTGGCGGCAGTATTGTGAGCACACGTAATGTCCGCGCCGATTCGCCGGCTTCTTCGGATGGTTCCACGACCGTCTCGGCCAACTCTTCACCCGGCGTGGATCAGCAATTGCAGGACAGTAATCTGTCCATAAATCGAATTGGTGACGAGCCAACAGGCACAGCAGTGCGTGACAACGCCACACACTTCAATCCCATCAACGAGGTGAGTTTTTCTGCCCATTTGAACTATTGTTAAATAATTGGTTGCCTTCCTCTTTCAGCTGTACTCCACGCATCAACCGAATATGACGCACACAACGCTGGGATCCCGTGCCAGCGGCATGGCTAGCGCCTTTGTGGATGTGCCACAGCAGAGCTCGCATCTTGCGGCAACGCAAGCCGCTACACTGGCGGCCAGCCAGTTGCAGCAGGCTCGCATGAACGGCACCAGCGGCAGTGGAAGCAATCCAGATTACAGCTTGGCGCGCAAGAAGCCGCGACGATCCACGTGAGTTGTGAATGACTTTAAGCAAATATGCATACAGATAGAAGCTAAAATAAACTCTTGTTTGCATCTACAGCAACGATAGCCAGCAGTCCAATCAAAGTCAGGCGTCGTTATCGCTGTCACTGCCCCCGCCCATGGGAAGCGTGGGCAGCCATAGCAGCAGCACCACACAAGACGCAGCGACAACATTCATTCAACAGCAGCAGCATCAGTCGAGCATCAACAATGGTGGCCTTCTACTGGCAGCTGCTGGCAGCAGCAGCACCGCACCCAATGCCAGTGGCGCTGGCGATGTAAATAATCATCGACTGGGTGGTGCACCGCCTGTGGCTGGCAACAAGGAGAACGCGAATCCGGTGGACTATGTGCTGCGCCGCCCGCGCAATTGTGCGCTGCTCAATGTGGGTTATCTTAAACAGAAATGAAAATACAATAATAATATATGTTCCTTCTGCTTCATACAGACATACAAGCCGACGCACAAGCTAGCAAACAATCATTTCCACCGCTATACGGATGTCAAGCCACGCGATGAGCGACGCGCCACAGTCATTGATCTAGCCAATCAACCGAATGTGCAGAAGAAAATTAGTGGCTGGAAGATACATCATTTACGCTCCCAAATGGAGGATCTGGTAAGACGAATGAGCAATGATAATGAGAGAGTAACAAATTTATTTAATCTATTACCACTTGCAGAACGATTCGGAAATGGTTAGTTTAGGCCAACTTGAAACTATGTTAAAGGTTCTGGAAAAGGACAAAGATAAGGGCGGCGAAATTGAACGCATCAGCGAGCTGTTGAAGGTAAATTCAAATTGCTCATAGAAATAGAAATACATAATTTACTTAATTATGATTATCATGCACAGGGCAATATACAGCGCAGCAAGATTATAACCGATGGCATCAACGAGGCGCAAAACCAGCTAATGAAGATCTTTGACCATCAGCCTCATGTCTCGGACATCATCAATCGTTTGCAATCGAAGCGCAATTTCAAGAAACGCGAGAAACCTTAAAGACAGCTCTATGTCTGAAGTGTAAATGGGTTTTGCAGAATACAACGACTTGTTGCGCCTTTAGCTGTTAATATTGATAAGTTTGTATATTGCCTAAGATAACTATATACGTCATTAGTTATAATTAATTTAACGAACGTTTGTAAGATAGATCTTTACAAAAATTGCCTAGAAGAGGCGCCACACACACAAGACAAACAAACAAACAACTAAACAACAATTTACATTAAGTATGTAATATTTTTTCAAGTTCTTAACCAGAGATAATAATATTTGATTTCAACTCTTATAAACTACTTTAATTACGCAGCAGGAGGCTGTGATCCACCTGCTCGATGTTGCTGGCAATGACGGCGGCGCAACGCCTTGGCATCGTTGCTATCAAGTCTTTACAACGTTGCAATGGAATCTTGCTCCAGGACTCTTGGATAACACGCCAAAGCGAACCCTTGCTAGCGGGTTGAGCAAGAGCCACTGCCTCTTCGACATCGGCCCATAGGTTCTCAATGGGATTGAGATCTGGCGAGTGCGCAGGCCAGTCTAAAACGTTTACCGAGTTTGTTTCCAGCCATTCCTCTAATCCTTTTTCCTTATGACTGGGGTCAACATCTTGTTGAAGGGCCCATTCCAGGGGCATCTCCTCCTCCACATGGGGCAGCATCACTCTCTTCAAAATATCCAAGTAAAGGTCTTGGTCCATTGCCGTCGTCACCCGCCGTATGGGACCTACTCCAAAGTAAGAGAAGCACGCCCACACCATAACGCTTGTACCACCACTCCTTATGGTTTTTGAGTTTCGATTTTGTCTGATGTAAGCACGTGAGTCCTTCCCATCGTGCATGATGACTTTGCAGATATCAGTCCACAGGACATTTCGCCACTTTTCAGCTGGCCAATTGAGATGATCCCTGGCGAAAGTGAACCGTTTCGATACCCGTTCACTGTGTTCCCTCAGGCATTTGCGAACGGTTTGCACCGTCGCCGTTATATTAAGTTCCCTTTTCAGCTCTGTGGCGGGCTTGAAAGGAGCCTTTGCACTCTCGCAGAGCAAACTGCTGACATGGAGCGCGCTGAGTGCTGGCTTTCGTCCTCGAGTCTCAGCCTTTTCCTTATAACTAATAGCGTTTTTGATCATTTTATTTGAACAGCCAACCAATCGCCCAACTTCTCTATACGATTTGCCATCCAAAATCAATTTTTTTATATATTCTCGAGTTTCAGCACTGCAGTGTTTTCCACGACCCATTATGAAGATTGCATTGAATAATAGGATTTTAGTCGAATTTAAATTTATGTTTAATCATAAAAATGTTTCCGGTATGTTTTAGGGCTTTTCCTCTTTAATTTGAATGCGAAATATCGATAACTATTTTAAAAGCTGTACCAATTATTTGCACATGGGGTAGAAATACACAATTTATTAATAAAAATATGAGAGTTGGCAAATGAATGATGTCCTGAGTTTTCTCGCTACTTTTTTATGACTTTTACACAAGAGCTGCATGATTTTCTTTATATTTTTAAATATAAAACTGTTACTATTATTTTGCCCGCCACTGTATAAAATTATCCTTCTCCCAACGAGTGGAAACACAAAAATCTATACAAACTTATTGCATTTTATTATGTTATACTAATAGAGTTGGTTCGATTACATAGGTGGTGGCGGCGGGACGCCATTGAACATGGGATGCATGGCCGGACGCGGTGGACCCGGCATGGGGAATCCAGCTGGCGGACCCAAGGCACGATGCAGATTCGGTGGCGGCGGTGGCAGTATCTTTGGCTCAAATTTGAAGGCGAACTGCAAGAAGAATTGTTTGGTGTCTCGGTTCCAGTGCGTCCAGAACTTGCCCTCCGTCTTCTCCACCTCCCGCGACGGCACTTTGAAGCCAATTGTCTCATACGGCTCCGCGGCGAACAGTAAATACTGCCATTTGCGATCTGGTGGCTCGATCTTCTGCTCGTAGGCGGACATGAAGCGATGGCGGGGCACAATACCTTCGCTGATCTCTGGATAGTCGATCTGGAAGAGCAGCGACTGCTGGCCATTGGTGGGTTCTCGCTGTTTGGTCACGCGGTAGCCGGGCCGACCGATTTTAACGAACTTCTTCGGCTCGACGCGGGGCTTCTCAGGCGCCAGAAGGGACGAGGGCGCATCCTTGGCTTCTTTGGCTGCACGCCGGGCCAAATTCTCCTGATGCTTCTTGCCCTGTGTGTGGGCCAGGTAGCTGCCCTCGTTGTTGTGCAGTGTTAAGCATAATTTGCACTCATAGGAGCCGAGATGGTTTTTCATAAAATACGGATCCTTGTTCAGGTCGATGGTCTCGAGCGCCAGCTGCCGGAGACGTTCCTTTCGTTCGCGATTGGTCTCCGACCAGGAGGCGACGCCACCGCTACCGGTTTTGCCACCGGCGCGATTTTGAAAATCCATGTTTTAATTCAACTTTTAAAAAACGTTTTACAAGAAAAAAAAGTCAACGCCGAATTTCTGCAACTTGTAAGCAGGGTTGTCAGGCTGCTTGTTCGGCTTCAAAAAATGCATCGATTACTGTTTGTCATATATCGATATTAATGTACACGACGATTGACAATTGAAGTACATATATTATTTATTGTTAAATAAAAATACTGTGGAAATATTCCTATTTTGTCTGTCTGTTCTAAGCGTTCATATTTAGCTAAATCTCAGAAACATCGATATATTGATCACTTAGCGAACTATAAAAATTAAATGAGGATTTTTTTATTACCGACATACAGGCACTCTGGTTAGCTAATGTTGCACATGTTCGGATTTTTTTGCATATAAAAGTTTAGATATATTGAGAGATTGCCCAATTATTGGCACAAAAGAAGTGAGAGAAATAAATGTATTTTATAAAAATCAAAAAAACTTAAATCGTGTTTGTTTCGAAACTTGACTGCCTGAAAATATGCGTAGCGAAATTCAATTGTGAATATAAATCTTTCATTTCGATTCGCTGCGTAATTTGACTGCAGTTAAAGTTTTAGCAAAAAAATGGATGAAACGAAAAAACAATGTTTGAAATCAACACCATCAATGGCAAATGCTGCACAGGGCCAAGCCAAAAACAACAAAGAGCCGATGCCTTCGTTGTCGTCGCCGCCTACGCAGTCAGTTAATACAGGCAGATCGTTGCCTAGACGCATTATCAATAAAATTCCATTGGATTTTAAGAAACTAAAAGATGCAGGCTTGCACAGAAAACTAGCAGAAGCGTTAAGCAAACAAAATGTGCTTGCAACAAAAGGCATTGCATCAGAAACAACAAAAGTGTCGCCATCAGCCGCAGATGCGACAACGCCTGCAACACACACACAGACGCACTTGCAAGCACAGAAACAAAGCGAGCAACAGAATGGTATTTAAATTAAACTTATACTTTTAATTGTATATTTTATTTAGATGTTCTTAATAATTATGTTATTATGTAGCTGAATTTGCTATGTAACTCGTTTATTCAACGGTGGCGTTGCTCTCTAAATTCTGGCCGTATTTTAATGCTGCGAACGCGCGTTCGGCTCTGGTTCGTGCCGAGAGCCGAACAACTTTGTTAAAAAATACAATGAAGGAAAATTTATTTTTTAAATTAAAAAAAAAAAAACAGTTAAACAAAATTTATTTTCTTTTTATTCTTTTTTTTTTTTTTATTTATATATAAACCAGTCAACTTTTGTTTAGTTTAAAAATCTTGCCATAAAATTAATTTGAATATTATTGGTTAAACTTCTTAAAAACTTCGGGAGTTTTTGAAAATTAGTCTTATATGTAGGGTATTATATTTTTTTTAAGCCCTAACATTGCAAAATTGATTGAAGTACTACATTCAACCTCAATGCTGAAATGCTTTCGATGGTGTAGCATGATAATGTGAGTGGTAGGATGTTTGAGTATTTTGGGTTAAACACGTGGACTAGGTTCAATTCCACATATTAGCCTCTACAATTTTTTAATATCTTGCAAACAGTTTTGTTTTTTAAATATTACTAAAATTATTTTAAGAATGTATAGACAAGCGTTGCGTAGATTCGCAATTATGGAGCTATCTATAACTGACTGAAGTTTAATTTAACTAAAATTTGCATTTTTAATTAATTTCAGCTGCATTGCCACATTCTGGGAACAATAAACCGATTGCCAGCACCGAGCAATCGGCACATGTTAAAAAGCTAATTAAAAATAAAATTCTGAACAAATCCGCAAAATCAGAACCACAACATCAACATCCACCACAGTCAACTTCCACGGCAACAGCCACAGCGGCAAGCTCGGGAACTATGGGCCATCGTTCTGGCCCGTCGGGTGGCTTTACAGTGCCCATAGCCAAAGCCGACTTGACGACGCGTAGCAAGCCGCCGTTGTTGCTCAATCTGATTAATCAATTGCCCAGACAGCGTTCGACGTGTGCAAGTATGAAACCGCCACATAATAGACAGCAGGTCCCACCACAGGCGTCATCAAGAATACTAGCACCGACGACACCAGTAATATCTCAAGTTCGAGCTCCACAAACACCAACAGCTGCACAGCCGAAATCTCCGCCGCTGATTGTGCTGGAAAACAAGGTGTTGGCTCCCGATGAAAAGATCGACTTGAGGGCCTTGCGGCTGCCGAATGGGCAATCGACGGCGCAGTCTATTTTAGCCCCGTCAGTGCCGTCAACTATAAAGGAGGTTACAAACGCGGATAAAGTACAAACGACTGCTATGAAGCCTCCTGCTCCCCCCAAGAAGATCATACTGAATGTCAACAAGCGAAAGTTGCCACGTGAGAAAATCGCTCAATTGGCCAGAGAAGTGCACAAGCAAGCAATGCAGCACGTGCAACAGCAAAAGCCACTCGGCACAGGCAATCAGGCCATAAAACCCTTACCAGCATTGGGTTCAGTTGCCTGCAATATAACAGCTGTGTCGCCTATGAACGAGATTCGTCCGACTTCAAATACTCCAGTCACTGAGACTTCCATAAGTACAGAACCCTTTGACTCATGTGCAATGCCTTCATCGCCGATAACTCCAGTAATTAAAACGTTTTCAAGACCGATAACTTCGCTGATAACTCCAGTCGCTGAAGCTCTCACAGGTCCAGACGCTTCAATAGCAATAGCGTCCTCGCTAATAACTCCTGCAGTTAAAGCTTCCTCGAACGTAAAACAAGCAATAGCTTCGACAGTCCTCCCGAGAATACCGCTCACAGTTAATACTTCCGCATCTTTGATAACTCCAATCGTCGAAACTTCGTCGACAGCAATAACACTTTCAACACCAAGCAAACCCAGCAACGCCACAACTATGGAGTTCGCCTCCCCCTCATCAACTTCATCCCCACTATCATCGTTTGTACCATCATCCTCCCCTCTATCGTCATCATCCATAGAAGAGGCCAAGATGGAGTCGATAAGTGAAGAACTGTCCGCAGTGGATTTTATAGCACAGTTAACTGAAACTAACGATGGCGATTCAAATAACTATTTTGAGCTGTCGCCTGAGGAGATGAGTTTGAATGCCAAATTTGGCTGCTCCCAAACCTCAATTCCAGCTACACAAATTAAAAAACCCGACGATGACTTGGCTATTGGCAAGATATTACAGATGCAGGACATGGATATCCTGCATGCCACTCTAAATGTGAATGGTAAAGAGCCCAACGTCTTATCTATTAGTCCAAATACTACAAAATTAGAGAGTAGCGCACATTTAAAAGATACTGAAATTCCAATCGTTGATAACAATAACGAAGAACCGTCAAGTTTGCTCAAGTCTCAACCTATGAATGTAACAGTGCCTAACGATTTGTACGAAAATACAAAAAAGAAGAATGAACCACCAACTTTAACAGAGCTACAGCCCTCCACGGATGAGCTGCCCGAGAAACAAGCAAATGTAGTGCCTGAAATTAGGGTTCAGCGACATGGCGAGGGAGAGAAAAGTCAGACTGCTAAGCCGATGCCTTACAAACCCAAAAGGGGCAAAGTCAATTTGGTGCAACGTAAGAAAGCAAATATTTCTAAGCCGAAGGAGAACGTGGAGAAAAATATAGCTAAAGAACAATTAGACGTATCTGAAATGGATATATCATCCGAAACTACGGAGTTAAAGGATGCACACAACACAAAGCAGTCAGATCAAAATGTAATGAATGAAACCCTTGATAATGTGGCGGGCAGTGAAAAGCAGCCAGAGAACGATTTAAATCAAAACTCAACCAACACAAATCAAGTTGAGTTAAAGGAAAATAAAAATGAAAAGGAAATAGAATCACATCCAGCAGATACAGATACTAAAGAATCTAGGGATTCTGTGAATGAAAATTCACATGCTACAGAAATGACGAAAAACATCGAAAATCAAGCCAAAGTTGAGTTAAAGGAAAATAAAAAAGAAATAGAAGCTGATCCGGCAGATACGAATACTGTGGAATCAAGAGAAAAGCTAAAGGATTCTGTGAATGAAAACTCACACGCAGAAAGAAATAAAGATGAACAAGAAATAGAAGTAGATCCGGCAGTTACAAATACTGGGGAATCTAGGGAAAAGCTAAATGATTCTGTGAATGAAAATTTACAAGCAATAGATATAAAGAAAAACATCGACAATTTGGCCAGCACATCGGGTGAGAAAACTGTGATCTCAAATGAAGCAGAACGTGTGATAACTCAAAATGAAGACGAAAATAAGGTGGTTTCAAATCCGGTTCAAGTAAATTCCGCCAAGGAAAGAGATTTATCGCAGCTATTTAATCCGCCTAAGGTGCCAAAGCTTAAGTCTGGCGTATCAAATAAAAATGATAAACACACTGGTGTAGGCCATGAGGAAGATATTCCTGCATCTGTGTCGCTTTTCGATGTTGTCAGGCAGACGCAACCCCCTCCCCAAGGTGAGCCGCAAGTACCTTTTAGAAAACCCGAGGAGAAAGATAAATTATTATCTATGGGCAATATGTTTGCAGATGCATTGGGAATTAATAATCTCGTAACTCACTTGGCAGCTGAGAACGTGCTGCCGCATACCAAGGAGGTCAAGTCGGAGGCGACAGCTAAACCACCCAGGAAGAAACTAGTAAAAACGAGACCAGTGCTGACCGCCAAGAGACCTACAAAAGCTGCTCAAGCTCAAGCTAAGGCAGCTGTATCCGATGAAGCAGAGGCTTCGCATGCTATGATAAGACCACCTCATATTGAGAGTAAAACAAATGGGACTCAGCGAGCAAAAACTTCGAGCACCAGCGATGATGATGGTGACTTCTTTCATGGATTCGAAGAGACAGCAAGTAGTAAACGCGTCAAGCGCTCCAAAGCTAAGGAAACGGACATAAGTGACGATGCCTCACCGGACTATGATGAGACGGAAGAAGAGCCCCACTCTGATATAGAATTGCGTGCTAATAAGTCAAAGACAGAATCCGTTGTTAATAATAGTACGAATACTAAAGCAATTGGTATGAAAGTAGAGGCAGAAGTCGTAAGGCAAGACAACGCAGTCACAACTGAGCCAGTCAAAAAGGAATCTATAAAAAGAAGAGCGCCCAAGAGAAGCTCTGGCACGCAGGATGAGGAGCTACAAACTAAACCAAAGCGTGGCCGTAGGAGTATGAAGGATAAAGACGCAAAAGGCGACATAGAGCAGACAGTAATCGTGGCAAGCCCCGAATCAAAGATTTTAAAGCTTTCTACAGAAAGTATGGAAGTTGAGAATATTCCGGAAGCAACTACGCCGGCTCAACTTGTGACGGATCAACCAACTATAGTCAAGAAAAGGCGAGGGCGGCCACCAAAATCAGCCAAAAAAGCTGACAATACTCCGACCACAAGGAAGTCATCAGCTCAGCTAAGTACGCCAAAAGCCGCAATAAAAACAGAAGGTATAGACTCAAAATCTGTCGCACAGTCATCAGCTCAGCTAAGTACGCCAGAAGCAACAATAAAAACGGAAGATATGGACTGCAGCTTATCAAATCCTGTCATGTTCAATCCAAAACTGTTCACAACACCGACGCCTAAGCGCCGTGGTCGCAAACCCAAACAAATGGAAGGCGTTAATGATACCCCTGAATCTTGCCAACAGACCAGCAACTACTACATGCGACTACTGCTCATACGCAACCGTTCGCAATTGGAAAGCAATGAAGACTTGCGAGAGGATGGGCGAGGTGAGGGCGACCTTCAATGCGGCTTGTGTCTCGTACGTTGTACTTATGACACCTGGCAGTGGCATATCGGAGAGCACTACGGCGTTGGTTGGCTTATCGAGGACCCAGCTCCGGTATGTATCCTGAAGCTATTATAAAACATTGTTATAATAAATCATCTATTGCAGCTGCTCAATCGCAACATCGTGACGAAAATGATTAAAACTTATATGGATGCGGACATCATGCGACTGAGTTGTCGCCTATGCAAAAGTCAACTGACTACCCCTTTGGGCATGATAATGCACGTGGAAAGCTGTGGTGCCAAGGAGCGCATAGTGTGCGAGCTCTGCAAAAATAGCTATAGCAAGATATCCTTCCAAGCGCATAGTCGCACTTGTTCTAATCGTAAGCGAGTGCTGAGTGACGGGGAACATTCTGAACCAGAAGCTAAGAGCCTACAACTTTACAGTAATACAGGCCGCGCCAAGCGCAAGTCCACATTGAAGTAGGTTTAATATAATGTTAAATATATATTACAAGATATATTTAAATGTTCCATTAATAAATTTAGAGCTGAAACGAAGTTGGGGAAGATTGCAACCCAAGCAGCAAGCATCAAGGATTCCGAAGAGGAGATGTCCGATTACGAAGTTGCGGCAGATAAAGAATCATCTGACGATGAAGGGTCGGATGGCACGAAAACAAGTGAAGAGAATATTAAACCATCACCAAACAAAAATCAAAAGACTTGTAAGTTTGTTTTTATATGCGATTTTTCTTTAATTTTACTTATTAATAATGTTATATATATTTAATGCTAGTATTCAGTCGTATTGATATTAAAAAAGTGATGAAACACCGCTGGAATCATTTGTAAGTATTAGTATTATTTGAATAATTCGAATAATAAAATATTTATATTTTTATTAGCACTGAGAAAAATTATGCAGAAGGCACTTTGTATTCGCATTTACTGCCCCGCTACGAAAAGCTTTTGCCCGCCGATACCAAGGAACTGCTGCCATCTATGGAATCCACTTCCATGCGTTACGCCTATGGCGACGAGCATAACAACGACTGGACACATTTACGGCCTCAGGAGGGCTTCAACAAAGAGGGTAATTTAATTGCGAAATTCGCTTAATTTAGTTATTTATTTACTTCAATGATTATTTCAGATGAATCTGTCTGCTATCTGGGCGCACCTATAAAGGAGCTTGCATGGGTGCCTTTGCCATCGACAGTAAGCACACAGTATTTATTATGCTCTCAACGGAATAAGGTGCTCGGTTATTCCCGTCAATTTAAGGACAAGCCGGAGAAAGCTTTGTTGTTACTGCTCGAATGCAAAATGCCGTCAGGTAGTAAGGATAACGAATTTCCACTGAAGATACGACTGCATTATGGTATTTGTGTGCCCCAGGGACCGGTGCATAGCATTGCATTTATGTCTAGCGGTGGCTACGATGAATCTATCAACAGATTAGGCTTGCTTGCCGTAGGCAGTATATCGGGTGTGGCTATTTATGCGCTGCCATTACGTCTTAACAACGAGAGCAAACCAATGAATCAACAACGTGATGTTATTGTTTTGCAACCGATGCTTAATCTTAGCTTGGATATTGATAATCCTATGCAGGATGCGTGCACTAAAATAGCCTGGTCTGAAGTAAGAGAACGATTGTTATACTTTTACCTAAATACGATGTTTTAATCTTATTCCTGTACTCTTATTTCAGAGCTCAGGTCACAGTTTAATAGTGGCTGGCTATGCCAGTGGAAACGTGGCATTTTATGACATTTCCGACGACCAAGGACTGAATTGCATGGAGCGTAACAATCAGCGTTACTTCGTACCTGCAAATTTCTTTTATTTTGGGGAGAGAAATATATATTGTAATTAACACAATTCTACTGAAAAATATCTTCATCTCTAATCTATAATCTTTTTTGAAGTTCTGGAACTGCACTATGACACGAATGGAGCCCGTTGGCTGGCTGTTGGCACCACGGTGCGTAAATTGTGGATCTATGACATCGCGAACTTATCGCAGCCGTTGCCCATTACGGGTGACACCGTATGCAATATGTATTTGGGCGGCGTTACCTGGCCTACTTTGTGGGAGACACTGGCTGTTGGCTGTACCGAGGTTTACAAATCTCGTAAGTTTATTTCATATGCATAATATACGTGCTCTTAAATACATATCTATATTCATTCATATTCATTTAATTTCTAGACTTCCCGCGCTTGCTGACGCTGAATCCCTCGGGCATTTCCTTCAGCCACTTGACGTTGGATTTAATGTTGACTAGTTCCCGCGCAGTGCATTTCAATTGGGAACAATTGACTTTGGTTACAGTGACGGATAACGGAGATGTGGCGTTTTTGTATTGTAATCAATACAATATGTTACAAAAACGGGCGAGTGACTGTCGCTCTGTATTGATGACGGATGCGTTTTGCGTGAGCGGAACTGCAGACACCAATTCCGTTGTTAGACCAGAAGAATTTAAAGAAAACTATGGCCTGCTCCTCAAGCCATTTGCAAATGTTTCTCAAAAGAAGAAGAAGTCTACGTATATAAACATAAAGAGACGACCAAACTTTGATCTGCTTAACCTAATGCGCCTCAATTGTGCACGATGGAACTGGAATGCTGGTGCACGTAACTGGGTAGCCGTCGGTGCTGAGCACGGATTACTTCGTATAATCAATTTTGAGGCAAAGAAGCACTTTAAAAATTTTTGATAAAATACTGTTGAGATTTTAGGTGTAATAAATATAATTATGTTTACTGATTCTATAAAAGTTGCGGTTTATGAAGTTTTTATGCTTTAAGAATATTTTTGGATTAACTTGTAATAATTTATTGGTAGCTGTTATAACAATAAGCAATGAATTGTATATAAAGATATATGTATTTGATATCCTGTAATTGCATTACTTAAAGTATGTAATATATTAATATAATGAAATATATTTATTACATTTATAAATACAAATTCGAATATTAAACGCGTAAATATTGAAATCCTTTCAGACTTTTATTGAAGTTTATATTGAAAAATAATCCTGTTTGTATTCCTTTAATCGGAATGTAGAAGTCCTTATGTCCAGCTAATACGATTAAGCGAAATATAATTCAATTGGATTAACAGAAAATGTCAATCAATATAACAATGAATCAAAAGTAGCATGAGACGGGGAACAATACATACGAGTACACACAATGCTTTTGTATTTTGTAGCATTAGCTTTGTTACGCCGAATATATAGAAACAAAACCTCAGTAAATCATTGAAAAATATAAATTTTGTTATCGAAAAACTCTGGATTTTTCAAAATTCGATAAATAATTCTGCATTTGAATCCTGCAAAGAAGACGACTGTTAGCATGGATATACAAAGGCCACAAAATAATTATAGTCTTGATCAACGCATGTTGGACGATTATCATCGACGATTGACCTGCTTGCTGGAGCGCATGGAGCGACTGGAAGCATCCTTAGATTCAATTCCTTTGCTAAGTCGTATTAACAACGTGTATGCTGAAGAGGACAATATGTTAGAGGAGAATAATAAAGATGAGGAACAGTCGAAAGAAGACGAAGATCTTGAGACTGATATGAAAGAATTAATCGAGCGAGAGCAAGAGAACAAATGCCAGGAAACCGAGAATTCTACGAAGCTCGTATAGGTGTTATCTCGGGGTATTAAAAACAACAAAATTTTATTTACAACATACATATATATTTATATATATTTCTCACTACATTTGATCTGCATCATATATGGTTCTCGGTATTTTAATATATTTATATATTAAATTTACATAAATATTTGCAGAATGAATGCAGATGCATTAACAATGATATAACGCTTTTATTGTTGAGCTTTTTGATAAGTAGCGATCGCGATTGAATATTTTATTTGTAATGCTTGCGATTCGAAATGTTTGATATCAAATAAGGTTAAAAATAATATATATTTATAAAATGTTAGAAAACCGTTTAGTAAATAAATATGTTGGCAAAATGCGTGGCTTAGAACTAAACAGGCTAAAATGCTTATATCAAATAAAAACTGAATGTTTCGAATAACACACGGAACAGGTTTCGATACACCTAAATACACACATACCAAGCCAGAGGCCACACAATCAGTTGATGAGTAATTTTCATTGTGTGAATCCCCGTGCTTATGCATACGAATTATAGTTACTGACGATATCTATTGTCTTTTCTGTGGACCACTCGAAGGCAGCAGTTAACATAAATTGCGCTAGTTGCGATAGTTAGTATGGCATGTGGCTGAGCTAGGAGTGCTTCGATTCAAGAGAGCCTAACATATCTGCCTATTATGCACTTGACCTTCAGTCTTCATTCTTAGTACTCTTCCTTCTCTACTGTCTTTCTTTCGTTATATCTTTAGGCTGTGCCAATGTAACTGATTTTACACATTAAATTTTGAACAAATTCATCAATTACTGAACGGAACTTCGACTTTTCACTTAACATAAAGTTACATACATATAAATAAAGTAAAGAAAATCATAGAATTTAACAGAATTAAGAGTTGAAGATGATTTACTTCGGTTCACCGCTCGCTGGCTGCATTGTGGACGCGTTGCGATTGCCTGCCAACTCCTGCTGAATCTCGTTCAGGCTCTTGCCCTTCGTCTCGGGCACAGCCAAGAAGACGAAGACGACACCAACTATGGTGACGCCGGCGAACAGCCAGAAGGTGCCGCCATTGCCCAACGATTCGTTAAGATTCTTAAACGTCTTTGTCACTATGAAGGCGAGCACCCAGTTGGTGGTGCCCGCAATGGAGCCGGCAAAGCCCTTGATATCGGTGGCGAAAAGCTCGCCCATCATCAGCCAGGGCACCGGACCGTAACCAATCGAGAACATGATCATGAAAATGCACAAACTGCCCACGGGCAGCCAACCCAAATCATCCACACTATGCTCATTCTGATCTTTCATATAGAAGTACACGCCAATAGCCGTGGTTGACAGCGCCATAACAGCTCCCGAGGCAAGCAGCAGAACACGACGTCCCAGCTTATCCACCACCATTGTGGACACAAAGGTGGCCACCACTTGCATCACGCCGATCAGAATTGTAGACATGCTGGCGCTTATGCCAGTGTTGGCATCCTGTTCATAAGAAAACATTACAAATCTGATATATAATCGATTACAAGATGGACGCTCACCTCAAAGATGGCCTCCGAGTAGAAAATGACTGCGTTAATGCCGCTCAGCTGCTGGAAGAACATCAGACCTAAGCTAATGCACAATGCCTTGATGGTCACGGGACGGGCCAGGGCTGCCAAGACATTCACCTTGTTGTTGCGGATATCGCGTTCGGTCTGATGCAGTTCCTCCATTTCAGGCCCATAATCGTATTCCGTGCCACGCAGCCATTGAATAGATCTTACGGCGGCATCTGAGCGATTCTTCGAAACCTGTTACAGAGAGAGAAATACAAATTAGTTTTCAAGAATAGAATGTATAATTTATATATTTTATATTTGCCATCTTGAACTTACCAAATATGTGGGAGATTCCGGCATGAAGAAGAATATCGCGCCAAAGATAATGGGCAAGAGGCCGCACACGATGCTCATCCAGAAGACGTTGAGACCAGCGCCAATGCCATATACAAAGAGTATACCGATGGTGATCATAAGCTGGAAGAAGCTGCCGAGGGTGCCGCGAATATCCTTTTGGGCAATCTCGCCAGTGTACATGGGCGCAGTCACGCAGAAGGCACCGCCAGCGATACCCAGAATGAAGCGAGCAACGTACATCATGATCACGCCCTGAGCCCAGATCAGCATGGCCCAGCCCACCACGAAGGGTGCGACGAGCAGCAGCATCGTATATTTTCGTCCAATGAAATTGATGAGGAAGCCAATCGGGATGCACACACAGGCGGCACCCAGGGTCATAAACGAACTGACCCACGAGTATTGCTCGGGGCTCACATTAAAGTCGTAGGCAGTGCCCTCCTTAACGATGTCCGTCTCTGCCGGCGAAGTCCAGCCGAGCAGGGTACCGGCGGCAAAAGCACCGCCAGCTGCTGCCAGAGCGGCAACATATTGCGGCCAGGTGCTCGACCTGTTCTCGGTGGACGTGTGCACCATTCCGCCAAGTAGATTTTCCTGATCCTGCAAATCAGTGAGTAACAAGAAAAGCGTGTTTAGTATTAGGACACTTGACTGCCCGGCTAACTAACAAGAACTGCAATCGAAGCGAATCATCACATAAGTCTAATCGCGCCGACAATAAGTAAGCCAAGATAATGCCCACCACCTGCGATTACGGGCTTTATTGCGGCACGATAATGAGTCTAGTCCATGCCAAAGCGAAACACCACAACAGTCTCACGCTTTAATTGTTTGGCAAACCAACGCGCGACTCAGCTGAACTAGTTTGAGAAATTTCTTCTTCACGGGTGGCTATCAAATGGTTATTGATAAGGTCAAACCCATTTACCACTTGCAAAGTATTCACAGCTCTTGATAGGGTTATTTACCATTCAACTGATAAGCCAAAGTGTGAATTTCCTGCATTATAATATTTATTCGGCTTCAGCTATAGCTATGTAGTTAATTCCAATCGAAAGAAATTTGTGTATGCGTCACAGATAAGTTGTTATGGCCAGTCTACAAAATCGTAAATCGAGAGCCTGGGATGGAATGTTCAAGATTAGATATGCGACAAACCACTTAATTAGTGCCTTGCCATTGGCCCATATCAACGATATTAATCGGAAGTATAAGCATGCATATATGTATATATACATATATTTACGAGTATATGATAAGATTTGAGTAGATTATTATAAGAGCAGCTAGACAACGTTTTTTATTTCGAACTGATATGATAATATAGAAAACGTGATGCAGCTGCTAATATTATTATTATTATTATTATTATTATATATATTATTATATATATATTTTACTCGCTCACATCAAAATTAACACTTTATCCCAGCAAACACAATTGTGAAATGAATTGAAGCAATTTGCAACTTGTAAAATATTGCAACTTCATAAAATAAATCAATCTAAATTTAATTGTAAATAATTAACTTTAAATATTATTTATTTATTTCACTTGGCATTGTCTGCAGCTTAGTGAAGCGGCGCCAATTAAAAATTTGTTGCCTTGGCCATGGCACGCTCGGTGGCCATAAACCATATTCGACGATAGATGCATATGTCTCAATACGAAAGTAGGTATTGCTATCGCGTGTCGAATCAATATGGCAAGTATCTAGATTACCTATATACTATATATATATATATATAAATATGTACCAATAACATATGTGAGGAATTGGTGTAATTCTGCTAATTAATTAACGCTAATTCAACACAATTTTATTGTTCATATAAGTGCTAAGAGTTAATGAAATTGTGGCTAGAAGCTTATCGGGGACCAAATAAAAATATATAACTAAATAGGTTTTGATTAGGCAGAGTGGTATATACCTTAAAAATATATACAAATAATTTATAATATTTAAAGAAAAATCTTTGAAAAATAGTTAATTATTAATATGATTTAAAATAATTTTTAAAAATTAAAATTTTGTAAGCTACTTTATTTGCCGCCTTCATGTGTGTTTGGCTAAAACTTTATAGATTAATATTTAATGTAATATCTTTTGTGCTCTAATAATTTACAGAATTATATGTTGACTAACGTATACAAGTTTCTGTGAAGTCATTTCCGAATATGATTATAAAAGCTTTCAATGCAAATTGGCATATTTACTCAAATTTTGTTTGCTGTGTACGCACTCATTCCAGTTTTTGGCCAGATATTAAGTGCATTTATATAGCTAAGTGCTTCGCATATTCCTTTCTCTCGCTGACTTTTCTTTTGCCATTTACTGTATCTCATTTTACCGCCCACTCGCAGAATTTACGGCAATCACTGCTGCCCACCCATACACGCTCGCATATCCAATCCAATCAGAGCCCACATTGGTGCAGCTTTGTGCCTACAAATGCACTTCCGTCATGGAAAACGCTGGCTGGCTGAGAGTTGCGTTACCCAACCGGTAACTGAGAAGAGGCGCGCCCACGCCACCTCCTACTTGTGGCTGGGACACACCTCCAGCCGGGCAGTAAGTCTGCACTGAAATCGATATTTGCGACGCCGCGTCGTTGGCATTGTTTATGTGGTCACTGCGACTGCCGCTGCTTCTGCTGCTGCTGCTGGGAATGTGCGCAACTATATTTAGATTTACGTTGGCAGTCAACCGAGCCAATAACTTGTTGGGCGCCCACGCACTAACGAGGCCCGCTTGAAGCTTTAAGCCGGTCAGGACAATAGCTAAGCGAAGGCCAATTGTCATTGTCTTCGTCAGCCAAGTCCAAGTTCATTTCAATGTCAGCCACTACGCATTTGTGTGAGCGACATTTATTAAGAAATAGCTGAAACTGCATTGTGGAGCCTAGAATTTTCATTAACATACTTCTGAGTGACTTTATCAAAGCGATAAACTGGTTTCCTTTAACTATTCGAAAGCTATTAAAATAATCTGAAGTAGTCCCGCAGCCTCTGATATGCAGGTATGCGAAGAAACCCATATAATAAAGATTAAATTTTATTTGTCATGACTTTGTGCATAATAAATTTATATATATTTAATGCATGAAAGAAATTCCTTCCTTATTTTCTGGATATTTTTAAACGTACGACAACGTAATACTATGTATTCAAATAAGCTATACAGGGTGTCTTTTTTTTGTCCCCTTTGTAATTGGCTTTACAGGTGAATCGCATTGAATAAATAATTCGATTTGTTTACCTCAAAAAAAAATATTTATTTAAATATTTGCGCTAATTCGGTTGCTTTTGTTGCCGCTTTTTATGTCGTATCTTATTAGGCTTATCAGTTAATTGGCCAGCAGTGGCATAAATATTTCATAACTTTCCGTTTTTGTAAACTTTTGTATGACATATTGGCCAAGGTCACCAAGTGAAGACCAACAAAATAACTCATTAACAACTGAATCCATTTTTTGTAAAAACAATTTAGACAAAAATGAAAAAAATAAATAAGATAAGAGGCTGTCTGTCTGTCGTGTTAAGGGGCGTACAAATAAAAAAAAAAAATATATATATATATATATATATATATGAATAATTGAATGCGTAATTAATAATAATAACAAACTTGATGTACGCCAACAAAAATAAAAAGTATCAAAAAAAATAAAAAATCAAAATTGATATTTAGTTTCAGACCCGTTCCAGAGAGTGCTTTGAATGAATTGACAATTTTCACGGCCAGAAACCGTAAGCCGGTTTACGCTTTCAGGGAATTAAAGCATAGAACTTTTAAATTCTGGTTCTGGAATGTCGAGAGACGCTTAAACATATAAATGTACCAAAATGTGATATGGTTGAAAACGAAAGGTACTCCTTTGCTTTATGCAACTTTAATTTGTTGAACTAGTTTCGCAGATAAGAGAATATTGTTTTTTGCTCTTTATCATATATTATTTTGGCTTGATGACTAAGAAAATGCTCTGAATTTCCTATGGTATCTGTTTGCGTTCTCTTCACGAGACCTTTTACTAAACACACATTAAAGATTGTTTGCCTCGGCCAAATAACTCAGGCAAGTTTCGCTTCACACACCGCTAATTGGGCGCGCCGTGGTACTTTAATTTTTTTCCGTACCTCTGTCAAGGTCAAAGCTAGATACGGGGATACACAGCTAGAGTTACTTAAATTATTGGGGTTTAGTACCAGCACCAGTTAGAAAATTTGTATAAATTTGCAATTGGGCCTACTTTAGGTCTGGCATTGGCACTGTCATTGACATTGGCTGGGGTCTTGATGATTTTTACCGCTTGCCGGGAGCCATATTTGGCACCGTTCTCAGTGGCCTCCAGCAGGTGGGAGCTCTCCTCGTTGCTGACTCCGGGCTTCTTGTTGGGCTCATCGCCGCTTGAGTTGCTGGATGATACGGTTGACATATTGCTCAAAATTATTATCTCTTGTATAACTGATATATTTCGTGTGTATTGCCACAGATTGCTTAAACAAATGCAAAGCTCGTTTCGTTTTCGATTTCGTTTTTTTTTTTTTTTTGTTTCTGATGTGTATTATGTCACTTGTGGATATGTTTAGTATTCAACGCGTCGGTTTTAATTGCTTAAGTTGTGAAGTTCATTTTATGTTTTATTTTTATTTTTTTTTTTTTTGTTTTTTCCCGCTTAGCTGTGCATTTTTCACTGCTCGTTTGTTGAATAATACGTGCGCGTTTCAATGTCCTTTGGCAGTTTGTCCTTTAACACAAGTGGCCCACCCACGTAGCCACATAGAATACTTTCAAGCGCATGCGCAATGCTCAACAAACATGTTGCTGTCCACGTACTGCACTTGAGACTGGCCAAGATAAACATTCAGCTTGGGCTGAGCCGCGTTTTTTGAATGTGAACAGACAGTTCGCTAGGCCGTCTGTCGCTTAAGCGTAAATGTATCTCTATCTCTTAACTGCACACAGCGACTGTTTGACGGCAAGTGACGCGCCAAAATATAAAATAAAACCAGCCACGCCGGGCTCTGTGCTGGATGCGGACTCTCTCTCTTTCCCACTCTCTAGCACTCTCAGTCTTTGACTCTCTCTCTCGTTTATGCTCTCAGTGCGTCTGCCGGAGACGCTCTCCCAGCGACAACGCCGTCCGCCATGGGGTGGCCATCGACGCTTTCGAGGCTATTGACTTGCAGCGGCACCAGAAACTGGAAATTGTGTGCGTTGTTTCCTTTTCGCTTTTTGTTCTACTTCACATTGCTTTCAGCTGTTGCATGGCCAGCAACAACAATAGCCACTAAGAAGTGCATTCCCTAGTCTACGCGAATGCATTGATTTCACATGTCTGTTGGGAGGCAAACGATCCTCTGCGTCGTGCGGACTGTGACCTTAATTGGGTCTTACATAGGGTTACAGCCGATTGGCTACAGTATCCTTTATATGATCGTTAAGTAAACTCAAGTACACAATTGATCCCGTGCATAAATCAATTACAACAGTTTACAAAAGATTTCCTACTCAATTGAGGGACGGCGATTATTTTAAATAAAGTAATTGATGGCAAAGGATGGTTTTATTTTTTATAAAAGATTTTTGTTTATAAATGATCAAATAATAAATATGTAATATATTTATAAATATATAATTATTATAAAATAAACCATATTTCCTTCTCAATATATAAAATAATCAAGGAATTATTAAATAATCAATTTGATATTATGACTAAAATTAATATTAAATAATAAATAATAAATAAATGAATAGATAATAAATAATCAATTTTATATTATGGTAAAAATTATACATCAATAAATTATAACACTATATATTTAATAAGCTCTTTTTCCTCCCATAATATATACGTGAAAAATCTATAAATTGCAACGAAATATTGTTTACAATTGTGAAATTTATGCATTTTTCATTTTTTATTAACAGATTCTGGCCAATCTGTTTACATATTTTGGTAAATACGGAATTGTCGTACGACGAAGGCGAAATTTACATTTTCCAATTCTCCTAATAACTTGTAGGTATATAGTAGCTATACTCTATATCAGTATATGTATATAAGCTATTTACATTATATATGTATGTATAGATGCACTCAGTGTAAATAAGCCCGCGGTTGCATTTCCATATGCACACACGCGCACACACACAGCCAGATCCAGGTGGCTCTATTCACGTTGTTTATACACGATACGAAAATGCTGGCGAGAATTTTCTTATATAGTATATCATATATGTAGGTACTTCGATAAAGGCACTCATTCTTGTTTGGTTTCAGTCTTCAAGTAATGCGTCGCTCTTTACGCACCAGCGCACTCGCTCAATGGATCACGTTTGTCTTTCTGACACTTGAGAAAAGCTGTCCCCACAGATCCCCTAAGAATATGCGGTAATGAATCAATGAGTGCATCCACATTCGTGTGAGTAAACACGGGTGTTTTTGTCTACACACATTCGACTTGAAATTACACTTGCCTCGAAGCGTCAAGAACTTGAAAGAGTTTTTTTTTTTCGGTACTGAGCTATGATATATCCTATAAAAAAAAACTTTAGCAATACTTCGCAATTAAATAAACTAATCTCTTATATATAAATATATTTAAGATGAAAATAATTTATAAGTTTATCTCATAAATACAAATTTTCCATGAAATATAAGTGTAATCCCAGCACTTATCTCTAGAAAATCCATCCCCTAGCTGCTGTGAGGAAACCACTTAAGCCGATCAGAATCTAAATTTAGTCTTAAGAACGGCTTGATATGTTAAGTGCTAACATGTGTGCATGTGCATGACCTATTATTAGGATTATGTTGGATATATACGATATATACATATGACTGAATAAATAAAAAAGTATCTTAAACTTGGTTTCAGTTCAAGTAACTCAAAGATACATTCTAATTTAATTGAAAATTTATTTTTGTCACATATTTAGCTTATCGTTATATGCTTTCCGATAAATATACCCGCATTATTCAAGTTTCCAGAGTATAGCCACAAATGAATAAACATGACAGAGCCGAAAGCGAGCGCTGCTGACGATATGAGTTAGACAACGAGCACATCATATACGCAAGTCACATAAATAGAATAGAACAACAGCGTACAACAACCGACAACAGCAGAGGCCGAAAATACTTATATGATTAGCACAAGAAAGGATATCCGGCATTAGAATTAGTATAAAACGCACCGAACATTGTTGAGCTTTTGATTTACGCCCTCTACACATACAGTTGTATGTTGCCCCTGCAACACGTGCAGCAACATCTGGACTGACTTAGCTTAGTTGCGTTGCAAGCTGGGACTGAAATACAACCAAACATTTGGCACGCTTCAAGCTCGGACCAGGCGCACAGAGCGCCTAAAAGCATGCTCGCACGTAGTGTATCTGCTGCTGCGGCTGAACCTATGGGCCATGGTCATATCCACAGCCAGAGCCCCACGCAATGCCAAACTGTGTATGTATACTAATTACGGAGCGCAGACGAGCTACACGCAGAGCATGGCCGAAACTCGAGAGCCGCCCATCTCGCTAACTGGCCTCCAACCCACAAGTGTTACGTAAAAAGCTCATTAGGGCAACGAAATTGCCTCAGATTTAGCTGTGACTGCGTCAACGCCGTCGACGTCACGCAACTGTATATATCACAGTTATATTTACATATTTATACGTTTGTTGAGTTAGCTGTGCGCGTGACGTCACTAGAGCCAAGCCCCAAAACACTTGGCCAATCAGCGAACGCGAACGTGCCCCTCTTACTCACACACTCGCGAACCCGTTTACACAGATGCACAGATACATACATATACACTGCACACACACATACAGAGAGAGCTAAAATTTCAGTGCAGCTTTTCTAGTTGCTGTTGGCCCACGCAAATCACGCGATTTCTGTCAGTTCAAGTGCAGTTGTCTGAATTTCGCTGAACTAACACAACATCTTTTTTTCACTATGACCTACATTTGAACTTGTGATGAAACACGCGTCACACAATTCGATGTATTTTTGGTCGTTTTTTGTTTTAAATATAAAAATCGATAAGTTGCCCTCAGCCTGACTCCTGGTCGGTTCAGGTATTTACGCCTCCGTACGAGCAGCGGCTGAATTATTGTTGCACATGAATATGAAAACTTGTATTTTGCTGTTAAAATTGTTGAAATAATAATAATCGAAATGACCTAATTTAAATACGCAATTAAAAAAGAGAAACTCGTATTTCTGGATCCCCAAATATTTATGTTAATTATCATATACACATACTATAGATTTAATTATAAATATTTATATATCAAAACAATAATATAAACAAGAATTCGCATTTGAATTGTAACGTTCAAAGCTGAACTCTTGCGTGGCGTAAAAGCTCCTAGCAAAAGCTTTCAGTACAGTTTGAGGGCGTTACTGTGACTGCGCTGTAAGCAGTGCTACCCAAACTGTGGATCAGAAGCAATTCATGCCGAACTGTAACAATTTACGTGTTATTTTCTGCCCTAAACAAATTCATTTATTTAACAGCTGAAAACAGCAGCGCAAATATGTTTTTTCTCTTCAAATTAGATAAATAAAGAAATAAGTGTGATGTTTACCTATCCAACCAAGCGAAGCTGATTAAAAGAGCTTCTACTCAGAAAATGACGATAAGGCTCAACAAATCAGAAAGTCAACTACATTTGTAGCTGTCAGTACCTTGATCAAATCATAAACCAATATGTCCCTTAAATGTCAGAGTTTGTTGATTTTTCTGAAGATTAAATATTTGTTGGCAATAGAAACGAAATCAAGAGCCGACAATAAGACGCGCTCCGTAATCTTTTCAATTCTTATCAGCGCAACCAAAACATGCCACAGTGCAGCCAAATACTATCAATACTTGGCATATATATACATGTGTATATACATATGGATGCATATACACTTAGTATTTATGTACGTAAGCATAAGCTGTGAGATATTGCACTAATCATCGATGGCTTATCGCTGGTTTCCATGCCATATCGCATTATGTCATTCGGTGTTATATGCGCCTCTAAATCGCTTTATGGCCCTGTCGATATCAGTTATTCAGATATGGTGCGCCTATTTTCGGTTATTTATATGTCTGCTATACATATAATACATATGGATGGATGGTTATTATTTATGGAGTACATTGTTGATCTCGCACTTGACTGACAGCTCATATAGCGAGTGCTAAATACTCCGTCCATTCAGTAAAACGCGACATAAATACACGCCCACATATAGTAGGCGCACACGCGTACGTTAACAAGTAATTTCCTTATTAGATTCACACAAAATTGTGAATTAATATATGTAGTCCAACGGGAGAGCACTTACCTAGCTCGGAATTTATTAAAGCCAATTGAACACACTTTTGTTCTATTCAAAGTAATCTTTATAGCACTCGTGCTGAGATATACAAAAAAGAAAAAAGTAAATAAAATAAAATAAGAGTCATTGGGACCCTCAAGCAGTACAGATAAAAGAAGAGTGAGTCAAAAAGTTGAAGAATATCTGATAGTAAAGCTGAGTTTATGGCGACAGGGTATCTGTGAGTCCAGTCACTGAATATATACTTATTTGTTTATTTAAATATTCATTTAAAAAGTTTTTCAACTTGTAAGCGGTATCAGGGCTTTATAAGTAAATAATCTTGTGGTTTTTCCAGTACATAGGGCAGCATAATCCATAGATATTGATCATTAGCAACTATTATCGAGATTGGTCAAGCGTGACCTCATCCAAGTTGTTTTGCAAGGCACAATTTCTCAAGTTGAAGTTCATAGACCCAGTTCGTATTTGCTTAAGGAAGATTGTGGAACTCATAAGACACACACACACACAAGCATTTATATTGTTTTCATTCCATTTAATCTGCATATATGCTCAGCTATGTACTAATTTGAAGTGATTGCACTTAAGTCCAATTGCTCGAGCTCGCGAATTGTTTGGGCAGAGGCATGTCCAGCCCAAGAGGTGCCTGTGCAGCGTTATCACACGACATTGGCCTAACGTTGACAACAATAATAACTGACAACGACAAACGACAGCGACAACAACAGATCAGGCGGGTTATCACTGTCCCGGCGAGAGGCCCGTCTCCGGGATCTCAATTAAATTTAATACTTGCTCGATTTCATTTTTATTTTTTGCCTACTTTTCCTTGACGTGCTAAAAGCGCTGTGCCCCTATTTCTTGGAAAATGTTCAAAAGGTCTACCGTTCAAGCTGCGTTCAAAGTACGTTCGAGTGCATTATGATAAGCTTTTCCCAGTAGTAGTTAAATTCGCTGTTGATAACGAATCTAGACGATTTTAATAGTACTGCATATATGCCATAAAAGAAGATTAAATACTACATATATATAAACTATATATATATTATAGGAGAAGATTAAAAACGTGCGCCGCTAATGGCTAGCAGATAAGTCGATTCGGCATTGAATATTTTATATTAGACGATTTAAACACGTGCTCATCAATTTAGAAGAGATACGAAAAGTCGGAACTAGCCCTCCACTCGAAGGTTGTGCTCCCGTTTCAAGATCGACACTCAAGCCCAAGTAGCTGTTGAAACTAATTGCAATTATTAAGAAGTCTTCTGATAAGCTCGGATCCTTATACTTTGAAGTGTACAGTTAGCCATTGCTATCATATCGTATCATATCACTTTATAATCGCATTGTATTTTCCAATGTAATTGAAAGCTGTATATTAACTAACAACTGCCTTATCAATATGTCATTCTGGGTTTCATATATCGTTCAATTCTTATCTAAGTACAACTATCAAATGTTTATCAATGGCAGGTCTATAAAGGGATTACAAATTCAACAATACATTGTCTAATACCTAATTAGAAATTTCCTATTTTATTCAATGCAATTTATACTCCAGAGTTTAGGGTTATTTTTGATTAATTATGATGCTGACATTTGACTGTAAGACTTATATATATATATATATATATATATATATATATATATATATATTGATATATTCCTTTTTGAAACCCGTTTAGAGCCGGACTTAGTTATTGTTATTTGTAGCATTTGAAATCGGTTTGTCGTAATTAATTTTGCTTTAATCGTTATTTACGTTGTTGATTCGAACTTTAAACGATAATATATACTAATAGCATCCAACTTTCAGTTCTACAAAAACAGTTAGCTTATTGCGTGTTTTAGAACTGGCGTAAGTCGTGAAATCCCGCTAATTACATTTTCCATACGTTCATACGGATACGAATAATATTTTTAGGGCTTTTGTTCACTCAAAGAGTTGCTGGCTTATCAATATTGTTTGAAATGTTGCGTTGACTAATTGAATTATAATCACATTTTGAAAGTGATTTTTGGAGCTCTTGATTTAATTCCTTTTGAAGAAGAACAAGAAGCGTGCAGCAAGTACCGGAAACAGCAAATTTTATAATCGATTTCCAATCTGTTGCAAACAAAATATTGGAATAACGAAAATTTAAATTGAGAACGCAGAAACCAGCTTTTTCAGCACATGTCATGAACCGCTGATATTTTAAGAGCTCTCTCGGAAACAGATGTAAAAATAAACTTAAATTAATTTCGCAGGGTTTGCTTGTGCCTTTAAAAAATAAACATGGAAGTAACTTATGTGTTTACGAAAGATTGCAATTCAGTGGAGTAATTTATAAGTGTAATTAACAAAATCAAGTTGACTTTTCTACATTATTTATGCTTTTTATTTGCTCGTAATATTAGTTTAAATCATAAGAATTAGTGTAAGCGATTTAGTCGTTAGTGTGAACGAATGACTCTCACCTTTCGTTGGCTTTAAGTTTTCCGCTAAAAGAATCATACTTGATATATAAGCAACGCAAAATAATAACAACAATGCAGACACGTGACTTTCTTTCAGTAAACCATTATCGTCCGATTCGACATTTGTTTACATTTTAGTTCACGCTGCCCATTGTTTTACAATCAACTGTGATAACAATTACATTAGCGATGCTAATAAATAGGCAAATAAAAAAAGGAAGACTGGAAAATTTTGAAATTCCTACTCGAAAACCAAATACAGAATTTGCGCTATTTCCCATTTGTACAGCTGTTGACATATTTTGTCTGTGTTTAAAATAACTCTTCTTTATATATATATATATATTCTATATTTTATTTCCATAGGCAAAGCGTGGGTGTTGCTGTGTATCTGCTCCAATGGGGCTCATAGAAAAACTTTCATAAGAAATTCTTTTCGGTTCTCTTCCCAGCGGATAAACAATATTGAATGACGACATTTATATATATACATATATATATATACATATAAATATATCCAGCTACTTGTGAACTTGATTTTGGGAATCATAATGAATTTCGGTTGTATATACAAGTTTTTCTGGTGCTGTTGCCCTCAAGATACACTTGTGTATCTGAGTTTCATTGATTAAAAGTCAATCAAACCTGAACTTATGGCCAGGTGTAGTGAGTCAACGTGGCTAATGGCAAGTAACTGTAACTGCAACTGTATCTGTATCAGAGCTGGCGCAAGTGCAAGTGCAAAATTGTTTACTAATTGCCTGTGAAAATGACCTGACGTCATTTGGTTCAATAGTATGACAGCCATGCCCTGCGGCCAGCCCCATCGCTCCCACTCACTCTCACCTGTCATTTGCATAGTGCGCACGTGAGTTGCTTTTAGCGAATCATCGCAATGAGATTTCCCGCCCGCTGATAATTTTCGCAATTTGTTATTTTTCACAAAACGCAAATTTATATTTATATAAAACAAAAGCCGCCAAGTTCATTGAAATGCATTCGCATTTCCTACATGTGAGTTCCCTTATTGTAGGTGCATCGCTAATTACAGTTATTTATCTAATTCACACTGCGTTTCAGTTATTATTTATTGAGTTGTTGTTCGATTGCATGCTATGCATAAGGCGTCATTTAACTCGGAGAGTAAGTCATAAAACATGTTATCGAAACGATTTCATATCCATTTACCCAATTGGATCCGTGAAAGAAGCTCTGTACAGGTAGAACTACACGTACATGGGCATATGTTCGGTTCCATTCATTGCCAAGACTCGGCTGCTTATCAGTTTACCTCACTTTAATAAAAAATCTTGATTAAAACATTACGAAAATTTATAAGCCTTATCAAGCGACAGCGAAACGAAATTCAAATCAAAAATTGCTATAACATGTACACGAAACCCCAAAGTACGTGATTCTGTATCAGTTCAGGAAAGTAGAATTTCGTTTAAATCAAACGAAATACCATAAAAGTTAGCTTCGGCTTAACGTGCTGGGCATACGCACATATATTGCACAAGTATATAATGAAATAAATATATATATAGGTATCACTAAGCTGGGGAATTTTTTTTTTTTTTTTTGGTTAGGGAAACATCATTCTACTTAATTGCTTACTGGAATTCCAGACGGCAGATTCGAATAGTATTTGCCTATCTACGGCTTTCAAAGGTGGGAAATATGCGCAGTACCTTTTCGAAGAAAAGTAACTGTAGACATATAGCTGCATCTGCTTAGGTTTGAGATGTGATTTAGTTTGATTTGCTATATGTCGGATGATATTTGTTTTTATGTACTATATAGTGTCAGGCCATGTAGTTATGAATCAATTTGTTTTTGCCGTCGCGACGGGCACGTTCCATTGTCTGGGCAAAAATTTAAGCTGAGTTCAGCGATGTTTTCAAATTGGACCCTAGTGTAACACGCTGCCATTTCATACTGTTCAGTTGCAGTCTGCATGCAGCGCTTTATGGTTAGTAGTTAATGGCCATTGCTCATGGGGAACTTCTTACCAACATTAGGTTAAAAGAAAGTTATTGAATATAATCTCAGTATATGGATTTTTATTGGCTTTGTTTTTGCAATTGTGGATAGGGACTTAAGTATTGTTTTTTATTTGAAAATTTAGTTAAATGAAATACGTTTTCCAAAGCATAATTATTTTTCTATTTTAAGGGCTTTCTATTTGCTTTGGTAATCGTGGCGTAAAAGCTACTGTAAATTTGCTTAGTCGCTTGCTGCGCTGTATTTATCGCAATTCCCTTTTATCTCTGCTTGCATTAACGGAACAATTGTCTCATCTATTGTCCGGTATGCGTTAAGCACAGCCTGTCAAACTGTACGAATGCCGGCGAAAACTTACCGAAAAGAGAAAACAAAAACAAACACGAGCTCCCGCCGCTTGTAGTCAGCAGCTTCCAGCAGAAACTTTGAACTTGAGTCGTCCTTCCTGGAGGCTGGGTATGTGGTCCAGCACGCGGCGAAAAGAAAGTGCACGTAATTATATTAAAATATACAGCGCAGCGCAGACACAATTACAGTTCGCTTTTCGTAATTTCTTTTATTTCTACAAAACAGTTCACGAGGAGAACACAAGCAGAAACACACACATACGAAGCGCTATGTAATGGACATGGACATGGACAACGAAATCTGTTCTGGCTGCTGGTCTTTCGGCTCGTCGCCCGTTTAGTTACCGCGCGCGACGAATTCGCTAAAACAACTGATATCGTTGATATGGCGGGCGTCCGTTGTTGGGTAAGTAGCTCAACAGAATTTTACGGTGAGGCGACAGCGCACAGTGTGACAAACAGCCCAAGTCGACAGTGAATAACGAACGAAGCTTATCTATCACAGCATTCGTAGAAGCGAGCTTCCAGCTGTTTTTGCTTTGCCTGGGCTACGAAACTTAAACTTTTTATTTATATAAATATTTATTTAAAATTTTTATTTTTATAACATACGAACCACTGTGGACTCATTCGAAGGCAGAAGCTTTGATGCTGCCTGCGTCAAAGCGGGAAAATTACGTCTGCTTTTGTTTTTGTTAAACTTTGTTCTTATTTAATCCCAATGTTGGGCTTTAACTAATCGAATAATAAAATGTAGATTGAAAAGTGCGCATGACGTCAAATGTGGCATGGGGCAGGAAATTCAAGTTGTGAAATTTTCGTCATACCATTGTACAAGGATGTGTGAATATGTGTGGGCTAGAATGACTAAACATAGCCATGAATACATGTGTGTGTGTGTGTGTGTGTGTGTGCAGGGATGCTGTGGCAGACGCTTTGCTTTGAGTGTCCTTGGCAAAGGACGCTCTTATATTTCGTTAAAGCTTACGCAAGAAGCGTAAGCTTCGCACGTGTGGAGCAATTGCGAATTTTTGACGAGACAAGGATAAAGGGCATCATGTTATGGATAGACAAATTGCTTTTGAGAATATTTGTTTATATTGACTCCTATGTAAGGGTTTTATGGCTTGTAATTGGCGATTAAAAATGAAATGACCACATATTATTGTACAAGGACTTGTATGATTATGTGCTATGGTAATCCGATCTGATTAACACTTATTGCCTGAAATAGAAACAAACCATTAAAAATAATAGAAATTACATTAATTTGGTGTCACCACAGCTCTTTCACTAATGCCAATGATTCCGGCTTTTTACTTTAGCTTTTCTAATTCTTATTACCTACTTTAAAAAGTTGAGTTACCAGGTAAATATAGCATAAAATTTATTGGTTCGTTATTACATTAAAAGCCATTTTAGCAACATTTGTTTGGTGTCTTTACATAATGTGCATTATGTATTCAGTATATTTGTGTACATACTTAATTTCCTCACATTACATTCTAATTGTTAAAATAATTGAAACGGTAGTTCTTTGTTGTTGTTGTAGTTGTAATAATTGTTGTTTCAGAGTAGCTTAAATTAACTACAAGTTCCTAGGTTTAGAAAACTGGTCTCATTTCTGTGATTGCAACAATCACATTTTTGGTTAACATGTCACTTGGCGCTCATTCCTTACCACTAGGCATACAATAGTCGTAACTTAGTTAAAGCCTTAAATTGTTCTTTTTTTGTTAACGCCTGCGATTTACTGTGCCTTGGCTGCATTCGGATCCAAAGGGTCGTCGGTAAAACCACAAAATGTCCATTTTGACTGCTCAGACTTGAAAAGATTTGTATATTTTGTGAGTATATGGGCTAGGTCATCGTTGCTCTTTAACTCAAGTGACTTGGGCAACATTCCACGTAAGTAGCTGGAAATGCTGTCTATGTCCACCCCATGGGGATGCAGTACCAAATAGGCGGACGTCAACGCAATTATTTTCGCTTCAAACAGAGCCAGCGACATTAACTCGCTCTGCAAAAGAGAATACAAATTTTATTGCAATGAAATACCTATTAAATTCCATTTCGACTCACCTTTTGTATGGCCAATGATCCATCATTTGTTTGGACTACCGTTTCCACAGTATCAGACTTTTCCCTTTCATGGGCTTTGGGCAATTCATTGGCATTATCAGTAGCTTTCATTGGTTGTGAGGCTGCTTCCAGCTTCTCGTCATCCTCGATCTCATGAATTTCGACAACGCCGCTCTGATGCTCGATAATGCGTACATCATCGTCCACCTTATCAATATCTATAATTTCTAATTCTATTGCAACTTCTTTTTTTGCAGCTGCTCTGAGATCATCAGCGTTTCTACTGCACGAGTCTCCGCTGCTGTATTCGGGATTTGAAGAAACCGAAGCATTGGTGCTGTATGCTTCCCTGTCTTTTAGCTTATCCGCAGTCTCCTTTATTTTTGTCTTAAGTAGCAGCTGTTTTACGCCCGCCTCTTTGAGATTCCGTTCCAGCTGCTCAATGGTTTTACAGTCTTTTTGCTCGCGCAGCTTCGTTTGCAACAACTGTGTCTGCATGTTGCGTATTGTCTCTTGCAACACCTTGATTTGCTTTTCGCGCTGCAGACAGTCGCTGCGCTCCACTGACATCTCATTACGAATGGCCTCTAATTGACAACGTAGCGAGTCATTCTCATCCTGCAATTTAAATTCGTGAATCCATTAAAGCCACAATATAATATATGAATCAATAATGCCAGCTTACTTTTAGTCCATCACTATCGTAGCGAGTGCGTTTGCTGCGCTTCTCATACTCGCGTTCGTCATCTGAGATTTCCATTTCATCATCGTCGATTTGGATCGTGCGCAGTTCCTGCATGGCATTTCAAAGTGTTTGATTTGATCGTTAAATAGGTATAAAATACAGTTGGTCACATATGTTGTTGCATAACCAGTGTTTACGATGGTAATTTCTATAGCCTAGATATTATAATTTGTTTGTATATTGAAAATGCATCATACAATTCTCATTTGGCTCTTCGCTCTGTTTCGGTCCGCTACTTACCTCGCCACATTCAAAAAGTTCTGTTCATTTTAATTGTTTTTATTATGTTTCTGTGTACTTATTATTGCATGTAACATGTTAAATGCTGCACAATGAGTTTTATCATAATATGTTTAGGTTTTACTGTTTACCAATGCAAACGCACAGCCAGTCGAACTCAGTAAGTGCCTTAGAAACTTGCAAATTTTAGCTATAAATGAATTATTTGTGTCTCAAAATATTCGCAAATTGAATAGATATTACACAAGTTCCTTGGCATTCGGCTACAAGTTACGTTTAGATTTAATTAGAAATCGAAAGCTTGTCGAAAACGTTATGCAAATGGTTAGTTAATTTATCATTGATAAAGAAAGAAATGTTGCTATCAATTGTGCCAAATTTAAATATTATAAATATAATTCTTAAGTATGAAAAGCAGATGAGAGTACTTGATAAACCAGAAGAAGGGAAACTGTTCCATGAAATCATAAAATATCTATGATTTAATATATTATATTAGACAACGATATCGAATTTGAAACATAAGTAGTTTGGGGAACAGTTTTCCTTGATTGCAATTTCAATTATTTACAAAAATAATACATTTGATTCTACATATTAATGGTAAATAAACATATAGAGACTAAATAACAACAAAATTATAAACATGACGTCAATACAAAGGCGAGTTTTGAGAGGAATTTATAGGGAGAGGTACGAGGAATATGATTATCAAATTAAGGTGTTAAAAAATTCGAGAGTCAATCGATCGAATTATCAAGAATTTAATTAAAATGAACAATGCAAACAATACAACATGAATGAATAAGTTTCAAGTTGGAAAGCAATATGAGAATGTGTACAGAAGCCAACATGCAGAACAGATACAAAGGCGTGATAACAAAGATACTAATTAAGACTAGTAATACTGACAGAGCAATAAGAACAGGCACGAATACCACATGTAGTATGTGTTTAAAACGATATCTTCATCAGCTGAACTTGCCGTAATACATTCTTTGAACAATTTTGTACGTACCGTCGCTAATTTCTTCCATTGGTCGATGTTTTTTCTTTGGGCTTTGGTGAAATGGTCCCAAACCTTCTTGTGACTAGCGGCATTGAACACTTTTTCAATCTGAGTGACTGAACAATAATGCAATAATATATAATAATATTAAGGGAGGACAGAGGGTAGATATTTTTTTTGGGTTTTGTTTGGTTTGATTCTTCACCGTTTAACTAGTCTGTGGTTTCTAACAAAATCAATGGAAAATAATAAGTAGAACCAAACTACTTGAGAGTCCCTCGTATAACATAACATAATATATTGTATAGTTTATATATAGTACAGTCTAAAAATATTGTACAACAGCTTGTTACCTACATAGGTTTATATATATGTATATATTCAAAGACTTCGATTGCAGTTAGTTGTTAGTTGTTTTCTACAGACAGCCAGAGAGGCGGTTGGTGTCTGGTCCGAGGACTTTATCGTATATGTCTGTTTGGTTTACAAACCTTTGGCCTGGGCTTACACTGCACATATATCTATTCATATGTCCAGTCTTCAGACTTGGCGTACAGTCAGATACAGTAGAATGAGCTACTGCACAGTGGCTTAAAAAAACGATCGCTCTCGTTGCACTTACTAGTAAAGAAACATACGTTAAATGATTACGGACTAAGCTTTAAAGGTTTTTTTGTACTATTAACTATAACAGAATTAAATAATGCAAAGCTGTTTGCACTGGCATTAAAATTCGATAAAAGTGAAAGTCGTGAAAGTTTTAACGATAGAACCAGGTCATGTTCTGTTTCAATCTATTAATCATCTTAATTTGATCGCATTGCAATCGAGTTTCGGCCACTGTGCAGCACTGGTGTGACTGAGCTTTTACCTGCAGCTGCTGCTTCTTCTGTTTGCTCCTTCGCCTTGTATTTGGTCTTGTACTTTGAGAGCAAATTTTAGACTGTGAATTGGTTTAATTTTCGCTTTTGAGAGAACGATGACTATATTGCTAGATAGTGTGGGTGTGTAAGCGTATGTGTCTGTTTAAGTGTGTTTTGTATTCGATTGATTGTTCATGATACAGAGGCTAGACGCTAACCGGGGCGCAACGAAAACAAAACAAATTGAAAAGGAGCGCACCTAAAACCCATCTAAAACTACAACCTAGGACTTTCGTAATGTGCCACTTACATTGGGTTGACATGGTGCCCATTTGTTTGCGATAACATTCACGCGCTTTGCGCAGATCCTCCTCGAGCTGCTGCTTGTCCGTATGCAGACGCCGCACGTGCGCATGCGTGCTTTGGATCATGGAGTAAAAGACGTTCGCATTGCGCTTCGTGCAGTCGCCACGTTCCAGCCAAGCGGTAATTGTTTGGATGGCCTTCACGAACGTTTCATTGTTGCGCAGATGCTCCGCCACTGCGGTGGCCTCGTGATCCGTATAATGTGGTATTGGTGGCGGCGATTGCGAACGCATGCGATCCAGCGACATGCGTTCCCGATGGCGTTGCTCCCTCTGTAATTGACGCTGCTTACATTCGTAGTCGTATTGATCATCTCGCGCCTGGGCGTAGTCCACATGCAGTCGCCCAAAATTGGGCGGCTCATTTTGGTTTGAGATGCGTAGTCGGTAGCCCGACAAGTAAATGGCACGATCTATGGCTGTCTCATGGCGATAGCGTATATGGCAAAAGTTCTTCTTGGACATGCGTAGTGTGGTGATCTCGCCACACGACTCAAAAATCTCTCGAATGACGTCTTCTGTAATGTTCTCTGGCAAGCCACCCACAAACACAGTCCGACAGCCTGGTGGACGTTCGCGAATGGTCGGCGGCGGTGCATTCGGGTTGGGTGGAAACAATATGCAGTTCTTGGTCTTTATCACCTCTTTTAAGCCAGCAGCACTGCTTGTGCCATCTATAGGAGCATTAAAAAAATATATTAGACTAGAAACGAAATAGAATATAATTGAATACTTGCCAGCTGCTAGAGTACCATCCATACCCGGCCCTGCAACATCGGATGGCATGCCAGCAACTGTCGTTGCGGCCACGTAGCCAGCAGCAGCATAGTTATGCTGCATTTGTTGCATTGCCGCCATCATCGCCGAGTGATCGAGCAGCATTTGGGCATTAGCATTCGGTGCATTGGCTGATGAAGATGTTGTTCCACTCGGCGTAGTCGCTGCCACAGCAGCTGCAGCTGCAGCACTCTGTGCGGTAGGAAAGTACAAGTAGCCGGGTGGAGTATGCATCAGACCATTCAAATAAAGTTGCTGTGCCTCCGGCAGCGACAGACCTGAGCCTGGCAATTTGTCCACCGGTTTTACAGCTGTCATGGTATCCGCGTTCTCTGGGTCGTTGTCATTTTCCAAGTCCATAGGAGCACTGCCCTGTGTGTGGTGCTGCTTTAATTTGCTGCTTTTTGTTTTGTTATTTGCTGTGGCGGTTGTTTGTGCCGGTGCGCCACTGTTGTTTGCTGTTGTGGGCGTGGTAACGCCAACCGCGCCGGTCGTAATGGCAGCAGCCAATTGATTAATAAAATTTGGATGGCTTTGCAAGTTGACGCCATTTGGCATGCTCCCAAAAACTGGCACTATAACGTAAAAGTCGAAAACGTTATGTGTAACCGGCAGTAGAACAGGCCGATATGAGGAAAGAAAGAAAAAAAAAATACAAATAAAAGACAGCTGTTTATCAGACACGAACTAAACAGTAAAGCAAACAACGCAATAGGTAAGTACACAAAGCGTAACGTGATAGGTGGTTTGGTATTTTTTTCTATTATGTGTTCTGACTTGTGGTCTGCTCTCTATTTTACAAATAAGAAACGCGTTTGACCAAACACCACGATAATTTAACTGGCTATGCATTCATTTATGGTAAACTACATAAAAAAGCAGTGACTTACACATGTTATCAGCCAAATTTGCATAATTAAACGCCATTCGAAAATTGTTTCATATAAACTACACGAAAAATACCATTTTTAGTATTAGAGTAACCATTTAGTTACGTTTTGTTATAGTTGAACACGATTTCCACGCGGTCTGCATTGTGAAAGCAATACGTATGATTTTCCAATCATCTAAGGCTATTTTTAAGCAATTGATTTGTGTTATGAAAATAGTTTAACAAAATTTTGTCTCCGGCTGTGCCGTGTGGAGGTGAAGCAGTTTTCTTTTATTGACATGCAGGGCTGCAGTAAATAATTCCATTTCCAAAATGTGGTATTTTTTAGGAGTTCCAATTCGGCACCGCCACACTTGTGTACACACTGTTCATGATTCATCAGCTGTCGTTAATTCGAGAAAGTTTAGATTGAAAACAACAGGAAAACACAACGCAGTTTACACTAAATCTTTGAAATCTTTGAGTAAATTGTTAAAAAATCTTTTCAAAATGTCGATCAATACGGCACACGCCAATAACGGTGTGCTGATACATGCGGGAGAGTAGTAAGTAAAAGTGCAATGCGAACGTTTGTTATGGCTTTTGCAAGTGAACACTGACGTCATATAAAATTGCTATTTACTATATTTATATTATATATTTGTATTGTTTTATCTATTAAACGTTACCTTTTTATTGCCCATCGGAATTATAAAAAAAGAATGCACTCATGTAATTAATTATAAAATATATGATATGAACAAAGCAGTAAGAATTTCTTACTAAGAAATATGCGATAACTTAACGAAAATATTTGCCGGAACACGGGTTTTGACGTGGGTTTCGCCATGTTGTGGAAACCCCAACAGCTGTAAACAATTAAAAATAATATTCAGCTGTTATTAAAAAATTCCCATAGCTAACCTAATTGCTGTCCTTTCCTATAGCATTCTGCTGCACAGCGACAGCGTGTCAATGGATTTTTCTGGCCAGGATAATGACCTGTTCAGAAGCTCCAAGCAAGGACGAGTTTATTTGACATCTCATAGAATGATCTTCAATAGTAAGAAACCCAGTGATGTAATGCAATCGTTTAGTGCACCGTTTGTAGCTCTATCGGATGTAAGTATAACATTGAATTACCTCTCTTCATCAGGCACATATTAATCTATATCTAATTGTATTTTAGGTTGAAATCGAGCAGCCCGTTTTTGGAGCCAACTACATTAAGGGCAAGGTCCGTGCCCAGCCCAACGGCAATTATGTGGGCGAGGTGAAGTTCAAGCTATACTTCAAGTCAGGCGGAGCCATAGAGTATGGCCAAGCCTTGTTGCGCGCTGCTAAGACCGCTCAAAGCAACTTTCATCGTGGCGGTCTTGCTGGCGATGATCCGCCACCATATGCACCAGCTGGTGCCTGGCATGAGGCTCCACCACCGGCCTACCAGCCACCACCAGGCTATTATGGTTGGTTGCCGCAGCATGATGCCTTCAGTGGACCGGCACCGAACACTGTGTTTATAAGTGACAATCCACCGCCGTATCCGGGCATTAGTAAGTCTGGTTTAACAGCTTTTCGCCTTTTCATACTCGGCTTTTGTTTTTGTATAATCGATGCGCTTGCATTTTAATTGGCCAAAAAGTTGCATGTGTATGAGCAACGAGCACACGCTTTTTCTAACATTGAAGCATCTTTGCACAATCCATCTCTTTCTGTATCTTTATTAGCACCACCAAACCAACCAGCACCACGTCCGCCACAGCAGCAGGAGCAGCAAACTGATCCCACTTGGTACGGTTTTTCAGCACCACCAGATCAGCAGCCGCCGCCGCAGCAGCAGCCTGGCTATGGATCACAAGGTGGTTGGGGTGGCGGCTATCCACAGCCGCCTCCGTACGCAGCCTGTAGGCCGGACATTCCGCCATCTCAGCCTTATAGTGGACCGCCACCCGTAGTTCCCTATGGAGGCTTCAATCCAAATATACCTGGCGGTTTTATGCAACCAGGTTTTATGCCGCAACAGCAACCCGGGGGTTATCCTGGCTCTGCTCCACCACAGCAACCCGGGGGTTATCCAGGCTCTGGTCCCCCACAACAACCAAACGGTTATCCGGCCTCTGCTCCACAGCAGCCTGCAGGAAATAGTTCCACAGCCATGTCTGCTGCCAGTGCTGGAGGAAGTAGCGCTACAGCTAATTTTATGGGCTTCAGCCTGCCACCTGGAAGTGAGTATTTGACTTAGATCTCCATCATTCATTTTATTATTGTTGTCGATACTAATTGATCACGCCTCACAGCATAAATTTGGACTTCTGTCTCACTGAACAACTTGTCAATATAAGAAAAATGTTATAAATTAAACATTCAATGGTTGGTTATCTTTTAAGTTTATCAATTGGATTTAAAAACATTATTTGAGTGGGATACGAAGACAAGCTGAAATTGATTGTAATCTTTCTAATGGCTCCTTAGTTACCCTATTATTTCTTGTAGCCTTATCCCTTCATTCTATTGTTGTTCGTAATTAATACGCAGAAATCTAACAAGTTACTAAACTCAAACACACATTGTCAATTTGGCATCTGAAACAATTTTATTTCTTTACCTATTCCACAGTGTAAACTGCAAAACTACTTAATCGCAAAGCAAAGCAAAACAAAGCAAACAAGTAAGATTTCGTAATGCTTATTTTCATTTACACATAACTTAATTTCGGTTGCTTAAATTCTCCAACAAAAGCCGAGCCGTAGTTTCGCCACTTAAGCTTGGTTTTAGTAACTTGCATAACGGTTTCTTCTTTCTTTTTTGATTTTTCCATGCAAACTTTGCAGGAACCAGCAGCACGCAATATTATTATTATCCCAATTGTTATCCAGTTGCAAGAACCCTGTGTTTTATACCAATACCAGTTATATATCCATAAAGAGGACTGTAAGACATTACTGTTTTCTACAAATTACATTTTCTGTATTTTGCAATAAAAAACAAAAAAAAAAAAAACAAAATATTAATCGCTAACTAATCAACGCAGATTCCAAAGAAGCCGAGGCCGCTGCTAGTGCTTATAATACACCGTATAATCAAGGCGGACCCCGTGGACCCCCAGGACCCAACGATATGCCGCCATCATATGATGTGTGTATCCGATATATTCGATATATTTTTCATTAAACCAGATTAAAATTTAATACAATTTTTTCGCTTTGCAGAACTTGCCACCCAGCTACAGTGATGCCTCGAGGAAGAAACAATAAAACAAGCTTGTCTATATTCAAATGATATATATTTTACAAAGCAGACCAAAAGAAAACGGCTCATTCCGATTAGTTTAACACAGAAATATTGCGTAGTTTTTATCTCTCACATCTTTTGATTGAGGTCTGTTACGGTATGTAAATTAACACACACAGAATTATTTGAGTAATTTAAGCATTGCTTAGAATAGTATTTCCATGATGAAAGTAAAACGAAATCATTTTGCAATGCGATAACAATTCAATTGGCGTATTTTTTATTATATTTTGAAACGCCTTGAAGTCGCAAGATGTATCGAAAAATAATGAAAGTATCATGTTGGCTGATGTTGTTTATATTATATATTTTTAGTAGACACATTTAATATTTGTTCAATGTGAAGTCACAAGATTACTGCTATATTTGTTTTATTTTTGTTGTTATTTCATTACTATTGTTAATGTAATTATTAACATAAATACATATGCATAAACGAAAACTACTATTGTTATATCCAAGTAATACAAATAAACATTTTTTAATGGACTAAATATATTATTTTATTGAAATGAATTGTGATTGCGAGGCGTAGTCTTCCATCTGTGATGTATCGTAACTTCAAAGCCAGCCACTGTTCCAGCAAACTGAGGAATATAAAAGTATTACTAATCAAATAAGTTTTGAGAGGTGGCAAAAGGTTGGCTTCTCAGATTTATCAGACACTTTATGGATATTTATCGTTGTCTTAAGGCCACAGAATCACGCAACATTAACGATGACTTGCACGATAGCCAGCGACAAGTGCGGGATATCGTTCAAGTTGCAAACTTCTGCCCCACATCTCTAATAGTAAGAGTTTCACTGTTTTTCAAATTAACTTTCAATCATAATTATATATTTAAGGTTTCTTTATTATACGCCAAGTAAGCTTATATTTTAAATAGAACAACGCGACGTCGCTTTTGCTTTGAGTAGTAAGAAAGAGCCCAAGCTGAGTTCTGGGAAAAATATTTGTCTTTTTACTATTTAAAGCAACGTTAATACGGCGGGATATTCTGTACTTTTATAGAAAAAGTATTTGTTATATGTAATTTTCCATTTGTGTACTTCAGTAATAATAAATTTTTTTTTTTAAAGTTAGTTTTCCGTTGACTTTGGGTTCCAGAATCCCGCAACATTAACGATGACTTGCACGGTAGCCAGCGACAAGTGCGGGATATCGTTCAAGTTGCAGACTTCTGGCCCATATTTGTAGTGGCGTTAAACTTTAACTATGTATTAACTATAGGTTAAACAATCTTATAGATATATGTCAGCTAAGCTGAGATTTCCAATAGACCAACGCGCTGCCGCTTTTGCTTCCAGAGAAAACATGTAGAATTAAATGGTTTTATAAGCTGGGTTTTCCATATTTATCTGAACTATCTATAAGTCTTTTGTTAATGACCATTTTCAGTTGTGTTTTAGGTCACAGAATCTGGCAACATTAACGATGACTTGCACGATAGCCAGCGACAAGTGCGGGATATCGTTTAAGTTGCAGAATTCTTGCCTATATTTACATATTATAAAACAGTTTCACTGACTCCAAAATTTACTATCAATCATGATTATATTATTATTGTTTTGTTGTAGGTCAGCTAAGCTTTTGTTTTAAACAGAAAATCGCGCCGTCGCGTTTGCTTCGAGTAGTAGAAAAGAGCCCAAGCTGAGTTCTGGGAAAAATGTTTGTCTTTTTACTATTTAAAGCAACGTTAGATACGGCGGGATATTGTGTTCTTTCAGAGAAAATATATTAATTTATTTTTATTTCTAACTTCAGGTTGGGCTTAAGATCACAGAATCTGGCAACATTAACGATGACTTGCACGATAGCCAGCAACAAGTGCGGGATATCGTTTAAGTTGCAAACTTCAGCGTCATTTTTGTAATATTTGAGCTTAACTATCCTTATTGTCGTTTATGCTTTGAGTAGTGGAAAAGAGCCCAAGCTGAAGTGTGGGAAAATATTGATCTTTTTACTATTCAGTACCTTCATTTAAAAAGTCTCCTTTCTTTTTAAATTTTCACTTCAGGCACAAGGATGCATACCCAGGTATATAGCTGCATTTGCAAGTACATAGATGCATCTGAGGTACATATGTATGTAATTGCAGAAGTATATGCAGCTGTGTATCTGTCCATCAACCCTTCTAACAGGTAAATTCGTATGTATCCAAATTTCAGGTGGATGTTCTTCAGATACATACGAATCTATATACTGATTGTCAAGGGATGTTTGGGTACATACGAATCTATATACTCATTTTCAAGCAGATACACGCAAATGAGAAATGGTCTGAGTGAAAGCAGTTTTCTATGTCTGCATCGAGTGTCACTCGAATTGCGTTTTCTTACCTGTTGTTAGCCGTGCTAGTATATTGATTACCTGTTTTACCTATGTTAACAAAATGTCAGCTGAATCGAATCGAGTAGCTCGATATCTATGAATCTGTCAATAAATATAAAAATAAATTGAAAATTAATTTAAAGTTTAAATATTTGAAATTAAAATTATAATCTTTAATAATTTTTTATTATATATATATGCACATAAATTTAGTTTTTAAATGGAGTAGAAATAAATACAAAATATGCAAATTATTTAATATTTAAATTATTAAAGAATTGATTTATTAATAATTCTTATAATTAATTTTCATCAAATTTATTAGCAATGGAAGTTAATTGAAAATGGGCAAAGAAAATTGTATATTCATAATAGTATAATAAATTTAAAAATAATTAAAAATTTATCAATCTTTATAGAAACTATATACTGTAGTAGTTTTTCAGTGTTATACATACACAAGTCTGAGGTGGTTTTTGAGTAGAGTCCAGGAGCGATGCCGACCGGCCAGTCCGACGACCAAAGGATATGTGATTGCAAGTCTGCGCTGCATGGAAAATCAATCATACGCCACGTACGTAGTGGCCAGTGCGCAGGACGTGGTGAGCTGTGGTGAAAGACCTGCTGGAACTTCTGCTGGCAACGGATGGCGATTTAGTTGTGCATGCCTAGCGCACGATGGCGGCTTGTTTTATTCGAAAAATAGTCAATAAAAAACAGATGTGAGACATCAGCAACAGAAAGAAGTGTATTTAAGTGTGCTAATATAAATATATAGTATTTTCGATGAAGTAATTAGAGCAAAGCAGAGCCAAGAACAGATTTGTTTGTGCAACATTTGAATTGCAATCGATTGGCAGGCTGAGTGCAATTTATTGGAGCAACAACTTGCGCCTGCTGTTTATCGATTTGCGCTGGCCGAAAAGGGACTGACGAGAGGGCACCCTGTATCAGTGCGTATGACGAACTCTCAGCGTTTGGTACTCCCTTCGCTGCAGGCGTGTCGACTCGAGCGCATAAATTATGCAAAAGTCAATTGCATTGCGATACATCTAAATTGAAAACTAAAAAAAAAAAGAAAACAACAACAACAGTATCAGTAAATCGACGGCAACAATAGTTGCGGAATAAAACAAAGGAAGAAACAACAGTGAAATGGACGTGGGCGCACAAGACACCACATACGAGCCCCTCGAGGGCCGCAGCGGTCGTGGCTCGGGCTCTGGCTCTGGCATGAGGCATCCAACGAGCATCGATAGTCCCGAGTATGATACACGCGCCCCCAAGGACCAACGGCATGCCGTCTATCTGGCACTGCTTGCAGCGGGCATAGGATTTGTTTTGCCGTACAATAGGTGAGTGCAAAGCCAACATGCAAATGAGAAAGGGAAAGCAGATTGGGAACGTGAGTGGGAATGCGAATGTGAATGGGACTGCGCCTGAATAGGCGCTGTGTGAATGGGCCTTAGAAGGGACAAAGATTGATTACGAGCGATTATCGCAGTCAGAGCTGACAGCGACTTAAATTATGCAGTCGAATAGTAATTTATTAGGCTTAATTCCTGCTCGTACATGAGGCTGCACAAATGTTGCTGACGAATTCTTTTTATTTGTCTAATAACACATACTTCTTATGTAGTTCGTCTATATACATATATTATTGAATTTAATTATTATATAATTTAATGGCTATTTTATTTATATATTTATTTAATATATTTTTAATTTTATTTATATTATTTTAATATTTATTATAATCAATAAATATTTATTTGTATTTAAATATTTATTCATATTTATTTTATACATATATTCTTTTTCTAATGGCTGCATTATTTTAATATTTTTTTAATATATTTGTAATTTCTATTAATATAATTTAATTATTTATTTTTAATTAAGTATTTTTTATTCTTATTAAATATTTTTTATTTTATTAATATAATTTTATTATTTATTTTTATTTAAATATTATTTATTCTTAGTTATTTTCAACAATTAATTTTTAATTACCTCCACTTTAAATATATATAATCACAAATATAAATATAATATAATACCAAATTATAATTTGCAATACAATATACTCTTAAAATAATTCAAATTAAGTTATTTTTTATATATTTATTATTCCTAAACATGTTTAACTTATATTAATTATTATATTAATTAAAATCTTCATATATCTGTTTTTAGTTTCATTATTGCTGCGGACTATTGGCAAGGGCGCTTTCCAGGGCGTCCCGTGGCTCTGGACATGTCCATGACGTACATCTTTGTGGCCTTCATCACGGTCCTGTTTAACAACATTGTGCTCTCGCTGGCACCATTCCAGACGCGCGTGCTCTTCGGCTACATGGTGTCCTTTACCACATTGATCTTTGTGGCCGTCTGCGAAGTGGCCTGGCACATGTTCGCCACGAATACGGCGTATGTCGTCAACATGTCTGCCGTGGCGCTGACGGCCATTGGCTGCACTGTGCAGCAGTCCAGCTTCTACGGATTCGCCTCGATGTTGCCCAAGCAGTACACTCAGGCTGTCATGGCTGGCGAGAGCATCGCCGGATTCCTGGTGTCTTCCAATCGCGTGGTTACCAAGTTGCTCATCAACAACGATCGCGTCTCGACGGTCATCTTCTTTCTGACCTCCACGCTGTACATACTCTTCAGTTACCTGCTGCACCTGGCCACCATCAACTCGCCCTTTGTGCGCTTCCACGTGGAGGCCTGCTCCAAGATAGTCCTGCGACCGGATGACGTAAGTGACAAAGATCTTTGTAGTCTTCAGCTTATTCATAGATTCTGTTTGTAGCAAGAGATCGATGGGGCCACCACCAGCACCAAGTACGGCGTACTCTCCATGGACGGCACTACGACAACCACATCAGCTGGGCCCCATCATTCCACTGCGAACACCACCAATACGTTGAGCTTCAGCAATCCTGTGTATGAGCTGTCCAATCCCACGGCTGGCGAGAGCATCATCGAGGGCTTGGGCCAGATGCCCGAGTTGCCAGGCACGCCGCATGAGCCGGCGACGCCCACAACGGTGGCCTTCAAGGTGGAGCATGTGATCACGCCGCGTCGCTGCCGACCCAGCAAGATGGGCGACATACGTGAGGGATTCGTAATGCGCTGGCGCGTAGCCCAGGTCATCTATCCGTACATGGTGTGCATCGCTCTGGCCTACTGCGTCACGCTTTCCCTCTATCCGGGCATCGAGGTGGAGGTCAACTCGTGCTCCCTGCGCACCTGGATGCCAGTCCTGCTGATGTTCTGCTTCAACACTTCGGACGTGATCGGCAAGATACTGGCAGCCAGTCCATATCCCTGGTCTCGTCGCCAGCTGATTCTGCTATCCGGATTACGTATTGTCCTGGTGCCGATGTTTCTGCTCTGCTGTGCGCCGCGACATCGCCCGATCATCTCCGGCGAGACGGCGCCCTTCCTCTTCACCATCGCGCTGGGCATCAGCAACGGACTGGCTGGCAGCCTGCCAATGATGCTGGCTCCGGCCAAGGTGCCGGGCACCCTCAAGGAAGTCACGGGCAACATAATGACTCTCTCCTACAACATCGGACTCACGGCGGGATCGCTGATTGGCTACTTCTTCGAGAATATGCTGGGCCCGCAGCTGGAGAACCCCTGCCCCATGTATCCGTATTCGCCGCCCGCCGTAATGCTGGATCACTACCACGGCCATCTGCCGCCGCTGCTGCCCACCACCAGCTCGACGCTGACAATGAACACGACCCTCGCCCCACTCTTGCTCAACACCACAATGGCCAGCATCGGTAGCACGGAGACTAGCTCCACCAGCACCGTGTCCGTGCCCGCCCTGGCCACGGTGATTACAACCACGGCTCTGGCCCTCTACAGCACCGTGGCTAGCACCAGCTCGGAGCTGATCAATGCAACGGTCACCACGATGCTGTCGGCGGTCTCTTCATCGGTGGGCGATATGAGCGGAGAGCTCGGAGGCAGCACAACAGATCCACAAACGCCCGAGGCGCTGCTGCAGGAGATCTAAGCTTCGACTCTGGTCAAAATATACATAAAAGTATCTTCAAGATACATTTTAAACAACCCTTGGATCTTAGACGATCTTTAAATGACACGACCGATAAGATATATATATAAATATACGAGTGAGGTCTGATAGCGAAAATATCAATTATTATAAATGATATGGGTCGACAACTTATCAGACTACCCTCGTATATAAGCAGTGCAAGTGGGAACGAAAGGAGCTAAAGCTCTACTTTGGCATACGGATCAGATCGTAACAGCTATATAAAAGTAAATATATACATAGAAAATAGTAAATCTATCAACTTATCTTCAGTACTTGTCTCAAATACTCGTACCGCGCTAATATCTACAAACTTTGATCATTTTGTTATAACTATTATCCTCCAGTTAAGTGCTATAATATTTCAAGTTGATTTCGAGTTAGGTAAGAAAGCACAGTTAGATAAGCCAATTCTATATGTGAGTGTGTATGAGTGTTTAAGTCTATATGTGTGTGTGTTTCTATGTGTGTATATAAGTATATATATGCGTATATAGATATATATATAAATTAGGTTATGGATAAACACGGATAAACATGGATAAATGCGGCAGAAATGCATGTTGTTGGTTACAGATCAAGAATATTTTTATAAAGGACGCTAGATATAATTGTTGTGAGCATGGCACATATAGATTTATATATATATATAGTATACATATATATATCAATATATGATATATATGTTATTAATATATAAACAGTTATGGGGAATGCAGTGCTTGGCCGCATTTTACCTCAAGGACTCAACAGTTCGAATTTGTTTTGCTACAAAAATCTGTTAATTTGATGATTTATGATTTATGATTGATGATTGATGATGTATTAGTAAATGTTAGCTCTTTTGCGAGTGCTAAACTTAACAGCTCTAATAACACTCTAAAAAACACTCGAACTTTGAAGCTAGTTATAGAGAATCCGTTCCAAAATAGTAACAAATTTCTATATGTATCCACAAAATATACATATATATATAAAGATATGTGTCTGTATGTGTGTTAATATTGATGTGTACATAAGTATATATTACGGCCTTAGTCTGGTTAGCTATTCGGTTGCAATTCTATTTGAGATTGAAGTGAAATTATCAATAATATTTTAGCCAAATTTTTAGCAACAATATTTTTGACTATAATAAAGTGCGTTTAACTGTAAGAATTACAATGCATATGTATGTTAAAGAGAAATTTTACTAAATTTCGGACATAGAAGAAAAATAAAATGATATAAAAAAAAATATATATATATAAATATCTATTTCTATTTTTAAATTAATTTCTTATATATTTTTATTTTGCATATATTTTTAAAATAAAATAAAATAGTATTTTTCATTAATAATATATTCATATTTATTTCAAATATTGCCTGAGGGAAATTAACGTTAACGGCCATAAGTCAACGGAAATAATTCCTAGTGAGAATTTCATGAAACTTAAATTGCCCACTATTATAGTATCTAAAAATGCCACAAGAGCTATTCGAGTGACCATAAATCAATGCCGCCATCTTTTGAGCAATTCACTTATTTTTGCTTGCACTGTGCCGCCATCTTTTAAGATATTTAATTCGAAAATTTGCCATAAATCCCATTAGTCTTATATTAGGAGTGGCATAATGGTATTTTTCCCAGACTCCCACCCATAGGAAATATTTGTAAATGAATAAAACAACCCGCTTTTTGTGTTGAGGGGTTTACAGCAAGGACATTTCGTGCTTATAATTATGCGCAAGAGGGGAAAAGGAAATATGTTAAGAAATATAATTCGTTGGGCGCCAAATTTAAATCTATTTCTGCAATGTTATTCAAAGAGACTCTGTAATTAGGGACTGCATGAACAGCCGTTCGTGTTGTTGAAGGGTGAGGATAATACAATAAATAAATATTAAATTAAATATGCTTGATTTTTGGTAATTTAATCTATAAATATAAATTATTTATGATTTAATCAGCAATTCTTTTAATTTTCATTAAAATGTAAAATATTTACGTCTAATTGGAGTTTTGATTTCATTACAATTGTATTGCAGACTCGCGCCGGGGCGAATCCAGGTGCTTGCATAAATTTGCTGTTTGTCTGGGCTCGAATGAATACAAATGAAATAAATTAGGCAACGAGCAGGCAGCAGGCAGAGTCTAAGTCGCAGCGGATGCGTAAAGAGCCGCCTCAACTTCTGTCGCATTCAAATTGAAGTGCTATTTAGGTAATTTTATGTGTTGGGCATATGCAGCGGGTATGCTCGGCTTGATGGGAGCTTATGCAACTTCTGAATGGAGTTGGAGTTGTAGAAGAAATATATTATTAATAATTTATGTTGTTGTTATTTCATTATAAGTATTACTACATATATAATTTCATATTTTTAATTTAATATAAAATGTTTTTTATTTTTTAATATTATTTCAGTGAATTTTTATATTTTAATTTAATTTAATATTTAATATTTTATTATTATTATTTCATTTAACTCTCAATATTTTATTTTATTATGATTTTATTGATATTGTTATTGTTATATTCAATTTATTTTTAATTTTTTTTAAATTTAATTAATTATTATTTAACTTAACTATTATCATTATTTTTTAATACTATTATTAAATTTATTTTTATATATTTATATTTATATTTTTACCAATTTTATTTTTAAATATATAATTTTACTTTACATTTTTATTTTATTATATTTTTTATTTATTTTTTACATAATTGAATTAATAATTGATTTTTATTTATTAATAATTTTAAAAAATGTATAATAAAGTTTTCTATAAGTTTTTATTTTATTACTATTATTAAATTCAGTATTAACATTTTATTTGTTAAATTCTATTATTTTATTATTATTAAATTATGTTTTATTTTAATATATTTTTAATTAAATTTTTTAAAATTTTATCATTAGTATAATTATTTTTTTATTTTTATATTTTATTATTATAATCAATTATTCATATTAAATTTTATTATTACTTAGTTTCATTATTATACTTATTTTCTTTTATTAGTTTCATTATTAATTAATTTCTACATTTCCGCCTAACATCACTGGGTGACCTTTGGCCTTTCCGGATTTATTTTTCCATCATATTTTTCGCCCACCTCAGAATGAAAATCAATGAATTTCCATTTTGGTTTTCAATTTGTTTTAACTTATGTGCAGATATCTGGCTGGCTTGGCGCAATTAAATTATTTCGAATGGGAAACAAAAGTGGACATTAGCATTAGGTGGGGCTGGTGGTGGGTGGTTTTAGGGTGGGTCTAACTCAGCCTTATCTCGGCACACAGGCAAATTGCTAACCCAACTAGGCGCCAACTTCGAGCGAGCGAGTGGGTGGATGGGTGGTTGTGTGGTGCACGTGAAGTTGAAACTTTTATCGATTGGCAAACTTCGCACATTGCCTACATTTGGGCCCCATCGAAAAGGTGTTCCATTTATTGGCTGTCTCGGTGTCAATGCACCCGGGTTAGATGGATGGATAAACTTGTGCTAAGGCTTTAAAGCTGATCTATGGCTATGTATACAATATAGTCGAGTCTATGAGGAATCCTCATCGTCGTCGCTATCCTCGCTGCTGGTCAGCTGCAGGTCGGACCAAAGCATCGCGTCAGTTCCTGGCGCAGGGTCGGGTGCAGGTAGTTGCTGGCGCAGCTGCTGGAGCTGTTGCTGCCGCTGCTGCCGCTGCTGATGCTGCCGCTGCTGATGCTGCCGGTGCTGCTGTCGCAGTTGCTGGAGCTGTTGCTGCCGCAGCTGCTGCTGGCGCTGGTGATGCAGGTACTGCTGCCGCTGTTGTTCCCTGTATGAATCCCTGCTCATAGACTGCGGCAATGAGACGCTGGCTATGCGCCGACTTTGCATTGAGGAACTCGAAGCGTGCTGCATCGGGTGGTAGTTGCGATAGGCGGCCTGCCCGTAGGGCTGCAATTGGCGGTGCTCCTCTTCGGAGGACTGCGAGGACTCCTCTCGTTCGAGCGATTTCTCTTCCTGGCTGACCTCCGGCCCTGGCGTCGGTTCTTGTATATCGCCGTAGTACTTGAGCAGCTCCTTGCGCCGCTCATCGCGAGTCTTGTCAACCTTGCGTCCGTTGAGCAGCTTCTCCTTGAGCTGGGAGGACGTGTCGTCGAAGGCGTCGATCAGGCTCCTGGCGCGGTTCTCCTTGTCCCTGGAGTAGGACTTCAGGCAGTGGTCGACGCTGTTCTCAGCTCGCTTGAGCGCATAGAGCACCTCGGATATGTCGCGCTTGTCCAGCTTGACGCTGCCCTCGTCGTCCTGGTTGTTGCCCCTGAAGTCGTGGGGCCAGTGGCATTCCATGTGGCGCTGGTGCGGATCCAGTTCGCAGGTCTTGTGGAAGAACTCGTGGAACACCCGGATCTGCTTGTCGAAGTTCTTGAAGATGCCCGTCACCTCGAAGCGGAACTCCTCGATGGTCTTGAAGTGCAGCCGGTCCACCTTCTGCGAGAGGTAGTCGAACTTCGCGCTGAAGTACTTGCACATGGCCTGGTCGTCCTCCTTGGCGATGGCGGCCTGCAGCTTGGCCAGGTGGTCCTGGCACTGGCGCTGCACGATCTCGGAGGCCTTCTCGTAGCCGTGCTGGCGGCCCGAGGAGCGCGGGTCCTTGGTGCTGGGCTTCTCCTCGCCCTTGGGCATCTTGTTGAGCACCCGCACGAAGAACTTCTCCAGCTTCTGGCAGTTGCGGTAGACGACGTCCCCCGGCCGGTTGAACGTGAAGCAGTTGCTGATGACCAGCCGAAAGTCGCAGATCAGATCGTCCACGCGGTGGTAGTAGCGATTCTGCACCCGCTTTATGATCGTGCCCACGTCCATGGGCCGCTTGATAATGGAGTAGTAGTTGGGCACCTGCAGCGCCGCCGTGTCCACCGGCTCCATGAAGTCCATGGCGAACTTCTTGGCCACCAGCTCGTCCAGCAGATACTTGCGCAGATAGTGGATCTTGTTGGTGTAGAGCCCAGCCTCGCCCGGCTCGGGCAGCACCTCCGGCTGCACGCGAGTGGGCAGCTTGATCTTGAGCTTCAGCGCCTTATGGTAGTCCTGCAGGAGCGATATGAATTAGACAAAGATTCAGTTACTATTTCTACGACTTGACTTACCATAGCTCGTAGAGTCCTGAAAAAGGACACTTATTGAAAGCGAGAGAGGGGGAGACAGAGATGCTGTTGAATGAGTTCAACTTGAGCTACTGAAATTAAAATTCATTTGACAGCAAAGAATGCTTGATGTGTCGAGCTGAGTTGAGTCTCAGATAGTAAAAGAGTGTTGGTAAGCAACACTAAACGTGAGCATGTCAGAGACATATTGGCATACCTGTTAGAGCAGTTCTTAATAAGCAATAAAAATATATAAATAATATGCAGACAGCCACAGAGTGAGCCAAGCAAGGACTTTTTCCAGTTTCTATCCATTCCCTTGGCTAGTTTCATTAGCGATATTCAATATATTTAGTAGCTATAGCGATTGGGCAAGTCCAGTGGCGATAGGAAAACTTATTCGAGATTTGAAAATTCGAGCTGTCAGTTGAGTGACTGAGCGACAGGAGAACAATTGAAATGTTAACTTTGAATCAAATTGATCAAACTTGGAATATCGAGAAAGAGAGAGCGCTGAAGGCTGAGGCTGGGCGCGTCATGTGTTAGGTCAGAGTCCTGCCGGAGCGGGAGGAGGACATTTGCAAAAATTGAAAGTTTGACTGGGCGCAGCAATGCCCGTGCGTATCGAAAGTATTTGTTTCTCCAGCTGGTTGGTCCTGCGGCTGGAGGACTCCTACAGAATATCGACCTACATGTTGCTCTACGCTGTCCTTCTGCTGGACCCCAACTTTTACGAATCGGGATTTATGTACTGGTAGCTGATCGTCTCACGTATAGTTGTATCCAAATTATAGATATCGTGGAGGCATCTGTGGCGCAAATTAACTGTGACCGAGAAGTGAAGACCACTCCATGGCAGCCCATCTGTGTTTAAGCCAATTATATTTTTGCCATGGAATAAACTATTGACTTCTAAACAATTCCCTCTATGGCTTTATTCAGTTTTAATCGCAGCGCAATTAGCGAACTAAATCAAAACAGCGAAAAGGACCCTGGCCCAGGCCAAGGCCCAGGCATCGCATCGCATTGCATTGCTTAATAATATACTTCGAAGCTCTCTCTCTCTCTCTCTCAGTTAAGCATCGACAACGACAATTACAACGATTAAAGCGCTTAAGTCTGGGCCTAGGTCTGGGCCTGGGCGCTGCGCGTTGTTGTGTTGCTGCTCTGCAATTACATGACAGCAGCGATAGCAGAAATTGCAAGAGCAACAACAACAACTATAACAACAACAACAACAACAAGAGCAAGAGCATTACGAATTACGATAATAATTTCCATTTCTAATTTCCTCACCATGCCAAAGGACTTTCGCAGTTGCCAACTAGCAGGAGGACCTACTGCTGCTGCTGCTGTTGCCGCCTCCGCCGCCTTCTTGGCCATGTTTCCGGTAGCAACAGCAACAAGCAATAACCCCAATAGTACAAGCAACAACAACAGTCGTCAGGGCAGAGAAGGACGCGCCAGACGTTGGCATAATTCCAGAGCTGCAGAAATCTAACAAAATGCAAATGCAATCATTGATTTTTCAGCTTATAAGCGAAGTGGGCATCGCATGCATTTGTTTGCACTGAACATTGGCCCGATTGTCCCTAACATTCGAGCTATCACAAGGCCTGCAACGATGTCAACTACTAATATAAATATAGGGTATTCTTGGGATATCAAAAAATGAATAATATTATTGCAAATATAAATATATAATAAAAAAAAAATAATTTATAAAAATATTGTTTTATATAAATATAAAGTAAATATGAATATAAAATATATATAAATATAAAATAAATATAAATATGTAATATATAAAAATATTTTTATATAAATATAATATAAAGATCAAAATAAAATACATTAATCCTAAAATGATTAAAAAATTAAAATATATTTTTATGCAGCATAAATATAAAAGGAATTATTTGCTTAGATGTATAATCAAATTACGTCATATTATAAAAAATTCTAAAAACATAATAATCAGCAAAATATTTAACAGGAACATGGTAATTTGTATAAAAAAGAGTTCTGCTTATTTTCAATTTCTCATAAAATCATTACAATTTCTTTAGTTACCTCAATTTTTACAGTCTTGACATCTTCGGTTTTTTTCCTTCTTAAAACAGCAACACACCATCCGCACGGCACCACTTCACAGGCTCAACTAAAATTGCGCTGCACTGTGCAGCTCTATTTATACAGCTGGCGCTCATTTCTGCGATCAAACACAACACACTCGCAGGCTCAACTAGTACTTTCTCACTCACTTTTCTGCTCGCATCATACATGCATGCATGCCTGATCTCTGGTTGCATTCTTTTCACTAATACGCACCCAACAGGTTGTTGTAGTGGGCCCCGGTATTTATACCGCTGGCTTGCATTTCTGCGATCATGCACGCATGGCACCCACACACAATTCCATAATCGCCGCACTCTTCTCTTCTCTCAACTAATACCTTTTCACTCATACTTTTGCCTGCAGCTTGCATGATATCCAGTTGAACTCTTTTCACTAATACGCAGGCGGCGCTCGAAAGGCTTAACTAAAATGTTTTTGTGGTGGGCAGCGCAATTTCTACTTCTGGCTCGCTTTTCTGCGATCATACATGCATGATGCCCATAAACAACTCAAAGCGCTCTCTCAGACTCAACTAATACTTTCTTACTCACACTTAAGCTTGCAGCATGCATGCATGATCTCTAGTTGAGCTCTTTTCACTAATACACAGGCCTACACATGCAGAGCACAGACACTGCAGCTTAACTAAAATGTAGTTGCAGTGGCCAGCGCTATTTATATTCTCTTCTTCTCTTTATCTCATTTCTTCTTTGCCTGATCTGCATATCACTCTAGCCTTTCAGTTACTCAGGTTAAGCTGAAAGTGTGCGTTCGAATTGCAGCCATTGGCTCTTCTGCTTTCGCGCTCACACTCCAGCAAGTGGCTCTCATACTCACACACACGCATACACACATACGCATATGCCAGGCGCTTGCAATTGCTGCTAAATGTTAACGGGCTGTTTCGGCTGCTAGAGCGTTCGTTCATAATAAATGCATAATAACAATTTATTTTTATTAAAGATTGCACGATATGGTAGTATATGAAGGTTTACATGCAGAGCTGTATAAGCTTGGCTAAATATTTTATTCTTTTCCAGATAATCTTTGCTGAAAACATTGCGCACGCCTCATCTTGATAATAGCTAGGGTATCTAGCTGTTCATACGCTCGTTTATGCTTCTCCGTTAGTTCAATCTCGACTTTCGCTTGACAATTTCAGCTCGAGTTTGTGTGTTTTGGGGCAGTCGGCTAAACTGCGCCCGAAATGAGGTGTGCGCAGTGCTCCAATAGCGATTGAAGTTGGCTTTGTGATGAAGTTAAGCGGTCGCTGCCAGAGCTGGCTGAACTGAACTGAGCTGAGCCAAGCTGAGCTGAAGGGTAACAAAATTCTTTTTATGCTGCCTCTTGTGGCTGCACATCATTCGGCACGCCCACACGCCTACATTGCTACTGCTGCTGCTACTGCTGCTGTTGTTGTTGTTGTTTTTGTAATTTGATAATGCATTTGATTAAGGAAATGAAATTTTTATTAAGGCTGTTTGCTTATTCGCTCGCTGGCAGCTCGCGTCGCTTTTATGTTAACCCTGCAAGGATGTGTGCGTATGTGTGTGTGCGTGTGTATTGCCATTTTGTTGCCTGTTCCGTTTTGTTTGCCATATTCCACACTTTTGCCACGTCCCACCTGCCGAGCCAGCCCCAAGCTCTACATTTTTGTTTTCGCATAATTTCTTTGAGTGCGGTTGGATCTCTGCGATTTTACGATGCGCCCGACCCAGACCCCGCCACCCCCGCCCCCTCCCTCCCACGCAGGTGGGCTCAGCCTGGATTCCCCGCCTGGGAATGGAGTTCGGTTAGCGGGCAACCGTTAGAGCTGTGTACGTAACAGTTACTTGATTTTGCACCGTTTTACTATTGTGTTCGTTTTTATACTATTCGCTATACGCCAAGCGACCCCCAACCCCTCTCCACACCCTGGGCCTGGGCCCCCTTCGAGCAGTGGCAGGCAACTGCTGTGTTTTGTTCTTTTTTATGTTTTGTTTATTTTTTATTTGTATTTTTATTTTTTTATCAAATTTGCATTTGCTTCAGGTAAATAAATAATTTAATTTCTCACACAGTTCCCAAATGCAAATTGAGCCTCGCTCTAATATTGGGGTTGGGGGGTAAGAAGCGTACGATAATATGCATTTTAATCCCGATTTGCATAAGCTCCACATTTAATTAAGCGTGTTAAGCTTAACTAAAGCATGTGAGGCTGATTTAGTCGGGGCGGCTCGACTAGGAGATGCCCTGAACGCTGCGAATAAATTATAGTCGAGAGGTAATTGAACAAAAATCAAAATTATAAAAAATTCAAATAAAACTAAATACAAAATTTGAAGACTTTAGCTTCTGAGATGTATGAGGTATAATTTAATAACTGAATTTCGATAGGGCTTTTAATCGATAGCATTAAAACGGAAATATTTATCAAACTTTTGAAGTAAAGTCGATGTGAAAGTGCTATATAGAGACTTAGATAAAAAGTTGTAAGTCTATTGTTCTTATAAGTGCTTAGATCGACCCGTTTAAAGATTAAGATACGGACGGACAGGGCTAAGCACTAAGCTCGTCGAGCTATTCAAATAGATATATACTTTAGGTCATCTGCCACGCCTCCCTCAGCCTGTTGCATAGAGAATGAGCAGACAATCATGCTCATTTCGAATGTTTTACAGGGTATACCATCCACACATCTGTATTTACCGTTATGGCTAAGCGGCTCTACACGTGCTGCATCGCATTACAAATTTAAATTGGGATTCTTAATTTAATCAGAGCCTATTTGGGCACTTTCTGGGTGCAATTCATCTCTCGCTTTCGCCTCGGTTCGCCTCGCTTCGCGTTGCTCATTTCGCATTGTTTGGCAAGTTGTCAACACGCCTGTGGAATAACGGAGTTTGTTTCCAACAAACACCATGCGAGAGAGGCCGAAGAACAAAAACAAACCACGGCAAACCCCAGGCCCCTCTCTTCCCCCCTCTCTCTCTCTCTCTCTCTCCCTCTCTTGTGCACTAACTAAGTGCGCTCATTCAGCTCCGAAAACAAACTTTTCCTATTGTTATTGCATTTTGTTTTCATTTTTTCGCCTCCTTCGCAAGGGTTGTCGGTCATTGACTTTCTCTCAACTTCTGCTTGACATTTAACGAGCAAAACAAGGAGCAACAACAACAAAAAAAAACCAAAAACAACAACAAGGAAAAAAACTGTAATAACAGCGGCGAATGTAATTTTAACATGTTAAGTGTTAGAATGAAGCCTACTTTGAGCACTAGAGCCGCCGCACGCTTCTCGCTCTCCGACTCTCCACTTGCTACTCTCCCACTCTTCCACTCTCGCGCTATCTCCCTCTCGCCTAGTCAGTTCAGTGATGTTTTCGCCATCCTCTGCTGCTCTGCTATCCGTGTTGTTGTTCCTCTTCTCTGCTGTTGCTGTTGTTGTAAGTGTGTTCGGCGCTGGCATTGTTTTTGTTGTGTTAGCGTTGCTGTTGTGCCAGCCCCAGACATTGTCCCCCGACAACAAAAGCCGTGTTGATGTTGTTCCTGCGAAGAGCGAGATCCCGCCGTCCGTCACCCGTAGCGCCATTGGCACGCCTTAAAGCGTCAGCCCCAAAAATAAAACTTTAAATTTTAACATCAATCTGTTAAAGCAACTGCAAGCTAAAGCAGCTCAAGCCAATGCTAAGTAAATAGTGAGAGGGAGACGGAGATAATATAGCTGTTCTGCCAAGTTGCAAAAGTATTCAATGAGAAATGTAGCTAGAATTAAGTCACTTAGAATGCTGTGGGACAGCAGTAACATTTGGCACTTCAAACTTGTTGCATCGCAGCCGTAGCACGTGCGCCACAGCTGGCTGGCCGACAATAACAAAAGCCACATACCACAATAAATTCGTATAATGACGTAGTTGACAGAAAATACCAAGTATTTTCCCTGCTTCAACACTGGGATATAGTCTTCTACGAACTTGTGCTGCTACAGCGCAACAGTTTAACAGGTCATGTTTGAATTGAACCTGTATAGCTGCTGCTCCTGCAACATGTTAAGGATTATGTTGCTCTAACACGAATGCTCTCGACGCTACCTCTTACAAATGTTGACCATGCTCGCTCTCTTAAATGTTATCCACGTTCGCTCTCTCGAAAATGTTATCCACGCTCTCTCAAACATGCCTGATCAAGCCTCTCTCAAACATGTTCGCACGCACCGATGTCTGTATGTCAAAAAATATTGCTGGAAATCCTGAAGTTTCGTTTTTTTTTTGCCTTTCAAGCGTCACCAAATTTGCCGACGGTGAAACATGAAAAATTGAAAAGTTGAGAAATCTAACAGCAAGGACCAGCGGGACGTTCGCATGAAATTCGCTTTGCGTGCTGCGGACCTACCGCAAATTCACTCATTTCGCCTAGACAATGGGCCACATTACAGAGAGAGAGAGACAGAGAGAGAGAGAGTATGTGTGTGTGTGTGTGTGTGTGTGATTGTTGAGCAGCGCAATCAAAGCCGGATTAAAATTGTCTGATTTTGTTTGCAGGGCATGAGTGTATAGGTCTCTCTCTCTCTCTCTGTGTGTGCCGCTGGGATCATTGTTTTGTGGTTGGCACTAGCCTGGACAACGGAAGCAGGAAGTGGCGCTGTATGCAGCGGATATTGCAAATTATTAACCTTTCGCTACAATTTTGTTTGCGATGCGGCAGCCCTGGCGCTGGCCCGGGCGCCGGATGTGTGCCGCAGCCCTCGTAAAGCTGCCTCCTTTGGCCAGCTGGTGCTGTACGAAATCCTTTGCGGTTGCCAGCACCTGCACCACCGGCGGCACCACCTGTACCATCGGCACCACTCGCTGCTGCCGGCAGCCAAAACGATTTATAAACGATTCGCCAAACTTCACTGCAGTGCGACCTTTGGGCTTTGCGGCTATTCCCGCTGCTCATTGCCAACCCGCAAAACTTTTGTGGCCAAGTGTTAAGTGAATTTTTTGTTGCTGTTGTTGTCCTTGTTGTTGTTGCTGTAGTCCTTGTTGCTGTTGCTGTTGTTGTCGTCAGCTTTTTAAGGTCAAATATTTGCTAATGAGTTTTGTTCGCCATTTCCATTCGACAGCATCAAATTTTGTAGCCCTTTTCAAAAATGAAACACGAACTCACATATATCTTTACACACACACACATCCATATATACATATATATATGTATGCATATTTATATATATATATATTTATGCACATACATTATTTAGTTATGTAAATGGAGATTGGGACAATTTGAAAAGTTTCTGCTGGCATAATGTAAATTTGATGCCCTTTTAGAGTCTGTGCAAAGTCAACTCAGGAACGTTGTTTGTTTGAAAGTACAATGGAAACATGATAACTGAGAGAGACAAAGAGAGAGAGAGAGAGAGAGAGAGAGAGAGAGAGACCACTTTTAAATGGAACACAAAAAAGGTTAAACTCTGCAAATACAAAGGATCACAGACACATATCACTCACAGCTAATACCAAAAAAAGTTGGAGTGTTTTACTGGGAGTTGCTCGACTGGAAGATACTGTGACCCAGTTGATATTTCAATTATAATAGAAACGTAGCATACACACGTGCATGTATGTATACAGTCACTCATTAGGTCCTGCACACCTTCCGCGGCGACTGCTCTTGGGACATTCTGCTCTTTACTGTGGCTAATTAATTATTTAATCAATTTGTGTACATAATAATGACAGTTAAATTTGTGTACTTAACAAAGCACAAAAAAAAATATTATTTGTTTGATTTATTTTTTATTGATTTTTGCGAGCAAAGCTTAGCCTGGAGGTCATCGACCTTGTAAGACCAGCAAAAGGAAAATTCTCAAATAATTCTATTAAATCAAAATTTCTAAGTATTTAGGATATCTTTTGATATAGATGTGGACAATTATTGAATAATTAATAAAATAAATGAATGAATAAAATGAGTTGAAATTAGTGCTTTAATGAATGAATAAATGAATAGACAGATCCCATAACTAGAAGTATACTTACAGGCGTATCTGCCCACAAAAAGGCTAAGGTTCTAGTGATAAATACAATACAATGCAAAATAAATTGAATTAAACTTAAAAACAAAAGATACCAGAAATACATTCTTATTTAAAGAACATAATAAATAATAAATAAATAATAATTACATAATAAATGAACATTAAATAAATAATAAATAAATAACAAATAAATAATAAATGAAAATTTAATAAATAATAAATAAGTAGTAAATAAATAATAAATAATTTCCAAATAAATAATAAATGAAAATTAAATAAATAAAAAATAAATAAATAATAAATAATTAATAAATAAATAACAAATAAAACATATTTCAAATTTTTGCCAACATTAAAAAAATTTGTATTCTTCATAATTTGTGTATTCATCACAGGACTCTACACAATTACTATAAGTTTCACTTAAAAATCAATTCAAACATATTGATTATTATCAATGAAAAGAATAAGGGATTCACGAAAAAAGAAATAGAACTACAATATAAATATATAAAAAAAAATTTAAAAGTTAATTAACATAGAGAAAACTTAATTGAGATAGTTAAATATATACAAATATTTAGAACTTAGTTATCTATTTAGATAGATATAACTAACTATTTAGAGTCTCTATCAATTATTTAAGAATTTAAATAAAATGTATTTTTACTAAGAATATTTTTTATTTTATTTGAAAACATTTTTATTTATCTAAACTAGGATTTTAAAAATTTTTTACATATTTATCTATCTCAATTAAATGTTTTAAAAATATTTAAAACTTAGTTTATACAGAGAAAACGATTAGATAGTTTTAATAATTTTAAATTAATTTAATTTTATTTATTTAATTTTAATTATTTATCTAACTCAATTATGTCTTTATTTATTTTTTTTATATTTAATACTTTAGAGACTTAGTTTTAAATATTTGTATTCATTTATATTCTAGTTCTTTTTGTAAATCTCGAGTTTCCAGCTATAGCTACACTTGAACCAAGAACTTATATACTCTACAAGGTCTGCCACTTCTCCTTCTGCCTGTTCTATACACTTGCCTAAAAGCATAATGCTTTTCCAATTTCATGTTGTTACAAATATAAATACTTACACATACGTAGACACATATATGCATAAATACATATACACATATACACATCTGCATTCCATTCGGTTTTTCGTTAAGAACTTTAATATAAAGTCTCTCGTCAGTCAAAGAGTGTCAATTGTTGCACAATATTTATGCCGGCTAAGTACTTCAGTTACATGAGCTGATTGTCAGCAAACAGTTCGAATTATGCGGATTAATAAGCCCTTAAATAACTATTGGTTTTTAGTCGACTCTCCAAAGGACTCTTTGTGCTGTTGATATGGTTACAGTTTAATTAAATGCGAAATCAAATGCAGTCCGCTTACTATCACGTGTGTGTGTGTGTGATTAAAAGGAATTACTTTATTTGACTTTATTTAAATTATGCAAATTTGTTACAGCGAGCCGTCAAAACAAGCAAACCTAATTAGCCAACAATGTGCAGGCCATAAAAAGAGCGCATTAAAAATAAAAATGAAAATGAAAATAAAAATTAAATTGAAATAATATTCGGGCGGGCGCAATTGTAAAACGAAAGGAGATTTAAATTAATTACAATCTCTGTGTAAATTAAATCTCTGTCTCTATAATTATTTGAATATATTTATTTAATGAGAATATATATTTTACATATATATATATATATATATATATATATATATATATATATATATTATACACATATATATTTTATTTCGCTGTTGAAACGTTCGCGGAAACTGATAGCCACAAGCTGCGGGTCAAGCTGCTCCACGCAGCGCAACCACAAACAGACCAAAAGACGAAAGCCAAATGCCATCCTCCCCAACACACACACACACACACACACACTTACACATACACCGCCCACTGTGAACTGTGGAATGTGGGCGTGTGGGCAATGTGGCGAACGTCGCAGCGCTTGGACAATGCAAATTGAATTCCAATGACGAGATATCATTGATGCGTGGCTGAAATTTGCAATTCGTGTTTTGTCGCTCAAGCGGAAACAATCACAAAGCAACAACAACAAAAAACTTACATTGCCAGAGACAACACACGCACAGACGGAGGACAGCAACAATTACAGCGACAGTTGCTCGTCACTCTCGCTCCCTCTCACTCACTCTCCCTCACTCTCACGCTCGCTCTCTCCCTCCCTCTCACTTTCACTCTCTGCCCAGAGCTGCCCCAACATGTTGAGCTGGTCAACATAATAAAACTCATCAAATGACTATATAGCTGCTATAATCGCTGGCAAATACAAATATTACACAATTATCTGTGGGGATTTGAGACTATTGAATGTGGCCCGAATGCCCGTTATTATTTTCAATAGATTTATATATGGATTAATATGTAATCTAAAGTATATACATTTTTATTTGATTTTTGTATTAATTATTATAATCTAATCCCATTGATGGGCGTAGAGTGGGAAGACTCTTTATACATTACTTTTTAAGAGACAGAAGCTGGCATGACTCGGATCAACAGACGAGTCAAATGCAACTTGTTCATTCTGCTGTCCATATGTATCAAAGACTCGATCTCGCAAGCTGCGAGAGTTAGCGCCTCTACATGTTGGTCTGTCGGCAGCAATAAGTGATAAGCTCTCCCATGTGCATCAAATTTATTAAAATCTATAACAATTTCTATATGCAAAGCAAGTAGTCAAACACATAAGAAAATGCACTCACAGATTCACACTTAATATATTCCTTGCACAATAATATAATGATAATGTAATAACAATACTAAACTCATGACTCGATCATACAGATTTTTACTTCAATCTCTCTTAAAGTATCAACGGCATAGAGGACCTGCAGGATCAGACATTTCTAGAAGTTAAATTTATACTGAATACAAATGATCTGCAAAGTTAAAGCTTAAGAAATACAGCATGAGCTATAGAGCTACAGTGGCCGTCAAAAGTGAGTCAATGCTTGCGACTTTTGCAGGTGCTGTATGAACACAGGGCCTCTTAGTAATTGTATATATGTATCACCTGAGATTGTGATCTATTTATTTCTTTTGCTAATGTATAACTAGATTAAGTTGCCACTAAGGTAACAGAAAACTAGTTTAATTGTAAAATATACAATTAAAAAAAAATGATATGTACATATATAGCAAATCAAACAAAAAATGTTTTTTAAGTAAGAGAGATTATTCTTAAATGAACCACATATAGTAAAAGTCTATTATTGGCAACTCCCTATGCAGCTCAAGCTGCAGTCGCCAGCACTCTTACTTCTTTATGGAGAGGCCTGAACATACAAATGGATTTGTCGCACTTCACTCTGTAGTAGCTTTAGCTGCATCCCTGGCACGGACACCTCGCGCTGCAAATGTCGAACTCTATTGTAGTCAATCAGTTTCAATTGTCAGCAGCACCGAGAATGATTCCTCTAACGCCTGTTTCACCCATGCAACATCAGATTGGTTAGGTGTGAGACACTGCGGAGCTCGACTCGCTTTGACCACAATATCAGCGCTGGTTGATTTGCGCGGGCCACGTAGCTGTGCCACGATGCAAATGGACTGCGAACGCACTACGCTTTCCACCAATTGCTGCCAGCCAGTGCGCTCTTTCGCGACAAGTTAAATGCGTTAAGTTTGGCACAGTTGGCGACGTCATGGACGATCTGTATTCACAGAAATACCAGCGGAAACAGGTGGCGAAACTGTTTCAAAAGAGGCAGATTTCATTTATGTCAGCCGGCAGCGGCAGCGGCAGCGGCAGCACCTGAAAGTAGCAAAGATTCAATAATGGCCATTGGCAAATTGCAGCGGACGATGCGTGCGCTCATGTCTCGCTTGGCTCTCTCTGTGAGCGTCTATGCGGGCACCTATGGTGTCAGAGCCATGCGAGCTTCCATTTGGCCACTAATGCGAATGGCAACGCGTTCCACTTCCCGACTCTCGCTTGTTCGTAGATAAGCAAAATCACAGTCGTGGCTTGGCCCTCATAGGTGCGAATGATTGGGGCTGCAGGCCGAACATCTCAAAGGATAGAAGGATATTTGTATGCGTGACGTGTTGCAGATTTGGCTAAGGCCAAAGGGCATTTGTCGACCCAGTTTGAAGATGTAAATGAGCTGATTGAGCAGTCATAAAATCTTGGATTTAAATTATGTTTTTGATCCAGAGGCAATAGATATAGAACTGGCGTGTATTATATATAACGTTGAAGAGTTTTAAATTATCTGAAATTCTCATAAACTTTTTATTTCGGCTCTTCACAATTCATAAATTTAGTTTTTAGAATTTTTGCTGTTGTATTTTATTATTATTTTTTATTTCATTATTTTTGAATATTTTCTACTATTCAAGGATTTTTATTTGTAATTATCAGAGATAATTATTAATTATATAAATAAACATAAAACTCCTCAATAATATAATTTATGAGTTTTTATTTATATAAATATATTTGTATAAATGTAACAATTATATTTATATAAATAAAAATTCATAAACTATATTATTAAGGAGTTTTTTATATTTATATATCTAACAATCCTTAAATAGTAGAAAATATAAAAAAATAGTTAAATAAAAAATAATAAACATTGTATTTAAATAAATAAAAATGCATAAATTATATTATTTTGGACCTTTATTTATATTTATATAAATATATTTAAATGTTTATAAATATATGTATAATTAAAAAATTTATAGACAACAGAAATGAGTCAGAAAAAATTAAAAAATAATTATATAGAAATGTAATAATAAATTAGATCAAGAAAAATCTTACAGCTATCTAAGTAAATTGTTAAATAATGGAAATAAATGATAAAAAATAATTAAATACAAAAATAATTATAATATAATAAAGAAAAACTCTTATCAAAGCAGCTTAGCTCCCTTAGCCACATTTATCTTCAAGCTATGCTTTCTACCTGATAGTAAGCTGCATTCACTGCTAATTTAAGGCTTCTTCTTTCAGTAAGTATTTCTTTTCGATTAAAAAAGTCAACAAACATCAGCTCTCGGTCCATTAGTCGCCTATCGACAGCATTCCAGCTCTATATAATTATTATTGTATATTTTATTCTTAGCAATATAATATAGTATTCTTAATATAATATTATTATATTATGAATATTTTTACTCAATTATTCTTAAAAATTTAAATAATATATTTTATTGCTCCCGAGTCAAGCACTAAATAATCACAATTGAATAATCTGTCAAGTTCGAATGAGCCATTTCGCTGATTAGGTCAGCTGTGAAATTTTCAGCTTTGTTTGGGATGGCCGTTGCTTGAAGGAGGTTGGAATATGTTGTCTCACACCATGTCGGTTTATATGGCACGCTTTATGGGCGAGTGCGGCGTGTAACCCGAATTGGTAAAGGCTTTTCATGTTCAATGGTGCAGAGGATTTTGTGCTTTCTTGGAAATCAAATTCCATGCTCAGTGGAAATCATATATCGAATACATATATCACATATAATAAATATATAATAATATTGCATACAAAGTATGCTTAGCTATGTGTGAGTGTCAGTGTGTGTGCTTGTCACAGGGGCAAGCGTTTGCCCTGTTCTGTGAATGGCTTACACATACTTATTGCCTGGGCTTTTGTTTTATTGTTTTTATTCCTTTCGCATTTGTGTGTGTGTGTGTGTGTTGTGTTTCAGCAGGATTTATCGCACTTGGACTGCGGGCGCTTTGTTTGCGCCGCTGCTCAGGGCTGACATGAAAATCCAAGCGACGCCAACGTCTAAAAATTGCAGTCACATTCGTCCAGCCAGGACTGAGCTGAGGGATGTGAGGGGGTAGAGGGGACTGGGTAGGGGCTTGGATACTGATGATAGCTGAAAACGCTGGCATTGTGCGGCTCCTAATGCTGGCCAACACCCAGCTTTGTGACCGTCTGCAAATGTTTGGCGCCAGCTTGTAAGTCCTTTTAATGCGCCATTCTTTTCGGCCATGGGTCGGCTCCACTCTAAACCCTTCGAGCGTAGATTGCGGCTCTTCAGCTCCGTGTGGCGGAGGTGTTCGTTTTAATTGCATTTTTGTTGTGTCCCAAAATTGCATGTCATTTGTCACGAGGCGTCGCAACGCCCATTTGCATTTGCCTAAGCCATATTAATGAGCGGTTGCCCGTCGCTGAGTGCTGAGTTGTATTGCTGTTGCTGTTGCTGTTGTTGTTGTTGTTGTGATGGGAATCTGTCTGGCTCCCGCCGAGCATCATGTGGCGGCAAGAGAAGTGATTAGTGGAATCTAAATATGAATTCGGAATATCAAGTTATTTATGTCAGTCTTTGGACAATGACGTCAATCGGGCTAAATCTGGTTATGTATTCAGGGAAACTATTCAGCAGCAGATCACTGGCATGAGCCTGCCTTTGTTGATATTGTTGCTGATTTTCTTTTCCTCTTATTTACATAATTTTTAAAGCAAGCGCGCTGTGGGCGCAAAGCATTTGAAGTTGCGTTTAAGTTTCTGTCATTCGTCAGGCGACAAGGGGCCGACGACAGTCTCAGCGCAGCTTTTTAATTTGCTATGCTAAGCGGCAAGGGGCAAGGACATTGTTGGCCCGACCTGCTGGGGTCGGGCTGAGGGCAAAAGCAACAATCAGTGACAGGCCCACGACCACAACCACGACTACGGCCCCGACCAGGACCAGGAGCAGAAGTACGGCTAACGCAGCATTGAGTGGCAGCTCTTTGGTGTTCGGTCTTCAGTCTTGCTGCTGCCACAAATCGCACACAATGCGTTGCGCCACAAAAGGCTTGCGACGGGGCCGGCAGCTGAAAGCCGCTCTTCACAGGCCAATTAATCAGTTTGTGTAAGTGGGCGGCGGCACTTCAAAGCGAAACCAGCAAAGAAAAAAAAAGGAAGTGAAGAAAAATCAAACTTGTACAGCTAGAAATTTGTTTTAGTTTTTTTTTCCTAGTTGCTAACTTCCACTTTTTGCTTTTGTTTTTTTTTTTTGCTTTTGTTTTTTTGCTATATTTTTCTCGAATGCGGGCCCATTTATAAAGCTTCGATTTTTATGGCGCGTCCGTTGCTTAAGTTCGCATAGTTTATTGCGGTCATTTTTTGGCCGCATAGTTTTATGCTACCAGTAAAAATTTATAAACTTATTTGCGGCTATAAATATGGCCACGATATTGGCCTAATTGTGTGTAATACATGCACCGACTGCAGAGGGTTAGTGTGCGTGTGTGATTTTTTATATATATCTTGAGCCATGCAGAACGATTTGTAAAAGACTTGAAATGTCTTCTGCTGCAATTTGTATCTATGTAGATTGCTTGCTCTGCATTTCGCATCATGTTGGGGGCGTGACAAGAAGCTGTATATGTTCTGGTAAAACATACGATTGGCTGCTCAATAGATCAAGTTCTGAGCGAATTATGTCTATGCTATGGGTCTGTATTGTTTCTAGGCACACGCTCGTTAGGGATTATTTACTTCAGAGTTGAAGCCTATATTTGCTTACCGGACTTGTGTATGGGCTGAGAGCATAGCCGAGAACTTGGCAAACTGTTTGAGTCATTGAGTTCTAGGCAAAGTTGTAGACCAACAATGACAACTAATAAATGAATATTGACAGGCGGGCAGCAGCGAGCAGGAGGGTCAGCTTGATAGCCAGCCAGTCGGCCAGTCGACCAGTCGGGCTACCCACCAGGCGTTCAGGCTATCGACATCGGAGCTTGGCTAATCGCACGGTTATCGACTTAATGGTTTTTCTTTTGAGAAAAGCAAAAAGAAAACAAAAAGAGGGAATGAAAAAAGTTTTCTTTTTATTGAAAGGCATTTGGACATGCACGATATACGCAGTCAAACATAGAGACCCACATAAACACTCGCACACACTCGCTCACACACACACACACACTTACATGACACTTGACAGGCCAAGGCAAACACTTTGCCGCTACTGACCTCCAATGGGCCGGGATCAGTCCCAGTCCAGCTTAGGCCCGGCCAGACTGAAGCGCTGTGCCTTTTAACTGCAAGTCAAGTCAAATGAAAAGCGCACCGTTGGAAACTCAAACAAAAATGGCGAATGTTCTTGCTTTTCGGGGGCATGAGTTCTGTTTTTGGGCCTGGGCGCCACTTGGGGGCGTGTGCAGACTATAAATAAAAGGTTGCCCTATTGATTTTATGGCATGCAGCAACAGCAACAGAGAAAGCAACAGCAGGAAAAGGGAAACTCGTGAGTGTTTATCATCAGTTTGTTTGCCTTTTACCCTCATTTCCCGCCATTGTCCTTTGCCTTTCTGGTGTCTCCTTCGGCCGGTGACCGCTGCGCCTACAAATCTTATCTCTGCTGCCTTTAACCTCGGGCTAATGGAGAGAAATTGCGTTTTAATGAGTCGACAGCTTTATCATAATGGCGCATTTTCGACTTTTTATCCCATGCACTGGGCCAGGGACTTCTTCTTCTTCTTCTTTTTCTATGTCTTTTTTCGCTATGATTTTTAAAGATTACTGTCAATTATTAGCAATTATTGTGAATGCACGAGTTTGCAATTTTGTCGTCTTGTGCTACTTTAATTTTATTTATTGGAAAATAATTGCGCATATTAGCCGCCTATTGGCAGATTGACAAATTGACAGACTGACAGAGTGACAGGCTGAGCACAATATGATAGAAAATTGACGTTAAGAAAACGAAGCTAATCACGAGAGAGAGAGAGAGAGAGAGACCCAAATTACGATTTATTCAGCAGAACTCCACGCAGCGAATACTCATTTCACAGGCAGGCAGGCACGAATCCATATTTTTATATTTAGAGAAATCGTGGAAGAGACTTCCTCTTTAAATTCAGTGCGATGAGTACAGATGATGAGTGGGAGGGGCTGAGGAGCAGGTATTTCGCTTGGAATTCTCATATATTTCTGGCATCAGGCCGATATGTAGTGCATTCTCTGGTGTAGTTCGCATCTAGTAAATCCATATTTGCCAGCTCGGTTCGCTCCGCAAATTCCTGCCTAGTGCGCCCGGGGCGCAGCGCGCGTTGCGCATCATACTCGTAAATATGCGTGCATATGCATGCAGAATACCAAGGAGACAACAAAAAACAAGAAATGCGGCCAACATGCTGCTGCAGCCAGTTCCAGCCCCAGTCCCGGACTACGCTAGACGGTATACGGTATACGGTATATGGCGTATGGGCACGGCGCACAGTTCGTTTGCTTTACGACTTCATTTGTGCGCCTAGCAATTCCATTTTGCCTTTTTTCCAGCCGCGTTTGCACGACAAATGCAGCATTTGGCTTCCTGTTGTGCCGCACTTCAATTTGTTAAACTTTCCTTGCCACTTTTGAGCGATTTATGGAAGCAGCTGGCGCAAAAAAAAATGTCTATCAATTGATAAGGCAGGGAGCCCTGCCTGCCTCTGCCCGCGCCAATTGATTTTCCTTTCGTGCTCCTTCATTTTATTCAGCTCCCTCTGCTGCAGCATTTGCCAAGGTCAATATTTGTTTTATTTAGGATTTCAATTGGCAACCAATTTGCTGTCTGTCTCTTCTCCTCGTCACAAATCCTTTAATGATCGTCCTTTAATTTCCAATAAAAGTACTTTTGTGCGTGATTCAGGCATTGGGAAAGGTATTTCATTACGCTGCCAACTTAATGGATCAAACACTCGAGAGAGGCTGAGCCCTATTAATTTGGCACAGATGCCGCTTAACAAATGGTCGGATCAAAGATGCTCTCGGTGTGCGGGCTGAAAGTTGAAAGTTCATTAGTAAGCCATAAAGTAGACTATAAATTCATGCATGTAGAGCATATGTGCAGCACACAGAGACAGCCATGGGCACATGGGCGCACGCACAGTGAATGGCTCATTATCAACACCCACGCAGCTGGCAGCGAGCCTGCTCGGAAACAACAAGAAGAATAACAACGACGGCGGCTAAGGATGTGGCCGCATGGGCGTTCGCAGCAGCCAGTTCAAGTGGTTTTTCCTATGAGACGTTTGGAGTGTCTATACTTCTCTCTGTGTGTGTGTGTGTGTGAGTGAGTGGGTGTGGGGCTGTGTGTGTGTAGCATATCTTTAGGCGCCATCCAACCGCATATCTACATTTAAATTATGCAAGTTGTTGTCTAGGCCGCGCCGTCTATTCCTCACATTCTGCGAGCCTGTTTAGTCGACTGTTTGTCTGTCTGTCTGTCTGTTTGTCTGTCTGTTTGTTTGCCCTGCCGCCAACGTCTTTGACCCAGAAGCACACATTTCGGCGCTTTTATCCTCTGCTACACACACACACACACACACACGTATGTAGATCTCCCTCTGTGTGTGTGTAGTGCATAGGAAACTTTTTGGGCCAGGTCTCATGGTCTGTGTATTTGCACACGTTTTCCAGCCTGCAGCAATTTGGATATACATATGTATGTACATATACATATACATATACCTATATATATATATACAGACATATCCTCGCATACCTATGTATGCTCTTCGCTTTTTATTTGTGCCTGCTGCTGTTTATTTGTTTAAATTTAACGCATCTCTGCCCTCTCCGCCCTCGTAACATGTTTGTTATTCGGTTTTTTGTTGCGCCGCTTCTATTTCTATTTCTAATTCCACCTAATTCTTTTTTGGCCTGGGCATAAAGTTGGGTGTTTTTTCTTCCGTTGGCGTCGCTCCAAATTATGTTAAAGAAATTTATACAAAAATCCAGGCTTGGGTCTGTTGTCCGTATTAAATTTCTTGATTATTTTGTTTGCTTACTGATCGAATGGGTGAATCTCCGCTCAAATAATGAGGAAAATGAAATCAATGCTTGGACTTGATTAACATTTGCTTTGGATATCCGTCAACTTTTAATTAGAATGAAATTTTGTCAGAGTTGCGCTTTAAAGCCATTAGATCAACTCCTATTCAGTATAAATTTATAGATATATCGTGACTCGTGATTGCTTTTATTTCGTTTTGCTTTTAGAATTTGCTTTAGTTTCGGTTCATTTGTTTTCATCATCCGCGGAATCATTTAGCACAGCCATCGCTCGCTGTTCACGTTGCTAAAATTTTCTTTTTATTTATATTTCGTTTATTTCGCGCTACGTTTTCAATTTTCATTCTCAGCTCAGCTCAGCTCAGCTCGCCCGTCAGCACCGAATGCTTTGGCCAAGTTATTCCAATTTATTTTTGTATATTTTTTTTTTTTCGTTTTCTGTTTCTGTTTCTGTTTTTTTTCTTTTTAATTTTTTTTATTTCTGGGACGGACGTTGTCTAACCGGTGGGCTGCGTTGCGTGAAATCGCATCAGTTGTACAAACTTTAGGCGCGTTATTTAATTTGCCATTGAGGCAGTGCGCTCCATTTATTCAGCCCACGTCCATGTCGAGGTCCTTGTGCGTATCCAGCTGGACGGAGCGAGCAGCGAAAAGGCCCGTTCGGCTATTGTCAGTGGCGCAACTTTTTTGCATGCCAAACAATTGTGCAGCTTATATTTAGGCATGATCAAATTTAATTACAGCAAACGCAACGCAACGAGAGGCTCAAAGAAAAATTACTTGGAAAATTAGCAACGTGGAGCAGGGAAAAATCAATGTGACCTTGGCTAACATAAGTCAATCAGCGGGGCACAGAGGCAGCTCGAGTCATTGAACATGACCCAGTTCGATACTTGCTAAATAATTGATCAGTTGCTTTGGTTATTTGTGTGAGCGAGAAAGAGAGAGTAAGAGAGAGCGAATGAGAGCAGAGTAATTTAGTTGCGCCCTCTACGGCCTTTGCCCTTTGTCCTCTGGCCTCTCTCCATTTGCTAATAGTCGTTGTTCCACAAGAGGCGGCAGCTTAGATTCCTTAAAGTATTTTTATCCGCATCTAATTGGCTGCCCTCTGCCAGGTAATATTGTAATTTGACGCTGTTCTCAATTTGCGTAACAAAATATTTGTAGATTGGCTTTCGCTGCTCGTGAGGACTAGCGCGAGGCAAATTAAACCACGGCAAATCCTTGAAATTATTGAAATGTAATTTGAATATGAAATGCTGAAGTCCTTTAATTAATATATAAAAGTTAAGTCAAGTTCTGTGCCGCAGCTAAGGTCATTATAACTTGGGCCTTGAACATTTATTAGTTGAATTATGCAGCTGAAGCACATAAAACTTTCTGCGCCCAGTCCGCACTTGGCCAATCCCGGCATAATTTAGTTTAATAATTTGAGTTTGTGTGTTAGTGTGTGTGTGGTGCATATGAGTTTATTAAAGTTGTTTACACAAACAACCCACAGCGCAGTTTCGAGTTTAATGATATTTAAATTTAGCTTGCCAAAAGAACTTTTCGCATTTGGCGAGCGCAAACTGTGCGCCAAGGCAAATTGCTTGTTTAGTTATTAAGTTAGCTCTACGCATACGTTATTTAAGGTCCGAGTGCAGAGAACTTAAAGCGGATCATAAGTGTCGTAAATGTGGCTCAAATATTTAACGAGCGTTTCTGGCTGCCTTATTAGGGCAATTCTTTCGCCCCCCTCATAAAGGGCAGACGGCTGTGGCAGTCTGATTCATAATTACATACTTATTCCCATTTAATGGGCACATCTCAGTTAGTGCTTTTGCGGTCGTATTGTGAACGCATTTCACTTGGGCCTCTGGCTTTGCCTTTACTTAGCCCTGCACTTTGTAGAGCGCCCTACTTATCTCTGGGCTGCGGTCTGGGCGGAGCGTGTCAATTGAATTGCTTTGCATTGAAAGTTCTTCAAAGCAATATTGAATTGATAAAACTTAAATCAGCTTATGGCATTTGATTGATTGTTCAATCAAAATAGTTTTATTACTTCGCCGAGATACAACATCTTTTTATTGCTGAGCGCAAAACTTTTCGAAACAAAGTTAACCATTTTAAGTTTTATATAGACAAATGTGTTTTACCTTTAATAAATTCCATAAATACTCCAGTGACATTTTTCGGATTCCTACATGTTTTTTTCACTGGCTAATGATAGGCTATGATTAAGTTATTGATTAACCCAGTGCCAAGTGTGGGCAGCAACTTATTTCGATATACATGAATTAGTTATGCTCCAGCATGTTTAGCTAAGAGTTTAGCGCCGCAATAAAGTAGTCGGAACCACTCACAGAGTTGGCTCGTAAATTAAGCGAATGTTGGCAAATTGTTATCGCAGCATTTGACACATGTGAAACTAACCGAATCTCGTACATAATTAATGCCTGAGCCCAGAAATTGGCTAAAGTTCAAGGTTGCCCGATATGGCCATAAACTAAGCAGAGCCTAAGATGGCTTAAACGTGCCCGCAGCCGGAAGCGGAGGGTGTCAATCGGGTACGCAGTCCGAAATGAGTTGTAGAGTTTTGCATATGCTGATTCAAAACTCAAAAGCGTGTACAATTTGAGTGTGCCACAAAAAAATATGATGGTGGGCGGAACAGAAAAAGACGAGGAGAGAGAAAAGGAAAGGAAAGGAAAGGAAAGCCTTTTATTCGCAAAGAGCGAGAGCGAACACACACGCACACGCAGACGTGCGCACACACAATGACAGTGGCAAACGAGAAGCAAGAAACAACTTTTTGTATAGCATACTTTTTAGCGAAATTATTTACATACAAATGTTGATGATGTTGATGAAAGTGGAAAGACGACAACGAACCGAGGCAACAGAGGCAACAGAGGCAGCGGCAACTTGCAAGCAACGGAAAGAAAACCCAGAGACGCGCAGGCTAACAGACGCGCCCAAACAAGGACGTCGTCACGCCGTCGGGCTTGCCAAGGATCCACACGCGGGGCACTTGAAACTATTGCGAGGGCGGCTAAAATGCCTTTGCTGCTAGTTTTCTGTTGCAAATACTTTTTCGGCATCATGCTGCTGCCAGCAGGGGCGTGCCACGACTTGAGTCAGTCCCTTTCTGTCTGTCTGTCTGTCTGTCTCTCTGTCCCTGGGTCTGTCTGTCGCTTTGCGTGTGTGCATTGAACAAATTTTTGAGCGCGCAAATTTTCACTTGTTACCATTTGATTAAGTGAAGTGTGTGTGTGCCTGTAGCACCCTCCCTTCCCCCCTGCACAAACTATATTTCTTTTTCAAACAATTCGTGTCGAATTGTCTAACGTGATACGCTCTTGGCCATAATAGAGCTGTAATTTCCGAGCATTGCCATATTATAGTTTACATTATAGTAGACTACGACTTTACCTTTGGCAGCCAATTCTCAAAATAAATATTCTGGGTTGCATTTCGGCTCTGTTTAAAATTTAGTTCAAAATGTCCACTATCTGCGCCCTTACACACACTCTCCTGCAGCAGAGGATGCGCATGAGTTCAGCGAGTTGTTCGTCAGCGAACAAGTTTTTGCCCTTCACCCGGGTAGAGCGGCTGAAGCCAACAGACGAAAGCAACCTGCAGATGACCTATGATCTGGATTCCGATCCCAAGAAGGTCAATCTGGCTGGGGAGATCTATCGCAACAACGACGGCAAGCTCCATATTCACAATGCGGTGCGCAAGGCAGAGATCAGTGTGGCCTGTGACGACTCATACACCCACGAGTCGTTGCCCCCTCTGGGCAATCCAGATTTCATACGAGCTGCTAACGAGCTGGTCCTGAATAAAGCGGCGCCAGCTATGCAGCAAAATCGTGTAAGTAAACCTATTAAATAATTGGCTTGAAAAGCAAAAGCAAAAGCAAAAGTCGTTAGCTGTTTTTCGCTTTAATGTGTATCACTTATAAAGCTCGGTTGCAGCTGAAACTGAGTGAATGTAAGTCAAAGGTGAGGTCTGAAAGGGACAGAGAGTGAATGTGAGTGAGGCAAAGGTTCATAGAGATGCTTTCGACTTGTGTAGACCTGTTGGAAATTCAGCAAATGGAGCATCACTGTTAATCCTGCTCATTATCTTGCTTTTCAACACAGGTGCTCGGCATCCAGACACGTTCTAGCACTGACGCATTGTGCCTGGCCGCACAGTTTCTGCGTGAGAAGATGCAGTTGCAGTTCTGCATGTTGGCTCGCCCCAGCTCCGAGCTGTGGGTGGACATATTCAAGAGTGCTGGCTTCAACTGCCAGAGCTATCAGTACTACAGCGTGGAGAAGGGCGAACTGAATATCTATGGGCTAGTCGCCGACCTCATGACTGCGCCGGAGGGTGCCGTTGTGGTCCTGGACGCGTGTGCACATAATCCCACTGGCCTCGATCCCAGCGTCGATGAGTGGAAGCTGATTGCCCACATTATTAGGTGCAAGAAACTGTTGCCGCTCTTCCACCTGGAGTCCCATGGACTCGTCAGCGGCGATACTATGCAGGACTCCTGGGCGGTGCGTTACTTTGTCGACAGCGGCTTTGATTTGCTCTGTGCTCAGTCGTTTGTCAAGAACTTCGGACTCTACAGTAAGTGTGCGAGGTGTTCCCAGCCCCCCGTGTAGCTCTAACTAAGTTGAATCATTTGTATGCAGATGAGACTCTGGGTCACCTAATGGTCGTTCTCAACAATTCCATTCAGCTGGACGTGGTGCGGACGCAGTTTGAGGCCATGCTGCAACAAAGCAGGGAAAAGTGTTTCTCGGCATTTGCCAGCCGTATTGTGGCCAAGATACTCAATAATGCATCACTGCGTCGTGAATGGTAAGACGATTGATTGCCGAATTCTTGAGAGTATCTGTAAGGCTAACCTTCCCCACGCAGGACTGTGTCGCTGCAGGAGGTGCACCAGCGAATCCAGCACATGCGATTGGCCTTGAGCAATAAGCTGACAGTTCTTAAGACACCTGGCAACTGGGAGCACATCAAAAAACAAAACGGTTCGCATCTCTACACAAATATGAAGCAGAGCCATCTGAGAAGGCTGCGCAGCAAGCACGTCTATGTGCCCGACACCGGCCGCTTAAATCTGGGTGCATTATCCTCAACTAACGTCGACCTGGTGGCCGGAGCGATACACGACGTGATGCTGTCAACGGAGTCCGCCAGAGATAAGGTCTACGTATTTCCGGCTTCGGCGACGGGCTTGCAGTGCTACAGTCCGGCCAAGATCGAAATCGTGGGCAGTCGATAAGGGTGTATGTAGATAATACGTAGTTACACTCCTCTTAGGCTAGAAAACACAGAATCATCGTCCATCTTACACGGAGAAGTGTGACAAACAATAAAATTAAACGATTTTCAATTCCAAAGAGAAAGTTTCGCTCTCCTTGGCGGACTGATGAGAAATGCACTTTGTAATTCTCATCATATGTCGCACATGTCGTCGCACAGCACTTATAAACGTCACATTAGAGTCAGTTTCTACTGCCAGAGACATAATGTTATGGCCATGTGCAAGGTGGATAGGGGCAGGGCTTTTGGCAACAGCTCGTTAAACTAGAGTTTAAAGGTTTTGACATTAAGTGTACTTACGTTTGTGTGTGTGTGTGCGACACGCGCATCCTGCAATGCGAACTTATGCGAGAGAGTCCTACATTTATGAGCTCATACGCAGAGACATTAACATGCACCGAGACACTTGCCCTGAAAACTTTTCCTTTTTTGCATTAAAAACTATTTGAACTCATTAGATCGCTGAACTGAAATTGTTTAGGTTTTATAAATGAAGTAAAAGTAGAAAGCAGAAAGCAGATACACTCCTCTATGTCTGCTATTTTCATATTTAATTTTGAGTCATGAATGCAGCATAAAATATTCATTCAGAATCGTGTGTGCGCAACAGATTCAGTTTGCTACGTGGCGCGGCATGCCATGAGTAGGCGGGCCGTTGGCATTTCAAATGCTGCCCATATCATATGTACATAAGTAGTTAAGGGCCTGACACACACAACAGCAACAACTGTTGCGCCCCCAAAATTTATTTACCCGAATCGAACCCTTTTTAGGTGCCCGCAGTGCCCGATGGCGTATTTAACCGCATGGGCCATAAATCTCCAACTGAAGCAGTTTCACTTCAAAATAGAACGGAATACATTTTTTATACCGACTCGCGCATTTGCTATTATTTTCTGGCAAACGTCCCCGATCTCTGGGGGATTCGCCGCTCCTAAAATGTAGTTGCCAGCGTGCAATTTGTCAGCGCTGCGAGCGCCAGTCATTGCCAGGGTTGACCCAGTGGCAGTGCCTTAAAGCGCTCTAATGAACGCCATTGACGAACTCAACTGCCCTTTACAAATCCACAGCGATTGGCGCAAAAACATTTCCCCCAAATTTCTTTTCAACGCTTTTCAATTCAATTCAATCGCTTTGATAGTATCAAAACCAATAAAATTGGTAGGGGTCAGTCCTGATATATATATATATATATATATATATATATATATGTATATATATAGTATATGTATGTTCAAGTTGTACGTTTGACACAAACGTACTTTTGGCTTTTTTTTCTATTTCAAGTGTGCGTGTGGTTTTATCATTGATTGAACATGTTAAGACGCCTCGAAGACATCAAATTTACACTTGAAGTGTCTCCAGCGACAACTGACCCAGTTAAGGACAGAGAACATCCCCATTCTATGCCCTCTTAGCTTTTGCACTCACTTCACGAACTGTAAAATGAATTTAATTTCTATGATTAGAGAGTAGAAATGTGATTTTCCCTCAGCTTGTCTGATTGGAGTGAAGTTTACTTCAATTAAAACTTACAGAAAAATGTCAGTTTAAATTATCTAAATTGTTTGTTTACTTTTTGTTTTACTTTTATATTTTATTTTAATATTTACCCTACACGTTTGCACACAAATAACTCAAATTGAATGGATATGAAACGCAATATCCACAAAATGGAAGATATCAGTAAAACGTGAATTTTTCTGCCGGCTCCTGGCGTATTTCTTGCAATTTTATGCAGCTCCTATGGCATTCAGCTATCGCCACACGTTCCGCGTGCCTGGCGTCTGCTGTCTTTTATATTTCTGCACACAGTTTTGGTAATCGTTTTACCGCATTTTTGTGGCCTCACATGCATTGCTCGGCGCCCGCCGCCGGAATCCGCAACGATCCGACCGCAGCGACATGCCAATTGTGGCAAATGTTGCGGATTTCTGCAGCTGAGGTGGTGCAGGGGAAACAAGCTTGGAAACATGTTTGAAAGCCCTGCTCAGATTCCCATACACAAAATGTAGCAGCAGCAGACCAAGGGCGCCTGAAAAATGCTGCACCTAAAATGTCTATTAAGTCAGCTACGAAATGAGCATCGCACCCAGAGCTCGGGCGAAAGAGAAATATATACATGAATACCTATTCAGCGAGCGTACTAAGGGAGCCTTCAAAAATATGTTTACCCATTTAGAATATGCTGTTATTGTTCTGTGACACGTTTCATCCTTTAGTGGGGCCTCCGTCAAGCGCCGACACGGGCTCATCTTCATTGAGTTACTCGCGCTTTATGATTCTTTAGACTTTTCACGCCTCGCTTGATTGCCCGCTATTTTTTACGCTCTAACTTTACTTTTGCGCTTTTATTTTCTATATGTATATAAATTTACGTCTCATTTTCCCTGACACCTAATTTGTCAATTGACGCTGCTTTTATTCGAGTAGTTACTGCTGATTCGCGTCTAGTTTTAGTGCCAATTTCAACTTTGAGTTGTACTAAAATTTCTGTGCTTTTATTAAGCTCTATGAATGCGTAATAAATCCGTTTAATAACCTCTTAAAGAAAACAAATCTGAACAGATGCTTCTCAGTTAAGGCACTATTTTTCCAGATCAGAAAATACTTACTTAAAGTCTTTGTATATTGATATTTCTTCAACTACAAATACCCATATTTATGTTCCTTCTAACTCGCTATCAATGCTCAAGTCATTAAGTTTACATTTCCATTTGTGCTGTAAAGTAAAAGTAAAAGTAAAAGTCAAGGCAAGTCCGTCTTCTTGACTGCTTTAAGCTGGCAATGGCAAAAATCACTTTAAATTCGCTCCACTTTACACGGTCTTGCCCATTTTTAAGGGCACTTCACTTCACCTGGGTGTAATTTCAAAAAGGGAACAGGATGGGTGAATAAATTGCTTTCTGTCGCATAAAGCCATTACTCGGCACCCAGCACAAAGGGCCACTGTAGGTATGAATTTTAATATGTGTGAATATTTATATATAAAATATTTCATAACTGACTGAGAGAATGAAAGGGCGACGTCAGCGACAGCCAAATCGGCCGAAGGCTTGGTATTCCTCATATTTTAGTTGGGAGTCAAACAACCCCAACCATTGTCGACACATCCTTAAAGCTCAGTTTTAGAAAGAGCAAGCGTTAATCTAATGGAAATGTATTCTATATATATATACATACACAGTTATATATACCTCTTACACTACTATCACGATTAGTTCTCTTCAGATTGATATCTAAACTTTCAATTAGATTTAATTGAAAGCTATCAGCTAGAGCAGATTACACTAGAGTGTAAAAGGTTAATTTCCACTTGCAGCTGTTGCTAAATAGTCCGTAATGGGACCGTAGAAAATAAAACCTTTAGAGCTTTAATTCAAGCGCACTTACGCTGAAGTATTCCAATCCTGACGGGGCACGTGAGCTGGCGCTAGTCCATTAACCAAACACCTATTGAGGTGATTGCGCACTTCGAACTCGTTGACACAGGCGACAGCGAGCGAAGTGTTAAATTTCACAACGACCAAGGGCTCATTAGCAACATCGGGAGTCGGGAGTAAGCGGGTCTAGCCTGTAACTGAAGGCAGCTCGGCAGCTCGAAGGCGGCACTTGCCTAGTTGAACCGAACGAGCTAAGAACTGTGTTAGCCATAAATTCCCTCTTGCTAACAATAAGGATATTAGATGTCACTGTCGGCATGTCTTGTTTGTACGTAGCTCGGAGTCTACAGTTCAGCAATGCAATTTCCATTGCAATGCATTTTCCTTCTCGATTTTCCCTACAAACAAGTAAAATGAAACGGCAATTTCTTGGCCATTTTCATATTGTAGTCATTGCTGAGCGTCTCTGTGTGTGTGTGTGTGTTTGTTCATTGTTCATTGTGTGCACGTACTTTATTCATCTTTTATCCTCCTTGTTATCTGCTCTGTTCAGCTCTGTTCTGCTCTGCCTCAGCATATCTCGAATTAAATTAAATTCAAGTTATGTGGAATTAACAAAACTGTTGTTAAGTGCAACTGGTTTGATTATTCAATCCACTCCAGGCCTGACATGCACCATCCATTACGCACTGCATATCAATGCCAAATGAATGATCAAGAAATTAGAAACATCTACTCAGGAGATAGTCGGGTATTGTATTACATATCTATGTACATTGTTCACTAATTATTCACTATTGAATAGGCTTTCACTTACTGACTTACCGAAATATCATTTAAAATGGCGTGTGCTTTGCTCTTTAAAGTTTATGGTTATGCCTAGGTAATCGGCGGAGCTGAAAATCAATAATAATTATTATTGACTTCAGGGCGTATAGTTTGCCTTTTCTCTGAGTCTGTCACACGAATATATTCGGTATAATAATGGATATATATTCGTACTCAATGGAGTTGGTAATGCTTCCTTTTTGCCTATATAATGCATTTGCGCAAATCCATTATACCCCTTTTTACCCATTTTCAATGGGTAAGCAAAATGGATACCTCAATTTTCCAATATAAATCATGCCTCTTACATGCGTGCTTCCTGCCTGTCTTGTCGGTGTCCCCGATCCCACTTCCAATGTGCTGATGCCTCTGCCTTATCCCGCCGGCCCGCCTCTGGCAGCGCCCATTGTTGTTACACATGTAAATAACGCAGAAGGCGAAACTTTATATGCATATCCTATATACCTAGTAGGCACATAACATACATACATATATGCATGTCATGTATGTGTGTGTGTGTGGGTGTGTCGGTTATATTATGTATTTTTTGTCTTTTGGGAAACCTACGCACTGTTAACAAAATATTTCAACTTGACTGCCTTTTGCATGCAATGCGGCCGACTCGGCTCGACTCGACTCGACTCGATTTGGCTCGAACGTATGGGCCATTGGATCCGTGCGGAGTGGCAGCGTGGCTCGAGGGTTTGTAGCTGCACGGCTGAAGGCGGAAGGAAACAAGGCGTACAGCGTACAGAGCACAGCCGGTCACAGGAAATTATTTATATTATTTTTGTGCTGATTCTTATTTTATTTTATTTTATTTTATTTTATTTGGTTTTTCGTGCTTTTTGTAAATTTTTGTTTGCCAAGATTTAATATGCATTTTAATCAAAATAAAAAATGCGTAAACAAAAAGTGGTAATATTAAAAGTACATCGAGATGAAAACCCACTAACAATGCAGCGAACCGAATGCGAAAATATAAATAATAATTTCCGCAGGCCACCGCAGGACATAACATATCCTTCTTTTCCACACTGTAACAAATAAAAACGAGCTGAGGCAAAGGAAAACAAAAAACCCTCGACAACAGCTGCGTAAAGTGCGTTCAATTATTTTTTTTCGTTGTATTTCTTTCTCTGTTTTCATCGGGGTCTCTCGCTGCTCCCCCTCTCGCCCTACCTCTCGCTCTCCACTCTCGCTCTCCCTGTCCCTCGCCCTCTCGGCTTCCGCGCAGATAAACTTTCATCAAGTTTATAAGTGTGTACTGAAACAGAACCCACACTTCTCATAGCCCACAAAAAATTTTAAGCGCAATGTCGCTGCCAAAGGAAAAAAAAAACGAAAGTCACGAGGGCAGTCATTTGAAGTCATGTCGTCGACCCTGAAACAAAATCCACTGGCACACACACAAACAATGTCCTCAATGTCTGCAATTGTTTCACAGACTTAACTTTCTTTCGGAGAGAGAGAGAGAGAGAGAGAGAGACGGAGAAATTCTCTTGTTGAATTAGGCAAAAACTGCAACCGCAAGTTTGAATCGATTGAATCGTAAGACCGTTTGCAGCCATATTTGTGGCATTTGCAATCGTTAGAGGAAAGCCATCAAAATTTATTTGTTGTGGCTTCGATGGAATAGATACTCCTTTGGCTGCTCGCCACCGTGTCAAAGGTGACTTTCGGCGGGCCCAAATGACGTTTCATATGCAGTTAATTGAGTATGTGTGCATGTATGTGTTTATTCATATAGTTAATCATATCGTTCTCTCTTGACTCCGCTCTAGCCATCTAACACGTATCCCACATTATTAACGCTCGTGTGAGTTTGACACCATCAAATTGGGTCGTCGGTTGTGGTCTAAAAGTTGGTTCACATTCGGCTACCCATTATGGCCATGCCTTGTTGGCTTGAAGAAATGAAATAGGTTTGTATTACCTCCATGAAGGCGCTCCACATAACACAATTTGTTCCGCAACATTGATTTAATCCTTTTCTTCTGCTTCACACACACACATACATATACACATACATATACGCCCTCGCATACACAGACAGCGTAGCCGTTTGGCACAATTTCTTAAATTTTCCGTTGCCTTTGTTGCCGTTTTCCGGTATTTTACGTCCTTGAATTCATTCAGTTTTTTTTTTTTGTTTGTGTGTTGCGCTTCCTTCTTTCGCATTACCATAAATTCTTCTTGCTTTCGCTTCGCTTTGAATTCGGTCCCATTTGAGCTTTCAATACATTTATATTTGCATTTACTGATTTGAAAACGCTGAAATGTACTTCCAGCTGCCTTCCGCACGCTTACAATTCTTGGCTGCTCCGTCCATCCGGCAAGGTGAAGTCGCGGCCGGGTGACGAAAATTATATTTCTCATGTCGGCTGGCAGTAAACAATATGTGCGTAAGACTTCTCTGTTGACTTAAGAGCTCGCTGATATTCCATTATTATTTTCGTTTCTGTCCCAAATTATTTGTTGAGGGAAATTAACAAAGAACAAAGCAAATATAAAAAAAAAACAAAATGCGGTTTACTTTACTTTATCTTGGGATACGCATAATATCATGCTTCAATATACTCTTGAGCTTACGAAAGAAAAACAACAACTTTATGACAATAACAACCAAATACAGACTTCTGATAATGGCAAGGCCATGATTTGAATGCTAGATTTTATGGCTCCTCAATCAGCTCGTTGACATCTGCCAAGTGGGGTGGTAAGTGCCCTACGGCCTCAGCCAAGTCTGCCACACGGCACGCGTACAGATATCCCTTCTTGAGATCTTCCGCCTGCAGCCAGTGAATAAGTGAGCGAACATGCTGCACGTCCACAGGCGGACATATGATATACGATTCTTCGATCTCGCTCAGCGTTGCATGCGGATTGTTCACACCTATGAGGGCCAAGCCCCGACTTGGATTTTGCTTATCTATGAGCAAGCGATAGTAGAGAAGTGGAACGGGTAGCACGCCGTTGCCATTCGCATTGGTGGCCAAATGGAAGCTCGCTTGGCTCGGATTGCGAAGCGTCATGACACCGTAGGTGCCCGTATAGACGCTCACAGAGAGAGCCCAGCGAGACATAAGCTCACGCATTTTGTCCTCCACAATTTGCCAATGGCCATTGTTGAATCGTTGCCACTGAGGCGCCACATTCATGTAGTTAAAGCTAGTGCGCTGCTGGCTGGCGTATATGAAGTCTGCTTTGGCAGCGAGGTGTCCTCGTGTGAGGTACTGTCCCTCTTCCAGGAAACTGGATAGGTGCTTTGTGACATTGGGTTGCCCAAACAGTTCCGCCACACGTTTCAGCTGGGCTTTCTGTGAATAGAGTTTGTTCATATCGTAGCCAGAAAACTGTCCAGCTGCGCTGAACTTGACGCGTTTGACTTTCCGTTGAAAGAACGCATTGGCTGGGGTCAATTGGTAGGAAGCGTAGTGGGTCTGCAGCTGATCTGCATCGTGGCACAGCTCTATGGTCCGCACAAAACGACCAGCGCTGATATTGTAGCCCACACGATACAAGCTAGCTGCATCGCCTTTCCCGCACGGCTGGTTCATGCGCTCCACAGTGTAGGTCAGGGGCGTGGCGCAGCTAAAGTCTCCCAACTCCCATTCCTCACCTTTCCAATCAAATGTTGTGACGTGTCTGCACTGAAGATGAATGGATTGGCTATGCGAGTGACTCTCAGCGCTGCCAATTAAAAATGAATCGGAACAATACAGTTCGATATTCGCACCGCTTGGTATGCGCAGCTTTCCCTCTGTGCTGGGCAGCCAGTAGCTGTCTGTGCCGGGGTGCAGGTAAAGCGGCTGCAGATTGGAGTGCGGCAAATCGTTCTGAATGTCCAGCGTACAAGGAGCGCCTGCAATAAATAGGACTTATAAGGAATTGGTATAAAATACTATTTTTCATTCGTGCTGACTTCTGTTATGCTCGTAATCCATGCAGAAAGAACACTTTTCTTTATTGTCATATATATAAATAGATCATCACAGATTTCAACTTTGCAGCTTATATTATCTACGATTTACAGCTGCACTTACCTTGCCGATTTGCTCCATCCACATGCACTCCCACAAGATCTTTGATTACTTGACCCACTTCTGCTGCTGGTCTAATTGCTTCCCGCGCTCGAATCTTGTCCGTTGACGCGCATAACAACAACAAAGCGATCAAGAGTTTATGCATGTTGAACAGCGTCAGGTCTGGTCTCGATCTGTCTCGTGCGGCGTCTGTTTGCGTATTAAATTACCTGTTCTTCTACAGCTGCTTTCCTCTCCCTCTCTCTCTCTCTCTCTCTGATTCTTTCTTTTCATTACTCTCTCTCCAAACCGGTTATCAGCCAGCTTCTTGGGATTCGTCATATTAGAAGTTTGAGGGGCGCGTACACTGTCATAACTGTATTGAGTTAGTTGATTGTTTTTATATAGAATACATTGCAATACTACATAATAGTGTAGATGTACTGTATAGTATTGTATAACAGGAAATTTCTTTAGCCTTGGTTTTGATATTTACGAAATTTGATTACAGTCATTCATCAGCTAAAAGGTTAAAAGGTTGTGCAAAAGGTTAATATAAATAATTCAAAAGACTAAACTAATTAAAAGAATTTTCAATCAGTTAAAACATTTTTCTTTGCAGTTAAAACATTGTATATTTATTTTACAATTTGAAAATGTTACAGAACATATATTTGAAAAGTCATTTCGAACTTGAAAATGTGATTTGTTCACCATTCCGTTTCATTCCTGCGTCGTTTTGGTCGGACTGATGAAGCAGTATTCAGACTGCTGGCGGTGACACTGGCACTGGCATCCACAGAGGCGCCGTTTAAGCTTTGATCAAACGAGACTTGGGTCTTGTAGGCAGCAGCGTTGTTGTTGCCCAATAGTCTGGCATCGCCTCCTACTGAACCTCCGCCTGAGCCTCCCATTCCTCCGTATCCACCCATTGGCCGCATTCCATTACCACCCATTCCTATACCAGCATGACCGACCATTCCAGGTCCACACATTCTGTAGCCCATTCCATTCATACCATTCCCTCCCATTCCATTGCCACCCATTCCGTAGCCTCCCAGTCTATTGCCACCGCCCTGCTGGCCAGCATCGCGCCGTTTGTTAAATCCATTTATATTCCTTTTCTTGCGGTTGGATAAAGTAGTGGTTTCAATCGTTTCATTTGAATTTATTCCATTACCATTCATTCCATTTCCACACATTGTATATCCCCGCGGACCCATTGCAATACCCATGCTCATTCCACTATTGACATTGCCACCCCTACCGCCCATACCCATGCCCATTCCATTACCACCCATTCCGTTACCACCCATTCCGTTACCACCCATTCCGTTTCTGCCCATTCCCATTCCATTACCACCTCTACCACCCATACCGTTTCCATTGGCATTTCCATTGCCTCCCATGCCATAGCCACCCATTCCATTACCGTTTCTTCCCATGCCCATTCCATTTCCACCCATTCCATTACCATTGGCATTCCCATTGGCTCCCATCCCATTACCACCTCTACCACCCATACCATTTCCATTGCCTCCCATTCCGTTGCCACCCATACCATTACCGTTTCTTCCCATGCCCATTCCATTTCCAGCCATTCCATTTCCGTTGCCTCCCATTCCGTTGGCGCCCATACCATTGCCGTTTCTTCCCATGCCCATTCCATTTCCACCCATTCCATTACCACCCATTCCATTACCACCCATTCCATTTCCATTGGCTCCCATTCCCATTCCGTTGCCACCTCGACCACCCATGCTACCATACCCATTGGCATTTCCATTGGCCCCTATTCCATTGCCACCTCTACCACCCATACCATTTCCATTCGATCCCATTCCGTTCCCATTGCCACCTCTACCACCCATACCATTTCCATTCGTTCCCATTCCATTCCCATTGCCACCTCTACCACCCATACCATTTCCATTCCCATTTCCACCTCTACCACCCATACCATATCCATTGGCTCCCATTCCATTGCCACCCATTCCATTTCCATTCGCACCCACACCAATATTGCCGCCAACACTTACACCCATCTCCCCAGCTTGTCTCTTACGCCTTCCCAGTAGAAACCCTGAAAGCAGTTAGAAGTATTAAGTAGAAAATGTTACTCCGAAGATCAGTAGATTTTTAAAGTATTTATTTAATTGAAGCGCGACATTGATTATCCATATGAGTTGTAGTCGTTATTATTATTATTCACATAGTTGTAATTGTTGTTGTTGTTGTTGTTATTATAATAGTCATAGTTGGGACTTTGGGTCGTGTACTGGTTATTATAGGTGGGGTAAACGCCACCTGGCCCATAATATTGATTATAGCTGTAGCCCATGCCAGATATACTGCCCATACCAATAGGCAGGATGACAATTGGAGGAGGAGCCATAGGCATAGGCATAGGCATAGGCATTGGCATTGGCATTGGTCTGCGTTGTACCGGAGGATAGTACACACGACCGGGCATGGGCACCGGCATTGGCATTGGCATAGGCACTGGCATTGGGCCTGGCATAGGCATGGGCATGCGTCCAGGCATATATGCCTGTCTGGCGGTAACATTGTGCACTGGATGAGGTGATTCGAATTCCAAGTCAATGAAGTCTGGAGAATCTGGGAACACGAATTGCCAAAAGAAAAAAAGAGAGAGAGAGACTGGTCAGGAGAATAGTATCTTGTTATAGTTTGGGGTCTAACAACTAAAGCGAAAATCAACTTGAGCAGAAACTCAAATTACTTTTGCCACTAAATGTTTATGTAAAGCAAGTAGTTGCTCGTTGTTGCAGTGGGTCTGGAGGATCTAGCGAGCGGATACCCAGTTGGCAATCTGGGATAGCAATCGAAATAGCACGGCACTAGTTGCGGTCCGCTGGCGGTACGTGCGCCTGGGTAAGGCGGAACAGATCTCGAGGCGGGCATGTATGGCGAGGGCGGATTGGTGCACGCGTATGGATAATATGGACTGACAATACACGGTTGTCGCCAGAGCTGCCTGTTGTAATTAGGATTGGGATTCGGCATGGGCTGCTGTGCGCCGTCCTGGACAATGACCAGAACGTTTGCCTGTCGCTGGTCGGCATGGCTGGCCCCTGGCAAGGGCCCAGTCACTCCAGTAAGGAGCTCGAAGCCTTTGTCCCTGTCTGCGTTCGACTCAGTGCTCAGTTGGTGATTCAAATGAAGCGTGCTGGTGATGGGACCGGGGAGGGGTGCGCTGATGCTACGAGTGTTTGCTGTCGTGGATGTGGTGTCGATCGTGAAGCGATTCAACTCCTGATCTGGAACGGATCAGTAAGAGGTTTGCAATGAGTGCGTGTCGCTAGGCGGTGACTGGGTTCAGTGGGCTTTACACACCTGAGCTACTGGAGCGTTCGACACATTTCGGATATTGGCCACAGTGTTCGCCATCCAGTTGATCCTTTTCGCAGGCCACGCTGGCTAGTATGCATCGTTCAGTGGACACACAGTTTATATCGCGACAATCGTGTCCGAACTCTGCCAGAATTAATAACATGTCCAAATTATCGGGGGTCGAAGATCGAGAGAAATTGGCATCACTTACTTTTGTAGGCATTGACATGGGCCGTCACGGCCACAATTATGGCCAAAACCCAACAGGCTATGTAGCCGATTTGGCACTTTATAAACATGACTCAAACGCTTGAAATACTTTTGCTTTGCTAACTGAATTCCGTACTCGATGTGAACTTTATTTATACGATTTGCAAGATATGCTTGGATTATTCTGAGCAGCGATTTAAGCGAAGTTCACTAAATTTAATTAACATTTACCGATTAAATACGGGCGATAGTTACGGGTGATTTAACAGAGCACATTCCAGCTAAATTATAAAGTTATTTCGAGTTTAAAAAATTATATATTTGGCTGATTTACAGCCATAATTAAAATATCAAATGCCATTGACATTTGTTGTTAATGAATACGAGACGCGAACGTTATTTACAGATAAGAATAGAATGACAAAAGCTCAAAGTGCTGATATGCCTTGTCAGCGAGCGTGCAAAATATATATGGGGCTTCGCTAATGCGAAACGTGTGGCACGTGAGCAGTTATCGGATGGTAGTTCTAAAAACACTGCTTATCGCTGGTCAGTTATTTATTATTATTATTATTTATTGTATGCATAGATGGTTCGATAGTGATAAAGTGATTAGAGCTACGCCGAAATACCTAAAACGCCATTCGTGTGCAGGTCGTCCAATGGCAAATCTTTGACAATTTCGATAAAGTCATCCACTGCGCAGGCGTAGGAGTAACCCTTCTTCAGGTCCTCCTTTGACCAACTGATCCAGCTGATTTGATCACCAATATCCGGGCAGATGACATAGTCTTCCTGAATCTCCTGCAAGTCAATGTGTGGATTGTTCACGCCCACCAGCACAATGCCCTTGCGACTGCCCCGATCGATAATCACACGGAAGTACAGCTTGGGCACTGGTATCAGCCCGTTGTTGTTCTCATCGAAGTCCAGGTAGAGCTCTTGAGGCACGCCCGCTGCGTCAGGCAGCGTGGATACGCCCCACGAGCCAGTGTAGCAATCAACGGTTATATTTTCGTCGGCGACGAACTTTCGCACGCTATCCTCAATGCGCTCCCAGTTGCCAGCATTGAAGGTCTGCCACTGGGGCGCGGCATTCACGAAGAAGAAGGTCGCCTGCTGTGCGGCACCAAAAATGAAGTCAGTCTTGGCGGACAGATGGCCCCGGGCCAGGTACACGTTGCTGCCTATATCGAAATATGGAGAGGCATCCATGCCCAGGATTTGGCTAACTGTAATATTCTGTTGTATCTGAGTGTACTTCTGGTTAACGTCCTTGCCGCCATAGAAGTCACCCGTTATGAAGCTGGGCCGACTCACTGACCGCTGATACTGGGCGCTGCTGGGCGTCAGCACATGATGCACGTAGCGTGTTACCTCCGCCAGCTCATCGTGGCACACATCGTAGGTCTGCAGGAAGTCGTCGAGGCTATCATCGTAGGCCAGCTGAAAGCCAACTTCCAGCAGATTGGTGCCGCCATTACACTCACGACTCGTGCGTCGGGCAGTGTAGCTCGGCCAGGAGGTGCACACCAGCTCGTTGATAGCGTAGACGCTGCCCAGCACCAGGAAGTGTTCCTGCTCCCAGCAACTGGCATTTAGATGAGAATACCCAGCGAACTGGCCTTGGAAGGACTTTGGCCCGCTGCAGTGCAGCTCTATGGTCTGACCATGCTTTAATTCTACCACGCCTTGTGCATTGGGCTCTAGGTATTTGGCTGAGCCCTGCTCGTCGCGCAGCACGAAGAGCGGAGCTGGATCCTTAAGGTCGCCATTCACGCGAAAGCTGCACAGCTCCTGAAGTGGTTCTTCCGGCACTCCGAGCAGCCCCGTTGTCTCCAACTGATCCAGTGGCAGATCTTTGACCACATCTGTGAACTCTTCTACAGCGCATGCGTAGGCATAGCCCTTCTCGATATTGGCCTTCTCCCAGTCCAGCCAATTCAGCTGAGCGCCCACATCCTCACAGACAACGTAGTCCTGCAGGATCTCGTCAAGGCTGGCATGTGGATTGTTAGCCACCACTAAGGCAATGCCCTTGCGGCTCTCTTGGTCAATTACGATGCGATACACAAGTCGAGGAACTGGCAGCTGCTGCGTCTGCTCATCTAGGTAGATCGGGGTTTGCTTGCCGTCGGCATTCGGCAGCGTGGCCACGCCCCAGCTGCCCGCATGCACGCTGACGTTGAGCGCCTCATTGGCCACGAACTGGCGCAGGCTGCGCTCGACAGCCAGCCAGTTGCCTATGGTTATGCTGCGCCACTGGGGCACCACATTAACGTAAAAGTGGGTGGCGCGCTGCGCCGAGCCGTGTACGAAATCGTGACGCGCACCCAGCTGACCTCGGGTCAGGTAAAAGTCGCGACTGCTGTCCAGGTACTGGCTGGCATCCAGGCCGAGAGTGGCGCTAAGCATCTCGTGCTGATGCGACAGGCCGTAGAGTACATTGACGTCCTTGCCCGCATAGAAGTCGCCGCGCAGATAGCCCGGTTGGGCTACGTTCCTTTGGTAGGCGAGGTTAGCCGGCGTCAGCTCGTAGCGAGCGTAGCGTGTGATCTGCGCATTCTCGTCGTAGCACAGCTCCAGCTGCGGTAGCAGGCCGGCAGCCACGTTGAAGCCAATCTGCAGTAGCTCAGTGCCGCCCTCACACGGGCTGCCAGTTCGCACTGCTTCGTAGCTGGGCCAAGTCTGGCAGCTGAATTCTCCTATCTTTACTTTCTGGCTTTCAGCTTCGTACAGCTGGTTGCCCACACAGCGTGCCGTCAGGGCGGTGAATCTGTTGAACGGAATGGCCAGAGCAGCAGTGCAGTGCAAGTCAATGCTTGATCCCTCATCCACCGTATAAATACCCGATTCATTCGGCAAAAGCCAGCTTAGTGCGCCCTCTGGCGTTAGCAGTGGGGCAGGATCTGTGAGATCCCCATTGATGCTGAAGTAGCATTGGCTGGGGCTGGGAGTGGGGGTTGGACTGGGTGTGACGGGTGCAGCAGTTGTTGCAGTGGAACTAGAGGATTCGGTGGAGCTCACAGGAGACGTTGTGGTTGGCAATTCAGTGGTGCTGACAGTAGAAACAGTGCTCTCAGATGCCGTTGTAGTTGGTAGTTCAGTGGTGCTGACAGTCGAGACCGTGCTTGGAATATTTGTGGTGCTCTCAGTTGGCCAGTCGGTGGTGCTCTCAGAAGCCGTTGTAGTTGGCAAGTCGGTGGTGCTCTCAGAAGCCGTTGTAGTTGGTAGTTCAGTGGTGCTGACAGTCGAGACCGTGCTTGGAATATTTGTGGTGCTCTCAGTGGTTGGAGAGTCGGTGGTTGTGCTTGGGTCTTTATCCAAGCCAAGGATGCCATTCGTGTGCAGATCATCCAGGGGCAAGTCCTTTACCACTTCCGTGAAGTCCTCCACTGAACACGCATATGAGTAGCCCTCATGTAGATCCTCCTTGATCCAGGAAATCCAGCTCAGCTGATGTCCAACATCCTCGCACAGAATATAATCACTTTGAATTTGTTCCAAAGTGACGTAGGGATTGTTGACACCCACCAGGACAATGCCCTCTCGACTCGCACGATCGATTATGACGCGGAAGTAAAGTTTGGGAACGGGAATCAGCCCATTGTTGTTCTCGTCAAAGTCAAGGTACAGTTCACGCTCGTTGCCCTCGAAGTCGGGCAGCGTGGACACGCCCCAGGTTCCCGTATAGCAGTCGACAGTCAGCTGCTGATCGGCGACAAATTTGCGAACGCTGGACTCGACTCGTTCCCAGTTGCCGCCGTTGAAGGTCTGCCACTGTGGCGCCACATTGATGAAGAGGAAAGTCGACATTTGAGCCGCGCCAAAGATCTGATCCGTTTTGGCGACCATGTGACCGCGTGCCAATATCCGATCGTCGCTATAGTTGAAGTATGGGCTGGCATCCATGCCCAAAATATTGCTTATGGTTATATTCTGCTCTATCTGCGTGTACTTCTTGTTGACATCTCGGCCGCCGTAGAAGTCCAGCTCGATGAAACTGGGTCGCGCCACGCCGTGTTGGTAGTCGTAGCTGGACGGGTAGAGCACATGGTGTACGTAGCGCGTGACCTCAGCTAGCTCATCGTGGCACACATCGAAGGTTTGCAGGAATGCATCGTCCTCCAGCTGGAAGCCCACTTTGACCAGATCTGTGCCCCCATTGCACTGGCGACCCGTGCGCAGGGCCGTGAAGGTCGGCCACGCCGCGCAGCTGAAGTTGGCAAAGGGATAGATGAGGTCGTCGACCAGGAAGTACTTTTGCTGCAGGCACTGTGCAGTTAACTGCGTCCGATTTTGAAAAGGCGGTGCAAACCCAGCGCCGGGGCAGAACATGTCCAGCAGTTCGCCATTCTTCAGCTGCACTGTGTCCGTAGGGTCGGGCACGATCAGCTCGAAGAATTCGTGTCGCGCAAAGAGCGGCGCTGGATCATGGAGATCGCCGTTAACCCGAAACTCACAGTCACCAAACACTGGCACGCCCTGTTCACCTTCAGCAATGGGCAACACGCGCGATAGCCGATCTGAGGCGGCGCTGAAACCGACCAGCAGCTGAAGGATTACGATCACAGTCACGTCGCACCTCATAGCGCCACATGTGAGTTCATTATGCCAACCCTTGCGTCGATCAGCAACGTTCTTATATGGCCAAGACTACAGCGATGATATCGTTATCATAACTTGACGCTTAACGCACTTATTTATGACAGTTGATTATACTACAGATTACGATTTGAGCAGCGAAAATAGCTGTGGATCGGCGAAGTGACTTTAGCTTTCCGATTGGAATTTACCCCTCGAGTGTGATTTGTAAAAATAATATAACCTACTTAAGAGCTGACAGCTAGCTGCTTTAATCTATAATCTCCAGCAACTGCAAATGAGGGTGCGACTTACTTATCAACTATGGATATCGCCGCAATGGCTTAAAGAGCGAGGTTGCCCAGCACTTAAAGCCAACTACAGTATACCACTTAATTACGGCTAGTTAGACGTTATAACTCCTTATCTAGTGGGTCATTCGCAGTTTATGGAACAATATAACAGTTTATATTTTGAAGTGAAATGGGCATATTTCCACATAGCTCACGAGCAAAAGCGATCTGTCAAACACTAATTGATTTCCTCTGCCGACATTTGCAGTTTATAAGCCACACGAATCGAATATATATTTCGAGCTTTGGAATAAATACCATCAGCATCAACGACAGGCAAGGGCACTTCATGCGATTATTGGCACTGGAGACTGTTTTGCCAGTGCCACGCCGCATAATCTACCGATGCGTACATAGACTAATTTGCAGCACTGTACGTGCGTGCGAATTTAGCCAATGGAATTCTTCAATTTTCGTAGTAAAAAAGCAGAACGTCTGTCGGAAGCGAAACATGACTACGTAATACCCTGCATACAGAAACAAGGCCAGAGCAAGCATTATCCGTGTTCTATTGTGACCTACTTCGATAACGTTGTCTGGGTAGAGGGTATGGCACATAAAAGGAAAGGAAAACATCGAAATCATATGTAAAAACAAATCATTTGGTAATTGGATTTGCAGAAATACAATTTATTCGCTTTTGCTGCTGACAGCTGCTACTCACAGAGGTCCTGGCAATAAAATGCAATAAATAAGTGAGCACTTCTCGATGCATGTCAATGGACTTGAAGCTAAATATTTATCAATAGAACGGCTCTTGACGCAGTGTGTTTTATTTAATTCACATAGTTGCTTGCTCTAAGCAAGTGCTAATCGATGGGCGCGCGTCAACGTTCGCTGATAACTGATACCTAATTTCGGATTGGGCAATGGAATCGTTTCGAGTGCCATTGTCACCCAGTTGGCGTCTGTATGGCATCTACGGCCTATTAATTAGCTTGATTTATTTATGAAAATGCGAACGCAAAATCCGTGTCGCCCACTACAATACTACAATTGCCAGAGTGCCCACCTAAATGCTGCAAATGAATGAGTTAATTGGGCTTGTATTTATTTTCGGGCCCTGCAACTGGGGCTAGGCAACTGACAATGACAACCTGCGCATAAATTATGATTTTCAATAATTTATGTTAACTAATGGTAACACATGGCGTATACGCATTGTCCTTGTCATTGGCTGCCAATTAAGATAGTTGCCCAAATTGAAATCGGAACGGGCGGAGTGCAGCAACAGCAGCAACAGCAGCATCTGCCACTTGGCACTCTTTGCTAATGGCCGCGTTAATTATAATTTTTCATTTGCACTTCTTTTCAGTGTTCACCCCATCGCCCTTGACAGATGGCTGCTCCGCAGTGCAGCGCGCAGGTCTCCGCTCAATTAAAAGTGCATTAAGATATCGCAGAGCAGGTCGCCAATGTTAAGGCGCCAGCTGCTGCTGCCTGATAATTTCTTACCTGATTGCAGTCACTTAATGAAAGTGCTTAATTCGTCAGGGACAGACGCCGTAAACGACATTGAATGTTGCTGCAAATAATTTCGCTGCTCACAAAGTTGCAATTAACTATGAAAGCAGAAATATGGCGACTTTTCTATAAGATATGAATTCTGCAGTCATTATAATATAGACATTATTATGAGTGCAGGTGTTAATTATCCGAATAATATATCTGGGTCAATTGGACAGCTTAAAGAATATATAAATAAGAAATTAATTGTGATTTATAATCACAATTTAATATAGATAAATATACATTTCGTTTACTTGAGCAGCTCATCGACAGTCGAGTCGAGCCAGCTCACAAGCTTAAAGAATTTCTTTAATGTCCATGGGAAATTAAGTCGGCTACAAAAATATGCAAACATATATAGTTATGGCTTTATTTCATCTTCTTGCTCATCGCTTGGTGAAAAGTGAGCTGAAAAGCTCTTGTGTAGCGTATAAGCCCCCTCGAATAACACTGATACGCCGTGTGACCGACGCTGTTGATGGCAACAGCGCGGCATTGAATAAATGAAGAAGAAGAATAAATGTAGATGGCGTTGGCGTTGGCGATGGCGATGGCGATGGTGCAGGCGATGGCCAAACCGGCCACTGCCGCTGGCACTGATGGCCAACAAGGCGGCTTTCAAGTGCAGCTGGCAAACGCGGCAACTGCAAAAGACAGCGCCAAACAGGCCAGCGAAAAAAGCAGCGCACTCATTTTTTATACATTTTTGTTTTTGTTTTTTTTTTTTTCTTTCTTCTGTTTTTTGTGTGTGTTTTTTAAGGGGATGTGGCTGGGATTTTTTCTGTGCTCATGCCAGGCGTAAGCAATTTTTGCAGCTCTCTTTCTTTTAAGCGAAACATTTTAATTTAAATGTTAAAACGTGACGATAGCGCAGTCACTGGGGGATATGAGGCTGTCTCCTGTGCGTCCAAACGTCAGTCAGTCAACGACATATGCAGTTATCCATAAAAAGGTGGCTTTAAGTCGTCAACTCACTCGTACAAAAAAAAGTTATTATCTCTGACAGGCAGAGTTATAATTGATATTAGCATAAATCTGTGCTATTTTAGGGCCATTCAGTGAGAAGAACTCGTGTCTATTGCAGGGTATTCCCTTGTGAGTGCTGCTGTTTCTGCATGTCCGCCAATCTTGTTGCTCTGTCATTGTCAGTCTCGTGTAAATTGTGCCACTGTTATTGTTGCTGTTGTGGTTGTTATAGCTTGTTACTTGAGTGGATTACCCGCGATGTTCAACATCCGATATCCAAAGGGACGGGCGCAGCCCTTGGACGAAAAAGTTGTTAAATTATGCCTGCTCAAAAATTTGAATGACGGCGCGCTTTGGTTGAGCCCAGGGCAAAAAGAGCAAGAAAAACGTGGACTCTGGCGAGCTGTGGTAACCACAGCTCAAGTGCCAATTAATAAGTTTCGCCATTGGTATGCGTACAAAAAAAAACCCAACAGCAGCAGCAACAACAATAACAACAACAACAACAACAACAGCAATCATATGGAAGCCGTTCGGTCATCAGCCTTTTGCCTGTGCCCTGCAACGCCGCTGTGTGCAGTTGATGCTGTTCAGTCGTTTGGTCAGCCCTATATGCATGAATTATTCAAAGAAAAGGATATTAAATGCAAATACACACATGCACACACATACACGCATATACACGCGAGTATGTGTATGAACGTTTATGTGATGTCCCTGTGTTGTGTTTGCTGCCTTTGTGTTGAAGAAGGATGAGGACACGCTTGAGTAATTGGAAGTTTTTACTGCCGCCTCGTTTGCCGTAATTCCGCGCACGCTGTTGCTCTCCGTGCTCCGTGTTATTGTTGTTGTTGATGGAGCAAATTTTAATTAATAATGTGCGGCTTCACACAATGCCATAAAATATTCATGCTGGCTCAGTGGGTACTTTAGACTGTCGTTGAATTTTATTGATAAAATTACGAGTGCCTTCAGCTGCTTAGCTCCGGCTTTTATTAAGCTTATCCGGCCTCAGTCAGAGATCATAATCTTTGATTCCAGAGACCTTTCTTGATCGTAACCAAGACAGTGTGGCTATTGCCCAAAGAATATAAACTGAAGTAATCGATATATATATATATAGTGATATAGTTGATAATTTGATATACACAAAAGTGTTAAGATTTCCATTGTCACTTTTCGTTGGTTTCAATTAGCACAAATGCTGACCAAAATAAGTAGTCGCTTGCAAAAATGGAATAATAAGTAAATTTACATGTAATACATTTCGATAAGGGGGCCGCCTCAAGTGCATTGTTGCCATTGTTGGTCGGAGTGCGCTGTGCTCTGTTGTTTGTTGCCTGTTGCTATTTTTCTTTCACTTCAGACGTAGCTCGTTTCACTTTCCGGCTTTTGCTTTCCCCGAGCACTGTGCTCTGGCACAAAAGGAAATTTTCAGCAACAATGTATGTTGATTTTAACTTTACCATGTTGCTGCACTTGCTGTTGTTGCCGTTGTTGCCGTTGTGTGCGCCATTGTTGGTATCTGTAATGTTGCCGTTGTGCTCGCTGCAACGTTTAATTCAATGTAAACGTGTTAAAGCGTGCCCAGCATGCGAAAGAGCAGAAAAAACAGTTTTCAATTGAAACAAATAAGCAATGACTGTACAACTGCACCACTGACTGACTGATGGGTTCCACTTGCCGACGATCAAACCACTTCAGCCTTGCCTGCCTCCCAGGCCTGCCTGTCTGAGTGTCTGCCTGACAAATACAGGCAGTAACAGCATCATCATTATACATATATCATTTTACGCGCATGAGGTGGTCCCATCAGCAGCTGCGACAATGGAAATGTTAAATTCTCTCATTTAATTTGATTTTAATTTCATTGCTTGCAGTGGCGGCGGATGAAATTGAAATTGAATCCCGGCCAATAATCAATCAGTCTTTAATTAAGTCAAAGCTTTTCGCCTGGCCCTGGCGTACTCACGTTAATTTATAAGCATTAAAAGTAAATATTAAATATATTATTGAGCGACTGAGTGAGTGACTGAGTGAGTATCTATAATCGAATCGTTCTCAGATCAGACTTGAATTATCGAGTTATCTGAAGGCACGACTATCATACATGCTACATACATATTCTCGCTTTAAGAGAACCTTTTTACTTTAAATTAAGTTTTTCCAAGACTCAAGCTCAAACACTGAGTAGCTGACAGCACAGTTGTCTTCATATAGTTTCTATAATAGATTAGAGTTAACTCATATAGAATATTTAAGTCACAATGCAATACTTACCTCCTTGGGAGTTCCATATTTGGAATCTGGAACTTCGAGCTTTAGCGATCGCTGATCCGATCCTGTTTTGGTTCCAGAGAATAGTTTAAAGACGTCATCAATAAAATCGGGACTCAGGTTGCCCGATGCAATGCGCAGGCGCTGCAGTTGCTTGCATTCAGCTATAACTTTCAACATAACAGCTGAAATGTCGACTCGGCTTGACATCCAGAGGTTGAGCTGCTGCAGCTGTGTTAGCAGCGCCAGCATCTCCACAGACTCAGCTGTCGAGCAGAAGCACTTGAGATGCTGCAAGCCACTCAGTTGAACAATTTGCTTAATCTCTTCAGGGCTGAGAGTGCCTCCGTCGATGTCTAGACGCTGAAGCTGCGGCCGCGCGGCCAAATTAGTGAGCAGCGGCAGAAAAGAGTTGCTGCTCCGAATGCCATAATATATGAGCTGCCTGAGCTTGGGCAGCTTGGCGAGTGCTTTGTATGCAGATGCCTCTCCTATCATGCCGAACTGAAGAATATCCAGGTTAGCACAATGAGGCACAATGCCGGTCAGACCTTGCTGGACACTGGAGAAGCCAAGGTGCAGAAGCCGCAGATTTCGATTTGCCTTGCAGCAATTGGTTAGAGTTGGTGCGCTCAGTTCCTTTAGATTCAAATGCAGTTCCTCCAGATGTTTCAGTTGGCTTAAATTGTCGAAGGTGAAATCTGAAAAGGTCAGAGAAAATATTAAGAGAACTTCAAATGACCATCCCAATATTTGACATACCATTGATTGCATGCAACTCCAAGACCTTCAGCTGACTTAAGTCTTTAACTGCAGTTAATATTTTCCCAAAGGGCTGCTCAATCGTCGTAATGGGTTTAACCTGCTTGACTATTAATCTCTTGAGGCTTCTCATGCCCGTCAGCGATAAGGTTAAGATGCTGAAGCAATTGATAGGGTCTAAGCATCCATAGCTTCTGAATACTCGCGTCGTGTCAAAGTGATCCAGATCAATGGTCAACTCCTCGACCAATTCACGACAAATGCAGAATTGGATCAGCTGCAGCCTGGAGCTGTAGTCGTCAATCGTGAACTGGCGATAATGTCTGCCGGCCGCAACAATGAACACATCGCGAAAGCTCTGGCAGACTTGTGCGAAACTTATTTGGTCTTCAATGGACAGATAATCCAGCAGATAGCTGAGGCAATCGTGGTGCAAGTCCAAAATATTGGAAGCGCTCATCTTGGCAAGCGAACTGCCCGCTGTGTTTCGATATCGAGACTGAATTGCAAATGTAAATAAATAAAATCAATTTGCAACGCCAACAAAAGGCCACGTAACTTGAACAGCGTGAGTAATCAGCCGCGCTATTCATGTACAGATTAGACACCTTAACGAATGGGCTTGTTTCCGTTCGGCCCGACAGACTGGTTCTGCTTCGTACATCGAACTGACCTAACGCAATGCAACTTGCTATTTTACTAGTTGAATACGTGTTAAGTATTAGAATAGTGATTCCCGCATTTCACAACTAGTTTCATTTATTTCTTATTTCACAATTAATGGCATCACTGATTCAAGCTGAACACACGTTGGTAATTAATAAATTATTAAATAATTTAATTAAATATTAATTAATTACCAATACGCAATAGATATAATATTTTTTATTAATTTAATTAAAGTCTTTTACGGCTAAAATTTATAAAAACAAAAATTTGTCCATTTGTCCAACTCTTTAAAACTTAAATAAGAAAGACAGAGGAGCCTCATGTGTTTGGTTTGTTTTTTAAAAGATTCATTCGACCTGACTTAAGATCTTTGACCAGGTAAGAAGTTCGCACCCCATCGAACGAATGCATAGGTCTGTTCATCACATGAGACTGAATCTTGTTCATCCGATCCTTGTAGTCTGTAACCGTAACCTCAATGGATGGACCCGCTATCGGCATTGGCTTCTCGCCGTTTTTCGGCTCGGGTAATCCATTTGGTTTCTTGGCTTTGCCGGCACTGCCAGAACGCACCCACTGGAAACTGTCGTTTACCGATCCTAACGGTTTAATATTACAGGGATCGCCAATCGGCAGAGGTTTGCAAATGTCGATGGACGGCGCATGTGCCTTGGATTTATTCTTGTCAGTAGAAGAAATGTATTCGGGGCATTCGTCATCATAGGCTTCTATTTTCATATTATCATTGGGATGCACCCATTTGGAGTCCTTGTTGATGGTTACAGCAGCAGCAGCAATTGGTTCTCCAGCAATGTCACCGCTAGTCGAACTGTTAGGTTTGCTTCTTCGTTTCAACCTTCCGGTGTCCGCTTCGGAACGGTTCTTCTTCTGCACAAGTGGCTGCTTGAGTTTCTTATCATTGTCCGGTAGAGTGATGTGATCGAATATGATGTTTTGCAGGACGATTTTATTGTTGAGCAATGTGGGCGTGAATAGTTGCGGCTCGTGTCCTGGATACTCGACCAAAATAGCGCTTTGGCCAAGTATCAGCTTCAAAGAAAATTTCAACTGGTTACTTTTGAAATGCATTTGTTTGGCCAAATCGTTATTTTATTGTAGACAAACTTTACATTACTGAACGGAGAAATATTGATGCTATTTACACATCAAAATATTGTGTAATATTTATTGAAGTTTAGCACCCGTTTGTTTTGTCAACTCTTACGATTGCTATTGAGCTCGAATCAGGGGCTTTATTAAACTAATTTGACACATCTCTGGTTTCCTTTATGACTTGCAGCGTTTTCTTTTCTGTCTGGCTGAAGACTTTTCTTTTTGCGGGTTCTTTGATTCTTATCAAGTTGCTGACTCTTCTGTACTCTCTGTCCATTCTTCTCTTTATCAAGAACACTGACTGTGTGAACTGGACTTACCAACAGTCTGGATAGGCCAACAGCCCGGGATGCCAAAGAGGCAGCAATCGAAGCAGCCGAACTCTTGCCAGAATTCGTTCTATGCGCTTTACTCGATGCCAGAGAGGCACATTGGGCCAGCTCGTGCGCAGAGATGCGCTTCATAGCAACGCAATGGCTAACAATATGAGGAAGAAAAATTTCAGATTCGTAGCCATTGCATTCCACAAGCACCACCTTTCCATTCGAAATGAGCTTGAGTTCGAAGCGTGGCTTGCAGATGTTGCGAATCTTCGGAGGGCTTGGCGCCAAGCCAGCCGTCGCTGTGGTCACCTTGCGGCTCTCCAGCCTCTGGCATCGATGATTCCACGAGGTTGAGTGCAAGCTCGTCTCACTGGTCGGTGGCCCGGGCTGACGGTTAAATATGACGTTCCTTAAGCCGATTTGGCCTTTGTGCAGCTCGGGCAGAAATATTTCAGACTCATGACCACGCGCATTCACTAGGACAACACTTCTGTCCGCCAGCAACTGTATGTGAAATCTAGACTTGAGTGTGGGTTCAGTTCTACTGCTCATATTTTAAGCGCTGAAAAGCGGGAAGAGTTGTAGATCACAACTGGAATTTGATACGCTCCAAAATTATCAACTGGAATTGGCTATGCCTCTTCTCAGGGGGATTCTTAAAACAATTCTTAATCTCTGATTTATCATATATCCAAAAGGTTTTTGTTGCTTGTGATTTGAGTAGCACGTCGCTTGCTTTTGATTGTATTTCCAAACTCGTTCGATAAACTAAATTCAATACTCGTTATTCAAATGCCGCAATAATTGTGCCCAGACAGCAATGGTTCTTTTCAATTAACGATATAATTATTTATAGCGACATACATATGCATGTAAATGCTCCACAGACACCTCGAGTATCCCGCCCACACCATTGGGTCAGCCTCAAAATGTCATTTAATATCAGCGCCAAGGCTGCTAAATTGAATAGCCCTAATTCGTGTTCCATTCAGAGGAGCCATCCAATAAAGAAAGCCGCAAACTAGCCACGTAAGGCTATCAGCGATGTGCCAGAATCCAATACCCAGCATTTTTCCTAATTGTATCAAAGAGCGAGCGAATTTATGGTCCCAACTATTAAATGCCCGAATCTCCGGCAGCGCGCGCCGGCTGTGTTTTATGTGGTCCACGTAAATGGAGTTGGGCGGACAGCAGCCTTGAGAGCAAAAAACCGACAACCACTTTCGGTCGGCCAGAGTTGTTTCAGCTGGTCGGTTGGTTGCCCAGCTCAGCGAAATATAAAAAATTCAATTATAAGCATTTATAATGGTGTAGGCTTGACTCCTTTGCTAGTTCGTGCTCTTCCTCTGTGCAAGGGAATGTACATTATCTACCAGTTCTGGGTTGCTCGCCTACATTAAAGCAATGGCTATATAACTTGGCTGATGGATCTTTAGATTGCCATTCAAATTTAATTCAAGCATTTCGTGTAATAGCAAAATTATTCCGTGGAAAATAAATAAAGTTACTTAACCTAAAGTTATCCAGTTGGATTCACAAAGAAAACACATAAGATATTTTATCAGCTCTTTAATTAAATGCTGCTCAAGTGTCAGTCAGCCTGTCGTTCACTTTTGTAATTGACAGAGTTGACATGTACTCGTAAGAGGTTCAAGAGGAGTGCAATGATACCTTGCTAAGCTTAATAAATATAATTAAAATATACTCACTTATAAGTTTCAGTTGCTAAACTTGAGTTCTAACATTTATTACTTACATTTTTATTTGAGCTTCCATCAACAGCTATTCACAGCAGTTGTTTTTCTTGAGGAAATCAAAAGAAATGCTTTGCAATGTTTGACATGAATTTGATTTTTGTTTTCACACAGGAATCCATGGTGATTTGTGCCAATTCGAATAGTTAAGGCAGAGAATGATATTTCTGTCGTCGCCTGTCGGAGGGCCAAGTAATTTAATCTGACAAGAGCCAAAAATAAATAGGCTTAATGTGTGAAGAAGTTGACAGCAACGTGTTTGAAATGCGCCCTTTGGCAGTTCTCAGCTGCTGCAGAGCTAAATATATGTATATATATATAAATGTGTATATGAGGGTATGGATCCGTTTGTTTGGCTTCTCTAGAATAGCCTTAAAGACATGAGAATAAGCAGAAAATTTGCATAAGAAAGTGTGAAAGTCTCACCATGACTAAGTATGGGGGTGCGTCAGTGTGTGCGAGTGTGTTTGTGGGCTTGAGTTATCCGTAAGCCGTTTTTGCAGTTTTTGACAAATGACTTAAAGCCTTAAGGGTACACAGCTTTGAAAAGGGTTAAAGTAATTTGTTGAGACTGTTAAATATTGTATGTGGACCAAGCACACGAAGACACAAAAACAAATACATAATAAAAATGAAATATTTTCGTATTAACAGAAACAAGGACAATGTGAACAGCATGTAAATGTACCTATACACATACATGCACGCATATAACTGTATACTGTATGTGATATACATATATTTCAGCTAAAATTGTTTAACTGGAAAAATAATATTCATATATGCATATTTATATATGTGTTTGAAGCGACAGTGAAACAAATCATTTGTTCAGCCCAAAGGCCTTTATGAATAATATTGAAAAGTATTTGAATACTCTTTCAGGATGTGATATGGTATTTACTCTCTGGTATATCTTCGCCTGATTGATAACTCAAGATTAAATAACTGTGGTGAATATATCTGTCTATTGCATTACCCTAGACCCCGTTTAAAGACTACCCAAAATTTCATGCCTAGGCCTATGCCTATGCTGCTTAAACTCTGCTAAATCTCTGCTTTGCCTCTCATCTGACTCTGCTTAGGTTCTGCGTATGGTTCCACTCTGCCTCAACTCAGACTCTGGTTTATCTTTGCCTATGGCTCTGCACTTGCTCTACTCCAGCTCAACTCTGGCTCAACTCTGACTCTGCCTATGGCTTTGCCTCTGCCTCTGCCTCCGCTCTGCTTAGACTCGACAATGGCTATGCCATATGGCTCTGCCTATGGGTTTGCCTAGACTCTACCGTGACTCAACTCGGACTGTGTCTCTGCCTATGGTTCAACTTAAGCTCAACTCTGGCTCTGCTTTAGTTGTGCCTATGGTGCCTGGCTGGCTAAGCCTTCGCTTTGCCTTGACTCAACCCTGGCTCAAGTCAGGCTCAGCTTGTGGCTCTGCCTATTCAACTTAAGCTCAATTCTGGCTCTGTCTATGACTCTATAATCTTTTCAGCAATTTTGTGGCAATCATATTTAGGTATCTAATTATAGTTATAGCTTAAGTATTTTTAAAACAGATTCCGACTTATTAATGGGAGATATTCGTGGGAGCTACATTGTTTGGCTAAAAGTAATAAACTTAGAATTAATTTACGCCTGGTAATGTATATATGTATACAAATGCCATATGGGTTCGACATGACTGGCTCACACATGTAACTTATGCCTTTGATGTCTGCTCATAAGATAGCAATATGATACCCATACTCACACACACAGAGAGAGACGCAGCAAAAGTATCAGACAAAATGACATACTTTACCTACTTAGAGTCAGCAGGGCAAAGGAAAAGTTTCATGCACAGTTTCAGATTGGTTTTATTGCGCCAACTTGGGCTGATGACAATGACGGTCGAGGTGTGTGTTTAATCCGCAAACTTATTTATGTATGTACAGAAGCATATATGTGTACATACATATTTATATATATATGCATATATATATAAATATATATGTATCTTTCCGGTCGTTTGGCTTACGCATTTTCTCGTAGCATATATGCTTAAGCGGTCCGAGGGACGAGCTGAGCGACAAGACGGACACTTTCTTATAACACGACCGCGCACACTTTCACTTTACATAAGCTCTTTGTAGTGCTTACTGGCTGACACCCCTCTGAGTGTCTGAGTATGTGTCTGTGTGCGCCTGTGTGTGGGTGTGTGCGAGTGTGTTGACAAACACTTGATAATTCCTTGCATACACGCACTCTGGCTGGATATGCTCGCATGTACGATAAGTAAGTACGAGTATCTGCAAGATAATCCTGCGTATCCAGTGGGCTTGTGAGGCCATCTGCCAGTCGCTTGTTTGTGGCTGCCCGCAAGGGTCTCTTGAATTATTTTAAATTGTTTCTGCCATGCATTTTGATCGAGTTTTTATGTATTCATATGCGTGCACATCTATAAGACGAAATAAAATAAAAATAAAATAATGGGCCCGCCCGTCTTTGCATTTGCCAAAGGGCCATAAACTGTGATTTAGAGTTTTGGCTGCGGATTTCTATCACAATTTAATCTTGCAGATGGTTAAGCGCCCAATTTAATGGACTGTGGGTCGATTGCTGAACAGCTTTGGTTTTCATTAGCGAAGAGAATACAAACCTTTTTGTGAGTTTTATTTTCTATAGATAAGCCTGCATTAGGGTCTAAAAAGCATATAATAAAGGGCGGGCAAATATATGTTCCTTTTCAGCTTATTCTATACTCCATTCTTTATTTAGTTCCGTTCCGGGGCGCCGGCTCCTTTGTGGCCGATGATGAGCGCTTGCCCTGTTAATTAAATTAACGTGCAAATGGCTGAAATTACTTTCAGAAAAGTTTTTTCTGTTTGTTTAGCCCGGTTGGCAGGAGGCTTCAGGGACGAGCCATAGATCAAAGCAGCTCTCGTGCTGTGCATCGTCGCAACTCATCTCAGGTTGCACTTGTGCATGTGAGCTCCGTGTGTGCCTTGTCAGCAGGTGTAGCAGCGTGTGGGCACTGGAAGCGTCTGCATTTGTACGGGTCCAGTGGCCCGCTTCGGTATTATAAAGTAGGTCAGTCGCTGTATATGTGATGCCAATAAAAGTTAATGCGTCCGTGTGTGAATGGCATATGGAATGCCGGTATTTGCACTACCTTGTTGATATTTTTTAATATTTATGGAATTTTAAAATGACAGTTAACACATTTACGGAAAACTGCGCCGACTGTAAATTGTATCATTTATTTGAAATCGACTCGTGCAAGCCCGCTATATTTATTTTTGTATTTATGTATATATATATATATATATATATATATATATATATATATATATATATATATATATATTCGGCATTATGAGAATATGAATGAGTGAAAAATAAAGTGTGAATCGAATCTTATCTTACCTCTTATCTCTAATAATATAATAACTGATAAGAGAGCTTTCGTTTCATGACTGATTGTCGCCGATATTAGTAATGTTCTGACTAGCATGGAGAACCTTAGCGTCGACTGCTTATTATGCATTTTGAACTATTTGGGTATAGAAGATGCCCTAAATTTCGCGGATACTTGTTATAAGTTTCGCAGTGTATTTAAGTATTGGGCCAGTTTTAAGTGTCCCGCGTCTTGGGTCTTTTTATGCATTTCTAAGCATGAACTTAAGCTGTTGTCCATTACAAGAGACACTGTACGGAAATTATATATCGATGTTGATGATTTGAGCATGTGTTTATCTATGAGATATGCTCATAAAAAAAAATACACGTTTAAGCAATTTTGCACAATTCTTAGAGAAATGCATAGTCTAGAAAGCCTTACCTTGATTGAAAATAATAAGAAAAGTTACGTTAAAAAAATACTGTTAGCTCTGAAAGACGTCGACAATTTGATTCACCTAAAAATATCAGTTCAGAGTAAGTATATTCTGGGAGTTTTTATTTTACTTTAACTCATTATTCTAGAAGTATAAAAGAATGAATATCCCATATATGCTTTCAGAATGCGGATCAGGACTTTTGCGCCGTTTTAATAAACTGGAGACTCTATCATTGAACATGCCTTCAACCTCTAAGGATTTGTTAGGCTCAAGCAGGTCAATGACTAATCTGCGCGTCCTACGCTTGACGGAGGGAGTCGGTTTTTCGACCTTGAAAGATATTATAGTGCATAGCCCCTATTTGGAAGAGCTCAGTTTTCATATTAAACCACAGAAACATTCAAATAACTGCTTTTCAGGTGGTGATTTAAATATATTTCGTGTCTTGGCGGATAATGCCAGATGCCTGCAAATCTTAAGCATTCACGGAAAAATATCTGATCTGAATCAAGCCGAACAGCTGGCACGCATTAGTACGTTAAGGATACTCCGCTGCAGCTTCTCCGATGCCGATTGTGTTTTGGCTCTAAAAGAACTTAGTCCTCTCGAAGAGCTATGCATTGTGTCCTTTTGTTCTACTAATATTTTTTCGATATACTTGGAGCTAATTAGGTCTTGCCCTCAACTGCATTTGCTGAGCATAATGGATTTTCAAATTCCAACGGATTTTGCCTTGCTGGTGGCCAAAGAGCGGGAAAAGTTGGTCCATAGGCGGCCCTTGACATTATTTATTTACGGACATCGGGAATCGAGAATCGTGGCTGTATCACCGAATATAGATGAAAATTATCTAGTTCTTCGCCACATGAATTTTCGTGAATCAATAAAACTGTTTGCAACGTTCAGCTAGATATTTGATATATCTCTTTGTCATTGTGAAACAGACTTTGAATACAGGGAGACAAAAACTTACGTTATAAAACATTTCCATTTAATATTGTGCTTCTACAGCTCCTTCCTCCAGGCTTGCTACAGTTTCCTTCAGGCATTGAATGAGAAAAACTTCAAAGTTAAATTCATAAAAAGAACATCATCACAATATAAGAGCCAGAACATTTTCAATTATGCCAAACTTCGAACTGTTAATTAAATGTGTCAAAAACAATTAGGCAAAACGTTCACTTAAAAGCCGCCAACGACGAAGTCTCAATTCGAAATTAAGTTGAAAGAAAAAATGAAATTATTTACCTTGCGAACGAGCGTTATCTATAATACGAAGAGATAATACGAAGACCATGTGCAAATATAGCTCGACTACGAAATACCCTACACGTAGCTTTAATATAATCTAATCTAGGTTGCACTTTACCTAATGGATATGTACAGAACGAATATACGGCGCGTGTCATTGAGCAGGGTATTGGCAATTCAAGTGCAAACAATGCGATTGCGTCCCAAGAGACTGACAAATGAAATGTCTACGCAACAAAATAGCAACTGTCGGAGTCGGAAATACATCAAGTGTGAGCACTGAAAGCCTTCGATGAGATGAGGACTGAGATGAGCTGGGTAGCTAGCCGGATGGCGGGTAAAGATGGCCAGGAAACGGCCAGGCGACAGCTTCCTCGATGCCACCATTGTGCGCTGTGGAGTGAAGCGTTGACAATAACGGAAATTATTGTTTCTATTCTTATTTTCTAGCATTGCACACTGGGCTGAATTGCCAAATAAGTGGCATAAAGTCGAAAAATCGATCGAAATCGATGATCGCCTTTACCAAACATGCAACCCTGTCATTGTGATCAAGCTTCCAAGTCAGATGATTAGTTAGCTGATGCCTGCGACAAAATTGGCCGGAAATTTTTATTCACTTTGCGCTTGGCAAATTTATACAAAAGAAAAATAAGATACTGTAAAAAGGTATATGAATGGATAAAGCAAAACAATTTGGTGTTCAAATTTATTATATATTATATATGTGTACTGTTTTGTATTGTCCAAAAAGATAGAAAACTAAACATATGTGTTTCGTCTTATGTGGAGTAAAAACTAACCTGCGTGTTTCTGCGATATGTAATGTATGTGAAAACAAAGTAGAGAGTGTGTATAAAATGTTAGTAATAATCTTGTTTGCGGCTTTGGCGGTATTTTGAACTTGTAGATCACATTGAGTTCTGTCATTCAACGCTGCTGGACGTATGGATCGACAGCGGCCGCAACTCTGCCGTTCTTGCAAGCTGGATATTATTAATTAAAAAGAAAGTTAAAAGCTTTGAAATATACATTTCATCGAATTTACAAAATTGCAGCAGAAATCCATATGCATCTGAATTAGATGTGGAAAACAATTAAAATATGAATTTTTCTAAAATTGTTAGTAACTAAGACCTGTCTTTAAGTAAGAATTTAATCATAATAAATATTATAGTACTATCACTAAAACATAAAAAATATTATAATTTTTGTACTTTATATATAGTTCTCACACTTTCCTTTGTGATCACGTATACGCATTGCTGCCTTATAAGGGCTATTGGGGTAGGCGTGGTCAAATGAACTTCAAATTTTGCTTCAATATTAAGAGTGCTATTCTTATCAAATATACCAAGTTTCAGCTCGATATCTGCGTTTTTCGACTTTATGCCACTTATTTGGCAATTCAGCCCAGTGTGCATTGTGAGCTGCGTATGCTGTGAGACAGCTTTTCAGTCAAGATTACGGCAAACTCTTCGAGGCTGTGCGGCTCTGTGTTCCATGTATTTTTTTCAAGACTTAAAGCCGTGTATATAAACCACTTGTTTTAAATAAAATATGTTAAGCTGACCTTTTGATCTCTTGTTTGTACGGAAAATATTTGACATATAAAATATATTAAATATTTCTACTGATTGTTTTTGTCAGCGCACAGCTCTCACAGTTGGGCAACTGAATTGAATTAATGTTAGTAACATCAAAGTAATTTCACGTCTTTGCCGTTTGGGATAGTTCGGCTAATTAACTTTATCTCAGCTTTTACTCTTGCTCAATATACTCTGTTACACTTTCGGCTCGAAGCGTTAATTGACTTTATCTCAACTTATACTTTTGCTCAAATATACTCTCGTTCACTTTCTGTTTGAACTTGACTCATATAGTCATGAGTACTCCTCTTACTCAAGCCAAAAATCTATACATCATCAGGCAGCTTGCTTTTGGAAAAGTTTCTTTTATTTGATTTTGTAGAGAATCTTTAACGATTATGATTAGAGTTGAGTTATATCAGAGCTTAATCCTTCGATCTTTCATTATTATGGCTGGCAGAGACTTGGCAGAAGTGCAATAATACAGCGAAAATGAAAATACTTGTGCGTCTTATTCTCTTAAAGCAAAAATAAAACTTATAGGACATAAGAAAAGGCACTGCTCTGTGTGTGAAGAAAGTATTTTGCCTGGCATTTTCCAGCCATTAATTAAGTTGTAGTGAACAGGAACTGGGAGACAAATTGCTCATGTTGTGGTTGCTGTTGTAGTCTGAGATTTCCTTGAAAATTGCATTGTTTGACAAAGACCCAACTATATGACCTTTTGACAGTTTATAGTCTTGACTTATGCACAGTGGTCTACGGCAGGGCCAGGAGCCAAGCCAAAAGGAAAACTCTTCGTAAGCCTTGTTGACTCTTGAACTTACTTGACAGCCTGCAGCTGATGCTGATTTTTTGGCAGCAGCAGCACCACAGCTCACAGCCTTATGGATATGTAAAAATGTGTGTATGCTGTGCGAATTTCTTTGAAGTTCCATGTAAACTTGTTGAAGTGCTTCAATTATAACTTGAAAACTTGTTGACATTTATTGAACACTGAAAAACAGGCAATGTCAGCCTTCATGGCACATGTCAAGTGTCGATACACCAGGCTCAACACACACACGCACACACACACACAGCAAAGGCATATGGTTTACCCAATGTCAGTTTCCATAGCTTAATAGAAAGACGTTTGCATTGGCACTTTGTGTCCCTGTGTAAATCATAGAGACTTCATAACGTAGACTGTCCGCCCTTCAAGTAATTTGATTATATTCAAAGAGTTTGCCGTCCTCAGTCACAGTTTTTGATGAAACTCGATAACCATATTAAAGACCAAGCCTGGTATTAGTTTTAAGCGTTTCATTCAATGTGCTCGACTTTGTTGTACACAGTCAAATAAATTTTTAATTGAGGGATAGCAACAATTTATGTTTTGCATAAAATGTTGTATTTGTGGCCATTTGTTTGATTTGGCCAACAATGTAATTAATTTATTTTGATTATGCTAATACAATTTGGAATTTAATATATGGCGAAATAATAAATGGAAATGTTAATGAGAGCAAATAGATACCCTACTTTCTAAAATGCCGAAGGATATGTTGAGCTATTTAAGTTGCTTGCCAACTCTGATCAACAGAATTATTAAACTAATATAATTAGTTTATAAAATACATGTGATTGAAGTTGATATACATGTGAATCAAGCATCAGCTTCAACAAGAAAACAAGAGCTCTTTTGTTTGTAGAAATGCACTCAGAACTCAACTCGCAACATATGCATAAAGTTGGCTCAAAATGATGTGCAACACGATGTCGCATACTCTGGCTGCTTCCAGCTTGTTATTATTTGAATTGGTTTGTTCTTACATGAATTTACAATTTGTGCTTTTTGTGTTATTCAATATGGATGCACACACACACACACGCACATACACACACATGTTTGTGAAGGGCTCTTGACAGCAAACAATAAATTGTAACAAAGGATATGTTAGACGGAATAATTGCTGGGGAAATTATGTTTTCTCTCGTCAGCTAGCCGTGTGTAACCCAGTTAAAAGCCAAACCGTTTTGTTTCGCTCAAACTAGACATATTTAATCCAATTAATGCACAAGGACAACGCGCTGTTCCTTTTGAGACCTAATTGGTTTACGGCAAACTGCAAAGGTAAAGGTAAAGGTAAAGGTTTCATCAACCCAGTCAAATTGCCGCTGGTGCCCGGTTTGAAGTTTCAGCTCGTGGCGTCCTCCATCCACTCACGGCTGGATATATAAAATGGCTAATTGGTTTTCGAGAAAGGTAACATAATTGGCATGTGGCTAACGACCAATCAGAAAGTCTAATTGAATGTGCGCCAAAGGGCTCTAATGTCTTTTATAGACGTGTAACCTGATAGCAGATCGACTGGAGCGCATCATCGACAAACAAAGTCCTCCATTCACTTGAAGTTTACAAAGTCGCTTTGAATCAATTGCTATAGGTCAAACGGACACACAGGTTCCCTTTTCATTAGTTCGTTGAAGTTTCAGAAACGCCAATGTAATTCGATTATAATTCAAGTATAATGAATAAAATAATAACTTAATTATTTATTTCATTACAATTGATGCACATTTTGATTAAATTCAAATAGAATAATAATTTAAATATTTAAAGCAAGTTAATCGTACGCCTCGTTACATAATTATGATGAGCTCATCTGTGGCTGTATAAAATGAGATGGGCTAAAGTAACTTTCTCTCAATTTTTGCGAGCCCAGCGAATCGGCAATCAAAAGTTAATAATTTTTCGCGTGCTCCGCAAGGGTAAATTTAATATAACTGTTAAATACATAATTAGTATAGCTATTTTAATAAACTGGCTGGAAATATTTGCAGATAAAAAGTTGCAGGAAATGATTATGTATAACAGAGCTTGGTTGATGCACCGCAACTTGTTTTAAAAAGTGGTAAAATTCACACAGAATAAAGCCATTTTACATAAAGAGTTTCCAAATCATAAATGTTAAAGTTCTATTATAATCCTTCAAGACATCATCCTTTTATAGCTATAATCTTAATATATTTGTTTCTTTTATCATATTTAATACTCTCTAAATTTAGAAGCATCGTAAATTATTCAATTCATGTGCAAGCGGACGCTGGCAACGGTAAGTGACTTGTGTAAAATTTGCTTAGTGTAAAAAAGCGGGCCAAGCCAATGCGATTAAGTGAAAAAACAACAAACAAACATTTGGAAATTGTGTCAGAGAAGTGCTGACATTGTCTGATTGGCAATTGCAGTTCACCAGACCACAAAACAAAGTGCAATAGATTTACTTGGCCAGTTCTTGGCGACCGGCGAGTTGTTTGATTTGATTTCGGTTGGTTTTGGTGTGGATGGGTGTGGCTCGGACTCAGCTGGAAGAGAAATGCGGCATGACATGCCGTTAAGCATTTGCGTTTGATTCGTTTGCTATTTGTTTAGCACTCAGTGACAAGCACTTTGGCAATTTATTTTGCACGTTGGCATATTTAATAGGCGGGCTCGACTCTCGACAGCTGACAAATTATGCCAATGTGGGCTGAGCGCTAATGCACTGGGCCTGAATAATTGATCGAGCATTGTGTCTGGGTTTTCAGTGCGTGAATGAAACACATAGTTTCGTTCTTGCTCGACTAGCACACATTCGTCACGCTGCGTATACGCAATTTGCATATAACGCATCCGCCCCGAGCGGCTTTCAACGCACACGCAGAGGCAACAGAGGCTGCAGAGACAACAGCCAGATGTCTTTTGTTTATTAGATGCCAATTTCCATTTGAAGCCAACGAAAAACTGCAATTTCGGCACAAATGCGAGAGGCGCTCTAATTGTTGCAGACAAACTGATTTCGAAATGACTCATTTATTTGGCAATCGCTCGTCAAGTCAGCAGATTAAGTCGATTTGCATTAGATTATGGATTTTAAAGGTTTCAACGACTTCCCTAATCACTTAATATGAGGCATTCCCATTTAAAAGTTCTCTTCCCACCGCCAGGCGTGCATAAGTTTAGTCTCTCATGCGTAATTGATTTAATTATTACTGAAGCCGCAGAGCAGCTGACAAAATGTCTTGTCGGCCAAATTCCACTCAATTGCATTCTCGAAAATAAACACCTGCCATTGATTGGAGAGCCCGTCCAATTTTCTCCGCCTACTTGCGGTTGGCTCTCATTAAAATGCAACTCGCATGCAAAATAAATAAATAAATGCGTTTAAGGAATTATTGACCTCAATGCAACTTAGCAAACAATTGCTTCCATCATTCTGGCATTCGCAATGTGCCGTGTCTGCAGTCCGAAACTTGTAAATCACGGCTAACAACTAAATTGGCATTATTTTCGGGCTTAAATTGCACTTTATTTATTTGCTGGCCGTGCAAGATTCGCCTGTTATTTATGTGATTTGCGATATTTGTGTGTAAACAGGCTGAATTTGTGAGTATTTATGCATACAAATAGGCCTTCGAAAGCCTTTCTTTTGCCCATTCATTAGTTGAATTAAATATTATTAAGTTCAATTTATATATTTATGAAAGTATTGAATATAAATAAATTTAAATTTAAGTCATTCGATCGCATCTCGGGTAAAATAATTATTCACAGATATTTAAGTATTTTTTACGGCAATTGCAAAAAGCAATTAAGTTGATATCAAATATTAAATCGTATGCATACATAAATATTTCTTTTATTTGTCTTTGATTATACGTATTATGCGGCTCAAAAAAATTAAAACGTTCATTGGGAGGCGTCGAATCATCTCTGCGAAAACAATTTCCCATTCCCGATTCGAACAACGATTTTCACACAAAATTTAACACATATCTGAATGCCCGGAGCCTCACCTGTTGGCAATAATTCTCTCGCTCAGCTGGGCAGCTCCTGGGCGTTGAATTGAAAACATGTTTCAATTCGTGCAGAGGCTGCAGCGGCTGCGGTAGCCATTGGTGATTAACTATGTGCTGCCTGACTGGCTACTGGCTGGGTGGCTGGCGTCATTAAGTCCTGGTATACAAGGTGCTGGGCCGCAATTCATGGATTCATTCAAGCCGCGACTTTTAATGGAAAACTTAAAGCGCCGCGGCAAGTATTAAAAGTTTGTTAAAGTAGTTGCTGAGCCAAAGCGATGCTGCCAGCTGCACTTAATTTGCTGGCAGCTCATTTGTGCTCGCAGGCACTACGCTGGCTCTCTGTTCTTTACCATTTATTTACATCTTCTGTGTGGGTTATAAGGGAATATGGAAAAACTTAGACCCCAGTTACTTATTGTTGCCCCTGCCTCCGCGCTCTCTCTCTGGTCCAACTCCAGCTTACTCTCCTTATCCATAACGCGCTGTATGCGTGTAATCTACTCAAAGCAAATAAATTTTTAATGTTGACTAATGTAGAAAATGTGCACAGAAATTTACCTGCTGTTCGCCATCTTTTCTAAGTAAGCCAAAGGCACGGCCAAGACCAGGAACAAGAACAAGAACGAGAACAGGAACAGGAACAGGAAAGTTGCTCTGAGCCAGTGTAAATTGCAACAGGCTCAGGATGCAGCTGTAGGCGATGTAACAAATTGAAAACGAAATCGTGGACCAACTTCGCAAGACAAACAAATCATCTAACATACAGCGAGCAGGAAAACAATCTGCAGGCTCATCGAAATTTGGAGGATTGGAAACTTTTTTGCTGTTCTGCTGTGCCTTGAGAGGACAACGGTTAAATTAACATAGAAATAAGAAAATAAATTAAGAGTCCCGATTTCGCATAATTACGTGAAAATAAAAGCCAAACAATAAAATTGAAGACAATTGCATTAGGACTGTCATTAAAAATAATTTAAAACAAACAACGCCGAAAACTTTGCCCGCTCAGTGTTTCGTCATGAGAAGAAGATATTCGCATGCGTACAAGAGTAAAACAAATAAGGCCAGAAATTTAAAGTAGAATTGGAATGAAAACAATATGGAGCAGAGCCACTACATAACGAGGCAAACAGACAGCCGAGCGGCCAGGCAAATGCCTCGAAGAGCTGGCGCTGGCAGTGACAACACGCTGCAGCCGGCATCTGAGGACGCTAAAAGGCTGCTGGCCTCTTGTTTTGATAATGAATAACAGGGCCGAGCAGCAGTGGACGAGCTGCTGGCAACTAAAAATTGCCCAAACATTAACGAGCATCTGCGAAAAACTTGCAACTCACAGTTGAAACTGCAAATTGGTGCTTGGCAGCTGGACGGACAGAGGTTGGGGCTGGGGCTGGGGCTGGCGCTGAGGGAGGAGGTGAGTCCAGTGCTGTTTGCATTGTTTGCAAAATGCTTCAAGTAAATTATGCAGAATTGCAGCAGCGAAAGTTAAGCGCACAACAAAGTGGAATTTATTCTGGCTTCCTACTTCGCCCAGTGATGTCTTTGTAGCCGCTGTTGTTTTTAATAAACTTAATAAGTTTGCAATTTGTTGCTGCAATCAGCGGCGGACAGCGCCAGACACCGAAATTGCCACTCCACTAGCATGCAAATCGGCAGCGCGGCAACACATGGCGTATACTTAATTTGGGCACAAATTATGCAGGCGTCACGCGATAAACTAATTTGAAAAGAACATCGCCCAAGCTCTTACACCCAACTTATTTTGGGGAAAATCCGCTAACGAACGAACATAAAAAAAAAAAACGAACAAAAAAGATACGAAACTGCATAATATTCAGGAATTTCCTCGACATTAAAATATTTCCATGCTCCCAAATTAAAGTCAATTAAAAGATACTGTACAACCGTTTTGAAGGGCTTTAAAATTATCTTTGGCTTAGCTGAAAAATTAATGAATACCCTTTTGCCCAGGGATTCATAAACTGACCCAAAAAGGTTACGGAAAAATGTGGAGTACTGAAGTACTGAATTAAAGCTGTTTACACGCTGGACAGCAAATAAAGACGGCGATGAGTTTGGCTGGGCTGGGCTGGGCTGGGGTGGGTGGTTGGCGCCCTAAATAAACAAACATATGCAGCAAGGCCGACGTTCAAATTGAATTTGCGCACAGAGCCAAAGAGCATAACAAATAGACGGTACGTGTACGCCGTGTGCGCTGAGTACAAAGCAAACCGCAAAACACACGTGGATGCGTGGAGTTGATAACCAAGACAGTGGACACAAACACCAACAGCAACAAGAACATGAACAACAAGAGCAAAAAATCACTCATTCAACCAGACACAGTCAGGCAGTCGTCAGGCAGTCAGTCAGACAGTCAGTCAGGCAGTCACCTAGCTAGTCAGGCAGTTGTTCAAGCGTGACGCTCAGATATTTGGCATGCGAGGCGTTATCCCAGCCTGTGGCATGGCCACAGCTGCTGTTAACCAAATCCCAACATACACACAAACACGGACTGAGAGCAGCGCGCATCATCTTGGTCAGGCGGCGAGTGGCTAATGTCGCCACAGATGACAGTTAACAGTTAGCAGCGTGCCAGGTAAATAAATCAAACAAAAATGGCTACTTTGGCTACGTGACCAGCGGAATCCTCAGCCGTGGACTCAGCTCGGAACGTCCCTTCGATGGAGCACGCCCGTACAGTTTGACTGATTATCGGTCGGCTGCTTATGACACATAGCCAAGGAGCAGCTGAAGCGGGCTCCAAGATGTGCGTGACGCAAATAGCAGACCAGCTACAGACAGCCAACAGCAGGCCAGGTTGAGCTCGTCGAGCTGCTCCAATGACAAATGGGCGGCCTGTTAGCTGTCTGAGTCGTCCTTTGTCTCAGATCAATGTCCGTCGATGACATGACTCGGCCAACAGCTGAGCAATAATGCCACTCAACGGCTGTTGACAAATCAAACGGCCATTTGCCCCGCAGCGAAGTTCGATTTAAAGCCAAAGAGCCGCTGAAGCTTAAATTCAATAATTATATTTTATACTATTAACGATAAGCCGCCAACATTAACCCACATTCGGGCCAAGCCCTAACGGCCAAGTGTGCTGGTATGCTGATATGCAGCGGGAAGTCGGCTAAAATTCATTTTAAGCACCGTTTGTCCAGGCGCACATTTATTTTGCCAGCAACATGCAATGGAAATTTAAGATTGCTGAACAATGGCGTTTGACCTCGCCTGACCTGCTGAACCGGCACCAGCTGACCCAGCCGATGGCCCCACACCCATCGCACACTGATGTACAATGCATGTGCATGCGATCCCATTCGAGTGCCTGTAACTGCTGCAGCCAGCGACTGTGTGTGTGTGTGTGTGTGTGTGTATAATAAGGCTGCATACATTATGGCATATATATTGTGCCATATATTAGAGGCTTTGCTAACAATTTCTCTCGCACAGTAGGGCCCGGCGTGGGGCGTTTAAGTGTGTGGACTGCAATTGGCTGGGTCCTCGCCCGATGCGCCGCTCGGCCACATTGTTGCCATTGTTTGCCTTGCGGTGATCACTCAATTTGAATTAATTTGCGACTGTCATACAATTTAAAATTAGTTTATGCCGATTAGCATAAACCAACAGAGAAGCCAACTCAAACTTTGACTGCCAGCTGGCAGCCCCTGTGATAGCGCTTCACATGACATTTTTCATCATCATCTTAGCAACTTTAGTCATTATTTAAAGCATACACCAATGCCGTCTGTGAGCAATAGTCATAATCAAAACTCGATTCCATAGCACAGTAAATATTGGAGAGGCCTGAGCCTGGGGCTTTGCACACTGTCTTAATGCTTTCAGCTGTGGCTTTTTTGACTCTCTCGTTGTGTTGGTCGAAAGGCTTTTAACGTCAGCAACGGTTAACTTAGCAACAGCTGGCTCAAAGCTTTAGGCATTTCAAGTTTTGTGGTTTTTGAGGCACTCAAAGGAAGACAACAAAAAAAAAAAAGTAAAACCGAATATTTTGGCACTTTGCTTTAGCCTTTTGTCGACTAATTCCGTTTTTTGTTTATTTCCCCACACACACACACACACACACACACACACACACACACACATACAGATCCATAGACTTGGTAGTTTTTCTGCTCTGCAGCAGTCGCATTTGAGAGAAGAAAAAAACGGCAATTTACTAGCTTTGTAGATGCTGTACAGCAGCTGCGTCTCTCAGTGAATATGTCTGCATATATGCTGCAGAGGCTTAACGTGCCACAAGACCAGAGAGTGCGGATATTTAGTTGCAACTGGGTGGAAGAAACTTCACTCTGCTTCCTGGCTTAATGGCAATGCCAAAGTGTAGTGCTCTATTATATATTTCAAATGAAACTGTGTTTTAAATACATACTTCAGCTAGATATACCAATCAGTTTTATCTTATTTCACCAAGTAGGTCATGCTTCACATGTTTAAATTTCATCTCAGCATAGCAGAAAGATCAGAAAGATCTTAATTGTACTTGTGACTTGAGCACTGAACGAAGACTTGATTTTCCTCTATTTTTTTTTAAATTCATATGAATCAATTTTAAGTATTTTAATGCAAAAGAATTTTGAACGAAACATGGAATCACCGATGGGACGACGGCAAGACCTAAAGGATCAGAAACGCGTCAAAACAGTGCAGCAACTATCCCGAATGCCTGGGCACTGTCCTGTGACCCATTGCGTGGACATCGTATTCCCGTCGAATGTCATGATGCACATGCTGCACAAGCACGGGATCCACATCAAGTGCACGACATCGGAGATATATGAGCATCGGCCGCTGCTGCTGAACTTTGATCCGACTGACTTGGAGTACGGGGACAACTGCTGCATTGCTACGCTCATGTACGGAGGTGTGAAGGGTAAGCCCCACACTCGCCCCGGCGTGGACAATCTGTGCCTGCCGAACACTGGGCTGTTGAACACCTACCAGAAGTACGACAACTACTTGCCCCTGATGGTGATGGTCTGCCGGAGCACCTGGTTCGCACAGATGAAGGACAAGGAGGTGGAGAGCAGGATGGTCTCAAAGAATGGCGACAAGGCCGGCATCTACGTGCTGTGGCTGGTGGCTCCTGTCACCACTCGCAAGGTGTACTACACACTCACCATCTTCGATCGCCACTATGTCAGTTCGCGCAGTTCGATTCGCACCGTGCGCGACTTCACGAACTTTCAGAACCCCAGCGATTTCCTACCGGATGACGAAAACTACATATTGTTGCGCGACTCTGAGGTCCTCGAGCTGCTGAGCATCACAAAAACTTCTGTGACCAAGAGCGGAAGGCCGCTGCCACGCGGCATACCAATGGAACTGATCGTCTATCAAGTTCCACTGAAGCCATCTGGCATTCCCACCAGTCAGGCCGAGCTGCAGGAGGCACTGAAGGAGGCGCAGAACATATACAACAGATACGTAATGCCTCGCACCAAGGGGACTGTCAAACGCGAGGTATCGGGCAAGATATCGCTCGCCAAAAGGCCACGCTCTCTGACGAAGGGCCTTACCCATCGCACCTCAAATTAGTTGTCTCGCGGTAATCTCCTCTGAATCTTAAATTTTATGTCAAATCTAATAAAATCACATTTGGGATATGAGTTTCAGAGTTTCTATTTCAACCATACAATAAATACGAAATCTCATCATCAGTGGAGCACGAGCTATGGTGAGTGGGTCGCTCGGCTGTTGCCTGGCTACCTGCAGGATTGGTTCAATTTGAGTGCTCGGCACATTATTATTTAATAAGCAGACAGCTGATTGAAAACCAAGTGCGCATAAATTGCCAGGGGACGGAGCCTTCCCACAGCCGCAAGGTGTGTGGACTAAGCAGCTTTTGTGCATGCACCCACACCAGCACACACGCACACACAGAGAGCAGACACTTGAATACGCATGCAACGATTCAGCATGCCATGTAAATGACGCTAATTGTATTACAATTTGCTTGAATGCCTAAAAGCGGGCAATGGCAAATCACAAACCGCTTAGCTCGGATATTATATACGGAGTATACAGTGCCAGCGGGGGGGCTGGGCAATTGTTGCGCATTTGAGCAGAGCCAGCAGCCTGAGGGGGGGGACCAGGCACCGCCCAACAACAAGTGCAGCCAACCACTTGCCACACATGCAATTTTAATCGTGAGAAATATGTGCTGTGCGCTGCAGCCACGATGATGGAGCGTGGCCATTGAATGGTTTGGGTAAGTGCCGTAAATGCGGTAAACAGTTATTCACTGTTATCGGTGGTTGGATAAGAATGCTGCCAAAGCGGCCCCTGCCGCAAGCCGCCTATTGTATGTGTGTCGACTGCGACTGCAACTCCAACTGGCAACTGCGTTTGTGCACTCCGTCTGAGCGCATACCGCTAATCCGCTGGGCTGCGGGCAAACCGAACTGTAAACCGAAATAAATTAATTCACTCCGAAAATGTGTAATTAAAAGTGAACTGCTTAAAGCATGCTAAATTACTTATAACTAATTCATTTTGAGTTGAAAATAAGTCAAGGGAAATTACTCAAAAATTTTAATTAATAGTATAAAAATTGTAATTTCCTTTAGCAATGTGAACTTCCAAAAGTTGAGAATTGCCTTTAAATAGTTGCAACTTCTGTTAAATTATTATTATTATTATGTATAAGTTTTAGTCAGTTAAGCAATGAGAAATGAATTTTGTTCTGTTAGGCGCAAAAAGTGGTGACCACGCAAGCCTGATAGTATTTACAATGCTTATATTTCAGCAGCTGTTTAAGTTACTGTTAACATTTTACATTTCAAATATCTATTAAGGCTTGCCAATTGGGATAAAGTACACTTTGGCATGTCAAGCAATAAATTAACCTAAATTCAACTGCATGCACAGAAACAAAGCATTGCTATGAAGACCGCTGACAGCCAAGTTTAGGGTAAGTTTGGAATAGTCTTATACTTTATCCAAATTGGCACGAATACAGCTTTAAAATAAAACTGAAATTATCAAAATATCTCAACCCGTTTCTGATAAATAGCAACTTATTTTCCTATCAGACTTATGCGGTCAGCCTTTACAGCAGCAGCTCTTCACCTTGAAGCTCTACTTTGATAGACTTTGTATTATATATGCTATACTTTATATCATATATACTAACTAAGCTGTGTTAGCTGCATTTCCAGCTCGTCAAGAATTGGCCAAAGGCACATGCAACCGTTGTGTGTAAGATTCTTTTCTCAAAAATTTTGAAAATACTTCCTGATATGAAATAGAGCCCAATCTTATTTTATTTTAACAGAGTTTCATCGAAAACAAATTTTTAAACTCTAGCTCGAATGATATAGAAGATATTCAACATTTACTGTGAATGGGAAGGCTGCGCTAATCTGATGACGAGCCCCATGGGCCAGCAGTGAACGAGACTGAAAGCTTAGAATATTGCTATCGGTATATATAATATTCAGATATGGCCTGCTAGATAAAGGAGAGATAGAGAGAACTCGAAAGAGAGGGAAGCAGATAGCGAGAGAGCATGCCAATAGGGCAGTACTGAGGCTAGCCTAAGGTAGGTAAACTCAATTATTCCTCTGTAAGTTATCAATATATGGTATCGTAGCTTTATCGATATTATCTATATCTATAAATAAGTGTGGCCCATATACTTATAGTCAGAATTGGCACAAAGAATTGCGCTTTTTCGAATGCTCACCTGAAATGTGTTGACAACAACAAGGCGACTATATTTGGGTTTGGGTTAATATATTGCAATTTATATATTTTTTCTTCCACTCCACAAATGTCAAAAGCTGATGCTTTTCTTTTATTTGCCAGTTTTGCTAGTAACAGTAAAAACGGTTCCGTATAACGAATGTGAATGCCAGGAAAACGATTCAAGTGCTCGACTGCTCGACAAATTCAGGGCAATGTAAAAAAACGCCCACGACCATTCGTTGCTCGGTCTCTCAGTCGCTCGTTCCACCTACCCATGCGCTTTATCACATTCCCGGCAGCTGGCTTCGCCCTCTACATACATACTTACATGCAAAGATATATTGTTTACTGCCTGCTTGCAGTTTTTGTTCCCGCAACCTTCACGCAGAATCTGTCCATGTGCTTTTGTGATATACGTTTTGCCATCCAAACTGTCATCTTTGGGCTGCCGGCAGTGACAATGTGAGCAGCCTGGGATAAAAAAAGGCTGCCAAGAGGCTGCAGCTGCAACTGCAGCACTTCAAGTCTACGGCATGGGAAAATACCAGCTCAGTTGGATCGCTCGGGGATTAGCCGAATGTTCGAAAGATGTGTGCCACAAAATGATGTTAGTGGCAAGTGGAAGAAGTGCACACAAAATGTTGCAACGTCGCAAGACTGATGTGGCCATTTTGCTGCCAGCAATAACAATTTCAATTTGACATGCCTGTCCCAAAAAGTCATTAACGTGCCAGCTCATGCACATACATATGTATGTATCTACGTATGGAACATATATAATGAACCCAAATAAGTGTGTTATTTTTAATTTTAGCTATAGCCAAGAACCATTTTCAATTGAACGAGAGATGAACTAAATTTAATTTGACGTCTCAATGGTAGATACTTAAATGCCCCTGCCCAAGACAATAATCATGAAATACTGTGACAGCAAAAATAATAATAAAACAACAATTTCACAAGCTGAGCTACGAATAAGTGAACCAAGCAATATCAAGCCAATAACTATGGCTACACATGCAGCTTCAGTTCATAGCTCATTGAGTTCCCAATTCACTTGACGTATTAAATACATCTATATATATATAGACACAATATGGAATTGAGTAAATGGGAGTGCACTGATTGGTTGCTCTGTAACACAGCACTAACAGCCAGCAGACAGGGCTGGCTCGCTCAGTTTGTTTGCGTTTGCTGTACATGAACATTAACACTTTGCTGCTAATGATAAATAGCTCAAGAAGTGGCGCTTAAAGTGCAAGCTCCACTAACGGGGCGAGACCAGTGGGCCAACAACAATAACGACAGCTACAATATAACATTATTAATAGAGCTAAGTGTTCAACAAGGGTCCCTAGAGGAATGGAAAGTTTGCTTTGCAAGTCAAGCTGGCTTGCCAACTAACTTGTTTGAAGCTTGTTACATGCGTTTTCTTGGCTGCGGTTTCTGTTTACAACCGAGTTGGCTCAGACCGATGACTGCTTGCCTCCATTAAAGCTGCTGCAAATCATCTTTAAGGCTGCTCAATTGCCAGGCAACAGCCGAAGACAGAGCTGAGGTTTGATACGCATTTAATTAATTTCAACTTCAATTTCAATTTCAATTTATGTAGCAAATCTTGCAGATCGTCCGTCTCATGGCTCCTCAGTATAAATCATTTCAAATTTATGGCCATAATTGCCTCAAATACTCTAACGATATTCATCCAGGAGATATCGTGTCACACACACTCGCACCGCAAAAAAATAAAAAATAAATAAAAGTTAAGTTATTTAGAAATTTTGTTGGAATTTATGATGCCATTCGAAATGTTAAATTGGGGGCGCCGAAACAGAATAAAGTATTCTTTAATGCCCTGCAATTGTATATTATTGGAGTTGGTGTGCAGGTTTACGGTTCCGGCTGGCCTTATCACTTGAACGGGAAATTAGAATTATTGTCCTGGCTTTTATTACGGTCATAAATTTGGCAAAGCCAATGCAAGTGAATTTGCCGTGCTGCATTAAAGATGAGTTATTGCCCAGATGGTGTTAAAGTGTGGCTTTAATTTTAATTAGTTTGCTCTTCTGATGGGGCTTTTGTCCGACCGCATTGTTTGTTTTCCACCACGTGCACCTCTGGGAGAGAGCAAAAACAAAACACAACAACAACAACAACCAATGCAAACAATAATAAAATAAACTATGCTTCCAATTGTTCAAACTGCTTCAATTGTTTGCTCATCGAACTACTACTGTTCGGTGTTCGATGTTCGATGTTCTCTGTTTTCCATGCATAGCAAAGAGCGAAAAGCAAAAAGCGAAAAGGGTTTGCTCCTGGCCGTTACTCCCAATTGGAAATGTTGCTCGCGTTTGATTTGAGTGTGTTCGCTTGTTTGGCTGTTTTGATGCTTTCAAAATTTGCATAGGCAAGCGTTTTTCTGTCTGGGGATTGCAACAGAGTTTGCATATTGCCCCAGGCCGGCAATAAAGCGGCTTACAACGGAATATTGAAGAGCCTGGCTACGGCAGGCACATACATACATATATATATGTATATATATAGGCGTATTCAGCCTGCTGTTGGTCTATGGAAAATCAGAAACAAAAATGTTTGTTAGGGATTTAAAAAAACAAGAAAGAGAAATGTGAAGCGTTTTATGGGTGGCTATGTTGCTTGCAGCTCAGGTGCATTTGCTACCTTTATGTTAGTTTTATTAAAATATTAAAACGGAGACTTTAAGTCTGACCAATATTGTGGGCAATATTTCAAATATTTATCTGCAGTGCATCTTGGCAAGGGATCTTGACACTAGTCTCGAGAGCTTTGCTGTGAGTGCAAACACACGTTGAGGATTTACTGGCCAAATGCATGAGATTCGAGTCGTGTTTAACTACATTTTGCTATCAGTGCTTAGCTATTTCCAGAAGCTGGTCAACCAATTAGACGGATAAAGATTAAAGCAATGCAGGAGAACTAAATTATTACAGACTTAACCAGAAAAGTCCATTAAAGCATACGAAAATACATTTTCAGTCTGTTGCCTAATGGGAAACGTGTCCCCACACAGAGCACAGAGGCCACCTACATATGTGTATGTATGGGGCAGATGCATGCGCACTTCAAATGGCCTAAAAAGCAAAGGTGCGCACCCAAAAACACCTCAATTTATACTTACACACACCCTCACACACACACACACGCATGCAGTCTGAAATACAAGGCGCATACAGACGTGCGAAAATGTAACAATTTACAAAAGGGTTAAGCCAAAAAACAAAAAAAAACAAAAAACGACAAAAATGAAGGGAAACTCACAGACGCACACGAAGGGACGCATATGCAAGCATACATACAGCTCACCTTAGAGGTGAGCAGCATTTTGACACACAAATGTCACAGATTTCAAGGTAATATATGGCTGACGAGCCACGAGTTGAATCTTAGCCGAGAGCATTTGCATGATTTATGTCGCAATATTTACTCCTGTATTTTGCATTTTTTTTAAACGTTTTCAGGCAGTCATTAATAAACTTAAAGTGTCAGAGAGGTGCACGAGAGAATCTGACTGCAGTGGGGAAATTTTGTAAAATCACGTATTCCACAGTTCCGCCGAGTGCGCTTAGTTGGTTTTGCATGTCTATCTCGGTTGGTTATTTCTTTTTCGGGTGTTGTGTTTTGTGTGTAAATGTTTGAGCTGTCTACACGAGCGCCGGAACAAAGTTGAGCGGCAGCAGCAGTGGCAAAGGGGTCAGGAGTTGGCACAAATATGTCGCATACGTGGACAGAGAGGAGACACGCACGCACACACACACACACGCACGATTCATATTTGTTGCATTAATATGCAAATATTTGAGAGCACATTTATGGCATGCAGCAGGCCACAGTGCATGACGTACCTGTCCGAATTGCTTCAAGCGATGTGTGTCTAGCTTGAAAATATAAAAGAAAACCAGAAGACGCTCTAGAATATATACATATATATATAGAGTAGACACCTCGTCTCTGGGAGGTGCATTCAAATTTAACTTGCTTAAATATAAATTAAATGAAATATTGAAACATTTGAGTCAGACACTTGTCATTTATTATTAGAGCGTCACACACAGACCGACCACGTGACGTATGCGCAATTTGCTCGAAACATCTGTATATATAGTGCTTAAGCTGTCCAGCTGCAAAGGGAACTGCTGGGCTGGAACACATATCTGGGCAACCGGAGCACATTGCATGCAACTTAATGCTGTTCGGCAGCTGTGTGTGCCCTTCGGTCAGACTTAAGCTATGCTGAAAGTCAAGTCATCAGCTTCAATTGAGCCAACAGCAACAGCAGCAGCAGCAGCAGCAGCAGCAGCAGCAGCAAGAAGAACATCCAACCGCAACCGGCAGTCTGTGAGGCGATGTGAAATCGATCAGCTAAGTGGGTTGGTCGAAGCTTCGAGCTGCTAGCCATTGGCCGTTGGCTACTTATTCCCGACTGCTTGTGCCTGTTTGCCTGTTTCTTCACCTACATTGACATTGCCAATTGAATTAGCTGAGCAGTGCTTCTCCCTTCGCAGCTGCGATTTGATTTCACTTAGTTTTTGTAGCTATTGACGTCGTTGTTGTCCTTGTAGTCCTTGTTGTTGTTGCTGCTGCTGCTGCTGTGTTAGGGCTCCTCTTGGCGTTAACTGCACATTAAGCAGTTTGATTGCACCAGAGTCCCCAATCAAGTGAGTTTCCTTCGGCATGCTGTTGCCCCAAATCAATTCTTTTTCTTTTAGTTGCCTTCTCAATGGGGTTTATTTGGCTTTTGGTTCGGTGCGGTTGGCTTTTTGTACACTCCGAGTACGCTCCTCCTCGGCGGTTCTTTGTTGTCGCAGCTGCCTGAAAAGAGCAAATGAAATTATACAAAAGAAATAACATGGTCAGCCGGCCTCTTTGTTTGTTTGTCTTACTCTTTCGTCCAATTGATTGCAATGGACTTTGTATATTGTAAATTACAAGTAAATAGAGCCAGCCGACTGCTGGGGGAATACAAAGCAAAGTGTTAGATGTGCCTGGAAATTTGATTATCAGCTGTGAGCTCTTCTTATACTCTACAGTCAATTTAACCGGAAATATATACTTGGTGAATAGGCAAATTAAGGGCAGAGAGTGCAGTTTGGTTGAGTAAATTAATTGTATATTCAAATTAGTTTGCTCAGACGTAGTGGCCTCTGGGGCCGAGTGATTACCCGAATGTTAATTCCGTCCATCCTTCACAACTTTCGGGCTGTGCCTTTGACTAATGCAATGTTCTCTCCTTTGACAACTATGCAGTTATCTCTTCATTCATCATGCAGCCTTTGCGCCTCTGTGCGTGTCTATTAATGCCGGCCAACTGTTCGGCCAGAGTTTCCCAATGAATAACTCTTCTCGTCGGCGCCTTGCATACCAAATAGCAGACATCAAGAAGTATATCTTGCCCGGACCGGAAAGCCACACGGCGAACGCCGGCACGGCCAGCTCTTCCGGAAGTCGCATTCGCACACTTGTCGCTCATAACTTCAACTTCAAGTTAGTTGGCGCTTTGTTCAGGTGAAAAGGAGGAGATGGGAACAAAACGAAATAGAAAACACTTCGCACTTGGTACGCTTTTTGGGTCAAATGCAATTTAAACGATGGAATTTTTCGTGAGCGGCAAAAAATGGCAAGAAAATGTGCTGAAAAGAGGGCAAAAGAAAAAGCGGAACCGCATTTGAGCCTTTTTTTATCGAGCTATACAGACAGGGCGGCAGTGCAGAGTAAAGCAAATTTATATTATAGTCATGGAGCCGTGGAGGGAGCTGGCATAGAGAGAATATAGTCTTGGATACTGCTCGAGCTGGTGCTACTGCTGGTGCTGCCTTTTTTGACTGTCGTTGCTGCTGTACAAAGTGGAAAATGTGGTTAAAAACCGCAATACGAAATAAATTACTTTTTCTGCTTTGAGCTGCAGTCCGAGGCTGTCGTGGCTCCTTTTGCATTGCAGCTTGAAATTGAAAGCTTCCGTTACCGCCGCCCAGCGCCAGCCATTTATCCAACCGCCCCTGCACCCATCCGCCCATCCGCCCATCCGCCCATCCACCCATCCGCCCATCAACTAACGCCCACCGAACATTAGGCCGCGCTCGCCATTGCTCGCTTCCGTTTCCGCTGTTTCGGCCGCAGTCGTAACCGCTGCGAGGATGCGTTGTCCATTGTCTCAGGCAATCTGCGACCCAATTTCGGGCAGCTTAAAGTGCGCTTAAAGGCGACTTCTGTCCGGCCTATTTGTCAGATGACCATCGCGCTCAGAGCGCACCATCGCCACCCCAGCGACGGACTGTTGGCGTCCTAATTTGAATTATGGCCATCAAAAAGTGGCTAAACTTGTTACAGCAACTGGCGCTAAGCCAGCGGCATGTGGCAGACCCGTTTCTTGGCTCTGATACTCAGGGATTAAGACTTTTTTGTATGCATTATCATTTGCTCGTAACTCGCAACTACAGATTAGCTAAATATTGTTTTAAAAAAATCCCATTAGTTTCGATAAGCTTAAAACTTAAGCTTAAGCAGAAATAGAAAAAGATACATTTTTATTAATATTTGATATACAATTTTGTATCACTTTTCTTCAGTTATTGACAAATATATTTCCCTCAGCTCACACTTAATTGTTCTCAGTTTAGTCGGCAGTTATCTTTAATAGATCTCAGGTCAACAGAGTAACTTTATGTATTGCAACTATTAAGTGCACTGATATTTAATTACTTCATTATTGTGCTTAGAGAGTAAATAGAGCAATGCTGTCTCCTGTCAAGTGAAATGAGCTGCTTACTAGATAAGTGCCAAGGTTCTTAATAATGTATATTTACTCTTTAATTACCAGAGCGTGGCCAAGTTCTGTTGGAGTTCTGTTGGAGTCGAAACAGTTGCCGAACTACATTTAACAGACTTATAATAAGTATTTGTCAGCGCAGTGCTGGCAAATCCTTTAAGCCCGCATGGCAGCTCGCTATTGACACGCAGTTTGTTGCAAATGGAAATAGTTTTCAAAACATTTATCCAGCACAAAGGCACAATGGCATTTGAAAATTGCAAAGAAAGTCGCATTAAAGTAAAATAGCGCTAAGTGTGCAGCTATAGTTGCAATTACAGACCGCGACCCGCTCTGTCCCTGGCCTTCGATCTGAGCTCTTTTGGTTCTGTCTCTCTTCTTTACCTCTCTCTTTCACTCTCTGTCTCTCTCTGTGTCTGTCTCTTGCTACGCTCCAGCAAGTGGACTCGAGCTCGACAGCTTTGTATGACAATTGCTGGCTGGTCAGCCCCATTGTTGTTGGCCTGCTCTGCCTTGTTATGGTCTGTTCTTTCGCCTTGGTCAGGGCTGCCATTTATTTGCCGTTTGCATTCAACGAGCTGATGAATGGCCATTAGAAGTAAGCACAACGCTCTACGAGATTACCTTAAGTATGCGGCAATTGCACAACGAGCTTTCTGATGCCATTTCTGAGAGTCTGATACAATAAAGTGGACGGCCACAGCGTCGCACCCTTTGCCCTGGTAATTTATGCGCGTCTTGCATAGCTGACAGCCCTGTCCCTGCCCCTCTCCCTGCCCCTGTCCCTGTCCCTGTTCCTGTTCCTGTTCCTGTCCGACCCCACAGTGTCGTCACTAAGAGCAAATTTATGGCCTACAAACAAAAGACAGCTGCCGGTCAATATCTAAGAAACTACTCCGTACCGAACACATGCGACAACGCCCCAATGGCCACTAAATAAACGGAAATTGATGACGCGTAAAAAGCGACGTTGACAATTTTAAAAACTTGTATTTCCCTGTAGCAGCACTATGCTGTAATTTGTATTCTCTGTAACTGATCCGAGAGGTAGCTGTGTGAGGTGTTTATGATGTTTGACTTCATTGATAATATTCAATAATTTAATTTGCGATTGCTGTGAGCAGCAATCGAGTTAAGCTGCTTAGTGCGTCGCGTTCACTTAACGTCAATTCTCTCTGTGTTATTTACTTTTTGCTGAAATTAAAACTTACATAACGTACATGAGCATCGAGTTTATCTCCTGGCAACACCCAAGCGACAATGGCTTATATCCCTTTCAAGTAAAACTAATATATCACTCGTGGCTTTTTTCGCAGGGAAGCAGCTCGACGTGCATCCAGATGGGCTGCCTCCTTTCATATATATATATACATTTTTTTTGTTTTAGTTGTGTATGCCACACACACACACACACGCATACACTAACTCACATACTCACATTTATCATAATCGAAGTTTTGTGTGGAGGCCCTCCCCGGGGGAGTGCTGCAGCGACGACGACGATGACGACGACGACGGCTGCCATTTGTTTCCATTTTGTGTTAACGTCAGCAGGCTGAGCGCGCTAGAACAAAAAGTTGAGGCTCAGGCAAAGTTTGGTGACGGCGTTGCCGACGCACAAAAGTAGGCAACGGAAGTGCAAGTGCCGCTGCATTGACATTTCCGCTTCGCAGCGCTTTCGGGCACAGGCTCAGGCACATTCACAGCGGGAGGCGGGAGGCGGAAGGCGGAAGGCGGTAGAGTAGAGCGACGTTGGGCAAGTTGTACAACTTTGCGTCAGTTGGCAGTTGGCAGTAGCCCGGGGCTTATTTAGCAGTTAGTGGATGACGAAATACAACAACAACAAAAATTAAAACGTTAGTTTAACATTTTGTTGCGCTGTTAGTGCAGGAAGGATTGATTTAATCGTTACGCATGCAGGATATCTGTGCATAGTCAACACACACATATTCATGACTCACAGCTGACGCTCTCAACTCGCTCCTTCCGCTTGTGCGAACGCAGCGAGTTTCCAGCTCTGCGCCATGTGCTGGAGCATTTAATGAAGCAGTCAAATCTCAACAAAAATCTTATTTCTCCAATTCCTTTATGCACTGCGCTTTCTTTTTGCTAGCTGTTGCCCTTTTTTTGGACGCTCTCATGCTCATTTGATTTTGGCTGTTGCTTTTTAAATATTATATTATGCTGTGGGGAAAAAACGCTTAATGTGCACAAAAAAAGGAATATAGTAGGGGAAAAAAATATAAGAAAAATACTCTGTGCGGTTTTCGGTTTTTACTTGCTTCGTTTTTTCTGCCACGCAAGTGAAAATGCAGATAAAGTTACTCCTAGAGGCGACTCAGTGCTTGTGTGTGCGAGTGGATGAGAGTGTCTGTGTGTGTGTGTGTGTGTGTGTGTGTGTCTATACAATAAAAGTTGAGTGTTTGTTTTGTAATGTGAGCATGAATAGAGCTTGTAGTGGGCAAAATAAACTATGCTCAATTTTAAAACTATGTATATTGGGTTCTAGACGAAAGCGAAATACATTTCAATTACTATCGACAGATTGAACTTTGCTAATTTAATTGTGTTAGTCAGAGCAGTTGAAGTATTTTACTTTGTATATATTTTTAAAATATGATTTTAAATATCCATAACCAAATTCATCGAGCGGAAAAGCGGAATTAAATACTTTCTCGGCTGCGATTTGTTTTGTGCTCTGGAGTGAGGCAGTTGTCGTGAGCTTCTTCAACTCTTACCACACACACACTTGAACTCGACAATCAATTGAGTGAGAGGGGGAGACAGAGACAGAGAGAGAGACAGAGATGTAGCGAGTGCAACAAGTAGCTAAGAGCAGCTATAAAATTGTTACGCAAAATTAAACAACTTATTGCCTTTTTGCTTATAAGTATTTCTGTGAGCCGCCATTGCTGAGCTTGCGCTCTTTAATTTATGCAAATTTTATGCTACGCGTGACATTCTAACCACCCGCACAGAGCCAGAGAGTGTAGCAGAAGCTACAGCTCCACATCCAGCTACTGCGCCGCCACCACCGAAGCGCCGCCCACCCGCTGGCTAAGCTGTGACACAATTTTGCGCCACTCAACATGTGGCAGTGGCGGCAGAGAAGTAAGAGTCAAGTTGAGCTGAACAAAGGCAATGTCGAAAGCTGCTCAAGTGCCAAATGTTTTTCGATGAAGCGCCGCTGCTCAGCTTTAAAGGAATTTTCTCCCTCCCACTCGGAGCCACAGCAAACTCCCCTCCTGGCCCTGACCTCATGTTTCTAATTTGTTGCAATTTCAAGTAGTTTTTTTTTTTTCTTTTTTGTTAAAATTAGTTGATAAAATTTAATTTTCTGTTTGTGGCACTCGCGCCCTACGCTTCTCCCTCACACGCGAAAGTTTATAAGTTGAAATTATGCAAAATTCACAGCGCTCAGTTTGAAATATTATTACGCAAACGGCATGTGGGTGCTCTGTGCGCATGTTGCACGTTGCGTGTTGCATACCTGCGCCTGCAGGCGCCACATGACTCAAAAACTTTGAATGCAACGCAACAATGCGGGCTGACTGTGGCGCTGCAACTTACATTCAATTTCTGCACAAATTTTTCATATTAATATTATAAGGGAGCATAAAAAGCAGCGAGGTGCCCAAAACTTTTCACTCCCACTCAAAACTCAATTTCAACTTGCATTCCAGCTACACACATGACACACGACACACACACACAAAAAAATGATCAACTCGTCAGCGCAACGCACAGTGCATAAAAATCACTTTACGAACAATAAATTTTGGAACTAGAAATGTTTTGTTATTTCATGGTGACTTGACTTCTCTTCACTGGTTTTCTTTATTTGTTAGAGGCGAAGTAATTATGAGGAGTACCCTTAAGAGTCTCTAGCTCAAGGCTAAGCTCTTATAACATCTCCCACTAAATAAGCAATTCCCGCAGCTCCAGTCATTAATTAACTTTTAACAGACTTTCTGCTGCTTACCTATTCCTAATTATTACACTTAAAATATTATTTAAATATATGTAAAAAATATAATTAAATTACTTTTTAAAATAAGCTTGACCTACGGCTAATTCATGGGAAATTGCGAGAGTAATTTGCAATTATTCTCAAAGTCTTAAGTAAATCCTGTCTGAAAAGTCTGATTTGGGCGTTGACTCAGACAAGCTTAGAGCAGACATTCTTTGCCGTACGAATGCTGTGCTGCAGACTAAATCAACATTATCCTGCTGAAATTTATGATTTTCTTTTGCATGCAACCAATTGAGCAATTTCGTCTTGGCTTTCTTTGCTTTCTCTCTTTTTTTTCGGGGTCAGGAATGCCTTTCGAGGAGGCTGATGTCAGTTAATTGTTAACTTTTATGCCCGAAAAATGCAAACAGGCGCTTCTATGGCTGATATTTATCTTTGTTGTTCTGCCCGCATTGTAATAATAACTTTTTTGGCCCGGCTTAGACTTGTTCAGCGTTTTATGTATAGACTAAGTTGAAGAGATTGAAAGATATCAAGTTAAGTGCTTAAATGTAGCTTTATAACATTTTAATGGCCTCGGAACTGGCTGCTGCGTTGCCATTGGAGGCCCTGCCTCAAGTTTTAAAATGTCATAAAATTTTCAACAAGTACTTTAACTTGTTGGCTAAAGAGAGAGAGAGAGAGAGAGAGAGAGAGAGAGGGAGAGAGAGAGAGAGGGAAAGGGGCGTGGTGGAATTGAGGCCCGTTGCATTGAGCAGAAATTTTTGAATACTGCGTCTGCGATAAGCGCGGAGCACTTAAAATGCTTTATTCCCATTTTTAGCTACAAAGCAATTTTATTAGCTTTAGAAAATTATGACAAAGTCGCAAGTCGAAGGCAGCTGCAACAAGAGTTATGATGACTTTTTAATTAAGCAACGAAAATACAACAAAACAGGGCAACAACACGAACAACAACGTCGCCTTTCAGCCCATCATCATCCTCAGATGATAATGAAGGCAACGATGATCATCGTCCGAGCGCAGTCAGTTGCCATTTGTTTTGTTAGTGCCACGTGATGCGCAAATTCACAGAACGAGAGCTAACCAAGCAGGCCAAGAGCAGAGACAACACCCAGCCGACCATTCACAAGCCAAACAATTGAGCAACTCTAGATGCATATTTAGCAACAGATACAGCTACACAGATATCAAATACGTCTCTATAGCGACGAGTAGTACAAGGACAGCAGCAGCCTGCCTGGGCGCCAAAAGCGCTAGATAATACAGCCCAGCCACAATTGTCCTGTGCAGCTGGAAAATCCTAGATAGATGCCGCCGCCGCCGCCAGTAGTGCAGCCCGGCATCAGCCAGCTCAAACAACAATTTCTGTAATTCTGTGCATGGCAAAGTCAACGCAGCTGCGAGTTCAACAATGAAACCCAAAGCTACCAATGGAATCCTTTCTCTCTGTTTTTTTTTTTTTTTTTTTGTTCTTTTTTTTCTATTTTGGCAGAATTTTGTAGTCCGTTAATGTGGCTCGCAGCTTCCCGCTGTCAGTTATCAATTTTTAGCTGAATTTTCAGCAGTCCCAGCCGCAGCACAAAGTGGTCAAATGACGACGGGAAAATGTCAAATGTTGCAGCTGTTTTCCATGCCCAAAGTTTATTTTGTGCTTTTAATGATTCATTGACTTTCATAGAATAATTAACATAATTCATGCTTATTGAATCATGCAAATATTTGTCATGCCATTTTTTTTGTCTCTGCCATAAATGCCATAAATTAATCGCGCATATAATTATGAAAATATTTGTAACTGCTTTAAGCAAAGATTTATTAATAAAGTTAATTATTTGCTATTTTTTTTATTTTGATTAAAAAACTCTGTATGTGCATCACAATCAGAGTTCGTGGCTTTTGCACTCTCTGTCTGGCTGCTTGTGGTTTAATTTCGCTGAGCGAATCTCTCATCGGGATTTATCAGGCCGCTGCCAGTCGCAGTTCGCCCGGACTTGTAATACAATGCAAATTATATATTTTTGTGGTTGGCCTTTAAAGCAATTTCGTTTACCTTTGTGCTCGCTATGAGCAATTTTTAATATTTTGAATTGGGCCATTTTGGCGCTCTCCACCCAGAGCCAGAGATAGTTTCGGGCTGTTTATTGCGTGTTTTATATTCATGAATATGCTTGTCACGTGAAATGCTCTTGCGCACACTGGATAATAGCTCACATGGCGTATGCGCAATTTTAATTAAAATTTAGAACCGTTTTAATGGCTCGCCAAATGCATTTTTATTATGTGCTGTCTAAACTGCGGAAAATTATATTTCAATTTTGTCAACGAGCCACGCAAAGCACAAAAATGCATAAACCCAAAAACCGGACCAAGGATAAAGGAACCTGCGTACCGTAGATAATAAACTGTGCACAATTTTGCATATCAAAAGCAACAATTAAAATAAGCGTACATCTGAATCCATGTGGATACGGCGCGACTACCACAGCGTAATATTTGATAGATGATTACCATACACATACACATACACATACACATACACATACACATATACACATACACATACATATATATACATGCACATTTGTATGCACGTGTGTGTTAGCTGTATTTGAACATCTACCACGCCGCTGCGAGTCCCTTCCGCCGCTTGCTGCTGTTTAACCTGCATTATGTAAAACACAAATGCGACACACTCTGTTAATTTTCATGAAATTAAATTCAAACTTTCAAGAGGGGCTGCTCCGACAATTCACTTGAAAAGTTTGCAAACAATTTTATAAGTGTAATTTGAAATGTTCATTAATTTTTTATTTAATCAATATTTTCTTTTTTTTTCTATTTTGCAATTTCCAAACCCCATTTCAATGCTTTGTTTAGTCAAGTCGCCAACTGCTGGGTCGCCCCTCGGCTTCGGTTGCGTGGTTTTCTGTTTATGTATGCCACACATATTCCACACATGAAATAATTATAATTTTGTGCGTGCTTTGATTTTGCGCCTCTTCACATTTTCACATTTTCCGTTGAATTTCCCGTCGGCACAAAATGGCGCTGCGCCTAATTGTTGTTGGTCGCCGTTCGCTGGTGCGGCTGTTGCCCCACATAAAAATGTATCCACAATGATGTAGCCAGCGCTCCACTGTATTGTCACCCAGAGCAACAATTCGCAGGCGTAATTGTTGCTTCGAGTGACTTTAATTACTGGTCGTGCATTAGACGCGGAATAGATGCGGATATCTGATACGGGGTGTTGCTCTGCCAATTCCCTTTGATCATTACATACCTTTTTACTCCCAGGTGGAATGCTATAACCACACAGGCAATACTTTGTGCAAAACTTTTTCACTAAGCGTCAAGCAGTTGGCCTTGTAAACTTTTTGATATGCCACTGACAGACGTGTCGTATACGCAATATATTAAAATTAGTTCGCAGTTAATTAGTGTAAGTTGTGCTTGCTTCGCATACGCATTCCGTTTTTTCGTTTATCTTTTCTTTTCTTTACACCTGTGCTCGGTGTCTGCTGTATTATTCATGTATTTTCTATGTGAGTGGGTGAGTGGGTGCTTGTGTGAGTGTTGCTTGTTTTTAATGTAATTGCATGGCCAACACATTAAAATTTCATTTTCTTTTAAATCCAATTAAATTTCTAATTATTATGCGACACATATGGCAGAAGGAAGTATATCAAACACAATAGCGCCAACAACAGGCTAGCAACAGCTGCGCTTACACACACACACACAGCGGGCAGATAAGTCAACAAATTTAAAACGATTCAGCTTAAAGTCTGCACTAAAGATGGTATATATTACAGTATAAATATATATATATATATATATACGGTTATGGTCGCATGTTGATCGCCGAGCACTTGACCTCAGCCACTAGCCAGATGAGTGTGTTTTCGCTGTTAACCACACCCAGGTAATTCGCTGGCTTATTCATTAAAAAGTGCTTAGTTGGCGCACTAAAAAAGCGAGCAGAGCTGAAGTGGGAAGCACCCCACATGCGGCTTGTTGACATACAAATTACGCGCATGAAAGTCAACATGGTAAATGAGTTAAATAAACAACATAAACGAAGGGAATTTATGTATGTGTGTGTGTTTGTGTGTGTGTGTGTGTGTGTTTGTGTGTAGGTGTGTGTGTGGCAATATTAAATTAGTAGCATCAAACGTTCCTCTCATCTCGAATGGCTATAAAAAGCTGCAGCATGCAAATATATATTTACGTAATTTAAGCATAATTATTTCCTTTGAAGATGCGAAATCTCGTTAAACAAATTTGGAATCAAATCTGAAATGAACTGAAATTGAAAGGATGTTCGCTATTCGCTGTGCTGCTCATTGTGTTTGCCTATTTTCCGCCTTTTGTTTTTCCTCACAGTCCACTTGCTCGAGGCGCTTGCGGCGAATAGAATAAACAATTTGCGATTGAAACTGTTTGCATAATGAGCTAATGGGCAGAAGTTATACTTAAACATTTGAATTCAATTACATGAGCCATTACAGATATCCTAAACCGTGAAATATTGATTTTATCAAGCTGGAATTGTTTGTGAAATCAGAGCAAAAGGTTAAGCTAACTTTGGCTGTTAGCAGATGTTAAATGATGTTAAATGCGAAATGTATATATAATACAATAACAAAACAATAATAATAATGTATAATAACTTATATTAGGTTTAATTGTATGTAAAGTTAACTCAATCACTGCATTTGACTTGTGCATGCAACACACATTCAGTCAGCTCTTAGTTGCCTTTATTCCAGGTGCCACCGCAGTTTGACTCCTGGCCAAAGTCTGGTATCGTTATGCAGTTGCTAGTGTACTATGGCCATATTAAATGCGCTTAAGCGCAGCTCTACACAAAAACAACACCTCGTTATAGTTTGCTTTAGTCACTGAAAAACGTGTCGTCAATATGCTGGGCAAACTATGAAAAAATCCCAGAAAATGTTGGAAAAAAGCGTTGGCTGAGTTTGCTCTAAGCTCTTAAGCGCGTTTTTAGTACACACAGGAGACTTTTTTTGCTATTTGAGATATTTTATTTATTGCGCTTGCAATGGAAAACCCATATTTAAGTCTAACCATGCAATCGTTTATATAAATACATAAATCCACGTATTTCTGCAAATATTTTAAGCTGATTTCCGCGTGGAAATGAATGATATCACAACAAGATAAAAGCTTTCATTTATTTATTTTTTCTCATTCCAAATTACATTTTCCGCTTTTATTTACGTTTGTCAAACAAAACTTAGGGAAATAGTTAATATATTTTTTGCATCTCTGCGCTTTATCCGCTGGCCACAAAGTGCTCCCATAGTGATTGGTTGCGCTTTAAATATTTAATTGAGCGACATATTATATCGAGAACTCACCCAGAAAAAGTCTACATTTTTTAATAAATTTAAAGCTGAAAACAAAACAACTGTGTTGCTGTACCTACAAATAAATTGGGCCAATTAATACATACATAAATCAATTTGTCGCGTTTGAAAATCATTGAAATATTGCAAAGAATTGCACCAAAAAAGACGGCGACTCTCGTGTGTCTGACTACATTATACCCTTTAGCTCTCGCACAAGCAAATCGCATTGCGATCAATAAAAAATAATAAGTTGAGGCATTCAATATCTGTGCAATCCATGCGACAAAAGCTCGCATTGACGTGCATTCAATAAATGGCCCATAAAGTTGTCAATTAATGAGTTTTAAATACATATTTAAGGCTTACGTAGTACAATGCGCCGCCGTGTAATTCCGTGCAAAAGTGATAAGGCTAATTGAAATAACCGAGCGGACTCTGGACCAGCCACCTGTCAGTTGTCAGGTCATGGAGCTGCAAAAAAAACCTTAGCACAGGTGCATATTACCAATGAAAATAACTGCAGATAAACGCAAAATGAAAATGCCAAAAAATATTATATTTATCGCACATATGCCCAAAGCATTTTTCAATCCATTTTGCTGACCCCAAAAAAATTAAAATCAAAGTAAAAAGAATTTCGAAAAACGATGTCCTACAAATGGCGACGCGACGAATTGTGCCAGGCGAAATGGCCAAAATGAAAAAAACAAAACAATTGCATATTTTTGGAAGCAGTCAAGTGTCTCGTGTGGCACTTGCGTTTGGCTTTTGGGCAAAGTTTATATATGAATGTTGTTTGTCGATGCATGTGTGCGGTAAACGGCATATTGATGGACGCGCTTTTTGATTTGTTGTCTGTGTCAATTCGGAATGGCGTAAAAAATATTTGTTTGATTTTATTGATTGTCATGTGAGGACATATTTATAATGCGGTCAACTAAACTTTTTTTATAAGCGCATTTGGCCAAGCAAAAACTCATCAAAACAATCAAGGGACATTATTGATTTACGGCTAGACTTATTTGACAATATTGTGTGGCAGAAAGTTGCCAAAAGTTGTGTGAGCTCAACAATAGTGTAATGCAAGCCAATTCATATATGATTTTCATGCAAGCACAATGTGTGATAATAACAGTGCGTATACGCAATATGCGTTAAGTAATGTGGCAACGAGCATAACTGTTGAATTAGTCAGCAATTTGCTTAAATGGATTTTGGGCACAGCGATTAAAATTGCTTTTAATTTCGATAATTAGCTTGAATGGAAATGTCCGCATCAATGGATGCCAATCAATTATCGGTAATAACATCAATTTCGTCGGAAATGCGCTCCGGCTTGAAGCTAAATCAATTTGTCATCAAATTACGAATGCTAGACCCATTCTGGAGTAAATATCAAAAGCGAAACGCATGGATTTTCAGCTCCATCTTTAATGACAATCGAGTCAATAAACTAGAATTCAAATGAAATTGGCAGCAAACATTAGATGGCACTTCCTCTTCCTGTTCGATTAACACGCATTTCCGGCCTGCATGTTAAAGCTATAAAATTGAACGGAATCAGCAAACCAGAAATCAACTGAAATACATTCCTATATATATATATGTATATATGTATATATTGACCAGCTCAACTTTGGGACAGAAACTGATGCTCGGCTCTGTTGCCTGCTGCCTGCCATAGAAAAATTGTAAATTAGTATGTGAAATTGTAGTTTCAAGGCAGCCAAATAGTTTGCCCTCTGGCCATCCAAAGCGGAAATGCAAGCTGGGCAGACAACTGGGCTCGGGTGGGAGGGGGGCAGCGGACGCGGTTTGTTTGGGGCAGCAGCTGCAACTACATGACGATGGTCAGTGAAAAATCGACCGCAACAAAACCGTAAAACCAAAAGCAAAACGCAAACTCCAATTGCAACTAATTTCTATTTTATGGCCCCACACACACACACACAAATCCACAGCCAAAAAAGAGAAAAACCAAAAAAAAAAACTTTTGTTTGTGCTGTTTTGCCACATTGACCGCATGGCTGAGTTTTCGATATGCTTTCAATTTCCTTGCGGGGTCAAATCAGAAATGCCACAGCCCTTGTGTTAAATGTATATATATATATATAGGATATTTGTATCCTGTAATCATTTGTAAGTTGAACTGGGTATAATGATTGGAATACATGGTTGCAGCGACGAGAGCAGGAGCAAGAGTTTAGTTTTCGATCGAGGCATGTGTCTCTTTCCCTCTGTGTGTCTGCATGCCCACCTCTCACTCTGTCAGCGGGAGTTAGCTCAAAAATGTTTATGTGAGTTTTATTTTGAGTGGAATTGCAGCAGGTATAAAAAGGGTAACTTGCTGCTGTGCTTGTTCAGTCTCTTCTCTGACCCGCTGCAGTTCAGTCTTAGTGCTGTGCTCTACTTAAATGTTTGGTAAGTAAAATAAGAAATATAAAGAGTAAATGAGAAATATATATATATATGAATTATACTTTCATTCATTTTCTATACTTTTATAAAATTAATTTAAATATAATTAATATTTAAAAAGTAGTTTTAAAACAATAAATATATATAAAATTAAATTAAATATTAAAAATTACAAAAAAATAAATCATAATTAATATATTATTACTTTTATATATTAATTATGATTTTTATTTTTGTATTTATTGAAGTTTAAATAATATTTAAGAAAAATTATAAATTATTGTAAATAATAAATGAACTATTTAAAACCAAATAAATATTGAATAAATATGAAATCATAACTAAAATATAAAATTAATAACAAAAGAAATTTAATTAATATACAAATAAATATTAGAGACTATAATAAATTAAATATTTAAAATTCAATAAATATAAAATCATAATTAAAATAAAAAATTACAAAAATAAATGCTTATATATTATTATATGATTCATGCTGATAATGTTTATGACAATTAAAATGCAGCAGAATAATTATGCTGTTTATAATGATAAATAACATAAAATAATTTTACTAGCCGACAATAGTAAAGTCAAATGAATGTTTCATTATGTATTCTAGTCGAGCAGCCCTGTTCATAACACGTCCTCTCATATATTTATTTTGTGTCTTTAGCAAAAAATAAATATTGTAAAGTTTCTGCAAACTTACACACTGTTTATATGGATTGAGCTGCAGCATCATTAGCTGTCTGTTTAATTTATTTTTTTTTCACATGCTTTAGCCTGTGGTAAAGAGCTCAACTCTGTGGGAGTAACTCTTATGAGATATGTCCGTGGCTCACTGCAGTGCTCATGTGCGCAAGTCTCACTTCTTCAACTTTATGCTGGCAGTTTCTATTTGTATTTCAATGAATTACACTTAATTATTCTGCGTAGTTGCCTAAAGGTTTAAGAAACTCTCTTTTTTTTTTTAATTTGCTTCAAGTCAACTTTGCTGAAAGATAAAGACAAGTAAAACAATTAATGACAAGCAAAGTCCTCAGTTATGTTTATCAACATGGAGTCGTAATTGGTTTTTGCAGTGTTGAATCAGAGCTGATTTTGAATAAATAATAGCCATGGAATCGTAGTGGGACAGCAAGTTATGAGCTGATTAAGCGCAGCCATAAAGCCAGAGCAAGAGACAAGAAACAAGCGACACGCAACTGAGCATAAAACAAAGCAAATGAAGTCTCAGCACTCATTAATTAGATTCTAAAGTGAATTTAAAATGTGGTCATGCATTTTTGCAGCTGGCTGTTGGCTGCTAGCTGTCTGCATTTCTTCAGGCAGTGGCAGTGGGACAGCAAATGAGGCGCTTAACTGAATGACGCATAGCTGTTGGCTGCCACACTCGGTGTATAATTAATTTTAAATGCAACTGAGTGTGTCTTCACACACACACACACATACAGTTGTCACATATTCTGTTGATTACTGTCCTGTCTCATCTGTTGTGCTGAAGCCGAGCGAGTCGACAGCTTTGCGAGTTTCCATTTTTATTTACAGCACTTAACATGGCCATATTTATTGTTTAATTACAGTGCTAACTTTGAAATTAATTTAACAAACATCAGCAGCACAAATGCACACATTGTGAGCTGAGTAATTAACTGTTTCTGTTTAATTAGCAATTGTTGATCAATGCGCCAGCCCACCAGCAGCTGTAAATTATTTAATATCCCTTTGCCATGCCATTTACAATTAAAATAATTGACTATGCTATGTTGTATTTATGCGCACAATGCAAATTATTTAGTTTTTCGCATTCGAATTTGTTTAAATTCGACAAAAACTGACCGCTTTTCCAGGTCACTTCTGATAGCGTACTCTATAAAGAGCAGACTCTAAAAAGTATACTATGCGCCAGCTAACAAAATCGAAATGACCAACTGCAGTTGTATGGGAAGCAACTGCTAAGCACACTTTGTATAGAAATAAAAGTTGGAGGATAAAATGTTTTATGTCCGCTCTGCACGCAATGGAAATTGCAAGTCAGGCAAAGCGAACAAAGAGAGAGAGAGGGAGAGAGAGAATGTTGCCCACTGATGTTAAACTTGACAAGATGCCAAAAACAGCGGAAAATGTTGTGGCCACAATATAAAAAGGGGCCTCTGCAGTGGGGCGGAGCTGTAGGCGTGGCAACTGTTGCCGAGGGTGGATTGTTAGGTGTTGCTTAGATAAACTGACATGATTTAAATGGCAGAAAAACTTTTTGGAGCCTTGACAAGACACCTGGCACAAATGTAAAAATACAAAAAAAAAACACTCTCGTACCCGCAGATACACGCACACACAGAGAGACGTTCGTTCGCTCGTATGTGTAGTTGGGACATTTTGCAACATGGCAACTGTCATCTAGCGTTTGTCATGTGCTTTTAGCATTGCGTCTGAGTTCCTGTTCCACTCTTATCAAGTTGCTGTTTGTTGATTGAATAAACAGGCACAAACAGAGACTGTGTGTGGGTGCATGAGTATTAAGCTTTGTTCTGTTTTTGTTTTCTGTGTGTGTGTGTGTGTGTGGGTATGTGCGTCTGTTCAGTGAAAACTTTTTGACATGGCCCCAGACAGTGGGCCTTCATTCTAACTGAATTTTCCATATTTTGTGCGTACCACACACATACGCAGAGAGAGAGAGAGAGAAGTAGAAAAATAATATTTACTTTGTAGCCAAAATTGTCAGAAAGGCTTTTGGCATGCCGAAGCCATGCGGGCTGAAAGCCAAACCGAAATGAAAAATGGTCAAAATAGTTGAAAATCTCAATGGAGTCAGTTAATAAATCATTGCAAATGGCCTTTAAGGACAGTAATGTGTCAGCAGTCAGCAGTCAGCAGTCAGCGGTCGGCACTCAGCGTCATTGATATTTGCTCAAATGCATTTTTACGCAACAAACTCAATATTTGTCTGGCACTTGTTTAACATTTCAATTAATTAAATATTCGTTCTGGTCGAGCATCAATTTGCTGAACGGCTTTAATTTCAGATGTTTCTTTAATTCGAGCCATTTGCATGGATCCATTGCAATGTTAATTTGAATTAAAGGTCAAAGTTTTTAGTGATTTATAGTTGAGTGAGTTTTCTGTAATTTGCAGCTTTTTGTTTTGCTAAACATTTTCTCGAGCGGCCCCCTTGGTGGGCACTGACCCACAACAAGGATGCCTCCCTGCTGCTGCTGTCCGGCCTGATAGGAGGAGATTCTGGTCTAGTCACCGTACAGCTGCCATTTCATTATGCTGCCCACCTTTTTTGACAGTCTTGTTAGGCCGGGGGACTAATGATGACAAATGTATATAAAGCAAAAATAGCAGACGGCCATTTCGGCGGCGCCTGCCCGTTCCGCGCGCCAAAGGTCAGACGGTCAAAATAGTCGCATATGTATGTTGGGACAGTGTCCAGCTTGTCCAGTGGGCGGCTGTTCCACTGCTCTACTCATTGTGTCTGCATGCAAATGACTTTATTTGAATTTTAAATGTGTAAATTGTGCTCGTGTTGCTTGATTTCTCCGGTTCGCTCTCACAGTTTACGACCTGGCCGTTTGTCACTGATAACGGCGCAAGTGGAGGACGTCGACGGCCAGACACGACCAAATGAAAATTGCACTGGCATGGCAATGGAACAATGGCAACGCAATGACAACAACGTTGCTGCCAACAATGGCAGCCCTCCTCTACCTGGCACCAGCCAGCACCACCGTCAGCTCGCAAGGAGATATAATCATTTCCGTTGCCGGCCCACGTACGTCTTTTATCTCTTTCAAATTTTCGTTATTGTTATGCGTTTTAAAAGGTTTTCTTGATAATGGCGTCGCAGAATATGAAAGTGGGAGAAAAAAAGCACACAGAACTGTTGACTCACCTGGTAATTTCCGGCAGGTGAAATTCTTCCATCGTCAATGCCGCACAATGCGTATACTTAACACATCTGCGCGGCGCGTGTAAATTCGCTATGGCTTCACGCTGACTGCGCCGCGACACGCCCCCGCGCACTCCCCTCGGCACTCATCAGCCTGCATCTGGCCGTGACAGGTTCTTAATTAATTTCAAATTAGTTAAGCGCCTTCAACGCAAATTTTAACTATTCTCGAGCTGCTTTCGGTTATTGGTTCGCTCACCCCGCGGCATATTTATTAACACGCTGCCGCACATTAAGCCCGGCACCAACACGCAACCAACTCTAAAAACTAATCGCCAAAGTTGCGACGAACGCATAAATTTCGGCTTACTTTTAATTTTTCACTCCTTTCGCTCCCTTTCGTCGGCTGGGGAAGCGACCCTAAACAATATTATATAAATCACATAATTCAGTCAAGCTATCATAATAGAGTCCTTCGCAAAAGAATCAAATAAAAGCTTGTACTTTTCACGGTCCGAGAGGAGTTGCCAAGTATCCGCTTGGCTGAACCTGTAATAATTGCCGGAGCTTTCAAGTTTTCGATATTTTTGTTAGCGTCGAGTTGAGTAAGCAGCGGCAGATTGGAGCTGCTCGTTTTGCAAAGTTTTGACAATTTCAATATTTAGCCCAGCAGAAGTTGAATGTCTTTCAGGCTGCAGATTGCAGACTGCGAAACTTTTGCCAACTATTAGCCAAATCGCTTCTGCTAAGCGCCAATAAGCCGAATAACTTGTAGCTCCCGGCGCTGCTGTCGCTCCTTCCGGTCGTGGCGCCCGCTTGAATGGAGAGCTCGGTTGAAGAATTACGACACATCGGAGAATTTATGATCCATTGAATGGGCTGCAGGGCGGAGGCGGCTGCGCCGGAAAATCATAAGAGCTAAGGCCAAATGCGGAAGCCTAAAACCGCTCAGGCGCTGAAATCGTGTGCGTGTAAACATATTGCCTGCCTCCGTGGATATTTACGGCGCTGTCTGCTCACCTGTGTGTCATTGATGTACGGCTGGCGTATGCAAAAGATAACCGAGTTGGCCAGATGCACGGGCAGACGTGGGCGTGGGCGATGGGTTGGCATCCGTGCTAAATGTCATGCGGTAGGCATGAAAAATTGCAAATTAACTCAAATTAATGGCGGACCATGTGTAAATTTATTAAAATTGATACGCTGAGCCAGACGCGTGAGCTTACCAACTTCATTTACGAGGATTTATGCTTCGCCCTAATCAAATAAACAGCCTGACAACGCGTGTGCCGTTCCCGGCCAGTTGAGTATGAAAAGCAACTTATGTATCAATCAAAAGTCGAATCAATACGACTTAGCCGAGCAGCCACAATTCGACTGCTGATTGAATGACCTGCTCACTCACTGCGTGTGAGATATATATATATATGTATGTATGTATATATATACATATATTGCAGCTTATGTTATCAATATGGGCATTAGCTTCGACTCGCTCCGGGCCACCATGAAGAAAGTTCACGTTGATCGGGCGCTGAAGTTTTTGTTTCAGCGGCTCCTTTGCCGCATATTTATTTATGGGTTCAATTTGCTTGTAAGTAATTAAGCCGAGTTTGTCTGGATTAGTGGCAAACGCTGAAATTGCCCAATGCCTGTCAAAATGTCTGAGTGACAGCTTAGCGTAAGGACTGGAATATCCAATATCTGAAGGTATCAAAGCGTAGATTAACTTTACTGAGACTAAGAATTATTAAAGACCAGCCATGCATGAATTTAATTCAATAATTTCACAATCATTAAAAAATAATCCGTTGTCATAGCCGAATTATAGTAAGAAAGCTCAACACAAATTATATATTTTAAATGTATTTATTTGATGAGTGTCGGCTTTTAGCTTACTAAAAAATGTTCTTATTAAAAGTTGTATGACAAAACCCTATACAACTAATTTATAAATCGACTTAAATACTAATCTCAAAAACCGACCAGCTAGTGCCTGGTAACTGAAACTATTTCGAGCGGTCTCTCGGCTTGTCTGACAGCTTCGCAGTCCACGCTCTGCGTGCGCTAGCTATTGTCTCATTTAAATACAGGGCCGATGTCGTCTTGTGGAGCGACATAAAGGTGGAGTGGGCTGAGTGGGGTGGCTCCATGCCGTTGTCGGAGGCTGCCTTTTTTCGTGCCGCCGTTTGCTGTTCCTTGGCCATTCGATACTCCTCCCACTCGGTCGCAATGCGTCCCAGTATTTCCTCGCCCAGCACCAGAAAGGGCCGTCCATTGCGCTGCTCGTAGGCCTGCACTAGTTCCCTAAGTTGCTGCTCGATCCTGGGTAGCTTAATGTTAATAGTCTTGCGCTCTCGCTCCTCCCGTAGCAGGGCGCCTCCTCGATTGTGGTAGCGATTGGGCTTCTTGGCCTTCTCGTCTAGCGCCTCCATGTGCGTCCAAAGCTTGACGCGTTTGGCGTACATCTCGAAAATGTCCTTATTGGCATAATAATAGCTCTTAATATCCTTCAGCTGATTCTCTAGTAACTCCAGTAAGTCCTCGGTGCAACAGTCCTTTTGGTATTTCCGAACATTTGGACACTGCAAGGTGAGGTCGCACCACTCAACAATCTCCTTGTGTACCTGATCGACGAGAATTGAGAGGTGCTCGGAGCGGAGGGCCTCGCAGCGCTGCACCGCCTGGCTGAGCTGCTCGAAGTTCTGCTGTGAGTTGTCCGGCAGCTCGCAGAGCTTCTGCATGGCCAGCACATCGATAATGCCCAGCTTGGACAGGCTCTCGGAGAGAGCGGCGAGCTTAAGTCGCATCTTGTCCAAGGTCTTGTTCCACTCCTGCAGTCGCCGCTTGGCACCCGCCTTGTCGCTCTGCCGCTGCAGCTCCTCTGTCAAGTGAATCATCAAATAATTTAGCTTATATTGCTGTTGCGACAGTAGCCTGGTCACCGGCTCTGCAGCTGACTCGACAGCGTTGCTCAGCTGCATCGCCAGTCGTTTCGCCTTGTCGAGTAACTCCCGCATGTCCGTCTGAAACGTGTGCTGCTTCTGCTCCCATACCTCACAAAGCGTATCAACACTTATCTTGTTCTGATCTGTATCCCCCATGTTATCGTACGCTACGATGTGTTGTAAATTTGATTAAAAGCTAAACTACTGAAGGGAAAATCAATGTTTTGCTGGACTTCAAATAAGAAATTCAAGTACCAAAATTTTTCAGATGGCCAGCAATGTGTATGAACGATGTCCCGAAATTCAGGCAAGAAGTAATTTTGATACAAAAACTCAGGTTTATAATTAAAAATTGTTAATTTTACATTGATTTATACGGCATATGTTGTTCTTTTGTTCATTTTTTTTTAATATACCTCAACTGTCAGCTGTCATTTGTCCTTTCAAAATTACTTCATGCGGGAGTTCTGGGACACCCAAAAAGGAATGCATAAATTCAAGTATTTCTGTTAAAAATCGTGGAAAATTTCCTAAACTTAATTGAGTTTGCAAATCTGTTTTAAATTGTTCAAATATTAGCTGTTTTAATTGATAATGTTTACTTTAAATATAAATCGCTTCTCTGATATCCCTCTAGCATTGAGTTTAATACATATATTCAACTGAATTTTTATCTTGATTTTCATTTGTCGTTCCGGAAATACTAAAGTGGATATTAAAAACAACTTGCGAACTGCAATTAAAGCGTGAAGTGTCAGTCGTAAAATAAAACGCAGGTAATAATGTTCAGCTAAAAGAAAAATTTAATTTTTATTCAAAATGGCCAGGCGACAAAGCTCTAACTGCAATAAAAAGCGCAATCAAAAGTTGAGAGCATATAAAACGCACACACCCACACTCACACACACATCGAGCACAACAAATTATTCAATTCAATTGAAGCGAAGACTGCATTTGGCAGCCAAGTGGATTTCGTAGCCGCAGCCCTTTTTCCAGCTGCCTGATGCGGTCTGACGTCTATGATGGACGTACGTATCAAGCTGTACGGGCCAAGAGCTTTCGGCAGTGATTTAAATGCGCAGCGAAACAAAAGGAAATCACACAAAAACTATATATACATATATATATATATATATATATATGTCCAATCGAATGGCAGCCGCGAGCGTAATTAATGTTGAATAAAGTTGTGCGAGGATGCTCTTATCGGCAGCCAAAGCCAAGCGTGAGTGGCCGTGGCTTAAAAGTTGCCAGCCAAATTAAATGCGGCTCACTGCACACATGCTCTAGTCCAATCAAATTAGTTTTCAAATACAAAGGTATTCAGTTGGACTACAAAAAATCATCATATATAACAATTACTTCTCCCAGTTCAATTATTTAATATATCCACGTGATGTTACCCAGCGGCAAACTCATTTCGTAGCGCCACACGCTTGACAGAAATAAGTGAATCCCAACGGTTGCACTGTGCTTTATTTTTTATGTGCCTCGCCATTCTGGTTTCAAATTAAGTGTTTAGGGTTTTTCTTTTGTCGAATCGCACACATTGTCTGCGCCGAGGCTTTGCCGAGTGAGCGGGAGTCTCTGCCCGACGCTAATGAACTTCCGCTGTCAAATGAAATGCTTACCATGCAAATCGTGGCATATCGAATAATTGAACTCCCGCCGCAGCATTGTTATTATCATTTTCATTTTGTGCTTCCGCTGCCAGCACGGATTTCGTTTTCCATTTCTCTCTTTCTTTTTTTTTTTTTTTGTTCGTGCTCCTTTGGCTGTACAAATTTGAATGTGGGGGATCGCACATGTTTCACATCCGTTAACACCATTTTCTTAGCTTGCCCGGCCAAGTAGGCAACAGTCAGCTCTTTCCCCTCCATTCTTCTTCCATTTTTTTTTTGCCTTTCTTTTTTTTTGCACGCTCAGAGCAAATTGCGCACATTTAAATGCAAAAACCGTCGACAGTTGCGTTTATAGGCGGCTAGGTGTTCATGATTGCTGTGCCAAGCAGCTGGCACGCCCCCTTTCGGGTTATTTACAGCTGCGCGTGAGTTTTCATTTGCTGTCTTCTGCGTATGCCGGAGTTTTTACATACACATTTTTCCTCTTGCCGGATTTATATGCCAAAGATTTATGTCACATGCAGGCGCAGAGTAGCACGCACACACACACATACACCTGTACAGCTGAGTGTGTGACTGGCTGTGTGTGTGTGTGTGTTATGAATATGCATGTGTTCATTATGCTGGATTATTGTTATATCAGCGGAAATGGTGCACAGCTTTGACTGCGTAATGAATACCATTTGAATATACTCAAATTATTAAGCTCTACCCATGCTCCCACCTGCACTTAGCAGAGCTTTCACCTAGCGGACAATCTATTTTAGAACTAAGCATTAGAGTTGTGGCGTAAAGAAGATTAGTTCTGAGAACTAACAAATTTCAAGTATTCCTCAACTCATATAACTAAATGTAACTAAAGAACATTGAATAAATATTACAAAATTTCTAATTAAAATGATATCGTATGTTACAGATTCTAATAGATACAATCTGTTTAATTGCATTGTTCAAAACTTTACTAATATGGGCCTACAGTATCAGAAACTACTCGCAAATATGAAAGTTTAATTCATAGCCAAGTCAACGGGTGTCTCTTTTGGAAATATATTCAAGTCCTTTATTGTAAATCGAAGTGAATTGTAAATTTACGGTAAACTGCATTCGCATTTTTGCAGTCACTGATGCGGGGCAATGGTCGCGAGCCGGGTTCATTTGGCAGCTTAGTGCCATTTTTGCATTTCCGCTTTGTCCGGCTGCGGAGCGTCGATTTAATCTGTGCCTGGGCAGCAGGAGCAGCAGCAGCAGCAGCAACAACAGCGATGCCATCGCAGCAGCAATTATGCCATGCGTACAAATTCTCTGTGAAATTTCTCATTCATAGGACCGGGTCGAGTGCGGCCGCAGGAGTCCGTTTGTAACTGTGTTGGCAGCTCTTGCTGCTGGCATAATGAAAGCGCGCCACGGTTGACATCCACACAGTAATGGGCATGCCCGCTGCAATTGCCGGAGCCAAGAGCAACCACATCGATGAGGACAATGACGACAACAATACGCCGATTGGCGCTGTGATTAACTGCATCGCCGTTGCCCATTTCGGGTTTTAGCTTTTAATTCTAAACAGCAGTGCGCTAATTCGCAACAGTTCTCGTTGAGGTGGACTCAGCTGGATAGCTCCGAGCGCTGAAACCTTTTGAAACTTTAAAGTTAGATAGAGAGCTCAAAGCATCAACGAGTCTGAAAGTGGAAGCAAGAATTTATTGATTGAAACTTATTTGAAAGGGCTTGGCTTGGCTCTTGCAGAGCTCGTGACATTTAATCTGCGCATTTTCTAATTGCCTGAACAACATGGAACGATATCAAATCAGATCCAGCATGAAATCAAATGAACTGTCTAAACAAGCTGCCGCTCCGCTCCGATTGACAGACAAAGTTCGAGCAGATGCATGGAAGCAAGCAGACAGCAAGTGTAAGCAAATGTCCTGGCACATCATGTGTGCTGCAGCAGGCACTCACTCACACACACACACACACACACACATTTAATCAACGGGGCTCCGGAGCCGGCGAAGGTAAACAGACTCCGTATGCCGGAGCAGCTAACTCGCATAATGTGAGGACTCTGTGTACTACTTATTATGGAAGCATTCGGCTGTAAAAGTTCTGCAGGTGTTTGCGAGCAAAGCAATCACAAATTAATATGCCAGGAGGCGCACTTAAAAGCCCATTCCGACATACACCTCATGAATATCTTTGCAGAGCTCACATAATCATAAAACAGCCTTCAATATGCCTGATATATATGTATGTATGTAGGCGTTAGTGCAAAGGCTTTTCAGCCCTCGTCGTCTGTTTCATTACCTGAGTAACTATCTGCTCGACTACTTACAATGCATGTGCATAGACTTTGATGTTCGACGGGCCTTCATATTTTGATGTTGTTAGTCGATCAGAGGTGAATTTTACATTCGGGTATCAACTTGCTTTTTGCAAACATGATATAAACTGTTAAATGAGTTTGGCAACAAACGGTAAATAGCTTTTTTGGATTTCCAATTAACTGAATAACTATGTTAAGTGCACAATTAAAGGCAAAAAACTATTCGGCTAATTATGGCAGGTGGGTAGCGAAAAATCTAAAACTAAATTCAAATGAAAAGTTGTCAGCATTCAGGAATACAACAAGGGCAAAAAGAACTCCAATATGCAGTTGTTGCTTTGTTTTATTTGCTTTGTTTTGTTTCCCTTTGTTTACAAACAACAACAAAACGGTAATAACAACTTTTTGAAAAGCCAACAAACCGAACTGAATAACTAGAGGACGACTGTGTGCGGCAAAGGGCTAACCAGAGTCAAATTTAGTTCTGTGCACTGCACAGGTTAAATAGCTTTCTGCAGAGAGCTCGAAGCAGTCTATTAGGGTCAGCATTCACTGTCATGATAAGCTATTCAGTTTTTAATTATAAAATAATAATGATTTATATTTCGACAGTTGTAAACGAATGTAAATAGAACAAATTGTGTGTAATCAAATGATAATCACATTTGGGTATCATCAGAACTTAGATTAAATATTAATAGATATCCAATGAATGCAAACGAAATCCTCTTCAAATTGGCTTTAGACCCAAGCTAATGCATAGGAAAATGCAGTTTTCATACTTTCACGCCACCAACAAAGTGGCCAATAACGGGCAACAGTTTATGTGGGTTAAAGAGAACGTGGAGTAGGTTAACATAAAATACAAACAAGTAAACGATAAAACCACTTAAAAAGCAACCAACAGACAAGACGAACTCCAAACTGCGAGTCACCCACATAGTCGTGAGTATAAAAACTAACACGCAGTATACCAGAACAGCAGCAAAGCCAACAACAAACCTCGCCCGCCCGCCTGTCTGTCTGTCTGTCTGTCTGTCTGTCTGTTATATAAAAAGCAAAATAATTGGCGTGTCAGACATTTTGTTACGCCCAATTTAAGTGCTTCCGCCTTTGCATGGCGGAGCCAAGCTCGTTCCAGCGACTGGCAACTGGCAACTGCACTCAGTAGACCCGACTAGACCAGAGGCGAGAGACGAGAGATGAGCTGAGCTGAGATCGAGGGTCGAAAGTCACACCAAATTCGTTGGGGGAATTCAATTTCTGCAAGGGGTATTTAACCAGTCTCACGCCATGCAACATTTAACGCATGTAAAATTGAAAAAATACAGGAAAAGGCAGCAAGGAAACTTTTACTAGCTTTAGTTACACAAGTATTTTCCTCAAGTAAATAAATTAAAATGAATCATGATATAGTTTAGCATCGGTTATCGGTTATATATGATTGCAATTTAATTCATTTGCGACTTGTTGATTTTTTAATTAAATATTCTGTTTACAAATTCCGATTATTGGCGTAAGAGCGCTGAGCATATTTATATATTGGCAAGTAATTCATTAAAATTCGTTCATTAATCAAGTGCGTCCAGTGGGCATATTGACAATGTCGCCATTTATATTTGTATGTATATTCACCTCGCAACTAAGTTTAAATGCATCCGTCCGTTCGATATAATTAATTTCCATAACAAAATTTACGTTAATTGTATGCAAAAATGGCCGAATGAATGCACATTTAAATGTAAATAATTAATCGGGCCATTATGCATTCGGCTCCAGACAATAAATGCAATTAAGAGCGACTGATTGAAAAACAAAATATAGATATAGATACATATATATAATAAAATGCATTATAAATTAGAGGGGGGTTGAGGACAGTCTTTTATGTGATTTAAATACCTATTTTCCAATTGAATTGTAATCTCGGATTTATTTTGTATAAAAAGCGAGAATTAGGTCAACTGGCAGCAGTCGATTACAATGCAAATGCATTTAGCAAAGGTTATCAACTTTTTTGCTCCTTTCGTTTGGCAGTATTTAATCTTAATTTTGTACACATCTCATTATTTTCACATTTCTGCAGCACTATAACGAGTATTTTAAGTGCCAGCACAATTGTTGGTGTTCGGAAAACAAACCGTTTGCGAGTTTGCATGCGACGGCAACATTTAGCAGTCGAGCCATGTAATTACCAATACACACACATAAATACATGCATATGCATACCTCACACACACACACACACACACGCACACACAAATGACGTTACAACTCTGCGCACTTCCGCTTAAAACCTTTCACTTCCGGTTGCAATGCAGCTAAAATGTGTACAACAAAAGAACAACAGAAATCTGCAAGCAGCAAATACTCAAACTTTTCGCATCGCATGTGGCACGCACAGGCGAGTTTAACGTTCAACTTTCGCTGTATTGTGTTAAAACGTGTAATAAAAGAACGGGAAAAAATATAAATATGAAATCTGGAAAATATGTTGATATATTCGCGCCTGAAAGTATGCCACAAATATCGAACACGATGGCTGGCGGGCTGACTGGCTGGCTGTCCTGTCCGGCCCTGTCCTGTCCTGTCCTGTCCCACATCGCATTATCGCCTGTGAGTTACGGCGACAAAAAGCAATCAATTTTTAATTTGGGCTTAATTAAAAAATGCAGCCGTGCCGTAATTTAAATTGTGATCCGCCTTATGGACGCAATGAGCCGCGTCGCGCTCATTGCAAGCAAAAGCAAAAGCAAGAGGTCGCTCGTGTCAATAATGTATTCGGTGTATGGGCGATGTCGAAAGTTAGCCGGCGCTTAAATGACAGCAACCAAAATCTGGTTTTGTTGCAATCAATCATGGCCAGTGTCCGTGGCAGTGGCAGCTGCACGACACTGACACACCATTCCACACGCGACACAACTGCATCGTCAGCGGTAATTGGAAATAGGTGGCGTTCTGACGGCGTGGTCAGCGTCGACTCCTGCCGCCACCGCGACATTGTGGTCGCAGCTCAAAGAGTATCACATGACGCGATGTGTCGAGCTCTCACTCATGTTGACGACTTTATTAGCGTGCCACGCGGCGCTCGAGCTGCACTCGAATAATGAGCACTCGATCAATGGCCAACTAACGCTCGAACGAGCCGACCATATATATGGTTAAACGTGACATAATTACAATTTATTTTCGGCCTTTTGACAAATCTGTGCGGTGGGTCGTCGGCATTATGGCATTACCTGTTGCCACAGCCAGAGATTAAGTTTCAAATGGCATGCTGTCACAGCTTTGGTAAATTATGGCCCATCAGTTAGTTATTTGGCTTGCTTGAGTGAGCCATTGAAAAATTCCATTAACGCTAATGCAAACGCGCCTGTCGCTAGAAACGCCGCAAACACGAAATTTAATAATTCTAATTTGTTAAATTTATGAAGTTTATTACTTGTTTAATAGACATAAATGCTGGCATGCCACGCGGACCACATTGTTTTGAATCCATCGTTCCAGAACCGGCAACTACCCTGCACAACAACACCACGCACCACCACCACCAGCAGCAGCAGCAGCAGCTAGCAGCAACACCAACGACAGCAGCAGCAGCAATAGCAACAGCAGGCGGCCAAATAGGTACATTCGTGCATACAGAAATCTTTTTATTTTTTCTACTTCAACGACGTTTCTATACATTACTATAAATAATAAATATACTAAATATAAATATAAAAAAAAAAATTTAATTTATATTAAACTAAATTCTTATTATTTAGAAAACTAGCTGAATCCCTTTAGACAATTTTCAGCATTTTAACAATAATTTTCATAAAATTTTCACTCATTCATTTATTACAGTGTAGCTTCACTTCGTTCACATTTTTTCATGCTTTTCTATATTTTTTTTTTTTTTTTGCTCAAGCTCGCATCTCATGACTTTCTCCGCAGTGGGGATATATATACATATATATACATTCTTCTTCTTTTTTTGTTATTTTCTAACGCGACATCATGGCGCAGTTGGAGCTTAGGGGAGTCCGCAGTTGGCTACGTGCGGAAATGTCTCTAAATTGTGTGTAAAAATTTTGGTTTCTCGTTATTTGTTTTATTTTCACTTTGCGCGCGGCGACACCATCACACCATATGGCCCCCGCAGATAACACTAAGTAATTGATGGACACTGCGAAAGGCAAATGCAGACCGAAATGCTTTACCATATTAGTGGACATAAATACAAATAACATATGCATGCATTAGCCTCGAGTGCATAAATAAAGACGTTTTTGCATTAGCTCCAACTAAATCACTTCATACTTTCGCGACTCAAAGCCCAGAGTATATTCCTGTTAATATCTCTCCTGCAGTCGTCACACAAGAAGTTAAGGCTCTTATGCGCTGATTATCCTTTATTATACTCTTATGATATTTCCTCTCATAGCAACCTCGTCGGTTCTTTCCCCTTTTCAGATCTCATTGTGCTCTTCTTTATTAATCAGCGAGCAATTCCTGTCTTCTCAGTGGTAGCATGCGTAATTATCCCCTCTTATGAACTTATGAGCATATATTTCCAAGTAAATATACTTACTTATGTATCCATAAATGTCAGCTCAAGTCAATGAGTATATGCTAATGCAATCAAGGGCTCATCCCTCGCATACAAGCTTAAGTAATGCATTTTGGTACTAGCTTCTCAACCACGGATAATTACCGATAGTTAGCACAAACTGCACCTGAGGTTTTCGCCTCGTTTAGACCTGCAGTAGGAAATTGAGACATGTTCCTTAACTACATTGTGCGGTTTGCTTAGGGGGATGGCGGGGCACAAGGGAGAGAGCGAATGCCCTACGTAACTGCGCCCCTGTCCAAAAATTCATGTGCTGTAACGAGCCGACTTTGTTTGCTTAAAACTTATCAAGGCCATAGCAAGTGGATAGCTAAGAGCAGCGGACCACCGCAAACAGGCAGCAAAATGCTTGAAGCAGCATTGATCTGGCTCATCTCGGTGCATAGTCAACTTTTATAGCCACTGTCGATATTGTGTACCCTCCGCACATGGCCATCAGAGCCAAATGCACTCGGTGTCTATATGTGTGTGTGTGTGTGTGTGTGAGTGGGTGTGTGTGTGTACGTGTGTATGTTCTCTAGGAGGGTTTGCTGGTCAGTTCACTTGATTGGGCAATTTGCAACTGGGTATTGTCTAAGCGCCCAAAAGCTGATGGGTAAATTAACTGGCACACATCGCATTTTGTGTTTGGTTTTTCAATGCGCCCCGCACACAATACCCATAAGAAATCAGAAAACTGATGCTGAAAAACACTTATTAAAGTCCACAGCCAGTCAGCTTTAGTTTAAGTTAAGTAGTTTAGCCCCAGCACTGTGACTGTGATTGTAGGTGTTTGCCAGAAACTAAACTAAAACGCAGTCTATTGACTGTGAATATAAATAGTAAAATTCGCAGCACATATTTGCTATTTGGTACTAAGTTCCTACTTATTGCCATTCATATTTACAGCTTGGTCTATCCGTAGTACGGAGTGAGCAGTTAGATCTCAAAGTGTGCTGCATTCACTCATAGATTGGCAGCAAAACCATTTTTATTCGCTTTAATGTTTGGCTCTAATCTGAGCTTTTCGAATTTTTAGTTTAGTAAATCAGATGCTTATGTCAAAGGCGAATGCTTTCAGCTTTTTAATGCTGAATTACAGATGCGAGCGCCTAGCAACTCTGAGCGAAACCATAAATTCTGGCCGAGTGCTGTGAGTGCACACATAGTAAATGGCGGGCGCAGGAGCTGGGGCAGGAGCAGGAGCAGGACTAGCCGTGGTCATGCCCAGGCGCAACTAAAAGCTGTCAACAGGGGCAAAATACAATAAATATGCGCAGCTTATGATTAATGATTTACGCCAACAAGCAAAAAAAAAAGTAGAAGAAGAGAGAGAGAGAGAGAGAGAGAGAGAGAGAGAAAAATGAATACCAAAAAAAGAAAAGAGGAAAAAGCGCCTAAAACCGTGCGAGCTGCTTGTGCGCCTAAGAGTAGGCAGCGGGCAACGTCAACAGCCGAGGGCTATGGGGCTGCGGCTTTCAGTTTGTTTAGCTTTACAGGCAGCGTAGCGTGTATTAAGGGAATTAAAATGTTATTATATAAAATAAAAGTGGGGAGCCCTGTGCCGGCGCGGGCGGCGGACTGCGGGCGGGTGTAATGTTGGGGTGCCAAGTGGCTGCCGCCGAGGCCAGCCACTGATCCCGGATAACGACGCGATAATCACACGCCAGCCCAACCTGTACAGTCAACACGACTACTGCATGACAGACAGTCAGATAGACATAATAACAGGCTGGCAGCCAGGCAGCCAAGCAGGCAGGTGACTTGTACATAATTCTCAATTTTTACTTTCGCGCCTCCTTTCCTTTGTGCCGAACTTAATTTTACGCTTTTGCATTCTATGTTAACGCCAACAGCCAAGGGACTGGGCATGAGCATAGGCTCTAAAGCTGGCACTGGCAAATGGAATTGAAGAAATTCACTTGCTTAAATGAAAGCCAGTCGAGCAACCTTTGGACCTGATCCAATTTTAATAAGTTTGTCTGCTGCTTGGCAGCCACTCGGCGCATTAAAGCAAATACCTTGACGCAATTCAATTTGAAATTTAAAAATAGCAAAAGAAATCAATTTGATATCGAAATTAGCCATTCTGTAAAATAATATATGCATACATAAATGATATTGATTTTTATTGGGAATTCGAATAAAGTCATTGAGTCATGAACATGATGAAATTCATTTTACGTGATTAAATATAACTATTTTATTTGAATTTATTTAAATTTGATTAAGAATACATATATATATAAACTACTTTTCCATTTAAGTGAAACGTATCATTTCATGCTAACATTGTTTAGATATATACTCATCATATATTCTCATTGTATATTCTAGGCTTGCCTATATCATCGCACGCACAAAGGTAAACAGTTGATAAGAAAACTTTAAGATCTGTGAACAAAGCATAAGTAAATATAATAAAAATAACTTTCGTTTATATAGAATAATATCTCGATTCTTTAACTCACAGCCATGTAGGTTTCCATGGAAACGGGCGTAAATTTGTAAGCGCGCAGCACGCGGGACTCGCAAGAGCGCATCATGAAGAAGAGCAGCATCTTTCGGTAGACCAAATCGCCTTCGTACCAATTGTTGTAGAAGGCAGCGGGCAAAAGCTTGTTGCTCTGCAAGCAAATACCTGAATATTTGTCTACATTCACAGCATAGACTTACCGCAGATGTGAACTCGGTGCCATTGTAGCAGATGAAGAGCGTGAATACCAGAAATGAAAGCAGTCCGACGGAGTATTTGAAGGTGGAGGCCAGGCTGATCATGACCATGGCGAAGCCCATCAGGCAGATGGCAATCGTCGATGTTGTGAAGTTAATTAGAAACGTAAAGTTGAAGATGTGATTGATTCTGTCCGCAATGCAGAGCAGCCGACTGTGATACGAAATCAGCGCCTTGAGTTGTTCATTAGCACCGGGCTGGCTGGCATCGAGCAGGTGGAGGCTGTTGACCAGGCCATCGAAATGCAGCTGCATTTGTGTGATGAAAAAGCAAAGCAAGAACTGGCTGGCCATGATGAATGCGACGCCCACGAGTGAGGAGAGGGCCTGGCAGAGATACGAGGCCATAAAGCTGGCTGACGAGTGCGGATCGGACATTAGCAGCCAGGGATACCAGGTATTGCTCTGGTATTTGTACCTGACGTGCTGCGACTCTGAAAAAAACTCGTACAGCAGCTCCACCACGGGCAGGGCGTTATAGTAACCGTAGGCGGAGATGAAGAAGATGGCCGTGTATCTCATTAGCCGCGTCGACTTCTCATAGTAATGGGCAACGCGATAGATTCGGCCGTGGTTACCGTGCGCGGGATACAGTTGCTGCAGCTCGGACAGGATGGACTCAATATCGCTGCGATGGCGCATTAGCATCCACATATTGCAGGCACCGACCAGCGTCAGGCCCATCACGCTGCACGTCTCGGAAATTTGTGCCACGTACGCGCCCAGTTGCTCGTCCGGGGCCTCTGCCAGCAACAGATAGATGACCATGCCCGCGTTCTGGTAGATCAGATTCAATGCCCCGAACTGAAACCACAGACGCTGCAGCAGCGTCTGATGGACACGCGGCATTCCGCTGCCGTTCCACTCGTAGCGCCGCATCATAGCCAGGCGGCAGCCAATGCTTGGATAGTGCATGAAGTCCTGCAGCTGCATGTTGCACGCGACTCTCAGCGTCATTGCCAGGCAGCCCAGTTGGCGGCAGCTTTTATAGCTTCGCATATGGAACTCGGGCGGCATTTTGCGCTTAATCAAAGCACTCATTAAACAATTTTCTATTGGGCAATTTGCTCAGATATCCACGTAATAAAACAGAAGAAGAAGAAGACACTATTTAATGAGCTCCTGGGAATGGGCATCTGATCGACTGAACTTGCGACTAACTACTAGCCACGGCTGCCTGCGCCTCTCATCAATCCTCTAAAAAAAAAAAAACCAAGGATTGAGGTCCTCGCGCAACTTGTCCCATTTGCATGAACTTTTAGTCAAGGCTGCGAGCACTTTAAATATTAATATAAAAAGGCGAACCAAAGTACTTTTAAATATTTAATATTTCTATTTGCCGTTCGGTAAGTGTTCAAGTTTCGTCTCTGCTGAGAAATTGCAAAAGTTCTGAGAGCACTGTGCAGATTTATCACCGTTGCTGCCGCTGCCGCTGCTGCTGGTGCTGCTGTTGGCGTGGCCAAAGTCAGATATTCGCCATAATAGAAATGTAACTGGCCGCCATCAGTTCGGGCAGCTCTCGGCAGGATATGAAATGGAAGTGTGAATGCCAAAGATGAGCTCGCACTTGGCCTGGATTAGGTGGCAAACACAATCAACCGGAACTTGAAGCCAGCTCAATTGAGGCTGCTGCAAATTGCATTTTCAAAATAAAAACTTCTATAATTTATTGAGCCGAGTTGGTCGACAGACAATTTAAATGCGTTTCGCAACTGCCGCCCTCTGGCTGAAACAAATGGAGTCTTCCTTGCTGAGAAATGTGAAAACTTTAAGGCATCATTTTCAGTTTCACAGTTTCTATTAAAGCGATCAGGTGTGTGTTTGCTTGCCGGCATTTATGGCTGTAAATATATGTTTTTATGTCTGCTGTGTGCTGTCTGTTTTGAGGCACTGTCTGCATCAAGAAGCCTGTGACAAGCAAATAACGAAGACAGTCGTTTGTTTATTTCTTTTATATTTGTGTCAACCTCATAATGTGATGCCTTTAAGCCGGCTATCAGTCTTTTATATTTAGCCCGCTGCTGTCGCTGTTGCCAGCAGCGCTGGCTGCCATTATTGTGCGTCTATTTCTTTCTGTCTGTGTGTGTGTGTGCACACTCCATTTCCGCCGGAAGCTTTGTGGCAAACAGTCAGATTCGGCGTGCACTCGTATATGTTTCGTACTTACCGCTTGATGCCTTGTTTATTTCTTTGTTTATGGCCATTCCTGTTTTTATGGCTGCCTCCTTTTCTGCCTTTCTTCCCTTTTTTTTCCTGTTTCTGCATCGTCCCACCGCAACTTTCTGATTGTCGCTTTTATATTTATGTGGTTTCTACGGTCGCGCCTCATATGGTAAGTCTGCGGGGGGAGTGTCTGCGTCTATGAGTTTGCCTTGACTTGGCCCTTTTGCTTTATGCTTCAGTCATTGTGTTTCTTTATCCTTCTGAATTCGTTAGTGTTTATTGTTTTTTTTTTTTTGCTGCGCGTCACCTCTTGCCGGTCGATTGTTGTGGTAATTAAACTTTGATTGCTTTTAAATTGTTTTTATTGATTGACAGAGTTAGCGTCAGTTGTACCAGAACCTAACGAGTTCCGCTTGATCGACAATCCGACTGGAAATTCTATTGGCATTTCTCCTAATATCCCATTGATAGCAATCGAAAACAATTGTTGCTGTCACGTCGCAGCTCTAATTGAACTAACAAGTGCCAAAACAGTTATTTAATTCGGAGCAGAACAGACGTTCGCTCCTCCTTATATTATGCGTTCTATCTGCACCTGCTTTGTGTGTGTGCTTTATATATACATGTGCTAGATATATATTCTTATTGATCCAATTGGTTGCATTATGTAAAAGCAAACTGATGTTTTCAGCCACTTTGGAGGCCATTTGTGCTCGGCGCGTGCAGGGCCAAGACAAACTGAACGCCGAAAATTTGGCAACGGCAACAATGTTGTTCTGGCCAAATAGACTTGCCCCTTGGATGGATCTTTCGAGTGCGGCACGTACACAACGTCAATTGGCAGGACTCAGCTGTAGCTCAAGTCGAGCGGCAGCTGCGCGAAATAGACAATCTAAATTATAACCAAGTGAAGACGGACGGCCTGACGGCTATTGAAGGTGGCGGCGGCGGCGTGAGTGTGAGTAATAGTTTTGGCTGGCAGCGAGTCCGCCTGGAATTTATGGACGCAGTCCAGCCAAATGCCACTTGCCTGGTAGTCACTTTGAATACTTGGCAGCCGATGGCTATGGCTATGGGCATGGGCATGGGCATGGCAATGGCAATGGCATCCATCTTGGCCACTGACAACTGTAAAGAAGTGCGTCCAACTGTTGGATTTATCGATCCGTCGTAGGAGGAGGGCATCCTTTTAAACTAATTAGGCTTGGCGCTGGAGCAACACTTGCCCACATCCACGGCCAGCCGACACATGCTACTAATTTAGAGGGAATTTCAGGAAATTACGCGCTTGTTTTTGGCCGCAGCTTAAATAAATGGCCAAAACACTTGGATTGGGCCAGTGCTCGGTTGGGCCGACAGCAAGCGTATGACCCATTTCAGACCTTGGTCAGCAGCAATAAATTCAATCGAAACTAAATTTCAGGCGGCAACTTTTGTTCGTGTTGTTTACAAGATTTCCCGAGACCTCTATCCATTTTCCCCCCTCCACACACATCACACCTTCACCCGCGCCCGCCAATGAAGCCCAGGCGCCGAAATTTATGTGCACCGTTCATGAAAATTAAACGGGGTTTGCAGCTTGCGAGCAGCGCAGCTGCCTCCACATTCAACTTTCCAACTATTCTACAAAAAATAGTGTGAAAAATAGAGCGAAAAAATTTGTAAATTAAGATTAATTATTCCATTATTTTGGAAAGAATTTATTTGCTTTTATTGGATTTATTATTGCGACTCGAGCAAGCTTTGCAGTTTTACTTGTCTTACCCTTTCTATTATACACAGCAAACAATCTTGTTTACATTTTTATTACATTATTTATTCTTTACAAACACACCACTCCCTTAGCCCTCAGATTATCGGACGACGAACATTTTTTGGCAAAGACATGCAATAGTCGATTACCCCGCTCGGTTGCTCACGACAAGCGCACATCATAAACATATAAAATATTTGTTATTTCTCCTGGCAGAAGAAGAGTTCAAGCTCTTTCAATAGAAACTTTAATACGCTCACACTTTGTCTCTTGCTATCGCCCACTCGCTCTAGCTCTGCTGCAAACATTCTTCAAGAGCGCATGTGATCTGACTCACCATTTAGCGCTGCTCAAAGACTCTGTATTGCTCAATCGCGCTCTCTCTCTCTCTCTCTCTCTCTCTATCTCTCTCTCTCTCTCTGCTTATCTCTAATGCCTACTTTTGATTCGAAAGTTTGTTTTCGCTTCGCTGATATGTGTCGGCTGCCGGCTGTCCATTTAGTTTTGGGCAAATCGTCAGATGGCTCACATGTCGACACAAGAGCTAATATAGACCTTAATTACACATAAAAGATTATCAATAACAATATCTAGTATAAATTTCTAATCAATTTTACCGTGAATTTGAATCGGATCATACGAGACATTAAAGAAACCCGTTGCTGAAATCATTAAATATTTTAATGGAACGTAAGTTTTGATGTTTCTAAATTTAAATTTAAATTGTAATAAGTATATTATTATTATTACACTCCTAGGACTTAATTTTAAGTGTTCTCCCAAGTTACGGCTCATCGCCTTAAAGACGAAATTTAAAACTGCAGATTTGGCTGAGTATTGCAAGTGGAATCTAGAATTGATGCACTTAGAGATCAATACTGAAATTGAAGGAGCGTTAACTGACTTTCTACCTTGCTGCAATAAGTTGGAAAGTCTCAAGCTCGACATAAAAAGAGATTTGGCAGACTCTGAATGGACATCAATAGCAACATTACCAATATTGAGTGAGTTGTCAATAAAAGGACAAATCAAAAATGGTACCCCAAATACACTTATTAACGCACTTGCTCGAAAAGAGCCAAAGACGCTTAAAACATTAATAATTTCTCAGCCCAAAATTAATGTTAAAGATATTGCAGAAGCGCTCAAAATTCAATCCTTAAAACATTTTGAAATCATTGGATATGAAGGTGTTTCAGTAATCCTTAATTCGATAAGATTCGATGAGAAGTTAGCAAATGTGATACTATACTTTAACAAAGAAGTGGATGCCACAGACCTGGCTTCTTTACCTAATGTGATAAACTTTTCTTCTTTATTACTGGTTGCAAATCACAAGAATGATGCCAACAATAAGCGTGTGTCTTCAGCTGCAAAAATTGACTCTCGCCCAATACCAAATACGTACCAACTGCCCCAACATGAAGAACTGAGCATTAGAGCCAGTGGAGGCGGATCTCTGGCAAATCTTTTCCACGCATTAGCATTTCAGGAAGACTCAAAACTGAACTCATTACGCATAGAGGATATCCCACTGAACTTTGAAGAACTTTCTGAAATTACCAAGCTAAGCTCTTTAACTGAATTAAAATGTGGATTTGCAGACTTAAAAAACATAAATCTACTGAGCCAGTTAAGAACACTTGAACTACTTGGCATAAGATCCCAACATCCACTTAAGGATATTTCTGAAAGTATATTAAAGCTTTTTCTTTCATTCAATTGCAATTTAAGTATATGTTATGGTGATGTCATAAGTATGGATAGAAATCTGCGACTACTTACATTACAAATAAACGAAAGTATAAGCTCTGAAGATTTTGAGCCTTTAACAAATTTGCCCAATTTACCCAATCTATCAATAAATGGACGACATTCCCTTGGCTCTCTGACTCCACTACTGAAAGCATTTGCATCCAAACCATCTACGGCTCTTCAAGAGATATACATTGAAATGGATCCCCTTTGCTACGATGAGGTAGTCTATCTTTCTCAAATCAAATCATTAAGATATATAAACTGTGAGTTCTCCGATCCTCGAAGTATCAAGCTCTTGGCAGCTCTACCAAACCTTGAAGATTTGAGCATCAAATCGTCGCCCGATCTACATGAGATTGCTGGAGGCGTTTTCCAAGTGCTTATAAGATGTGCAAATGAAGTTTCTGTGATTCGAGATTATCGAAAGATTACGTTTAATAGACACCTTCAAAAACTAACAATTTCAAACACTTCTTACGACGACGAGGTCTTTGACGCACAAGAGTATGCGCTGCTGGCTGAATTACTTCCTTTGTCTGCTCTACACATACAAGGCGAGCACAAGATTGGATCGTTTATAGATTTATTCCAGGCACTTACTGTAAAGAAATATACAGATCTTGAGGAAATAATTGTAGAGCGAAGCTCTATTAGTGAAACATTTCCAAAGCCCACAATAAACCTTGAAGAAATTAAAGAAATTGCCAAAATATTGTCTCTGAGAAAACTGAAATGTGGATTCTCGGATGCGAATAGCATTGAGATCTTGGCGCAGCTTGCAGGACTTGAAGAACTTAACATAACAACTCATAAACAAGGCTCCCTCGTGCAGTTTCTCCGGGCTCTAACTCTAAGACAGTCATCGAATCTACAATGTTTGGTCATAGAAGAGCATCAACTAACTGCTGAAGAGCTTGCTCAAGTGGCGAGAGTTAAGTCCTTAAGGAGACTGGAATGTGGATTTGTTGGGCAAAATATTAATTGCTTGGCGCAGATGAGTCAACTCGAGGAGCTAATTGTAAAAACGATAGAGAGATATACTTTGTCACAGTTGCTTAGAGTATTGGCTTCTGAAGGTCCCAAAAGTCTTAAACTCTTGAACATTGCATCTACACCCATAAACTATAACGACTCCAAGGCTCTTGCCGGAATACGCACATTACGATGTTTGCATTGTGCATTTAAGGCCTATGGGCGTTTCGGGTGCTTAGCTGAAGTAGAAATGTACCTAAGTTATAGACAATTTGCTCAGTATGAGGACAAAGTCATGAAGTGCCTGGCACAGTTAGGAGAGTTAACTGATCTGCAAATAGTATCATCAGCAGTTGGCTCTCTTGCGGGTCTCTTTAATGAGATGTCCTTAAGGCCAAAGCCAATACTACGTACTCTAGACATTACAAATAACGATATCGACACAAAAGAGCTTCAGGAAATAATTAAAATAAACTCTCTTCGCAGACTCAAGTGTGGCTTATTTAAAGGGGAAGACTTCCAATACTTTTCACACTTGAGAGATCTTGAAGTGCTCGAAATCACTTCGCATCACAACTTTGATGATATTGCCCAAAGTCTATTAAATATTTTGCAAGTCTGTAGCAAGCTGAAAGCCATTGATTTTCATTACGGCTCACGATTTATAAGTCTGGAGTTTGTCACTGAAGCCTTAAAGATTCTTAAGGTAGTACGAAACCCAAGAGAGCAAGATCCCTTACAGTTGCGTGTTCCGTACTTTGGGGGCTTAACACCGGAACAAGTAAGTAGTGTAGCATACAAATATTTATTTTATACCTATTTAATCTATATTTTTCTTCTGCAGATTGCTATAAGGCCTGAAGAGTACTTACAAATTTCGAGATTTAACAATTAATATGAACAAAGATGCCAATATATGTTATATGTATATTTGTTATTTCAATATTTTCATTTGTGCCCCTTTTAATAAAAATATTCAAAATTTGAATTTATTTACATTTTATTCACTTCTAGTAATATTTATATACACATACACATACACATACACATACATATACATATACCATGCGCTTATTTTTTTTATCTATAAGTTGGGCAGTCAATGTATTCCACATTCTCAAAGAAAACGTAAATAGAAGTATATTTACACTCTTTCTCTATCACTCCCTCTCTCTCTTTATCGGTATTTTCTTTGACATGTTTCTATACAATTATTCTTGAGAGCGTATGTGATCTCATTCTCTCTCTTTCTCCCTCTCTCTCTCTCTCTCTCTCTCTCTCTCTCTCTCTCTCCCATGCTGCCCCGCCAAGCCAGTGTGACTCACTTTGGCGCTCGCAGTTCGTTTGGGCTCAGCCGAAACACTTCGTCACTTTGTGAATTTAGTTCTCTGTAAAGTCTCAGCGATGAAGCGTGTTTTGCGCTTTACAGTTTCTCTTAAGCAAAAAAAATCATAGTTCGCAGTTATTTTTATTGAAACACGCTTAACCCAACGTTCAACTCATTATATCTGAGGCAGAGAAAAGTCAACTGAATGTTTATAGACTTTTTGAAGTAATTAAGCAAATTAAAATAAATTATAAGTCGTCTAAAAAACAAAATGAACACTAAATATTCAATTACACAGAACTCGTTAGCACAACTGTGTGCTTTGTTGTGAATGGCTTTTTAATGCTGCTTTTAGGAAATGTCTTGAATCTGGTATTTTAATACTTAACTCCATCTTGCAATGCCGAGATGTTATTTTGCCAAGCACGGTTGTTATTTAATTTAACACCAAAAATTAGTTCATTTAACTGTCTGAGCTGTGTAAAATAAGCTGGAAAATGCATATATTAGAGTGGGCTCTAATCCAATTACTTAATAACCAATTTTAATTCGCTAAGTTTATTAGCGAAACATTTCAGTTTGGCACTCAACGAGAAGATTCCTCCCAATCGCAATTTTTGTAATTTAATTAAACTTATTTCGTGGACACAACGACAGCAGAAAAAACAACAATTGCGATTGGCAAAGGCAAAAGCTGAGTTTCTTTGAAACTTACTTGCGCACCTTCAGCTGGCAATTCATTTCAGGCTAATTAGGCAACGGAACGCCTGAGAGATGCCAGTCGGCGAATTCGCTCGTCGGTTGTAAATACAATTTTTAAGCAGATCAAAAGAAATGCGCCCATGGCTTACATACCCTTTTAGTGAAATCTAACGAGCATGTAAATCACGCACCAGCACACTCGCAAACAGGCTTACACACAGATAAACATACGTCAAGCATACCATACACACACACACACATGTCTATTCGCATATACAAGTGAAGGCATAAATCACAATTTCTTAGCCATTAAGACGAAACCGCAAAGATTTGCGGCACTTCTAAAGTTGATGATGAAGCGAAAGCGTCGAGCTTTGGTTCCTAAACACCATGGGCCCTGAATTCAAATGGGTGTAATGGCGACAGTACAAGGGATGTGGCAAGGACGCCAAACAAGGCAAACCCCCGACACTGCCACAAAACTAAAAGTTTCACTTTAAATATTATTGATGGCAGAAGTAAAGTCGGGGAGACAGTGTGCATTAAAAGTACTTAGGAAATGATGAAAAAAAAGAAATACTAATAAAATAAAATTATATAAAAATTCACATTTGATGTCAGAATTTTAATAAATATTAATATAAATAATATTTATTTATTATTATTAATTATTTATTAATTTTTTACTTATTATTATTTATTTATTTATTATTATTTATTATTTATTTTAATGGCAATTTCTTTCAGTGTAGTTGCCTTAGTCATGGCTCAACAACTTCGTGCTTGTTGCTAACAGGACAAGAGCCGTCACGACATTTAGAAGAATCCAACAGAAATGTTTGGCACTGCGATCTAAAATACATTTGTATAAGCGACTGGGGACTCTGGGACTCTTGGCTTTCATATATACATACATAAGTTTATTTACAGTTCCGTTTGCCTTTATAAGTTCGACACATGTGGGAATATTCTTTTCGAATTTGGGCCGAAAAAATGTTTTAAATCACATGTTAAATTAGCTACTTAACGATTTGCTGAAGTCTTTTTTATTTTCGATCTTAAAGCTAGTCTCGGCACTTGCTTTGTGTGTGAAGACTTTAATTTGCTTTCACTTTACCAAATAGCCGCAAATAAATTCCGGCTACATTCTTTTGGCGGCATGAGGCAAGAGCAACCAGTAAATTACATTTGCACGACGCTCCACCGACCCGCTAACAAATTGCTATGGCATTTGGCTAGGGCTGAGTTGGCTGATTATAAGTAGGCAGCAGTTGGTAGGCAGGCACCTAGCACCTAGCACCTAGCACTAGCTACCTGCAATTTTCTTCACTTTATTTCACACTTGGCCCCGAACGGAAAACACATAAGGTGTGTCCATTTTATCTTGTTGGCCCCAAAAAGCTGTAACATCGAGTGAAAAACTTTTCTCGGCTGTTTTTGCTTTTGCTTTTAGTTCGCCTACTTAGTTACTTACCAACGACCCAGTTACACTTTCCAGCACTTTACGCCACCTGCCCATGGGTCTGTGTGTGTGTCTCTCTCTCTATATGTGCCTGTGTGGGTGTTCGGCTATATGTGAAGTAATTCAACTATTGCGGCTGCATTTGTTGCTGCCAGGCTGACAACAAGATAAATTAGGCGAAAGTAGTTTGGACAACTGGGCGAATGCGTTACGTGGCTCCAAAGCGTATACGTTATATTTTTAAGATGCCCAAAACGTACTTTAACTGACATTTTTGTTTGGTATTTTTCTGAAATTTTTATGAGAGTTTTGGGGTTAAAGTATTTTTTATTAGGAACTTTATTATCGGCACGAATTGTATAGAGTAAATATATGCACAAGACCAATAGTGAAATTTCCGTCTTGCTGTCATCCTGTTTGTATAATCTATAATGAAGCTGGTAGTATATACTCGTTGGTAACTTTGTCTAACAGAGTATTCAGCCACCTTCTGAGGCCATGCCATAAGTACACGGATATTGTCCGCATACTGAAGCATGTTTTTAAATATATGTAACTATTTTTGCATATAAATTTAGTATTAGTTGCAGAGTATTATGTTGTCGGTATCGGTCAATATTCTTATTTATGTTATATCATTTTATCTGACAATTTATTTCATCAAATTAAGCTCGAAGCACTGTGTGTGCTCAGCTCTTAGCTTTCTTGATGCAAACCAATACGTATTTAGTCGTCAAATATTTTAATATTTTTAATATTTACCCACTCGTCGCAGCGCAGAAGAGAAAGTAAATACTTTTTTGCAACTAAACTAAACCAAACTAGCCCAAAACTTTTGAAGTCTGAGCAAGTGTTTACTCGGGCATTGAAGACGACTAGCAATGCAAAGGATATTCACTCGAAACGATTTCACCTTTGATTCCAGTTGCTTGTTGACTTTTGCGGATGTGTGCAGAAAAGTTTTCTGGCATTTTAATATTGTCTTTTCACCATTCAATTTGCAGAGGCTGTAATTAAAAGCGAGCTGTATTTCAGTGCATACTTATGCAGTCTGCCACATCCACATCCACAGCAATGCGAGGATTGTAGCTTATTATCCTTGCAATAATAGCGCACTTTGCTGCTTTGTGCCACTTTGTTGCGCAGGTAGAAATAATTTTCAGAAATTATATATGACCACTTAAGTTGTCATTAACGTTAACGACCTGGCCGAGAAGCAAAAAAAAAAAATAAATAAAGGAAGAAAACTAGGCAGGTTGAGGGCATTATGCAATGCTTAACAGCCCGGCTAAGTGGCAAGCCGCAAGCTTGTGAATTTTTAGGTTGGCCTGGGCAACGCCAGCCGACGGATTTGGTGGCCGTGCTTGTAGTGCTTGGGTAATCCAAAATTAATGGCCTGTCAGTCAGAGCCGGCACGGCACAGGCAACAGCCACGTGTTTGGCCTTTCGGCGCCTGTGTTGGCACGCTGCAATTTCGCCTCATTTCGGCTGCAGCTCGGCCACTTACAACTGCAAGTTCTGCTACATCCTGTCTTTGTGTAAATTTCCGCTTCCTCTTCGAAAGTGTTTGTTGGCTGCCAGCGTCGAACCAGACCAGAGAGCTGCTTAATCGAAAACGTATGAATGTAGCACAGGCATAGGACATGGCCCTTTCCAGGCTGCACTCTAGAGCAGCGGGGCAGCAGGCAGCGGGCAGCAGGCAGCTGCAGCTAAAGCCGCAACACTCACTGCACTTAAGTCCCTTTCATATTGCTCTTTTTCGACTCGTATTCTCCCGCCAGCGCCCGGTGGAGGACATAATGCTAGAGCAGCAGTCAAGTTATTACAAGCGCCAAAAAAAAAAATATTTTCACTTAAGTAGCTGCCACTATTTTGCTCAATTTATTTCAACATCAAGCTGCTTTTTAATTTCGCACACAATTTCTATGCAATCTTTTCGAGTGTGTGGCTTCCATTGGTGTTCCTTTCAATTTTACTTTTCAAATAAAGCTCATTCGAATCCCATAAACATTTACTCTGGCCAAATGATTTTCAATTATTGAAGGCATCTTCAAGTTGAGTTGAACTTAAGCTGGAAGTATTTAATTCCAACACTTAAATAATATAATTAAGAGTCGAAGTGATTCCCAGCACTAAAATATATTTAAATTATAACAACTAATTTAAGCACTCTGCCAAATGTCACTTGCTCAGGGCTAGTCGAGCTTAACACCAGCTTTCAATAAATTATTTGTCAGTTGTGCAAATTGCACATGAATTTTAGAGTGCGCAAGTAAAATCGAGTCAATCTGAGACTGTCAGACTCGTTAATACTCTATAAACAGTTCTATTGAATGTGTACTCATTGGGATATCAGATAATGTATTCCATATGTTTTTAGTATATATAATAAATTTATGGATTTACACAAATTCATTTCCAATGAGTCTACGATATGAAAAAGAATTTTATTATTTATTTTACATGCATACGAATTGTTCACACAATATTTTTTAGACATTTAATTTTATGTGAAGAGTTTTTGTGCGTCGAGCGCTCAATGATGTGATAAATTGCGAATATTGAGTCGGCAAGCAAAGAGACCTGGAATAATTTATATTTATAGGTGAATATAGTGATACCTATAATAATAATGCAAGTAATAATATAAAAAAACATCATATTATATATAAAAATTAAAATAATAAAAATAATAATTATAATAATAATTATAATATTATGCCAATAGCAGTCCCAATATCTTAATCTTTACTTTAAAAGGGTATTCAATAGTCGATCATTGCAGCTTTATTTCTTCTGGCTGCTAAATGATTGCCAAAGCATGTTTTACTCCAGTGTGAGCTATCGTCCGCATTTTGGCGCTTAACAAAGTGTGAAAATGAATTCATTTCACTAATTGAATTGCTGCATTCGACAATTTTATTTGCTATTTTTGAATATTTGTTTATAAAACTATCAATATATGTGGGAATGTTTCTGTTATAAACTAAAAATAATAATGTCAATGAATTCAAATGCCTTTAGTCGGCTTCATGCCGAAGCTAGTTGGTAGGAGCAGCTGCAGAGACCGAAAGAGAGCTAAAGAGTTGAAGAGCTGAAGAACTGATGAGCTATAGAGTAACTGAAAATTGTGTGCAGCAGCAGCAGCTGCTGATTGGTCGCCTAATGCTCGAATGTGAAAACGGACACTGAAAGAATTCTAATTGATCGAGTGTGAGAACTGACTCAACTGACTCAACGAGTGGAAATGTCGCTGCCCTATATAAAGGGCAGCTGCTGCAGCGCATCCTCAGTCGCATTTTTTACCCCCTGATGGAGGGTTGTTCAGTGCAGTGCTTCTCCTCTTCTTCTTTTGGATTTAAGCAAAAAATAAATAATAAATGTAAAATTATAATATTAAAAATTTTAAGAAATAGTTTAAGAATATTTAATTGTAGTAAATATATATAAATAAAATAAATAAAAATGAAAAGTAACAAATTGAATTAAAAACAAAAATAAATAAAAAAAATTAAATTATATTTAAAAAAAAAATAAACAAACCGAATAAGAATTAAAAATTAAAAACAAAACATTAAATATAAAACTTAATATATAAATATTCACTAGTTTGGTACTTGTTATGTTATCATATCATATATGAAATACGATCAATTAGTAAATATCTTATAAGATAATGCTCCTTCGAGCTGGCGCAATCTTTCTATATATTTTGTTCTTAATACTGTAGTTTGATATATGAAATGTTCATATTTGACATTCCGTTAAAATATTCTTTTATAGCCCAACTCACGTTAAAGACTATAAAATGTAACAATTAACACGCCTCAGTTATGCATAAGTAATTTCTGCCATAGCTTTAAAAACACTCTAGAGTGTGGCATGACGTCCCATAATAGGCTGGCATGGAAGACTTACCCGTCACTTAAGTGCCATTAGCTGGCAGCGAGTGGCATGGCTTCAGACAAAGGTGTTGATAATATTTCAATAGCTTCGCGCTTGCCCAATCTGTAAATCAACTGTAATGAGATACAGTAACAGTTACAAGCAGAGCTTTACGGCCGCCATTGTTGCCCAGAGAATCGAATGGCGGACGCTTGGGGCGTGGTCATAAAATTATGAGACGTTTGCGAAACGAGTGACCCATAAAATATCACGTATACGCACAGCCGCGAAGGCAGAAGGACGAGCACGGGGCAGGCAACACACAAGAACAAGAACACGCGTAACTGGCGTGTATACTAGATGCGCTTTTATGATTTGTGGCATAATGCCAGCCAAGCAACCAGCAGAAGCAGCAGCAGCACCACCACTACCACAGCACCACCACCGGCAGCAGCTGATTGTAAATCTATGCGGGCAACCAATCCCTAGGCCGTTTCCCTGCGGTTATTGCCGCTGGGGGTCAGCGCTTGCGGTCTCGGTTGCCTTACCAGCAGAAGACCACGAGTACGAGCGGCAGCTGGAGAAGGAGTAGAAGGAGCAGCAGCAGTAGTAGCAGCAGCTGTCACTTTCATCTTTAAAGTTTAATAGCTAGAAAAGTTTGCTGTGCTGAGTTTTGGTCAGAGATTTGGGCAGATAGCCCGCACGTCTTGGCAGCAGCGTTTGGTGCTGTTGCTCCAGCTAATCCCCAGTACGTGTCCTGCTGCCGAAACGTTTTCGTAAATATTTATTTATTATTTACTCCTGTGATCGTCCTCGTTCTCGTCCTCGTCCTCGTCCTAGGGCTCACCTTGTTGACCAAAAAAATTGACTTGACATTGCTGGCAGCAGAGGATCTTGGGTGTCCTTTTATGGTACGTGCCGTTTTACCAAGCTCCACAGCGAAAAGCTGTCAAGCACGGCGTATACTTAATATTAATTACATAGCCAACAACAACACAAACGAAACCAAGGCAAAGCAAAGGAAAGCAAAGCGAACGAACTATGCCTCGGCCCAATACTAATCTTAGACTGTCACACTAAAAATCACACAAAATCCAACAAACATTTGAGAACAAAGTAACTGAAAGCTGGTGCTTCTATTCACAGCAGATGATAAACATCTTCAAAGTTGTCCTGCTACACTGGGAAAATTAGCTAGCCCATACTGACTGTAATTGGTCGAGCTAATTATATTATTAAGTCGTTAGCTAAATTACGTTAACCGAACTCGGTTGAGTAATGCTCTTATCGCCTTTTCCTCCAACAATACATTACGATATGGGGAAAAGTGAGGCGAGGTCACAGTGATTGATGGGCCACGAGGTGGCTACACATGAAAGGTGGCCATTAGAGCAGCATGCATGCAAGCCTAACTCAAATTTATAGATTAAAATTCCTAAGCAAAAATCCACTTGAAGGCAAATAAAATATATTTTAGAGTACTTTTAATCACATGTGCAACTGTATGCTTGTTTTCGCTCAGTGTAGTGTAGTGATCCAGACGGCACCCGCACATCGAGAGCGTATGGAACACCCATCCACTTGCAATTAACACTTAAATTAATTCATATTAATTAAGGCCCATTCCACTTCGGGCAAATGAGAACACACTTAACGCTTGGGGCAGTTTGGCCTTTATGGGCGGTGAGTGGTGGGCGCTGGCTAGACCGTAAAGCAAGTCAGCTGAAAGGGGCGATACAGAAAGTAAACGCATTTAACCTCGACGCAATCAACATGGCAAAGCGGCAAATACTCGTATAATAAATAACAACAACACAACAACAAATAGCCAAGTCCTGCCCAGACACAACAGTGCTCATTAATAAAGAGCCCTAACAAAAATGTTGGGCACAGCAGGATGCGAGTGCCACAACCATAACCACAACCACAACTACAGCAACAAGCCAAAGGCAGAACGAACGAGAAAAAAAAATACAACAAGTCCAAGAAAATATTAATCACGTTTAATATGTTGCAGAAATTAGCAACATCTCTGTGGGTCATGCTTACGAGTTGCGGTCAGTTTGGCTCCAATTTGCTAATTATTATGAATTCTAATCCGAGTCGGAGCTGCCAGAGCTGCCTGAGCTTTAATATGTACAACACGCTCAACATTTGCTTTGCATATTTCAGATGCAATGACATATAATGGGCGCAGACCATAAAACAACTTTGAGTGGATGGCCGCAATATAAATGGCCAGCAATTAGGCTTCAAATAACTTACATATACATATACAGGAAAGTTCGAGTCCAACTTTTTTCTGAGCAAAAGTTATTTCTTCTTCTGGCGTATGCAAATAAATATAATAAAAGTCAAGGTAAAAAGCGTGTAATGAACTCGCCATGCATTGGCTGTCATAGATCATGTTCCAACTCTGTTGGCCAGCCAAAAGATGGCCCAAAAGTTCGCTGTGACTTCAATTAGAGTCTAATATATATATAATTTTATAAAATATATATACCCTTATACGTATATCCTATCTTATAAAAAAATAATAATAATCAAACTTTGTGCATTTACATAGCAAACTTTTTCTATATGGCTGCTGCTGCAGCTGCTGTTGCCAAATGGTTGAGGCTGGTGTCAAGTCGAGTTCGTTGCTGAGCAGAAAAGCAAACATAAACTGAAAATGCGGTTTGCATCAAGTCAGCTTAGAAAATAAGTTGCCAAATGTGCGCCGAGCGTTTCTGACAGCCAGGAATAATAAACGTATACTTTCGGCAAGGTAAACAAACAGGCAACATGCATTACACAAACAACACACAATTGCGGTAAGTTTTTGGTAGAATATTAACATTTTGCGCTACTCGTTGTCTCATTTCTTATTCATGCGCCTTGATTGCATTTCCTGTCGAATAGACAGTCAGCCGAATCCTCATCCTCACTCGATAAGAAATGCAAATATTTCGGAGAGAAAAAAAATAAAAACTCTTGGAAATATTTCCCAGATATTTAACTTATTTTAGAGCAGCTCTCTCAGTTCTCTTAAGTTGCTGCTTCCACGCAGAGTATGTTCTAAAATGCTTTAATGTGGGAACGCCCCCGCTTGCGCATTCATTGACACGCCCCTAAGAAAGACACGACCACAGAATCCCAAAAACTTTCAGGCGTAAATTTCAATCAGACCGCTTAATGCGTGCCACTTTACCGGTACAACGCCCACAAACAAATTGTCTGTGAAATTTCGTGAGATACACATTCGAGCTACCTAAGCATCCAAACCACCCAACCATCCAACCTAACCACTCTCACCCACACACACACACACACATGGAGACTGTGTGCCCGTGTATATCCGCAGGTGTTGCTAACTACAAGACGCTTGATTGGGCATATTTAGGCACTTCTAAGCGCAGATGCTAAAATTACATTAATATTAATATTTTGCCAGCGGCAGCAAATGACAAACATAAACTAGTTCCCAGAGCTAATCAAATATGGCTGCGCCGGGCGGGTAGTTTATAAAGTATGTCAGTTCGCCCGCATAAGTTTAAAGAGCTCACGAGCTGAGCTAAGTGGCACTATTTTGTCTTCTTTAAGGGTTTAACCTTTGATTCTTATTTGTTCTTCGACTTCAATTATGAATAATGAAAGTATAGAGTCCAGATTTCCTTTGCTACTTATCAAGACTATTTATGAATAGAAAACTAAAAGAGGGAGAGGGCGAGAGAGGAACGGAAGCAACTTATTGCAATTTTATGATAAATTTGAAATAGCTGCGCAGTTTCGATAAAGGTCATTTGAAAGCAAAGTGTACTCGACGCTCGACGCTTGCCTGCTTTGGGGAGGGCAGCACAAATAATTTTACGCACAAGAGCACAATAAGCAGTCGACTGCTGCCACCTCTGCTAAAGCCATGTACCATTCAGATATCGGGCTGTGTTTGGACCAAACAGCAACGTCATGAATCAAGAGTCCCGCTTCCCGCTGCGGAAAGGAATGTGCAGACGAGGGCACAGCAGACCCAAAAATCGCATTGCTACTAAGAAAAACATCGTAAGATGTGAAAGCAAAAGCAGAAGGCAACGGAACGGAAGCAAAATGAAAACAAAAAAAAAAACAAAAACAAATGGAAAAAAATGGAAAAAAGAAAAGAAAAGCTGAGTGCACAAGCTGCGCGCTGGTAAGAAAATGTAGACGTAACGCTGTAAAAAATTACTTATCTGCGCCCAAAATGATTTATTGGCCCAAATGGCAAGCAAATAGCATTAAAAGTGTGGTCGGGGCCTGGCCGAAGGGTTGCTGCATAAATAACCCAAAACGAGACGCCCGAAAATGTGAAAATAAAATGCTACAGGCAACAGGGCGCATGGGCGTGTCCAACTGCTTGGGCAGATCTCTACTTAAGGTAAACTATGCAAACACGCAGCCAACTGCTCTTGGCCAGCCGAAAAACTAAATTGCATGGAAAAACTTGCAAATGGAAATGGTAAACGGTCAAGTGACGTGCCCAAAGTGTACGCGGAATGCCAGGCAACAGTTGTTCAGGGTCTCTGGGCAAATGCATCATGGTTTTATTTTCTACTTAAGTTTTAATCAATTATTTATTAGGGTTTAAGTATATATATTTAATTTTAGTACACCTGTACACCTCACTGTCCATATGTCGACCAACCTGCTCCGCTTATATCAGTTATAGGTTTTTTTTTTTACATTCCTCTACTCTGAACGGAATCGAATAAACAACAAAAATTTGACTGCGGCGCCTTTCGAAAGTTGAACAGCTGAATATGGGCTGCTTGCTGGGTCGCAACAATGCGATAAAACAATCAAGAGATCGACATGCAGGTCTAACAATGGTCTAGACAATATCTCGGGCCAATAAATCAGCAAGCCAAGCAACAGTTTCAGAAACCAGAACAATGAGCACAAACAATGACAAAGCCAACAATTATTAGAAACGAATTCGATACGGCGAACTTAAAGCGGAAATGTTGTAAAGCTGGCGCAGCTGCCACGCCCACTGGCCTGGTCACTGGGTGTGCAGCATTGCAAAAACGCAGCTCAAATCCAAATCCAAGTCAAAACACAAAAAAACAAACAAAAATTTTTACTTGGTCACAGCAATTTGAGCGTTTGCTCCAGCCGCCTTCCTCCGCTACTCCCACTCCAGTCGCTCAAGGCCGTTGCGGGTCTCCCTCATAATAGCCATCGTGATCTGCTGTGCGACATAATTGCATAGATTATATTATACTAGCTAAGCCATTGCTGTGCTTTGCCCTATGTAATTGAACAGCCGATCAGCCACGCCCACAGCTGAGCTGACTTTGACATTAAGCTGTCAGAAAAGCCAACGAAATTTCAATTTGATAATGAATGTTGTACGAGAAGAAAAGCTGTCAATAACAATGAAATGTTGTACAGCTTGGATTTGACCTTACAGCGGATGCACTTAGCTTTATGAATCGAATTGCTACAGTTTATCAAAAGGCTTTCAGAGCTGTTCAAGGTTGTGTCTGCTTATCGAATGATCTGTAAAGACATAGTCGAAGACAAACGGCTTACAAATATATTGGAAGATAGCAGAGTCAAATAAAATGTTTTCCCATTGATAACTTTTATTTGAGTCTGATACGTGGTCATATATATGGCATTTATCTATATGACATATATATAAATGACTTATATTTATGGCCAATGTATATTTATATTATTTCCCAGTATTTATTTCAACTAATTTGACGTAGTTATACTTGAGCTAATATCTCAAACTGCAAGTCTCTTACTGTCAGAGCTCTCAAAATAATTCCTTTCTATTCCAAACAGTCCAAACAGTAGGTAATTTAATTTAATTAAATTAACAGTATAACTATACTCATTTTTTTAATTTATATATATTTATATATAGATAAAGTAAACTTGCTTTTAAAATTTAAACAAATCATATCTTATCCCAGCATAACTCGCACACTCACTTGATAATGACCTGCATTTTTGTGAAACACCTTTAAAATCAATTAAGCATTATCTTGTCGGTGCTTTGATGAATTATTTTTCATGCTCTTTTGGTCAATCTTTGTGGTATTTCAATTCATAGACTTACTCATTTCCATTAATTTCCAACCGCAGTTCAAGGTCGCAGCGCAATACACAAATTAATGAATCTCAAATGCAGTTCTTTTGTGCCCAGCAAGTCACTGTGAATAATGCGAAGAGCAAATGTTAAATTGGGATTTGTCTACTTTTTGCTGCCCCAATAGGTTTCTCTTGATAATTTATATATAATTATTTTAATTAATATCTTGATTGATATGACTACCTGAGTGATCTGATACAATTGCTCAAGCCGATATACTATTTCTTTTTCGCTGACATAACGAGGCGCAGGCAACGAACTTGTTTTGGTCTTTGCATATATTACAAAACAACTACCACCAGCAGCAGAGACAGCAACAACAACTGCACACAAATTGCTTTAATTGCAACAAATTTTGCGAGCACTCGGCATCAGCTTGAAGTTTGATAGTCAGTTTATGGAGATTACTAACCGCCAGGTAGGCGACTAGCCAAGTTGCTGTGCAATCGCGCAAGATACGTCAACAATGGTTAGAGTCAAGCACCCGCAACTAGAAATATGCCCGAGCTTCAAGTGTTTAACAACTGCAACACCCAACCACAGCATCCAACTCTGTCTGAGACATGCGTTTCTGCTGGGCTCGTTTCCACGAATCTCGTTGCAACTGCGGCGATAGTTGCTGCTGGACTTCTTCGTAGACCGGATCTAATGCGAAGCAATTACTGTATGATCTGCATAATTAAATGAAAAGAAAAAAATATATATATGAAAAACTCTAATACCAATAAGAGCAAGAGCAGAAACAATAAACACGTTCCTTGCGCAAAATTTGTAATTGTCATCGTGGTCTCGTTGTCTGCCCGTCTAGCCTACTCATAGCGCGCTGTCCAGCTACAAGGCACAGTGGTCGTAGAGTTATTTGGTAATGTAAGGAACTAGTTGGGAGTTGAGAAAATTATACTAGTTAAAGGCTTTTAAAAAAGAGCAGATGACTGGAGTCACGTATCCATGATTGGAGTCAACTGAATAGAAGAAAGAAATACAAAATTCAGTTCACCTTCAGCATTATTAAGATATTTTCAGGTAGACATAAGCTCATAAAAAAAAAACAGATTGCAAATAAAAGAAGAATAAATAAAAAGAAAATATTGAAAAACCAAAATCCAATAAAACAAAATAAATCAAAAATGATTACTATGTCGAGTGCCTAATATTTGTTGATATTACAAATTTTAAATCAATTAAGCTGAATGAATTCTTTCACAGTAAATGAAACACTTTAATCGTCTTGAATATGTTTTAGCCATCCACAAGTCAGAAAGATATATGAATATATATACATAGTCGTATATGTCAATCTATATCCATTATTCAAGATTGACTGACAGATTTACTGCTTGACTGACTGACTGATTGATTGTATTTCCAATCTTAATCAACATATTATACATATATACTATATATGCACTGCCCTACTCCAGTCACATTTGCACGCTTTTAGTCATCAATCAAAACAGCGAGTTTAGAGATTATCACAGTACATTTTTGTGTATAGCAACTGCCCAAATAAAAGTTGTAAATTAATTGGACACAGTGCGCGGCATTTGGTACACAAATTCGTAATCAGATCGTGGTCTTATTCAGTCTTATTCAGGCTAAAACTTTTGTAGTAAGTAGTTGTTGTCGCGACAGTTAGTGATCCGTTGCACGTTGTCGTCGTGCTAACCTTGAGATGATTGCTACAATTTTGTAAGTTCACGCTGGCCGGCCAAGCGCAGCAGAGCACAGCTCGTACCTGGCCCCTCGGTTCTGCTGCCTCTTGGTTGTTTTAAACCAAAGTCAGAGTCACAGCTGGAGCTACTAATTCGAGTCAATTTATTAAATGAGCCAAAGCAGAGCAGCAACAACAACAACAGCAAATGTGTCATAAACAATGGAAGACAGTAAAGTGACCACCGGTAATACACTTATTGTACGAGGGCGCACAGTCTCCTCCTCCCCCTCTCCCTCGATGCCGTGCCACCTGCATTTTTTTTAGCTCTTTTGCGCAAGCATTTTTTGTTTTGTTTAATAAGCCAAACGACCTACATGGTAATCAAAAGTACGCGGAGTATGCCGCAAACTTAAATGAATCATGTGAGCTGTTGCTAGTGAGTGAGGACGAGGAGGTGCAGCAGGCGAGGGGCGTGGCAGCAGACGAAGCACAAGAACACAAAGTTTGCAATGCCAGCATAGACAGCAGCAACTACAACAACTTCAACTACAATAAGCGCATGCAATCAGCGTTACATTATGAGAGGCAACACCTCCGCCCACCAGACAATGTTTAGAAGCCATTGTTTTATTATATATATATACACATAAATTACTACAACATACAATATATTTATATATATTTCTTGCTTACTTGCATCGTGCTTATTTTTGCGAGGGAGAGGCCAAAGTAATTAAATCGTGTTGCCTGATTTACAATATGAGAAATTTCGATTTATTAAAGATGAAATATTTATGCCTGAACTGAGCATGATTGCTCTTGAATTTGATTTGATTGCTGCCTTAAGTTCATTGTATTGAAGTCAATTAGTTTATACAGTTTATTAACTAATAATAATGATAAAATTGAGTTATTCATTTAATATATTTGCTTAGAGTATTATAATGACTTCTCAAATTTTCTAAATATTTCTTATAGGTTTTAAGAGCGCCGTCAGGCTGATGTTGCTACCAACTCCTCCTTGGGTGTATTTGTTTGCCAAAATTGGCATAGGAAAAAATTTACCAAAGCAACTGTGGACCAAAAACATTCTATAAGACATCTATTTTCTCTGATTGAGCATTTCATTATTAAGCAAAATTATTAGAGACCATAATATACATACATTCTTTATACCATGCGAAGATCTTGATATATTTTACAATCTGCAGTTTATTCATAGCAAGATTAGCATAAGGTCTTTTATATAATATTGGCTACTTATTTAGGAGTAAGCATAGGAAAATAGATCATGTTTTTATAATACATACATATCTATAAATATTTTAATTATTTAAATATATTTGTATTTAAATATATTTATATAATATCTACAAATATTATAAATATTTAAATAAATTCTGGAAATATCTAAAATATTTTTATTTTTTTATTTTTATTCATATACTTACTCCTAAAAAGTTTTAAAACGAATATAATTACTATTATTTTTTTTTTTCAAATATTTCTTCCTTGACATAAAATATTTCCCGTATTAGAATAATCATATAAAATTTTTTAAATATTTTAAATAGTTAACTTAAAAGTCAGATTTAAATTTCAATAACTAAAATATGTTGACTAATGTGCAATGCAGAGCAAAGCTAAGTTACAAACCACAATATCAACAGCAACAGCAGCAACTACAACCACAGCAGCTGAGCACCAGCAACAATGCAAACGCCACTTACTCAACTCTGACTGAACTTCACTCTCGTTTTCACAGTCAGCGTCGGCGTTGACGTGGCTATTTGCTGTTGTCGCTAGCGTCATTGTTGTTGTTGTTGTTATTGCTGCTGTTGCAACTTCTTAAGCTTAACTTGCGAATGGCAATTGTTGTTGTTAACTCGCTCGCTCGCTCTTTGAGTTAGCTCGTTCGGCTCGGCGGTAATCGTATGGCTGTTGGCTCGATCGCTCGGGCGTTGTCTCTGTATATAAAGGCGCCTGGCTTCTTGGTTCTAGTTATCAGTTGAATTCAGCTCAACGTATCGCACACACGCGTCTCTCACAACCAAACACCAACTCGAAAATCCTTAAAATGGCTTTCTTCAAAGTGAGTGCGAGTACTTACAGCAGTACTGTATCGAGTGTCTACATTATAATAATTGTGCTCTATTTTCGTGACAGTCTCTGATCTGCTTGGCTTTCGTTAGCATTGCCTCCGCCGGTGTCCTGCACGGTGGTCCCGCTGTCTATGCCGCCGGTCCTGCTCTGGGCTACGCTGGCCATGGCGGCCACCACGACGAGGGTCTGGACTATCATGTAAGTTACTCGCGGCTGCTGTCTGCCAGGGTCATATGTCACGCTGGCATTTAGAGCGCGTTTCTCACGATTGTCCATTAGCATATTGGCCAATTGACATCGCGTGCTTCATTAATTCGTGCACAGCTGACGGCAGATTTTGTTTCTCTTTCCCATCGCTTGACAGGCCTACCCCAAGTATCACTACAACTATGGTGTCTCTGACGCCCATACCGGCGATGTGAAGTCCCAGCATGAGGTGCGCGACGGTGATGTTGTCAAGGGCTCCTACTCTCTGGTGGAGCCTGATGGTTCCGTGCGCACCGTGGAATACACCGCCGACGACCACAATGGCTTCAACGCTGTCGTCCACAAGAGTGCGCCCACAGTGCATGCTGCGCCCGCTATCCATGCTGCTCCTCTGGTCGCCCATGCTGCTCCATTGGTTGCCCACGCTCCTGCCATCGCTCACCATGTGTCGGCCGCTCCAGCTGTGGCCTATGGTGGCTCCGTGGCGCATCATGCCGCCGCTGTGCCCGCATACGGCTATGCCACCCACAACGCCCATGCGCATGTCGCCCACTACTAAGGAATCTACTTGGAAAAACAATGCACCACCCCCACCTCCCCACACCCCGTTTGTCACGCCTCTTTCATATTTATTAAACACACGTTGACGACCCAACCAATGCGCCTGCTCAATACTCAAGTCTCTCAAGACTCTGCCGCTGCCTCTGTCTCACGCATGCATCCATACTTTCATGCAATCTCCAACTAACTTAAGCATTAAACCTCTCGTATTGTACATACTGCAAAAACACAACGCCCATCAACAAAACCACGCCCACGACACCACATTGCATAAACGAAAGATGATCATGAAGTAGAAGATAATGATGAACAGAAGAACTCCGCATGGAATATACATACACACAAATATAAATTTGGAATTTATATTTTGTAACATGTCCAATAATTTCTGTCTAATACCTTTAAGTCTTACAAACTGCTATAAATATAAAATGTAGTGAATACAAAAATCCAAAACAGCAATCACTTTAACTTCACAAACAGATATACACAATTGTATATATGTGTGTAGTACATAATTATAGTTTCAGCTAGTTCTCACAGCGTTTAATTTATGCATTTGCAATTGGCTTTTAATTGTTCATCATTTGTACAAGTGTTTGCATTTACTGACATATCTAGCTGAGATATGATAACTGCGCAGCTCATGATCATAATCACGATCATATGATTGACAATTATGGGTTAGCTAATTTATGGCTGGCTATCGAAAGGTGAAGGCAGTAAAAATCCCATAGAGGTAATAGTAGAAACTTTGTAAGTAAGAATCATTAAATTACTTATGCATAAAGTGATTGCAGTTGAAATAAAATGAAATCAATTTATAGATGCTTAAAAATATATGAAATCATACCCCGGTTGGAATCCCGTTGGATGCTTATGTTTCATACAGGCCTACCGGCTCAAAATGAGTTAAAGCAAATTAAGTGATTAATGCGCTATAGAGTCTCTGACAAGAAAGCAGCAAATAAAATGAGTTAATAAAAAAAAATTTTAAATTTCTATAATTAATTTAATTAAGAATATTACATTTCTTCAATACATAAATTATTTTGAATGCGATTCATTTCCATTTGCTCGGATTAACAGTGTTCTCGCTTCTTTTAGAAATAACCGATAGATCACCCTCTTAATCAAGTAAATTATTAAGAGTCAAATGTGTATACAAAAAATAATATTTGTGTTCATTAATATATTTTAAAGTTAATGCTAACCACAGTTACAAAAAAAAAAGTTAGTATACTTTCAATTCAATATTTATTTGTAGCCTACTTTTAGGCTTTTAAATTGTAAAGTTAATTAACAGAAAACTTTTAGGCTAAAATGTGGATTGTATCGTTTAACAATTGATTTTCTACATTCCACAAAATTATATTAACATACATAATATAAATATAATATATAATGGAAATTAAATTTATATATTATTTTTAATTACTTTAATATGACTTTTTTCAACTTTCAAAAATTGCAACAGTTTATTTATCTTTATTTTTATTTTATTGATTATTCAATTTATTTGCTGCTTTCTTGTCTGTATGAAACAAAAGCATCCAACGGGATTCCAACCGGGGCTCTCAAAGTTCCCAGGCCTCCTGCTTTCTCACTGGCCCACACCCGGCCCTATAGTTTATTTTAAATTTTATCAAATTATAATAAATAAGAATTAAATTAACAATTTAGTAAAACTTGGAATATGCTCAAAATTCGATGCACTTGATATGTAAGTTTTCAAATTAGAAGAAATATGTTATATTATGAATTAGAGTTAGAGTTCAAGTTTGGTATAGTTTATAAATACATATTTACATATATTTTATTTTTATATTTTATATTTATTTATTTTTTATTGATATAAATTACATATTATTTATATAATATAACTATTATTTTTATATTGACACACATTTATAAAATATGTACCATAAAAATGATATAATTATAAATAAATTGTAAAATTATAAATTTAATTTAAATATGTTGATAAAAATTGTTTAAATATATTTTTTAAACTTATTAAATGTATTTATTTCTCATTCACCAAGCTGCAGGCGCTCCCAGTAGATTTGCACTTCATACATAAATTATAATTCTTAGCAGCTTATGTTTGTTAACAAGCCTAAGTGGGCAGCGAAATGTGTTTTATTTTCCCCCCGAGTGGGAACAATTTCATGTAAATAACAGAAGTTATGAGCATTTAAAACAAAAATTCAGCTGAGTTGGCTGCTTCCGCCATCCACAAATCTTAGTATTTCCGTCACTTTTATGTCTGAACAGCCCACAACAACAAGAAAGCGACATATTGATCTCTTAATGAACGCAGATATTTGGACAAGAAAAGAAAAAAATACGCAAACAAAAGCAAAAACGAAATAAAGAGCTCGGCTCGCTTCAAAACTGGCGCAAAAATACGTATTTATCATAGACTGAAAATCAAAAACCAGCGAAGCGTTTAAATGTGCGCTAAAACACAAAAAGAATTCACGAAAAAAGTAAGGTAAGGCAGAAAAATACTGAAATAAGTTATACGTGCACTCCATTAATTAGACAGCGACTCGTCCGAGAGATCGGTCTGTTTGTTGCTGGCAGCTGCCCTCTGGCCGGGTTCTTTAACAGTTAAGGTCATCTCAATTGGCTTTTTCACATTGCTAGGAAATGCCGGAAGGAAGTGCCGCTAGCTGGCGAATCCAACGCCCCAGCATTACTTATGCATATAATACCCGAAAGCTTAACTAAGTCAGTCAAATGTCTGTCTCAGTGACCAGCAGAAATTAAATGAAAACGCTAGAAAAAACTGGTCGTTGCTGCTCCAATAACCTTTTCATAGCCACATTTCATTTGCAGCATACAAAATAAAGATGTGAGCGAAATATCAGCTATGCGACACTGCTATGCTTAAGTCTTCTTCATCATTCAATGACAGCCGCTAACTACTTTTTGCTGCACTTGGCCAATCGTTGCGAGTAGTTGACATTCAAGTAGCTGCGTCGCATCTCCACGTCCTGCCCCCACCAACACGTGCTTGGATTGGACTGGATTTGTTTTGTTAGCACAAGCTGCAGATATGCATCGACAGTCAAAGTGGTTGATACAATTTATAGATAATCGCACACAGCGTCTGGCTACTGAAGCTCTTAGAGCTCCAGCCAGCTTTCGGAGATGCATCGTTAGCATAGAGTGCACAGTGGTTTGGTTGTGTATGGTTTAGATCGGGTTTTTATTGGATCTGTTTGTGTTAATATTAGATTAGAAATTTGCATTACTTTTAGTATTATTATTGGAATTATTTTTCGAACTTTCACTAGTATTTCTATTTGGATTATCAACAATATTAGTACTTCAATTAGTATTAGTATTAGTAGTACTATTAGTATAAGTATTAGCATTATTATTATTATTAGTATTAGCATTTGCATTATTATTAGTATTGCGAATCTTATCATAGTAGAATAAGTATTATAATTATTATTAGTATTGACAGTAATATTAGTATTGCTATTAGCATTATTATTAGTATGAGTATTAGCGTTATTATTAGTATTATTAGTTCTATTATTATTATATTACTATTAAAGTTTGTATAAGTATTTTTATCAGTATTAGCATTGGTAATGGTTGGTTTTAGTATTGGTATTGGTATTGATATTGATAATAATATTAATATTAGCATTGCTATTAGTATTAGTAATAGTATTGATATTATATATATTATATATTTTATTATCATAATTAGTATAAATATCAATATATCTATCAATATATACATTAGTATTTGTATCTGCATTATCATACGATTAGTGCAAGTATAAGTAGTAGTAGATTTGGTATTATTATAAGTACTCTGCTCATCATCGTTACCAGTTTCGAGCCACTGTGGCGTGTAAATGTCGCCGCCTGTCTGCGTAATTGAAAAACATCATTAATAATTAACTATTGCCCAGTAGATGAGCAACTTAGCAATTGAACGACTGAATAGTCGAGCAACTAGCAACTGGGCAGACATAATTAGAGGTATAAGAGATTTGTGTTTCGCCGCGCATAAATAAACATTTCAACAGCTCGCAGTGCGGATTCACTGGAGGCTGGCAGAGATGTGTATCTTTTGTATGTAGTTATGCATGCCGCCTGTCAGCATCAATTATATAACGAGAGCTAACTGGATTATTTGAGGGTTAATTTGATGCATGACAGGTAGTAGTAAGAGCAGCGGCAGCATCGGCAGCCCAACTATCTGCAGCAAATTGGCCAAAAAGGTGCGAGAAACCATTTCCATCTCTTTCTGGAGCACACGCTAAGCAACAGAAAATTTATAGCACCTCCTCGGGTCTGGAAGCACATTAATTTGCATTTTATTACAGCGGCCGCATTTGCCACGGGTCATTTTCATGGCGCGTTACAGAAAAACATCTCTTGTTAACAATGGTCAGTCAATTGGCTCGGACTGCAGATGCGGTAGTCTCCAAAGCACTGAAGCATACCCAACTAAGCGACAACAATGATGACCGCCCACACAAATACATGCTCTGCACCTCTCTCAACCTCTGCTCCCTTGCTCCCTCTACCTCTTTCCCGCTCTCTCTCTCTCTCTCTCTCTCTCTCTCTCTTTCTTTTCTTGGGCTGCCTTGCAACATTTGCACCTTGAAGTTGTCGCGTGTTGCAAGCGACAACATACCCCAATGCCCCAGCAATGGTCATTGCCCATTGTCAAATTAGTCTGCGCAAACCAACCGAAATTAGGTGACCGAAGTAAACCAAGTCAAAGTCGCCATCATCGCCGCTGTTACTGCCAAATAGTCAGCTGCCATGGGCAGTTAGTAACTTATATGTATAGATATAGATATAGATATAGATATAGATATAGATATAGATATAGATATAGATATAGATATAGATATAGATATAGATATAGATATAGATATAGATATAGATATAGATATAGATATAGATATAGATATAGATATAGATATAGATATAGATATAGATATAGATATAGATATAGATATAGATATAGATATAGATATAGATATAGATATAGATATAGATATAGATATAGATATAGATATAGATATAGATATAGATATAGATATAGATATAGATATAGATATAGATATAGATATAGATATAGATATAGATATAGATATAGATATAGATATAGATATAGATATAGATATAGATATAGATATAGATATAGATATAGATATAGATATAGATATAGATATAGATATAGATATAGATATAGATATAGATATAGATATAGATATAGATATAGATATAGATATAGATATAGATATAGATATAGATATAGATATAGATATAGATATAGATATAGATATAGATATAGATATAGATATAGATATAGATATAGATATAGATATAGATATAGATATAGATATAGATATAGATATAGATATAGATATAGATATAGATATAGATATAGATATAGATATAGATATAGATATAGATATATATAATTAAAAATTTACATTTATTTTAAATATATCAATATACACAGGTATACCTAGATATACTTTGGATATTTAACCATTCTATTATTTCAAGTTTTCAACAACATATTATTCAGTTTTTAATGTCGCATTATATGTGTATTTTATGCTCCAATCACAAACCGAACAAATCGCATTTTTTTACGATTCTCTTAATTATAATACTTAAAGCTGAGCAAAATTGCTATTATGCTTTTATTTTCGCATAGAAATAAAATTTTTATATACATATTAAACTCCACTCCCAGCTGCCACGATTTGTCATGAGCTGCACGCTACATTTAACATGAACATATATGAATTCATTCTGCTGTTTAGACTTTGATATTAGTTTCCATTCTGGGCAGTTGGGTATGTTTTAGAGGAAGCCACGCATATGTGGCTGAAAATCTGTCAAGCTGCATATGAAAAACCTTCGGAAAATGCCGACAATCGCATGTGATTTTCCCAGCCCCTTGAGAGGTAGAGTCGAATCTTGGCCAGAGTCGAGTCGAGTCGAGTCGAGTCGAGTTATCATGTCTGCGTAGCAAATGCTTTGGCGGCGCTCGCAAACATGCAAATTGTCTTAATCTAGTATTTAGTTTTAGTTTTTTTTTTGTTTAGCTGCCGACAAACCGCAGGCCGAAGTCAAATTGGAAATTCAAGCCTCGGAGTGAGGAAAAAACGAAGGAGGCGTAGCACATTGAGACAATTGTATGCAAGTGCTGAAGGTTAACCTTTTTTTTCATTTGTTGTTCGTTAATTTTTTTGGATTTTTCTTTTTTGTTTTTTTTGGTAAATTTTCGCGCAATTCTCTGCACTTGGAGCTTGCTCTAATTAAAGTCTTTAGTACGCCCCGGCGTATTTAATTGTGTGAAAAAGGGCAGTCCGTAACGCTGACCCAGACATAAACTACCACACATTATCTTACTGTATAGTGGGCCACACAAATTGTTTTGACTAGCGCTTTTGTTATATTTGTTTTCTGTTTTTTTTTTTGTTGTTGCTATTTTTGCAATTGCGACTGGGAGTCTTGCGGTTTGTCAATATTTATAATAAATTTGTCAGCCTCCGTCAACCTCAATTGGCACGTTCTCAGCGTGGTTCAAGGATGAACTTAGCTGAAATTTGTCTCAGCTATCTTAAAGCGAAACTTGGCCGCAAGCCATAAATCACTGGGATAAAACCATATGTATGCCTGATCGGTTTACTGTGATATAAACTGTCTGCTCTGCTCAGTTCTCATGCACTTCATAACGACAAATTACTCAATTAACAATTTTGCATTAGATATACAGGTTTTAAGTGGTACAAAAACATTTTCTAACTACAAATTTTACTTAGTTGGTAAGACGACATACCCTTGCAGTGGGCAGTTACACTTGTGTATATAAATATAAATTATTTATTCACTTTTCAATAAATATTACAATATTTTTAGCCGATTTATTTGTATGTATCTATGAGATAAATGTATCTACAACTCGACCTATGCAAAGATCTCTATGGAACTAAATAGAAAACGGTTTTCAGCAAATGCATATATTAATATTTTTCTCTCTTTATATTTATATATAAACTACTTATTAATTTGAACGACTTTTTGTCTTCCAATTTGCAGGTAGAATTATCCCAATATTTATTTATATTATATATATACATACATCATTCAGATATCTATACACATGTCTTACCCTAGCTCATTCTATAGAGTATTCATTCTTCATTATACTCAAACACTAAACACATTTATTCTCACTTAATTCAATATATTATGCTCATAACCCGTGGGAACAATAAGTTGAACGAACACCCAAGATACAATTTAAGATCCTGTGCTTTTACCTGGAATTACCGGCAATTAGAACTAGCCCCAATATATTTGGCCTATAATGCGTCTTGTCTAATTATATATATGTATATGGAAGTTGGGAGCAGTCAATTAATCATTAATTGAGTCAGCACTAGTCACTAGTCAGCGTTATTATAGATAAAGATATAAATTAGTTTAAATTGCTCTGGTGTCATAGCTTTTTATTTGTTTTTCGTTTTTCGTACGCCGCAAGCAACTTTTGCTTTAATTTCTTGCCTAGAATAGTAGTCGGATTTGAACTGTGCTGCCGCCGCGCTTGACCTTCAGTGCTGATGGCTAAGACAAAAAAGTGGCTAGAGGAAACTGGTGAAGAGACAGAGAGAGAGAGAGAGGAGGGCATTGCGAGTTATGGTAACTACATCAGTCAGTTGACTTGCTGTCAGTCGGAATTTCACATATAGGGTGCTTTTTGCGAGTGCAACTTGAGCCGAACTTGCCAAGATATTATTAATTTGCAAGCATCATTGAGTTGTTAAAAAAAATTGCTGCTTATTGGCCACTATTTGTTTTGGTCTAGGGCCATAATTATTGGAGCTAGCTAGCTAGCTTGTTGCCTAAGTCATTTGTTTCCATGATTAATAACACAATTCTCCGGTGACTGTCAATGGATAACTACATTATGTGATGCAGACTTACATAGATATTCACAATGCAGCGCTCGCTCTAGATCTGTAGACGAGTCTGTCGCCAATTTGCACTACTCCATCACATATAGTACAACCCGACCCCATTCAGCGGCGCTTGTGTAGCAACATCCCGATTCATGCTGCAACTCTATTCACATGGCCGTACTCACCACGCCAGTGACGTTGGCTGTGGCGGCGACTGCGACGTCGACGTCGACATCGCTACAGTTGACTGACTGAGAAAAGCCCCAGCGTCTTGAAGACTTGGCTGCGCAGCTGCGTCGCTGCTTTGGCGCTTATTTAAATGGCAACTTGACTCTAGAATAGCCACAGTATTTCGTTGAACTTGGCGTTGTTTGTATCCGTTGCCGTTGCAGTACTGAAAGTAAATCCTCGAGCATTAGGATCTCTGTGTGAAGTGCTTACAATAAATCCACATTTTCTGTGTTTGTTTACTTTTAGCGAAATATCGAAACAAATTTGTATTTGAAAATATCGCAAAAGATATATAAGAAATCTCAATCTCAAGAAAATGGCAAATTTCGTGTGCTTTGTTATCCTCTCCCTGGCTCTGTTCGCAAGCGTGGCCGTGGCGCGCCCTGGATATGCTGTGGATTACTATGTGAGTGCAAGAGAGTCAGAGAGAGACTCTGAGTTTGAGACAGTAAAAATTTGTGTCTATAATATATAAGTCTTAGTACTAGTATAACAGGTAAATATTGTTGAAGTAAAAATATGCAACCGAAGTTAGGTTCAAGAAATATTCCTAATATTTAAAAAAAATGTATAGAAAATTCTTATTTGACTATTCCTTTTTTCATCTGAATATAAATGATTCAAAATACTTATTTTATTTTTTGATTTGCTTATTTTTATATTTTATTTTCTTATTTTTTTATTGTTTAAAATTTTCTTTCAAAACTCACAATGGATTTATACCTAGAACTGAATATACATTTAAAATATTCAATTTATAACTCTAGAAATGTTTTCGACTAAAATTGTTGCTTAAGTTTTGTTATTATATTTTTTTTATATTTTCTACATATATTTTTAAAATATTTTTTTATATATTGTTCATGTATTTTTTATATATTTTTCATACATTTCTTAAATATATTTTATATTTTTTATATACATATTTTTAATTGTATTCTAATCTCTCCTCACATATTTTTTTTTTTTATTTTTCTTATAGGATCATCCCAAATATTCCTTTAACTATGGCGTTGCTGATCACAGCACAGGTGATGTCAAGTCACAGCATGAGACTCGCGATGGCGATGTGGTCAAGGGTAAGTTGCTTTTAATACACACACACACACATACACACTCTCACACATACACCCCATACACCCGCTCTATATCCCTTCTTAAACTCTCCCTTAGGCCAATACTCTCTGGTTGAGCCCGATGGTTCCATTCGCACCGTGGACTACACAGCTGATCCCATTCATGGGTTCAACGCTGTTGTCACCAAGTCTGGACCCACTGTGCACGCCCAATCGCTCGTCACCAAACCCATTGTGGCGCACAAGCCAATTCTGAGCCACTACGAACCACATGTGGCTCCAGTGGCTGCGCCCGTCATCGTTGCCGCCTCCCCAGCGCCTTATGGTGAGTGATAATCAGATAAAAACTATTATAGATCCTCTGTGCATGTAGTCGTCTCGGGTAGACAAGCTTATAGCTAGTTCCTCAGACGCACTTCCAGTTAGTTATTGTTGTTGTTGTTGTGGTAGCACTCACTTTAGATCAGTTGAAGCATTCTGCGCACTGATTCGCTGCTCTTGCTCTTCTAGGCATGAACACGTATCGCATGCTCAAGCTGTTCAGGCGTCACGCCAACTATTTTAACAATCAATATCGCAAATTACGCCCAGACGTCTACGATGACATCGCTGATGCGGAGGCTATTACCGATGTCGCTTATTATGCAGCCTACTGAATCAGTTTACACACACACACACACATACGCACACATGCATATATATCTAACCATATTTTTAACATTTATTAAAACGCTTTAGTTCGCTTCGCATTCGCAATTAGTTTTGAGAGCGTGTGCGTTGGGGCATGTAAACTGAATCATCGCATCGTGAAATGTATGTTAATTTACAAGCCAGCACTTTGTTGACTAATGCAACAGCAGCTGCCACGCCCTTTGCACCGCCTGTTAATTATGTCATGAGTACGTTTTCCTCAACTTTGATCGAGAGATTAGCCCGCTTTTTGCTCTCATATTTTCCATAATCTTCCCACACTAATTATGTCATATGCAGCAGCAGCAGCAGCAGCAGAAACAGTAGCGCATCAGCCTTACGGGAAATTATGTTGAACATTTCATTTTCATGTTCAGTTGCTAGCCAAAAGCCTACATCTTTTCTCAATGTCGTAATGCGAATTTTCGTGGGAATTGTTGTTATTGCTGTAGCTGTTGTGTTTATTGTTGTGACTGCATGTGAAAATTATTTTGATTGTGGCTGCCATTTTCATATTTAAGAACCATAAGAGGCGCACTCGCACACAAAAGCGAAAGACTTTGGCAAAACAAAAGACTTAGGCAACGAACCTCGGCAGTTAGCTGCAAAATACCTGAAAGGAAATTCAATTCAAGCTAGCAACAACAACACCTGTGACCAATTGGCTTTGGTACCTACGAATTCGTGACAAGCCGAGAAATTATTTCGTCAGCTGAACTGAACTAGTTTCAAGTAAAAATTCGATCAACTGAAGAAATAATATAAAGAGGCAGGCGGCAGCTGCTGCAAAGCTTTACTTTTTCTGTTGAATCATTTTTCAAAGCAAACCTGGATAGACAAACTTTTAGTGCACCTACATATATATTATATATCTCCATTCATAGTAACCATGTTAACTTATCTTTTATCATTTGCAGTCACCAAGCAATATGCGCCCGCTGCTGCGCCCATCCACTACGATTACGACGATGGCAGCTACTACAACCAGGCCCAGTACGAGTATGTGCCACAATACGATGCCGGACACTATGGACACTACACAAGTCCCTATGCGGCACACTATTAAGCTATCGTCATAACTAGAACGAGAAACACTTGCTACTTAGTACTCTAAACAAATTTAGTTTGTATATTTTGGACGAAACAAAAATGAACGAAACAACCTTGGATAATATTGATGTGGATGCTAATTTAAGTTGTGAATTCTTATTTCTTATGTAAAATAAACATTTCAACAAGATTTGAAATTTTTAAAGAAAATGTAAACATTTTTATTTGTTTTTTGGCACAAGACTTAAAGCATTGCCGGTTAGATTGTCATATCTATTTAGATATTGAATATGCTATACATTTATAGCTCTTTGAAGTTGTTTTCTTCAATTGGCATAGAACGTTTCAATATAATTGAAAATACTTTGCTTTTATGCAATTCACATAATTCAAGAACAATAATATATTCAAGAACAATATTGTGCTCCTAACTGCAGCAGCCAGACGTAACGTGGGCTTCTTCTTCATATGGCAACAGTAATAAATATGTAACATATTAGGCTAATTTTTTATTTTTATTCAATAATATAACATTTCTGCATAATTTGCTGGCAATTCAATGTTGTTCAAGTTTGTAATCGTTATATATTGGTTAATCTATCCGCTGTTTTTCTAATATATTTATAATATTATATGGTATATATATATATATATTGTATATATCTATACTTTCTTTCTGACTTTATAGAGACAATGCAACTCATTTACATTAAAACATAACAGATTATTATCTTATTTCTATCTTACTTATCGTTCAACCACAAAGTATCTGCTACAGAGTTTAACTTAGTTAACTCAAGAACTGCGGCTGTTTTAAGCTTTGCTTTTGTTTGTCTTAGCTTAAAGTTTGCCAGCAAATCAAGCCGACTGGTTTGTGTTTTGGATAAGACAGCTTTGATGACTTGCCTCGTAAATTATAGCATACTTTTCGGCAGTAGTTTAAATTATACAAAATCTCGACCTGGCCTTACTTAATCTTTAAATGTTCAATAAAAAATTGTATAATTGGGTTGTTATTATATAAACTTATATATAAATATAAATATACAGAAATATAAATATATATAAACATAAATATATCTAAATAGTAATATATAGAAATGTTAATAGAAAATTTATTGAACACTGCAGTAATTCTCAATTTTATACTAATAGTCGACGAAATAAGGAATTATTCTAAAGATCGTACAAGCAAGCGAGGTGTGAGAGCGAGAGAGCGTTTTGTAATTGCTGTTGGATCGAACCGAAGATGATGCATGAACAGAGAGAGTAGATGAGAGAGGCAAAACTTAGAGTCTGCCGATGAAGGGGGAAGTGTTCTGAGCATGGTCAAATAAAAAAAACAAAGAGAATACTGAATCCGAGATGCATACTGGGTATGCATCATAATCATCCTATATATATATATATTTATATACGTTACTTATCAATAGACTCTGGAAGTGCTCTTCGGAATAGCTCTTATGCTCTCAAAATTTGATAACTAAACGAATATTGTCTCTTAAGCCCTGATAAGAATGTTTGTACATACAAGCGATCATTAGTTGATCTCTCTGCTTTTTTAATAACATAGATCAGTCTAGTGTTATTCAAGCTATGCGCAACACCTATTTGCAAAGTCGGCATGAGTCTATACCGAATTTGTTTGTTTCTTTTATTTATTCGCACGTGCTCATCTCAAGGAAACAAGTTCAACATAACAGTGAGTGTTAAAGTAAATTTACTTATTCCTCCTCAATCATATCGATCTTATAGTGCAGCGTGCGAACGACACCGGAAATGCATGAGAAGTGCGGGGTTTATACGTTTCTGAAGATGAAACCGCTTTTATTAAAACTGGAGGAGATGCTGGCAACAATTGAGGAGAAGACAACGGAAATCAACGACAAAAATAGCCAAATTCTTACTCTTAAATCAGAGATCAAAGCTAGAGACGACAAAATGAAAGATACAAAAGCAATTCTGAATTCAAATGAAATGATGAGGCAAAAAGATGATCAAATAAAAGAGTTAGGCAAGCAAATAGAAGATTCTCAATTTAATTTGCTTGAAAGAGATAATCAGATTGGCTCTTTGAGATCTGAAGTGCAAGCTCTTACGATGGGAATTGCTAATGATAAGGAAATTATAAGTAAATTAACAGCTGAAATAAATTCAAAAGACCTAAACTATCAGGCCAAAGAAAACGAGCTGCTCAAAAGTAAAGCTAAAGTTGAGTCCCTCGAAGCGACCTTAGGCCAGCTAACTAATACAATAACCAAATCCGAATCTAAAGTTATATCTCCTGAAGTGGCCATAGGTCAGGTAAAAAATCAGATTTTTAATTCAACAGAAAACTTATTAGGAAAAGCAATCGAAGAAGACGCACAACAAACCCAGTTCAAGAAGCTCCAGAAGGGTAATTAGAATTATATTTATATAAATTACTAAATATTTTCTAACACATACTTCCTTAACAGAACTTCTCCTGATGAGCAGGAGATATCCCAATACATGCGAAGCAAGCGAAATAACGGGAATACAAAAAATTGTGCCCGTAATCACAATGAATGTGCTGTGTGCCAGGGGCTGGATCGTCATACAACAGCGCAAAAATGACAGCGCAGACTTCTATCGCAGCTTCAGAACATATAGAAATGGATTTGGAGACTTCAATGGCAATTTTTTCATAGGTCTTGAAAAACTGCGCAAGCTAACGAAATACCAACCACATGAGCTCCATATACAGCTGAAGGACTTAAGGGGAAATATTCAATATGCTCACTACGATAACTTTCAACTGGATAGCGAGAACGATGCCTACAAATTACATTCGCTGGGTCAATATGAAGGAAACGCCGGTGACTCATTGCGCAGCAACGAAGGTCACTCATTGTTCACCTACGACAGCGATAATTGTCAAAATTGTGCAAACGAACGTGCGAGCGGCTGGTGGTACAGTAGCCGCTGCGGCTACAGGTGAGTTATCGATTTCCCCTGCGCACGAGACATAATTGCTTTCAGCATTTATAATTTTCAGTAACTCAATTGGCGTCCACAACGCCGATGCTCTGGAAGGCCTCTTCTGTCACGGCTGGGACGGCTATTATCACAATTTAAGAGTTGCTCAAATTAAGATCCGACCGAAAACATAAATGAATTACTCCCTCGCAAATTGGTTAGAGTCTACCACCTGCGACAGCAGCTCCCAAATCAATCAAACTCAATATTTCAAACAATCAAATATTTACACAAACTGAATTTATGACCCAGAAATGGCTAAAAAAGAGAAGAAAAAAGCTAACAGCTATTTGCGTTCTGTTTGGCATCAAATCGAATTACTGGAGTTTTGTTGTTCACTTTTTGCTGAAAAAAAGAAGAGAAATGTTTTTAGAGCTATCCGCAATATTCACGGAGCGTCGTCTCGTAATCCATTTATATAGTAAACACAAATACATTTTTTTACTGTTTGTTTCTTGTTGTCCATGTCATCGGCCAGTTTTACGCATTGCTGGTGTTCAATCAACCGAGTTCGTTAGTTCGTTAAAAAATAATAGTTTTCAGTTCAATGGCAAGGGAAAAAAAGTCTTCGTTTAAACACTCGTACATATTTGCACTGCAAAATAATTGTGCCTTAAATATATAAAAATATATATAGAAATGTGTTCAAAATGAATAAATAAAGATTATCTACTTTAAATATTTATTATTATATATTTGTGTATACTTTATATATATTATTTAATATAGAGTATCTCCTAATGTAATAGTGTAGGAGCTAGTGGGACTCTCCGAGCTGCTGCAACATATTGTAGAGGGCATGGAACACATTCCGTTCAAAATAAATATAACTATATTGTTCCAATCAATACACATTTTAAAAGCTACCAACCGTACTTCAACAGAAAAATAATAAAAAAATAGAAAATATGAAATTCTAAATTGTCACGACTATTGCTAAAGGAACAACAAAACGTTGGCTAAAAATAACTTTTTTATGGCTACACATGATATGCAAATAAATACAAATAAGAGTGTTTCAGCAAAAGAGAACCGCGACTTTCAAAATACCCTCGCTGACAACAAATATTTAAATATTTTGTTTAAATTATTTATATATATATTTATGGAAATTTAAGTTATACTAAAAATATAATATAACGCAATTATTATTAAATATTATTGCACTTCACATACCGATAATAATATTACCCGAAAATTCCATATGTGTGTGCTGTCCATTTGAAATTCTTTACATTTGTATGAATTTTTATTAAGCGCATAGCGATAAAAAAAACATATTCACACAAATATTCCGTATAAAAAAATTAATTAAATGAAAGTTACGTATTAAAAATGAAACCCAAAAAAAAAAAAAAAAAGGAAATATGAACGAGCAAATGCTGTAACTGTCAATATGAAAGAGAAGTAAAGATCATACCAGCAACGGCGAAAAAACTAAACCAGAAATGCTGTGGCTGTGTCCGGCTGTGTACGGCTAGGAGATACCCACGTTTAATTAATTTTTCAATTTTAATTAACTTCTCCATTCGTTATTCAGAAGTTTGACCATTTACCGTGCGCAGAAGTCAAGGCTTGGTCGGGCGCAAGCTTGTTTATACCCTTTTTGACTTTTCAATGGGTGCAGGGTAAAAAATGTACAAAAAAAGACGTAGCCAACTTCAGTTTAAATGTATTTTTGCAATTTTAATGAAATGAAATGCATGTGGGCTCCGGCTCGGGCTCAGGCTCACGCTCAGGCTCAGGCTCAGCGGTGTAAATGTAAATGCGCCGCCTGACACGCACGTCCAACAGCACCGCCCACCCACCCAACGAGCCCTGCATGCCTTTCAGCATTTTTTTCCAGCGTGTGCGTGTGTGTGGGTGGCTGTGTGTGTGTGTGTGTGGCTATGTGGGTGTGTGTTTAAATGCAAATTACATTTCATTTCATTATAGCATGCGGCATTTTCACGTTGGGCATGAAATAAGAATGCAAAAACTGCTGCATGCGAAACGAGTTTAAAATGGCGGCCGTTACCGTTAGCGAGCTTTGCCAACGAAGCCTTGAGGTGCGCATTAGAGACAGGCACAGTTTAGAGCCGGCGTCCAAACCGGAGTCAGAGTCGGAGGCACCGTCCGAGTCCTCCTCGTCGTTGTCGTCGTTGTAGTAGCTGCCAGATGAATTCACCCACATTCTCACACACACACACACACACACACACATTCTTGCACAGGACGACAGTTATGAACATTCACGCTAATGCGTTCTGAATGCTTGAGCATTTAATATACCTTGTAAATGCCTATTGCAAATGTGTATACTGACCGCAGGCTAAATATAATATTTATAATAATACCATTATAAATAATGTTACATCAGGAATATAAGCTTTTATTTAAAAGTATCTATAATAAGACTTTCATATTTATTCTTATTTAATATAATTTAAATTTACATTTATATGTCAACGGAATCATGTGCAGGGTATTTGCAAGTCCATCATCTCCTTCAGCTGCATTCCTGCTTGTTTATATATATATATAAATAACTCTTAGCAAGTGTTGCGCATCGGAATGGATAGAAAGAAGCTGTCCCAACTGCTAATATGCAACCCTCGGTTTGCCTCTACGCTCTCGGCACTCTTTGCCGGAAACCTCGTGCCCCGCATGACTGTGTCCCTCTCCGGCGGATTTGTGCGCTTAGGCGGCTGCCCAGGTGCGTTGTACGCCCGACTGTTGCTTTGCATTGGAAATTAAATTACGTTTAAGATTTAAAGTGCACTGCACAAATTCCATTTACCCTGTACTGCTTAATATAACAAATTGTAATCAAATCTGTTAGCGAGCGGAAGGAACTGCAGCGAGTTGCTCAAGGAAGTGCCAATAGGCAGGCATTAGGATGCGAAAAAGAATTCATAAACATAATCAGCCATTAAAGGCAGAGCTTTAAAGATGTTCACTTCTGAAAGTCAAGACTTCTTATCGACCGCAATTCACATTTGACTCTCTCTCTCTCTCTCTCTTTCTCTCTCTCTCTCTCTCTCTCTCTCTCTCTCTCTCTCTCTCAGTGCTGACCCAAATTGCCGAACAAGTCGAAAGGGCGTAACGAAATGGAATTACGTATACGCACTGTGTCGTACAAAGTGCAAGGGCAAATGTTGCTATTTTTGCTGCTAATTTCGTAACGCACGCACCCCGCACCGCCCCGCATCGTCCAGCATCGTTCCGCCCCCAATCCGAACTTGCGTCATTCCGGTGGCAATCCCTCTTAAAAGTATAGGCCATAAAGTTTTGCAGCAACTGCTAAACCCGACAGCACGCAGTGCATATTTCGTTAGGAAATCCTTGTAAGCCACAAAAGACTTGAAAATTTGTGCGGAGCCACAAATTTCATGGGAATAAAATTGCAACGAAATAAACTTCCACAAACACACACACACCCAGCCACAGGCACAGGCACACACACACATACAAAAACAAATAAACAACACTTTCTGGAACAAGAAAACAACATCAAAAGAACACCGAAAATGCAATCGAAGTAGAAAGCACTCGAAAAATCAGCGGCAAATACCAAAAACGAAGGGGGCCTCTCAATGGACTGGAGGCATGCATTGACTGAATGGAACTGAAAACTGGGAATGCAGCTGCAGTCGGAGCAGCAGCAGCAGCAGCAACAGCAGCAGCAGTAACAGGAGCAAAGGCGAACCAATCGATTTAGCATTGCGTACTAGTTTCCAATTAAAAGTTTACTAATTATTTCTAAACTTTTGTACAGCGATCAATGAGCATTGAGCATGCAAGCCGCAAACTACGAGCCAGAACTTAGTCGAGGACAGCCGGAAAATCCTGCCCGCAAATTGGTTACGATTGCACGAGTGCGTGTATGCGCCTGTGTGGGTGTCTATGTGTCTGTGTGTGCGTCGGTCCGTACTTTACGATAAGTGGGCTGACCAGCTGAGGCTCCAGCTCGGGCTCGGGCTCGGGCTCGGGCTAGGCGTAGTCAGCCATTTGGCTGATGAGACACCATGTCCTCGACATGGTCAACATCGGCTGCCAGTAATTGACTATGCGTTGACTTTTGTTAATTTCGCTGCGTTATGGTCCGAGTCGTGTGTCTGTGTGTATGTGTGAATGTGTGTTTGCCAGTGCCGCCATTTTGTTGCCATACCCACACGCACGCCCACATGCAACTGCTTGCATTGAGGAGTCAATCAAAGCGCAAATCGATTTCCGTGCCATCCATTTGGGACAATGACTCGCTGCAGCGAGTTTCTGGTATTAACAGCAATTGCATTTCGCCCGCGTCCATGTTGATTGTAATCATTGGCTGCGCCTCCTGACTGGCAGCCTAACGAGTTTTGCCAAGAATCCTTCCGCTCATTGATTGCCACTAGATTTAAAGCGACAAATGGGTGGAGTAAGCTGCAGTCCACCCGCAGTTACGGGCTGCTCTATTATCCATCTACTCCTGCACAGTTTAGTTAATCGATCATATTTCACGCGATAAGAGCAGACAAATCATTTTCAATTACTTTGTTAAGTAATGCGCCAAGCACTTTGGTATGCATTTCACTCGCACAAAGTAAACAGCAGGAAAGTCACATGACAAATAGCTCAACGGCAAATAATACGAGGAGCGCTGCGAGTATCTATCTGATAGATATCAACAAAAACCCCATATCGCAATGCAATTGAAAATGCGCTAGCACTTTGCCAGCGACCAATATTTGTTATTGCAGCCCAGCTCGCTGGCCCCGGGGCGCGCTGAAGGTGGCTGTTGTGTAACTGCCAGCGCATTTGTCGTCGATTTGTTGGTGTCATTATGCCATGGCGGTGGCAGGGTGTGAATGCGGTGGTCCGACGAGGATTGGATAATGTTCGTGGCCCATGTTGACGCACTTAACATTGCAATTTGCAAGCGCTGCTTTATTTTCTGACGCAATACACGGCGTATACGCAATGCGAGGCAAACAACATCCACCTACCCACCATTTGTCCGCCCACCCACGCTCCCTGCGAGCCCACACTCGATTTGTCTATTGTTTGCCAATGTTTGCTTATTTGCTGGTCGCTTAATTATATTTGTGTGCGGTGTTTTGTAAATTTAACTGGTCCCAGGACCAGCACCAGGACCAAGGACCAGCCCTGCTGCACGTCCAGCGCAGCGCTTGAGCACACCAAATTTTGCAAATTGTTGCGCAACATTTAATTGTGATTCATTAAAAAAGATTATTTAATAAATGCAATGCTATCAATTTTCATTTATATTTACAGTTATTTTAATGCAATCAAATAAACTGCGCCGAAATCGTTTCTGCTGCACAAATGAAATAATTTACAGGCTTTTGAGGCCATTTTATTTAACCAATTATTATTTGTGGACGTCGATGTGTTGCATAAGCTATACGAGCCAAATGAAACTAAATATATATATTAAAAACTAAAATAGAACAGAAAACAACTGGAAATAGATACTCAATGGAAGAGCTTTTTACTACACTAAAGAGGAATGAGGACTTTATCAGCAAATATGTAAAGCATTGAGAATATTAGTTTGGTTATTTATTACATCAAATTTACTATTATATATTAATTGTTCTAAATTATAAATTCATTTAATGTTAGAAGCCCTATAGAAGCATCAGTCAAGTGGTGGTTTTATGAGCTGAGAGTTAACTAAAATTGTATTATTAAAAGTTACACACAAAATATTATTAATATTAAAAAACCAATTCAAATTATTTTATATTTATTTATTAATAATTTTAAATTATATATTTCAAAATAATTAATTACATATTAAAAACGTTTATCAGCTCTCCCAAAAATGTAATATTTGAAAGAAGAATTTAAATAATTCTATATAAAATACTTATTTTTTATAAAAACAGACAAAAAAACCTTTCAGTTATTCAAAAATTATTATTATAATTTCAAATAACAATTAAAATATTTCTATATTAAAATGTTAAATTTTTCTTAATTTTTTTCTTCTATAAAACGAATTTTTCAGTTTTCAAAAAATTTTTATTACTATTTAAAATAAAAGTTTAAAAAAGTTCCACATAAATATATTAAAGTGAAAAAACTCTTTTTTCAGCTTAAAAAAATGATAATAATTTAAAATAAAAATTTTAAAAATAAAAAGTCAACTTTTATAAAACTAATTTTTAATTTTTTCCAAAAAATATTAAACTTTAAATATTTTAATAAAAGTTTCAAAATAATTTTACAAAAAAAACATGAACTTATTTATTATTAATTTTACTTTCAAACATTTTTTATAGATTCGTTTAGCAGACAATTATATCATGTATCTATATAGGACTATGCTTTAACAAATTGTAATCTTTAATATATATGTTAAACGCATATGTTGCTCAAGCTCACATACCCAATTATTTTCCAATCAGTTTTTATATATCCACGAGTAGTGTCCTTCGGCTAGTCAAAGTCAAACATTTTCGCCTGCTAAGTACACAGCTCAGCCATATCAATTGAAAGCTGTTTGATAAACTGTTGTCGTAGCATAGCAAATATAATATCAACTTCTCTATCTAACCGCCTCAATATCTACTGCCAATCTACTGACATTGCACTAATATATAGTTATATTATGCACGTAGTTGCCCCATTAAAGAAATCACACGTATCAATCAGCTTTAAATGCGTTCAGATCTCCATTTAATGTTTTCTTTCGTTATAGGTATTCTTAAAGCACTTGCAACTAACAGCAATCGACTGTACAGACTTTTATATATATATTTTTATACACATATGGTTGGTATATTTATTGGCATTTCCATTGCTGTTACTTTGCTCTGATTCTATTTGCTTTGTTTAGACATTTTTACAGTTGGAGCGCACTGCGTGAGCCGCATAAAGGGATTGGGCACTGTCGGCCCGACAAACTTTCCAGCACGTGATCGCAACAACCATAAACAACAACAACAACAACAACAACAGCAACGCACTGATACACACACGTACAGTGTCTCACAATTGTGCACATACACGTTGCCGCGTTATGACATTTTATTGGCAGCGTTTTATTTGAAACGCGTGAGTCGCGCCAGAAACGCTTCTCCACTTGTTTTTGTTTTTGTTGTTTATTATGCATGGTATGCAAGGAGCCACCATAAAGTGGATTGATGAGTCAGGCGGCGGAAATGAATGCATAGCGAATACGTGAATTAGTTTATAAGACCAATTCTATTTATAAGGAAACTCCAAAGGAACAATGCATAAATAACGTATATATATGTATATATATTTGAATTATTTCAGATTTGTTTGCAATTTCTCGCTCGACTTTAAGGCAAAAGGCATTTAAATACGTGGGCGAGGAGGTCGGGTGCATTTTTTGGAGCATGTCGAAAAGTTTTGCTGCCTGCTCTTGACGCTGTGTGGCTGTGTAAACAAACGACAATGCAACACGTCAACAAGGCTGGCAGTTGCAGTTTTGCGCCTGTGCACTAAACATATTTTATTTGCTCACACATTGAGGAAAAGTTTTGCCATTGCCAGCGGCTATGGCCGCCATTGGGGGCTAAGGAATAGCAGCAGCAGCAACAGCAGCAGCAGCAGCAGCAGCAGCATGTTTGCGATTTTCATCTTGTACGAGTTTATTTAGTGCTCGCCCCCTGGCTCAGCGCTCACACACTGTTCGTTTGGCAGCCCGCTTGCAACGTCATTTTGTATGGAAGTTATACGGAATTTACGGAAATACCAAGCTTCTTCTACTGCTAGCCGATGTCTGCTGTCTGCTGTCTGCCGGCATCCGAGTTCGTTCAAGTCAAATAGTCAAACTGTCAAACTGCATGTCGATATATTCTTTAGCGTCTATTTTGCTGCCTTTACTATAATGATTTCAGTTGTCAGATGTTGTTGGCCCTGGTTGACGGGGCGTATGCGCAATTTTCCAGCCTGATTGAAATAAATCGTCTCTGAGCTTGTTTGCGTATGAGTGCTTCTGTTTATGCTAGTGTTCTCCCTGTCTCTGTATCTGTATTTGTTTGAGTGTGATTCGGTCGCATTTGGCATGACCTGCTTTTTATTTATTTATGAAATTCAGCTGCTCTCTCGCAGGCGAGCCAATTGACATTTTTTGTGCATTTATCACAAAATATTTCAGCTGAAAAAAAAAAAAAAAAAAGACATCCACTAAAGCTGCGACCCATGCAAATTTGTTAACTTTAAGCAAACAAATTGCCAAATTAAAATAAAGTGCAGTTGCCATGCGGATTCCTTGACTTTTAATGTTTGCTTTCGTCTCTTTTGGCTGCTCTTGTGCCTTGACCTTCGACACGCATAAGTGTAAGTCTCGAGGAAGGCAATTCAACCGTCTTTAAGCTGCAATTTTATCTCGAGCTGCTGTGGCAATCTCAGCGCTGATTAATTGGAGCCATTTAACGCGCCGGCTTACCACTCAAGTGCCACCGGCTGAGGGGCTTTGTTCACTTCACTCAGCACAACAAGAGCAGCAACTTCGTCCGTCTGTCCCATCCACCCTTGGCACAAAGGTCAAATTAATAACGCGTTTTACTTCTTGCCTTGCTCGACACAGTTTCTCCAGCCAGGGTCAGCGCAGCTCTGGGCTGGCCTGAGCCGGGCTGAGCTCTGGGTAATTCTCAGCACATTCAACATGCATCGAGTTGCATTTTTAATTAATTGAAGTAAAACAGACGCAAGCCCCTGCGAAGGCCGACAGCATTTTCAATTGAGGTTGAAGCAAATTCCCTTTCACTCAGCTCACATCATTCATCTCACCGAAATTCTATAGAAAACTCTCTGTTGGCCAACCTGAATAAATTTCATTTGCTTATGGAGATAAAACTAATTCCCATTTAGATAAATTCTCTTTCAGTATCAAAATTGCTTTCAAATGTCTGCAAAATTGAAATTTTGAGAACTTAACCAATTTAATATGTATAAATTTCATGGGTTTTCGCTTAAAGCATCGCATTCCCCATCATCAACGTTTCAGTTCGTTCGGTTTTATGCAGAAATTCCAACAGAATTTCATTCCATTTCCGCTTTGTGGTGCCTGAAAATCTTTTGAGCAGCCCGAATGGGGCTGCAAATGCTTATAATATTTGAGATTGTTGTGCGAATGGGTTCGACCGAAATTGGCTAATGAGCCAAAATTAGAAACAATGCTCAAGATATTTTCTCGTTGCCATAAGTTTTCGAGTCTTTATAGCACATTTACTTCAATTAGGGGAAAAGGCTTTAAGCGGCAACAAGGCTAAAATGCTACAAAGTACATGATATAGATACAATTGTATTTGTTGTGTAATTACACAAATGCATTTATGTTGCACAGAGACCGAAACACACACACACACACACACACACACACACACACACACAGACATGCACACAAAGTTGCAGACGTTTTGTATTTGTGCAGCCATTCAGAACAGAACAAAACACAACAAAACACAAACACAAACACAAACACATGCACAAAAGTAAAAGTACATAAAGCAAAGTGTAAACAAAATATGTATGCGCACACATACATGCATGCCAGCATTTTAGATACACTCGGTCGCACACACACACACGCAGACAGAAAGAGAGCGGGCGAGATACACACACACATATATATAATCAGTGGCATTTTCATTTGGCTGCATCAGCACAAAAGCGAACCGACTCAGACTTAATTAAAATTTCATTGTATGTGGTTCACCTTTTACAGCTATTCTGCTTTTTTTTCTGTTGTTGTTGCTTGTGTTGCTTTCATTCACATTCACATTCACATTCTGATTTAACTCCTTCGTCAGTTAAACAATTGTTTTTGTGCTAATGCGTTTGGCCCTTGTCATATTGTTTGCCCGGACCCTTGAGACATAGACAATGGCCACTTGTTAGCCTTGCACTGTGGCCCGCCCGACTTTCTTTGCCCGCTTTAACTTTCGCAATTACTTTTTCCATTCGTAATTAGCGCCAGCTGCTAAAAAGTATGCTACGGAAATTCCCTCACACACACACAGAGAGAGACAGGCATACACAAAGAGCTGGTTAGAGACAGTCGCTGGCTTGATAATTGGTCGCTTTTTGGCTTTTTGGGCAACAGCAATAGTCCAGGCCACTAATTTGCAAAATTGCTCAAATAATTGGCCAGCATGATGTATTTCATTTTAAATTAAACGCTCTTCCAGTCCAACACGAAAAATAAAACCCCCGAATTGACGCACTGCCAGAGAGCCACCAAGCCACAGCTCAACTGCAATTGGCAGCACTTTTAGCCACAAGGTTTACTCAGTTTTCCACCGAGCGTGCTCTAATATGCTGCTCTTAAAGGGTATATAAGCTGCAAGTAAACGTTTTATCTAATTTTTTTTAGATATTTTTAACTAAAATAAGAATATTTTTTACATATTTTTATCTTAATTTCATAATATTAAATTTTATATATTTTTTTTTAATCTCTATTTTAAATTAAATCTTCAAATTTGGTTTATTTTCTATTATTAAATTTTTTAAATTTTAAAATAATATACCATGAAACGTTTTATATATTTTTATATTTATTTTAGATTTTTTGTTCTTTCTTTCCTTTATTTTATTTTGCAACACATTTCTTATATAATTTATGTCTTTTTTCATATTATTAAATATTGTAAATATTTTTATTTTTATTTGCTATTAAATCTCCAACATTCAACTTTGTTTTATTTTATTTTACAATACATTTGTCTAAATATTTTATATCTTTATTTCATACTATACGATTGTTTACAACATTCATATTTCTTTTCATTTTTTTTATATTTTACAAATATTTAATATATTTTTTATTATTAAAAGTTTTATAAATAATTTTTATTTTCAACTTAAATTCAACATTTTACTTTCTCATACTTTTTTTATTAATTAATTAATAATATAATTAATTAAATATTTATTTTATTTTATGAGTCATATGTTTATATTTTTATCTTGATTTCAATTTTTTTTAATATATTTTTTAATTTTATATCGAAAATTTTGAATTAAACTTTATATTTAACCTTGTCTCTGCTCCCTTCTTTTAGGATATTCACAATTCGTCGACTTTCAAACAAGCTTCATAGTTTTTCCAACCCCTTTTGGCTTTCATTCTGCTGCATGCACATTTTTTGGCTGCACATAATTTAGCCAATTAAGCGCATTTATATGCATATATACATATATATATATGTATGTATTTATGGGTGTGCAAATATTAACAACGTTTGTTAACGCTTTTTGTGCGCATTACGTATACGCCGCATAGACACGCTGAGCTTAAAGCGACCGCGCCCCGTTTTATCAAAGGCAACCGAATCAAAGGGAACGCACATTTCTGCGGCATAAAATCAATAAATAAATTTCATAATGCATACAAGGATATTAACGATGCTCTGGGCGGCTTAACGGCTGTTGCTGTCTGTCTGTCTGTCTGCTTTGCCTGGAGGTCATCACGCGGCTCTGGCGACAACATAGATATAGACATAACATATTAAGCGAAGGCGTATTTATGGGTCAGCCGATTCTTTGGCATATTTTTTCGCTGCTTTTTTGTTTTTTTCTCGTATTCTCTTTTGCATTAACGGCATCTCTGTCATCATTTATCATCGTTTGCGTGCATATGTTGGCCTTCAAGTGGATCTGGGCCAGATACGTGCCTGTACTTAACGATAAAGTAGATAACTTCATGCTACAGCTGTGGGGCATGCAACAATGTCGATTCATCTTTCGCTCGCATGCCAATTAAATATATATATACAGAAGATATAATTCTTTAAGAACAACTGATTGCTTTTATTGATTATCCGAGGGAATGTGTCACGGCGAAAGTATTTTATATCGAAATATATTTGAGCAACAAAAATAGACTCGAAATACATATTTAATGAAAGCAAGAATTTATTTAAGATTTATTATCTAATAATATTATTTTTGCCTTTATAAAAATCTTATTTAATTATTTCCTATATTTTTTTTCTTTAATGTAATTATTATTTACTATTTTCTAGAGGTTTTGCTGGCCAGCCTACAACTTCTTAATTATATAGCTCGACATCAAATGGCAGCCATGCAAACTTCGCTTCTATACAAATCGTATTTGCATATAGACTCAATTTATGTGCAACCTTTTGTGCCGTTGTGAGTGTTTGGCCCCAGTGCAGATAGATAACCATCATGTTTAGCATTTTGTGGCGCGCCGAAACGCAAACTGAACTCTGCCATGGTACATCATTATCGAATCGTACGCTATGGGGGTTTTTGTTACATTTTATGAGCGAGCTCTCTCATTCTCGTTCTCGTATCGCAGCTCATTTGCATCCATTCAACGAATTTTACAAACCATTGCACGATGTTGTGCCCCTAAGTGGGTTTTCAAAATCAACTTCAAATTGGCAACCGACATGCGCCCGGTTTGTATGCCAAACAACTTTAGTTCGTATAGCCGCATCTATTAACAAATTAAGTGGAGTCTGTCTATGTGTATGTGTGTGTTTGTTGTCCTTGTACCAGTCTGTGTCTGTGTATTTGTATTTGTGTTAGCAGTTGTGTTTGCATTTGTGTTTCTGTTTGTGTTTGTGTTTGTGTTTATGTTCACATGCAAATGAGAAACTGCAGTTCACATAATGTGGGCGAAATTTAGCGCATAACTCGATGATTCTTGTTTGGCTAATTGTGAATTGAGTCCGCATTACACTTTTAACCAGTGCAGAGTGCGCCGCTCAAATGTGCACTCGCTCTGTCGCCCGTTATTAGTTTCCACAAATTTGTGATATGTCAATCAATATTTTTGCTGATTGAACCCATTGTCCGGCTGTCACATGTGAAACGCTTCAATGTCATTCACAACATTTTTGATTAATGTGCGTGGCAGGCAACGTTCGTCGAGTGCGGGAATACAAGGACTCGTTATTAACATATCTGATCGAATAAAACGAAGCTTAAATGATTGGTTATAAAAATAAGTCATCAACTATCTGATTAAACTTCGTGCAAATATGAGCACACTGAATAGAGTTACTCATATTTTTCAACAGAAAATAGTTGGCATATTCAGAGAGGACATACTCGAATAGACATGCATTTCATATGTGCGTCGAGTACTATTTGCCATCAATATGCAAATTGTCAGCAGCATCGAATTCCTGGCATACTTCACCTGCTCTTCGAGCATACTTGACTTGCCTTAAATTGCCCTTCCGGCAGTGCCATTTTATTTTATATTTTTATTTCTCTCTCTCTCTCTATATATGGGCATGGCCATGCTCATGTTGCCCTTTGCATTCGCATTTGGGCGTTTCTCAATTTTACGGCCGGCGAGTCGAAGCTGTCAAAGCTAGAGAGCAGTCCCAAATTAGACACGCACCTATTCAGCTCACTTCAAAGTTAGATTTAGAAAAGAAGAAAAAATTGTGGAACTATTGACACTGGGCGTAATTTGTGTGGGTGGGTGTGTGTGAAAATTTTGGTGAATTGAATTCAGTTGCAAAGTTTGGAGCTAAGCGAATTGAACCTAATTTGAAAAGGGAAGAGCCGTCAGAGCCGACAGAGTCGACGGAATGCCGACCTTTTTGCAGCTCATGGCATTAGAGTGCTAGCTTTTGTGGTCAAATTGAGATGTAGGTGCCACGCCACACCACGCCAGGCCACGCACCCACGTCAAACTTGGACATATTCTGGCCATGCACATTGCCAAGAAGTAATGCGATTACCGTATACCAATATTATGTAGTTTTACTCAGGATACAAATTTTTTTTTTATATGTATATATTCCTCTTCTGCCTTTATTTCGTATAGTTGGCTAATCAAAGGCGATTAGTGAAGCAATTAATTTACTTCCATTAATTAAAGGCGGACGCGACCCTTTTTTGATAGCAAGTGGCAGCCCAGCCGAAATTAGATGCTCTAAGCCAAGGCCTAACGACAGCATCCCACTGTCATACTCGTCTAACATCTTTCTCTGGGCCAGAAAAGCAACTTGCGAGCGGCCAAAAAGTTTAAATTGAAGTGCTCGATTCTCTGCTCTGCTCTGCTTGACTCGACTCGGCTCTGCTCTGCTCTGCTGTCCGTTTGGGCGGCAATGCGCAAAGTTTTTAAATTACCCGCGCACCTCTCTAAATGGTTTTGAATGCCAACCATTTTTGCTCTTTGTACTCGCAGTCCAATCCAATTTTCATTTCATTCTTTTGCGAAACTTGACGCTGACTGTTCAAAAGAAAACTTCGAGTGAGAAGAATAAACAAGCCGCGACAACACAATGATAAAGCGCCCAAAAAACAGAGGCTCGAGTTCAACTGGCTGGCAATAGATATACCCCATATACCTGTGTCTGCCAAAATAATTATTCTCTGATTGAAATTGAAATTGAAAGGGTTTCTAGAATAGAACAAACTTCTCATTCCGACTCCAGTCAGCCATGTTAGGTGCTTCAGTTTAGGGGGAACTCTCCTTAGTTCCGCACAAATATTTCAGTTTAAGGATTTTTTTTAAGATATGATTATTGCAATAAATTGAAGCCGTCAACATGCATAAAGAGAAAGTTACAAAGCAAATGAAGCTGGAGAATGAGAAGAGAATGGAGCTCAAACTGCAGCTAACAAAAGAGGCCGAGGCCAGAATTTTCGAGTGCCAGGCGGCCGTGCGACAACTATCCCGGGTGCCCGGCAGCTGTCCGGTGAGCAGATGCCGCGAGATCGTGTTCCCGTCGAATCTGATGATGCACATGCTGCACAAGCATGTGAGGAGCATTGGCAGCACGAGCGCTGAGATCTACCAGCACAAGCCACTCATAATGTGCTTCGATCCGAGTCATTTTAGCGAATTTGGTGTCAACAACTGCTTAGCCACGCTTATGTATGGCGGCGAGAAGGGGCGAACGTCGACGCTGCCTGGCCAGAGCTACCTGAGCAATCCCAACTCGGCGCTCATTAACGATCACCATCGCTTCGATGACTATCTGCCGATAATGCTGATGGTTTGCCGCACCACCTGGTACGCCCAGCTCAAGGACAAGAATCTGGAGTCGCAGCTGGTGTCAATAAACTCCAGCAAGGCCGGCATCTACGTATTTTGGCTCGTGGCGCCGAAGACAACGCGCAAGCTCTACTACACGCTGACCGTCTACGATCGTTACTATCTCAACTCGCGGAGTGTTATTCGGGTGGTGCGCGACTACACGCAGGCTCAGAATCCCAGCGAGTTCCTGCCCAACGAGGACAACTACCTGCTGCTGCGTGACGCCGAGGTGAAGACCTTCATGAAAATGAGCGCCAGCTCGGACCCGGAAACCCACGTCAAGCGTGGCATACCCATTGAGCTCATCATGTACGAGGATCCAGAGAATCCCCCAATACGACACAGTAGCCAGAAGGAGCTGCACGAGGCACTCAAACAGGTCCAAAGCGTCTACATTATGGACAGTATGCATTTGGACATGGGCGGATCTACAACTACCAAAAAGCTTAAAAAACATAAAAGGGTAGCCAGCTCAGCGACAGAGTCGTCTCCCATCAGCTTCAGCTCGATATTTCCAAGCTGATTATTTTCAACATTTTAATTATTTCATATATCCAAAATTCTAAAATCAAAAATAAAGGTAAACATGTTCACTTCAGACAATTTGACTAGCTGGAAGCTGTCTCATTATTGCCTGCCGCCCACAATTAATTACAGTCATTAGCTGACTTTGCCCATATCTCGGAGCATCAATAATCGCCTGGGGGCTAAATGCTATACAAGTTAATGGGCGTAGACAGGAGACATGCAACAGGCTGGGCTGGGCAACAAACTAGCGCAACTAATGCCGCCATTTACTCCATTTATTCGACTCTTATTTAATTTTCATTACAAATTTGAGGCCGCACGTGATGTGCATGCGCATGGCATTTCCATTTCCGACGAGATGACCAACAGATAATGTCCTTCTCCTGCTCCTGCTGCTCCTGGCTGGTCGCATTTGTATGCGCCATTAACGCACGAAATACAATACAAAAATTAGTCGAAGCTCAGCCAGTCGCAGAGACAGAGACAGACAGAGAGTGAGAGGGAGAAGGAGTGAAATACAATCAGGATATTATGTTGCCTTCCACAGGCAGCTTCTGTTGTTGGCCATTCTCCTGGTCGCCATTTAATTAAGCACTTAATTATTTAATGCGCTGATTGTGCAATATTTCAAACGTTGCCTTCAACTCGTCTGCTTAATGACAACTCATCCAATTGCATTGGCTTATTGCTCTCAATGTGTGTATGTGTGTGTGTGTGTGTGTGTGGGTGTGCGTGGGTGCGGGTGTCAAGTGTGTTGAGGTGTCATAATTACCACATGCAGCTAAAATTTAATCAAGCAGCCGCAGCACTGGCCGCTTGGCAGCTCAAACTCAACTGGGCATTAGTAATTCATCAGCATTTTCCACTAGACTGCATTGAGTCGCATTATCGTATCACTGACATTATTAGCACTGACCGACCGACCGAACGTAGTTCGCTTTAATTGTTTCCCATTCCCATTCTCATTCTAATTCCAGTTTAAAATTTTATATATATTTTTCGATTTTTCAGCCAACTGCAGCCACATGTCTTTGGCATTAGCTGCATGTGTGTGGCCAAGTTTCAAGCGGATTTAATTAAATTTTAATAGAGCTCGTCACTTTTCTAGCCTGTGCCACTTCATTACCATATGCCGGCACTAATTAAACCTTATGCTGACCTCGCCCACACTCCGTTGCCCGAGGCATATTGCTCGATTTTTATTGCTGCTCAGTCGCATGTCCTGCATGTCCTGCATGCCATGGCTCATTTTCTGACTTTCGGCAAAAGTTAATTAAGTAAAAGCGATAAGCTTGCTCATACTTGTGCCAGGCAGTGAGCGAAGCATTTTAAAATCCAGTGAAGCGGATTAGATTAGTTTCTCTGTGCAGTTTTAATTAGCTAAAATATTACTTGGCATTGTTTTGATTTGAAGTATATGAAACTTTCAGATGTGAAACTGGATCTATATTGCTACTAAGCTAGTAAGTTAAGCAGCTCTTGGGTATCTCTCTCTCTCTCTCTCTCTCTCTCTCTCTCTCTCTCTCTCTCTCTCTCTCTCTCTCTCTCTCTCTCTCTCTCCCTCCTCATCTCAATCTCAATCGTCTCTCTCGCTCCACTCTCTCAATTTTGTCTTTAGCTCTCGTTGGCTATCTCGCTATGTCTCTTCCTCTCTCTCTCTTTCTGTCTATATCTCTGTCTTACTGCCTCTCTCTTTTTCACTATAAGTATATTTCGTACATAATCACCGTTTCTCTCTCTCTCTCTCTCTCTTTCACAGTTCACCTGCCGTAACTCACCGTCCTCTTAACTGTCCTCTTGTTATACTTACGACATTACTCTCTCTCTCTCACACTTGATTTAAACAAATAACTCACACTCTTTCTCTCTCACCCTTCAAATTTAACTTATTTTGCACAAATTTAAAGCTTATAAAGCATTTAAACTTGTTAATTAATTATCTGCAGCGCAAAAAAAAAGAATAACAAATATGAACAAGCCTTTAAAAATGTTAATAAATGGGGAATAAATTGTTGTACTCGAATTAAGAACGCAAACAGAATGTTGCAAGTGTAAACACGCTGTACAACTATATTAATTTAATTCAGTATGCAACAAAAAAATATTTCAAAAATCAACACTTTTCACGTGCAGGCAGGGAAACGATAGAAGTGAACGCGTGTCGAGTTGCTCGGCAATAATGAATGTTAAAGAATATGCGCACAGTTTCAAATTAAATCCGTTTTCTGAATTAAATTGTTGATTTTTGAAAAAGTATATAAAAGGGCTGCATATGAAATCAATATTCGGTCAACTGAAATGACTGAAATGAGTAAATTTGTATCTCTTACAGAAGAAATATCGAAAAATAAGCTTAAATGTAAAAATACTGCATACATGGAAATTGTAATAAATATTTACAAATATTTTTGGAAAAATTAATAGTTGACAGAATATATGTATAATAATTTTGTAAGTCATATTATACTCATGCAGTAATCAAGACCCTTGCCGAGCCTTGCCATAAATATAAATTTTAATTTAATTTCAACAGCAAAATTGCTGAAAATTATTTTCTACTCAAAAAATTGTGTTTAGTAGATATATTTCAAGCACTCGACTCACCTGGATCTAGCTCTAAAATTATTGTTATCCAATTTAAGGGCAAATATAATTCCCTTAGAGTTTGTTTTTCCGTTTCCAGTGAAAAATCAAATTTCCATTTAATGCTGAACTCGAGTCAATTGCAGCAATCTATGTTTATGTTAATATATAGCTAATTATATTTTTCTTGGAATATGTTTTTATTGTAACTTAAAGCTGAAAACAAATGCTTTGCTAAAGTCAATTTAAATTCCCTGAAAAACTGACGAGCTCAAATTTCTGCTGAAAAATAAATGTATATTCGCTTTACTCAAACCAATCTCAATTTCTATACATATATTTATTTATTTATTTATATATATTTGTATACACTCATATTTTTTATTAAATATTCCCTTGTGACTTTTTATCGTATAATCTTGACGTGTCAAGCTTTTCTCATCTCTATCAGCAACGAGTGACAGACGCTCTTATTTGCTTATATCGTATGAATGGGCATACGTACACGGACACGGCCAAACATGTATACATGCACACATGCACACATGCACACATGCCATGGCATGTATCCGCAATATTTCTGTTGTGCAACAGAAAATTTGCGCTATTAATATTTGCATTGCAACAGCTACGGTCCGCTTGTCCTCCACGCTTGTGCCCCCTCCAAGCCGTCACTGGCTGGCCGCATTGTCGACTGACAATGGCAACGAGCGCCAGAAGATGAGGACGAAGAACGAGCGAGCGAGCGAGCGAACGAACGAACATGAGCAGCTGAGCTTGTTGGCAATGATGCGTATGAGAATTTTTATGTGAGCGTCACTGAGTGTCTATATTTAAAATGGCTCAAGCGGCACTTAACTTCGCCTCAGCCCATTTGGCTGACTGCAACACAGTGGGCGAGATGAGCCAAATTGCCTTACTAAAAATATTTTGTAAATACTTAAGTGGGCAAGGCAATTAAAGAACAACTAAAGATGCTATCGTTGAATATGTCCAGAGCAGCAGATATACTGAGCTCAATTGCGAGTAGCTCTTTTTAATTCAATGTCTATATGTAATAACAATATCATATCAAATATAAATTTAAGCCAAGTTTTAAGTTCTTTTATTTATTTTTATTTTAAATATCCATTCAAAAGGTATATCAAATATATCTGGTAATCTTATCACATGTTTTATAACCCATATAAAATAAATTGTATAAAATATATCTGGTAATTAACCTATAACAGTATATACATATCTTCAGTATATACGTATCTTTAAAATATATCTGGCAAAACCATTTATAATTGGATAATCCATTTTCAAGTCTGTAGCCCCTATATGAGCATACAGAGGCATAAACAAATGGGAAGAGATCTAATTGGCTTCTTTATCAAGAATAAATATGCTTTATGTAGTTGAGCACGCAATACTCTATATATAATATCAATTTTAGCCAAATCAATATATTTCTGTGGTTTTGCATTATACAAATTAATTTTTATTCTTTATAAAATACTTGAAAAATTATATAGATTTAAGAAATATATGATAATGTATAGTATTTATATTTTTTCTTAATATTTCTATTTTTTTACAATATTAATGCTTAACTTACAATCAAATTATTTAACAGAAAAAATGCATCTATAGTTTGCTCTGTTTCAGCCCACTGTCAAAGTGGGTCAATATTCATAGTATACTTTGGCGCGTCGCTGCTGGTTGACAAAGTTTATACGCTTAATCGCATAAATATAGCTTAAGGTTATTAAAAATGAGGCGTTATTTTGAGTATATCAAACAACAGATAACGAGCGCGTTTGCCGAGCTGACGACGCCTTCTAATCGAGGAGTTTCATTACGCCATAGAAAATGTCTGTCATTCATTAAGATAAGAATTTTATAAGTATATCCATATATATTAGTACTAAAACAAAAGTTTAAGTTTCAGCTAAATTGTATGACTAAAAGCTTTAAGGCTGCGTGCGTAAAATAACTAAAAACTTAAAGCCTGTTTGAAGCAGCAAATCGCAGTGCGGCAACAACAAAACATAAACTCGAAAATCCCTTCATCAGCCATCAAAACTGCATAGCAACGAGGACAAATGCCAAGCCCTAGAGCAGCACAAATTTACATTTGCTCGTTTATTTTTAAGTACAAATAAACTTAATTAATATTATGACAGCTGTGGAGATGATAAAAGCTCTCAACGCCCAGGTTTGCATGAAATTATTTAATGTAATTCACAAATTGAATTCAGTGTGAATTTTTAATTCAATTATTCTATGCATCGAAATTTAAATCTTTACGAATGTGGATTATTTCAATTTATTTAGTAAGTATATATATATATATATATATATACATATTGATATACATATTTGTATTAGTCCTAGAGTTCATTTATGCTGAAGTCAGCTCAAAGAGAATTATATTCTGTTAAGATTTTGCTTTTATTTCTAAGCATCGCCCTACTTAAGCAATTCTCGCTGAATTTAGTGAAGCTCAAAAACTTGCTCAGTTTGATTATGCTGTTGACCCTTTTTTGCGCTCTTAAAGTAATTTGAAATGATTCTTAAAGAGATTTTGTGTAGATGCCTGGAAATTGAGGTCAAAGCTGAAGATACTTATTGAAGCTCTATACATAAATCATTTGGGCGAATCAAAAACACATTTAATTAGATTAAAATTATTGCTGTAAGATTTAAATTATTAAAATTTAAATTAAATTACATTAAATTAAATTAAATTGCTTGTAAGACTATTAAATACTATTAAAAAATGGACAAAATAGCTTAAACATTTTGTTATTTTAATAAACTTAATCTGTTCTAATGCCATGCCCTTTATACCTATTTACTTACCTTTTTCTATTGTAAAGACAACTATTTAAACTGCCTACTCTTCCACTTGCCTTATCTTTCAGTTGATATCTTTGACCAAGTCATCATCGAATAAACACCTTTAGTTACACACACATATATATAACTACAATATATAACCTAGAAAAGTATGTTAAAATAATTAAGATTTAAGTTTTCCTCAACTCCAGCATAATTTCCTCACAAAATTTGCATAGAATAATTTGATCGTACTCCCATCTAATGCAATGTAAATAAGTTGAAATCATGTGTAAGTAATACACAATAGTTACACTGTATTAGTAATATGCCTCTAGTCGGTTGGTTGATAGAGACAAGTGGTGCTTGGCCCAGCAGCAAAGGTCGTTGGCAACAACAGCAGCGGCAGCCCGAAGTTTGGGGCAACTTGAAGTTGATTCACGGCACATGTAGTTTATGATAAATGCGGGAGGCAAGTGGAGGGTGAGGTTGAGGCTGAGGCTGGGGCTGAAGGTCTCAAAACGCGCTGTTCGGCGTTGAGCTGATGTCAATTATCTCTGCATACATTGCCGTTCTGAAGCGTAGCGAAGTGGAAAACTGTGACGGTGCGTCATCGGCAAACAACAAGAAAATCCCTTTTGCCAACAAGCGCCGCACACTGTAATTAAAAGACACTCAACAGAACTGCGTAGCATGGCAGAGCCGTGCCAATGGGTAGCGCCTGTGGCCAATGGCATGGCGCAAACAATGCTGGCCATGCCCGGTCCCAGCCCACAAAGCTGACCCAATTAGCAGACTCGCTCGGAAAAAAAAAGCCTGCGATGTTTCTTTAGCTTTTGCTTTGGCACTGGTGCTGGCACTGCGACTGCCACTGGCGCTGCTGATGCTGATGCTGGTGCTGGTGCTGCCATCGATGGTGCTGGCGATGGCGATGGCGATGATGACGCTTAGCACTGGCTCTGGCCACGTTTGGAGCCACGTTAATTAAATTATCACGTGTCAATTAATGCTGCTCCCAGAGCAACTGGCAACAAGAACTGATGTTAGTCGCTTTTCCCAGCTCACGGTGCGTATGAGTGATTTTAATGCTGCACCTCCACTGTCTGCCAACTATCAAGTGCCATAATTTTCGCTGCCTGCCTGCCTGCCTGACTCCCTGCCAGCGTGCCTGGCTGCCTGGCTGCCTGCCTGCCTGCCTGGGAGCCATATTGTTGGCTCTTGATAACTTTGCTCAGTGTCGCAAATTTATTTTCCAGCCAGCGACCAAAAACTGTCGCTCAAAAATTCTCGTTTGACTTTGCGTCAAAGTTGCCGCTTGTGGCATTATTAGATGCCAGTGGAATGCCTTTTACCAACCGCCAGTACCTAGCACCCGAACACGAACACCCAAACACCCATCAAGCAACACCTACCAGCTTCCATCTACCACCTCGCTCTCAACTAAAAAGTGTCGTTTATATTCTCTCGGGGACAAATGCCGTTTAAAGTTTTTCAATTAAACGCTTAAATTTCGCGCTGCTCAGGTTTAATTAAACTCAGCCCGAGCCGCCCCCGGCTCAAGTAGCCAAAAAGTGCCAGCCAAGTGAGCCTAGAATTTTGTTTAGATTTATGCTCAATTTGATTGGCGGAATGCCAGCGGCATACACGAAATCATTTTGTGTGCTTAGGCTAATTACGCCGAGGCACGAGAACCTGTTCTTAAAACTCTTGCCACTTGCTTAAGGTGTTCGCCACAAATCGTAGTAAAATAATCGCGGAATTTATGAAGCCTTCACTTAAAGCTGGGCAAATTTAGGATTTAACTTTAAGAATGCCAAAAGTGTGCAAAGAAAAGCTTTTAAATAAATTAATAGAGTCTACAGACTTGGCTTTAAGGCATTTCTTATTTTATATAAATTTATAAATATTTAAGGTATATATTTATAAAATTTGAATAGCCCAAAGATATTGAATAAAAATTTCTATGAGAAATTTCTATATTAAGAAGGCCAACAAATTTAGAAATAATATGCTTAGGTAAAATTTAAAGCTGGGAAAATTTAAGACAATCTTTAGGCTTGGCTTTAAGGCTTGTAAAAAATTGTATATTTTAATTTATATATATATTATATATATAGTACATTCTAAACATAAAAATATTTAGTATAAATTTTAGTAAAAAATTTCCATTGGCAAAAATTATTGAAGAAAATTAACAAAAAAATATATACATAAAATGGCAAGAAAATTTAGCATGTATTTATTTAGATTAAACTTTAAAGCTATGCAAATTTTATAATGTCTGTAGACATGAATTTAAGATTTTGAAAAAATATAAAAGACGCTTTTCTTCTCTTATTTAGGTACAAATTTAATTATTTTTTTATTATTAATTTTAAAAGTATTGTACCATATTTGTCCTTGTTTAAATTTAATTATCTAAGTGCCTCAACTCATATATTCAGATGTTTAAAATCCACTTGAAACTGAATAAATGTAATACAGCTTAGCAGCAAGCAAACACAGTCTTCAAAGTTTTTAAATGAAGTATTAAAAGAAAATGTAAGTCTTTAATATTATAAACGATAAGCTGCGTTAGCTCTTATATTTTCCCTTGAAATAATATTTTAAGCCTTTTAGAAGTTATTCAAATTTAATAACTCAACCTTACTCAGCTGAAGAAATTCTGAGAATCCAAAAAAAAATGTATGAAGCGTGTTAACTTGCGAAACATTTTTAAAAGGTTTTTATATAAAAAAGAAAAAAGTAGATCTGTGCTTATGTGGCAATTTTAATGCTCAGCTACTAACTACGTTGTTCTCCCAGAAGAAGCCCTCACCATTGGCAGCCATCTCCGTCTTTAGGGCTCTCAGAAGCACAAAGAGTAAGCCTGTAAAATTCCACATAAATAAATCGACTTCAAATATGTTAACTCTAATTTCTGTCCCTAGAAATTTCCACAGCCGCAGACATTGCCAAGAGCCCTACACAATCCTTATGCCTCATTGAAGTAATGCAAATTTAATAGCCCAGCCCTAGAAATACCCTCTATTCAACTGGACAAATTCCAAAAAATCCAAATCCGAAATTAACATTAATTCAAAGCGTGTCAATTTGCCAGCTGCTGCTGCTGCGAGGCACAAAGCGCTAAATCACATGTAAATTTATTTATTAAATACCCTTTGCAAATAAAATCTGCAAAATAAACATATTTTACGCCTAACAAGCTTAGCAGGCAGCGAGTCCTTGTTATTGTTGCTGCTATTGGTGCTGGCATCTTAAAAGGATAACCACAAAACCACAAAATTTGTGCTGCATTTGCCAGTTTGGCAACACTTCAGCCGAACGGGCTTAGCTCGTATACACGTGTAGACATATATGTATGTAGACATGTGTGTATGTGTGTGTGTGTGTGTGGCGCAGTCAATTTTAATAGCACACTTTTGGGCGCTGCGCCAACCACCTGTTCGGCTGGCTGGATGGCACGAAAATGTGTCTCAGGTGTGAAACATCAACGGCACGTTATTGTCGCCATTGCAGTTGTCCATAATGGGCCGGCCATAAGCCCCAGCAAAATGGCCGCGGCGCACAGCCACGCCGTCCCGCAGGACAATTGTACCGGGCAACGCGGCACAAACATTAACAGGCAGTTTTTTATCGCAGCGCCACATGCGGCGGCCCCAAAATATATATATTAATATATATATATATATATATGTATATACAGTATTTTTTATATTTTTTAGCATTTTGCTAGGCTCAGTTTTATTTTCACTTGAGATTTTATGCGCCGCCTCGTTATTCGCGTAATTATGTGCAGCGGAAATGTTTAGGTTTTTCGGGAAATTATGCTGCAATCACTTTAACGGGGCAGACGAGCCCTTAAAGCGCTGCGAGTGCCACACGGTTCGGGGCACACGCGCTGATCCTTTAAGTAACCAATGCGTATACTCGATTTTTATTGTTTGTCATTTGCTTGGGTTGTTTTTGCTGTTGGTTTCGTTTGAAGTTACAACCGACTTGTGCCGCTCCCCAGTTAGCAGTAAAATTCAGCCAAAACAAATATGACAAAAAAAAACGGGAAGAGGAAGCAGAAGGAAAAAGAAAAGCTGGTCATTGCGCCCTGGCTGCTGAGGGGGATTACTTTAGGAATTGGGCTGACATTGCTGCAGAAAGTCTCAGCATTTCTTTTACCCACTTAGATGAAATTAGCTCTGCCTGCGCCCCAGCCTTTGCCTCTCTCTCTGTCTCTGTTTCTGTGTCTTCCTCTCTGGCTGCCTCTGTCTGTGTTATTTTTATGTGGTCTGAATTTTGCGTGCCCCATTGACGGTTCAACAATTGTGCATTTTATGGTTACCATAAGATTTTCATAGCATTCAGATGTGTGGAAATGGTAAGCTCAATTAAATCGTTACTTTACAAGCAATTGAGCTGCTGAGCTTTAAGATTTTGTCAAGCTTAGCAGACAGGCAGACAGACAGACATACAAATATGTGTACATCATTATGAGCACATTGCAGATTTCATTCAATTCAATCTTGTAATTGCCAGCGCAAGTGTATAATTACGCCTTTCTATAGCAGAGTCAATCGATTTGGGTTATACAAATAATAGCATAGCTATATCCACTGAGCCGGAAATCGAGCTAACATGCAATAAAATTTGATACGAATAGCTGAATGCATATTTAAACAAGCAAAGTGATATAGCAGGGAGTGCTCGACTAGTAGATACTGTGACAGAGGTTATGAAAAAGACAAATATGAATATTAAATATTTTAGTAGGCATTTAGCTGGGACTGCTCCACTAGTAGGTGCTGTAGAAGGGACAAATATTAATTTTAAATATTTTAGTAATTTAGGTAGGGAGTGCTCGACTAGTTGATACTGTAAAAGAAGCTAATGAAAAGCGAAGTATTTATTATGCTTATATCTCAAGGAAAATACATTAAAAATGGAAATTTCCTTCAGCTTTTAAAGTGCTTAACTATTTTTTTTTTATTTTTATTAGTATTTATATTTAAATACATATTATATTTTAAAAATACTTTTAAAATATTTATAAAATTGAATAAGCCAAAAGAAAATTTTTAATTTTCAGAAAAGGGCAAAAATATATATTTAATTATATATTCATATTTATTTTACTAATTCTTAAGTAACAATATATCAAAGTTTCCACTCTAGACATTTACCTTGCTTAAAATATATTCATGCATACTAAATTCCATAAAAAAAAACGAATTTTAACTAAAAATAAGTTAGCTTTAAGCTTAATATAAATAAAAAGTTATAGAAACTAAAGAGATTTTTAACATAATTGAACTGCTGATATACCCGTCTTTAAAAATGCCTGACCTTTGCATAGTTCACTAAAGTGTCATCTGGGGTCCGGTTGCAGAAATTGCAAAATTTTCCGTAAATGGAAGCTTTAAAAATGCATAGCCTAACAGATTTGTTTCAAATTTTGTAAACATTTTGCGAACGAGAGAGAGAGCGAGAGGGGGAGAGAGGGGCTGACAGGGATTTGGTTAGAGCTTCAAAAATCTTGCGGCCGGAATTTGATAAACGAAACCATAAATGCTAGCAAAGTAGACTGCATGCTAAAACAGCAAAAGCACAAAATGCATAAACACACACAAGCACACACACACACAGAGAGAGGCGCACACAAATACACCCAGTGGGGCCAGCGTTTGCTGTTGCTGTTGAATGGTAGAAATGCTTAAATCGGAAGATAGCAAAATTGAATCCAATTGCATAAGCATTTGGGACCCCCTCGGGTACATTTCGAATCATAGCTGGACGGACAATCTTATCAAACTTATGGCATTTTCCGGGCGATGCTTGTGCTCGTACCAGTGGGTGGTGCTTGGTGGTTGACATTTTCTAAGCCGTTAAGCTCCCAAGTGCCATGCGGCAAAGTCAGTGCCGGAGCCCATCAATGAAGTTGAGCAATTGACTTTTGTTCTTTGTCGAGCAACTTAATATTCATAATTTATTTCCTTTTATACCTCATATTGTTCTGTTGTGGGGCCCTCGAGTCGAGCCGGCGTGCTGTTATAACATTTTAAATACATTAAATGCCCGTAAATATTCCACCTGCCCTGCCGCGGCGCGCTGTTATTTTATTTGCTGTCAACGTTCCTTAAATAATTTATCATTAATCATTTTCGCGGCCAGGACATGACCAGCAGCAGGACACCGAATCTCGCGAGCCGAGGTTCCATTATATATATATTGTGTTTTTTTTTTTTTTCATTTTCTGTTTGACATAATTCTGCCATTTTTGGTATTTTTGTTGTTGTATTTTTTTAATGCATTTTAAATCGTGAGCATTGACCAATTGTCAAGCCTTGAATTAATGAGCATCTTCTTGATTTATGAATTTCTCTTTTTATGCTCGCCAGACTCTCAGCTGACACTGGGAGAAATCATTAATGCAACTGACAAGACATTTATCAAAACTTTCGTTGACAACAATGTGAGAGAAGTCAGAAGTCGGCTGAGGAGCAAAATCAATTGAAACCAAATATAATTTACTCTCGCTAAATAATTTATTGCTGCTCGAATTATCGCTGTTAGTTTATCTGCGCAACACAAAAAGTTGTTTGTCTTGACTGATGGATGGATTGTTTGATTGACTGAATGATTATTGTGGAAAGTAGACAACCGAAGGCAGCTTAAGCGTGTGTCGGAGATTTGTTTTATATAGAAAGATTCTTAGCTGAGCTGTCGTCAAATGAAATCATGACTTGCTATGCGATTCTCACGAGAAGCTAGGAGCATATGTTTAAGATTTGGATATATTTAGGTATGTATGTATAAATATCACATTCTATTAAATACAACAAAATATATTTGAAATAAATATGCATACATATATATCTAATAGATATATATAAACACATTTGAAGTCCACTTTCTGTAAAACCAATTTATTTTCCAATACACTTTCCACATATGTTTTCGTAGCATGTGGCATAGGCTCTAACCGTAAATGAATTGAATTTTATTATTGATAGGAAAATCTAGAGTGCAGACTCACCTGACCGCTAATCAAGCTTTCTGCTTGCTGCAAGTCCTATCAGTCAAGCTGGAATCTGCTATCAAATATATATATCCTGCAGCTTAAAAGGACACAAAACTAATTAACACAGCATTTGAATGCCCAGGGCTATCATCAATTTTTGGCTCGCCTTTTGCGTCTGTGGCTGCTGCTAATTCTTGTCTAATTTGCGATACACCTGTCACACATACATATGTACATACATACATGGATAAGTAGCCTAAGGAGACCCAAGTGGGTGAGGTGGGTGTGTGGCAATGCCCGTATAAGCAATTAAAAATCCTTTTGCTAACATAAAAATACCATTAAATCTTTGCCGATTATCCTTTTGGGCTTAGCCATGTCTCGCTGTCTGGCTAAGCCAGAGTCTGTGTGTGTGTGTGGGAGTGTATGTGAGTGTGGGTGTGTGTGTATGCTAAAATATGTGGTCTGCGGCTGCCTAATGCGAGTACATAGATGTTAAGGATAAACACTGTGACTCGGGGCACTAATACACCCAAAGTGCTTGGCCAAGGATGTGGACATATTTCAGTTTTGTCCATTTCCCATGTTGTTGCTGTTGTTGTGCTTGTTTTTTGATAGCCCATTGCAATTTTTACATAGCTATGACTATGACTACGACTCTGGCTCTGGCTCTGGCTGTGGCTGTGGCTGTGGCTCTCTGTTTCTCTGTTTCTGTGCTTCTCTGGCATCGCCTCCTTATGGCCATAATGATTATTTTGAGGATTATTTCTTGGTACTTTTCGCAGTATGTGCTTTACTTATGTTTATTGGCATTGTTAATATTTGTTTTCTTGCCATTGTTTGTTTGCTCTGTTATTACACGCACACACAGACATACAAACAGACATACCAAGAACATGTACAATGCAAATGTTGCCTGTCCTGTGACCCCCACCCACATACACCCCCTCCCCCCCTCCCACACACACACGCGCATTTAGTTTTATTGCGACGGGTTTTCTTTCGGATTGTTGCCTTAAAGTTGCGGCCAAATAGTCTTTAAGCCATGTTTTGTGGCTACTTGCGTGCCAGCTGCTTTGGATTTTACTTAAGCTCCTGCATTTTCCCAAGGCTATATAAAAGTCTTGAAATATTGGCAATTGTTGCTTACACGAATTTGCCCCCCTCGTCGCTGGGACAATGTTTTCCGATACAAATCAATGGCTCGTTTGCGAGCGCACGTGTGTGTGTGTGTGAGTATTTATACTTATTCACACAGTGAAATGGGCATATTGGCTTTGTGCAAAGTCCGTTATGATGCACGTGTATACGTCATGTTGTCCATCCGTACGTGTGTCTGTCCGCCTTTACGTCTGTACGTTTGAACAATTTCTACACTATTGAAGGTAGAGACTTGATATTTGGAATATATACTCGTGTATAAACTAGTCAGCTAAGATGGCAAGACTTTCTTAATACGCCCTCTAGGGGCGTATCAAATCGTTTAATTCATATCTAGGACAGCTTTGTAGCTGTGAGCTGGCGTGCGAATAAGTATTTCACCGTCGGTCATGCCCGACTGCAACGTTCTTACTTCTCGTTTTTTATGCTGATAAAAAAGTTGAAAATAGAATACATTTTAATATGAAAAACGCGCATCCGTTTATGTAATATTTGACAAACAAAATGATGTAAAAATAACAACAACGTCGAACACGTGAAACTCTGCAACTGAACTTGATTCTGGGAGCATGTTATTATGACTCTGGCTGAAAATTTGTATTGCCAATCAAGGTTTTTCTCCAATAAAAAATATACTTTTTAAGTATCTCAACAAAGAAAATACTAACACAAAAATACTTTTCAGTTTGATAAACGAACCAGAATCATTCCGATTCATGCATGAATCTCTCTCTCTCTCTCTCCCTCTCTCTCTAGCTCTCTCTCTAATCATTATTGGTCGCGCTGGCATTTAATAATTTACTTAACCGAAGTGGACTTTCAGTGTTATGGATGCGCAGTGAATGGCTATAAAGCGGCTTGTGGTCATTTGAAATTCGGCTCGCGACTCTGGGAAGTGGGCTGTGGGCTCTCTTTCAGTCAGCGCAATTGCTGCATAATTACAATTTGAGTTCGTGTTGCAGCAGTGGCATTTATGTTGCCGTGGCAGCGGCCACAATTTTCTTTTGCTATTTCATTAAGCTGGTCTTTGGTTTGGCGAGCACACACACGCCACAAGCGCACAACTCAACATGCGGCATTACTAGATATATATACTATATATAGTATATGCCACATTCTGCTGCAGTTGCAGACAGCAAACTATTAAAGGCCACTTCGGAGCGAAACCGCAGGCGGTCCAAATTCCCTGCCAACCCTGCCAACAAGCCCTGCCCCACTGTCTGTCAGCCTGTCTTGCCGTCGCACTATCTGTCTGTCTGTCTGTCTGTCTGTCTACCCAGCTACCTGGCTGATTGCTTAAAATTTCAGCTACGTGCGCGGTCTACGTGTGTGCCACACCTGCCCGAGTCGCAGTCAGAATCGCAGTTGCACACACAGACACACTCACAGCCAGAGGCAGAGACAGAAACAATGGGCAACTGGCGACCTACGTAATTTAATGTTTTATTTCTACACAGTTGGCCGCGCTGGCGTATACGTAATAACAGTCGGCACATGTCGAGCACGCGATGCCAACGTGCTGCGGCCTTCTAACCTGATGACGTTAACGGCAACACTAGCGCCCAAACAAGTTGTCCTAAACAGAGCTGCGCACGTGATTCAGGATCGTGTTGCACTATCTCAGTTTGACAATTCATTCGGCAGCAAAAAGTAGCTGAAAGTAAAAGATGTTTACTACTCTTTGAATTTATAGCTCAAGTTTTGATATTAATTAGGAATATTAATTAAATTTATATATGTATGTATACAAATATTTTTTTATATTTTAATTTCGACTTTTCAGATACCTGGAATTAAGAATTATTATATATTATTCTATTAATAATTAAAAATAATATTTATAGGTAATATCCAATTAAAAATAATAAATAATATAAATATTTTTAATAAACGTGAATTTTGAAAATTTTAATTTTATGATTTTTTAAGTCAATATTTATGTTTAAGTTATCTTGCTTTAGTTCTGCTCTCAGCAAAGTTTTTTTTTTTTTGCCAATTAAACTGTTTTTAAATTTAAAAATAATAATAAATGATTATACAAGAAATACTTTTCTAATTATTTAAAAATATTTCGAATAAAACTGTAAATTTTAATAATATTATTTCTTAGCCAATATATTTTCAAAATTAATTCAGTTTTGCTGCTGCAAAGTTTTTTTTTATTGTAAAGCAAACTATTGTGAATAATTAAACAAAAATTATAATAAAATTTTAATTAAGTTGAAAACAAAAAAACAAAAATACAATTTTAAAATTTTTGCAAACTTTATTTTCTTTTTTTATTTTCAACAAATATATTTTTCAAAATTGCTTTGCTTCTACTCCTAGCTAAAACTTTTTAATTGTTAATTTAACTTTTTTACTATATTAAAAATCAGCTCGAATTTTCAGCTCACAACTGTTCACATTTCCGTAACACTTTGTAGTTGAAAGTAAATTGATACGGCGAGCTGAAACCCTTTGGGCGCTCTAGTTTGCTAGCTTGCTAAGTTGCTACCTGGATAGTTCATGATGCTGTCACGTGACCAGCTCAAACATTGTTAGAAAACTTTGGCAGACAAAAGTCAAAGTCCAAATTGGAGTTTTGTCGTCATCGTTGCTCGAAGTGTTTCCACACCTCCCGTGCACAATTAGAGTAATTAGTGGAACGTTCTCATTGTTGTTGTTGTTGTTGTTGGCGTTGGTGATGGTTCTACTAGCATTGTTGTTCTTGCTGTGGTTGTTGTAGCAGTGGTTGCCTTTGTTGTTGCTCTCAGCACACATAACATGCAAAGCCATTTTCATGTTTCACATGCACAAGTATTAAACCGCCAACACAATCAGTCCTTCATTTATTTTAGCACACCCTGTAGTTGTAATAGTTGTGCAAATGGGTCAATTGGCAGTGAGATTGAAGAAGAGTTGCCAGCATTGAAATGATATAAGTGTATAGAGTGGTCAATAATATAATTTTGCTAGTATTTGAAATTAATAAAATTGAAGAAATTTAACAAAAATTCAATTTATAAACGTTCTATTTATTTTTCTTAAGCTCTAAGAATTTACTAAAAAAAAATGTAGAAAAAAAAAATAAAATAAATAAATAAAAATAAAATAAATTAATGAAAATAAATTAAATAAATAAAAATGAAATAAATAAATAAAAATAAATAAAAATAAAATGAATTAATAAAAATAAAATAAATAAATAAAAATAAAAGAAAATATTTATTTAATTTAATTTTAGTTAAATTTCGTTAATTTCTTTCTTTAATATGAATTATTCGTAGTTTTATTATCTTTCTAGTACAACTAGATATGACTATACATAGTTGCCACACACTTAAGAGTCTTATATATAATATTAAGTCAATTTAATGAAAAAGTCAATGGATAGTTATAAAATTTTGGGCTCCAAGCTACATGGAAGATGTCAAAAAAAAAATCTTGATAGCTAAAGACATCTCAACCGAATACGTTTCAGATACTTTGAGTTATAGATCTTTAAGATTTTTTGAAATTTTTTACAAATATATTTTTTTAACAAATACTCTAATTTGAATTAAATATGAGGCAATTAGACTTTAATTTTAATTAAATAATTGTTAACATATAAGAAAATTAAACAAGTATGATTAAGAAAAATTGTTGCTGTGTAAATTTTATATTATATTATTTTTAATATATATTTTTTTATTTTTTTGCCTGTTGTATATCTTTAAAGTTTCAAGTCTCTAGCTCCAGTATCTTATATAATGTATATACAGTTATTGCATTCATATCAATCAATCTCGCTGCAAAGTGAACTCGTCTAACAATCCATCTTATGACGCCCACACACTTTCACACAGGGTATCTGGACGTCCTGTGCTCTCCGCCGCAGCATAATTTGTTTTATTTATTTTTGTTGTCGTCGCGTGTTTATCATCATCATTGTTGCTGTTGCTTTGCTCGCTTGTTATTGTTGATTTAACTTGTGACATCGAATCAGAATCTGAATCAGAATCAGAGCTCGGCCCGCATTTGACCCTAGCTAAGGTTTTCGGGCGCTGCTATGCATTAAATTTGCAATAATCAAATATGTCGCTTGTCGCACAATCAGAATATTTAATTAGTTCATTTATTTGTGGAATTTCGATCAGACGCTTGATTTGCATTCACCTGCCCATGGGAAATTTCTATCTGACACCAAAAGCAATTAATAGATGCGCAATGATTAACAGGGAGAGGGCAGGAGAGGGGGGAAATGGAAGTAAAAGTTCTTATTTACCTTAAGCTGGCAGATAGATTTCCAATTGCAGCCTTTGGCCTATCAATTAAAATCAGTTCACAGCCATTGCACACGCACACAAATACAGGTAGCGCAGGTAGCACAGTTAACACGGGTAAGTTCTACTTATTTTCACACCTAATTTACCTTAACAAACGCATTAAACCAAATTCGTCTTTTGAAATGTCTCAATTTTTGTTGCGAGGACCAACTGTGCTGCACTCTGGATCTAATTAGAGCACAAAGGCAGCTTCCGTAATGGCAATGAAGCGAGGCGAAGCGAGACGACCAGATGAGATGAGCTGAGCTGAGCTGAGCTGAGTTGAGCCTGGCCCGCATCTAAGCGCATTAAGTATGCGCCTCGTGCGCCAATTAAGTCGAGTCAGCGGCCACGCCAGCTGCTCCGTTCGGTTAGCTTCACATTTTTTCATCAAGCCGCTTACAATGCAATTAACCTTTTCGCCACGCAGGTAAGTCGCTTAATTAGTGTGGATTTCAAGTCCGAAGCGAAGTTCAACTTAAGCCACAAAGCGCATTGAATAGTAAACACAAAAAAAAACATCTCTCGATGCGAAGCAACAGCAACAACAACAGAAATAATGACGTAAAAAATGACCACGCCACATCCGTATCGATTCAGTTTTCATTTGCTTTCCCCATTAATTACTAGTTGGAATTATTAATGAACTATTTTTAGTCCTTTTCAGTTGATTAAGAGCGAGCTGCTTCTGTTACCTGTTACTCGACGCTCATTATTGGCGTTTATGTGTCCATCGTGACTAACTAATGAACTAGACAGTTAGAAAAAATTATATTTTAGGGGTAATTAATAATTTTAAAAAAAATTGAAAAGGATGGCATGAAAAATGTTTATATGGGCGTGAAACTTTAAATTAAATTTTAGTTAAGCAGGGACTTAATAATATTAAATAAGTAAAAAAAATATGTAATAATGTTAATAATAATATAGTAAAAATATGTATATGAATAAATATTAAGTAATATACGTATTTATGTTTTAAAATAGTGCCTTTTATTGAGCTGTGTGCCTAATTTTTTAATTTCTCTATTTTTTTTGCATTATAAGTCTTTTGTTTAAAAAATAATTGTTGCGTCTAACATAAAACGAATAGAAATACAATAATTATAATTTAATAAAAAACTATACAACATGCATAAGATTCGAAATAAACTTTAATAAAGTGAAAATTGAATTTCAAGTAGTATATATTCAAATAAATATTTGAATACCTTGACTGCCATGATCAGCACAGTCTAGTAGTTAAGTCGGCTTGGTTTCAAATTCATCTGAGGCAGTGCCAGGATCTTATCGATTCCAAGCCAAGCAAATGCCAAGCCGTAAATAAAAAATATTAATTAAACAAAGAATATATATAATATATAAAAACTATTCAGTTTGACTAATAATACAATTTTAATTATATAATTTTTTTTTTAATTTTGTTTAAATAATCTTTTGAATATTTTTTTATATATATATTTTTTAAACAGTTTTTTCTTTAAATATTTACAAAAACAATTTTTTAATAGTTATTTTTATTTAATTTTTGTATTGTACTTTTTTTTGAATAGTCTACATTTTTACATGTGTAGTATATCATTATATTTTAAACATATATTTTTAAACATATTTAAAAAAAAAAATTTTTTTAATTTGTTTTTCCTAATATTAAATTTTATTAAATAATTAGCTCTGCTATTTCCATAAAGATCAGCATTTTGTTAAATTTTCTTTCTCAATCTTTGAAGTGTGCAATATATCTAAATTTATAAAAAATAAATAATAAATAATAAATAGTCTTAATATTATATTTTCACAACAAAAAATATTTATATACATATTTATATATGAATATGCATTTATATAACAGCTGCATGTTTTGATGTTATAAATACATATGTAGATATGTATATATATTTATTTATATGTAAACTAAATTATTTCGATATAGTTTATACTTTAGAAAAAAACCTAACTTTTTTAAAGCTCTTAATGCTTTAGCGTGAATAATATTTTTAGTTAGTCCATCTTTAGGTAACACAATCAAACCCACTCGAGAGAATGCCACGTATAAGAGCTGATAAAGAGCGCCTAAAATACGCCTCTATGCAAGGCAGCACTATTTCCCTTACATTTACGTTGCAAACATCATAAGCGAGCGGGCGTCAAACGGCAGCTGCTGCTCATACCTGATCGAGCCCACTGGTCATCCACTGATCGAGCCTGAAAAATAACTGAGAAAGTCGTCGACGAGCAGAGTTGGAGTTCGAGTTGGAGTGTTTGGCGCGTCCTATATAAAGGCGCGCCTGCAGCAGCGTAGCTTCAGTCGGATGCCTGATCTCCTAGTGGACAGTCGAGCAGTGGACCTCCTCTTCTTCAGAAAGTGTGTAAATAGTTCAAAATATTAGTGAGAAATTTTAAGAAATTGTTTTTAGTATATGTTAGTATTTATGTTAAATATATATTTCAATATTGTTTTTTTTTTTTTTAATTTATTTTAAGTTATTGTGAAGAGCAAGCTCTCTTCTCTTAAGATCATAATTACGTAAGACTGATTACGTATGAGTTTTATTACGTATGAGTTTTATTACGTATGAGTGCCTGCGAGAGTCAGAGCAGAGCCATTAGTAGAGTTAAATTAGAGTCAGAGCAGAGCAGAGTCTGAGCAGAGTCTGAGCAGAGTCTGAACAGAGTCTGAGCAGAGTCTGAGCAGAGTCTGAGCAGAGTCTGAGCAGATTCGGAGCAGAGCCTGAGCAGAGCCTGAGCAGAGCCTGAGCAGAGCCTGAGCAGAGCAGAGTCAAAGCAGAGCCAGGGCAGAACAGAACCTGAGCAGAGTCAAAGCAGATCGTGCGCAGAGCCTGAGCAGAGCTGAGTCGAGTCAAAGCAGAGCCTGAACAGAGCAGAGTCAAAGCAGAGCCAGGGCAGAACAGAGCATGAGCAGAGTAGAGTCAAAGCAAATCCAGAGCAGATCCAGAGCAGAGCCTGAGCAGAGTCTGGGCAGAGCTGAGTCGAGTCAAAGCAGAGACTGAGCATAACAGAGTCAAAGCAGATCCAGAGCAGAGCCTGAGCAGAGCTGAGTCGAGTCAAAGCAAAGCCTGAGCAGAGCAGAGTCAAAGCAGAGCCAGGGCAGAACAGAGCCTGAGCAGAGCAGAGTCAAAGCAGATCCAGAGCAGAGCCTGAGCAGAACTGAGTTGAGTCAAAGCAGAGGCTGAGCAGAGCAGAGTCAAAGCAGAGCCAGGGCAGAACAGAGCCTGAGCAGAGCAGAGCAGAGTAGAGTCAAAGCAGATCCAGAGCAGAACCTGAGCAGAGCTGAGTCGAGTCAAAGCAGAGCCTGAACAGAGTAGAGTCAAAGCAAATCCAGAGCAGATCCAGAGCAGAGCCTGAGCAGAGTCTGGGCAGAGCTGAGTCGAGTCAAAGCAGAGACTGAGCAGAGCAGAGTCAAAGCAGAGCCAGGGCAGAACAGAGCCTGAGCAGAGCAGAGCAGAGTCAAAGCAGATCCAGAGCAGAACCTGAGCAGAACTGAGTTGAGTCAAAGCAGAGGCTGAGCAGCGCAGACCAGAGCCAAGCCAGAGCTAGAGCAGAGCAGATCCAGAGCAACAAAAGAAAGGTAAATTCATTTTATTACGTTCATAATTTTTGTTCGTGGAAATTTTCAAATTTTTCGCATGAACAAGGTAAATCACAGATAAATCGGTAGCATTAGTCAGTTGACAATTGCCCAAATTTACAGTTAATCGAGGTATAGCATTAAATCCGCATCGGAAGCCTATAGCAACACGCCGCGGTTACCGTCTGATTGTTGTCTGGCTGCCATGGCAGTAAAGTTCCCAGAATCAGTCTAGACAATAGCTTTAAATATTCATTTGGTCTGTGCTTCTATGCGATTTGATTTGATTTGAGCTAAAGTCAATTGCAATTAGTGCAATTCGTGAATTTTGAGACATTCCACAAAATCCCTATCCGCATTAAGCGCCACTCAAGGAGATCACAGAATTGAGCTCATTGCACTGCCAGAAGCACTTGGCTCGAATGCGACAGTTTCACAGAGAGAAGCCATTTAATAAATTGAACTCAATTTTGTCACAGCCTTTTTGGTAAATGGAATTGAACTTGCGTAAATATATATATACAGGGATTGTCTATTTACAGGTCTTCACTTTGAAATTGAAATTAAAGTGGCTTTATCTCTTTTGATTTTAGATATATATTTTATAATTTAAAAATGTTTAGCTAGCTCACAGTCACAGTGATGGCCAAATCAATTCGTTTGCTCATCACTAATTCTAGCTTCGCAGAAGTACCGTTTATTTTTTACATATGTTTCTTTAGCTACTTGTATAAAGGTATGCAGCTCACGAGTGCATTGGCTTGCAGTCTAATTTTCGTATTTGGCTTCACACTCTGCTTCGCAAGTGGTTCAAAGCGTGAGGCTGAATATTAATTTCTTATTAGAAAATCTGCATGTTTGTATGTATGTATGTTGATTGCTTTTGTTTACAATAAAGCGGCTGATTGCTGTTAAAGCCTTGCCACCTTGTTGGAATTTAAAAGCGTGTCACCTCTGTGCTTGTCTCTTGTTAATTTGTAAATTATTTTTATCTTATTTATACAGAGCACAATGAGTGATGATAGCAACAGCATTGAGGACATCCACAATAACAGCAACGATTCATTCGCATCAGCTGCTGGCTGGGAGCGAAAAACTGTGAAAACGAAAACGCTGCAACCGCACGAATTAATATCCCTGGAGCAGAAGCTGAAGCGCATTACAGTTATCCAGCAAACGGATCAGTCCTATCATCTGGCGCTGAGCGACATACGGGACCAAGCCATCATCTCGGTTTTGGTGGAGCCCAGTTTCTATGGGCGGCACTGTAAAACATCTGTGATTGTTATAGCCACGGCGAATAATACTTACGTATTTGATCTCCAAGCACTCGGTGCGATTTACCCTGAACTCTCTGTGCTGCTGGAAGCAGAATATCCACGAAAGATAATGCACTACAGCCATCGGATATGTGATCTGCTGTTGCATCAGCACAAGCTAGCAATAAATGGAGTTTGCGACACGTTCGTGGCACTGTGCGTGGCGCGGCAGGATCGCAGTCATTGCACCCTGCGGAATGCCATAACGTTAATTTTGCAATTGGAGCCAACGGAGCTAACCTGCGATGAGATAAATAGCGTAAGAAGAGCGTATGCTATATATGATGATTATAGCTGTAGATGTATACATATATCTTCTTTCGTTTGTAGCCCAGCGAATCGGTTCGTAACTTTACAGCTCGGCCGTTGACCAAGGGTCAAATCCAATATCTGGCTAAGCTCGCCATATTACAGCACAGACTGCACGATACGCTCATCTATGGAAACATTTGCAGCGATCTGCAGGAAATGTCGCACGAGTTCAGCTGCGAGTTCAACAGGCAGAAGAAATCCGATGAAGTGGCGTTGAATATGCAACCAGGTAGCAAAGCTGGCTTCGACTGCATAAATCCATACTACAAAATATCTACATCCACAGAGTAGGCGCCATTCCAATTTTATTCAAGCATACGCAATGTTGATCACATTGCTCGTCTTTTTAATATAAAATGTATGTCATCAAAAAAAAACTATTAATATACTGTGCATTTTACTCCTGAGCTGTAATGAATTTACTGCTTAAGTCGTACACTTTTAATATAAAACTAGCATAACATTTAATTAACATTACTTTTATTTGCCTAATTCGAATATTTTAACAGCTGAAATTTGAATCGTGCGAGTAACTCGTACCGTCGATACATACATCGATACATCGCACCCACAACAAGCATCGATACCCAAAATGGGAAGGTTGTGTATCACTATTACGAACAACCGCGACCGGCCCGCACGTGTAGTGAGTCTTCACTTCCAATTATCAATTAAGTTTTAGCTATTTAAAGCAGTCCAGTTTTGCATTTAATCACATAAAAAATGGTAAGTACATTGTTAAATTTCATCTCATACCTATTAAGCAACTGTGCAGAACAAAACATTCTATCTGAGCTTCTCGAAGTTTCTGCATATGCTGATAACTCGCCTTGCCGGGTTGTTGTGTAACTCTGCTCTGGTACAGCTTTTGGGCAGGAGGGGGGGAACGATGTCGGACATCAATTACCAGAGATTGCTTAATAAATTAGATTACTTTCAAATGTTTTTAGGCAGCCGCTATCAAGAGAATCATCCCCATGCTGGATCGCATTCTGATTCAACGCGCTGAGGCTCTGACCAAGACGAAAGGCGGCATTGTCTTGCCAGAAAAATCGGTGGGCAAAGTGCTAGAGGGCACTGTTGTTGCCGTTGGTCCCGGCCCTCGCAATGCTGTAAGTATTTCATTATTGAGTGAGATGATTGCAACAGATTTTTCATTGATTTTCTATTTTTATTTTCTCATATAGACCACTGGCAGCCATATTCCAATTGGCGTGAAGGAGGGCGATCGCGTCTTGCTGCCTGAATTCGGCGGCACCAAGGTCCAATTGGACAGCGAGGACAAGAAGGAGCTGTTCCTTTTCCGCGAGTCGGATATTTTGGCCAAGCTGGAATAAATGGCCCGTAGCAATTCTATGAATTCTGTTTTCTATTAGTACGTAATACCCTACATTAAAAGTCCCATGCAATGTTTATGTTTGCATTACAGACAAGAATAAAGCTTGAAAACTTCAGTGTTAACATATAAAAACTATATTTGTATCTAGAAACTTAAAGGCTAATCGAGTTTAAGGTTATTCAATCCGTAGACCTGATTAAAGGCCGATCTTCGCTTGATGTCGGGGTACCCTTCGACCGCTGCGCGCTCCCGGGAAATATTGACCAAGGCCTCAAAGGAGCGTGGCTCCCAAATGGCCAAATCCGACAGCACTTTTCTAGAAAATTCAGATTTTAAGCTATTAATAAACAGCCAAGTAGTGCATCAGCCAGCAACAAACTTGTTCAGCAAGATATCTGAGCGTGCGAGGCCCTCCTTGAAGGTGTCCAGAGGAACTCCGTACTGCTGGCAGCCGGCTTCAACGCGCGTTGCCCAGAGCTGCGCCATGTCCAGTTTCTTGAGCTTGCGACCCTTGGTTGCGTAGGCGAGGGCACGGTGCACGCTGCGTATGGCAAAGCTATAAACATTGCGCGGTCGACTGCGAAAGTGCTAATTAACAATAGAACAGAAGATACCCGGTTAAAATATTGAAATTAAATAGTTGTTTTTATACTTACTGCAGAGAGCTTGAAAATGCGCCTTTTGCGCCAGAATTCATCAGGTCCGCGAGACCGTACCAGCAGTGGAAGATTCAAGAACACCATGGCAAAGTCTTATCAACAATCTGTGCAGCAATCCTTTCTATTTTCATTAACAATTTAATGCATTTACATAACCTGCACACAACAGGCTATCGAAATGAATGTTGTGCACGCGCAGCTGATGGTCGATAAATTATACATCGCATTCAAAACTATCGATTGCAATTGTCAAAATTGATGATTTCCAAATAAAAGGTTACACTAAATTTATTTTTAGTTCATGGACAACAACATGGTAGGTAACCGTTTTTTTTTATAATATAAGAAAACTTCCAATATTAAATATGGGTAGAAAACATGTAAAAGCAAATAATTTGCATGCTTATTGAATTTTAAAAATATTTCAGCTGTGATTTTATGCCGTTGCGTATATCATGACGTAGATACGCATAAGAATGCAATGGCTACTTCTTGGAGTGCAACCTTCTACTTTACTTAACTTTTGAAACTGACATACGCGGCGGCTGCCGGTTTTGGAATTTTTATTTACGTTTCTGCAAATGCTACAAAAATTCGAAATTTCAATGTGATTTACACAGAAAATTAGACAGAAGCACAAGTAATTTCGTCACAATGTGCGCAATGAATTCACGGTCCTCAGCTGTAGCCCGCTCCCAACTCTGTCCCGAGGGCCGGATCAGTTTGTATTGTTTTCTAGCTACGGCAGCGCTTATACTGCTACCCTCAGTACCTCAGATCTACTATGAGATTGTGCCAAATGTTTGGGGCGCCATCCTGTGGGGTCCCGTGCTCTACTACGCCCTGATCAACCTCATCATACGTTTCGTGCTCCGGAACATTGAATACCAGGTATTACATGACTCACTTGTGCCATTGCCCATAAATCCCATATCTCAATTTGATTATTTTATCAACCAGGTGGCCATACGCGCCTCGTTTCTGGGCTTCGTCATGGCGGCGAGCGTGCTAGTCGTTTGTTTTGCGCCCGCTCCATGGCAGCAGTTTGGCGTCTATGGCTGCTTCATGGCCTTCTTCCACTACTCGGAGTTTCTGGTCATTGCGGTGGCTAATCCACGCACGCTCTCCCTGGACTCGTTCATGCTGAATCACTCAGTGCATTATGGTGTGGCCGCCGCAGCCAGCTGGATTGAGTTCGCGCTCGAGCTGCACTTTCTGCCCGAATTTAAGCGCTACGCCCACATTTGGTGGGCGGGCGTGGCGCTGTGCACATTGGGCGAAATCATACGAAAGTCGGCAATCATCACGGCAGGTCGCAGCTTTACACATCTAGTTAGTATATCAGCTTATCTATTAGAATATATATTTGTAAATGTATTTTGTAAATAGGTCCAGGATGAGAAGCACTCGGATCACAAGCTGATAACCCACGGCTTGTACGCGTACAGCCGCCATCCGTCGTATGTGGGCTGGTTCTATTGGTCAATTGGCACACAGCTCATCCTGATGAATCCCGTGTGCATCTGCATTTATGCCATAGTCAGCTGGATGTTCTTCCACGACCGCATCTACGTCGAGGAGTACTCGCTGCTCTACTTCTTTCAGTCCGACTACGCGCGCTATCAGAAGCAAGTGCCCACGGGGCTGCCCTTCATCCGAGGCTATCGGATTGAGTAGCTATCACATCAACGGGATCAAATGTCAGCCACACAAATGCAAAGCAGAAAACAAATCTAAATTTAGAGTATTTCGCGCCTTTGACACTTTGAGCACTCAAACACAAACGAGTCCATTTGCATTGTGCCCCAAGCTGTCAAAGTGGGCGACTGTATTTAAGCGTTGTTTATTATGACTTTTGTATTTTTCAACAACGAAATAAATCTAGAAGTGTGAATAAGGTAATGCATTCTCTCGCAACTCTGACTGAATGCATTCGGTTATCTATGGAGAGACTTAAGACCTTGGCTCGATTACGCATCTCTGATTCATAGGCAATGATAAGCCACAAGGCAAAGCAACATAAATGAACTGGCTATGATGTCTGATATATATTACATTCACAACAAATAAAATAAATTATATTTCAGCACACCTGACGACTCACAGCTGTAATCGCGTCTTATCTAATCTGACGCTGATTCAGTTGTTAAACAAATCCAGGCATTAGTAACACGCACACAGAAAAGAGGGATGCAAAGCAAAGACGCAGCTTAATTGCTATCAATTCTCAGTTGGGGAGGGTCAATGGAGGTCTCAATCAACTGTTAGTTCTCCGGGGGGTCACTGGCGGGGTCAATCAACTGTTAGTTAGTTCTGGGCTTTTGTTATTTTATTATCAATTTAAATTCGAATATTGCTCTAACATTGTATATAAACGACAAGGCCGTGCATAACTCACATGTTCGTTGCCAACTCTGCGTGTGTGTGTGTGTGTTTGTGTATATAGATTATATATATATATATATGTATGTACAAATAATTAATAGTGTTAACAAAACTGCCTTTAGTCACTTTTAGAACTTATTTGCATAAATTGCAAATAGATTTGCGCCATGCTCAATGCCTCTAACCGCGAGTGTTCGTTGTGTGTGTGTGTGTGGTGTGTGTGTATGTGTGGGTGCCTCTGTGTGTGTGTGTGTGTAATTCCGTTTCATGTTTACTCCACAAACTCCGGCTCACCGGAGTAGGTGCAGCCCGGATTCTTGATAATGTGACCCGCCGCATAGTTGCCACAGCGTATGCATATGTCGAGCGACTTGCCCTGCACGTACTGGGAGAGGAAGCCACCGACGAATGCATCCCCAGCGCCATTGGTATCTACAATTTCATGGACCGCCAGTCGAGTGACTGGGAACTCCTGGACCTTGTCGTGCTGTATGAGCAGCACGGGGTCACAGCCCTGCGTGAGTATGGCAATCCGCGGTCGCTCTGGGCTCTTTTTGGGCAGCGCCACCAGACGCTTGCCAATCTCACGCAGATCCGCATCGGCGGGCCAGCCCTGGGCCGTGGCGAAGGCATGCGCCTCCGCCTCGTTGCCGAAAATGATGTCCACATAGGGCATAACAGCCAGCAGCGGCTCCATGAAGAATTGCGATATGAATGGTGCGCTGAGGTTCATTAGGAACGGTCTCTGCTTCGCATTGGCTGTGGCCGCCACGCGCATTATGCTGGGCGGATTGACGGTCAAGAAGAAGCCCTGCGAGGATCGTACAGTGGATTAAACAATAAATAGGATAGATAGATTCGAGTGTGAGCCTACCGAGATGTAGTAATAGAGCGCGTTGTCTATCAGCGCCTTGTTGGCCGGCTGCTCCAGGTGGTCGATGGTGAACTTGTTGGCCGCCGCCAGGTTCGCGCAGAGGGAACGATGCGTGCCCGTGATGAGCACCGCACAGGTGCCCGTGGGCGTGTCTGTGCTCACCTGGTAGTGGGCATCGACGCCGGCGGCGCGTGCCTTCTGCCTCAATATGTCCGCATAGTCGTCCCTGCCCACACACCCGAAGAAGACGGCCACGTTGGGTTGCCGCAAGATCCACTGTGCTATGCGCAAGGAGTTCTGGACGGAGCCACCGGCCAGGTACTCCGCTTGGTAGCCCTCGACCAGCTCACGGTAGATGGGCATGTGTCGCTCCTCGGCCAGGATGGCGTCGTCCACATTCATGCCGTAGCCCTCCAGAAAATGCATGGGCACCGGCGCCGAAATATCCAGCAGGGGATTGCCGCATCCTACCAGGATTCCCTCTCTGCAAACGAAATAGAAACCCAAGGGATTAGGCCACAGCGGATGGAATACATGGGTGCACCCTAGAGATACGCAACCTCGCGTTGCTACCGTTGCTCATGTTGTCCAGTCGAGGGCTTGTCGTTAATTAGCAACTGAAACCGAGTCCAACATCAACGCTCGCCGCTTCAAACAATAATCAGTATCAGTTGTCGATGAACCGCAGCGATAGCCCCCGAATAGAGGCTACAGTGCGGGCTAAATGGATATGCACACTGAGTAAATACCGAATAACATTAGACTGTATATTTTATAAGAACAAATCATATGTCGAAGTATAAATAGAGAGTGCCCAGATCTATATATCAATATCAATATAAACTTTGGCCTGGCCACATTTTTTGGAAGCCACTGTATTGTTTACGCTTGCCCAGAAGAATGCGTCTTATCAGCACATGGCATGCCTTTAGCAACCATTAGGGAAATTCATTCATACAGCAATCGGATTCCAATTGGATCAAAAGTACAAAACCCAATTGAGATAACATAAAGCACACAAATAAACGACGACACCAACTAGAGCGACTGTCGGCGGCACACGATTTTCACATGTTGCTGTAAATTTCGGCAATTAGAGGCACGAACCAACACGAACACGTGGACCCCATTTGTAGACATTAATAAATTACGACGAAGTGTCGGCTGGGGGCAGCTGGGGCAGTTTCACTCAACTTACTGTAGTTTGCTAGTCATTTTGTTGTTATAATTGTTATTGTTGTCGTTGTCGTTGTCGGTGATGTGATGTTGCACGTCAGCTTATGTAAACATAAACACGTTATTGCAGTTGGAAGCTGTAGCTGTACAATTGGATTTGTATCACTATATAACCTATGACTTAGTTTAATTAGACTTATTAAGAGCTATTTTTAGCGTTGTTAGCGAGATGCGGGAGCTGCTTGGCTCCAAAGATTTTGGGCGCAAAATGACACAAAAAAAACAGCCGCTTAAAATATACTAAAAAATACCGAATTCATAACGCTCGAAATAGGCGTATTTTCAATTTATGCACATTAACAATATTAATAGCAGATTACAAGCAGTAGTAAGTGCAGATAGTTAATAAAAATACGATATTTAAGCTATATACAAATTAAAAACTAAAAAGATGTAAATCCAGTCTTTTTATTCAAAAACAATGTGTTCCGTATAGTATCTAGCTTTTGAATGTCTCTCTTGGTAAACAGCTGGTATCGATATGTCAAAGCATCACTAACGCCGAAAACATGAAGTTGGTTGCAACGCGGCTTGGCTCTCTTTCTTTCCGGTTGTCAAATAGGTACGAAAGCGTATTAATTTTGTGCTGAACTCACAACGAAGAATTTAATTCACAAATATGTGCGGCATCATAACTAATAATAGTTTTATTAATATCATTTACAGTGCAGTGCAGCCTCAACCTTTCAGATATGGCCGACGTTGATGTGTAAGTGCAAAATAAGCAAAAATTTCAACTCAAAACTGTTTCACTATGATGAAATTAATTGGTCCGTGTTTATGAATTTACATTGATTAGAAACCTTCCAATTACTGAGCAAGTTCCTTAAAATAAGTTTTGAGCTGGAAACTCTGTGATTAATTTGTACATATGATTAATAATCTCGTTTTATTTTCCATGTTCCGGCAGAGATGTGCCCTCCGCAGCGCCCGTTCTTGGCGGCGCCATGGACATAAACACCGCGCTGCAGGAAGTGCTGAAGAAGTCGCTGATCGCCGATGGACTCGTCCATGGCATCCACCAGGCCTGCAAGGCTTTGGACAAGTAAGCGAAAAGAATTTAAATTTTCTTCTTTTTCTTTTCTGATTATTTTGCTGATGATATTAATTGGTCCGTGTTTATGAATTTTACATTGATTATCAATTCTTCCAATTACTGAAAAACAAAAAACATTTTAAAGCCAATCAATATTTTCAACTACTTAAGCTTAACAATTGTGATTAACGTTTGTGTTTTTGCTTTGCAGGCGTCAAGCTGTCCTTTGCATTCTGGCCGAATCCTTTGATGAGCCCAACTACAAGAAGTTGATCACTGCCTTGTGCAATGAGCACCAGATCCCACTGATCCGCGTCGATTCGCACAAGAAATTGGGCGAGTGGTCCGGCCTGTGCAAGATCGACAAGGAGGGCAAGCCCCGCAAGGTCTGCGGCTGCTCTGTGGTCGTCATCAAGGACTACGGTGAGGAGACGCCCGCATTGGATGTAGTTAAGGACCATCTCAGACAGAACAGCTAAACATATTGCCGTTGCCGTTCCCCCCGTCTGCTGAATGAGAGACTACCTGGCAAATTTTTTATTGCTAAATAAAATTCAAACAAAACTTAACGAAACGAAACATTCGCACGAAATGAAAGGTTCGATTTTTGGAATGTTCTTTAATTAATAATTAATATGAATAATACAAACGAAATGATAAAAGTTAATCGAGGCTGCCCAAGCAGGTGTCCTTGTGCTTGGGCCAATCCTTCAGCTGGCATTCTCTGCAATCGAAAGGAAATCGTGTTTAATGTGAAACGGAGCAAATATGTGTTATCCTGCGGAGTACACACCGTGAACAGTAGTGAATCTGCTTGCAGTTGGCGCATTTCTTCTTGGCCGGCGCCTGGCAGCTGCCGCACTTGTGAATCTTCTCGTCCGAGTCCTCGCTAGTGGTTGCCGTGGCGCTGTCCTCTGACTTTGGCTCATCCTTCTTTACTTCCAAGTCGGCCATGTGCTGCTCCAGCTCGCAGAGCAAATCCGTGCCGTAGGCGTTGGTCAGCTTGGTGGCCAAAGCACAGATCTCTTCTCGATTGGTGTTCAGGAAGACGCCATCCTGGTTCTGAGCCACTTGGTAGAAGCCGCCCTCGCGCTCCACCTCCTTGATGAGATTATCCTGTATCTGAGGCATGTCCTCCAAGATCAAGTTTTGAGCCTTTTTGCCTGTATTCCCGACGATGGTCAAGCGGCTGACGAACTGCTTCAGCTCGATGAGCACTGGGAGTTGATCCAAGAGGGTCTCGTGCAGCATGCCCAGTAGCTGGGATAAAGAGTAGTTCCAGAGGATTTTCGATTTATATAAATATATATTACCTTTGATATTTGCTTGCAACGCGCTTCGTTCCATTGATAGATGTCGGCTGTCTGTGGACTGAGCAGCAGCTGGCGCACGCAGAACCAGGCCTGGGCCTCCGGCTTTATGATTTTGGTGGCATCCTGCACGGAAGTCCACTTCTCGTCAATGTACTTCTCCATGCCCTTGCTGGTGTTGCGCTGCCAGGGCCGGAAGCAGAGGACGTCCACCATCAGCCACGGTATGTCGTGGGTGGCCAGCATGCGGCGAGCAGCTCCGAACTGGAAGAGCGAGACATTGTCGGCCAAGTAGCTGAGTAGGGAGACGCAGCGCAGTCCAATCTTGTAGATGAGATCGCGCTTCTGGCGCTCAAGCTCGGTGAGCACGGCCTCGTCCACATCCACCTTGGTCTCGTTCTCGTGGTAGCCCATGCTGACCAGCCCTATCACCTGGGCCACGCCCTGGGCAGTGTAGTCGATCAGATCGAGGACCGAGTCCTGCAGCGACTCGCAGCCACTGGGATGATAGAGGCACAGATCGAGCAGCGCCACCACAGCAGCCTCATGGTAGAGCACCGTGTAGATGAGGAAGGTGGCCTGTGGATTGGGATCGATTTCCAGGAGATGGGGCAGCACGCGCGACTTCCAGAGGTTCACGCAATAGGCCTCGTTGATGAGCACCGAGAGCTTGTCGCGGGAGATTAGGAACTCCTTGACCTCCTCCTCGCGCTGCTCGGCCACTTCGAGAGCGGCCTGCTGGCTGAGCTTGATGATCATCTCGTGGACTTCCAGCCACTTGCTGCTGCCCACATCGCGCACCTGGAAACAGCGAATGCTCTCCACGAACAAATACAGCTCCTCGGGGTACACGAAGTTGACCATTTTCAAAAGATTTCTCAACTGAATGGAATTCTAAAGAAACTAAAATTCTCACGTATCTCGAGCGGATCGGCGAGTGAAACTGATGCGTATAAAATTTAAAATAAACAACTTTCGGGTTGTCATGGAGACCTAGAGTGGGGGGTTGCTAGGCTTCCTCTGGGGGAAGCTGTTCCAGGGGTTGCTGAGTTTGTTTATTTTTGGATTTAGGAGGAGCGGTTGAATGGGTGAGTGAATGAGAGAGAAAGAGAGACGACTTCATTCAGATTATATTTGAAATGAAACATTTGGAGAAATAAAATTAATTAAATTAGTTGAAATTAAATTTCAGCTTAAGCACGCTACGTAGTTAATACTTAACAATCATATAAATATACATATGGAATAAGATCTAATCGCCAGGACACTGCGGGGTCGGTCAGCAGTTAAGATTGCAAGCGATAAATGGATATTTATATATATTCCGAAAACTATATATATAAGCGATATAATCACACGTTGTAGTTTAAGTTTAGAGTCGACTTGGAGCAGTCTAACGATATAGTTTAACTTGTTGCTTTAGCTCGCGATCGCTGATCCGATCCTTGAGATTCAGTGCGTCCTCCTGTTTGCGCAGCAGCTCGAAGATGGCCGCCAGCTGCTCGCGCTCGATACGTCGCTCCTCCTCCATCTGGCTGGGCGACAGCGTCTTCTCCATTTTATGCTGATATCGCTTGGCCTTGAATTTGCCCACCAGGTTGCTGTAGTTGGGCGCCTTGCCTGCTCCTGGTCCGGGCTCCGTGTCGCTCTCGCTCAACGGCTCCTGATCTTCCTCGTACGCCTCGTCGTCGTCGATCTCGCTTTGCAGGCGAACTTGCATCTGTGCCTTCAGTGCAGGGTCATCCTCCAAAGGCACCTCGTCAGCGCCAATGCCTTCGTCCTCCAGGTCCTGCATCGAGTATATGAATTCAGATTGCTTTTACCTTTTATCTATTGTCTACTTACAGTGTCGTCCTTCAAAAAGTTGGCAAAATACAGAGCTATTAGAATGCATAGCAGTAGCGTGGTCAGGGCCACCACATAATAGCCCGAAGGATCAAACCACATCTCCAATATATTTTCTCCCTTTTTGCGTTTTTATTCTATTTCGAAGTCAAGACTTTTGTTTTGACGAATTCCACAACAGGAATGTGACCAGATTGAAAAATAATTCTAATACTGAAATAGTTCGAAAATACTAAATGCCTTTTTAGCGAGCTAAATGAAGAACCCGTTGATATTAAAAAAACGTACTTTTTATTTAAATATTAATTAGAAAATAAAATATTAAAATTATTTTTTACATTAATTATACATATTTATAATTAATAAATATTTTTTCTTCATTATAAAAACAACATGACAAAAATGCTTCCAAAATTTTACGATATCTGACGATTATATATATTTAATATATTTATTTGCTTATATTGCTGACTTCTCGACCCATCCGCATTAAAACATCACTGATTGTGCTCTACGTTCTGTTTTAAATATTGTTCGGGCTTTTGTAAGAAGACTTCCAAAAACTCAATGCCCTTTGGTAAAAACCGAATCCGCTCATCGAACTGATACAGCGGCGGCTGCACAATGTCCTCGAACGAGATCTGCTGAACATTGCCAATTTGAATTGTAAAATTGAGGCGCTCTGTGCGCGCATATGCCTCATCCTCTCTCTTGATCGATCTGCGCACAGTTTTTTGTACAATAAGCCGTTTCGAATCACTAAAAATTATTAAATAAAAAAGTATTAAAATAGTTAACTAATTAATATAAACAATTTAATTAAATTACTTGAGCAGCCGCGCTTGTGCCGTGATTATCGTTAATAGCATTTTCCTGCATATGCTGTTGACCTTCAAGCAAACTCCATCGATGTGCTTTAGACATTGGAGAAGATCTGCCACATCGTTGCCATCCAGCAGCTGATCTAGATTCAGCGGCAGATTGAGCTTAAGTTGAAAATCCATCAGCTGCTCAATAGCGTTCATGAAGGCTGTATATAAATATATATATATGTATTTATGGTATAAATGAAGTTATCAGTGTCACAAGTGCAAAACTTACGCGTGGGTGGCACGGATTTGGACTTCAGCTGAATATGACCAACGCGTATTTTGGTTTCCAACAAGTCCAACGGCTTGTATTCAATGCAGATTTTAAATGAGGTGATTTTCCGGTGGGAGAATATATAGCAGCGATCGGCTTGCAAATTGTAATCAAATATCCAATTGGGCTGCTCCGCATGCAAAGAGGTTTTCAAGCGCTCAGCAAACGTGACAACGGGCTTTGGCTTGGGCAAGCTTTTGGCGAATCTAAAAAAGAATTTAAATAAAATTAATTAATTTAATACCATTTATAAATATCTTTACTTACTCGTTCCACTTGCTGTTAAACATCTCCAGCATTTGCGACGTGCTTAAGCGACTTGTATTGGCTGCATCGCATTCCGCCTCCTCATCCTCTGAGGAGTGTTCCAGGTTCTTCAGCACCCAGTATCTGTGCACATCGGATATTCGTGGCCTTTGTCGCAGCCGCTTCAGGCGCTCCAGTTGCACTTCGAGGCTCGGCCAAGCTGGCAGCTCAAATGTCTCATCGTCACTCCTGCGCGCTCTCGTCCTGTCCATTGAGCGCCGGCAATGTCTGCACTGCTTGCACGACTCCTCAGCTCCAGCCATCACTGGCGGATCCAGCTGCCCAAGGCACGTCTCATTGGCCACCAAGTCAATGTGGCTGCTATTGGCTGCTCCGACTTCTTCGTCGTCCGCCTCGTCCAGCAAGGTGGACACCAGACTGAGTCGCGTCTTCTCAATCTCGCAATTGTCTGACTTATCGCTAAGATCTTGAGCATTCGCAAAGATTATGGTATCGCCACTGAGATTTATGAACTTCTTATGGGCCGTGGCGTAGCTTTTGTTGCTGTTCTCAGTCGAGCTGCGACTGTCAATGGACGCCTTAGCCTGCTCCCGCTGCGACTTGAAGTGGCTCGACACATCGGATATGGTAATGGGATTATCCTCATAAGCCGTTGCATCCGCTTTCAGTTTATGCTCCATCAAGTGAGGAATAGCCATAACCTGGCTGCCCGTTTGCCGCATCATTTGCGCTCTCACCATTTGCACGGTGCCGTCCAGCTGCTCCGTTTCACGCCAGGGCGAAGGCGCCAAGGTCTTGCATAGGACAGGAATGCGCGACTTATTGGTTGGATAATCCAGTTCCTGCACCGACTCGTCCAGTTCAGGCTGCGAGCTAGTACAAATAGAGAGCACAAGTTAGCCATAATTCTTGAATATGACTGATTCAACACTTACATATTCTCTTCCCCCATGTCAAGCTGCAGCTGCAGGCTGCGCTTCTTCGGCTCCGGAAAATTGGGCGTCAGATGTATGGGCAGGCGTTTGACATTGAATGAAGTTTTCTTCTCGGGCGTGGCATAGTTGGATGTGTCCATGTCCAGCTCCATGTCCATCGCTTGGTATATGGAACGGCAAGTAGTTTTCGCAGCTGGCGTTTTGATCTTGCAATCCTCTTCCAGGTCCTCGAACTCAATCATCGATCGACCTGGCGTGATGGCAAACGCCTGAATCTTCTTCTTCATTTCGGGCGTCTCGAAAGCTGAGGTCATAAAAACGTTTTCTTTCTCAAGAGTTTTACGTAGCAGATCCTGCTTAAGCACAGCTTCCCGCAGCTTGGGCCTGGACCTGTTGACGAGCTGCTCCGTGAACTCCATTTCCACATCCATTGCTTCCTCCTCGTATTGCGTGTTCCTTGGTTTGAGTGGCTGTTCAGTTGCCTTTAATTGATTGCAACTGAAGTCGACTTCATTGGCGTCGTCTATGTTATAGGTTTGACGCTTCTTATCATATGTATCGGTTCGGTTTGATAATTTGTCAATGGCGTCTGTGAGATTTAATTTTTGCCTGGGCTTTGCTTTTGTTACATCTTCCTGAATGGACTCCGACAAGAGCATAGTTTGTCTATGCTTGATGCTTGCTTTGTGCTGGGGAGTGACTGGCTGTGTTGGGGATAAGTTTTTATCCACATCGATGGCTTCTGTGTTGTGCATTGATTTTCTATATTTGCTGATGAGATTATCTTTGGTTGACTTTGAGCAGAAGGAGTCCTCTTCCATGGCATCTGCCACATGCAATGTTGGCCTAGGCCTGTAGGCTTGCTTTACTTCTTTTCCCTGCTTTAAGTTATCTTCCTCAATGGCTACATTCCCTCGCTGCTGATTAACAGCGTTAGATGTAGAGCAGGAGTCCTCTTCCATGGCATCTCCCACGTGCAATGTTTGCTTGGGTCGATAGGCCTGCTTGGCTTCTTTTGCCTGTTTTAAGTTATCTTCCTCAATGGCTACATTCCTTCGCTGCTGATTGACAGCGTTAGATGTAGAGCAGAAGGAGTCCTCTTCCATCGCATCTACCTTATGCAATGTTGGCCTGGGCCTGTAGGCTTGCTTGGATTCTTCCGCATTCCATTGCTGTTGATTGTTTGCTGAGCCAAAGGAGTCTTCTTCAATGGGTTGAGCCTGTTGAGTTGTTTGCTTGCGCTTATTGCACAAGTCAGCTTTAGGAGCAGCTTCTTGCTGCAAATTATCCTTATTGCCAGAGGGCGACGAAAAACTAAAAGAACCTTCTTCAATGGCATCAGCTAGAATAATTGTTTTCTTGCGGCTTTTGCACTGGAAATCAACCTGAGCAGCAGTTGAAGATGCATTTCCCTCCTCAGCTATCAGTCTAGACTGATGGGCAGCTGTTGATGTTGCCTGGAGATAGTCCGCCTCAATGGGATCAGCCTGGTGTAAAGTTTGCCTACGGCGATTGCTTTGATCCCATTGGATGGATGTTGAGCAGATTGAGTCTTCTTCCATGGCATCAGCTTGGAGTATTGTTTGTCTACGTCGAGTGGATTGAGGAGCAGCGGTTTGTGGTTCTTCCTCAATGCTGGCAGCTCTTTGTAGAGCAAGTTTCTGTTGATGAGTAGCTGTGGCTGTTAGGCTGACGGAGTCTTCTTCGATGGCATCATTCACATGCAATGTTTGCCTGCGTCTATTGGATTGCATATCCAACGGCTTAGCTGTGGATGTTGAGCATATTGAATCTTCTTCAATGGGATCAGCCTGAAGTATGGTTTGTCTACGTCGAGAGGTTTGTGGTTCTAATTTTACAAAATCTTCTTTAATGCTGGCAGCTCTTTGTAGAGAAATTTTCTGTTGATGAGTAGCTGTGGCTGTTAAACTGAAGGAGTCTTCTTCGATGGCATCATTCACATGCAATGTTTGCCTGCGTCTATTGGATTGTAAGTCCAAGGACTTACCAACATCTTCCTTAACTGATTTTCCATATTCAAGCTGATTCATAGCTGTGGATGCTGAGCACATGGAAGCTTCCTCAATGGGATCAGACTGAAGTATTGTTTGTCTACGTCTACTTTCCTGTTGCATCATTTCTTCTTGAGGTTTTAGATTATCTTTCTTATGCTGATTTGAAGACATGGATGTCATGCAGAAGGAGTCTTCTTCTATGGGATCAGCCTGAAGTATTGTTTGTCTACGCCTATTATGCTGAGGGTCAGCTCCAGTGCGTGCTGATTGCTGCATCATTGCTTCATGAGGTCTTTGATTATCCCTCTGAGCTAGCTCATCTCTCTGCCGATCGGCAGACGTAGACGTCAAGCAAATTGAGTCTTCTTCTATGGGATCAGCCTGAAGTATTGTTTGTCTACGCCTATTATGCTGAGGGTCAGCTCCAGCGCGTGCTGATTGCTGCATCATTGCTTCATGAGGTCTTTGATTATCCCTCTGAGCTAGCTCATCTCTCTGCCGATCGGCAGACGTGGACGTCAAGCAAATTGAGTCTTCTTCTATGGGATCAGCCTGAAGTATTGTTTGTCTACGCCTATTATGCTGAGGGTCAGCTCCAGCGCGTGCTGATTGCTGCATCATTGCTTCATGAGGTCTTTGATTATCCCTCTGAGCTAGCTCATCTCTCTGCCGATCGGCAGACGTGGACGTCAAGCAAATTGAGTCTTCTTCTATGGGATCAGCCTGAAGTATTGTTTGTCTACGCCTATTATGCTGAGGGTCAGCTCCAGTGCGTGCTGATTGCTGCATCATTGCTTCATGAGGTCTTTGATTATCCCTCTGAGCTAGCTCATCTCTCTGCCGATCGGAAGAAGTGGACGTCAAGCAAATGGAGTCTTCTTCTATGGGATCAGCCTGAAGTATTGTTTGTCTATGCCTGGTGCACTGCGGTGCCACTGCACTAGCTTCCGCCTGTACGGCAACTTCTTCAATAGACTCGGACAAGAGCAGTGTTTGTCGACGCCTTGTGTACTGCTGTACCAAGTCAGGACCTGCATTCCTTGACTGCACGTAATCCGTTTCAATGAGCTCAGACATGTGCATTGTCTGTCGCATCCTGTTCTGCTGCACATCCTTAGGAAGTGCAGTTGGCACACGAAATGAATCCTCTTCAATTGCTTTGGGTAAATGTATAGATTGTCTACGTCTGCTTAAATCCTTTGCTAGAGCAGACGTTGCCTGTGAGTCCTTTTGTGGCTTTACGACATCCTCCTCGATTGGCTCAGCCATGTGCATCGTTTGCCTCTGCTTATGCGATGGAGGTTTCGCTGAGGCAGCATCACCATCTTTCTTCGAACAGAACGAATCTTCTTCCATAAAATCAACATTATATAATGTTTGCTGGCGATTGTTGGGAGGCTGCAGTTCCCGATGTGGGATTGTAAGGTCTTCATCCATTGCTTCCGGCAAATGCAATGTTTGTCTGCGCACTTTGAATTCTTTTCTAGGAGCTGAAAACTCCGAACTTGGCTTTGACATATCCTCTTCAATGGGTTCAGCCATGAGCAATGTTGGCCTTGCCTTGCGCTGCTGAGCTGGCTGTTCCTTCACCACAGCTACGCTTTGGTAGGGTCTCAAGAAATCATCTTGTTCCATGGGCTCAAAGTGTTGCATGGTTTGCTTGTGCTTCGCGCTTTCCAGAGCTGCTGCAACCGCCGCCTCGCGTTTCTCCAGTTCATCCAATTCCATGGCTGTGTTGTCGTACGTGGTTTCACGTCGTGACGAGCACTTGGAGCTATTCCGCGACTGTGTCTCATCGCCCATTTTGGCATTGACCAAAAAATTTGTATTGTCCAGCATAAGTTCGTCTGCCTGTGAGAAGCGATAGTTGCGCTTTGCATTCAGAGAGCTCTTCACAGCTTTGACGGGCTGATCTGCAGAGTCTGCTGGGGCCGCCGCTTTTGTTTCGGACTTTTGTGGAGCGACGGGCGACACCATCATGCTCTCATTGAAGTTGAGCGTGCCGCGTGGCCTAATCGTTTCTTTAAGTGGCAGTTCCTCATTCATAGGCTGCTGCTCCAGGCCATGCCAGAAACGTTGATTCGCCTTGCGATCAGTATTCGGAGTTCTTGGACCATTGGGAAACAGCTGAATGCGCCCGGAGTTCAATGCATCGTTCAATTCACGGAAATTCAGCTTCTTGCTAATGCCGTTCTCTGAAATGATGTCCAAGGGGATAAGAGGCGATGACAGCGTTGAATCGTCTGGCAAATAGTTCATATAATCCTTTTCTGCCATATCCTGCGAAACGTTTTCTTCAGTTTGCTTAGGCGCATCCTCAAACATTTCTGCAGGTTCTGAAATATAAGAGAATTAATATTACTCTAGATTTCTATATAATTGTAGTTACCAATATCACTAAAGTCACACGTTATATCTTTGTTCTCGAATACCACGGTCTTTTGCACGACTTCAGTTGGCTTCTCAGCTGCAACACTCATGTCCTTGGGCATTAAAATACTTTTCGGTACGTTGACTTTCTCGGCAGGCTTTGACTCCAGCTGAAACAGACCAAAAACCAGTCAAAATACACATATGCAATATCAAGTCAAAGTACATTTCCTTTACATTATTTTAAGGTTCTTAATTTCAGTTTAACTCTCATTTATCACCAGTTTTAACTCACCCCAGCATAGGCTAACGTTTCTGGCATAAGATCCATAGTCTTCTCAAAAACTGGCATTTTGTATACACTATTTTCTCTCAGCTTCTCACGTTCTACATCGATCAAAGATAAACTGTCACTGACCGTTTGCTCTAATCCGGGCGGAGACTCAATGCGTCTTCGATTACGGTTTATTTCATCGGGCAGCAGCGTCACATTGATGCTCGTCTGTAATTTGAACGTGAAGTCGCTGAAGCGCGAATTCTGCTCCAGCACTGATGCGCCGTTGATGGCTGTCATTAGGCTATCGGGCAATGCGTTTTCCTTGTCCATCTCATTGGCCACATAGATATGAGCTGTACTTTGCAATACAGACGCTGCGACTGTGCCGTGAGATTGGCCGGAGCTGTCCTCGCCATTGGTGTGATCCGAGATCTCATACGAGTTGTCATAGTCTCGCGGTTTCTCAGTTGTATCAAATTCTCTGTAAGTGCAAAGGAATTCCATTAGTTGAATAATTTATTATTATTATGTATGATACGTACCGTATAAACTTTTTGCCGCTGAAACTGATGCGACGCTTTGTCCGTACATGATCAGGCTCTTCATCTGGCAGCTTCGACCCTTTTTTAAGCTAACAGAATAGATATAATATATACATTATGTTTATTAGTTTTGATATTTTACTCACCGAACTTCGGGCTTTTTTATTATTCATTTTGTTTTGCTGGATAAATACTACTGTTCTTGTAATTTAAAATAGGGACGCCATAATATATGCGGCTGCCAACTTGTTTAATTATTTGTCACTTTTCCCATAGATTGTTAAGATTTGTTATCGATAGAGCGATTAAATATTTTGGCTGTTATTTTTAAATGAAATAAACACATGTTGGTTGCTGAATATAAATCAATAATTTATTGTAATTAAATAAATATTAATTCTTTGCTAATATTCTCTACAATTTTTCGTTTAAAAATGTAGCAGCAACTCAGCAATTTTGAATTCTGCTGATTTGAGCCATTCGATTGGTAATATATAATATAATAAATAATACATATAATTAATCATTGATTAGTTCAATTTCCATTCTGTACTGATAATAATAAACTTTTTCTTAACGAATCATTTAAGAATATCAAATATCTTGGTATTAAACAGCTGGCCAGTATTTATCGTTATCGATTACATTTGCATAATATAATTAACCTATCGTAGATACAACGATTCGATAATAGACAACTCAACACTACCGCCAAGCACATTTTTCCGTGCTATATCTACTTAAGTCTATCCAAAATTGGATCGTGAAATGTACGAGCTGAAAACCTTGTTGCCACAATTTGATATCAAACTGCCTACCTGTATGTACGAATTAAGGAATGTCAGCCTCTCCGCTGGCGCTGCGCCATGCCCTGAAGTAAGTGTGTTGTCGCCAGGTGCCGTGGCCAAAATTAGAGATGAGCATTGTTGTGAACAGTGATTTGCTTCCAAATTGATTATCCAAATTAAAAGTTCACTTGAAAAGCTATGTGAAAACTTAAAACCCCATTTAATTTCCATTCAATCCATGATATCGAAAAGGCCCATCAAATTCAATGCAATGGCGCGGCGAAGAGTGAAAGCAACAATTCAAAATCGGTCACCTGTGCACTTGATTTGGACATTTTAGGCAGACAAATACAACATTTGCTAAAGGTTAACAAAAACATATATACTAAATATAAAATTTTAAATCTATTTATAAACATAACTAACAAGCGAAAATGCATAACACGCACCGTGCTTTTAAGTTTATGTGTTCACCTTAGAAATGGGCGCATGATATTTCGTCTTGTTTTCTGTTTAAGTGCGTGTTCCGATTGAAATCGTCCTTAAACTCTGTGTCAAGTGTGGTGATTAAATATATTAATTCGTAAAGCAAAAAAAACCTTCAATTTCATTCATAGAGCTATGCAATCACGATAATCACAACTGTCACGCGCCCATCTCTAGTTTTGTTAGTTTATTAATTGAGTGTCCAGAAATGATGCAATTTGTTTCTCTTTGCAGAACGAAGACACGGCAGCAGTTTTGCAGCGCCAAGAAAAGGTGTTGAAACAACTGGAGGAGCTGAAAGCACAATTGGGCCAAATACGTGAAAGTTTGGGTGTAAAGGTGTGCGGCAAGAGCGTGCAGCACACGACAGCCAGTCATAACGGTGGCCTAAAGGAGGCAAGTTGGGCGAATGAATAACTAAGAGAAGAGATTAATAATTGTTTATCGATAGGTGCCACTGCACGATGTCGTCGTCAACGGACATCCCAACTTCATACCATATGCACTGCTGGCCTTGAAGAACGCTTGGCGGGATTTGTACACGATTGACGTGAAGACATATACACACTCGACTATGGCAGATATTGGCCCAGCAGCGCGCGAGTTTGAGGCGAATCTGGCTAAAGTGGCCGTCAATGAGGCGTTGCCCAAGATCAACGTAACACTAATCTGGAAGAACTGTAAGCATAAAATACTAACAGCTAAACAATATTAATATCACATCATTTATCTGTAGGTGAACACACTGAGATGATCAGCTCGCCCACCATGTATGTGCCCATTTACGGCGAGGTCAACATCATTAGATATTTGGGTCGTGTGGGTCCCACAGAATATCGCTATGAAAACTCGCCGCTCTGCAATGAAATCGATGCTGTGCTAGACATTTGCTATCAGCTGCTGCGGTGCAGCACGCACAAAAGCCAAGTGGCCATGGTTCGACTGCTGGACAAGCGACTAAATCAGCAGCAATATTTTGGCGGCGATCAAATGTCTGTGGCGGACATTGGAGTCCACAGCTCACTGATACGCATGCCGGCCATTACCGACAAGGATCTGACACCAGCGCTTCTGGCATGGCGCAAGCGCGCCAAACTCGTAACTCAAATCTAAAATAATGCAAAAACTGAGAATTAATAAACCGTTGGTAAAAGAATCTGTTTCGAACGAGTCCTACAATCGATCGATAAATTGAGATGCACGATAAGTGATATCAATCGTGATTTGAGTGTCATCTCAATTCGATGAAAAATATATTTATAAAGTTTTCAAAACTAACTTGATATTTATTGCAAATTTGTATGTTGGTAGCAACACAGCTATAAGTAGATGAGATTTGTTTTCCTCCCGCAGTTTAAATTAGAAAAGACCGTTGTTTTTTTTCATCATTTTATTTGGCTTATTTATCTTTGCAATTAATTACACAATGCATTTGAATATTGCAGTTGGTGTTTTGTTTCTGGTTTTTGCACTTACAAATCGCTTAATTGCTACGTTTAATATTTGCTTCATATTGTTGAAATCCGTTGATTGTATATCATGTTGTTTCGTTTGTTAGTTTATCATTTGTTAGGATGTCTCTCGCTTCCCAGGAGGAGGTTAGTTCACGTTAAAAATGTTTGCATCTGTGGCGCCCCCCGATGATCCGTAATCCGTACCATATTCAAGCACATATGGTTGTGTGTAATTGTATATATATTTTTAAATAATAATTAATAGCTAATACATATGTATATTGTATATATATCAGTTTTGAGTGTTATTTAGTTGCTGTAAAAGGAGAATCGCAAGCTCTTGAAACTCTATGAACGGATTCAAAACGTACCTAGCCAGAGGCTAGCTGGGAATTAAAAGCAGGCCAGCTAAGAAGTGATTCACGCTTCAGTTTTACAATTGTACACAAATCGAACGTAAAAAGTAATAATTGTGTTACGAGAAATGATATAAGCCAGGCTCGATCGATTGGCATCTGGGGGGCGTCTTCTAGCAGCTTAACTCGATTTCTTTTTCACACTTAATATTTCATTTAAATGCTACGCAGACGCCTAGGGCAGGAGCAGAGTTGAGTTGACTTGGAGTTGATGGAGCGGGTCTTATCTGCATTATGTCGTCTCGCCCTTACCGCTGTCATCGGCAGACTCGGCGTCATCCGTTGCCGTTGCAGACGCCTTCACTGATTTCGCGGAGAGGCCATTGTTGTTCGTGCACTTTATATTGCCATTATTTTTGCTTATTGCTGCATTATCCTCGTTCCGCTCTTCTTCCTCGTCCTCCTCATCATCCTCGTCGTCCTCGTCATCATCCTCATCAGAGTCTGTGGGCAAATCTTCTGTCTCCAAATCAAAGTCATCATCATAGAAATTCGCATCCAGGCCAGACTCTGTGCTAGGCTTAACCGTGGGCTTAAGGCAATAGTCCTCCAGGGTCATGGGCACCACGATGCCCTCCCGCTTGGCTTCCGCATTGGCAGCCAGTGCCTGCTTGCGTATGATGTTCGGATATTCGTTGTCTTTGCCCTGCATAGCATTGCATATATAGGTATATAATTAGTACGTTATTTAACAGAGATTGAGGTTGATCGTCACTCACCTGGGAGTCCCGCCATCGGCGATACATCACTGAGGCGTCTACGTTAGCCGGCGAGTATGTATTGGGCTCGTTGAGGAGCGAAATGACCGAGAGGAGAATGGTGCGCACATTCTGTGTGGGATTCCAGCGTTCGCAGGGAAGCTCGCCACTTTGGGGATCGTCGACGGGCGGATGCAGTATGGATATGCAAAGATCGCCGTTCTCGTAGACATTCGGATGCCATACCTTGGTGAGGAAGCGTATGGATGGCGGCGAGTACGGATAATCGTGTGGGAATTTCATGTGCGCCTTGAAATAGCCACCTTGATAGAGCGTGTCCGGTGGACCAAAGATGGCCACCTCCCACTCGAACAGATTATCGTCGTTCATTAGCTTGACGCGAAACCCCTCGACTGGCTCCTCCTGCAAGGACTTGTACTCCATGGCCAGGGCGCGCACCGCCGAGCTGCTGGGCGTCGTTGTTGACAGCGTTGTTGTCGTCGTGGAGCTAGCGCCGCCAGCTCCGGCAGCAGCCATCAACGTCGATGACGCATTTTGCGATGTGGAGGCAGCAGTGGTCATTTGTTCACCTACCAATTGAAAAAGTGTTTCTATGCAGCGACTTTTGTTGGTTGGATATATACGTATGTGTGTGCGCGCGTTCGTTTGTGCGTGTGTGTTTGTGAGTGCTTAAATATATATGTATGACTATGTGAATCAAGCGTACAGGGTCAATATCTTATATACGTTGACGCGCACGGGAGGGGAGAACAACAACGACTGCGGACTCAAGGTGAGCAGCGGCACTCACACATATTGAAATTGTTTTTGCAAGTGGAACTTGAAAATTTTGGATAAACGATTGGGACAAATGCGTTGCGTCTCGTTGCCTTGCGTTTGTCGCCTTTTAAATTAACTGTTTTTTGATAGAATGCGAAGAAAATTACGAGTGTTGTTGTTGTTGCTGGTGTTGTTTTGAAGCAGACAACAAAATAATTGAGGCAAACAAAAATAAATTAAATGATTATATGCCAGTGGAGTTGCTAGTTTAATTGCAGCCTACTGTGTTCAATACGTACTTATTTTGGCCAAATAACTTATATTGAATATGCGGCTTATTGATAGATTTGTATTATTGTTATTTCCTTTGCAACAATTTCACTTTACACATATTCGCCATAATTAGAGATTCGATACTATTGGCAGCAATCAGGGTGACATTTTGTTAGTCGATGTCGATACATCGTGTTTAGCGTAGCTCACGAGCGAAGCGATAGTTGAGCATCATATCGATTTCTCGATAGCTGTTAATTTAATAGCAATCGACCGATATGACCAGTACATCCCTAGTTGAAAAAAGCTGCGCATCGCTAGTGTATACACAAGTGCTGGAGCTGCAAGTCGTGTGTGTAGGGACGCGAGAAATTATTTTAAGAGCCACGAAAACTAACCAAATTAATTTAATAAAAAAACAAAGCAACAACCAGCCGCGTCGTTAAACTTATCACTTATCATGTGGATTATATATCCTTCGCTCAATATACTGCAACGCGACGCGCTATCTACGCTTTAACTCTGCAGAGACGGCAACAGTGAAAAAGAAAGAAGTAGCAAAAAGCAAAAAAAAAGTGCATACAGGAGTGGCTGCTGTGCTGAGTGCGCGAGCATAAAAAATTGAAATTGCCAAATCTAAGCAAGCATACACACACACACGCACTCACACACACTCAATCATATAATAAATACATACATAAAACACGGCTCTTAACGAACAAAATAATTACTACGTACGAAGAAAATTCAAACAACGCCCAAAACAAAAAAAGAAAAAATTAACAGATACAAGTACGAGGAGCAGAGTAACAACGACAACAACGAAAGATAAATGCATACAGAGACATCAACAACAAATTATATTACTACTACAATAACAACGCAGTTACATTCCAGTGGAAAGTAAAGGGGAATATCGAGGAACATGTTTTCAGACAGCATAAAACAGCATAAAATTGTGAGCGAGCACATTTTTCTGTGAAACCCGAACGCCCGAAAGAAAAGTGTTGCCCACACACACACATACATACATAATTTAATATACATACGCGCGTACGCACACACAAACACAAACCGACGCTCACACACACACACACACACAATGTCCAGCTGGGCTGAACGCGTGCATCGACGCGCTGCTGACTTGGGCAACGTTGTCACATCCTGTGGCCATCCAGCGACCGCTCCTGCCTATCCCTACCGGCTGGAGAAGGTGAAGTTCGGCGTGCCCCTGGAGGAGGTGTGCAAGCACAACAACAACATTCCAGGGCCTCTGCTTGTATTGATATTGAAACTGAACAAGGAGTCGCCCAATCGCCGTGATGTTTTCCGTGCGCCCGGTCACCAGGGCGCCATGAAGAAGCTCATCCACTTCCTGCAGGCGGGCCGACTCGTCAACGTTGATAATTACTCGGTGTTCACCATTGCCAGCGTACTCAAGAAGTTCCTCCGCAAGATACCGAACGGCATCTTTGGACGCAGTGGCGAGATGGAGCTCTTTGCCATTAACGAACTGCAAAACGAAGCCGAGCAAACGGACCGTTTACACAGGTGAGTTGACAACTTTGTATATACACACACACACACACACATTGATACAAACTTATGTATTGAATATAGTTATGTGTTAACGGCGACGTGACACGACCTGCTCACGACTTCGAGCCATTTTAAAATCTTATAAATCGAGTTAAGCTACAGTTACAGTTATAATTTACATATATGCGTAGAGTCGTTTTAAAATCTTATAAATTGACTTAAGCTACAGTTACAGGTATAATTTACATATATGCGTAGAGTCATATATACATATGTATGTATATCGTATATCGTGCTGACACGCGCTCATCTCTAACAGCAGCATTGATGTACCCATCTTGTGTCTGTGTGTATGTATGTATTGTAACTAGCTTGCGGTAAACTTGCTGAACCGGATCTAGATTTGGTTGCAGCTCAAGAATCTTCAATACATACACATACACATACAGATATAAATACACACGTACATATACTTACACATATGCTGGCAGATGTTGGGTGGGAGTGCGAGCGGGTGAAGACGTCTGCGAATTTAGTTGAAATTAAGTGAAAAGCGCGTTGACTATGTTTTGCTATCCGCTGCGTTTCACGCCCGTTTGAGTTGGCACTTGTTGACACATTTGCCAGATTTTCACCAATTTTCACTTGAGCGCTAAGCGCAGGCGACAAAAATTGCTAGTGGCAAGTGGTGGGGGGAGTAAGGGGAGTAATCCTCTAGGCCTAGTCGTAAGTACTTAGTTTGCAGCTGTAAATTGAAATGTTTTGTTTGCTCGTTTGCTTTGCGTTGATTCGCATTGCTTTGCGTTTGCGTTTGCCTTTGCTTTGTTGTTGCAATCGATTTCTAACCGAACTGAATTAGAGCATAAAGCGTGGGCCAACCGACAGACAGACAAACAGACAGGCCCACGCATGCTCAATTAAAATAAAACAACAAAAATATTGCAGTTTTGTAATTTACAATTGCTTCTGTTATATTTTTTTTATTGCTTTTTTGCAATTGCAATCGCAGTTTGCATTGTGGGTGAAGTTTTTAGAGAGGAGCAGAGCGAAGTGGAGTATATAGAGAGGAGATAGAGAGAAGTGAAGTGAGCGGCGGCACTGGCAATTAAGCATTAACAATCGCAATCGATATTATCTTTCGTTTTTTTTTATCGGAGCTGCAGTGAGTGGCCTTGCCAACTTAATGCTCTTTGAATTGGCATTTGACAGCTGTTTGATTGCAAACGCTTTATTTGTGTCTATTCGGATTTGGTTTTTGTTAATACACTCTGCCACTTTGATATATGAGGATGAATGGATAAATTGGTGTTGGATGCGGCAACTGCGTCAGCAGCAGCAGCATCAGCGGCGGCGGCAGCGCTGTTACATTAATGCTAATGTGCGTGTAAACAAATAACGTCAGCAATAAAACATAAATTTAAAATTCGGATATCGGCGGTACATGCGTACAAATCGACCGCCAAATAATTTTTCCATATCAGCCAGCTCGGGCAAACGTAAATTTCAATTTGGTTACTGTAAACTTTGCGTTCGTGGCCAGCATACAATTATATACACATTTATTGTTGTAATTGTTTATGTGTAGCCGCCGCTGCTGTTGCTGTTACCTTTCTTTTGTTTATTTACATTTTAGGGCAGGCGCAGGCCGCCGCCAAACCAACAAGAGCAACAGCAAAAAAATATCTACAAACAGGCACACACACACATGAGCATTAAGCAATCGCAATCAGATTCGTTGCCGAATCAAACCAATGCGCGAAAATAGCGACTCTGCCACTGAAAACTTTTATAAATAGATACACACACACTTGCAGAGAGAGTGTAGAGGCGCGTTTGAGACTTTGTATCAATTAACGTAAACGTAAAACGTAAGAGCAACAGCCCAACAGGTCCCCCACAAAACTATTGGCACTCAATTCAATCAGTTGGCACATCATTTTGTTGCCGTTGTTGTTGTTAGTGTTGTTTTTGTTGTGGTTGTTGTTGTTGTGGTTGTTGTTGTTGCTGGTGCTGCTAAGTGTTATTATTATTGCAGCAGACGGTCGACGTCATTGTTGCACGTTTTTGCAATATACTAGAATATAAACCTAAACAATACCTATGCATGCATGTATGTGCATCTCCATGTGCGTGTGTTGCTGCTAAAGACTTTTATTTGTAAAATTACCTGTTGGAGAACAACAACAACAAACATACAAACAAGACGCTGACGTCGTTGGTATCTAAAAAAAAGTTTGACTGCAGTCAGGTGTGTGTGTGTTGTTTGTGTGTGTATGTATGAATGAGCCAACCCAAGCCCGCTGCTTGCCTGTGCCTGTCGTACTCTATCCATCTCTCTCTTTCTAACTTGCGGCTCTGTCAATTGTTGCTGCTGTTTCCTGTTAGCTTCAACTTGTTGCCTAGCCAAAGCTTTTTTTTGGTCTTCGTTTTGAAGCTTTTGCGAACGCCTGTTGCGCTCACACGCCTGTTCAAGGCAAAGCTTAAGAACTTCACGTCGAAGTGTGAAGCTTAAAAACTCTCATAAACATAAAATTGTTTTTTCTGAAACTAATAAAAATAATTATAATTAATTATGGGCTAATTTTAATTATTTAAACTGTAGTTTAAAGTGTTTGCTCAATAAAATCCAATTCTAATTTCTGTCTATTGTCTAGGGTATTATGCTTTGTGTCGCTGAATAGATTTATTTTTAAATGATTTTTTTTTTGGTTTCGACCTTTTCATGTGCCAGCTGCCTGTCATATCATGGACGCTGGCAAAGCTAATAGGATATTTGCACAATTGCTGGCTGTCCGACTGCCTGCCTGAATGTTGACAATAGTTAGAGGCACAAACCTTCTGTTGGCGAATATCAATAAGTGCAAAAAGAATGCAGAAATTGCCCGCTTTTGTTGGGCTAGACAGGCGAAATGGCAACTGAGCAGAGACGACTGTCTGAGAGAGAAGAAAAAGAAGGGACTGGGACTGAGACAGAGACGGAGACAGGGAAACAGTTTATAACAAAAGCCGCATTGTCCAATGCATTAACAAGAGACGACGTGGACGTCTGTCTGTTTGGGTCTATTGCAATATCGACTGATGTTCACTTCCTGATTATTACATTATGTAGTCAGTCACGGACGGCACAGAATTGTTTTGTTTTGTTTTGTTCGCCTCTCTTGACTGTGTGCTAAAGTCGTCACAGTTGTTGTCTTAAAGGGCTTCGCCAATCGCAAAAGCAAATATAAAACAAAAATAAATAATACTATATATAAATGTATACATATATAAAAAAAAAACTGCTACCTCAGAGTTTCCATTTGGCCACGCTGCATAAATAAACTTAAACTGCCGCCAGAGTCAGTCAGTCAGTCAGTCAGTCGCACAGTATAAACAACATACAATGCCCAATGCCCAAACAAAACCAATAAAAGTCAAATAAGCGAGTGCACAATATAAATATACATTCATATATAACGCATATAAACAGCGATCCCCAGTTCCTCAGTACATACAGTCCAGTAAAATGTGCGTCAGTAGAGGAGCTCATCGAGTGCGTCGAGCGTCTGCTGGCCCTGTTGCCAGCTTCTCTTATTCATTTACATTTTCATCATATTCATATTGATATTCATATTCTGTCGCTCTATCTGTCCCCATTTACCCTCTCTCTCTCTCTCTCTCTCTCTCTGGCTGGGCTGGGCTGGGCTGGGCCTGTCTGGTCTGACTTTTCCAGTGATTGCCCTGAACGCTGATCTTTTCGGCGCGGTCATAACCAAACCATATGCCGGACAAACACTGTCCAACAACAGCGACATTAATCTTTGGACTGTATAAAAAAAGAACTGTGTTGATCGCATTAAATGAGCAAAAAAGAAAAATAGTTAGTGCAACTGATGTCATATATCATTTTAAAATATATATACATATGTATCTTATACTTATACTAATCACATTAAATCTGTGAATGTGGTTAGTAGTAAGGGGTAGATTGGTAGAGGTTGATATAATATATAGTAAAGGATCATATAGTAGAAAATGATATAGTAGAAGATGATATATGCAGGTTGATATATAGAAGATGATCTATAGAGGATATATGGAGAATATATAGACGATATAGTAGAGAATGATATAGTAGAGGTTGATATATAGAGAATGATCTATAGGATTGATGATATATAAAGTATGGTATGCAGAGGAAGATATGTACATGGAGGATGATATATAAAGAAAGATCTATAGAATATATGTGGAGAATGATCTATAGAGCACATTGATCTATAGAATATATATAGAGAATGATAAATATATGATAAATAGAGGATGTAATATATATGATATATAGAAGATATATGAATATATGTATGATGTATGTCATATATACCCAGATGATAGCCTCTATATATCACTCTCTATATCATCCTTTACTTATCTACCCTCTACTAATATACTCTACATATATTATTAACAGTTCATTCCATCTTAATTAATACTTATTACACTGTTTGACTTAATTAATTGCAAACTGAGAATCGCAGAGTAGAGCGCAAGTCAAGAGTAAACGGTATCCGTCTGGCAAGTACGCTCCACTTTGCCATGCTCATTTGTGTCTTATGCCTGGGCCATGCCAGTATCTTGGTTTCTGCACTTGTATATCTACACACATATAAGATACACTTATACGTATGTCTATGTATATCTTATGCATATATATGAGTAAATTTATATGTTGAAACCGCTTCATATTTTTTTCTTATTTTTTTGCGTGCGTTGCGTTTGCCGTTTTACTTGGCTCATTATTATGACGTATTGTATTTTTTCATTCGATTTTTTTTTTGTAATAAAGCAAATTCTGCTGCCGCTGCTGTTGCGGTTCGCGTTTCGCATCTGTTTGAATCTCTCGCTTTTTTTTGTTGCTAAATTAACAAAGGCTTTTGGGCGTGGAGCCGCGATGAGACGCAATCGAAGCTGCGGCAACGATGAGTAGTGATGCAGCTGCAGCTGATGGGGATTCTAAATACTTGAGAAAAACCCTTTAGGTATAGTGACTGACCAACTTCGCTATCCTTTGTTCTCTCGAATATGTTTTAACTGTGACTCAAGTCGTTCCTCTGTACTGTACTTAGATATATAACAATAGCATCGCCCCCACTGACTCACAATTTGACTAATCAATCTGCGTTGGGATCTAGTGTAAAAATATAGCTTTAATAAGAATTATGTTTCGATTTCTTATTATGGATATATGCATAAATAAAACTGTGATAAAGCTTGGCTGCTTCCGAGTTCAGCAGCTCCAGTACTTTAACTCGGCTCTCAACGCCCCACCCTGCGGCTCGTTTATGGGCCTTATCAGCCGGTAGAGCTGGAATCTGAAATCGTTCAAGTGGCACAAGAGTTGTGGGAATATCAAAACTGGTTTCTCTGTAGGGCACAAATACGTAACAATGCATATATTATATATATATATATTTTCTCTCTTTCTCTCTCTGATAAATACAAAAGAAATTAAAAGAAAAAGAAAGAAATAAAACAGTTACAACAACATTAAAAATAAAAGGCAAATCAAATGCGCGGCACTTGAAAAGGCAGACGAGTGCGAGAAAAATAAAAACATTGTATTCGACTGCGGCTGCGACTGCGGCTACGGCTACGGCTGACATATTTCTTTTTTATGAATGAAAAAATACAATCATAATAATAAATGATTCATCTATATAATGTGACGCAGCGTTGGCCTTAACAGTAGCACTTACATACACACACGCACGCACGCGCACACACATTCGTATGTGTTAAACATTCGAAAAACTATTTAGCATCCAATTCACAGAAATGCCTTTAAGTATAGCCGGTTTCTTAAGCATTATGTAAATATCAACGCCGTCTGGCAACACGGCGCATGCGTAACGCGTCTCGATCGACGGATTATGTAAGGAGGCAGCTGTGTCTGTATGCGCCCAAAATGCGGGTCTCTAATGTATCCCATTAATAATATCAAAAATAAAATCATGTGTAGAAACAATAAAAACTTGCTTTGGATGTGTTAGAGAGAACTCGACTAGGAAATGCCCTTAAGAAAATGAGAGTTTGTTTCGAAGAGAAGTGTAGAGTTCACTTTTCTATGCGATTTTCATATTTCGAGCGCAACTAAAAATATCCTGAAGAAAAGGAATGAAAGTGAACCGCCTTACTATGCCAATTTCCTCTACTCTACTCTACTCTAGACAAAAGAAAACATTGAATTGGAAGCGAAGTGTAGAGTTTGCCTTTCTGTGCGCTTCTCATATTTGAAAGACATCAAAACCATTTTTGACCGAACAGGCATAGAAAATGCCTTAAAGAAAAGGAATGTTTGATTGGAGTTGGCCTCTCTATGCGATTTTCATATTTAAGACAATCAATCAAACCGCTGTAAGACAACTTAACGAGAAAATGCCTTAATGAAAATGAAAGTCTGTTTGGTATCGAGCTTTAAAATCGCTGTTCGATTATAGCTATCAAAGAGATATTTGACTTTCAGTTTAATTGAATCGAATACTTTGTTGACATAGTCACGTGTAATAGTCACTTCTGTTTCTCTGAAACTATCATATATTTTAAGCTTAAAACTTGTATTTAAATAGTTTCAAATAATTGGAACAGCTGTTCCAAGAAACACTCTCTAGCTGGCAAGGAGGTCTTAGTATAGCCATTTAGTTGCAGTTTAACTATTTTTGCATTTACTTTCAAGCATTTCGCGTCATCAATTCAAATATGTTGAAACAGCTTTGGAATATTTCATGAATACCTTTCGGCTAGATTAATCTCAGCCCAAAATTTATATAAATAGCAAAAAAGTACAAATATTTTTGAATAATCAAATCAAAGAGGGCATTAATCATCCCTTGGGGTTTGCGTACGATACCCCGAAAAAGCATAAATAAATACAAAAAAAAAAAACTAAATAATTAAATAAAAGTGTCGCTGGGGGCTTATCGCGCGTCGATAGCAAACGACAACGTAAACACTTGTTTCGTTAAGCAATCGTTCAATTGTATTATTTGTTGTTGTTTTTCCTAACGGAATTCCTCGTAATTAATGCAATTAGTAAACAATTTGTACGCATTCCGTTTATGAGTGTCGTCGAACAGCATAAAAGTAATAAACAAAAGCCAAGCCAGCCAATCGTCCGATATGTTGTTGTACTAATAGATAACTTATCTACCACATATATTTAGTTTAGATTGCTTTGATTTGATGGGTTCGAGTTCGAGGCATCCCACTGAGTCCTCCACATGAAGAAGTTAAAAAAAAGAATGGAGCTTACCGCACTCTTCGATAAGATTGGCCATATAGAATATATATATGGGTGTGTGTGTATTTATGGTATTACAGCGGCGGCACGTTTTCATTTTTTAATTTATATATATATATATTTTTTTTTGGGTCTTGTTTGCTGCACCTCGGGTCGTTGATATCGTTGGGGGCCAGAGCTAAAAAGTTCAAGCCATAGGCTAGGCGGCCATTGCTCGGGTTGGCGCTGTTTTCTGCTCGTTGTTTGCTTTATTTTTTTGTGCTATGAGGAAACAGGTGAATGCGCGCTGATAGTTTAAAGATGAAGTAACTTTATAAAGCCTTGACCCATGTGATATGATATGGGCACAATCTTTATCACTATTGCCCCAGCCAGCAAAAAAGAAAATCTGTAAAATCTGCTAAGCGAGAGAGCAGCCTGCACTCGAAGATAAATATACCAAGAGATTGGGTTCGCTGTGGAATTTATCATCGTATACGGTACGGAATTTGCTTAGTCTGCCGTAAATTGTTTAGAAATGCTATAGAAATAAGAAGCCAAACAAATAATCGGCTGAACTGAGAGACTTGTGCAAAGTCATGATTTCTCTTTCTATATTTCGATCTATTTTTTTTGTATAATTGGAACTGCATTTTTTACAGGCGGGCCTATTATTGTGCCTTATCAATGCATTTAACACCTTTGGAGTGTTATATTTTGTGTTGTTGTCTGCTGTCTGTTGGCTGTTGTCTTAGTGTTCCCTTTTCTTTCAGTCCGTTTGTTTGCTGCTCATTGTATGCCAATTCACACCGGCAGCTTAATAGACGATGGCGGCCCCTAGAGCTTACTAAGGAGTATATACCGCCATGTATTATAGTATAATTCATTGTCAAGCGGCGCTGACTATGTGTTTGTATCTTCGAGTTTTCACTTTTTTATGGGAGCTGCTGGTGCTGCAGATGCGAAGAGCAAAGAGCATTAATTGATTGGATAGCTGTGATAGTTGCTTAGTTCGCTTCGCTGGTCGCCAGTTGTGTAACGAGCACGATAGACAGAAAATGAGAGAGACAGAAATAAGAGCGAGACAGAGAGAGAGAGAGAGAGGGAGACTAAGAGAGAGACAGACCAGTTTGGTAGTTTGTTTGTCAGGTTTTCCAAGCCGCGCGCATGCCAAAATGAAAGTGTGAACAATTCAAGCAGCTGAATCTTAGTCTTCCTCTATCTACCCTCTGCTGGCGCCCGCATACCGCCGCCGCCTGCTGCACCCACCTGGATGGCTTTCTTTGATGGCCCTGGCCAGACAATGAGTCAGTGCACTGTGCAATAAAAACATGAGTAACAATTGCCGCCCCGCTACTGCCACCTAGATTTGTATAGATAAGACGATCTTTACACGGCTTCTGACTTGACATTTACGTACGCCTTATTCATTGTGCTCATTTCCTCTTTGCTTTCGTTCTTCTTTGCAGATTGTTTGCATCACTGCCCAAATATACGCAACATCTATTAGTTTTACTCTTTGGCACATTCCGCGTTATCGCCAGCAATGCGGCCCACGCATCCACGGGCATGACCAGCGAAGCCCTCGGCGTATCCGTTGCGCCCAGCTTCTTTCAATCCTGCGTCAGCGATGGCAAAACCGCACGCATGGAGGATGTGCTCAAGTTTAAGGTGAGCTATCTATATAGATTATATTGCTTCTATTGGATACTAAGACTTCTCCTTACAGGTGGCCACTAAGATCATGCAACACATAATCGATAAGTTTGCCACACACGATATCTTTGGGCGCGACAACTATGAATACTACGCCCGAGTCACGGGACGCATACTCAAGGTTCAGGACGAATGGATCTGCAGCTTCCAATATCCGCCGCCACCACGCGGCAAATTGGCACAACAGAAATATGCATGTAAGTGGTGGAATGTGGGAGATACGATTGGGGTTTGCATATGTAGCTAGAAGTGGTACCAGTTAAGATTGTAAGTTTGCATGCGTCAGAGCTTATAAACCATATTTGATATTGTAAACTAAAGTCTGGTGAATACCATATACAAATACAATGTGTATATAATTATATATTTATGAATTATAATATATATGGATTGTTTGCCCCATATATAAGCAGTTAAACCTGTTTCTGAGTCGCAATTCGATATAGAATTTATATAGTATCAAAAGCACCCACAATAACTAAATATATATTATTGAGGCATATAGATTTTCATTGCATAAGAATTTTATAATTATAACAAAAGTTTTTGTGGTTTTATCAAATATAACAATACATATTTAAATCTAATAGAGAAATATACATTACTAATATATATTTGTATGCATATATAGTATCAAAAGAACCCACAATATATATCCGATTTTCATTAAATAAGTATTTGATTAATTTAACAAATGTTTTAGTGGTTTTATAATATATAACAAGTAAGAAAACTCTAGTCGAGACCGCTCGACTAGGGTATACCCTGAACCCTGCGAAGATCCGCTATTCCAAGCATTCTTCATTTCTTTTATATACACATGCATATGTATTCATTACAAGCAAAACATACACACACACATACACAGGCGCACGCATACACAAGCGCAAGTCGTTGCGTCAGCTGTTCTTTGGCTGCTGTTTGCATGGCAATGTTATGGGAAATTAAATGTTTAATAACTTTTTTTCTAGACCAACGATTTTGATCAAACTTGTTGGGCGTGAGCATGTCATCCATATGTATGTATGTGCCAAAGCACAAGTCTCTAGTATTTGATATACGGGAGTTACAAATTTGAGGCGAAGGGGGCGTGGCACCCAAAATTTAACAAAAACCGAAATTGCGTAAGGCTTACATAACACTAAATGCAAAATTTGAGGACTCTAGCTAGAAAGATGATTTAGATAGAATTTTATAGCTTAATTTAGATTTTCGTTTTTAATCGATAACAATAAAACGATAAAAGTTATCGAATTTCTGAAACAAACTCGATCTTTTCGTGCTATACAGGAACCTACATAAAAAATTTCAAGTCTCTAGCTCTTGTAGGTTCTGAGAACGACGCGTTCATACATACGGACAGACGGACAGACGGACGGACAGACGGACATGGCTATATCAACTCGGCTTGTCATCCTGATCAAGAATATATATACTTTATGGGGTCTGCCACGCCTCCTTCTGCCTGTTACATACATTTCAACAAAAACATTATACCCTGATTTCCCATTTTCAATGGGTTCAAGGTATAACAAGTAAGAAAACTCTAGTCGAGACCGCTCGACTAGGGTATACCCTGAACCCTGCGAAGAACCGCTATTCCAAGCATTCTTAATTTCTTTTATATACACATGCATATATACGTTCATTACAAGCAAAACATACACACACACATACACAGGCGCACTCATACACAAGCGCAAGTCGTTGCGTCAGCTGTTCTTTGGCTGCTTGGCATGGCAATGCTATGGGAAATTAAATGTTTAATAACTTTTTTTCTGGACCAACGATTTTGATCAAACTTGTTGGGCGTAATCATGTCATCCATATGTATGTATGTGCCAAAGCACAAGTCTCTAGTATTTGAAATACGGGACTTACAAATTTGAGGCGAAGGGGGCGTGGCACCCAAAATTTAACAAAAACCGAAATTGCGTAAGGCTTACATAACACTAAATGCAAAATTTGAAGACTCTAGCTAGAAAGATGATTTAGATAAAATTTTATAGCTCAATTTAGATTTTCGTTTTTAATCGATAACAATAAAACGATAACAGTTATCGAATTTCTGAAACAAACTCGATCTTTTCGTGATATACAGGAACCTACATAAAAAATTTCAAGTCTCTAGCTCTTGTAGGTTCTGAGAACGACGCGTTCATACATACGGACAGACGGACAGACGGACGGACAGACGGACAGACGGACATGGCTATATCAACTCGGCTTGTCATCCTGATCAAGAATATATATACTTTATGGGGTCTGCCACGCCTCCTTCTGCCTGTTACATACATTTCAACAATGATTTCCCATTTTCAATGGGCTCAGGGTATAAAAATGTATATTCAGAGATATATAAATATAAGACTGAACTATACATTACTAATCTCTAAATATACATATTTAATATATATATATATATATATGTATAGTAACAAACATACTCACAATAATTAAATTTGCATTAACGCATAAAGATTTTTATTTTATAATTATGTCAAAGGTTATTGTGGTTTTATAAAATATATTTAAAATTTAATGTACATCTATCAAACTATTCATTACTAATAACTTTTCCTTTTGTTTCTTGCAGTACAACATTCTCTGGAGGCCGAAAAGACTTGGTTGCAGTGCCAATGCGAGCGTTGGGGCTTACGTGAGTACCATTGCTATCTCGATTTGTCCTATCTGCCTATCTATAAACCGTATTTGGGGTTAGCTGTATGCTTAGCTCTTAAGTCCATTGCTTGGGCAACTTGCTTTTGGGTTTCTTTGCTTTGGGCTTAACACAAATTCTTCACACTCTCAAGTACTTGCTTTTCCTCTCTCTCTCTCTCTCGCTGTCTCTCTCCTCTTTCTCTATCTATCTATTTCACTAACTTTGCACTCTGCTTTGACTCACATTCGCCTGTGTAAATATTTAATGTCTCTTTCATTGCTCATACGAAACCTTTCAACTATAAATTACTCTTAAAATCGAAACGTGTTGCATGCAGTGGCCCAGGAGGAATCTCGCTCGACGCCCGCACTGCTGACCAGCTCCAGCTCGGCGCTGGAGAACAGCGTGCTATCGCTGGGCGTGTCGCCGGAGCACTCGTTCATCGAGAGCTGTGCTCGTCTCTCCGTCTCGCTGGAGGGACCCGGCATCTTTGCCATGACCAGCTCCCCGCTGCCGGCCAAGCGCAATGGCAACGGCAATGGCAATGGCAACGGCACCGACTATGACTACGATGATTATGTGGACGATGATGAGGATAACGATGAGCTGGCCCATGACTTTGCCGCCGATTTGGAGCTGAGCAGCATTGCTCCGGCCATGCCAGCACATCTGCAGCAGCAGCAACAGCTGCGCGGCTTGCAGCAATTCAAGCAGCGGCACCAGCAGCTGATGGGCACAACGAACAACTCACAGGACGACGACGACGACGAGGAGGATGATGAGGACGACGAGCTGACCACCGTGAAGCGTCGCTATCGTCAGAACAAAAAAAAGCCCTTGCCCAGCGGCCACCATCAGCGACGCCTGCGCACCGGCACCAAGAGCCTCGATGGCAGCAGTGATCGTCGTGGCAGCAACGCGGCCTCAACTGGAGCCATTGCTGCGGCCACAGCAACGACGAGTGCGGCACTGGCTACTGGCCACAGCAATGGCGGCAAGCTGAAGCAACAGCAGAGGACCTGCAGTCGCTGCAATCGTGGCATACGCCACAGCAGCTCGTGCAGCTCGAATTCTGGCGGAGCCGCTGGCTCCAATGGCGGCGGTGGGGGCATCGTCGGCTCTGGCGGCAACAACGGTGCCAACTCTGGCGGCATGACCATGGAGGAGCTGCGCGCCGTCAATCGCTATGCGGAGAGCACCAAGAGCCTCTCATATTTGCCACAGGTGAGGGACAAGTTCTGGCCTGGTTCTAGAATATCCGTCTGAAAGGGCAAACAAATCTCCCACCCCAAAAAAGAAAGAAAATATAATCCCTAATCCAATAAACCTTCCCCATAGCCATTAGCAAAGCTGCTCGAATTTTAAGTTCTGTATTCTATTTGCAGGTTTGAGCAAGCAAACTGCAAAAGATATTCCGAATTAATTGATAGTCGATAAGTTTTTCTTGATTTGATGAATTTTTTTTAACTTTTGATTTGTATTATTATTTTTACTTTCCTTATTTTGATTTTCTCTGTAACATTATTATTATTATTATTTACGCTGTTTATTTGTTTATTTTCCAATTGATTGCCAATTTTGTTCAATTATATATATTTTTTGTTTAAAGTTTTTAATTTTATGAAATAACCTTTGGACGGCTGCCCCCCAATGCCCCCACGCTATGAACTTCTTCCACTCTCACCTTTCTTACTCAAATTGTTTTTTAACCAAACAAAAACAAAACCAAAACAAAAAAGTTTTTAAATTAATTTCTCTAAATTTGTTTAACGTTTGCGCCTTTCTCTCTCTAGTTTTGTATTTTATTCTATGCTCTATATACTACTTACTATATATATATATCTTACTAAAGCTGCGCCTGCAACAACAACAACAAAAACAACAACTACCACTTACAGACTCACAAATACACACATACAAACTGCTATATATATGAATAATATATAGAAAACAATTTATTTTTACATTTAAGCATATTTTTAAGCAACTCTGGTACTAAAAGCTCAGAATAAAACTCGAAAAAAGTACAACAACTACACACAAACACACAAAAAATGAAGAAGTGCAGACAACAACAACAACAACAAGAACAACATCATCTGTATTTTGTTCATTTTTTGTCGTTTATATTTAAATCATTCATAATTTTATTTATTTTATGTGTTCCAAACTTTCAAAGTGAAAATTGAGAAAATAAAAATTTCATTAAAATGATTATTTAATAAAATAAATAAAAATTAAATAAAAAATCTTTTTTAAAAAATCTTTATATGCAAAAAGAAAATTTAACAGAAATTTTGAAATTTTGTTAAATTAATTTAAAATCTTATTTGCAGTTAATAAAAAATAAAAATGAAATTTCTTAAGCCAAATCTTTATTATTTAAATTAATGAATTAAATTTTAGTTCAGCCACTGTACATATTTATTTATAAGTTAATGAGCAACAAATTATGTTTTTTATCATTGTTTCCGAATTTGTTCAGAGAATTAAACATAGTTTACCATATCTTATCATATTAATATAATTACTTTTTTATGTTGACGCCAAAAACTAAAATACAAAACACAAAAAACTGCTGCACAAACAACGAATTTGTTTCTTAGTTATCTAGTTAATAGCTTAAGTCATGTTTAAGCCACGCAATTGTTGAATTTGCATTGTTAATTGTTAATTGTTTATTGTTAATTTGTAGTTTTGTTTTGTTGTCGTGTCTTGTCGTTGCCTCAATTAACCCAACTCTTTGTTTGTAGCCTGTGCTCTCGCTCGTATCTCGTATCTTGTCTCTTGTATCTTGTTTCTTTGTCTCTTAATTTGTAGTTTGCAACAAAATTAACACAACTTAACATACACACACACACGCGCACACACACACATACACACACACACACCTCGGAGTGCTCCGCCACTGCATATGAAATTTCTTTCATTTGTTTCACAATAAATAATATAAATATTATATGTACTTTGTATGTTTCATAAAGTGTGCTAAGCAAACGCTTGTTGGCGGTTCCCCCTCTATATATATTTATATGAATTTCTTATGATTAGCTGCAAATTTGCTTAGCCGTTTGTATGCTTCAATATTATTTTTGTTTATAATAGAAATGGGTTATTCACAAGTGACTACAAAATATAATATATTATAAATATTTAAATATATATTTTAATATTTATATTATATATTTCTTATACTTTACTTCAAATTTGGATGTCCCTGTGAATAACCCTAATATTTTATTTAATTTATTTATAAACAACAATTTTTGATCGCACTCTTTTCTCTGCTGCGCTGCCTTTAAATATTTGTAAATAATTCAAATTAAAATTCTTTAATTGTTTTTTAATTATTACAATTTTTATTTGTATTTTATTTTTCTTCAATTTATTTAATTTTTCTTTGAAAATCTACAAATTAAGGAAAACAAATTTAAAAATTCTGCTTAAAAATTAATAAAAAAGAAAAACCAAAAGAAAAATCCTTATAATTATGAACAACAATCGAATACTTTAAATGCCAAGACTCTAATGCGAAATTTTTGAATCCCCGTCTTCCCCAACTACAACTACAACAACACCAACACATCACAACAACAACGACACATGACAACTACAACAACAACAACAATACAAAAATATCAATGCAAAAATATCAACAACAAAATATCAAATCACACACAAAAATGTGTTAGGTCCATGAGCGCCAAACCGCACGCATGCGCACCCGCTCAGAGTGGTTCTTGGGGCCACGGGATGCGGTCGTCTCGCTGCAGCTGCCGGCGGACACGTGCAGCAACTGCTGCCTGGCCGTGGCCGCCGCCACTGCCGCTGGCTACTTGGGCGGCGGCAGCACGCGCGACATGCGCCAGACTGTGGGCGGCGTCGGCGGTGCGGCCGACATCGAGGCGGAGCGCAGCCAGGCCGCGCTGCTCTATCACTTCTATCGTCGGCAGCAGCGTGAACGTGAGCTGGAACGGGAGCAGCAGCCGCAGCTGGACGATATGATGGACACCGAGGACAGCTACAGCTACAGCCGTCAACAGCAGCAGCAGCAGCAACACAAACAACAACAGCAACACATACATTCCAAGGGTCTGCTGCGACCGCCGCAGCAGCAGCAACAGCGCCGCCTGTTGCTGGACGCCAATTCGGGTAGTTATAAAACGGCAGCAGAACTAACCAACAATCACCAATTCACGAACAACGCACCTGCTGGCCGGCAAATGCTGAACAACAACAGAGGCAACAGCAGCAGCAGCGGCAACAGCAACAGCAACATGTTGCCGCATGCTCGCAGCTTTCATCTACACAACAACAACAACAACAATTCGTGCTACTACTCGACACACAATCTGCCAGCCGCTGCTGCAGCAACGGCTGCTGGCGCTGTTGGTGTTGTTGTTGCGCGTGTTGACAGCAACATTGACTCGGACAGCGACTGCGACTCGCTCGATGGCCGTGTCTTGCACACGCTGCAGGCGCACGAGCTGCAGCAGCATGTGCAGCCTACATTGCGGCAACTGCGCCACTCCACGCCGCTCATGCTGCAGCGGCGTCAGCGGCAACGCCAGCGCCTGGACAGCAATGCGTCCGCTCTGTCGCTGTATCAGTCGTTCGAGACACAGCCCGGCAGCAGCATCATTTATCGCAATAGCAACAGCAACAACACGAGCAACATCAACAGCAACAGCCATGCCAGCAGCAGCAACAGCAGCGGCAACAATAACAGCAACAACAACTTTGTCACAGTCATTTTTAATGTTTTGGATTTCTTGTTTTAAAATTGTTTTTCGAATATGTTTTTCATTTGTCAAATCATCGCTTTGCAAGTGGCATGTCCTCTGTGTGTTGTAGATAAATTCCCGATGAACTCATTGCAATCATCGGTCAAGAACTAACATTGTAAATTATATATATACATATATATATATGGGAAATTGGTTCAGCGATCTCTGAACTTTGTTTCAAGCAAATTTGTCGAAGCATCGTCATGAATGTTGTTAACTTATTAACTACTATATATAATTTGTGTACTATCATTAACGATTCGTCATCGCCTGCTTTGTCAGCTATGATAAGCTGATTTAGTCAGTCGTATCTAATATATATATCCATGTGTCTGATATATATATATACTATATATATCTCTTCAGAGTTAGGCTAAAATCAATTGCCTTTCTATGCAATTCTCAAACTCCAAAGTTCGCTCATTGTGAGCTAAGAAATAGTTTTACGAATATATTCGCCGAATATCCATCCATTTGCATGCCTAAAAAATGTTTATAATTATAGTTCAACTTCAATTTGTTAACTAAATATTTATTTATAATTTTAATTATAATTATTTCGAATTATTTAATATTGTTTTATGTAGAACGCGTGCGCTTTAAGATATTTTCTTATCTTTTTCTTTTACTGAATGCTTTTTATGTGTAAACAATTAGAATTTTGTTTGTATACAATAAATATTTACGTTTATTTATTAAATGTTAAGCTTTTGTTTTGTTTAAATACATTTGTTTTTGACACTTAGAAATTGTTGTAAACACACACACACACACACATACATCTACACACACCCACACACATTTATTGTAATTGTTGTTTTTAGTCTTTATATTATTTTATGTGTACTAACGAAGCGTAAGAAATCTGTGTTTCATGTTTGTGTTTCTTAAGTTGTTTTTGTCTGTTAGCAACACGCCTAGCCGTTGCAGCAACAACAACCACAACAACAACTACCAACAACAACAACAACAACCATCCACTAAAACCATAAACATAACTAAAGAATTGACCCATTCTCTATGTGAAGCCCTGTTCGATTCATAAACAAATTTTATTTTTCATTTCTCTTCTTTCTCTCCCGCTCCGCCATCCGATATATGTATATATATATCTGCAATCGAAACGTAACCTGTGTATATAAATCCGCATTTAATCAGTTGGCAACATCCGTTTAAGTAACAGCGCCGAGTCCATACAGTACACAACGCGCCGACCCAACATCGTCGGCAATCCCAGCAGCAACAACACCAGCAGCAGCCTCAGCAATCCCAGCAGCAACACCCGCCGGCTGCTCATCAACGTGCCGCGGCAGTATCCATTGCGCTCGTCGCTGCGACGCCACAAGGAGAAGCAGATCGGCGGCAGTCAGAGCAACAGCAGCAACAGCATCAGCAACGAGCAGTTGACGGGCAGCGCGTCACCAGCAGCAACGGCTGGAGCAACGGCTGCTGCAGCTGGAACGCCTGCTCTCAACAAGCCACTGTTGCTGGTGGGCCTGCTGCCGGGTGCCGAGCAGCCGCCATCTGTGCGCAACTCCATAGCGGATTGCGGCAGCCACGACTACGACAAAATGGACACCATGGAGCACCAGCTGAGCCTCGAGTGCAGCACGACGCTGAGCTTCAAGCCGCCGCGGCTGTAACAGCAGTAGGCCAGGTGGGAGGCAAGCAGCGACGCAGGCTCAAGCAACATTTCAAAAAAATCGATTTAATTCAATATTTGACTAGAGTTTAATTAAGTTTTTAACACACCCACACACAAACATATATATTTGTGTATATATGTATTTGTATAGCAAGAAAAGGCTGATTTTCTTTAGTTGATAACTATACAATTTAACGGATATTGCAACAAATTGCCAAATTTTATTTGAGACAACTGGAAAGCAGAAAGCAAAAAAAAAAAAACTACGAAATGAAATTGAATGCATTATTTTGTTATTCGAATACCTTTTATTTATATATATAATTTCCCTACCTTTTTATGTGAAGAATCTCTGCAACTTAAACTTAAATACGAACAGAATTCAAATTTTCAAACAATCGACCTGAGCATAAACCGAAATATCAAAAACAATCTATAAACAACGATGAACAAACAACAAACACAGTTTCAATATATATCTATATACACGATTTTTCAAAGTTTTTCAAGCAAAGACTCGCCCTGCAATCAAAATATAAAAAAGAGTTCAATATTGTTAGAATCGTAACTCAAAAACTCAATATTATATATATTATATATACGTAAAAGTACAAAAATCAAGGTCGGAAAAATTAAAAAAAAAAAGAGAAAATGAATTGAGAAATACGCATACTATATATATATACTATCCATACACATACTTATAAAGCCCATTGTATATATACAAATATTTAGCATTTAATTCCTAGTTTTAGGCGCCAAGAAAATTCAAACAAAGTTGTAATTTATACTTATAGCTAATGTCTGTGTCCAAAAAAAAAGAAGAAAAGCAAAAAATTAACTATATGTTATATATGAATAACTAAAACTAGTGCTAGCACGAGTCGAGGCAAACAGAACCCACAGCAAAGGTGCAGAAACAGACACGAGACTTAAGAAATTTGTTGCCCAGTTCACAGCCAAGCGAACAGCCCAACTGAACAGTATGTCATTATCATTTGTATAATGTACGCTCCGAACTCGTTCACTGCCCCACGCTAAATCCTCCACAAAATGCCTAAATCTGTACCATTTCCTAGCCTTTTACCATATTTAACTTGCAGATCTTTCGCGCCGTTTTGCGAAACATCCATCAAAGTTAAGAGCAAATTCACTCGCTGTGCTACAGACAGAAATGAAAACTTGAATTTATATTTACACGAATGTAATTAGGCTTAGTGAAAAAAGTTGAAAACAAAAGAGGAACTTGGCCATTTCGTACATAGTACGAAGCCAATCCGCAGGACCTACTAAAAGAACGAGCAACACCAATTTGTTGATTAGCAAAACTTTTATTACCAACATCATTTTTTATAATGCCCGTTTACGTTAGGCTATAAGCTATATATATATAATAAATATATTATATATTATTGTATATGTATAAATCTTACATAGTACGATTTCGAGTGAAGTACATTCATTAGCCCTTAAATATTATAAATCTTATGTTTATTGTATATTCATAAAAAAAAAGAAAACAGAAAAACAAAACAAATGAGAAATGGAAAAAGCATGAAAAGTGTGCAGGGTCTATTTCCATATTTAGATAAAATACATCATATTTTATAATTCTGCGGCGAATGCATTTCGAATATATATATATTTTTAAAAAAATTGGCTTCATTTGTATATATATATATATATCTATATATGTATATAAAGAACAAATAAATTGACATTCTTTGTTTCTTTTTTTCATAACGGAAAGAAATTGTATAAAAAATGGAAAATGTAACAAATTATTGAATGGGAAAAATAAATAACTAAATTGAAACATTTGAGACCCGAAATTAACTGAAAACTTAAGTGCGATCCGCTTAAATGCGAGACTCTCGAACACATTATTTGGTCAGCTCTCTTTTAGCTTATATTCTATATGTAATTCACAATCAGATCTTAGTTGTACAAGGCCTTGTCGACTATGATGCCGTGCTCGATGAGGAAGCTTTCCACATCGGAGGCGAAGAAGTCGTCGCTCAAGTCGTCGGTCAGGCGCACAAAGTTGCCAATCAGCGCCTGAGCCTTGTAGACCAACAGGGCGGGCAGGCCCTTGGTGCGAAAGTCACGACTCATGCCCGCCACGGAGCTACAGATCTTGGCGAACTTAATGGATGGATATTCACTGGCCAGTGTATCTAAACAGGCGTTGAGCGTGGCGCAGGCCGACTGAGTGCGCTCGTAAATGTGTATTATAATGGTGGTGTGCTTATTCTCCTGCTCCACGCAGGAGAGAAACTCCTCGTGCGTGGCCAGCTGCAGCACCTTGCCGAACTGCTGATGGTGGCCAGTTTGGCGGAGCATTTCGGCCATGCGCTGCTTTTGATATTGCTGCAGAAAGTCCTCGCTCATTAGTTCTGCAAATTCAGCGTCCAGCTCCTCTTGGCGTTTGCGTTCCTCGTCCTCTGCAGAAGTTGCAGTCGTCATGCTGAGCTTTTTAGCCAGAGCCAGACGCTGGCGTTCGGTTTCCTCACGGCGCTCTGCCTCGAGTTGTTTGAACCGCTGCCAGTCCTGCACGACTCCTTTGGGTCCTGTATTGGTTGAGCCTTGCTGGCGGAATCCGCCCGGTGGTGCTGCATTAGGATCTGTGTTGATTGTCAGCCCGGAGCCAGCAGTCGCTCCTTTGCTACCACGAGCACCGTCCTCGTCGTCTCCATTGTCCTCGCCTTCGCTGCTGCTGCAGTAGTACTCTAACTTTTCGCCTAATAACTTATCTTCTAATGTGGCCATGATTGTAGTTCAATTCTTTTATTTTTCTAATTTAATTACAGAAAATTTATCAAAAGCAAACACACTCACTCCGAGGTATATACAAAAGTATCGATATCTTTGCAGCAACAGCTGTTTGTGCATGCGTATTTGGTGAATGGCAAAGCTGACAAAAGTTATCGTAAGTATTTGCAATATATCGAAAAATTCAAAATTTAATTCTTTAATTTATGTGTTACACGAATTATTTTAAAGATTTTCTGCAGATTATCAGGCACTTCAAACTGGTCAATTATCTGCTCCATGCTGTTGAAGTCAGCCTTTTCCAATTCATCGCACGAGTCATCATCACTGCACTCCGGATGCGATAGTGTCAGGCGCTCGGCAAAGGAGACAACGCCGCACCAGGCGCGAAAGTCCAAAATTCCGTTGCCATCCTGCTTGTAGTTCAAATGGTTAAGTGTGCTTTGAACATTTTGCTCGTTGCCATGAAACTCTAAGACATCCTCCAGGGCCTGCGGCAGACTACGCCAGACCATTGTGCGCTCCTTGTACTCAATGAGAGGCGCATCATCTGCTTCCGGTTCCGGTTCCTCGCAGCGGCTCAAATACTTGAGAAACACGCGTTTATAGAGCTGCTTGCGCTGCTGCGAAACCCAAACGTATTTGCTGAGGTAATCCCAAGGCGTCATGTCTACAAGAATAGAAATTAATATTGAATTTTATATGTGGATTAGGCACAAACTCTTTAGCATGGACAGATCCATGGGCACATCGAAGCGCGTGGCGGACTTTGAGAATTTGCGTGGCATTTTGGAGTTGGCATTGACAGTTGCCTTATCCACTTCCTCCACGGGCTTATGCACAGGCTTCGGCATGTACTTGATGGCTTCGCGCAAAGCTCGATTCAGCTGAAGGAAGGGCTTTTTAGAAGAAGTTTTGGATACTTGAGCTATATTTACATATCTGCCAAAGGTGTTCTCGATTAGGTCTACGGTGAGATCCGTTTTGAGCGCCTGAAAGGCCTCGTCGGTTAGGAAGCTGCCTTTGAGCAGAATGGGCTCCCGCTCCAGCTCGCGCCGATCCTTGGGCAGCAGACCCACTGCATTGGGTATGAGACTGGGCCTGGTGCTGGCGTTCAGTGAATCGGGTCCGAGTGTGGCCACCTGCGTCTCCGGATCCTCGCTCAGGTGAAATGTTGTGGTGGCTAAGGGTAAGTTGAGTAATAATTGTATATGCATTTAGGATTAATAATGTTGCTTGAGGAGATTGGAATATCTTTTCCGCTAGCCTCACTCCTGTTGGCCAGTGTAACTTACGCACCTTGCGTTGGCTTCAGCCTTTTACGCTTCTTGCCCCGTCGCGCGTCATCGTCGCTCATGTCGTGCTCATTGATACAGATCTTGTGCGGCTTCTGCTCCTGCTCCGCATGCTGATCCCCGCCAGCTGTCAGCGTCGCCGTACCCAGCGAAGATTTGGGTCTTTGCTCGTTGGACTGCTGGTGGCGTGGCTTCTTGTCCTCGTTGGCGCCCGCACTCTTTGGCTTCTTGCCCTCCTCGATGCCGCTCTGTGTTAGCTCCGAGCTGGGCTTCCAGTAGAGCGTCTCCTGGGAGTGCGTGCGGCGCAGATCCAATATAATCTTCTTGCGCTGGATGTTCTCGTGTTTGCCCCACTCCGGCGTGATGCAGCGCCGATAGAAGGAGCCGGCGCTGGTGCGTGTGTGGATGCTGGTCACAGTGGGTGTCGGCGTCATGGGCCGGGAATCCGTTTCAGCGTAGCGGCGAAACAAGTCCTCGGGTATATTGTCCGCTTCGTGCGGCTGCAGCTGGTGCTCCAGTGGCTGCTCCTTGGCCGCCTGCGCCTGGCACCTGCCCTCGATGGCCAGCGATGTTTTCAGCTGGTTGATGACATCCTTAACGGCCGGCGGCGCTGGATGATTGCAGAGCACGGAACAGCCCTTGGCGAACGGATTGAATAGCCCGCCGAACGGACGCAGCGATAGCGGCATCGGCTGCGCCTCGAATTTCAACGGCATCCGCGTGTCGTCGGCATGGTGATTTTTCCGCTGTGGAGGCAAACGCACGCTTTAGATGAACATCAGGGAAACGCAGTGGACTGCTCCTTTACCTTTCTCACGTATTTGATGTGCCGCTTCGGCGTGGGCACCAGCCCGCTGCGTGTAGTGCCGCTCATCGTTCACGGAAAACTATTGCGAAAAGTCACCGAAGCCCTGGGCGCAGCATAAACAAACCGAAAACGTTGCCATGGCAGGCGCCCAGCCAGAGTTTTGTTCTGTTAGACGGATAGCGGGCAGTTCCAGTTCCCACCTCCCCCACCCGAAGCGGTAGCAGAAACTGTTTTATTTACGCCTCGAGGCGTGTGAGTTCAATATGTGTGCTAACGACGGCAGGATGTTGGCAGGGGGAGGGAGAGACGAATTTGAATTTTGGGTTATGTTCCTGAGAGTCTTGAGTGTTGAGTCCAAGAGACTTATGGCTTAGCTTGATGGGACTGGGAATAGGAGTGGAAGAATTTCGGGATATATTTCTTAGCATTTCAACTTTCTATTTATAGTCAATTTAGTTACGACCTAACTTAATAGCACTCCTGGTAGGCATGAGAGAACAGTCCTAAGTTCTGTTCTTGTAGGCACAGAAATCTTCTATGATCTTAGGATTCCTTCAATCTTGCATATTTCGAAATATTTCTTGGTACTTTTGGTACTATATAGATCTCAAAAAGCAAATATCGCTTTAGGAACTACGAAAATTACTTCTTGCGTTACTTTTGGGACTCCTTTTATATAGCAAAATGATAGTTGCTGTCAGTTATAACGTTTATGTCATATTCTCATATACAAGTTTTAGGCTTGAACATCTTTGTAAATGGTAATACGATATCAACTTTATAGCCGATATCCACTATAAAGATCCTCAAGATTTAAGCTGCAAAAGAAATATCTTTTCTTATTCGTCAAATCAACATTTCACCCTAAACAAATTGAGCTTTCCCTTCAATTCAAGCCCATTTCAAGAATTCCAGATATAAAGCATATTTCAGCTTATTCTCAAATTATATAAAATTCTGAAGCTCAAGTTCATACTCTCCACATTTTGAGTTTTCCCCTAATTCATCCCCCATTTAAAGAGCTCCCGAAATAAAGTCATCAAGAAGTCTTTAACTACAACAGTTGTGTCAACACTTTATTATTTTATAGATCAGTTTTTTTTTTGTTGTCGCTTATAGCTAGGAATTAAGTAATTGAAATTTGAGCGTTTGGCATTTGCAGCGCTCCTCAGTACAAGGAGCCGCGATGGTGCAAATGCCGCAGGCGCTGGTCCAGCAGCTGGCGCTCGCTGGAGAGCGACACCGACGACGAGGACCGGTGGATGGGCGGCAGCACGTCGCTGTCTCTGGCCAGGCCTGGTGGTGTGACATTGGGCATCGTTGTCTCAATGGGTCCGAGGCCGGCGGTGTTCCCCACGGCGCGGGAGCGCAGCAAGTGGTTGCGCAGCGTGGAGCGGGAGCGGGAGCGGCGACGTAGCGAGTTGTTGAATGAGATCTGCAAGGAGAGGCGTTTCTCGGAGAGCGAGGCCAGGTGCTCCGGCGAAAGCTCAATTACCTGCGACGTGAGCGACGAGCCACTGGCCATGGCCGCAGCTGTGGCGGCACTGTAGCTGGGCAGAGAGCCAGTGGGCGAGCTGCCGCCACAGTTACACGTGATGGAGGTAATGGAAATGTTATCCGCATTGGCATCGCTAGCTGTGGTCTCCACCAGACTATAAGAAACGGCTGGCTCTTTGGCTCCGCCAGCCTCATTGGTGGCGCTCTCGAAGATCTTGATGACGGGCACAAAGGCGGGCGTTAGTATAATGCCCGCCTTGCGGAACTCCTCGAGTGCATCGTCGTAGGTGGGCAAGCCGGAGACAATGGTGTAGGAGGGCAGCGATTCGGCCTCATATTCCGGCGGGCAATGGCGGCAGACTTCAATGGTGGCATCCCCATGATTGGCGCGATCTGCAAGGAATGAAAGGAAAGTGATATTAAAGTAAAGATTCTGATGAAATTCATATCCAGGTGACCTGCTGGAATAGCTAGTGGTGTATTAGTATATAGAGATAGATATCTGTATATGGACTGCGCATCTAGCTGCCAGCTGTGCCGGAACTTGCAGCGAAAAAGAGCAAAAAACAATCAAAATTGCCAAATCAATTCCGTTGTACCTATGGGACTATGCAGTGCCCCCAGCCCCACCCTCACCCCCCATCTACTTTCTAGTTTTGTGGCGCGTGGGTCGGGCATGTACATTAATGAAATTTTTATGTCTGGATGTCGCAGCGTTTTGTTAAAAGCTACTAAAACCTCCTGCCGCCGGAAATGTGCAACCTGCGTCCAACCCTTAAAAGTAGGCAACAAAATTTTTTTTTTATTGCAATTGCCCTGTTGCCCAATGTCCGCCCCCCACCCCAGGTGAGTCAGCCAGCCAGCCACTAGGAATTGTGGAGAAAACTGTTGATGCGGCAAGCGTTTAGAGACGTGCTACACGATTTTGAAGATTAGCCGCATGCTGCGTGGCTTTAAAAAACACACGAAAATGGCGCACGCTTCGATTCACACCCTTTTGTGTGGGTGGAAATTCAAAAAGCTTGCGGGGGAGTGGAAAAACCGGCAGCGTTTTCACACCCACATGAACGGACGTTCATTTTTTATGCAACGCTTTGTAAGCTTACGAAATTAAATTGATGATGCACACACAGGGCACACAGGACGACGAGCAGACAAAATGGAAACTCATTGTCATTTGTGTGAAGGCGGTGGGCGTGTGGGAGTGGGGGAGGGGGGCGGATAAGTCTTAAGGGTAGTTTAACCATATGGCAAACGCATTTTGACTCTGCTAAGCTGCTCTGTTGTGCAGACGGCTTACCCAGCTTAAGACTTTGTGTAATTTTCAATTGACTTTTGTTTAATTGCGGCAAAGCCACTTCAGTTAGTGACATATCGATGCTGCATGCATATGTTGCGATCGATGTTTTTGTGGCAAGAGCATCGATGACTGTGATGGCCCATCGCTGATGGAATAGCGACAGCCCATGCATTTTCTACAATTTAAATAGATTGTCATCTTTCTAGTGTTAATTAGTAATAATACGATTAAATATTTAGATAGTTAAATTGGTTAGCTTTAAATTTTGTATTTATTACCATTATAATAGGTTCTATTGCATTTTGATTATTCAAATCACTTACTCGATATTTATTTACTAAGCATCGATCTACACTTTTGGTACTAGAGTATCGATAGTTCCATTAGTCTGGCAGCCTTTGCGCATCTCAAAAGTTCGGTTCTTAAAGCCTCAGTGTTAAAGCTGCATCAAATATTAAATTATGAGGTGGCTGGAGGACCGCCACTTAAAAGCTTCATTTGATGAACTGTCTGTCGCCATAAGCCCCAAGGATATACGCATTTCAATTCCCCAAGCGCAGCTTAGCACCACAATAAAATGAAGTGCAGCAGTAAAACGAATGAAACGGTATATACATATATACATATGTATGTGTGTATGTATAAATACGGTAAAAAGAAACGAGAAGGCACAAAGTGTAAGTGCGTTGTGCATAAAGTATGCGCCGCAAGTTATAAGCCAAAAGCAAAATGGACACCAAAAACCTCACTAGTCAATATGCTAAAGGTCATGCAGAACCCACGAACAGAAACAACTAGGAAGCGATGGCAATGGGAGCTTACAGCTTACAGCTTACAGTGAGAAGCAAAAAGCATAACCTAAGGCAGCCCAAAGATATTTGGGCGTTCACGAAAAAGTTAAACACAGTTTATGTTAAGGGGGGCTATGCGTTAGTGCTTCTATCTACTTCTTTTCTTTTTTCGTTTTTGGAGGGGATTTTGGCGCCAATAGCGAAGGAAAAAAGAAAACAAACGACTCAGCCCAAAGCAGCCGAAAATGTGACGTGCCCAGTGGAGGAAGGTTGGCGAATGGCGACAAGACTCTGGCCCTCCGCCTGGCAGGCATAACCAAGAATAACAACAGCAGCCCCACTGAACGGGGGGGCTAAGGTTGGCTCGGCTGCGTGATGTTCGCCAGGCACGTAAGCAGTTGCTGCCCCTGCGGTGGCACACCCCCAGCCCTCCATTCGTCAAGGCAAAGGCGCAAAAAAGAAAACAGCAGAAGCCACAGTTTTGGATGCTGCTGCTGCTGCTGTCGTTCGCTTGTACTTTGTCCTTTGTCCTTGGGGTTGGTAAACACGGCACCAAATTGCCGTTTAAATTTCTCCCCTTGTGTGTGGGGCAGGGGCGGCCTTGAAACATTATTTTGACTACTGTTAGTTGCTTGCCCCCAAAATGCCAGCAGAGAAGAGACCCCCCTTTGGCAGCGCTGCGTCAACTTTATATTTGAAGTTGCGGCAGTCAGACAATGTCTGGAGAATTATTCGGTAGGCGTTAACTGCAACCAATACCTCCCTGTGGCGTCTGATTCTCGTCGAGCACTTGAGACGCCGAAAGGTTTATGCGTCTGGCCCTGAAGGTAAGGTAAGGTAAGGATTTCGCTTAACTAATTAAACTTGTGCCCAGGTACATGCAAATATTTTTTGCTCGTCCACTCTCAACATGTTTTTCGAGGAAATGGCGATGTATTCCTTTGGCTGGAAACAAGAAAAATGATTATGAACATGTTGGCATGGCTGAGCAGAACATGGGAACAGGACACGAAGGATGCCTGTGTGTGTGCGTGGTTCGATCTCGAAGGCTTTCAGATGGGCTACCAGAGGATTATGAAGTGAAAGCAGTAAGAACTCAAGCATTAACTAACTCTGAGTTAATATATATATATTAACTAGTATATATTCTAAAAGATTCTTCCTCTCATTTAGTTCTGTCAAACTCCTCATAGTTGGCGTAGCGCATTCAAACTAACTGCTAAATTATTAGGAAAGTAACCCATCCATCTCGGAGATCTTTGGAGCAGGGGCCAGCCCACTGACTCCAGCAGGCAGAAAAAAATGAAGAAAAATTGCGGCATGTCAGTTGGAGGCACAACAACAATAAAAAGGGACAAAACAGACAACATGAGGAAGACATTGCCAGGGCAGCGAACACGCGCCAAAAGCATTCAGCAACAACATTAACAACCGAGGAGGAGAAGCCTTCGCCGGCATCCTGTAGCAACTGTAGCGTCCAGGACCAGAATGTAATAAGTGTGTCTATTTGTTCGCAAATATTTCATTTCCCGTGCCTTTATTTCACTTCACCGGCGCACAGACGCCGCCCGCACACACAATGCGTTTAGAGTCGCTTAGAAAAATGAGCGAATCACCAAAATGAAGCCCCAAAAACTTAATTTAACTTTATGATAACAATGACCAAGATATTAGGCGACAATGTTTTCACATCTGATTATCTGTTGGCTTCTTCTGGCTGTGCCCAGGTAAACGCTGATGACGCTGCTTGGCTATATAAGTTAATTAATTATGGCGTTGTATTATATATTATTTGGATAGTGAGTGGAAGGCAGCAGAAATATTTCTATTCATTCATTATAAGTATTTATATGTATTTGTATTCTTATGTACATTACTTTTATATCAAATTTGCTTTTACTAAAATATATGTAACACCCAGAGTATATTTGAATTTGGCGCTGCTTTTCTGTTCTTTTTTGTAAGTGATCGACTCCGTTTCGGAACTTGTTCGGAGTCTGTTATACTACATCTAGTTCTCTTTAAAGCAGGCGCTGATCATAGATGAACATTTATTTTAATTAATCGATAACTTTTCATTTACTATGAAATCGTTGAGCATTTAAATCAAATTGCAGCAATTTAAAATAAATATTCTCCAGGCCCTCTTGACCCGAGTTCTCTTATTTTAAATTGAATTTTAAAGAATTTCATTTAAATATATGAAAAATGAAATTGATTTCTCTATACTTAACATATATTGCTGTTGTTGTTTCTTGTTTGTTTTCCATTTAAGTTGAAAGCATTTGACTTATAAAGCCCCGCATAGGCATTTGGAGTAATTTATGCAGTGCACCACGCACATGTTGCCACAGCGTTAAATGTTATTAAAAACAATATAAACAACTTGCCAATGGTACGGGTCGGGCCATGGGTTTTTAGTGGGGTTCCGGCCGGAGTCGTCGTAGCACGTTGTTTATGTGCGTCGGCGGCGTCAATGAAAAGTGGACCGCAAAGTACCAGTTGGTACTACCAACAGTAGCAGCAGCAGTAGCATGTTTAGTAGTGGGGCGGGTTAAAGGCGGAACTCGACATTGCTGCGGCTGGCTGTGCCGCAATTTTCAAATTGACTTTTGCACATGTTGCCCGGCGTAACAAAATGCGGCCAAACAATGTACACACACTTCGGGCATGATAAAAAAAAAAAAAAAACAAGAAGAAAATATACACAATAGGCCTTTGCGCTGGCATTTATGTGTGCGAGTGTGTGTGTTAACCACGAAATAGCACAAAAAGACCAAGCGGAAGAAAATCCGCATAAAACGTAGAAAAATAACGCCAAAAGATGCACTGGAGGCCACACTTAAAACGTGCCAATTGAGCGCGTGAGCAGCATGGCAAAAACGTTTACGCTTGGCTGCCAAATATGGTTTGGCAAGCGTCAAATATCTATCAAAACGACATTAGCAGGGCTAAACAGCAGCTGTATTACTTTCATATATACGTTATATTGTCATTATCGATAATGTACGAAAAGATATCGATTGATCGTACTGAACTGCACGCTAACACATGCTAAACATATCAATTAACATTATTCTGTTAATGTAACAGTGTTAGTCATGCCATTTCGCTTTGAATAATCAAGATCTCAACAGGGTGGCAATAACGATCTGCTTTGTTATTGTCTGGCAACACGAATAAGTGAACCAAGTTCACTCAACCACCATCTGGCAATACTACTCAAAGAACAAAAGAGACGCAGTCAGTGAGAGCGAAACGAGAGAAATAGAGAGGGAGAGCGCAAGAGCGTTAAAAAAAAGTCTGCCAGCGGCGTCAGTGGATTTAGTTTTGTTGTAGTGGCCTCAGTGGTGCGCGTTGCTGTGCTCTAAAAGTAACAATAATTATAATAATTTAAGCGAAAAAAAGGTGTAATTAATTAATATAAAGCGCAAACAATTCATTTGACGTATTCTGACATGCTAAAAATGACAAATGTGCCGATGCCGAACACGCTCAAGCTGGGCAGCGCCGCAGCAGCGACAACAAAAAAGACACAGCATAATGGAGTAGCGGCCGTCGCAGCTGCGTCGCTGCGCTGCGCAACAGACGACACGGACGAGTCGGACGAGGACTCTGAGTCGGATTTGGATATTGAGGAGGAGGACATATTGTTGGACGATGCCGACGATGTGGTACTGCAGATCGACAGCGAGGACGAGGCCGAGCTGGAGGCGCAGCGCATACGCTTGGACGACATGAAGGCGGCGGCCGCAGCAGCAAAGTCGCAGGTCAGTAACGGTAAAATGACAAATGCGGCGCAGTCACAGTCGCAGTCGCAGTCGCTGCCGCGAGCAGCTTCACGCAAGCCGCGTGGGCGTCCACCGGGCAGCACTAACAAAAGCAACAACAACAAAAACCAGAAAAACAAAAACAAAAACAAACGCAAAAGCTCAAGCAGCCCCAGCGCAGGCGTCGCAGTTCAACCAGCTGCCTCTGCCCCCGCTCCCGCTCCCGCCCCTGCTCCCTCACCTGTGTTGGCCGCCAAAATACACGCGGACGAGAAGGCGCACCGTTTTATTTACAGCTGCGCCAGCTGCTCTCTGCTCTACGGAGATGCACTGGGGCTCTCTCAGCACTGGCACAAAGAGCACCAGCTGCCGGAGAGGGAGAACAAACGTTTCAAGAGCAAGGCGCCGGCTAATGAGCAAGTGAAGTTGGAGCCGCCACTGGAACTGAGCGATGGACTCCAATTGGGCGATTTGAAGTGCTGCGCGCAGCTGCTGCTGGCGGCACTGGAGGATGGCGTCAAGCAGCAGCTGCTCTGCGGCGTCTGTGATGCAACTTTCGAGCAGAGCAAACAGCTGCATTTGCATCTGAGCGCGAGCCATGGCATCTTTAAGCTGCTGGTGCCCAAGGAGGAGCCCAGCGAGCCCATGGTCAGTATTCCAAGCGAGTCTGTAGCGGCTCTGGTGCAACCGCAGGTGCAGCTGCAGGTGCAGGTGCAAGCCCTGGAGCTGCCAGAGACACCGCCGCCGGAGAGTGAAGCGGCCGACAAGGACGATCTCGCTATGATAAGCGCCATGGTGGCCGAAATATCAGCCGAGCGCAATCCCAAGATCCAGAAGATGGTCATCAAACTGCCGGTGAGCAAGCGGGCGGGACGTAAGCGAAAGAAGGAGGAGAAACCAAAGCAGGCGAAGGAGCAGCAGGAGAATAGTCAAGGCAACAATGGTAGCCGTAAGCGAGGACGCAAGGCACAAAAGACAGCGGAGCACGTGGAAGAGCAGCAGCCGCAGGAGAGTGAGAAAGAAGCAGAAGTGCAGAAGCAAAGCAAAGTGGAAGAGCAGAAGCAAAATGTAGAGAAGGTATCGCTGCCGCAGGAGCAGGTTGAAAAGGAGGAGAAGCAGCCAAAGGAGCAGCAAGAGAAAGTGGAAAAAGAAATGGAAAAGGACGAAAAGGAGCCACAGCCAGAGATCAAAGAGGAATTGGAGCCGAGACGTGCACGCAAGTCGCGCAGCTACGTGGACTACGTTGTCGACGTGAAGGACGAGGACGACGACGACGACTTGGAGGAGGAGGACAAAGACACAGACTCCGATGCAGAGAGCCTAACGCCGCACAATAGCTCCACGGATGACAGCAATGCAGGGGTGTCCATCAAACGTGAATCATCCGAGGAGCAGCAGCGCAGCGGCACCATTCACACCTGCAACTTCTGCAGCAAAACCTTTCAGCGCTTCTCAAGGCTGCAGGATCATCTCCGCTTGCACACGGGTGAGAAGCCGCACGTTTGTGGCCAGTGTGGGCGCGCGTTCCGGCTGAAGATGCGTCTGGCCGAGCATCAGCTGCGGCATCGCACCGAGAAGGCCTTCAAGTGCGAGCTGTGCGGTCTGCCGCTGGCCACCAAGCAGGACATGGCGCTGCACATGCGCCATCACAAGAACGATCGGCGCTACAAGTGCGAGCTGTGCGGCAAGGGATTCGTGCGCAGCTCCGATCTGGCCATCCACGTGCGCGTGCACACCGGCGAGAAGCCCTACAGCTGTGACCTGTGCGGCAAGGCGTTCCGTGCCCGCCAGAATCTCATCGTGCACCGACGCACGCATCTGGGCGACAAGCCCATACAGTGCGAGATGTGCGACAAGCGCTTCTCCCGCAAAATCGACATGCGCGTCCACATGCGCAGGCACACGGGTAAGTCGGAATCGATCAGGATTTGCAAAGATTACATTCTTCTAATTGAAATTTCTTTCAGGCGAAAAACCTTTCAGCTGCAGCACCTGTCAGCGCGGCTATTCCTCGCGCGTCAATTTGCAGCGTCATCAGCAGCGCGAGCACGGCGGAGCGACGGCGAATGAAACGGCTAACCAAACGAAAGAGGAATCTCCGGAGAGTAACAAGTCGAAGCCAGCTACGCGTCGTCCTCGCCGCGAGAAGCTGCAGGAGAAAATTGCCGCACAGGAAAAGCTGCTGGATGAGCTGAAGCGCAGCTTGAACACGCTGAACGACATTACGGAGGAGACGCCCATGACCCCCGTGGAGGAGAACAAACACAATTTGGGCGAGTTGGCAGCTGATGCGGGCGCAGGCACAGGTGGCGGCTGTGCACAGGTCTCGGTCACCGTTTCAATGCAAGTGGAGCCGGCCAAGGCGGACGACGATGAGGAGATTACGCCGGAGAAGGAAAACGCACTGTCCAGTGGCTCAGCAACGGACGTCGTGGCCAGCAATGGCAAGACAAAGACTAATCGCAAGATTACGAGCTACTTTACGGTAGTCGGGCAGCAGGCGGAACTCTAAAGACTTATCAGACCCCAATCCACAACTCTTACTCATTAGGCTAAGACGCAACTGTACTTGAAATTCTGTAGCTTAGTGCAAACCTCGCAGACCCGCAGACTCTCTCTCTATAAGATTTTCCATTTTGCAGGGATTAAGTATTCTCTATGTATACAGACTTATTAACATAATGAATGAAGCAAACACTTTGAAGAGCATGAAGAAACCATCTAAAGATAAACTAATTTTTTTTGCATTTAATTAACATTTACGAACAGAAAAGACTACGTTTTAAAAGCATTAATTGTATGAAACAAAATATATTAAAACAAAAAGAAAAAAAAAATAATTGAAGAGACTGCAAAGAGTTTATATATATACGACATATATTTTTATATGGACAAACAGTCAAAAAAACTATATACATTGTACATAATCTTAAGATAAAATATGAATTGTAAAAGCGAAGCAAAGAACAAATCGGAATCCATTCAACTTGGACTGCTGTGGAGTAGTAGAGCCATGGCATTTCGACTTGAATGAGTTTATATAGAAAGAAGTCAATTTTTGTTTGATGTATGCAAATATTATGTAATTTAATGAGTTGTCATTGAAGCGACTAAATTGCCAGTCATGAATTATGCAATTTAAGCAATGTGGAAATTCATTAAAACAACACAAATAATCAAATTCCAAATTGAATCTAGTTATATCTATATATATATATCTGTGTATTTCAATATACATGAATACTTAATGCATAACCAACTCACGCACATGCTGCTTATATTATATATATAAATATGTATTTATTTCATAATTCGTTTTTAAGCATTTAACTTTAATGATTCTCATTCTCATCAATTATTTCTCTCGAATCTTAATCTCTAAGAAAAGACACGCGCACGCCAGAACTCTGCGATTTTTGCAGAAGGAAGCATCAATTTTTGTAATCGTAAGGCAACGAGCATTTATATATAAATAATATATAAGCCAAGATATCCAATGAAAATACATTTATTATGATTTCTATACATGCTGCAATTGTTGCTTCCCACTAGGGGTTGATTACCCTTGGTGCAATTACCTCAATGTCAGCCGGGGTGTGCAGAGTGTACCTTTGGCATGCTTTCGACGGCCTTCAGTTTTATGTTTATGGCCAAACAGCAGCTGCTGCTGCTGCTACTGCTACTGCTGCTAGCAGCCCCTTTGTCAACTTTATAGGGCGTCTGTTGCTTGGGATCAGCAAAGGGGTTGGGCTCGTACTACATACGTATATTTATGGCGAGAGCAAATGTTAGAGAGCAAAACTCAAGAAAGTTTGTCAATGCACAAATGGGGTGCATGTGGTCAAAAGGGGTGGCAACTGAGAGAGAGCGGGAGAGCATGAAATGATCTAGTTCGTGCTGTGCAAAGGGAGTGGAATCAGAGCGAACTCTGTGCAAAGGATAATCGAAATATTTGAAAATGTTTATACATAGATAGAACTGGAGCTCAAAATCAATATTTGGTTTATATCATTTGCTGTCGAGTGCCATAAATATATTTTGAGTTCAGTTTACTTTTATTTATTGTGTTGTTTATAATGGCGAAATGTTTTCTTTATTATTCTAGTCTTATCAAGAGCAGCGCGTCGCTATGACAATTTATTTTGCTTATATAAATATATATGTATATATATATATGTATGTATGTATGTATATGAATGTATTTTTTGACACTCTGGCCGAGCAGCATATCGTTTGTAAACAAAAGCGAGCGACAAACAAAAGCATGAAATCTACTCTTTTCAGCGCATAACTAGAATAAAGAATAAATAAAAAAAAGAACGTTGCTAAGCAGAAAAAAGAAACCAGAAACAACAACAAAAAATTGCGCTTTCAATGCAATATTACGCATACGACGTGGTGCCAGTGCAGCACATGTCTCAGTCTGTATGTGTGTGTGTGTGTGTGGCACAATAGCCAAAAAGATAGTCAACGTGACAGCTAACATGCAGACAAGAGAACACAAGCACACAGCGATTTTTGTTGTGCAAAAATATGCAAATTAAGTGTGGCGAGCTTTGCTATCGCTGCTGTTGTTGTTGTTGCTCTTGTTGCTGTTGCTGTTGCTGTGGCTGTTGCTGGTGTAGAAAGCGTAAAAAAGCGCACAACAACAATACCAACAAATATGATTAAAAAAATCTACAAACGTATACACATTATTTGGCTGACGGCTGTAGAAAGCAGGCAAGCCGAAAAAAACGAGTATACGCCCCGTTGTACAGTCAACAAAGCCAACGCCAGCAGCGACGCTGGCTGTGTGTGTCTGTGCTGATCGCTGCCGAAAGCCGCAGTCTCGGCCGCAACCTCAACCACAGCCACAGCCACAGTCGCAGTCGCAGTCGCAGTCGCAGCCCTTTTTGGCTCTGTCAGCATTTTCACACTTTTATGTGCTGTTGCCTTTTAATTGAATTTCGTTTCAGTCTGCGACTTTGTCTGTGTCTTCTTTTGATTTTTACGCTTTTGTTGCTGTTTCTTTTTCTTTTTCTTTCTTTCTTTTTTTTGCAGCTGTGGTTAATTTTAAAACTAGCCATAAAAGCCACACGCAGCGACAGCGCCGCTTGGCTTTTGTCGCCAATACAATTTGCCAGCCACTTCTTCTGCGCTCTCTCGCTCTCACGCTCTCTCTTAATCGCTTTGCTGTGCTGCAGCTCTCTGCCGCTCTCTTGTGCTTCGCTCTCCTGTCTTCAGCCTGTCTGCCTGCCAAGTCGCGTCGCTCTTCTGCGCCGCTCTGCACGATGTTCTGCTTGCTGCATTCTTTGCGCGGTCGTTAACATGCCGCCTGCTGCCGTCAAACTGTGGAACATGTTTGCTCACTGCTCCTCTTCTAGTTGCTGCTGTTGTTGTTATTGTCTGGCAGCGTCTGTCATTAGTTCTGTGTGCGTGTGCGTGCGCGTGTGAGTGTTAATTGCGCGTCGCATTTTGTTATGTTTTGTTTTGCTTTGCTTTGCTTTGCTGCTTTGCTGTGTGTGCGCTCTCTCGGTCTCGCTCTCGCTCTCACTTTGGCTTTGGCTCTGGCTCCGCTTGCTGAACCGCTTGGGCAGCGCTGTAAGCGCTCGTCAGCTGTTTGACGTTTTACAACACTGCGCTGAGCGCGCGTTTTAGATATTTGAATTGTAACGGTGCGTATGATTGATGTTAAATAAATAATTGACTAAATATGTGAAATATTTAATTATAGAAATTTTCAGAGCTCGCAATTAAATTGGGTTATATGCATATGAAATAATTTAATTTATAAATTTGCATATTTAATTATTGTTTAGTTTTTGGCTATATTCCAGCTGACTTTCTTTCTGTGTTGCTGTCGTGCAGGTAATTTAATACCGCCGCTGACAGCTCATCCGCGTGGTAAAAAATGCATTACAATTATTTATACATAAATCATGGGCCGATTAATAAATAAAAATCACAGTTCATTTCCGTCGACAGCGAAAAGACAAATAAATAAACAGGCAAATGAACAAACAAACACGCGGAGTGTGGTAAAAAAAATATGCCAAAAATGTATAAATAAATCATAACTGAAAGACAATCATTCCATCGTTCCAGCACTGCTGTCTGTTGAACAAATATTCATAAATTATACAAAAATAAACTCCAAAGTCAGCGAGTAACCGAAAAAAAAAGAGACGCAGCCACTGCAAAGGCCAGTAAATAATATTGGAAAAAAGAGCCAGAAAAAAAATGTTGTGCAGAGTTTTCAACTAACCGCTGCATGTGCATAATTTATAAAGCTAATTAAACGCGCATTTAACTAATTAAAAATATAGCGTGCTTCAATTATTGAAATATGCTGCTGCAGCAGCAGCGCAGCTGCCCTTTGGCCAATTATGATGATGATGGGCTGGCCGCTTGGCTCACATACATACACATATATGATATTTACAAATTTGTAATTAAAATGGAACAATTTTTCGCAATGCATTCGAAATATCGAATGGCGAACGTGGCGTATGCGTAATGCTAATCAAAGTGTATATTACGTATACGACAGCGTGACACATGCTGGAGCGTCGGGGTGTGGCGCGGCAGGGTGTGTGAGTGTGAGTGTGAGTGTGAGTATGTATGTGTCAGGCGAACAGCTAATTTGGGCTATTGTCGATTTTTTGGCTTTTAGCAGGCAAATACTAATTGACATTTTGCTATGAAAGGCACAACAGGCACGCCGGCTAGAGGCTGGCGGCCGGACGGAAGAGAGGAAGGATGGCGGAAGGGCGGCGCCGGGGGGAAGTAAGCTAACAGTAAATGCAATGCAAAAACAGTTTCAATTAAGCAATTAGCGCCATTGAAACAAATCCAACACGTTTTGTGGCTTATAAACTGAAGCATCATGTCGACTTTGGTTAGCCAAAGCGCCGCCCGCTGCCACCACCTCTGAGCTCTGGCTGCTTTGTGGGTTATTCTCTGTTTAGTTATTGGCCTGTTACGGGTATTAGCATTGGCAAATGCAATACCAAACTTGATTTTAGTTACTGCTGCTAATTCGCGTCGCCTTTTTGTTGGCGGTTTTCGGTGGCTTTTCGGGCTGGGGTTTTATTCATTTAGCATATTTTTGCGAATTTCGCGTGCGATTCAATAAATCGAAAATAACAAATAATATTAGCATGCATATAATATCTGTGTACACACCTATATATATAATTTATCTACTTATGAATAAGCGGCTTAAATGTGTTGCATGCTGCGAAAAACATTTCGTAGCCAAGTGGGAAATGAATTGACGTCAAAGCTGCTTAAGGCTAAAGCCGGGTTTGGGCAAGTGAAAGTCACATTTAATTCCCAACTGACATCGATAATGATGTTGTTGTTGATGATGATGTTGATGATGCTGCTGCATTGCCATTGCAATTTACGCTTTATTAATTACTTGCAAATTTAATCAATGCCTAATTTAATTAACATTTCGCAGCTTTATTTGCCAGCCGCTCGCACACTGAAGCGCGGGCGGCGGCTGAGCGACGTAAAAGTTTAACGACTTTTTGCGAGGATTTTCATTTGCCAAAAGTATTGCAGTATCATATGCCAAGACTACTCCAAAAAACACCTTCGATAAGGGCACTCAGAAAAATGGTTTATGTTGAGTGGAACATAAACAAAATTGTAGAACAAATATATAAATTAAAAATATATATATATATTACTTTAAAGTATTAGATAAAATCACAGACATACATACATATGTATGTTAATTTTAAATATATATACTTTAAAAAATATTAGAGAAAACGACATATATATAAGTGCATATTAAATTTTAAAAATAAAATTGTAGCAAGAAAAATACATAAAAAAATATATATTTTTTTTTGCAAGTATTAAATAATATGGTAATTGTAGAGGCAAATTAAATTAAATTAATGAATATAATTGCAGAAAATATAAAACAAAATATATATAATTTGATTAGCAATAAATTAAATGTAGCTGTGCAAAGGTAACATAATTAAATTAAATTAAAAGAAAATGAAATTTTAAATTTAAATTAAATTAAATTAATTAAAAAGAAATTATGGAAAGAAATGTATATACAATTTATTATATCTTAAAAAGTAATAAAAAAATAAGTGAAATTAAATTTTTAAATTAAATGCAATATTTATTAAATAATATATATAAATATTTTGAAGAGTATTAAATAAAATACCATATGTAATATTTTAGAACTAAATTAAATATTTTCAATAAAATTGAGACAAGAAATTTAAAATAAAAATAAAATAAAGTTTCATATGTAAAAGCAAATTTAAGTTTGAAATAAAATGAATTTTGTTAAATAAAATTGCAGCAAGAAAAAAATATATTTTCTTTAAAAAGTATTAAAACTACATATGTAAAGGCAAATTAAAATTTTAAAACTATATTTTTTTTAGCACACTCAAAATATTTTCACAGCTTTCGGCAGTCAAAAAGTTCTTGCTCAGCAACAATAAATAAAACTACCACAAAAAAAAGAAGCCACGATAAAGTTGTTGCCAAACACAGTTATGACAGCTGCAAAGGCAGCACCAACAACAACAACAACAACAACAGCAGGCCAAACAAAGATAAACAGCTCATTAAAGGTAAATTAAGCAGCCGTGAACTGAAAAAGCGTCACTCATACGCAGCGTAACAGCGCCGACAATGCGTACAACGTTGCGTATGAGTGACGTCGTGTACTGTGTGCACACAAGTACTCAAATTTAATATGTTTACAGGCTCTTTCGCAGCGCTAATTACATTTTTTAATAGCTTTGCAGTGTAGCTGAAATTCGATGCGAGATCATTTTTTTAAATATTTGAATTCTAGACGACTTTAAGAATATTAAATATGTATATAAATGCCAGAGGAAACGTGACTGGCAGAGCTTTGTTTGCTTACAGAGGTCTTTTGTTTGCAAATAAATAAGAATAGGCCATTGGCATAGGCTTGATTACTATCTTATTGCCCAGTGCGTTATCTGGCCTATTGAAATGGATATCGTTCATTCACCACAAAGCACTTGACTTGAGCCACTTGAGCTGTGCCTGCATTTGATGGCACCCCCTGGCAGAGTCAATCGGTGCAGCTGAGTTTCTGGGCTAATCAAAACGAAAGTGGCCCAGTGAGTTGGAAGAGGATTCTTTTGTTCACTAGAAAACAATTTAAATTAATTAACACACATTTGCAGTGTAATCGAGCCTCGAACTGGGCAAACAGAGAGCACCCGTTGTCTTGGGCCACTTGACTGCAGCTTTAATTAACTGAAAATGTTATGTTTGTTTTCGGCTGTCAAACAAAAGGCACAACCTAAGGGGCTACCAACACAGACAGAGAGCGAGATGCAGAGATAAGATCTAAATGCATTTCTCTGTCTGAGTGCCTGTCTGTGCTTGTGCTTGTGCCTGTGCCTGAACCTGTGAGCTTAATCATTGCAGTTTAGAATTTATTAGCTAATTGCCTTATAATTTATAATTGAACAAAGCCAGACACAAGTTATGATAGCAGCCCGACAAGAGAACTTATGTTTCTCTTGCTGTTGCTGTTTCGGTATTTGGTAATTGGCAAGCTAAAAACCTTATTTGTGTATTTTCACATTCGCCCATTCAGCTTGCTATGCAAATAATTAGTGCTAAAATTCGTCTGGCTCTAAATGGTAGTCAGCCCCTAATAGTCACACCACAAAAATCAATATCATCAGAGCTGAAAGCAAGCCAAAGCGTTTGTTTCTTTTCCCATTTGCTGCGTAGGTTCTTTTGTTTCATTGAATTTACATACGTTTGTTCATTTGTTTGCTTTGTAGATTACACACTCACTCACACACACGCTCAAACTCAATATGGATGAAAATATTTCTAGGCTGAATGTGCTCGATTCATGCTCGATACAATTAACGCCAGCAGCTACATTTGTTAATAATGACAACAAAATCTGAGCAGCTTCATATGTTACTGGTTCAATTTACTAAATAATATTGACACATATAATCTAGCTAATCTAGCTACAATCTCATGTCGTCCCACATTGCGTATGCGCAATGTTTTCTTAATGACTTATCAAGTATACGCACTCACATGAATTCTTCCACTTTTGAAACTTGTGATACAAGAAGCACGCACAGATGAAGAATATCACAAACACAATCAGCAGCGTGAGGATGACCCCAATCCAAATGTCGCTCACAACGTGGGCGAAATCCTCCTCCTCGCCCGTGTAGATTCGCGAGCCGTGCGCTATGTGTGTCGTTGGGACGCGTGCAGCGGGCAGCACGTCGTTGAAGATCAAATCATCGGCTACATCCGCTACGTCGTTGGCCGAGGCGCCACTCAAGTTGATCTCCACCTCCTGGCGATCGATGGTGAAGTTGCCCAGAGCCGAGTCCAAGCCGAGCGCCAGTTGCTCCAGCTTATTGATCAATATGGAGTAGTTGCCCGGCAGATCGAAGCCGTCCAGCGAGAGTTTCTCAGCGCTGCTGGTGGCATTGGCCAGCGTGGTGGTTGTCGTCGTGGTGGTGGTCGTGCCATTGATGCCCGGCTCGATCAGTGCAATCGGATTTGACACATTCTCGAGGCTGTTGTCTTCAAGGCCAGCGAGCAAGTTGCCCGTCAAATTGAGCGCCTTGAGTAACTCGACCATGGTTGAACTAACTATATTTTTCACTTGTTCTTGTTGTTGTTATTATATTTGATTTGATTTGATTTTCTTGTATGTGGTGGCACACGCGCTCTGTGGTTCAGCTCTGAGGCTGTGGCTTCATTTCGCGACTGAAAACCGACGACGAGTGTAAAGTTGCAAATTTGTTGTGGCGCTTTTTGTCGACAGCCTCGCTGCGTATTTTTTTTCTTTTTTCAATTTTATTATTTAGTTAACAGTTTTTTTTGTTTCGCCGTTTCGTTTCGAATCGTATGTGTATATATATATATTATATATATATATATATATGAGATTTTTCACTTTTAAACTAATTGTATTAACGCGTTTGTGTTAATTCGCCATACGCATCTGCGGCTGCGACTGCTTCAGCTGCTTGGGCTGCTACGACTTCGTCTGTATCTCGCATCGAGCTCGGTCGCTCTCGTTGCTTATTTGTTGTACAAATATTGATAGTGGCTATTAAACTCCTTGCTGAATTTATCTTAGCAATAAACGTTTCTAAATAAAGTATCCGACCTGTGAGCCGCAACTCTCGGCGCTCTGTTTTCGCTGTCGATCTCGATCTCGATCTTGGGCCAAGATTTTATTAATGTGCCAAGTTGATTTCGCTCGGGCTATAAAAGTGTATGGAAGTGTTACTCGTGCCTGCGCGCTGCTCTGTTTCATTTGCTGTTTCCTACTTGCAAATGCCATAAAAAAGTGCTCTTCTGTTTGAGTTAGCAATTGTTAGCTACATGCCAAGACCAGTGGGGCTGGCGCAATTCGATTATGGATTGCGTTCGGCTTGTGAAATGATATGTAGGTGCTATGTAAGAGTTTTAGAGAATCTTAATAGAATCTTAATGTGTGAGCTATTGAAGGTTTGCTAAGTATTAAAGCCATAGTTAAATAATAATATTTCATTAACTCATATAATTTAAAAAAATATCTGTTAAAAATATATATCATATTATTATTAGACATATATTTCAGTGAGCTATCTTTACAGACTTAACTAGTTAGTGATCATAAGTAAACTATTTTTGCAGCTCGCAAACTTGTCGTCAATTGTTATCTGGATTAGGCAGAGCGCAAGAACTACAAGCGGATTCAATTAGAGTCAATTGTATGCAGCTTAACACATGATTGCAGCTCATAAAAGTCGTCAAGTTGTCGCTCATTAAGCGACTCGCAATTATAGGCGCATTGTAGGCCTCAGTTCTAAATATGCAGCTGCACTGTTTACATTGTAATTTTGTTTTATACATTTTTAAAATTTTTATTTTTATACACAATTGCCGACGTAAAGGGCGCAATTAATGAATAAATCAAGTGGAAAATTTCAAGTTTTCAGCGGCAAATTATAACTGAATCAGAGTGGGCTCACGCTGTGGGGAATCTGTGAAAATGACAGGCGCGCGATAATGCCAGGCATATAAATAATTTCTTATAATTTAAATGCGGCTCTTTATGCAGTCAGCTAAAGTTTTTGTTCAATAATTTATAGACACTCGCATCACTTCGTTCTCTCTCTCTCTCTCCATCATTTGATAAGAGCAATCGTTCATATTGAATTTGTAATCAGAATTTGCCCAACATTTGTATTTCTTGTACGCTGAATTGTGGGCTGGGAGAAATAAAAGTTTTTCCACTTTTGGGGCTTGCACTTGTGTTCAATTAACAATTCCATTTCAATCAGACACTTTTTGTTTAATTGACGAGCGCATTCTCAGCATTATGAAAGCACGAAACAAAACAAATCTATAGAATACAGAGCAGAGACAAAGGCACGGCACGCGAAATGGAAAAGTAGGAAGCGATTGCAATGCATAATATCTATGGAATTACTATATATATATATATATCTGCTAATATTTATAGATATATGTATTGAGTAATTTCTTTAGAGATTTTGTGTCGAGACGTCTGCGCTTACATTTTGTTTGTTTTGATCGCGACACAAATTATAAACAATTTCTGTGGACTTTTAATTTGAAATTTATTTTTGTTTTGTTTTGTTTTGTTTTTGGCGCCGATTCGATTCCATTGCTTGTCCGGCATTAATTAATTTGCATAAATGCTTTCAGATATGGGCGCACAACAAAACACACAAACTCAGGCACATTTCATGACCTCTATCAACAAATGTCTTGGAAAACAACTCGCGGCTGATTTTATTTTTATATTTTCATCAGAATTTTTATATATATATTTTTTTATTATTGTTTTTTAAGTTTAATCCGAACGCGCGCGCTTGTTTACAACAATTAAAGAGTGCTCCGTAGCGGGGCGCAATTACAGCCAAGTTAGCTGGCAAGTGCTTATGTTAACGTTAACGTTAACTTGCCGCCGACTGCGCTGCCAGCGTCGCTGCCGCTGCTGCTGCTGCTACTGCGATTGCGGTCTAAGTACGAGTATCTGTATCTGGACAGCGACACAAACAAACGCCGCCTAGCAAAGAGCCCGCACACAGCTGACTGCGGCCCGCGATGCCGACACTCACTGTATCTGTATCTCGCTGCCTCCGCCTGCGCGTGTGTCTGTGTCTATGTGACGTGAAGACGCCGCAAAAAAAAAAAATTAAATAAACTGAAACAACGCAGGCCCCACCGACTGCGAATCAGGCAGAACGTCAATGTTTTTCACTATCGGAAATAAATTAGAAACAACAACAAAACACACACACACACACATCTTCCTATCTTTACGTTGACGAAGCTTAAATACACTTACACAATGATTGCTCTGAGTGTTTAGTTGACAGATGTAGGGTATGGGCAGACAAGCTTAATCAAGGCTGCAAACATCAGTAATCAAATTTGTGTAGTTTCTATTTAGAGCTTCGACTGCAGCCCCCTGGTTTTCATATTCAAATTGCTAGTCAAATTTTTGATAAATTCCCAATCGAACATGTTGTAATTTAATTTGATTTAGTTTTTTATGTACTTTTTTAGCTTTGACAAATATTTTTCCAGCTGATTCGATTTAGGATTTTACATATATTTTTGCCTGCAGCACTTGGTTGCTTATTCATGATTTTTATTTAATTTTTTAGTTGACACATTTTCTATAGGAAGAATATCTGAAAATTATTGTCAATTAAAAAAAATTAAATGAATTTTGGTTTTTAATTTATATATATATATATATATATATATATATATATATATATATATATATATATATATATATATATATATATATATATATATATAAGCTTTTTAGCTGCCTTGTTTCATCTTTAGCTTACTTAATGTTGCTGTTCATCAATAAAATAAATTTTTTTAGAATTATTTTTAGAAAATTTAACAAAAAAATATCTTAATAATTTTATTTTATATTTTTATAGATAATTGTCGCTTTGATTCAGCTTTATCTTTCATTGGAATAATAAGCTAATTTAGATTAAAGTTCAATTCATTTTGCCTATCTAAACTTACGCTTTAATAACAGGAAAGCTAACGTCATATCAGCTATAGTAATTTAAATAGAAATATTATTATATATTAAATAATGTATAATCTTATAATTTAATATATATACATTACATATATTTTAATAAATTTTTTATAATTAAAAATAAATATATATTTATATATTAAATGATGTATATTATATCTTATAATTGAATATGTATGTATTATATATTATTAATTTATATATATTTTAATATATTTGTATATTAAAAAATAATTTATATATAATTGATATTTTTAATAAATCTTTTCAGTTACAAATTAAGTTAATTTAATATTATACCCTACCTATGTACCTAAGCACAAACATAACAAATACAAAACAGGGCTAATTGTGGCGATAGCAACAAGCGCGAAGTCGCGACTTTTTACACTTTTACACATAGTTGTAATTTTCTTTAACTTTAATTGGAATTTAGAATTTTGCTTTACAAGATTTTGTAAATGTTACGTAAATGTTGTTGCTGCTGCATATATCATCATTAAGAGACTCTCTTCGGCAACCGCTCGGCTTAGTTCTGGCACTGTGCATATTATTTGCGAAATATTTCATTTATATTAACTGCCAAATTTCACAGGCAATTTTGCACAGGCTAATTCAATTGAACTTTTAACTGACCGTAAAGCGATTTTTCATTTTGTTTAAATACCCTGTAAACCATGAATATGCAGAATAAAGAGAGTAGGGATCTCTTGCCAATATGTATTTGCTAGCTCTAAAAAATACAGAAAAATTAAACAATTTTAGGCAAATAATATTTTAAATAGTTTTTTTATTTATGAATTATTTTTAAATATTTTTTGAATATTATTTAATATTAATATTTATTTATTATTAATAATTATTTAATAATAGATGATAAAACATATTAAAGCCCATGATAATTTCATTTAAATATTTTGTTTAACTTCTTTAATCGGTATTTCTTAGTCCCCCCTTAGGCCTCCTCTAGCCATGTTTATTAAAATTTGCATTTAATTATTTTGTTGGAAATTTATAACCAAAAATTCCACTTTGATTATTTGCGCAATTTGCGGCGGCAACATTGATAATGCGAACAATGCGGCGCGCTGCATAGTTGCGTGAGCTCTTTGCATGCAAATTGTGGCAGCGATGCAGATTGCGTTTGCACAAGGCCAGCAGAGGCGTGGCCAGAGCGATAGTCAAAATCACAATAGCAATCACAATCCCAGTCACAATGGCATAATACTCGCAATCACACTCAATGCATCCTAGCAAATTATGTGAACTTTATGCTAAAGAGTTGTAACAAATATTTGTCATATTTATCCTAGGCTATATTGACTTATGGTGATGTGACTGAGATGCCCTGTGTATAATAGAGTATAAGACTAATGTAGAGTAGAATTGTGGCAGGTAGTATAAGACAAGTGTCTAAGTGATCTTAAACTTGTCAGAACTTGTTATCTGCTTACTTATACTCTACATCTTATACTTACTGTGTATAATAGAGTATAAGACTAATGTAGACTATAATTGTGGCAGGTAGTATAAGACAAGTGTATAAGTGATCTTATGCTTCTCAGAACTTGATATTTGCTACTTATACTCTACATCTTATACTTACTGTGTATAATAGAGTATAAGACTAATATAGAGTATAATTGTGGCAGTTAGTATAAGACAAGTGACACATCAATTGTGTATAAGTGATCTTATACTTCTCAGAATTTGTTATCTCCTACTTATACTCTTTCCAGAGTATAAGCTTATCGTTCACTCTCCTACTACAACATTCCGATTCGTTTTGTTCACATTTCTACATGTTGTGTTCAAATCAATTAACATTCCACACAGCTTAGTTACACATGATTTAAGTTATCAGCTTCTCGCTCGATTGATTATAGTATTTAAAACTGAGTATCATTTACACGTGGCATAAATGCTTAGCAGCAAATAGATTGCCCCTCTTTGCGATTCTCATGTTTACTCTATGCTGCGTGGCCTCTTAACCCAGTTTGTGTGCCTAGTCTTGAGTGCGCTGATAAGACATTCTGTGTGAAATTCGCATGATTTATGAGTGGGCTGCATTCTATGGCGATGGATGCTTATCTGAAGTGTCGTTTATTATCTCTGACAACTTAAATGCCGCACTGCCATTTGGCGTATATCAAATGGAGCGGAGCATTATAAATATGTGTGTTAAGTATCACTCGCAATGCGTGTATATAATATTTATTGCCCGTATCTCTCGGCATTGATTGCATTTTGTTGTTTGCTATTATTTGACTTTTACAATTGTGTAAACATGCGCAAGGAACTGTTCGAATGCGAGAATTAAATATTTAAGCCAATGCGGAAAAATGCTGTAAATATCGGCCCAATTCGGTTACAACTGGATACAATTAAAGCAATTAGCTGACAAATACAAATTGTTTTGTCTTTACATTCGTAACTACAACAAATTAAGTTATTTGTTTGAATTTGAATTATTTGCATATTTAGATTAGCATAGTCTACGGACTATAGAAGTTTATGTCGACACTAAGTATTAACCGAGAGCCGATCGGCAAGAGGAACTCCACTGCAATCTGTATAGTTAGCGTAGCAATAGGATTATAAGGTTTTGTGAACTTGCTAAGTATGTGGATCAGAATCAGGTTTGTGTCCTAATTGCAGCTAACTAAGAGGGTGTGGTGTGGGGACTAAAAGGTTCCGTGTACTCGCTAAGCCTGAACTCACATATAGAAAGTCAAGGTTAGCCTATTATGAATTATGAAATATTATGAATTACGAAAAAGAAAAGAAATCTTTTACATGTAACATTTTTAGGTAAGTCTTTCACACATTTAAAAGATGTTTTTATATTCTAGTCTGACTTAAAGCATGTCAGCTAGCAGTTTGTGTCCAAATAACAATATTCAACATAATAATGTTTAGGGTCTACACTAAATCATTATAAAAAGCAGTTGAATTCATATTTCTAATTGAATTAATATTTCTAAGCTTTTGCCTTAGCTAAAATTACGAATTTCTAAACAAGAATAGCTCTTAATAAATACTAAACAGAGTCAAATTGATAGCAGTTAATGACTCCGATAAAGCAAGTTCTAGCTGAGCATGTCACAAGCATTATAAGAGTTTGCGTCTTCACTAAGTCTACATTAAAAGGAGATCGACTTCGGTTTGAGCCCTTGCTGCTATCAATTTCAACTCTTCTAATTGCATATAAACGATGCATTTTAAGGTTTGTGTCTCTACTGCAAGTGTGCCTAATCCAATAAGACTCGTCAATTAGAATCTCACTTTGAATGCATTAATCAAGTTGATAACAATAACAACAACGAAGGCATAAAAACAACCCCGGTAGCGACTGTTGTGCAAGTCATGGCTATAACAAAAAAGGGGCCAATATACGTTTGTATATTAAATACATTTTTAAGAGCGCCTTTTGTTATTTTTGTTGTTGTATATTTCTGCTGCTGTTACAAAGCAACAGGTGCAAACTGGTAACTGGTTGCGCATGCGTGAAATAATCTGACTACATAAAAAACAAAAACAAAAAACTGGCACAGAGTCACACTGACTGAGTCATGGGATTCACACAGCTCACATGATAGCTACAGTGGAGCCTTTAGGCAGTGACTCAAGCGCCAGCCAGTCTGGCTGAACGATAAAAACGTAAATCTATCAGTTAGCTATGCGCTTAACTGTTTAATGAGCCTATCTCTGGAATTTTACAAAATCAACGTAGATTACAACGTATTTTGTACGTGCGAGTCACGCTGATATTGGCATTGTGTTATTAGCCTTTTGGACAGTTCTTAAGTTCATGAAGTTGAATACGTTTAAATACAACGTCATCGCTGTTTGCACTGTCTCGCAGTCTGAGAGTGCAAAAACACAGGTAGCCGAGTCTATTTATAGGTATTACTAAAGGTATATCAACTGTTGTGCCTGGGCTAACGTTTAAGTGAGTAAATATTTTTTATATGAGCCGTAACAGCTGCGAGTCAGATTATATCTGTTGTATATAATATATATATATATTTTTCATAAATTTTCAATTTAATTTCAAGACACATAGTCGTTCAGTTAGTACTACACTTCTTACTACCTTAGCTTTAATTTTAGAATATGACTAACTTCTTTAGACTTCGTACAGCTGTTTAGGTCTTTGAACGATGCCAGATACTCAGAGCCTCGAGAAATTGAGTAAGCGTAAACTATTTAAACAATTTTTTATTAACAAACAACATACTTGGGCGATGATAAGTTAAGCAATATATTATTTAATAATAAACAACATTTGCAAATAAACAAAAATATGTGATGAAGGGGGCAACTGCTCACAAAAAAGTCTAGAATTGTGAGGGAAAAGAAATTTTTTATATTTTTTTTTCGCTTTTATAAATAATTATTGTGGAAAATATTTTTCTATATAAATAAATGTTAATAATTGTTGTTGTGTTCTGTTATGAAACGAGACCTAAGGAAACGTGTTTTAAAATTAATATATATAAATCAATATTGTGTTTTTCATAGTAAAAATAAATTTACAAACAAATATTTGTTTCATTTGGAAATATAATTAAATCAATTACAAATTCAACTTTCTTATTACTAAAAAAAAATAAATCATTTTACAAATAAGTACCTTTAATTTGGAATTATTATTAAATCAATTACAAATTAAAGTAATTTTTTTTACTACTACAAAATAACATATAAATTTACAAATAAAAATATCTTTAATATTGAGTTTTCATTAAAAAAATTCGAATTAAGCATATTTTTATAGAATTAAAAAATATATTTACAAAAAAAAAAACCTTTAATTTAAATATTGTTAGAATCGAATAATTTAAAGCCATTTTTTAAAATTAAATTTATATTTTATATTCCAGCTCAGAACAGCTCAGTTATTAAGACACATTTATATTATTTTTTGGAAAATATATGAGATTTATATTATGTGTATATATAATATATGAAGTCATTCTAACGATTTATTATATGTTTAAATTTAGATGAGTATATGAAATTCGAGTCAATATATTAATAATTTAATTTAAATATAAAGCTTCATGACATCTATATTAAACATTGCGACAATAGCAGCTAGCAACAGTAGCTAATAGCTACTCCTACTACTACTACTGCTACTTCTTCTTCTACTACTACTACTACTACTACTTCTTCTTCTACTATTACTACTACTACTACTATTACTACTACTACTACTACTACTACTACTACTACTACTACTACTACTACTACTACTACTACTACTAATACTACTACTACTAATACTACTACTACTACTACTTCTTCTACTACTACTACTACTACTACTACTACTACTACTACTTCTTCTACTACTACTACTTATTCTTCTACTACTATTACTACTACTATTTCTACTACTACTACTACTACTACTACTACTACAACTACTATTACTACTACTACTTCTTCTACTACTACTACTACTACTACTTCTTCTTCTACTATTACTACTACTAATACTACTACTACTACTATTACTACTACAACTAACATAGCTCGTAGCTAAATATATTCTCAGAGTAACTTGACAACTAATAAAATAAATAAAAAGTCTACAGCTCTAGGTGAATCAGTGAGATGAATGTCAAGTTGCAGTTGTTAGGAATTAAATTCGCGCTTGACTCCCTGACTAGCATTTAAATCTGGTGCTGTTCATAAATATTTATATTAATTAAAACTAGTTGATAACTATAAAGCACTTTATTCTTACTAAATAAATGTTGGCTCAATACTATTTCAAATTTCTTTCCCCTGGCCTAAGTTAGGCTTTCTCAACCAAAACCTCCTTAGTTTTCCAGTTGTTTTGAGCCAAACTCATAATGCAGACAAATTTATGAGCCTCTGTCTTTATTAATGACACAAAATACGATTTGTATGTTAAAATCCTTTGGCACATTGTAATTTATTCGATACAGAACGGAAATGATCAAACGCCTCATTACGCCTCAGTTTTAGTTTCAGTTTGAGTTCCAGTTCCTTTTTCAATAAGAATACAAAGTAGATTTCTGGGCCCTGTTGTGGACATTGTTGACAAACAGCTCGTAAATTACACGCTCATTTTTTGGGCATGTTGGAGGGAGAGGGGACTGAGAGGGAGAGGGCAGCCAGAGGCTTTTCACCTTGTGCGAGGCTCATTGGCCACGGTTTGGTTTCAGGTCCGAGCGGCCAAGCGGTCATTCAGTGTTTTGCTTGAATGCACGCCGCTGGAACGGAAGTCGAAGAATGAGGTCAAAGAATGCGAGCTAGAGTTGCTGACAATCTCCCACTGAAGATCGATAATTGAATAGCGTTTGCATAACTCGCATCAGCCATTGAGGCTATCTCCGCTGTGCCCTCTGTGTCCCACTGTGTCCTCCTCCCCGCCTCTATTCAATTTCCTGTTCTCACGCACAAAGTATAGCCAAAAGGCAAACAAATCAATATGAATAACCCAGCCGAGAGATGAAAAAGTAGCGCCAACGACTGCACTGAAATATATATACTATATTTATATATATATCTATGTAACTGTGCATATGTCATTGACTACTCGCATACCTGTGCATGCCTCGCTTCGAGGTGCAAAAGCGGTGAACAAAAAAAAAAAAAAAGAATTGAATATGAAAGAGTCGCAAAGGATGCGCGTAGCGAGCCGTGCATTGAGTGCCTTTTGCGAGGGGTGCCTAACCGTTTCCGTTTAGCAAAGAAAACAATAACAATGAGAGATTTCTCAAACGATACCGAGGGGCCCGGCCCGTGTGGCATCGACGTAGACCGGAAAAGCGCATTTAACGCGATTTGATGGTTTACAAATTGGCTTAAACAGCTATCTCCGGCTGAGGCAAAGGCAGAACAACAAGAACAACAACAGTCTCAGCCACAGCTGACGGCATTTTGTTGTATCTGTATCCTTTTTGTTTCTCTTTTCGGCTGACATGTGCTGGTACAAAGGACGCACTGGAGATGCGGCATGTTGGTCCTGATAAGATTGTAGCAATAGCGAGTAGTTCGGCATTGGGCGTAAACGAGTTGCGTGTCGCCCAAGACAAAGGTGACGGCAGATGAGAGACAGAGAGAGAGAGAGCGAGCTCAAGTTGTTCAAACAATTCGATGAGCTATGCCAGCTGATTGGGCTTAAGTTCGGTTAACAGTTGCTGCAGTTAAGGTGAATTAATTGGGATTTCCTTCTTTTTGCCAGGTAATTGATATCAGGGAAGTGGATTTGATGCTTGATGTGTAGGTAAAAAAAAGATATAGATATATATATGTAGTCGGCTAATAAAGAATATACAATAAATATTTATAAGAATTTAATATTATATATAAATTATTATTTATTTAATATTATATTTAAATGATAAATATTTATTGTATATTTTTTATAGCCGATTATATCTGAACAATATAAAAGTATATTTAATTAAATTAAAATAAATTAAATATATATTATATGATATTTAGAAAAAAACAAGTTCTCCAGGAATTTATAATAAAATAAAATATTCTTCAGGAATTTTATTTTATTATATATTTATTTATTATATATATATTATAATATTATATATATATTATTTGAATAGACATTTGGTGCGATATAAGTATTTAAATATTATTTAATAAATTCATAATAAATGTTCAATGAACTAGTGCCAAAAGCAGGACCGAATGCTTCCATAGAATACATAATTTGCTCTATATGTGCCCTTATCTGTAAACTATTAATATACTTATTTATATGTAAGTTTGTGGGATAATTACAAAGAACTAGTACGAAATCATAAACTATTGAAAGTCAATCTATTCCTATATTTAATAAGTATCCATCCTATCAAATTATATTTCTTATTTCTAGTAACCATAATTAAAATATTTAATATATTAATATATTTAATATTGTTTCTTTAAATGTATTAGTTTATAATCAATAAGCTCAGAGATAAAATATATATAATTTCCTAAGCATGACCCCAATCCATAAAGTTTGTATTTAGTTTCCTGTGCTGAAAAGGAAGTTCATTTAACTAGTTGCTAATCACGAAGCATTTTAAGGTGACTTATTTCCCGTATCTGATATGTACACATATCTATACGTCTACATAGCTGATTTTTGAACTACCTATAGCCAAGCGACATAATAATGACAGTGAATTGAAGTTCTTAAAGAAGGAGTATTATATTTCTATATGCACTATATTTATACTTTGCATAGTTTGTATCTAAGCATTAGTTTGTCAAAGCACCTGCTCTCGAACTATCTTCAAAGTTTTCTTAGCTCACTTTCGGAACTAGTTCATAAGCACTGGTCGCACGATCCACGCTAGACAATTTGAAGTTGCTGCAAACTTGTTTAGCTGACTATCTCTAAAGTACTTCCACACACACCCACACACCCACACACCTTTCGTGCTGGTTATCTTTTTGCCAGTGTTGAACAATCAATCATAATTGTTTTTCAGTTTGTCAACAAAACTTGCAGCGAGCGCGAGCGCGAGCGCAGCGAACTGAAGTTCGCTTCACTTGTTGAAGTGAAGTTGCCGCACACACAATTTTATCGCAATGCAACCAGACGACGGGCCACGCCCACAAGTGCTGCGCAGGCAGGCGGCGGTGCCTAAGTCCTAACAAAAGCCGTTGACTTTGCCACCGTTCGAAGTGGCACGTTGCAAGTGGCGTTCGCTGCTCGTTTGCCTAGTTGGAAAAAGCGCGCCACGGGAGAGCTGGCAACAACAAACGCGCAGCGACAACTGATAAGCGCTGAAACGGAAGTACCCACACACACACCCACACACACACACAGCCTGTCTGTGTGTGTATTGACAATATGGCGGCGTCAAACGTGTGACAAATAAAAACGCAACCAAGAGACAGTTGTGAGTGGGTGAAGAGTGGGGAGGGCGAGGGTGGAACTGTTGAAGGTACGCAACAGTTTGTTAGGTTCATATTGATGGACGGAGCTGCTATCAATGCCGCTGCTGGAATTCCCCAGGCGAGTTCCTCGGCGACACTGAAAACCGATTACGTTAGCTGGCGACTAAAGGCTGATGATATGCAAGGACTTGCACACCCTCCCTCTGACTGACTGTGTGTGTGTGTGTGTGTGTTTGTACTCTTGTATATCTGTGCAAACACAGAAGGCGCCCGGACGCGTTAACATATGATTGTCGTGTGTCTCTCTCGCTGGAGTGTGAGTGTGTCTGTGTGTGTGTGTGTGCACATAAAAAGGATAAAGGATAACGAAGCGCAAATTTCAAATAATCATGAATATTACATGAGCTGCAAAGTAGACAAACGTTACACACAGGACAACACACACACACACACACACAGCGAGAGAGACAGTAACGACGCCTGGCCGGGAATTCATATGAAAATCATTCACACAAACCAAATTATTTATTAATGTTCTATGCAAAATGTGCCGCTAAGCTGGCAGCTGGCAGCCCTTAAGAGCAGCGACACTTTGACAGCTCTCTCACTTTTTTTTTCGGTTATATATTTAGCTGAAAAGCGGCACAGACCATTTGAAAATATCGATTAGAAATTTGTTTGGCTGTGGCGCAGGGCAAAAGCTACTTATAATGGAATTAGGCGAGGTTAAACAGGTTTATTCTATTAATAATATCAAAGCGAATGTCCTACTTAAAGGATATGTCATTTCTCATTATATTATGAATGATATGACAGCAGCTACGCGCGATACACAGCGAGTGCATTCGAGCTACTTGGCAGTGACGTCACAAAGGAAATGCCAAAGTCAAGTTGACTGATAGCAATAGCACGGCGAAAGGCGAATCAAAGGAGGAGCCGGCAATGAGCTTGCAATAATGTGATAAGCGCAGCGGAAATGAAAACAAGCACAAGTGAGCGTTGACGTTGGATGGATGGGCATGGGACAATAGCCAGTAACAACAACACACAACACACAACCAACAACTGACAACCAACAACTGACAACCAACATCAGCAACAACAAGAATGCCAACGAGCAGCGCCCACAACAAAGCGCCAGCACTTAAAAGGGAGGCAGCCACGTCAAGCGGCTGGCAATAAAAGTAAAATTGCAATTGGAGTCTTATTGGAGCCTCATTGGAGTCGAACCAGCCCACATGAAGTCTGCCCTCGCGGCGACTCAGCGCTCCTCAGCTCATGTGCAGCACACATTTTGCTTCAATTATTTTTATTGGCACGGCGCAAAAATTTATGTTGCATACTTTGCAGCGCAGGCAGACGTGGCGTTAATTTCGTTATGGCAAAATGCAGCGACTTGACGTGTGTGTGTGTGTGTGTGTGTGTGTGTGTGTGTGTGTGTGTGTGTGTGTGTGTGTGTGTGTGTGTGTGTGAGTTGCAATGACTGCCTCGCCTGGAGGGGGATAAAAGAAAATGGGCGCCAACGCGGCGCCACTGCATACAAAAGCGTTGAATATTGAAAAGTTTCGAGTATCTTAATTAAAGGTTAAGTGTGCGCCTTTTGAAAGCGCGAATTATGGTAATTTACGTTGAAAGGCTGCCAAGTAAGCGAGGGATTTGCCAAGTGGGGAGTGGGCTGGAGTGTATGAGCAGTGTTTGAGGAGTATGTATGTAAGCAAATAAGTAAGAGCAGCGTGCGTAAAAATCACTTTAGGGCAAGCACTCTCCCACGCACACACTCTCCCACACATACAATGTACTCGATGATAGTTCTTTACAGTCTGTGAAGCAAACTGAAATGAAATTGCTTGCGGAGCAGCATATGGAATGCTATTTTGGGCTTGTTAATAAATATATTTAAAGAACACTAAAGGGATACAAACATATATGAAATGGGAGAGCTCTTTTGAGCTTAACAGCGCACAGTTTATAGGCGCAGTCATAGAGCGAGTGGGAAGAGGGTTTTTTTTTAATGCTTTTATATAGACTTTATAGCGCTTAAATAGTTTGTATTAAATTTAATACATGAACGGGTGTAGATTCGGTCTAACTGCTGTTGCTTTGGTTTATATTTCATATAAGGTATTCAACTAAAATTGTTTGAGTTGGTTTATAGTTCATATAAAGTTTATTTCATATGATTTGAGTCGTGCTCGGGGTCTTATATAGCTACGCTGCAAGGGCTTGTGATATAAAGCCATTAATCTATAATAAAATAAAAGATTTTTCGTTTATATTTGCTGGTTTAAACATATAAATTTAAGATAAATTTTGAATCTTTTAAAATTTGAAATATGCCAATTAAGCAAGGATATGTCAAAGTGTTCAAGCAATTGCTAAATATTTGTAGGAAAAGAAAGAAAAAAAGTTTATCGATGGGGACATTATCGAGTAAATCTATCTACCTACCTAATATGTATAGATAAAGACAAAGGCAAAGCTGAAGTTACTTCTGCTTCACATATTTAACCGACTAAAAGCCAAAAGCTTTCAGTTGTTAAGAAAAATGTTTTGGAGAAGAAACTTAATTGGGTTTCTATACTAATTTTTAGCATTCGACCTTATTTATAGCTCTTTGCCATTAGCAAAATAATAGAAAGCCAATTGATGTGAAATTGTAGCCAAACAATATATGATATTTGCCCTCATACACAAAGGATGTGCACTTCTAAGCTACATGTATATATACATACATACATACAGAAGGCCAATCACTTAATAGGTGCATGTATAATTGAGCACCTGGCCATAATTATGGCATTAAATTAAATTCGCTTGGCAGGCAATGGCAATTGCATTGGCAATCGATGGCAAATCGATGTTGTGGGGCGAATGCAGTCATTGTTTCGGCTTAAATGACACACAATTCGGTCAAACAGCTACAGAGTCATCAATACGCAAATTTAACATTATTAATTAATATAAATGACACTACAAAACCAAAGCAATTTGCATTTATTTATAATTGTACAACAAAAGCAATTAAATGCAACTTAATCAAATTGCATAATGTCAACTCCAAATGCAGCTGCCGCTGCCCTATCCAGATCAGACCAGACCAGTCCGAACTCTCGACCATTTCCAGCCCCATTTTCACAAATCCAATTGACCCCAATACAAATATAACTACAGACAACAGAACACAACATCGACATCAACATATATCCAACTGCGTGTCTCTGCCATGCTCGTAGCTGCGAACAATCAATAAAAATTACCCACAATCAGCAGGCGAAACGTGCGAAATGTGAGAGAATTCGAGCAAGGTTTTTGCCATTGGATCAAGCCTCATCTCGGAGTGGTCAGCGCTAATAAAAAATGTAAATTTTATGCACAATTTGAATGAAAGAAAAAATGTACAGAAAAAATGAAGAGAAAAATAAATATAAATTGCACAATAAATACAAATTAGACGCAAGTCCACTGCGATGTCGGTCACACGGATTAGAGTGAACCAAAACTGACAACAAAGTAAATAAATACAATTGCAAATTTCAAGATCCAAATATGAGACGTAAAGGCATAAGGAAAAGTATTTAAAATGTGTTTTTTTTTATGTATAAAATATAAAAGAGGAATTTGAAAATGTTTTTTTTAAGTAACTTTTTTTCTTTTGCTTAAAATAGAGAGCTGTGAAAATATGTGAAAAATATTTCTAAAGAAAAATATTTAAAAATATAAGTAATTAGAGTTTGACAAAGAAAAGTAATGAAAGAAAAGTAAAGAAAATAAAACTAAAAGAATATAATTAAATAAGATATATAAATATAATAAATGAATAAATATTATATTAAATATGTATCTTCAATATATAATATATAATAAAATATAATAAAAAAGAATATAAAAATATAAGAAAGAAAAATATATTATATAAAATATTTATTTTAAATAGTAGTTAAATCAAGTTAGAAGGAATCTACAAAACAGATATATAATAAAAATAGAGAGAACCATAAATCATAATTTGAATATATGTATACAAAAATAGAAATCGAGAAAGCTTAGAGGAAAATGTATCTGAAAATTTTGATTCTATTTTAAAGAAATATTTTATCTTAAAATAAAAAGTTTACTTAAATTTCTTTGCTAATATGAAAATGTTATTGATGTAAAATGTTTAACGCTTTCCATAAGGATATTTTCCATATTAAAGAAATTGTTCAATTTCAAATAAAGTTTCATTGCTTTCACAGCCAATTTGGTCTGACCGAAAGAAGCAGGAATATTAGGTTTCAGTGTACATCGTCTAGCTAAACAGGCAGCAAATCCAATATGATGCGAGCCTCCGACTTTGTGAGTCTCTGGCTCCGCGCGGGGCAAGTTGCAAACTCACGGACAGCTGCTGTCTGATAGCTGCGAGCGATATTTTCAATGCGCTGTCGGTAAAAATTACGCACATTTAGTTAGTGCCTGGTCCGTCCGATGATGTTTTCAGCGAGTTTCTTGGCCAACGATGCCAGCGGCAGGACATGAATATTTTAAAAATTCGCATTGCTCTCAACGCTGTGCTGTACGTGGGCAGCAGCAGCAGCAGCAGCGGCAGAAGATTGAAGATGCTGCAGGCGCCCAGGAAGGGGCAGGGGCACGCACAATGAATAATTTAAGAGCAGCAGTAGGAGATATGATGGCGGGGGGAGCGTAAGGCCGTCAAATAAATGCCAAATGAGCAATCAAAGTGCCATGAAGGACTAACTAAGCAGCGCCTCCTGCCTGCCTGCCTGCCTGCCTGCCTGCCTGCTGCTTGTCTCCTGCCAGCCTTCAACTTTGTCGCTGATGAGGGGCTGTAAAAAATGATGTACACGAATAAACAGCAGGTGGGGGGCGGGGCGGGGCGAATGGCAATGGAGCGCATAAACAGCAAATAAAACGCTGACAATATTCCGCAGCATAAATAAGAGAAAAACCAATTTTAAAGTGTCTACAAATCGAAGAGGAAAACTGAATTATATTATGGATTTAGCTTAAGCAACTCAGTGGAACTTGGCAAGCTTCGCTGCTCAATTCTCGCTCGGAAACAAAAACTTATTATAAGCCAAAGCTGCATCAGCTGTGCCCAGGGATAGCAGGGGGCGGGCAGAGGGTGGTGTGGAATACTCTCAGTTATTGTCTCAGCCATATCGTCGATATATAAGTAATTGGTATGTACAACTGCGCCTGCTGCTCGGCTTTGCCAGTCGCTGAGAGAAATGCGGTTATGAATTCCTGAACAGAGCAACGGAGTGCGAGTGGCTGACAACCTCAAGAGGAAGTGGAAGTGGAAATGGGGCTGGGGCTGGGGCTGGGGCTGGGGTTGTGGGTATTGCTGCAATAGCTGCACACAACTTTTATTAAAAACTTGTGCAGTATGCGAGCTGTGCCGAGTCGATGCACAGGGCGCGCTGATATATGTACGTATATAGAGAGTAAAATATAAAAGGCTAAATAAAATGAGAAACTTTCATAAAACATTTGTGACTTTCGCAAATTTTTATAGCTGCAACTTAAAGTTATCTTCCGCATCTCTGTGCCCCTTCTGCTCCCTTTGCTTTGTCGGTATTAAGTCGGAGTTCGGCAAGTGTAGGAATTTATCGCTTGACACACTAAGACGGGTCTTATGTAGTTATCGAAATGGGCCAATGCGCTCAAGTGCATATATTGAAAGCGGTTGGGGGGAGTGGGCGGACGGGCCATCAAATCGATTACTTACGAGCGTCTTCGGCACGGCGTGTTCCTGCTTTCAGTTTAGTATTTACGGCTTACGGTTCATGTTGCCAGCGGAGAAGGTGTATTAAAATAACATTTCACGACTCTGTCGTTGGGGAAAACAATGTGTCCTGATTTCGAATCAATATTGCTTTTACTGCAGCTCTTTACTGCTCATCGATATGTGTGTAATCGATTATCGATGAGCAGAAATGTTGCTGCGAATTGCACTTCAATTGAATATTAAAGGAAGGTGCATTTGAGTATATGATAAGAAATGTTGTTGTCAGTGTTGCTTTTACTGCAGCTGTTTATTGCTTATTGATATATGACAAGTTGATTATCGATAAGTAGATGTATTGATATATTTCAGATTATTAAAAGGAGATACTCTCAAGATTCTTATATTGAAACCTTTTATATATAGCTTTTTAAGTCGCTTGCTCGAAAGGTTACATGTATAACTTTTCATCGATTATCGATTATTGATAATTATTTTGTATTTAAATTAATTATTTCTTAATTGTGGTCATAGCTGGTTATCGAGAATTGGGGAGTACTATTTTTATTATAAATTAATTTTCAAAATCTGTGTGGGGAATACCCTTACTATACTTTATAAATTTTTATGCATTACTATTTATTTATTTGTTTCTTATTTATTTATTGATATTATGTAACAAGTTCTTACTCTCATTTGGCTAAGAAACGTTTATCGCAAGCTTTGTTTAAATACGGCTGTTTATCGATAAACGATTAATGATAAATATTTTCTTTGTTATAATATTTCAGGACCTCGAACTACACTTAAGTATTTACATACATATATTCTATCCTTTATGTATAATTGATCGAAATCCATTTCGGGAATACCCTTACTATTTGATATAAAAATATTTTATAATTTACTTGGCCCACTCATTGTTTTAATTAAAATTCTATGCTAATTTATTGAATACGCTCACATTTGGCTCCCATTTCTCTGTCTTTTGGTTGAAATAACTTTTTGGAAATTTACATTCCAATACAAAGTTATCGTTTTGGCTAAATAAAAGGCATTTTTGGGAGCTGGAAAAGTTTGTGGCAAGGAATGCGGCTAACAAAAGCCACTTTAAGTCTGAATTTCTGAAATCGCCAGCTAACTAGTAGGCCAAATAAATTGCAAACAAATTTTGCGTTATCGATACGAGAGTCTAATGACCCACTGACTGCTGCTGATGCTTCGTCTGGCCTCCCACTCCCACTCACACACACAAGCGCGCAGTCGAACATTGGCTTAATGAAACTCAATATCTTTGAGAATTTAGTGGGCATTGTACAATGCACAAGTTTGAACCGATAACAGCCTGAGGGGAGGATGTATGGGCGTGGGCGTGGGCGGGGGACTAGGCAGAGGCGCATAAACTCAAAATGATGCCAGAAATATGGGCAATTTGTGTGTGCGGAGTCGTACGTGTGTAGCTGCCACTCGTTTACTTGGCCAAAAGCCAATTTTAGCCAAAACGCATGCCAAATTTACCAATAACAAAACGAAACGAGATACGAAAAATAGCTAAATATTTTATGATATCGATAAGGCTGGCTGAGAATGGAACTGTGACTGGGGTGGGGATCGGGGGCTGGTTACCCCAGCAGAAAAACTGCAGCGAGTGCACAATTCTCAGCACTCAGCAAACGCAAAATACATTTGCATGGAGCTCTGCTCCGTTGCCTTTTGCTTTTTTCCAAAAGTAGTTCAGCAGTGGCAGCTGAGCGCATTGACAGCCCATACAAATGCGTTGCCATACCCTAAGCCCCAGAGAAATTCACTTTGTTTAGCAATCGCACATGTGCAGCGGCCATCCCCATGGAGCATAAAGTTTTTGACTTTTCCAATGCAAACTGATGACTCTTAGGTAAAAACTTTGCAACAAAACTGGCAGGTTTTATAAATACAATAGCAACTATATGGTGGATATCTACGGGATTGAGGGTAGCTACAGTTGGCAGAGGTTGTAGATGGTGTTAAGAAGGGTTCTTAGGAGGTTGCCTGGGCTTTACTTCAAATTAAAATTATTTATTACTAATTTAAGCTAAAAATAATGATTGTTTATAGTATATTATTATATTTTTGTATTATTTTTTTTAGTAATTTACATATTTTTTAATGATATTTGACAGTTGTTTGCCAAATGGTTCTATATATAAGGCACTTCATAACGAAGTATCTAGTTTATTGAAGCTCAATTGATGCATAAGAGTTTTATATGTCATGCGTGAGAGATGAGGCAAAAGAGAGAAGCAAATTCATATTTGTTATTGATAAAATTCTAAAAGTTCTTGACAAAATCAAATTTATTTCATATAAAATGAAAAGTTACAGAGCAGAAAATTCTCTTAGTCAAAAAAGAAACATTATTTTATTTAACAAAATTTATTTCATTCAAATCGGAGTTTTCGTTGAAGAGAAACCTAAGCAGTTGAGCTGCACTCTATATCCATCTGGCTCTTAAATACCAGGGTATTTGCAATTCGTTCTTTAACTTTTACGCTGTCATTTTTAGGTTATTGTTGCCATTTTGTATTTTTGAACTATGCCGTGCGGGCGAGAGAGAGAGAGAGAGTGGGAGAGAGGGAGTGAGGTGTGCAGGAAGTTGAGTGCTGCTTTGGGCAACGGGAAGCAAAGTTTCATTGTTGTTGCGGCTCTTGCTGCCACTGCCTCTGCCTCTGCTGCTGTCACATTTCTCAGCAGCGCCGAAAAGTATGCCGTTACTTTGGCATGCTGGCCGCACTAAAGCTCTCGAGCTAAGAAACTCACCTGCATGGAGTTGGCTCGACTGGTTGCCGTTGCCGCTGGCTGCGTCGCTCTCAGCGTCGCTCAGCGAGATGCTGGCGCGCTTCTTCCCCCGCCAGACGCTGACGCCGAAGCACTCCGCACAGCAGCAGAAGACAAAGCCCAGTATCAGCAGTATCCAGGCGGCGACCATTAGCACAATGGTCGAGGTGGAGCGGTAAGTGTAATTCTCCTGCTCGTACAGCACCAGAATGTCGTTGCTGTGGTTGTTGTTGCTGTTGTTGTTGTTATTCACATTGATACTGTCGCTGTTGTTGTTGTTGTGGCTGTGAATGCTGTGCAAGTCTGGTGAATAAGCGTCGTCGGCCGTCGATAGCGCCGCGAAACTGCTGCCCACCACATGGAGGAGCGGCTGCAGCCTGGTCAGATGCGTATAAGTGCTGTTTGACATTTTGGCATCGGCGTTGGCAGCAGCTGGTGCTGCTCACACACAGGAAAAACACTTAATCAATCAGTTCAGCGATTTATAATGCAAACCAGCAGCAGCCACTGATGAAATTTGAGTTTTTTCTTCTTTTCTTTCTTTCACGCGACACTCGCGACAACTGTCAACGGGGGGCGACTGCGACTGGACGTGCAACTGGCTTATTACGAGTATCAAGAGCACGGGCTGCGCTGGCTCCTCGACGTTGTTTGGTTTGTTTGTGTGCGTGAAAAATTAACAATAACAACAACTACAACAACAACAACAACAACAGTGATGACAGCGACTAACGCCGCACAAAAAAATTTTGTTTTCGGCTCGCAATCTTTATTATCACCATGTGTATTTTAGCAGATAGATCGGCAGACAAACAGACAGACGAATATACAGAGAGCGCAGACAGAGGTGTGTATGACTGTGTGTGTGTGTGTGGTTTTCCGCTCTGCATCTCATCAAGTTTTGTTTACATGCGAGAGCAGCGACGACGCTCTGTTTGCACTGTGGTAGACAAAGCGACAGAAACAGCTGAGCTGTGGTGAGTATAGCTACGAGTGTGTGTAAGCTGAGCTGCACGCGTGTGGTGAGTTTGACTGAGTTAAGAAAGTCGCAAGAGAGCGAGTGTGCGAGCACTTTCTAGACACAAAGAGAGTGTGAGAGAGAGAGGGAGAGCTGGAGAGTGGAGAGTGCTTAACAGATCTTGCAAGCCATCATGCACTTGACTGATAAGCGCTGGATACTGTGTGCGAATTAGTGGGGGCCATAGACTATAATTGGCACGCAGCTATGCAGGAAATTTCCACAATTTGTGTTATTATTACTAGAGTCAACAGCAAAGCCGGCGCAATTCAATATTGATATATGAGTTAGTTAAAAAAAGATAATTTGATATATCGCTTAAAGTTTGATATAATTTTACAATGCAATACATTTCTCAATTTATTAAATTTTTTGTTTTATTTTTTTGGATCCACTAATTTATGCGCGTATTATGCTGCGCACATTGGAGCAGGTCACAGCTCTACATCTAACCAAAGTTACTGTAAATAATTGAGAAAATTATTTATTAATTTATTTATATATCATTAATTATTTGCACTCACATTCACAGGTGGCGCGGTCCAGCTCGCAGCGTGTGATATTCTTCCACTGGCGATCGACTCTGCGGCAATGGGCATTGAATATGTCCGTGGCATCGTCGTCGGGTCCTCGCCTACGCTGACAGGCGACACAGTCGGCGGTCAGCTTCTCGCAGATCTTCTTATTGGCATCCGCCTGAGCCTCGATTTGCAGCAGGCACAGACAGAAGAAAACTATGTGTGGAAGTCCTTTCATATTATTCCTGATGCAAAGGATGGGGATTTTACTCAAAACTTACTCAAGAATATCAAAAGTTTTGACATGATTACTAAGTGCTGGAAATCAAGATGGAACTGTAGTTAAACTGGGCTGAAACACAAGCCTTTTATAGCCGAATTCCAAGATGAGGAAGTCAAATTGAAACATATGTCTTATTATGTAAGTCTCAAATTGTTTATAAAACAATCGAAGTCTTAATGCCTTAATTAAATTTCATTTTATATCAATTTAAAGTCTTTCGGGAATATTCTTGCTTTGTTTAATATATAATCTAAAGAACAGCTGTTCCGGATCTTCAGCGCCTGCTGCCTATATAAGCCAACTCGAAGATTCAGTTCGCTATCAGTTACTGACTGCAGAGAGCGCAAAATGCAAACTCCAATCATTTTCGTCTTCCTCCTGGTGATCTGTTTCACGGCCATTCACTCACAGCGCTCCGACTGCGATAAGATCTACAATGCGTGCGTGTCCTGTCGCAGTAGCAAGATGAACACGACTGCCTTGAACAAAATGTGCCGCGACAGGATCCGGGACAGGATCTGGAGAGATCAAACACAATGCGATTTGCAGCGCATTTCCTGCCAAAGTAAGTTTAAAAATAAAAAAACAGAAACTTGCCTAAATAAATACTAAAATTATATTTATTTCAAACCAGAACCTTGCGACAAGTTGAACTGCAAAAACATCGCGAATGCAGCCAATATGCCGCCCAGGCGCTCGACATAGTGTGGCTCTGCCTGAAGCTGATGTCTTCGAGGGGAAGCTTATGTAACCCAAGCGGCAAGCGGCATTCCGACTGCTGTTGATTTAATTAAAATAAACAATGCAATACATTTCAATATGCTTTTAATACATTTGTGTGTGAGTCCTCGAACTGAAGTGCTTTTTAAATACTTGTAACGGTTTAAGCTTTTATAGCAGGCCAACGCAGGGCAGCCCCAAAAGCCCCAAGCCCCAACCCAAAGCCAAAGTCAAAGCCAAAGCCCACTTCAGCTCACGTCATGAACATGATTATGTACTTTATGTATGTGCAGCCAAGACAAGTGGAAGACAGAGAGGGAGGGAGGGAGAGAGAGAGATAGGGAGCGAGAGAGAGTGAGTGTTGAAGAAATATCAATTGATATGATATACCTGCCTTAGATGCTCTGCTCTTATCTTGTCATTTCATATATTTATTTTTAAATATTTTCGATTCAAGATGTAGCTAGAGGGTGTAAGGGAAAGAAAGTGAGAGAGAGCGAGAGAGTGAGTAAGAGAAGTCAATTATAAGCTATACCTAAATATTTATATTTTATATTTTATATTTATATATTTAATTTCGACAAAATTCGCTCAAAAGTCTTTTCCAAGTTCAAATCAGGAGAGCGCATCCTTAACCTTTATATATATTTATATTCTATATAATTCTTTAATATCTTTAACTTAATACTCCTTAACTTAAATATTCCCACAATTCAGAGGAAAAGCACATTCAAGTGCAAGAGTTGGCGCGCTGCCAACTTGATGAGCTAGTCCATTGTGCCCATTGTGTAGGGCATAATGAAATGGCTAGGTGTGGAGAGGAGGCAGCGGCTGACTGCTGGGCAACTGCTTATATAATCCATACTTGTGTATTTGAAATTGAAAATCTTTTGGCGCTGCACTTGAAAAATGCTTAGCACCAGGCCATGGATGATGAACTTTATAAAACTCTTGACCACATTTGCCGCAGCAGCACCACCGCCGCCATCCTTTTGGGCATGTCTGACCAGCTGACGGCCAAGGAGTGGAGGCTGGAGCATTACACTTGACTTTAGCGCCACTTGTAAGTGTAAATTTTATTTGAGCCAACCAAGTGTTATAGATGTAGCCAACATACATACATATACATACATTCATACGTACATACATACATACATATGCATGTACATTTGGCCATGCCCTTTGTGAAGTGTTCAAGTGGCTGCGCTGGTTATTGGCAGAGGTCGGCGAGCTCTTAGGACTCCGTCCGGCTGGGATCTGTTGTAGCTGGCGTCGTGTCGTTGACAGCTAAGTGGTGATAATCGCTTTTGAATTGAATTTGGAGCAAGTAAATTTTACACGCAGCAGACAAAGTTGAAATTCAAAAGTGCAACACACTCACACTCACAGCCAGCCCGCCAGCCAGCCAGCTCCAGATCCCCTACCCAGGCACCAGCTGGACACTAGACAAAAGGCTTTATCCCCTCATGCCTCGTAGGACTTTTTTTTGTTGAGGGGGTGTGGCTTTGCGGCTTGGCAGAGGCGAAAACTGATTTTCCAGCTGTTGTTGTTGTAGCTGATGTTGCTGCGGTTCTTGGTTGTCGTTGTTGTTGTTGTTGTTGTTGCTGGCTTTGCGGTTTCTAATTTGTAAACTAGATTTGGGGCTGGGCTTAGCAGCCAGCCGGGGTTTGTAAGTCATTTCATCAAATTGTCTTAAATTTGTAAATTTAATCCGAGCAGAGCGCTCTTGAAACAATGGAAAATGTACTTTAAAGAGTTTGCTAAGAGTGCTTAAGCTGAGTAGTTGTTGAATACATAAGAAAGCTTAGCTCATTTGGTACATTTTTGATAAGAATGTTAAGACTCTCATATCTCGTCAGGTTCGGTAATGTCGGGACAGCCCTCGCATATATTTGGCTTTCTTAATATGTAAGTTAAATAAAATAAAATAAATTATATAAAAAAATATCATACTAAAATTTATTATAAATAAATTGATAAGAAATAAATTCATAAGAAATTAATTAATAATCAATTAATAATCAATTAATTTTTAATAATAAATTAATTTGTAATACATAAATATCAAATATAACAATAATAAGGGCATTATACAAAAATTTAAAAGAAATAAATAGAAAATAAATAAATTACAAATAAATTTGTAATAAATTAAATAATTAAAAAAATGTACATATATTAAATAAATTTAATATAAATCAAATTATAATAAATCAATTTATATTAAATCAATTGTTAATAAATAAATAATAAATTCATGAAAATTAATGTATAATAAATTAAAAAAATAATAAATTTCTTTTTATAAATTTGTTTAAAAATAAATAAAATAAATTTATTTTAAATAAATTTATAATAAATAAATGAATACATTTAAAATAAATTAATTAATAAATTTAGAATAAATAAATTTAAAAATGTTTAATAAATAATTTAATAAATTTATATTCATAAATTTATAATAAATAAATTTATAAGATTTAATTTTAAATGGATAATTTTTAAAGAAATAATATCTTAATAAATAAAGTCATACGCAATAAATTTATATCATAGTAATATATAACTCCCTCCTTCCCTCGTATATTATCTCTCTCCCTCTCTCTCTCTCTATCTCTGATTTTCCCTCCCTTTCTCTTTTTTATGTTCAGCCACTTACTCCATATGAAAGTATCTAAAACAACATAATTTATATGCTGTCCATAAGCTTGTAATAACTTTTATATGCGGCTTTATTCGTTTGTGGCTGAGATTCATTTGGTTGCTTGTGCTGATTTCTGGGTTTATACCCAGCGCATTGTGCTGGGGCCAGTAAACAAGTGTCTTCGACTTATTTCTATAAATCTTGGCTGGCGCACAAATTTGCCCCGCTGCCAGCTATATACCGGGAATCAGGCAAGCAGCCAAGCTTGGTGCATCATTCACGTACTTGGCATTACCATAAAACCCAGACGCAGACACTGATACAGACGCAGACTCAGACCCAAACCCAGACGCAGATACAGGCAGCAGAGCCAGAGCAGCTTCGTCATCGTCAGCGAGCACGCACAGCATCAGCAGCAGCAGCAGCATCATCTACAGCATGGTCACATTATCGTCGTCCACTTGATGCATCCGATGCCTCGCTTCAGTTGAGGAGCTCTTCAAAATTTTTGACATGCGCCAGCCCCAAGATTCTGACTGCCCGTCTGTCTCGATGTCTGTGTGCGTGTGATAAATTTTCCGAAAAACATAATTTTTCACACGAAATTGTTTTGATTTTTCTTGAAGCCATAAAAAAATTGAAATTTATCACTTCCAAGCCGAGCTGCTCCTAAGAAAGAGAGAAGGCATTTAACAAAAAAAGGACAAGAAGAGGACTTTGTCTAGGAAAAAGTTTGATAAAGTTGAAGCCAGGCTAAAGTCGTTCCAGTTTGTTTCAAAACTTAATTTTTATTTCGAGTTAAAACTTAAAATATTTGTGCCAGCCAAATGCGCCAAGGGATGGCTGTCCTCATGCGGAAATCTTTATGAGCTAATCATTTTTAATTATTGCACAATTCCCTGTTCAAAAATAATTACGAGCATGCCGCGGGGCAGGCGGCGTGTTGAATAACAACATAACTAAAATCTAAATCAATTTGATGGCATTTCCTTGCCCTCCGCCGGAGTGCACGTAGCAACTGCCGCGCGCCACGTGCCAAACAACAACAATAACAATCCAGGAGCTGCCCTGCATACATTTATAGCACTCGAAGCCAAAAAATTTCATTACCAACCATGGGAGAGGGCAGTGGCGGGGGTGGGGTCCTGCCCCTTGGCGGTGAGTCAATTACAGAAAGGAAGCTGTTTTGGCGCTTCCCAAACAAACAGGCGATGACGTCGCTCGCAATGGAGACAGAGAGAGAGAGAGAGAGAGAGGGAGAGAGAGCGAGGGGGTCTGACAGGGGAAGTTGTTATATAGTTGCTTAATATTTATCTAGCGTCGGTAATCAGCTGACGCAGCCCTGACATGTGTCGTGGATCTTGATAAGGGGGCAACCCCAAAGAGTCGGCAATCCGAATCCGAATCTGAATCCAAATCAGGCCCAGTTTCGATGAGTTTTTAATAAACTGTCAGTTAATAATAAAATGTTCAGTAAATTAGATTACGCCCGACGAAAGGGTAGCCATCGCCGGAGTGTGGGTGTGAGCTGGGGATTAGGGAACTTCGATTGCAGTTCAAGAATTTTTCATATCGCTGACACATTTCAAGCGCCACGCGCTGAAAGTTTTAGTTTAGGTGCTCGCCTATTGAATTTTCCCGCAGCGGCGCCAAGTGTGAAATTTGGCAGCTTGTTATGGGATGGACAGAGGCGGACGGGGAGGAGGAGTAGGAGGAGTAGAAACTATGGCCGGACGACCCCAATCATGTAGCAGCTTGTAAAACTGCAAGCGTGAAAAGCAAATTGGAAAGTTGTTCGTGGCGGAGTTCTGAAAGGCTGTTGATTTGAGAATTCTTAAAAAAGTTGCAACAACTTGTTAACGAATTCGATTGGGCTGAGACAAGCTCTGAGGAGCTCTCATTTGCTGGGATTTTTTGGGAAGTTTAGCCAAAAGTAGAAGTTGCGGGGAATATAATTGAACAAAAGTTTGATGAAATAAAAAAGGAGTTATAAGAATGATGAATGTGGAATGGAGTGAGGGAAGTTGTTGTTCTTAGTCATAAGGGAAAAGGGTAATTATCCTAAATATTTATTCGGCTTTGACATTAATGAAGTAAAGAAATGCAGAATTCATATAGATAAGATATGAATTAGTTTACTGCGCAAGAATAAATGAAGCAAAGCCTTTATGGTTTGCTTCTCTAGTTTCTGGCCAGCCAGATTCTCCAACTTGAGCATTTCAGAAATTTTGCTGTGGTAGCCCAGAGGCTAGAGCCTGAACTCTTGAAGCTCTTAAGTAGAATATTCAGCAGGAATACGAGAACAAGTCCTGCCCGCAGGCAAGAGTACTACGAAATGCCATAAAACGAGCCTGTATGGGTTTCAACTCTTAAGACAGCCTCTTGGACGATATTAATTGACCTTTCTTAGTTGCATAAATTCTAATGGAAACAAACACAAATTTCATAAGCAGAACAAGAGTTTTTTTCATTAAAAAGAAAAATGATAGTAAAGGAATATCGGGTGATTATTTTTGCCTTTATACCTGGTGTGCATATGTATTCTAAGGAATCTAATTTTAATATATTTATATATATTTATTAAAATTAAATATTAATTTTTAAATATTATTTAGAAATCAATTAGAAGATAATTAAAAACTAATTTTTTTGTGACTTAAACCTTCAAAGCTTATCTTAGCAATCAAAAATTTTTTATCATTATAATTTCCTTTGGTATTTTTATTTAATTTATTTTATATACACAACTGTGATCCATAAAATATTCTCTTGAACTCTTCGTTTATACTGCAATCTATCTCTTTAAAGTTAATTTGGTAACCCTTCACTGAGTTATGAGGCTCTTTTGGTTGAGACAATATACATTGCTGTCTAGTGACTGTCGGAAAAACCCACCCATTAGGCCACCCAAACCAACCCAACCCAGCCCGCATGCAAGCCACCCCCTTTTGTACGCCACCCACATGCTCCCGCCTCCCACCGCGCATAGCCCCATCTCTCGCTCTCGCTCTCTCTCCACATAATGATGGCACGTTTTGTTGCAATCCCAATGAGGAAATGCTAATCCGCATGTAATATTCGAAAATGATATGAAAATGCCAAACCAAACAACCACCCATCGCAACTGGCGACCAAAATCCGAAATCCGAACTAGGGTTCAGGCCGTGGGCCCACTGCCAACATTACTCAATGTCAACATCAAAATTGCTTTGGAATTCATGCATTCAGTCGCTCATTCCCTCGTTCACTTTGGCGTCGCGCTAAAAAACTAACGCCCAGCCCGCAGTATAGAAATTTTCATTTTGTATCTCACTGAATTTTAATGCCGCTGCAGAAAGTGGCGTAGTGCCAGGGGAATCCGGCGGATGGTAACTGCTCCGGTCCCTTAAATAGCTGCGCAGGGCGCTGATTAAAAGTGGCAACCACGATGGCCATGGGGTTGAGTTCCATTCCTCCTTCTTGTGTGTGTGTGTTTTTTTTATCCCGCTTTGGTTTCGTGTTGCACAACCTTTTCCATTTCCATTTCCATTTGGTTCCACGTCCACGCGGGGGTTGTCATCTAAGGCTGCTGCACTTGTTTCCTTGCCCTGACCCAAACGACCGAACATGCCGGCGAAAATTTCGTCACAGACGTTGGCGTGAAATTTCGAAACGAATTCTCTAAACAACAACAAAGCTCACGAAACTCGTAGCGAATGTGTCTCATTGTAATTTTTGTAATGTTTCAGAATTTGTGTGCTGCATGGAAAGGAAGTTTGTTTTTGTTTAAAAATTATTAGAATTCAGTTGGTTGTTTTGGGGGGGCGTCTATGGCTGAGCTGGGCTGGGCTGGGCTGGCCTGTGGGTTGGGTGGTGGTTGCACAACAGCTGGTGCCCAGAATGTGACCGGCATTTGGCCGCAATGTGGTCGATGTTCAAGGACTTGTCTACGAAGCACTTACTCATAAGTGGAGTCAGGACTGAGCGGTGCCCCGTGCGGGGGTGGTGCGCACCAAATGTGTTTGCTGAATCATGTGCTCGGGGTTTTAATATTATTTCAGAGGGCCACAAAGTGCAAATGCTAAGCGATTTGTTCGTTAAATCAAACACACAAATGGGAATGAGATTTTTCAGATTTATATTTAACTATTTGCGGGCCTTAAATTGCTATCGAAAATGAGAAGCAAACACATATGTTGGAGAGAGTTTTCGTTAAGATATTTTAATTGATGTTTATCTAATAAATCAATATTTAAATAAATAGGAATACAAATATGTATACCTATAATAATATAAATTAAATTGCCAAAAAATACATATCTAAACAAATGTATGTTTAATAAACTAAATTTCGAAAATAAATTTAAGTTAAGTTTTCAAAGTAAACTAATCTTGAATATTTACTAATTCAATTACTGAGATTTTTCCGATTTATTGAATTGTTAGATATTTTTCCAATAGTTAAAATATTGTTGATTGATTTTTATTATTTATATATTATTATGTTATATATGTAAAATATGTCAAAAAACAAATATACATAATATACAAAAAAATTATTAAAATACATATTTTTGAAGAAATGTTTGAAAGATATATTTTTAATGTTTTTAAATTAAATAGTTGGGACATATTTAAAATTTAAAACTATTTATTTAAATTATTTATTTAAAATTTAAATTATTAAAATATTGTCTACAGTTTTGTTTAAAATTTATTATAATGATATATAAATATATATAATAAATATTCCCAAAATATAAGTTAAAAAATAAAAGAAATTAAAAACTTGTTATATAAAATAAATTAAATAAATTTTTTAAAGTTAAATTCTCTTGCATATTTTCACAATCAATAAATTTGCCTAAATTTGTTATCATAATCATTTTATTTCGTTAGAGCAATAAACACTTTGCCTTTGAAATGTGCTAAAATCATTAAATCTCTTTTTCGGGGGCTCTGAAGTTTTTCATTACAAGGACTTAAAAACAAAATGCAAACAAAACATTTTGCTGTAAAAACAAACAAGAGCTGAGCTTTTCGGATACTTAAACAATTCAATGGACTGTAGTTGCCTCGCCACAGGCCAACTGCTTGTTTTGCCTCATATGCCCCGCACCAGCCTCGTCCTGCCCGAAAAAACCAAAGTCCGGTGGCAAGCATTTGTTGTCCATAAGCTGCAAAAGCAAGCTAAAATATTTATAATGCTGTCCAACACTTGGCTGACCACAACAACGACAACAACAATGGCAGAGGACAGAACATTGACCGCAGCACAAAAACAATAAATTGATTTTGTATCTTTGAGAACAAGTGCAGGATACAAAAGCGAGCAGAGAGCCAGAGAGCTGCATGGCAGTTAAAGCAGTTGGAAATTGTATGCAGAATGTTGCAATACACGCCCCGATAATTATGAAATTTGAGCTAAAAATGAACCCAATAAACGAAGCCACAAGAATTCCAAAGAAAGCAAAACAATTTATGGCGGAACACGCCCTCCGTAGGACTTTAGAAACGCGACGCCCAGCGAGACTAAAAGAAACGGAATACGAAACAAAAACAAAAGACGTGGGCGTGGCGGCAGTTGGACTGTGCAGGCAGGGCAGTCAGGCAACAGGCAACAGACGCGCTGAGAACGAAGGATATATAAAAGGACAACAACATATGCGAAAGGGATAATAATTCACAACAAACAATGGACCTGACCATATAATAATAATTCAGGCGCGCCAGATGAACCAAAGCTGACCGCATTATGGGCATAGTTTTTGTTTTTTTTTTGTTTTTGGTTCGGCATTAGTCTCTCGCATGCACTTGTCCTGCACAAAGGATTCAGGATTCAGGGCTGTTGAGGACTGTGGGACACTCTCGTTCGCTAACGATGCGACACGCGCTCAGCAGGATAACGTTTGATGTGAGGCGACGCGACTCGACAATGTCCTCTGCGAGCCAAAAATTGACATTTAATGAGCCCGAGAATGCGACCCAGCTCCAGCTACAACTCCAACTCCAGGTCCAAGTCCAGGTCCAGAGCTCGTCCTCGTATCTGGTTTATGTAATCGCATAAATCGTGTTGCCAGCAGGAGAGCTGCATGCCATCAGCCCTTCGGGCTTGTGCAACACCTTTTGTTATCATTCAAAGCACTTGTTTTCCCTCTGGCCAGGTAAGGCTAGCGGCATCTCCTTCTCTCTCTGCCTCTGTCTCTGCTAGCTGCTGTTCAGCCATTTGGCAAATATTACACAGTTACCTGTATTGTCTCTGCCTCTGAGTGTGCGTGTGTGTGTGTGTGTGTGTGTGTGTGTGTGTCCGTTGTCTGGATTTTCGATTAGCTCACATATCAAAATGCTACGTTAATTGTTTTCAAGTTCGTGGCATGTCAACAGCACACGTAGCCGCAGCACCGATTTTCGAGTCAATTTATCTGTCTAGCCGGCGATTTAATGGTTTTGTTTTCTACTCACTGCCCGATAGAGAGACAGAATATGAAGGTTGACATTGTCTGCGATCGAAGCGATGTCTGTGTCGGCCAAGCTCCAAATTATGCGACAGATGAGAAACGTAGCAGCCGATGACTGTGTGGACTTAAGGCAATTTGCTAGATGATCTACTGTAATATGTGACTTAAATGAAGGGCGAATTGCATCATTAAGCGCGATATGAGATATCGTTGATATGGCATAAGCAAGTGGAAAAATTGATGATGGTCTTATTGATGAAGATCTACTAATTGCACAAAAAAGTGTACACACTGACCGAATTTATATGCTCTGTGGTCATAGTAAAGTCTATGAATAATTTGTTCTTGATATTGGATTTGTACACATGAAAATGACAAAAATAATGTAAGAAATGCTATTTAATATTTAATTTAATTATTTATTTAATATAATTTAATTTTAAAAATAAAAAATTAATTTTAAGCAAATATGTATATCAAATAAATTGAAATGAATACAATAATGAATGAGAGTTAAATTATTAGTTATATTTATTTAATCATGAATTAATTGAAATCTATTCGACTTATTTATTTAAAATTAATTTATTAAAAAAAAAAGATTTTTAATTAATTTTAAATTAAATTGAAAGAAAATGTGAATGCAAAAATAACACAATTTTCAAATTATGGTAAAACATAGATTGTAAATAATATTTAATAATATATTTAATGTTTAATAATATTTATTTAATAATTTATAATTAATTAATAAATTTATCAATGAATTAAAACGTATTTAAATATATTATATCTTTATTCAAAATAAATCTTATTAAAAATAATACAAATCAAATTGAAATTAAATGTAAATTAAATAAATAATATTCTATTGCACACAAATAAGAATAACTTCCAATATTTTTGGCATTATTTCTACATAGTATCTATAGGATCAAGAGGAGCTGTATAAGTCATCGTTGAAACAATTTGAACCGAGAGTGATTTATGATAGTATTATCGAAAAAGATACCTGTGTGTTATATCTATTAGATCGTTAAGAGCTATATCAGATATCGTTAAAGCAGCACGAATTTATGTTTAAAATTGATGATAGTATTATTGATAAAGAAAGATCTAGCTACATAATGATCAACTTTAAATTCATCCGTATTGCTTACATGTTCTTTGCTCTATAACTATTTCCTTAAAACTCTTACAGCTGCTGATGGCTACCAGCTGCTTTCAGCTGGCCATCTAAAACTATTTTTATGTATAATTAATTTTTCAATTGGATTAATAGATTGAAGTCTGTCTGATACACATTTTATATTAACTAATTTAATATAAAATTTAAATAATTTTTACCCAAACAATATCATATTATTCTCTCTGAAACTCTTTCAAATTATTCTCAGTTCACATAACTTTCCGCTTTTATACAAAGCTCATTCCAAATTTAATTATTATTTTCTGCATAGTTTAATTCAAATATAATGCAATGTTCATGGAGCCTGAGGGTCTTGTTCATTAGTTGTCATATGTAAGCGATTCAGAGGCAACTGGCTGTGCTGTAACTTTTCAAGCATGTCCACTTATTGTGTTAGCCGAACTTTCGGGCCAATAAAATGACACATTTGCCAGTTGCTAATTGCAAGCCATAAATTAAGCCAAGCCAAGCCAAGCCAAGCCAAGCCCAGCCCGAAGGGGCGTTGTCTGGGCACGATATATAGTACAGACAAGGCCGGGCAGTGGGCTAGAAGGGGGGCGGTGGACTGTCAAAAACTTTAGATTGCATTAAACTGCGAGGCGGTAGGCGCAACTATCATCTCAGGAAACGGAGCTGGCTGCTTAATATGCGGCATGCAGCTATGCAGGACGTGTAGGAAATCGTAGACAAAGCTGCAAAATATTAATTATGACAGATCTGAGTGTGTGTGTGTGTGAGCCCTGCTCAAAGTACCACAGCCAGAGCGAATGCCGTTGGCCAAATTTGCATTTATATTAAAAACAAACAACAAACCGGGCAGCAGCAAGTCTGAAGCTGAAGCCCCGCACGATGACAGGCGCCAGCGACTTGCGGCGTAATCAAAGACACGTCACCAACAGGCTATGACCAATTTGCAGCCCCCAAACAACTATGGCCCGAAAACTGATTTGCGAATATTTGGACAACGTCGATGGCTGCGGTCGCCGCTTTAATTATGTCTCATATATCAGTTTGCTCTGGCTAGTTTTGGGGGGGGCAGTAAGCATAAAAATAATTTCGTTTTAATTGCAATTACAAAAGCCCCGCACCACCCAGCCACCCAGTTAGGCCAACCACCCAGCTACCCCAACGGCGAGGCAAGTGCACTTGAGGGTTGCTTGCCACTGTTCTGGGCCTTTACGTCTGAGTCACAAGTGTTGCCAATTGTTTGCAACTGTTTTGTTCGTGCAGCAACCCCAAAGCATGTAACCAGAATGCTATTGCTCAGCAAACTACGAGCCCTGCTCTCCATCGCCCTCCCCCCACCACCAGCCGTGGAAAATTATTAGATTTTATTGCACGCAACATTTCGAAATGGAATGAAAAATGTTTTGATGCGATTTATTGTCAGACGTCTCTGTGCTGTCGTACTCTGCGGCTCGGTTTTTAATATTTCCAAGTGGCTTTTGTGGCCAAAATTGCGACTGGCGTCATTCGCCATGGACCAGCTGGTAACCCTCGAAAGGGTTTTCCCAAAAAAGAAAATGCAACCGGGCGTAAATGTTTTCGAAACAAAATTAGTTTGGGGATTTGCATTTGAATATAGTTCAGCCACTCCATATCCTCCATACAGAAAGTTCTCAAATAAAAGTTGACAGTCCGCCGGCCGGCTGGCTGCTAGGGTCTGAAATCTGTTTGCCATTTGCATATGTAATAAGTAAAAGGACGCACTCAGCTGTCTGGACAACTGATGGATATGATAATCAGGCGCTTATGACAATCACAAAGCGATAAGGGCGACAGCCTCACATAATAATAACTACAGAACATTGGCTCTTGCATAACTGATTTCTCAAATGATGGCAATCTCTGAAGATGCTCGACTGAGCCCGAAGTACAGATGAAGCGATTATGGATTATTTGTATAGCCATTGTGCGAGTGAAAGTGGAAAGTTATGAGCATCCAATGCTGCCAATAAGCATAAAAGTCAATTTTTATTTTAGAATGAATCGGAAGAGGAGACTGAAAGTGAAATGAAATGAGACTGGGCATAGATATGCACTGCGCATTAGCAGAATATATTTTTTATATCTTTCGGGCTGTGATTCTAAATTTTCTTTTCTTTTAAACTCTAATTCATTCTTTTTAAAATAAAATTAAATTGGGTTTTGTATTATGTCTGCAAGTATTTTAAAATATTTTTTGAAAATTAGCAGAAAACAGAAAAGGTTGCTAAGAGTTGGTTATCAGAATAGCAAATTCAACTATGAATATCTGGATCAATATGACAGCTTTAATTATCAAATCTTTTATGTAGACCATAAAATAAATATTCTTTAAGAAAAATCAAAGTTCTATAAGATATTATTGTTTATCTTTCGAGGAAAAATTAAAAATTGAAGATAAAATTAATATACACTCTGCGAAATTAGATTAAAGGCAGTTGCATTTTGCAGATACAACTGGATACAAAAACAAAAAAACATTGAATAATGGGACATTCTTATATTTTATTTAGCTTTTCTAGACCTTCATCTTCTATTTTTAGTATACACAAAAATGTACAGTTAGTTTTGTCGCTACAATAAATATATTTCGTGCACACTACGATCACTGTAAAAGCTGAAAGATATGAGAAAAGTCGTATTTATTTATTGAAAAATTAAGAAGTATGCTGAAAAAACTTCATAGGTATATCGTATTTTATAAATGATAATACTCTAATATAGCTTAACAAAATTGACTACCATAGAAGATTGAATACTATATTAAAAGTATAAAAAATGTTATATATTTACTATACTATTATACTCCAATATACAAGTTACTTTTCTCCCCGCTTCGCCTCATATGTAGTTTATCCATTCTACACTACACTATTTTACTTCTATCTCTCATCATATCTTCCGCTCTAGATCATATCTCGCATAGCTTATCTACTCTGTGTGGTCAGTTGAAGTATTTAGCTGAGCTCTTAGCGCATTCCCACTAAGCTGTACCCAAGAGGGGTTTACCTAGACGCATCCTTTGTTGCTGTCTTCGTGCACTTAGCGAGAACTCTTGGGCAGATACTTTAAAAACCATTCAACACGCGCCTTGTTAGCATAAAGGGAACGCACCTAACAATCGTCTCAAATGAACTGCAGTTCGCTATAATGCCCATTCCGGGGCTGGGGAACAGTTGGCTAGGGCATTGGGTTACACAACTCAAACAGATGCCGGGACACTGGTTTGGACGTTCGGGCGATTCTGTATGGCCATTGGGGACGGGGCATTTAGCGCATCCTAACAACTGCTACATGACACCATATTATTAAATTAAATGCAGACACGCGTACCACAAGCCATCCGTTGGCCACCTAAATCGAACCTTTGTGTGCACCGTCTGTGGCAACAGATGGAAAAGCAAGCCAAGCCAAGCGAGTGTCCAGGCCAAAGCCCGTTGACCATTCATTTTTCAGCTAAATGGTGGTCGTTGGCCAGCTCCAGCTCTCGCTTGTTAGACTAACAAGGCGAACGATGTTCCAGGAAAGACAATCAATAGATTCGAAATATCTGATAAGACTCAAAACGAGCAAATGAATGAGTTTTAATTATACAGCTGAAGTCTGTTGTTGATAAGGATCAGTCCACCACTCATGTAACTGTAGAGCTACCAGAATCTGTGTGTGATTATTTCCATTGTTGGAGTCGCGTTCGATTTCATAATTTAAGCTGGCAGCCAAAAGTCAGCTGCCAGAGAAATAAAGAATAAATTCAACTGTTCGACAGTTGCAGTCGCTGCCTCTCGCTCGAGGATCATTGATCATTGGACGTGCCTCCTGCTGGCTGCCAAGTCTCCAGCTACCTGCGGCAGCCTCATTTAGTGATTTTTTGACCAACAGCTGCTACGTTTTTTTCGGCTTTTCGGGTTTCGCCTCTGCCAACAACGAAATTGATGACGACAGGTTGAAGCGATCGCTAGCTGATCCGAAGCAAACTGAAAACCCGCTGCCTTCTGTCTGACGTTCTGGACGCTAATCGACCAAATTGCAGCAGCTGAATTGTCAGTTTTGTTAAGTGGGCTGCGCGTCTCGGACATGCTTTGACTTTGATGTATTCCACTTGCCAAATTGTGCTTGAGATGGCCAGCGAGACGCCTGGAATGTCTGGCTTTGCACTAGTTTCGAGTCGCCTGGGCTCATTACAGCCTTGATTAATGCTTGTTTGAGGCTATTCATTGTCGCGCCTTTTGCCAAAAAGTATCCTCTCTCAGAGAGCACCCCCCTACTGTTAGCCATCATCAGCTGCACTTGCTGTTGCTGTTTGGGTAATTAGTTCCGTTTGTTGTCATAAATTTCTCAGCGCTGAAAAGTCACATTTAATTGCACTGATTTAGAGTCGAGTCGAGTGGCTCTCGTTACGGCCAAGGTATGCGCGCTATTCCTTCACGTAATTACGTGCCAAATAAATGATGTTTTTGCGGCTGAGCAGTGTGTGCGAAACACGAATGCAGCTGCAGACACATATTTCAGCCTTTAAATTGGGCCACTTCGGGTCTGTGGTTTGTCTTTTTTCTTACACTCTTCACGCAGATCCTGGGCATTTATAATGAATTCTGCAGGTGCAAAGCTGGGGCACAGAGATAAGCATCTCTCGACCGTATATTAATTGGGCAGACTCCGCTGCAAACTGATAAATTTCATTAGAAATTGTTTTTTAATGCTTGAGTTTTTCTTGGCTTTAGCTGCTTAATAACTTGAATGATTCAATCGAGAGCAAACTTCATTTTGGCAGATTTATATCGCTAAACGCTTCCTGAGTAATGAGCTAAGCAAATAGAACTTCAACTGCAACTTGAATTCCCACTCAGCCAACAGCTCATCGCCTCATCAATGAAACTTCGCCTCCCCTTGGAAAAATAATTGAAACTCATCAGAGTTTATTGGGCTGTTCGAAGGTGGCGGTTGAGCCATCATTAATGCCCTTATCACGTATTTCAATGCGACAAAAGACGATGCCCCCCAACACCTTGGCTCATAGGATTTGTCTTAAAATTGCTACCCTTAATTACTTGTAAGCTGGCCACCCCCCTAGGCCTGGGTTCGGCCCGTTTGACTTTGCAATTTGGCAGTGCATTGGGTGACGATGCCCTCAGCCACGCTGTCGACTGCCCAGTGGTCGGCGCTCGTTCGTTGATTAAATTGATGATGTTTGATGACTTCGGCAGCTGATTTCGCCTTAGATTTCTTTTGGCAAGTGGTGGTCAAGTGGCAGGAGCGGACCACATATGGCGCACATGTGCCGAACACCCCTCGCTCATTACGATGCATTGGACATGCATCAAGACGCCGTCAAGTCATGCCCCACACCTTCTCCCCTGCGCGGAGTGGGCTTCTTTTCGGAAGAAGGAAGTCGCCGCCTGTGCTGGCATTAGTTGGCATGACTCTGCCGCTCGCTAGACACATTCTAGGCCAGTTCTCAGGGCGGCATTCTTTAGAGAACGTACCCAGGAGTGACCTTAATTAATCTTGCTTGGCTCTGCCGCTAGTCGCTTGTTGCTCGCTGCTTGCACCTACAAGTCGCCGTGCAAGTTGCACTGTGGCCAATGCTGATTAATGCGAGTCGGAGGAGCCGCGTGACTGGGCGTTTTTTAAAGACCGGGAAATGAGTTGCATGAGTCGCAGCAGACAACACTGGCACTGGCACTGGGCGTGCTATTAACTAATTGCGCGGCATTGTTTAGATGCCTATGGAAGATATCAAATATGTATTCATTGGAATGCACTTCCTACTTACTGTCCAGCTTCAGTTTGAGCGAGGGAGAAGTTTTAAAGCGCATTTCAATGCAAATATATCACACTCAGGACTTTCGACTGCCTGTGACAAACGCCTCGAGGGTGCAATATATATGCGAGTTTAGCCACATGTAATGAAAGTGTGAATGAAATTTTCATCTTTTTTGCAAAGCGACTGCAGAAAGAGGAAAGTGGAAAGTTCAAATAGAATTTTACCCCAAGCGCATATTTATAGCACGTTTCGCTCTCCTGCTCTCGACCAAAGCTTACCTAAAACAAATACACATGTAACCACATGTGTGTACGTGTGTGAGTGTGTGTGTGTGTGTGTGTGGGCGTACCCCTAACTGTCATGCTGAAAATGACCTAAGGTAAAAAGAGATTTGCCGTTGCTTTGCAAAAGGGAGCGCACTGAGGGAGACAGACAGCAGGAGTAGCTTTACAGAAGCTGCAGCAGTTGCTTTTTTGTTGAAGGTTGTTGGCCCTTGGGCAGATCCGAAATGATATGTCAATGCGAGCTGCAACACAGTTTTCGAATTAAGTTTGAACAGTCGAGTGCAATTTAAACTGTTAATTTTTTTCGGGTTCAGTTAGAATTATAAATCGTAGAGTTGAAGTTGAAGATTAGGTAAGCTTAGTTAGTTGTCTTTTAGTTGGTTTAAGAGTTATACAATAATTTGTAGTAAGAGTGGTTCAAGTTCCTTTCCGAATCCTAATCCCAATTATAATTAAAAAAATCAATTAAAAAAAAACATTTTTTACAATTATATTTAAAAATTAATTTACAATTCATTTAAAAATCAAACTTTTATTAAAGTTACAAATGCAACTCAATTACAATAAAATTTGTTTCAATTGAAAAAAATCTATAAAAAAATATGTATAAAAAAAACATATTATTAATAAAACTTACAAATTAATTTATAAATAATAAAAACAAAATTTTCTATACTTTTGATATACTTTTAACAATTTTTGAGTATCTAATGCAACTCAATTTGAATTAATTTTTTTTTTAACAAATTATTGAGTATTTAATTTATTTAATTTAAAATAAAATTGTTTAAATAAAATATAAATAAAAAAAAATTAAAAAAAAAAAACATTTTTTTAATTAAATTTAAAATTGAATTAAAAAATAATTTAAAAATAAAATTGTGATATACTCATGATATATTTTTTTATCAAATTTTTAAGTATTTAATGCAACTCTATTTAAATTATAATCTTTCCAGTATATTATGCTTGAGTGTAAAACTGTTTCCAGCTCTTTGCTTCCTTCTATTTGTTTCCAAAATAAGAACCCTCTAGCCAGTCACTCCCTCTATGTATTGCACTATCTTGCTCTAGCCAAAGCTGAGGGTTTTATAAGATATTTGATGTGTGAGAAACTCCCTCAAAGCTGCTGGCACTATTTCCACCCTTTGGCTGACAGATCGGGAAACCACTTCAACCGTGGCCGCTGTCAACTCGACCCGAACTCAAACGCAAACGCAAACTCAAACTCAAAGTGAAACGCAGAGAACTATGACAATAAAGAGCGGAAATTAAAGTGTGAAAACCGGCAGGAAGTTGAATTGATTACATGAGCTGTGAGTGAGTCCTCGTGTCTGTGTCCGTGTAGTCCGTATAAGTATATCGTGTGTGTATTTAGGTAGCATATTTGACAAATAGAAAAGTTTACAATGCATTTCATTTGCTCAACTGTCAACGGGTAGCCCGAAGTCTGTGGCACTCGCATGAGGCAGCAGACATTGGACAGGAGACAGGCGACCAGGATACCAGAGCACCAGGACACAGCCACAGGCCACAAAAGGCGGCGCCTGTGATTGAATGTTAAACATTTAATTTAAACTTGGTCCAACTCAGTTAAAGCCCCTCACACACACAGAGAGACAGAGAGACAGAGACACTCCCTGCACATAGCTTAGATTCGACATAATTTATGCACGCACATCAATTCGAATGCATCTAATTTGGTAAACAGGCAGCCACTCATCGTCACACCTGCCTGGCACACAAAACGTGTAGCGACTGGGCTGAGGAGCCTCGTCTCCTTGCTGACATTGGCTTAAAATAGTTTTCATTTGTTTTCGTTGTACTTAGCTCGGTAGCTGCAACATGTGGCATTGGCATTGCCACTAAGTAGCCTGTCTGCAGCAGCAGCAGCAGCAGCAGCATCGTTGGCATCTGCTTTTGCCACTGCTGTTGCCTCTGCCTCTGCATCAGGGAGTTCGCTGCGCTTCGTTTGCGTACATGCAGCTCATTTAGTTGACATTTATTAACGTCACATAGCGCGCAATGTTTGACAATTAATTAGGCACAGATATGCCAGACGATGTCTACTGCTCGCTCACAGCCAGACTCTCCGAGAAATCACTCATTACGTTCGGCTAAGTTTAGCCTCACCAATTTAGATGCTATCTAACATGAGCTAATTTATCGATGCCCTTAGTTAACGTCACTGCCATTCCACATCTGTGGGTAGCTGGCTAATTTAGTAGATAGTGCGATAGGTCTGCCTCGGGCTGTCAGTCAATCGTTGTCTTTTCTTTATGGAGTATATAGCTGTTAGCTTCTGGCAACATTGATTGATATTATTATTATTAATTAAATATTAGTCAATTATTAAATGAAGTTTAAGTATTTGTATAGCATTTCTAAATATTGCAATATTAAGTTTTATTTAAAAAATACTTTAGCTTATTAGAATCTTTTCATGGGACCATGGGCGGGATTAGTGGGTGTGGTGCTATTTATTTGAAGTCATAATCTTTTCTATGCAAAAATTTATATAAATATGTTAAATTTCAGATATCCAACTCAACTTTTGTATTTAAAAAATATTTGAATTTGATTTTAATAATGTCTATACAACATTTAGTCTCTAGCTTTATATTTAGAATATATTTGATTTATTTATTTATTTAACTATTTATTTATTTATTTGATTTATTTAAATTTTTTGCTGTTTATTTATTTATTTACTTACTTATTTATTTATTTATTTAATTTATTTACTTATTTATTTATTTTTTTTATTTATTTATTTATTTACTTATTTATCTATTTAAAATAAGATAATTGACATAACTAGAGTCAACTTAAAGATGCAGCTATATGGAGCTCTTTTCATTCTGATTTGCTTATATTTTTCCTTTAGTCTATAAGTCTATTTCATCTATAGCTTCAAGCTATTTGAAACTACGTGGCTGACAGCAGAAACTTTAGCTGTACAAATTTGGTTTTGAATACTATCTATCGAGTAAAAAGTCCTCTATTTAAATTAAATAAGTTTCCATTAGATATTTTATAATTATATACATAAATATATACTTTTATTTATTTACACATATATTTTTTATTTTATTTGCAAATAAATTTTATTTCTCTCATTTATTTTAAATAAAATATTGTCTCACATTTGAAAGCTCCGGCTACTTACTCCCAGACCTCAAGTAATTCTAATCTGCTAATTCAACAATCATTCAATTTCAAATTCCCACTTAAGATATGCCACTCAAATTCCGTTTTTGTGCTCCACGGCTTAGCATAGAGCAGCAGCAGCAAAAAAGAAGAGAGAAAAAAAGCTTAAAAGAACTGACCGAATCACAGCAATTTTCAAAGTAAACATTTCTCTCCCTAAACCTCTCCATGGGTCTATATGTGTGTGTGTGTGTGGGTATGTGGGACTATTGAGCAAAAAGCGCCAGGATTTTTATTTATAAAACACTTGAAAAGGAAGCAGAACAGGACGCACAGCTTGAAGTCCATTTCTTTTTTTTGGAGCATATTGACGCAAGGATTTCGCCTCACACACACAGTGGCAAATGTGCAATGAGCACTGAGTAAAGATCAAACAGCAGTAGGACGTGGCAGGCGGTCCTGACGGGGCTGGCGAGAGTCCTTTGAGGCATTCTATGGTTTGAATCGCTTGAGTGAAAGTTTGTTTTGCTTTTGCAAATGTCACATGAAAAATGCGTTGGCTCTGCAAATGCCAGCACTTTGCATGGCTACCCCTGCTATGATGGCGAGATTGGTGGGAGGCTGGGAGCCGGAGTCGCCGCTGCGCCTTGCCAGGCAGGGTGCTGGTCGCCTTGCACGAAATTTCCATTTAATGTGTTTGCGCAAAGTATTAAAAGGCAACGACGATTGAGTATCGAAAAGTAGTAAAGCAAACCGAGTAGCACCCCGACAGCTGGGGCTGGAGGAAGGGGGGTGTCCATTGCAGGGGTCCGTATCGAACGGCGGTGCTGCCTGCAGCTTGCAGTCGCCAGAGGGCGCTTGTGCGCTGAGTGATTGCCATGATAAGTGGCCCATTATGATGCCAGTTTGCACAGCGAGATTGCGCTGCGCTCCATTGGACCACTGGAGCTCGTCAGTTGTTCAGCCGGCGCTGCTGTCGTTGCTTCCGTTACTACTGCTGCTGCTGCGTCTGCTTGGCCAATTCTTTTTTAATGCATATCAAAGCGGGCAGAGTGCTGGCCACCCAAAAAGTGCGTCATTGTTGAAGCGCCGACTATTCTTGGTCTGTTTTTTGTGCACCGCACTGTGCCCATCAGCGTCTTTACTGGAACGGCTGTTGACAAAAGACATTTAATTTTCCCTTAGTTTGCTTTCGCCCGCTTCGAGTATCTCTGCCATAAAGTTTGTCCTTCACTCCCAGAGTTCCGCTTCGTCTTCTCCGCCTTTTTTTTTCTCCATGCGCCAGCGAAAACTTTGATAAGTGAAATTTATTGTGGGCGCTTTGAGTTGTCCACTCTGAGCAGCAAAATGCTCAACTGATGTCTGCGATGTCTGCCATTCATGCCAGCACCTCTCCTCCGCCTCCTTCTCCTCATTGTTTTATGGCACCTAACGAGCAATTTTCAACAGCTCTCATAGTTTGCAATATATATATATATATTCCAGACTTTTCACTTACAGCTGCCATAAAGCACTTTTATATTATGGTAATTAGGTTGACTAGCATTTAGTCAGACTAAAGATAGTTTCAGCTCTCAGGGTGATCACAGTTCATCATCAAGATAGGCTTGGGCTGATTTCCTTTGACTCTGATAGCATCGCTACTCCGCCCCGTACACCTGACACATACGGGCATATTATGCATCGATCATTACTCATGCTATAAAGGGAATCCACTTAATCTCGCAACGAAACATTCAAGCATTTATTAAAGACATGACAGACCCTTGCCTTGGGGGGTTGCAGCCCCCTCAGTTATTCGGGCAGAAACTGCAACAAAAGGTATAATTTATAGTTCGACACCCTTGGAGTATAAAGCCGGGCCCATCAAGGCGACTATTTGGGGAGGTCGCACGCACCCAGCCAGTCAGCCCCTGCCGAATCCAAGGACATCGGGTGGGTGGCCAAATGTAATTGCTGCCGCCCCAAAATTTGGCATAGACCTTGAAAAAAAAAATGATTGGGGACTGAAGCGTGAGGTGAGTGATAGAACTTAAAGCTCAAACGCCCGTGCGTATGCAATGAATATTTACGAGCGGACGCTGTTGGGTCCTCTGAGGATTATTCGGCTTTATGCAATTGTGCGCAAGTAAAAATCTAATTTATCCGCCCGCCTGCCACCCTTCGTTTTGTTTGACAATTGCCTGAAATTATGCGGTGCATTGGCATGAGACTCCGGCTCTGCCGGCACGTACCCGTGCTCTACCGTGCCGTACCGTCCGCTGCTTTAAGGGAATTTGCCGTAAAGCTGCCCGAAAAAAATTGCTTTGCTATTGGCTGCAGCTACCCTTTGTCAGTTCAAGTCCGAGCTTAAGAGTTTTGGGGTGGCTTTAATGCGGCCGGTGGTGGGTGGTTGGGTGGCTGGGTGGATTGGTCTCTCGTCTCATCATAACACCACATGTTCTAAAATTGCCGCTGGCGTCGCCACGTCGCCATCTCGTACTTCATGTAGATTGCTATCTATTCTATTGTCTGCCTCTTACTCGTGGTAGATTTTAGCATTCGCTTCGTTTGATGAGGCGAAAAGTTGTGGAATTTATTGCCTCAGCCTCACTGCTCGCCAAAGCCTCGACAAAAAGTTAAGTGGATTTTACGTAAATTAATGAGTCCGCCCAGCCCCGAGGGGTTGCAACTGATTCTTTAAGTATTCCCAAGCAAATGCAAATTCAAATTCGAATTCGAATTGGAATTCTGTTGCAGCTGTTGGGTTAAGTCTGGCAAGTTTTGGCATGCGGCGCGGTGGTTAATGGAAGGCATAGATATTTATTTGTTATTGCTGAAGAATGGCGGGTGAGAGTGTGAAGCTATTTATTGCATAGATAAATGGAGATGCAAGTATGGAAGCTGATAATGTCAGTATTATAGTCCATAAAGATCTGCAGTAAGGCAAAGAGCTAGAAAAACTAACTTGGAATTATCATTTTATTTATAGAAGAATATATCGGAGTCAAATGAAAATATCTAAAAGAAATTCCTGTTGAACTTCATTATATTTTGCATAAAAAATTGTAATAATTTTGAGGAGTAATTTATATTTATATAACATTTAATTTATTTCAATTAACAATAAATTTTTTTACATTATTAAAGTTAAATATCTTTGTCTGCATTTATATAAAACATAAATATTTTTAATAAAATAAAATGAAATAAATTTAAAAAACAATATCCCAAATTTGTTCGCCTAAATATATTGCCTTTGGCTTTAATTATATAAAATATAAAAATGTATAATAACATAAAATAAAGTAAATTTTTAAGCACAATTTTTTAATTTTTTTTGCCTAAATCACTTTGGGCTTGGCTTTATTTATATAAAAACACAAATATTTATAAAAATATAAAATAATATTAACTAAAATAAATTTTTACACACAATTTTTCAAACATTTCTCGTTGGACTTGGCATTAGTTATATAAAACATAAACATGTATAGAAATATTTAAAAATATAAAATAAAATAAATAAAAAAATCAATTTCCATTATTCTGCCTAAGTCCCTTTGGTTTTATTTATATAAAAACCAAAATATTTATAATATTATAAAATAAAATAAATTATAATAAGTTTTTAGAAACAATTTTCTTAGCACTTTCTCTGGCTTTCCCTATATAAATTATATTTTATTTATAATATAAATATTATATTTATTATACATGTAATTAAGCAAATTTATAAAGCCCTCCAAGCCCTTTCGCCAAAATCTCTTTAGCTTATACCTGCAGTGCAACATTAACCGCAGCTTATAAACTTTCACGGCGTATAAGATAATGCTTGGCAGCGTATAAGTCTTTTACGCTGCTCTTAGATCTGGTTTAGCGGCTCAGTCTTGGTCACAACGTGTGCGGCTTAAGCTCGTGCTTCTTCTACGATGTTCGGCTGCGAGTTATTGTTAAGGCACAAGAAAACAATTCTAATATTGTTGCTGTTTGCTGTAACGTGTAATATCATAATTTATTTATACATTATGGAGACAAAAGCAGAAGAAACCATAAAAACAACAACAGCGGCAGCAGCAGCAGCAGCAATGAAAGTGACATCAACACAACACGTTGCGCTCAATCAGCTGGCTGGCGATTCGCAGACTTCAGAGTTAGTGCTGTTGGGTCTGGGCGCACTGGGTCGGCCAGCGGAGAGCAACTGGACCGCTGAGCAGCGCTTGGCCATGGAGAGCAGCCAGCGCGAAACGGGTTATAATGCTTGGCTCTCGGAGCGCATATCGCCGGAGCGTAAGCTTTTCGATATGCGGCATCGCAGGTGAGTGGCGCTCGTATAAGACGTATAAGAGTTAACGCTCTAACCGTTGACAGCTGCAAAAAGCTCAAGTACCCAGTGGAAAAGCTGCCAACGATCAGCGTCATTATCACCCATCACAACGAACAACAGAGTGTGCTTGCTAGAACGCTAAGCAGTCTGAGAACCAGAACTTCAGCGCGATTACTGCGAGAGATTATTCTGGTGGACGATGGCAGCGAACGGGAGTTTGTTGTGGATGAAAAGTTTGAGGGACTCGTGCAGCAGCAGCGACTGCCAAAGCAGCTGGGATTGATGCAGGCTCGGCTGGCGGGTGCTAAAAGAGCTCAGGGTAAAGTTCTCGTCTTTCTTGATGCACACATTGAGGTGACTCGGGGCTGGCTGGAGCCACTGCTAGCCCCTATGCTGGAGAGCAACAAGACCTGCACCACGCCCATAGTGGATACCATAGACTATCAGACCTTTGCCTATAGGCGGGGCAAGCCTTCGCGTGGCTTCTTCAACTGGGACTTCAACTACGTTCAGCTGCCACTACTGAAGCAGGAGGAGCAGGCGCTGCCTGCGCCACATGAGAATCCCATTATGAATGGGGGCCTGTTTGCCATCGATCGCAGTTGGTTCTTCGAGCTGGGCGGCTACGATGAGGGGCTGCGTATCTGGGGCGGCGAGCAGTTCGAGCTGAGCCTCAAGATATGGCTGTGCGGCGGTCGGCTGCTGGAGGTGCCCTGCTCCAGGGTGGGGCACCTGTTCAGGAACAGCAACTTCCATCCGCAGTACCAGAAATCCGAGAGTGGCAGCAAGGCCATCGCTAGGGTGAGTACCTGAGATGAAATTGATTAAACACGTGTCTATCCGAACTACTCCATGGTGTCGCCAGAACTACAGGCGCGTGGCTGAGGTGTGGCTGGACGAGTACAAGGACAAGCTGTATGCGAATATGCCCCATCTGACGCATGTTAAGGTGGGCTCATTGAAGAAACAGAAGGCACTGCGCCAACGCCTGCACTGCAAGCCCTTCAAGTGGTTTCTGGAGCACCTGGGCGGGGATTTCCTGGAGCAGTATCCCATAGATGAGCCGCTGGACTATGCGTTTGGCGCTGTGCAAAGCCTTGCGGTGCCCTCGCTCTGCCTGGAGAGAGCAGAGTCTGCGAAGCACCCGCAGCTGCTGCCCTGCGATGAGGACCTCATGTACCCCAAATTGGAGCAAAAGTGGACTCTGAGTCACTTTCGTGATCTGCACTCGAACTCGCATTGCCTCGAACTGCAGCAGCAGCAGCCAAAAGCGGAGATTTGGCTTTGGCAGTGCCATCATCGTGCAGGCAATCAGTTTTGGTCCTACGATACAAATACCAACCAGATTATCCATGGCCAGAGCAGAGCGAACAGACTGTGCCTCGAGGCTCAAGTGGAGGAGCGACGCGTAATCGCCGATGTCTGTGATACGAAGAGCCAAAGGCAGCGCTGGCAGTTTGGCTATGCCAACGAGAAGCAGCTGGGGGAGTTTTGGAGGAATGTAGCTCAGTAGCAAAGGTCGGGATTTTGTTAAGGAATAAGCCAGTAAATGTAGTTTGAATTAGAACAAATTGTTATAATAGCTTAAAGTATTTTATTAAGCTTAATTCATAATTACCTCTTGCCTATTGAAAAAGTCTTTATAGCTTTTATAAATATGTATTTTTATCGGTGTAAATACTCTCTCTGTCTTTCTGTCTGGTGTAAGTCTCCTTATTTGTCTTTATAACCTGCACGATCTCAGGAATTAAATCAAATTGAATTTACAGCTTTGATTTTATTGAAATATAGCTAAGATTGAACTCAACATTTATTTATTATTTTAAATAAAATTGTTTAATTTGGATATTCGGGAAATGCACTGCGCGTCATCTGGTTAGCGCATCCATCTCATACACTGTAAATGTTGAATATATTCTATATCATTTCAGCTGGAGTCTAAAAGTTTATTTTCTATAAAAATCTGTTTTATTCTTCTTAAAATAAAACAAGATTGGGCTCAATATCATTTCAGGAAGTATTTTTAAAATTTTTTGACTGTGGCTAAAGTCGCGTCGATGGGATAGCTCATTTAATTTCAATTGTCAATATCTCGCTCAATTTGGCCATCACAGTTACCAATTTTTTTATATAGACCACAAATTTTATTTTCTTTAAGAAAAATATTACTTGAAATAAAATATAGAGTTTAATTTTAAACTTTTATTTATTTTCTTTTAGCTATAGACTATGTGAGCTTATCAAGATCGTGGGCGGAACTGTAAGGGCAAAAAGCAGTTTTCCTTTGGCAATGTAAACTTCCAAGAGTAGCGAATTGCCTTTAAATAACTGCAACTTTTGTTAAATTATATATTTTATATATAAGTTATATAAGTTATGCAGAAAAGAGAACTGATTTCTAGTTATGCTAGGCACTAAAAGGGGTGACCAAGCAAGTCTGATAGCATTTACAATGCTTATCTTTCAGCAACTGTTCAAGTTATTGCTTATCTTTCAGCAACTGTTCAAGTTATTGCTGAGATTTAACTTTTAAAATATTTAATAAGGCTTGCCATTTGGGATAAAGTAAACTTTGGCATGTCAAGCATTCAAGGGACAGAAATAATACTGCATGCATGTATTTTACCGAATCATAAAAGTGAGAAGTATTGTTCTCAAGGCCGCTGACAGCCAAGTTTCAGGTACTTTTGGAATAGTTTATACTTTATCCTAATTGGCATTAATGCAGCTTTAAAATATAACTAAAATTATTAAAATATCTCAAGCCGTTTCTGATAAATAGCAACCTTTTTTCCTATCAGACTTTTGCGGTTAGCTTGGACAACAGCAGCTTTTCACCTTGAAGCTCTATTTGGATATACTTTGTGCTGTGTATGATAAACGTAATAGTATGTATACTAACTAAGCTGTATTAGCTGCATTTATAGCTTGTCAAGCATTGGCCAATGGCTTACTTAATCAAAGCCAACTCCTGTGAGGACTTCCATCAAATAAAGCTAGCAGCACTCAAAGGGTGCAACGTTTAGCTACGTTTATGTTCGGAAAATATATCAAAAATTATATTAAATAAAGCAAACAAAATTGTTTAATTTGGATATTCGGAATATATATCTAAAAGTAGATACAAAATTTATTTATTTTAAATAAAATTGTTTAATTTGGATGTTTTTGCACATCATTTGCCATTGTTTTTGGGGGCGTGCCAAATATCTTCACCTGATACGTAAGGTAATTATGATTGTATATAATTGGCATATATTCCATCTTTGCACAGATCAATTGCTTCGATATGGGCACGACGAACTGAAATCAAATAATTTTATTTATATATTTTACATATTTATATAAAAATAAACTCACATTGATGAGAGCATAGTAGGATCGATCCAGGAAGTATTTGTGCTCCGGCAGCGAGTAATTCAATGAACCAATGAAATAATCTCGCATTTGAAATGGCAAAAAACGATGATAGCCCAAATGATCTCGGCTATCGCCAGGCAGCACGTTGACATTGCTGAGACAGCGACCCAGCTCCAGAGTGGCATCATCGCCCTGAGGCTCTGGACTGCAGATGGTCTGATTGGGCAAGGCTTGAAGTACGAATTGACCGAGTGCAGCTCTGCTCAGCACAATGGCAGAGCGGTCATACATGTATGTCTAGATGGGGAGAGGGAGGAATATATATAGATATATCTCTTATATAAGCTTAAGCATTACCTGATTAGTTGCACTTCTTAGCTTGCAGCCAAAGTAGATCAGCTGCTCGGGGCTGTGGGAGAGCATCATGTAGCGCAAGTTCTCGACTATTACATAGCTGGAATGGGTAAATGTTAGTGAGGCACTCTCTATATAGAGTCGTTTCATACTTATCGTCATTCACGTAGAGAAACCAATCGCCCTCGTCGAAGTGATATTTGTAGACGTATTCGAGGTGGGCACGCAGCTGCTGCCACTTGTCATTCAGTGTGGCAAACACTGCTGGCTCCAGCTCCTCGTGGGCATCGTTGCTGACAAATATGTGATGATCGCATCGCTTGGTCCAAGTGCGCTTGCTGTGCACTGCCGCTGGGTCATGCCGATAGTCGAAGGTGCGAATAATGCAAAAGATGCGCGGCGTGGGCAAAGGCTCCGCCGTCTTGAGCTGGAGTTGAATGTTGTTCTCCACCATCAGCAGGGCCAGCACGCAGAGCAGCAGGAGTACGGCGAGCTTGTAGAGCAGGACGCAGCAGATGCCCGGGCAACTGCTGCACGGATTGAAAATGCTAATTTTATTTTTGCCGCTTAGGAAGAGGCGACGCCTGCTGAAGAACGGTCGCATTTTAAAACTGACACTGAAATCACTTGCACAGCTGATGACGATGACGATGACGATGATGATGATGATGATATGCTGAAGGCAGCGATGGCAGTGGGCTGTGGTCGGGTTGTGCCGTCTACAATTTAATTATATTGAGTGCTTTTGTCTGTCGAAGTTGCTCGCTTGCCGGCACTCCAGCCCAGCTCCCACTCGATTGGTTCGCCGCATACAAATTGCCTTTTTCAATTAGAAATATTAACTCACCTGGCCGCAGGTCGCCGTCTTGCCTTTGCGTGCCGCTAAACTTGAAGTTGATGCAAAACTTGGGCTACGCTTCGTTTGCAGTCTGAAATCGAGTACTGACAACTGCAGACGAAACAGAGTTGAAAGGAATATCTCAACTGCTTAATGGGCTGAGTGGCAGAGGGAGTTGAGAGCTGGCTATAAAGTGTAAAGGGTTAAGATAGTTGATAGTAAAGTTCTTAGCCAACAACTTATTAGGCTAGCTCAAGAGCCTCGCCAGCTGCCACATATGTCTATAAATCTGTAGAGATTTCATGGAAAAAACACAAATAGCTGTCAGATAATATGACATACGTCAGCTATTGTGCGATTTGTAGGTGTTTTGCAATAACAAAAAAAAAAAAGAGAGAAAAAAAAAACACTTACATAATAACATGTGAGTCTCTGTTCACATGAAACTGTCAAAAAGAAAAAGAGGGATGCATGAATGGGAGTAAGGTAAGCGATATGCGTTCATATGAAGCATTAATGTCTCAGTTTACGTGCTCAAATTACCAGATGAGTTGGCATTGTTGGCTAACAGGTTGGCAGCGGAAAATGGTAAACAAAAGGCAAGTAAAGTGAAGGCCCAGGAAGCAGCAGCAGCAGCAGCCGCCGTCGCCTGAGAGAGAAAAAAGCGCAATATTGCATACAATTTGCCTTTCGCCCTTTTGGCAAGAGACTCCAATGGCAGCAATTCGAATGCCGGGCCCGAAGGCTGCCGCACACATGCTGCAACAATGACACTTTGCAGTTGCAACAAAACGGAAGTAATTTTGCGCAGGCAGCCAATGGAAACAAAGGGCTTGGGAAAACGGAGACCTGCTGACTGCCCAGAGACGACAGCCAGGCATACTTTTCATTGATGAACACGTCTCTCACTGCCCGTGCATGTGGGCCGAGATTGGCTGTCCCCCTCCCGTATGTGGCATGAATTATGTGAGAAACTGTTGGGCTAAGTAGATAGTTGATAGATGATATGTGGGTTACACGGAAGTAAACCCAAACCCAAACGTAGCCCAAGATGCTGCTGCCGCCCTCTACACGTAATTGAAACATTCTGAAACACGGAAGTGTTTTGGCACATTCTCAGCCAGCCGGCAGCTGTGACAGTTTTTGTGTCTCTTTATTAAGCCAACAGTTCCATTGAACACAGTCTGGACGGGCTAAGAGACGTAGAGTAAAGGTAAAAGGTAAAGTAATATGTATCATATAATTTGAGCGAATATGGCAAGAGGCACAATAGGTTATGGCCTGCCTCAATATGGCCATCGTTTGCTGCGCAAATATTTGTATATAAAATTGGCTCAATGAATTTTCTTTATAAATAACTTTGATTAATGCCCAACTCTTCCTAAGGATGTCAGGTCATACTTAACCCAAGGGCATAAAGCCATATGCTTTTGTAAGTGTCTTCCTGAGCCTCTTTACTGATGCCCAAACTCATCCTCACATAAATCAAGCAAAGAACCATCCCAGTAGCTATCTGAAACCTGACATGCTGAGAGCCTAAACTAGTAGCCTATTGAGGCTTTACTGCTCAGCACACATTTAGTCTTTCAATACTTAAACGATTATAGAAAGATATTAAAAGATATTTTAATTCGATTTTTATTTTTTTTATTTATTTTCTGATACTTCAGCTCATGGCCAAGACAGCATCATACCTAAAGTTTACTATTCATATTACTACATTTTGTTGAATATTTATTTAAGTCTGTTCAAAAATAAAACTCAATTCGGCAGATCGGAAGAACAAACTCTCGCATTCACGTCACAAAATCGTGCCTGCCATTAGTGCAAACGCTGATCTCTTGTGCACACAGCACAGCAGAAGAAAAAGAATCTTATGCAAAGCATCGATGATGATAAAAAAAAAATCGAATACACGTAAAGCCGAATGCAAACAATTAGTATGTGGAAACCGTGTCAACAAGTTTCGGCAAAGTGAACAGCCGAAGATCCGTTTCTGAATGAATGGCGACCCAGTGCAAACAATGCCAAGTTCAAGCCGCAAATGTGCGCAGTAAACAAGTCACACAAACACAGAAAAGAAACAACACTAAAAATAATAATAATAAAATCTGAAAAATATTAAAAAGAAACCAAAAACAACACCTGTGTGTGTCCGAGGTGTGTCTGCGAGTGTTTGTTGATTTATTTGCCAAACAAACAGTCGAAATAATTGTAGATAATGCCGATAAGGTGAGGTGCTATACGCTCGCTGCTGGTTAGAAGTTTTTCCCATCAACTTGACCAAAACTAGAACCGGTTCGTAGCACTTGTCGAAGGTGTTTGAAGTATTTGCCCATCCATTCGCATGGATATAACTAATTAAATTCGCACGAAGATCTTCAGAGCCTTGCCCCCGACCCAGCTGAAACTGGTTATGAGCTAAGAACAAGCGCTGGCAATAAAATATGAAAATCTTTTAATTAGAAGTCGATAAGTCGCGCAGCGACAGACAACTTGCCTTATTTCAAGGCCCATTAAATTGAACTTAAATGCTGCGATATTTCATATTCCCTTAATCTCTCTCACTATCTCTCCCCCTCTCTCACTTTGTCGTGTTGGTGTTGACATCACTTTGTAATAAATTTCCAATTATGTGTGTCGGCATAAATTAAACGAAACTTCCATTGACAGCGCACTAAGACTTAATTGACCCTTTAACACAAAGTCTCCGGCGACAACAACGGACAAAAAAATATAAATAAAATACAAAAATAATCAAATAAAAACGTCAGCGATAAGCAGCGCGAGTGTGACGTAGTATATTAATCTCGAGCCATTGATTCATGCCACACGAAATAAATACTCTGAAACAAATTAAAATCGTTGTTTTGTTTCCTATTGACATTTATTGCTGCAAATATTGAGGCTTAGCCTCGCAATGCGCAATTTGCTAAGCTCATTTGTGAATTTAATAAAATCAAATAGTTTAACTGGGTCAGCTAGCTGTGCAGGGGCGGGAAATTAAATTTAATTTGCCGTGATAAATTTTAAATTCATGGATTAAATTATAATAATATGGAAAATAAAATTATAATAAATATATTAAACGGCTTATTGCAAGCGACTTAAATTGTGCATTTACACAGAGCTTATAATCAGTGAGTGTGATGCAGTTGCAGTTGAACGCAATTTACTGTCTCTTGTGGGAGAAAGGCAGATATCTATATGTATTTATATATTCGGAACTATTACGCTTTGATGAGATTGTCATGTAAGTGAAAGGCCAAGCTTGAGAGCTGCTCAAGCGTGATGTACTTTGATGTCTTGGTGAGTCGAGCTTTAAAAGTGGGGAAATTATTATTTTATAGTTTTTTTTTACTTTTATTATTTTTATGTGTAGTATTTTTATTATTTTTCATTTTTGTTTTTATTTAATTTTTTATGTGTAGTATTTTTAGTATTTTGATATGTAGTACTTTAGTATTTAATATGTAGTATTTTTATTATTTTTCATTTTAATTTTAATTTTATTTTACATTTTTATGTGTAGTATTTTTTAGTGATTTTGTAGTATTTTTAGTATTTTGATATGTAGTATTTTAGTATTTAATGTGTAGTTTTTTTATTTTTCATTTAGTTTTTTTTCATTTTACATTTTTTATGTGTAGTGTTTTTAGTGATTTTGTATTATTTTTAGTATTTTTATATGCAGTATTTTAGTATTTAATGTTTAATATTTTGTATGTATTTTTTGTAATTTTATGTGTTGTACTTTTATTGGTATACTTAGTATTTTTATTTGTATTTTTAGTACTTTTACTGATGAATTTATAGTAATTATAATTATTAAAATATAATTATAATTTAAATATATTTTTTAGTATTTTTAACGATTTAATCTCCTTAAATATGTAATAATTATAACTAAATATTTATTAAATTTATATTTTATATTTGTTATTTCAAATTGAAAGTCTGAATGTTGCTTGACAAATGCTTAAGGAAAACTAGTCTGGGGTAATGAGTATTTTATTCAATCTTCAAGTGAAGCCGAAAATAGCACAAAACCAATATACATTTTTCGTTCACACAGTATGCGCATATGTACATTTGTATGCTTAGGTATATGTATATACATATATGTATGTAAACATACCTAAATCATTTTCAATAGTTGGCCCATCTCAGCATACTCTCATGCAAATGGCGCAAATTTCATTTGACAATCTTTGACTTGAGCCTGAGAATATTTTGAGGTTCAGATTCGATTTGAAAGAGCTAAGAAAATTTGTACCAATTATGAAAGAAAACGTCCCCGGAGTGCAATCAGCTAAACGCATGTTCTTGCTGTTGCTGACGATGACGACAAAAGGCAGATAGAGATAAAAACTGCTCTCAAAAGATACTTCTGGTTGCCGTGGCGCAGTTGATAAAGGAAACGCTGTGTGAGCCCGACCACAAAGCGGCAAAGGAAGCGAACGAAGAAAACAAATGAAAAGAATGAAAACTGAACGGAACGGAACAGAACCGTAAACCCATAGCCAGAGGCTGATAACTTTATCAATGAAAAGTCAAATGCAAGCAATGCGGGAATAGAGAAGAGAGACAGAGAGTGAGAGAGAGTGAAATAGATAGAGGCTGAAAGAGAGGGCGGAGTCAGAGGAGCTGCTGCACATAAAGAAGTTAAACGAATGTTTTGAATGTCATAACAATATGCAAGCGATAAAAATAATGACAAAGAGCGAGCCAGCAATTTATGAGAGCCACAACTTAAACAAAGTTATGGACTGCGACACCCAACCTGCTAGGGAAACCAATCGACATTGGTTGTTTAGTGTAGATAGAGCCAGACCTCTATCAGAATGCATCAGCAAGTGGCAGCAGTGTCCAATTCCAATTCAGTTTCTCATCCAGGCAGCAGCAGCAAATTGCTATGACTGCCTCAGGTGTAGGTCACCAGGCAAAGGCAGTAATGAACTCTGTGGCAATTGAGTTACTTTTGGCAATTCTTTACCCACTTAATATCTGTAGCTTTCTTATAAACAACAGACAATTAACAGCAAGAGTTTATAGTAGAGAGAGAGAGCAGGTCATGGAAGTAGTAGGGCTACTGCTTCATGGGCGAAGATAGCACAGTAGCAGCAGCTGGCGATAAGAAATTAATCAGACTTTACATACAAAAAATTTAATTTAAACACACACATAGACAAGTCTCACATAAAGTTGGGCCCCAAAATATTATTGCCGTCTTGGCCAAGTTCTTTGGGCTGGACAAAGTGCTCAGTGTTGCGTGCAGTTGCCTCATAGATTCTTACGGAAATTCGTAAAGCGAGCGGCAAACCAGCTTTTCTTTATGGCTGAGCTCTTTTCCTAATTCTAGTAATTGTCTTGTTTCTTATAGAGCACGTTGAACTTTGTCAAGCGAGCGTCTGCTTATGGCAACCCGTAATAACTGGTAATAATAATAGTAATAATATGTAGTTCTTCTCCTTCAAGTGAAGTAAATTTATTTCCTTAATTGCTTTTAATTGGCAAATATTCGGTCTTTGTTATAAGTGAAGAAGCAAATCAAAAGATTTACTCGCTTCTAGCTGATAATCCGATTTGCTGGGCAATTAAATGCGTTTGATTCGCTCAAATTGAGTTTGACTAAGCGAAGGTTAAAAGGGTTGAGCGTCTCTTGAAGCAAAGCTGTTTCGAGTTTATGCAAGACATTTGGGTGCTTAAGCGACAGTTACTAAAGCTTTTTTATTTTAAATAAAAAAGTAGTATAAAGATATAATAAAAATAAAATTAAGTTTTGTTTCTGTGAGCAGCTTGAAATGCGCAGAGTTGTTGCTGTGTTTATGCAGCTGAAATGCTTTCTACATCCACTCCTAAAAATATGCTGTAAAATTACATATTAATATATATACTAAATTTTTCTAGAATTTCTATATGATAACTGTTGGCTGGGACTTTCTGTGGGAATTTGATGGAAAATTAGCTAAAGTTGAAGCTGAGCTGCCGTTACAAACATGAGTTGATCGCCAGGGCCAATTTCAGCTATTCAAGAATATCAAGCAGATATTCTCGTTCTACAAAGCTTAACTATTGATATGCCCTTTTGATCCCTACTTTTATATAACCTTTTAAGCACTAGATAATCCGTCGATCATTGGACATCGTATAATAATCATCTCGTTGTTAGTTTCGTTCAATATTGTGACAATAAACGGACAGCTTAAGCACGACAAACAGCCGCAATTTAAGACTTGCTCGAAAGGGACCATAAAAACGTAAATCCCAGCCCAGATTCCAACTACTCGTGACTTTGGGGTATTTCTCTTGAAATGAGCAACGGCAACAAGAAGAGCAACAACAACCTGCTGCTGCATCCAATTCAGTTCGGGCCAATCCAATTCAAGCCAAGCTAAACAAACATTAAGTTACAAAATAAAATCTGTGGGCCATAAAATTAAAACAGCAAAAGAGATAAAGAGAGAGAGAGAGAGAGAGAGAGAGAGAGATAGAGGGAGAGAAAGAGAGGTAGGAGGGAGAGTGAGCGCGCAACACGTTAATCTTGCAACGCGAAGCTTATCAGCAAAACAAACCTGCAAGCAACCTACTTTATATGCGACTGCATCTGTATATGTATTTCGGAGTGTCTACATTTGTATCTGTATCTGTAGCTGTAGCTGTAGCTGTATCTGTATCTGCGGCTGCTGTATCTGAGGAAAAAACAAAACCCTTTTGCCCCTCTCTATACGAATGCTGCGCTTTGATGTGCCCTGATGCAAGCGCCCAGATAGCAGCAGTTAGCAGTTAGCAACGCCGTTAAACCCGCTCCCTCTCACTCTCCTCCAGAGTTCTATAGTAGTATTTTTTTACGAGTTGGGTTCACGTTTAGTTCTGGCATCTTGCTGCATGCCCATAACTTTGACTCTCATCTAACTTTTATTTGCATTTTTATTTGTTTGTTCGTTTCTCAGAACTTTTATTTAGCTGCCGGCTGCATCTAATTTGATTTGTTGACTAAAACAAAACAGTTGCTCAAAATTCCTAACTGACCTCTGTATATACTATATAAATATATATATGTATTTACATTTTTTTCACTTAGCATAAAGTTGGATTTAAATGCATTTGTTTATTTCATATTTTCAGCGTTTATTTACAGGTCAAACTTGACCCAATCCGAGCTGGAAATTAGCATTTTTCAAGCGAGTTTCTAAAACCTCGCGACAGGTTGACTCAGCTGCATGAGCTATATAGAATAGCTATATATCTATATATCTTCGGTAAGTAGCTTGCATACGACGTACTCCAGCCTATACCTTATGCCAATTATAATATTAATTTATACTAATTTGTATACTTAGTTTATGATAGCCTTTTGAATTGATTTCGATTCGATTCGAATCGCTTGCTTTGATCCATATGCATTAAGTGCCTTTCAGCTTGATTCGTTCTAGCAAAAAAATAAAGAAAACAAAATGTGCTTTTAATAAAATAAATATTTATTCGAGCGTCGCAGTCGCCTTGGCATATTACAAATGTAAACAATTCTAGAGCCAATCTAAATAGCCGTTCATTTAGCCGCCTTTGTTTTGGGCCAAACACTTCAGTCGCTTTTGGGCCGATTAATTTATAGAAATGCAGAAATTGATTGCTCAAGGCGAGAGATAAAAAAAAAGGTAGGAAAACAAAGGCCGTCACGAGACGTAAACATTCTCAGGCACTGTGACACTTAATGCGAAAGCAAATAAAAATTGTTTAAAGAGATTTCGCAAGCAAATAAAATGTATAAATTTCGCATACGAAATTCTTCCGGGAATGCTTAAATATTTGATAATAATTGGAAAGGAAAAGATTAGGAATATGCGATAGCCACGTGTGTGTGGCTATAAATATTTATTACATTAGCTTCAATACAGCTCAATTGTCTTTAAATATTCAGCTTAATTGCAGCTTTAAATTATATTTATAATTTTCGCATTTAATACAGTTTATTGCATGCTAAAAATAATATTAATTTATTTCTTACGTAACTTTTTCTACATACATACACATATATATATTTGTTTGTTTGTTTTATTTATATGTTTTTTTTATATCAAATATATTTTCAGTTGCATTTACTCTGGTATTTACTGACCCATTTGTATATATTTTCTATACTATATATTTTAATATATATTTTATATATTTTTTGTGTAAACTGTTTGACCAAAACTGGCTTGCCAATTTGTTGTTGTTGTTATTTTTTGCGCCATCTACTGCAAAGTGGGTCAAATATTGCGTATGATGTCGTCGAATTTGGTTTCGGATTCGTTGCTCGACCGGTTTTCACTTTCAAACATCGGCGGCGGGGCGTCTGCAGCTACATATGTATATTCCCTGAGCTTTGGTCAACGAATTTGGCGCTTAATTGAAAATTCATTCAGCTAAATTCCGCTGCCTAAGCCAGCTTTTAGTCTGGCCTAAACCGTGGGCTAATGTGCATTTTATTAATAAATTGTTCGTTTCATTAAGCTGGCTGCCAGACAGACTCCACAGGGCAACTTTCTCCCCATCTGCATCTCGTGGATGGGTTTTTAATAAATAGTTTGCCCTTTGGTTGCGCTTTCTATCTCCTGCCCATCATCATCATCATCATCGGTATTAGCATCTGCATTTGCATCTGCATCTCTGGCATTTTATTTGAATTGTAAGCTAATTATGTTGTTTATGTTGTATAATATTTTGATATGCTGTCCGATCCGACATATGTTTTGTTGCTTCGAGCTGCGCCATAAGAAATGCAAATGAGAAGCTCTTAAGATGGCATTATGATACGAGCAGATATCGAACTGGGCAGCCACGAGGCGTGACTCAGGTGCTAATGCAGCTTTGCTTTTTTTTTTATAGAATATAAACTATTACGCTGCCAGCCATTAGCGGATCAATTAGTTTGCATAAACAAAAACTCATTAGCAACGAACTCAAGTACGCACTTCAAATATTTGCCCGTTTTGTAAGCAATTAACTATGAGACTGGGAAGCTAACAATAGTCGACAGAACTTGCAATGCAGCTGTTCAGAGTGCAGAGCAAATCAGATGCGTGATAAGCGAATAACACTTAATATTCTATAGTTTTATTGGTCAACATGGCTTAGGCTTTAAAGTTGTCGTATTCAGTTTGAATATTAATTTGAAGTACAAACTTTATACTCATATTTGCTTTTGTAGTCTATTATATGTTCTATTACATTATCAGATTCTATTCTACTTCATTCTATTTACACTATAACCCATGATACTCTACATCAAAGCACAATTCCAGCTGTCAAAGTACAAGCACTCAACGGAGAACAGAGAACTTTGAGAGCTCCACAGAGAGCATACTCCGGCTCTTAACTATTATCATAATAATTAACAGAGAATGTTTTTGTACACATGTCTAGTTCCTCGAACATCGAGCCTACGTGCGCCGATTAATTATGTATGGCCGTAGGATGGGGAACTTAGTCCGAGCACGCTCCGATAGGCACGCGCATGCGCAACATTTTTGGAATATTCTGCGTTGTTCGCTTTTGCGATGTCGGCTAATGAAATAATTTGCACACATTGCGGCGAGTCTAGGAAATTTGAGAAGTGCTCTTTGTTTGTTTTCGAACTTCTTCAAATTGTATATACATATATATTTCTTATAAATATTTGTAGAAAGGCAAAAACAGAAAGCTGAAGCCACTCCACGATGGTGAGTCACTGGCCATGGTGAGCTGCCCAGGGGGCCACTTAGAATGCATAGAAAATATCATAAAGTGTCAAATAAACTTACTGCTGTCATAAATCGCAATTACAATTAAAATATATTATTTGCACGACTGTAACACACTGCAGCAATATGCAAATCGCTGTTGGCACCTTTTCGCACATGCATATCAAGTGGCTCCTGCCTCCGCCCTTCTGCTCTGAGAGCAGCTGCTGCCGCTGCTGCTGCTACTGCACTTGTTTCAGCCGCGCCGAGCAATATGATGAATGTTAAGTTGTAAAATGAATAATTTTTACCATCCACTCTATAGTAATGGAATTTTATTTGCCATACGCGCTCACCTGACCCACCTGCCTGCCTGCCACACTCCCCTCGCGTATTTTGATAGCGAATTTCGCATTGCCAACTGCAGCAAACAAATAATAATTGGCAAACGGATTGCAGAGGTACATAAGCGTGGAAATTGAGTAAAAACAAATTCTGCATCGAGGCAAACAGATAAATTCAAACTGCAATCGAATGCAGTTTGTTTACTAATGCTCGCTGTGTACATGAGACTTAGTCTATACTCTAAGCCTATTAGAAAAGGGAATTAAAGATATATATTTTTTGTTAACTTATATGTGTATTGTGCATATCTTCATATCTGCTTACCAGCAGCAATAACCGAGCTGATCTTGACTGTCTTGGCTGTGTCTTTCTGCCTGCAAGCTTATATGAATGTGTTCTGGAAACCTTTTAGAACCAGAGACTTGATAATTATATTTATGGACTATTTATAGAAGGTACAAATCAAGTTTTTTCCCTTGTATACTCTTTAAAGATGCCTTGAAAACGCTTGAAAGTGATATTACACTCATAATAGCATGTCTCTTCTATCTAAGGATATATTCTTTTCTTAAGTTTAGAAGTGAATCAAGCATAAATTAATTTTCCCTCAGTTTACAAAATATTTCTTTTTAGTAAGATTGGCCACAAATGCATATTAAATGCCAGTCAACTTCTGCCACAAATGCATATTATTAGTCAGTTAGTTAGTAATTAGTTAGTTAGTTAGTAATTAATCCATAATTTTCTGTTCATTGGCTTTGAGAAAAGGAAGAAAATGTTTGCCCTTCAGTGTGTCTATGTATAGAAATAGATATGAACGAGAGCTCAGCTTAGCTTTCAGAGAGTCTCCTATTAAGGGTATCTCCCAGAGGATATCTCCTCTTGAGAGTATCTCCTATGCTCCCTCCCTCATCTGTAAAAGATACTCATTTCATCCAAATACTTTGCACATTTGAATTATATTACAAACAAAACAGTTACAGTCAGTTGGCAAAACAAAATAATAGTTGTAAGTTGATAGCAAACCGGTTTTCGCCTCAAACTTTATGTGGCTCGTATGCTGAAAGGCGAACCACTGCGAAACAATAAATTAAAACGATCTATTTACATTGCTTTTCACTTTGCAACACGTTTTGCGCCCTGTGACTGTGATTTGCTGTGCGACTCGCTGAGCACATATTTGCAGTTTCAAAAAATGATTTTAACATCATTATTTATGTCCGCGTTGGGTTCAACGGAGCACAAGCAAACGAATTTGCATAGCTGAACCGGACCGGACCAGCTTATCAATACAAATGACTCGAGCAAGTGCACACTGCCGGTATTCGTATAATATACTGCATAGACAAGAGTTTGTTTGAAATTTAGTTCCCTGCTCCATTCGGGTTATCACTTGGCACGTCCTTTGCTCAATGTCAAAGTCAAACTGCCTCCATCAGTCCGTCAGTCTGTCCATCTCTCTCTCTCTCTCTCTGTTTGGCTGCTAACCGTCTCAATCTAGTCTGCCATCTGACTGTCTCTATAAAGCTCAACAAAACAATGTCCGGGAAAGCCCCTGACGGAATGCGATGCCATTGATAAAGACTACGAGTGCGTTTCAATCGAGGCGCCTGCTGCTGTTGCTGTTGTTTGTGTCAATCAAATCAACTTTAGTGCCAAACTGATTGAGAGCGCAATAATAAATGCGTATGCAAAACTACGACATTGGCAGATAGTTGATGGAACATTGAACTATATAAGTATTTACTTCAAATATTGCGCTGATAATAAAGCGAGGAAAATAATGAAGTCAGGCGCGACAAAGGGTGTACTTCAAGTGCTGGGGGCCTGACTGAATGATTCAGCTTAACATTACTCTCGCAGAAGAGCCTTATTAAGATCGATTGATATAATTAAGAACTCGTATAGATATAATTATGTTGAGATGTATACGCATACACTCAGGCACATGTTGCATGCTTTGTCAAAGAATCTTCTTTGGGATACTCTTCCTACTGCTCCTGAAACATTTACCCAACATTGTCCCTTCCGGGTTCATATTCTGTTAAGCTGCAATCCACTTCAAGTGAATAACTCGATTCTTGCATGATATCAAAACACGAAACTAATTAAAGAGGGGAAAATAATTGTGGCTAGGGAAGGAGAATACTTTTAAAATCTAAATATAAATAAAAATATAATACATATATTTAAATATATAAATAAAAATAAAAAATAAATAAAAATATTGTCAATTTATTTGAATAAATTTAAAAATATAAGAAAAATTCTCCAAAATTAGTTGTATACCAAAAGTTTATAGGATCAAGAGCACCATCTTGTATTCCAGAAATTTATTGATTTCGTTTGCTGTGGGTGGAAAATAATTGTAACTAGGGAATGACAGCTCGTTGAGAACATAATATAAATAAAAATAAAAAATAATAATAATATATATAAATATAATATAAATAGTATATATAAATATAATATAAAAATAAATATAAATATTACAATTTATTTCCTTTCTTCCAGAAAATAATAAATTTCGTTTGTCTTCCAAAGAGATATAAAATAATTACTAATAATATTTTAAAAAATCTATTAATAATTAATTTATTAATTAATAAGGAAAGACTCTACATTTAAAAATTCAAATTAATATGGCTGGCACAAATAAAAATAAATAAAAATAAAATACATATATTATATTAAAATTATTATCCATCAGTTCGTGCCCAAGAAACTTCTGCAAAAAGACGCTAATAGCAGCAGTTAAAGCTAGTTGAAGAAATAAAAAACTTCATTCATTTAATTTAATTATTTTTATAGTTTTAATAATTTTAATAATTTATTACGCGTCACATTGTTGTCTACTTATAAACTAGTAACAATAAAGCATATATAAAAGTGAACAGATCTACGTCGAGAACGTATATATATGTATATACATATATGTATAGTATAATAGATTATAAGTACAGGTAGTATATCATTTCTTGCGAGTTGTTTGTAATCACAGCGCTTAGGTTGAATCTAAGTACGTTTAATATCAAAAAATATATCGCGGACAACAGCAACAATTATCACAGAGCACATTTTGGTTGGAATCGCCGAGATCGGCGCTAGACACAGCCCCCATCGAGGACAGATTGTTAGCATTTGTCGCCCAGAGCTTTCGTTGAGTCGTCTTTCGTCTTCGATTTCTTCTTCTCATCGACTGTTATGAAGCCGAATACCTCGGCGTAACTGGGCACAAAATTTGGCTTAATACTTTCGCATGTGGGCGTGGATGTTGCTGTTGTTGGTGTTGTTGCTGCAGCTGTTATTGTTGTTGTTGTTGTTGTTGCTGTGTTGGTCGGTGGCAGCAGCGGCGTTGTTGCCTCACACAATGGCAATGTCTGTGGTCGCGATATTACTGTTGTTGCTGTGGCTGCTGCTGCTGTTGCTGTTGCTGCTGCAGCGTCGACATCGGCTGCGGCTGTGCTGGCTCTTTCATGCTTATTGAATACATTAAACACGCTCGGATAGACAATCAAACACGACGATTGAGGTGTCTTCTGCAGCAGCTCCAAGGCAGCCTCGTAGCTAGGCAGACCAGAGACGAGCGTGTACTCCGGCACGGGATCCTCCGAGTCGGGCTGCAATTTTAATGCCTCAATGTCAATAATTGTGCACTGCGATGAGCTGTTGGCATTGTTGTGATCTGAGAGAGAGAGAGAGAGAGAGAGAAGTTGTTGATTAGTTAACTGTTTGAGCTCAGACGCTGTGAGTTATGGCCTTATTTTACATATTTGAGTGAGTTATGTCCCTTATCGAAACTATATTTTCATTAAATATTTTGCTAAATATATTTATGGCTGGCATAACTAAAAATATTACCAATTTCCCTAAATTAACCCTTCAAAATTAAAGAAATATACTCAAAATATGAATGAAGAGTTCTTAAAATGTATACAAATATTATTATCAATCAATTCTTTTCCATAAAACATCAGCTGACTATTAATCCAATCTAATTTAGATTTATATTTATTTCTATTTTCCTGCATCAAGTATTCCATTTTATTTAAATTTTAACAACATTTATTTATTTACTTATTTTTTAAATTTATTTTATATTATTTTATATCATTTTAGTTTAATTTCAGCTAGTTTTATTCGTTTATTTATTTTAAAAAATCTATTTTATATTTTTTTATAGCTGATACTTGAAGTGCTATTATTTTTCTCCCATATTTTTATCAGTACAATTTTACTTTAATTTAATTTATTTTTAAAAATTTATTTTATATTTTCATTCTTTCTAATTTATTTAAATTTGATTTATTTAAAAAAATATTTTTATATTTTTTATATAATTTTAGTTCAATTTCAACTAGCTCTATTTATTTCTTTATTTTTCACAATTTATTTTATTTTTTTTTTTATAACTGACACTCGACCGCTTTTCTTTTCCTCCTATGTTTTTATGCATTTTCTTGCTAACACAGCTCAATGGCAGTTAAAAGCCAAGAAATGCGTCTGAAGAAGTAGAAAGCAAGGTAATGAATGGTTCTGTGCCAATTCTCTTGAAGGTCGCCAGAGCAAGACAAACAAACAAAGAAAAGTAGACAACTCGGTCAGGTAAGCAACGCCAGCTAATATTATCACCTGAGAAACTTTCATGCCGATGCCTGCCCGGGCTAATTGGGGCCAGCTGAGGTCAGTCTCTAGCCTGGTTATTAGTTAGACATTACGATTACTTAATCTTTCGCTTAAGCCGCACAGTAAATTCCATTCATGACTGTTCTGCCACTTGTGATTCATTCATCATGGGCTGCTCCACATTTTGGCACGTAGAGCCCGCCGTATATGTAACTTTCCGTGCGTTAATCGTGAATGCCAACCCAAGAACGTAGAGTCTCGACTAAAATAGTCGCTGCTTGATAAGAACTAATCGTAAATACCCCCCCTATCAAAGTGCGATTGTTCCAAAAGGGGAACTGGAAATCTTTTTGGGTTTTTTCTTCGTTTTTGGTATACTTACAGTTGCGCTTCCAGGTGCGAAACTGGTGGTAGAGGAAGCAGGAGCATATGCAGAAGACCATCGAGATGAGGATCAGGGTGAAGACAATGCCGATCCAGACCTCGTTCATGAACTTGTCGTACTCGAGCTGCTGCTGCAGCTGGTCCACGCTGCTGCTGTCGAGCACCACATGGTTGGCGGCGAAGTCGAAGTCCATGCTCACCTCGCTGGAGTTCTGGATGGCGGCTTCGTTCAGCTTGTGGTGCTTCAGCTGTATCGAGTTGAAGATTGTCGCGCCGATCTTTTGCAGAAAGTCGCTGTTGGCAAAGGCGTCCAGAGTGCTGATCGTGGGCGTTGATGCCTCCGCATCCGCTGCTGCGCTCCTGCCGTTATCCAAGATGTGCTGAGCGGCGCCGCCGAAGTGATCAAAATGCAGATCGTGCGACAGTTCGTAGTTTAATGCGCGTGGCAGGCCCTCCATGGTGGCTTATACGTGTATATAGGTATTTAATATAGATATCGTTCTATCACGAGTGTATCTTTCGCTGCGGCACACTTTCACTGAATGCGTATCGGCAACTCTTAACTGTATTTATAACTCGGCTTCGTTTCAGTTCTCGGCGCTGCACACACGTCCGGCGGTGGCTACGTCTGCAAACAAACTGATTAGCGCAGCCGACAGCAGCTCGGCTCGATCGTCAAGCGCGTTCAACTTCACTCAAGAGCGGCGATCATGAGAGAGCGAGAGCATGAGAGAGCGTGCGCTACCTGCGCTCAAATGCGCTCAATGCGCTCAGCCAACGTCTTTTGCTCATTTGCTGCTTCGCCACGCATCGCTGAGAGTTCGTGCGAGTGTGTGTGTGTGTGTGTTTGGGAAATGATCTTCCTCTTGCTCGTGTAATGCTCGCTCAGCTCGTCTTTTGTTGCCCAGACAATGCCTTCGAATTATGGGCCCATAATTGGCGTTACAAAGCGGCGCACATGTTGCCTGCTCTCAGTCGCAGTCGCAGTCGCAGTTCCAGTTCTAGTCCCAGGCGCACTCTTATGGAGCATCGATCTTTATTTGAGTTCAGCTCAGTTGGGCTGCGCTCGGGCTTCGATTTCATTTCGTTTCGTTTCGTTTCGCTTTGCCTGGCAAATGACATATCTCTCCATTTGTATTGTTGGCTGAGAAAAGAAATTATTGCCGTAGGATAACACACGCGTGTGTTTATATGTGTGTGTGTCGAGGCCTGAGACCGTTTCTCGTTTTGTTGCTGTTGCTTCTTTTTAATTTTTTTTTTGTTTTCGTTCTTTTTTGTTCGTTTTTGGTGGGGTTTTAAATTACAGCTACGTGCAGATATCTTATTTCGGGACTCCGAGAGCAATTTGTGGGCGCACAAGCCTAAGCAACAGTCGATTCTTTATGCATTCACCTGGTGGAAGATCAAGTTTGGCTCTTGCCGTCAGGTAAGAGACAGCAATTGGTAGACGGCATGCAGAAGATGCTCATTTCGAAGTTGATGGATGTGTAATTATAGGCCGAAAAGCAGGGGACACGATAATGTCAGCCAGTCATGATGATCATGTATCTACGTGAACCAAATAAATATAGAAATTTTAAAAAAATATATATGTATATAATGTATATCTTGTTAAAGTAGTTTTTTAGTTTTCATATATTTCTCAACTCATATTAAATATGCACATAAATCAACTCTGATCAAATCATTGGCTATCTAAGGAACTCTCCTCCGTTGCCAGTTTTCATTAGGATAGGAAAACACATGCACTCACAACACGGCCGGATAAGATCAGTACGTGCATCGGAATCGCTTTTCAACGAGGCTTTTCTATGATTAATTCCATTGCAATTTACAAAGGGTTGGCTGCCTCCGTCTTCGTCTCCGTCTCCGTCTGGTGATAATGATGAGCTCATCGACTGCACAAAAGAACAGTCTTATCACGATCAGCTAATCTCTAGCGGAGTGAATCAGCAGAACGAAGATGTTGCCGCGCCAGACAAGCTCCGACGATTGTCTATTACGAGGGTCAGATTAGCAAATCTCGTTGGGTCGCCTCCTCTGTCACAATTGATGACGTTTTTTGCTCTCCCTTCTCGTTTTTCTTGCGGTTCTTGCAGGCAGCCATATGGGCCCAGACTGCGGCCAGGTACGCGCCGGCCCTCGATCTATTGCAGTAATTTTTTGCCCAACTGTCGCACAGTAAGACAATGGAGAGCTAATTAGGTGGGCTAAGCCCGCTCAACCAGCGTCGTGTCGGCCGTAAAGCCCTATCGCTGCGGCGAGTCCCAGTAGCTGGTGGCAAGAGCAAGCGTCTTCTGCCGCTTTCTTTTGGCTTCTCGCTTGACCCTTGGGGCCCGGTTGACCGAGTTGTGGCTTTAATTTAAGACCCTAATGAGCCATTTAGGCATTCTGCATTCTGGCTTTGTATTCAATGCCGACTACTGTGCTGAGCGGAGCCCCACTAAAATTAATGAGTCCACGGCCAGTCGGAGACGAAGTCGAAGACTGAGACTGGGTGCATGCGGGTGATGGCACTGATAAAGCCGCTTAATTTTTCACTGACTATGGGGTCCAAGTCCAATTCGACTCAAAGCCGATGCGCTGCTTTGCATAATGCACTAAGCGAACCAAACAAATTCAACTTAGTTTATTAATTTTTTCGATATTTATTTTGGTTTTCCTCTGTCCCTTTCAATCTCTTTGGCCATTGGCTGCACTCTTGACATTCATAAATCGGCTTAAATTTGATCTTGAGCAGCGTATTTCATTCCCATGTTACGCTTCTAGGCATATGCGACCTTAAAAGCCCAAAGTGTGATTCTGATCGAACCGAAGCCAGCCTCGGCCATAAGAAGCTTCGCTTCTAATAGGCTTAGGAATGCAGCTGTAATTATGCGATTAACATTAATCAAATTGACTAGACGAAACTTCTACAATTCAATCTGAGTCTTTAGATCTGCCACATAATATCATTTTTTATGGTCTCTATATAGTCTCGGGTATATCTGATTTAAATAGAATTTTTAGAAATTTTAAATATTTGTTTTTCTCTTAGATAGGATAGGCATATCCTTCGACCCTATCCTTAGACCCTATATTTTAATATTTTCCTTAGTTTTCCTCTTAGAGTCTATATAATCCTATCCATATACCCTATTATTTGAATATTTTCCTTAGTTTTTCTCTTAGACCCTATCCCATCCTATCCTTGACTCTATTTCTAAATATTTTCACTAGTTTTTCTCCTAGATCCCATCCTTAGACCCATTATTTCTAAATATTTTCCTTAATTTTCCCCTTGGACCCTTTCCACGCACTGCCCCTTCGCCCCAGCTGCACAGCTTTATCCACTTAGAGCTCAGTGTGAATTTCTGCCCACTTAGCATTTAAGATTCTTTTATGACGGATATATACTGATGTTTTAATAGGCATTTCCTCTCGGTCCTGACTTATTTTCGCACATGTCGAAATTCATTCTTGATTTCCGCATAATTACATGGGCTCGACTGCATTTCTCACACTCTAATTGAGTGATCAGCTGCAGCGCTAAGAAAAATTAAACTGAGAGCTGAGCAGAACTAGATCGAGCATTGCCTTGGCTCCTGTGGTGAGCTGTGCGCCATAAAGTCAGAGCGGGCGACGTCCTGCCAGGCCGTGGCAACTGGAAGCACTTGTTCCCTGACTCCGGAGATGCCTCAGCGACCCAGCGCAGTTCTCCTTTTTTTTTTTTTGAAGCTCAGCGAGACACAGCGGACGACCAACTGAGCTGTGACGCCGGGAGGGATATAAAGAATAACAATAATAACAGCAACAGCAACAACAACAATTTCATAGGCAGGTAATTGCTGCAGTCGGAGCGCAGTGATGTGAAACATTTGTCATATGGACCGAGACGTGCCGTGAGATGCCCTGGGAAAGTCTTCTTCGACGTCTTGCTGCTGCTGCTGCTGCTGGCATTGCTGTGGCTCGTCTCTAATCTGTGATATAGGTCATGCAACCCTCAAGGTTCCGCGTACGACCATGCCTCAAGCCCCCCTTGCCGCATGCGGCATGCCTCGGCATTGTCTTCTGCGCTCTGAATTCGTAGAAATTACGCGTGAGCATGCAGCACTCGAGGCTATACAAAATAGCCTAGACTGCAGTCCGCAGTCGTAGTCCTAGTCGCAGTCCTTATTATGTTTCTGCATGATAACTCCCAGTGTGTGTCTCCTGTGTCTAGGCTATCTAACAAGTGCAGTTTGAGTGCCGCTTTCATTGCATGCACAATTAAAAACGCAGTTGCACAAAGCACAACAAGAGCTCCAACTGCACGAAAACTTCCCCGATACCCGCCTCCCAACCCATTCAATGTCAATGAACCGCAGCTGTAATGTCACACACACACACACACACACCCATGCACATATGCTAGCTTGGAGTCCACCTACCAAGTGTGTTGACGTTCGGATTGAATGTTTTTTTCCTTATTTGTTTATGGTTTTGCCTGTCTCAGATAATCTTGGGGCGCGTTAGCTTTAGGTTCGTTGCGCTTGGCCAGTTCGCCCCTGCCCCGCGCACCTAGGGCCCATATGTATATATACTTATATCTGTATATAGTACTTATGATGTTATTTCATTTTATTGTAGTCTTCGCCTTCGCTGTCGTCGTCAGAGTCGTCGTCTGTCATAGTTCTCAACGATTTTGTTGGTTTATCGCTTCAGAGGTTCCTCAACAATTCATTGAACATTATTAGCACTCAAGCATAAATTTGTTCGACATTCTACTCAGCTAAGTGGCTTTATAAGGTTGTTTTGTTCATTTGCTCATTTATTTAGCTTTTTCTCTGCCTTTTTTTTATAGGTGCAGCTAAACTTTGCGGCCATATGGGCAACGGAAAAGCGATTTGTGGCTTAGGTGAAAATGTTGCAATGCAACATTAAGCAACGCATAGATTGATTCCGCTAATCACTGGGTTATAGCTGGTAATCGAAGAGTCATATCTAATACGGAATCATGGCCGGCATAGTTATCAACTTTGCCCCAGCTATGAAAATAAAGTTCTTATCAGCGTTCAATAGGCTATAAGCACTCATAACATTCGTTCTCATATCATATACAATATATGTATATAAACAACAAGATAACCAATTTTGTAGGTACAAGCTGCAAGGCATATTTATTTGATTGAAAATCATGAGAATTGCATAGAAGAGCGATAATGTAGAAGTACAAACTGCTAAGGCATGTTTATTTGATTTTAAGTGATGGGAATCGCAGAGAAGGGCGCTCCTTTATAGGTATAAATTGCTAGAGAATTGAGAATCGCATAGAAGAGGGACGTAAGAGAAAGATACAAACCTCTAAGACATGTTTATTTGATTTTACTTCATGAGAATCGCATAGAAGAGCGATTTAATAGAGGTATAAACTGTCATGACATGGTTATGTGATTTGTACTCGTGAGAATCGCATAGAGGAGCGCTCTTATAGAGTAACAAACTGATGAGGAATATTTATTTGAATTCATTTCATGAGAATCACATAGTAGAGCGTTACTGTAGAGGAGAATACATATTTATTTGTTTTCAATTCATGAGAATCACATAGAAGAGCGATTTAATAGAGGTACTAACTTCTGAGACATATTTATTTGATTTTAGCTAATGAGAATCGCATAGAAGAGGAATATATTATAGAAGTACAAACTGCCTTGACATATTTATTTGATTTCAATTCTTAAAGTGATTATAAAACCTAGTTCTTTGCAATTATTTATCTGGTAATGAAAATTAATAAAACCAGATATCAGAGCTGGACTTAATGCTGTCTAAAAGCTTTATTGAGCATTCGCTGACATTTACATAGGCAAAGATAATTAGAATCGATTGGATATTGATCGTTAAAACGCCTGGCACAGTGCCAATCTGTAGAATCACGCTATGCCTGGGATAGCTGGCTAGCTAGCTGGCTAGCTGGCTAGCTGGCTATATGTGTTTGTACAATAAAACCTGGGTTTATGGCTATGCAAATGGCTACACGATTAATTAGAAATGTTAACAGTAGTCGTGCCATAAATCAACAATAAGCCGATTATTTAGACATTGTCTGATTGTATCTCATTCGCCGTGCATCTATTACGACTTCTATTTATAGACGAGCAATGCAACTTGTTTTCGTTTGATTTTCGTTCGATATGCTATCTCAATTTTCAGCTCGTTGCGTGCTGAATTAGTTTAGTCCACGTGTGGAGCTGTAGTCATTGAACCTTGGCTAGCGAAACGAGTTTCGAACAAAAGAAGACCTGAACAGTTACAACGAAATCTGTTATTTGTACGAGAAGTTAAGATCGTGAAGAGCGCCTCAATTAACAATTAACCCTAATTTCGCACTTGGCGCCTGGTCCGAGCTTTGACGACCCTAATTGGCGGTCTGAAAGCGCGCAGTGAAAAGTTGTGACTGGCCAATCAATAAACGCATTCTATGATTGATTTTCATATTCAGATATTATGCCTGACTTGCCCAGGGGGAAATCAGTGGAGCGAGCGGCTTATCGCTGTGTTCTTATCGCCAAGGGAAGCAGGAGGAGGAGGTGGGGCGTAGACAACGTTAAATGATATGCAAGGTGCTCGGCTCGGATGGCTTTCTGGTTGGGTAATTCATCAAATCCATCAGCCATAAACTTTCAATTTCGAGAACCGTCGGACGCCTTGTCGGGCTTGTTGTCATTATTGACATTACAAATGTTATTGATTGTACTCCGGCCAAGTGTGTGTGAGAGCAGGAGGTGGGAGCGAGTCGAGTCGGGGAAGGCGTTCATTTAGCTCCCGTTCGTTTCACTTTTCCTCGAGCTGCTTTTCTTTCTGTTTTCTTTCAGTGCCTTCATACCTCGAGTCACGAAATTGAAAGTACATGTTAATTATTTCCACATACAAGCAACAATCACCTGCATTCATTGTGGCAGGCAGTCGGTCGGTCGGTCGGTCGGTCGGTCTTGTGGGCCCGATCAATTTCCACTGATAAGCGCATTAGTTTTCGAGTGTTACCTTGTACAATGATCGCCCCGCTCGTTCCGCCGCCTCGTCTGGTGTGCATCTTGGTGTCAATCAGTTCCAATTCGAGTCCCAATTTAATTTTTTTCTCTCTTTTATTTTCGTTGTTTGTTTTTTGTTGACATTTCTTTCTGCCTCGTCAACGTTGCATGCAAACAATGAAATCGGCTTTTTTTTCGTGGATCCCCAAGGGTTGAGGCGCTGCCTGGGCAAGGGAAACAGGGTCAACATCGTCCAACTGGCGACAGTAGCATTACAAGGCGTTTGCGTTTGACTTTGCCAGTTAGCGATTCTGGGAAAGTGTCTCGACGGCGCTTTGTTTTGCGCTGTAAGCGATATGACTCTGAAATGGGCTCAGTGGAACAGACAAAGTCTTCAAATTTCTGTGACAGCCCAAAAATGCATTGAATTATGCAGAGAGACATGCATAGAGGGAAATCTTGAATCGGAAAGTTTGAAATGGCTTAAAAGTAAAGCTAGTTGAGAGCTGCCTTTCAAAATGTAATCAAAGTTCAATCAGTATCAATGAGTTCAGTTATGCAGAAAGCAAAGATGGATTATAAATTATAATACCTTGAAATTTATAATTGAGCTTTCATGCATTCTGCTCATCTCTAAATCAAGTTTCTTTAGAAGTTTGTATCTTTTTATCCATTTTATGCATAGCTGAGACGAGCTATCAACAAATATATTGTTACGTATATTCACCAATATACCAAGTTTGAAATGGCTTAAAAGTAAAGCTAGTTGAGAGCTGCCTTTCAAAATGTAATCAAAGTTCAATCAGTATCAATGAGTTCAGTTATGCAGAAAGCAATGATGGATTATAAATTACAATACCTTATAATTTATAATTGAGCTTTCATGCATTCTGCTCATTTCTAAATCAAGTTTCATTAGAAGTTTGTATCTTTATGCATTTTATGCTTAGCTGAGATGAGCTATCTACTAATATATGATTGCCTATACTCACTATAATAATTGTTTCTGAGAGTGCATTATTTTTAGTAAATTAATAATATTAACTGAATACTTTAGTCATAAATTTCAAAACTTTTAAAAACATAGTTATTTATTTTCTACAATTTTTTAATTTGTTGAAGCATTAATTTAATAAAAATTATTATTATATTATTTTAAAGGGTGTCCCAAAATGTACGCAAGATTTATATCTAGCGCCATTTGTGTGTTTCAGTGTTCAGGGTTATTAATAATTAGGTGATACACAAAAATAAAATGTATACCATATAAATCAATATAAAAATGTACAATTATCAGTTATAAAGCTCTGTTGTTCAGCACTATTACTTCTTGCGTGAGTTTCGGGACAGCCTTTATAATAGTAACAAAATTTTATAATAAATAAATTATAATATATCTCAATATTATTTTGTATTATTTATATATATTCTACTATTTTAGTTATACAAAATTTGTTTTCTTTTTTTATTTTGCAGCGCATCTTTTGAAGACCCCACAGAATTGGCATTCATAATTAGGTCAACAGCCCACAGTCTGCAGCTACTTCTAGCACTTGGCAAGCGCCCAGTGCACAGAGCTCTAATTACACGACTTACACTTAACTCAACCATCCATCCATTCAGCCATCCATCCATTCAACCAACTATCCATTCAGCCATCAGCCATCCAGCATGTCAAGCAACAATTAATTGCACGCCAAATTGTTGACTCTACCTTATGAAAACACGTCCAAAGAAAGATTGGCTTCGGGCAGCGCCAACTGGTTGGGGATGGTGGCAGTCGCGTATTTAAAGTCCAATCTGCAACAATTCAATTAAGCCAATAACAAAACCAATTTGTAATGCGCTGCAGCTTTTTAGCTACTGCCAGAGAGAATGGCAAATGGCAGTGGGGACGACGATGATGGCGATGGCTTCAAAGTCTTGGAGCGCTGGCGAGCCTTAGGGGCGAGCTAATGCAAAAGACAAAGGCAAAGCCACGCGTCAGCGAGGCAAATCCAATTAAAGTGGTGACAACGATGTTGCAGCCACTAAAAAAGGGCACCGCCAGCCGAGTGGGCGTGGCGGCGGGCATAAAAATTGAATAAAGCGCAATTTCAAATGGCTCAGCGCGGACCACGGACCACGGGCCGCGGAGCAATGCCACCTGCTGCTGCTGCTGCTGTTGCTGTTGGTTTACATTTGCAAAAGTCGACTTCAAAGCAATTGCGACATAATTAAGTTGACAACAACAACAACAACAACAACAACAACAACAACAACAACAATAACAACATCAACCAGAACCAGCACAACAGCAGCTAACGATTGACACCAGTGACCCAGTTAAACGGGCCGGATAAAACTGGACGTGGCCACGGCTCTAGTCTGACGCTGGCCTGGCTCTGGCTCTGGCTCTGGCTCCATCTCCTTCTCTGTCTCTGCCTCTGCTTCGGTTTCCTTGGCTGGCTTCAGCTGCGACGGCAAACCGTGTGACGTCGTCGTTGTCCGTCGCTGTTAAAATTGAAAATTAAAATTGTTAGACAGCGTGTCGCGCTGTCGCCTGTCGCCAGCAGTTGCTCAACGTATTACGTATACGCACATACCCTGCTTTTAGCTGTAATAGAAATTTTAATTTAAAAGCAGACCAGAAAGAGCTTAGCTTAAATTAAACAATACTCTGTTGTTGGGAAAAGAGAAAGATTACAGTCGAAACTTCATTTTTATGTGCACAAAATAATATATAATAATAAAATAACAATTAAAGTTATAAAATATGAAAAATAACACAAAATATTAGAAATATTAGTTTTATTTAATTTTTTGTTGGCTCTATACATAATACAAAAATCTTTAGTTTATTAAGAATAAAAATATATTCATTTTATTATTATATTAATTTTAATTTATTTTATTATTATTAAATTTATTAATTTTTTACAATACAAAACATCTTCAATTTATTTAAAATAAAAATATATTAATAATAGTTTTATTATTTAGTTTATTTGCACGCTTTAAATAAATAATAATAAACTCTTTAATTTATTACAAATAAAAAATATATTAATAATATGAATGTGTTCTATTTTTTAAATTATATTTTTATTATTTAATTATTATGTAAATTTTAATTTAATATTTATTTTTATGCAATTTCTTTTATTTTTTATTAAACAAATTCTGTTCTTCATTAAAAACTAGCTACAGCGTGTGCAGTGTCTTGTAAGTCCGCTCCCACCACAAGCTGGCTTTATTTTTATTTTATTTCGGCTCTATTTTAACGGGTTTGGCCAGCTGCATGGCTCACTGTCTGCCGACTTGGCTGGTCGGCCGGCTGGCAGCCAGGCTGGCTGTTGTCGTTGACTGCTTCTTAATTTCACACCGACGCCAACTGCTTTTTTGCGGCGCTTTTAATGCTCATGTTTGCCGCCACGACGACAAAATCCAATTAAAGAAATTATATTTACACAAACAGAATGAAGTATAAGAAAAACCTGGTCACATTTGCGGCAAATTGTTATTAAAACCCATTACAAGGAAAACTAGCAGAGCTGCAGCCAGGCAGGCAGGCAGGCAGGCGAAAGGCAGCGCACTTAAAACGTTGACGCCTCAGCCGCATGGCCAAGTTGCAAAGTATTTGCTCAAGCAAGTGGTTTGTTAAGGATCTATGATTGTTTTCAGAGGATGTGCTGTTAAAAGCAGGAAACAACACACAGCCGCACATAAGTCCAGATCCACACATGCTTAGCCTGAGAGATGCTTAACAAATTTTTTAGCGTAATTCCAATGAAAACACACACTGCCAGCTCAGCGCGCATTGAGATACCAGATACAAGATACAAGATACTTTTCACTGGCCGCTGGCCGCCGCTCGCTTCGTATTGTGTAAGACGGAGGATGGCTGCCAGCGGCGCTGTTTATGAAAACAAGTTGCTCAAATTACAAGAGTTTCTTTTGCCTTTTTGTCTTGCCAGCTCTGCTGCTTGTGTTACTCACATAAACATGGAGCTATTTGTATCTTAAGGATACTGTATATGTATATGGGGGAGGATGTGAGCTGCTTAAGTGCATTATGGTATGGATTACGTCAGAGCCGAAGGACAAAGAGTACAAGAAGATTACAAATTTATTTGTTAACTAAAATGAATCAAGTTCTAGGTATATCTTAATCAAAAGTAGTTCACGTGATCGCAGCCAGAGCATAGTTTTATCTGAGTATGATTCACACTTCATACCTAAATGTGAATTTCATTTGCACACACATGTGATTCATGCACAGAGCAATAAGATAAAGATCAGAAACGCACCTCATCTTCAAGTGAGTAATAATGGGGCAATAAAAGTATTTCAAAATACTACCTAAATGTTAACTGAAAGTATTTCAAGAGTGCAAAGTAAATCCTATCAGCAGAGCAATCGATTTCAGCAAAATGAAAATCTTTGAGGTGCTTCATTTAATCCGCTTTGAATTCTACTCTGATAGACGGCATAAATTGTATCTCTAATTACCATTTAGTGAGCCCGTCGAGAGAGTGCTGGCGCAATTTGATTTCTACCTTTGGCCGTCATAAAACTGTGTAAAATTCCCAACAACGCATAAATCTAATTTGGCTCTGGCTCTTTTATGATGGCCATGCAGCGGATCATTTGAAAAGCAGAATTGCCAAATGCTATTCATGATGATGGCGCTGGGCTATCTAAGCGCCCAAAACGAAAAGTACTCCAAATCCATTTACACACCTGGGCGTAAAATAACAGGCATGAAAGGACACAACTGAGAATGGGCAACTATTGAATACCCTATTGAGGCAGCTTGTAGATAATTAATGTAGAAATATATAATACATAAACCTTATTTTATATTAAATAGCTAATAAATATTAATTAATAAATATTTATTATTTTTTTATATTTGATTATTTAATATTTTATAAGATTTTAGTAGTAATTTATTAAAATTTATTTAATATTAATATTTATTTTACTTTTTATTTTTTATTAATATATTAAATATTATTAATATATTATTATTAAAAAAATAATAAACGAAATATGTTTTTGAAATATTTATCAATATTAGTTTAAAATTTTTAATATTATTATTTATTATAATATTTTATATATTATTCATATTTATTACTAATTAATGGTCAGCTTTTATTTTATATTAATTAACTTATATTCATTACACACATATTAACATTAATAAATGATTTATTTTTTATTTTTAATCAATTAATATTTTTTAAATTAAATTTTAAATTTATTATAAATTTTTAATTGATTTAATATTAATATTAATAGATATTAATATGTATTTCTATTTCTATTATATAATTTATTAATATTGATTAAACAACATTTTATTTTCTATTAATATTAATTTAATTTATTTAATAATAATATATATTCTCAATTAATAGAAATACTCCATTTTCTATTATTTAATAAATATTTCTTATATTTAGATAAACCAAACTGTTGTTTAAAATCCAATTTGATCTTTTATTCTTTACAGCCAAACCTTGAACAATAAATTCTGAAGAATTTGTCCAAATTACACGCTCAGTTATCGACAGCGGGTCGACAGGGTATTTTCGAAAAGTTAAAAGCCATTCAACTTGGCCGGCAATAAAACGGCAAATGCGAGCGCGAAAAATGTTCAGCGCGCGCTCTGAAAATTATTTTATGATGCTTTTAAACTAATTTTGTGGAAAAAACAACGTGCGAAGGCACTCAAAAATTCGGGGAAAACAGTTGACGGAACGCGTGGGCACGTAAAAATTTTATTTACCTGGGGCAGCGAGCGTGGCAGTCGCGAGTTAGCCAATTTAACGCCCACATGCGGCGGGCGTAACAGGTTAGGCCGCTTGAGCTTGAGTCAAGGACTAACGCCCGATGCTGGACCCAGGACCATTGCCATGGCTACTATTTCCATGCTCGCATAGTTTGGGTCACGAACTAGTCATAAAATTAGAAAAAAAAAAGAGAAAAGGGAAAAGGTAAAGGTAAAGTTGCCCGCAGGACTTGAAGGACGCAAATTTGTCGCTTCATTTTCCAGACACTTTCGCTCGCCCTTGGGGCCATATCTGCAGAAGGACATCAATCTAAATTACATGGTCTGGCATTCAGCAAAATTGTAAGCCGCTGTCGACTTTGTGACTTTGGAGCAATAATAAAAATATTTTCTTATATTTTGCAGACATTGAGACGACAAATTGATTTATCCCAGTTGAGTTGCATTGATAGATCTGTGAATTGTCCTTGCGCTTGGGCACAGGAAGTGAGCAGTTGCAGCATTCAGCTAAATTGACATGTTCTGCTCCATAATGAAGCGATCAGTGGCAGGCGGGCAGGCACAGGCCACATTCTGTGCCTAAGAAACTGAGGCTCAGCCTACGCCTATTCATAAATTTCGGCCCAGCCTGCTGATTTGTCAGCATTAGGGTATTCTCGGGGCTGGACTGACATTGACATTGACAGTGTCGTAGGCAGAGATTGAGTTTTTGGTAACTACTAACTGGATGAGTGGCGGAGTGAGGACAACGGAGTTGCATGACGCAGGTAGCGGCCGCTCGGCTTCCTACTTATTCGCATTGTCCCATCTCCAGCTCTAGGCCTTTGTCTTGCTCACTTTGCGAGCGTATGTTTGCTTTTGCAATTGACAGTCCGGCAAAATGGCAAGCGTGAACATAATTATGGTCCTCAATCTATTCCCAGAACTTCGAGCAGCTTCAGCTCCTACGCAACAGCCACACACTGTGCAGTATACCTGGAATTATGCCTGCTGCTTGGCTGGATTCATATTGCTAGATGCCATAAATTAGAGCCGATGTCTCGCTCAAGTTGATAGAGCTGCTGCTCCTGTGGCGCAGCAAAGGAGTCCCAAGAGTGCGTGGGCGAGGCAGGTTGATGCGAGCATCACTATCCGGCGGTCTCCTATTAAACATCATATATATTCCTATTCACTTTCACCGATATAAATAGCCTTTCGGCTTCATAATTCATTATCATGTCCAGGTTTGCTTACCTTTTCGTCTTTATTTACCCAACAGTAGCCTGTCCGTGACATATCATGGCTCGGCGAGTTCTTTTTTCGGGCGACTCATGCCAACGCACATTTCCTTGGCAAACAAGACTGTAATTTCCTGTATTATTTATTTACTTTTAAGTAGTCCTACGACAAACATTCATAATGCTCCCTGGAAAAGTGGCGCATCATGCCGTGGAAAGTGTCCTGACAGCAAACTCATTCATAAATCAAGGCAACATCGATTGTTAATTTTCGATACATCCTGAGCATGTTTTTATTTATTTTCACTTTTTTCCCTGCGAGGGAAGCCTCTTAAGTGCTTCTAAAAAACTGCTTCCTCATGGTTATTTCAGCATGAATATGTATTCCGAAATATGATAGTCTATGACTGCGAGCTCTGGACAGCTGACGAATGCATGAGTGGAGTGGGGCAAAAGGTATTCCTTACGCTTCCTGCAGTTGCCTTGTTATCTTTAGAAATAGTTGGGTTTGAAGTATAGGTAAATTGAGTCAAAAGAGAATTCTAACTATATATAAAACTACAGCCTGACTCATTGGCTCTCTTTGAAATGCTCCATAAAACTTCGGCTCACAGAATCTTCCATAATTCCCGTGGCCAATAAAACAAAGATTGGGAAAAACGAAACGTAGCTTCGAAAGATTTCGAAAGAAAAGTTCTAAAAACGTGTTGCAGCAATAAATATCAATTAACTGAGAGATATAGATGCCAGTGAGAGTCACGGGCTACGAGCCGAGCAGTCGAAAATCAGGCTAATTGCTGCTAGCCGGTGGTCCGACTGCCGGAGTGCCAGGCAAAGGAAGTCGTAAAATTGATAAGGACACAAATGAAAATGCGCTGCAGGAAAAACTAAGCGATTATGGAAAGTGACCAAAGTGCCAGGTCACGTTCCAGTCGAGCCGCATGACTCATGGATGGAATGTGCTGGCTGGCTGGCTGGCTGCAGCCTCAGCTCTCTCGGGCTTATCAGCCGCCGTCGCCAGCGCCCGCTGCCGTTGATAACCAGCTACAAATTTGATGACGCAAGTGTCGACGGCATCCACGACACATCTCGGCTAATCCAGGGGAATTTCCCGGTAGTTGCTGTCTCTAATTTGTTGCTCACTTTGCTTGTCGGCGCTTTGAACTCGCCCACAGACATTTTATCTGCTCGCTGCCTTATCAAGTGCTCGGTGTGGTCCTTATCGCGCGGCACTTGCTGCCGTCCACCTCCGGCTCCACACAGCCGCCTCGGTGTGGCCTCTAGAGCACATATTTGCACTTCTCTTGCCTAAACAACTAGTTGGCATGCGTTGTTCTTTTGTCTTCAACTCCAGAGCGAGCCAGATCTTTGCTGTTGTTTGTTTAGCTACGATTCGACCCTGACCTACGCCTAGACTCCAAGTGTTATCTCGACGTCTCTAATCTTTCTCGGTCAAAATTCTTCTTGTAGGAAATAAGTTAAGTAAATTCCGCTCATTTATGATGAAATACAAAGTTAAAGTCTTTAAGAATGAAGGGGTATGACGAAATAGTAACGAAGAAAACTCGAAGATATATATTATTTTAAGGATATATCTCAATTTAACAAAACTTCAATTTTAAATATATTGCTTATATTTGCAATTCAATTTAAAGAAATCGGTCAAATTTTTAACTGGTAACCAAAATATAATAAAATTCAAAATTGTATAAAATGCTCATGAAACTAAATACAAAATTTGAAGACTCTAGCTTTTAAGATATATGAGATATAATTTAATAACTGAATTTCGATAAGGTTTATAATCGATAACTTTGAAATAAGAATGGTTATCGATTATCTGAAACAAATAGACAGACATAATGAGTGCTAAATCAACTCGTCTCGTACACTCATCGAAATGCAATTAAAGGCAGTTGCACTTGTCTGAACCCGGGAAAAATATTACAGAAATATATATGTATATGTTTTATGGGGTATGCCATGCCTTCTTCTGCCTGTTACATATATTTGTATGCCCTAATTTTCCATTTCGAATGGGTTCTGGGCATCAAAATGTATTTCTTTTCATATATAACCCTATAACCCCGCGCATACAGCATATATTGCATTAGAGATTCTAGTTATGATCGGCAGCAAAAGAGTTTCAATCTTTATGGCCAAAGCATAAACACGAACCGAGGCTGATTAAAATTTCATTTCGCACTTTCGACTGGGTGGCTGTGATTGTGGTGTCGCGGTGCGCTGAATGTGGTGTTCGTAAAAAGTGCAGCTGAAACCGCAACGCGTCGTCTGCACTGCAATGCAGCACCAAAAATGTCAGCGGTGCTTCAAGTTTTATGGCTTTCGCCGCAAACGGCTATGAGAATGTATCTAAACGGACTGGCCAGGGGCTCTGCACTGGGCCCGGCTCTAAATTCGGCTAGGGCTAAAGCGTAAAACTTTTATGGCTGGAGCAGCGCGCGTGGAGCAGCTCAGCGACGACGACAGCGACAGCGTCGACGACGTCAACGTCAGCATCGTAAACAAATTTTGCTCGTAATTAATTTTGCATGCAAGTCAGCCAAAGACAGCGAGATGGAAACTGAACCGCCGAGACAGACTATATACTAGCCGCTATATATTAAGTACATATGTATGTATGCGGTATATAGTGCGTCGTCAGTTGTCGTTGTCTGACGCCTGACGCCTGACGTCTGACGTTTGCTGTCAGTTTTGGGAGTTAATAAACGACGCACACGGCAGCTGATTTCGAATGCCGCCTGAACGTTCCGGGCAGCCAATTTTGATATGCCAAATGTGTCGCTAAATGATTCTTTTTGTTGACTGTCGCTGGGCCCCCTCTGGCACCTACAGCCCGAGCGACCCACCTGTGCGTGCGTTGCGCATACGCCCCGTATGACGAGGCGACCTGTGACTGGCATTAGCTGAGCGACTTGGCTCGGTTTTGTATGCAAATTGGCTCCCAATGGGCGGGGGTGGGTGTGGTGCTGGTGGTGTCGACTGTTTTGGCTGTTTGCATACGCCCCATGGAAAACTTCAGCTCCAACAGATCGAGAGCTGCGTGCGAGGTTCAAGTTTTAAGTTTGCATTGCATTTATCAGGCAGCTCATTAGTGTGCTTGTTTGCTATTGCTGTTGTTATTGATGTAGTTGTTGTTGCTGTCGTTGTTGTCGCTGCTGCTCTAGCATTATTTATTTGACATTTTTAACACTTGGCGTTGACAGTTTGCCGTGTTTCGTGCCTTTTGCGCCAGTCGCATTACCTACTCAAATTTGCCAAACAAGCGTAAATCAGTTTTCTGCATTGCTGTTGTTTGTTTGTTTGTTGTTGTTGTTGCTGTTTTGCATACGTTGTTAATTTTTGTTGACTCTATGTGTTAGCTGCTTGTCTGGGTCCTCTGCCATGTGAGTGCTTCACTTGCAAGTTGCAACACAGCCAAAAAATGTCGCAGCTGTCCGCTGAGAGCAGCAGTTCAGTTCTGAGATCAGCAGCTGCGAGGCTCGGTGTTTGAGATCAAGTTTGCTGTGACTCTCAAACGCCTCTAAAGTGACTGAGTACAAAAAAAAAAAAATCATTATTAAGTTTTTCTTCACGTTTGACGCATATTCATTGTCAAGTTTAGTTTATTTCGTCTACACAAACATCGAATGGCAGTGAGTGTGCCAGATCCTCTTGGATGACACGAACACAATGCTGCAAAGGGACCCTACATACGAAGTGTATAAAAGATCTCGCCGAAAGTTTTCAATCATAACGTATGTGTTGCTGATGATATGGCTGATCCTCGCTCTGGGACAATGGCTGCTGGTCACAATGCTGTAAGTCGATGAGAGATTTGACCGAGAACTGTTAGCCCTAGCTTTGCCCGATCCCAGAATAGATGTGAATCAGGTCTTTCGAGTTTACTACTATGTTAGCATTGTGGCCTTCCTGTTGGCCATTATACTCTTTGCTCTGTTTCTGTTCATTGAGAAGATTCGCTGGAACGCGGCGCCCGCCATCATAGTAAGCTTCCTGATTGTAAGTATCTGACACAGCCAATTTGTTGTTGAAGTAACTCTTGCGCCTCTGATACAGGTAGAGCTGCAAATCATTGCCGCTTTCGCGCTCGTCACAAGCAGCAATGGACTGGACATGCTCATGTACTTCTTCATCTGCGTCGTGCTCATAGCTCTCTTTGCACTAATCGGAGCCTGCTTACCACATAAGGTAACTCCTCGCTCAACATTCCAGTCAAATGTAAACACTTCGCTTCGCTTCAGGTGGACCTTACGCTTCACGTCGCTGTGCTGTTCATTGTGGCCTTCGTCCTTTTGCTGATAGCGACCTACTTCCTGATGCTGCACTTCATTGTGCCCATCATGCGGCCATACGCCTATATATTCTTTGAGGTGCCCATTACAATAACCCTGTTGTTCGTAAGTAGCTCCAGTTGACGGCCCATTGAGCGAGAGCTATATATCCTTCCGTATATCCTGCAGTTTGTTATGTATCACGCACAAACAATTAACGGCAGCCGCTTCGCGGAGATGCGACTGCATGATTATTGTCTTGGATCCCTGATCCTATTCCATGACTTTTTGATCATATTCTGGCTAACACTGTACTGGCAGGTGTACGCAAGGATAATTGGGCCCCCCGTATGGTATGGGCTGACAACTGAGACATGGAACCCCACCAATGCCACGGAATTGCCTCTTCCATATGGTGGCACCAATCTAAGTAAGCTAATTGAGATCTCGCATACCTTTGCAGCTTATTTCAAGTGCCGCTTTACAGGTGATTCCATCATCAAGCCGAATATAAAACTTCGACACAAACCAAGGCCACATGATCAAGGAGATGATATGCCGATGACCCTCGACTTTATGTCGGATGATATGAGTACGTATTCAAACCCTTCCAAGGACGATTGGCCCTTCTTTTTCAAAGCGAAAGGCGAGGAAAATTCTGGATATGATTTTGGAGCGAAAGTTAAAGATCAATCGGATCAAGCCTTTGTCCCAGAGCACGATGAAAGCACGATCAATCAAAAAGACACAGATGCCAAGGCTGACGCGAGGGCAGCAGATCAAACATCCATAGCTAACGATAGTTTTAATGAATGACGAATACATAAATAAAAAAAAAAAAAAATGAAGAATGAAGGAAAAGACTTGGCCTTTTTATTAGAGGAGACATATGCGATCTCTCAGGTCCGTCCTCCTAGCTGATCTGTTTGGGCTGACTACAATCTAAGCAATCTGCGCTTGGAGTCGTAGTCTAAACTCGACTTCAGATTTACGTCAGATGTGCCTATAGCACGAAGTAGTTTTTTTTTTGTTTTTTTGTTTATTCCAGAGTTGTAGTTCATTTTCGCACAAAATTTGTGGTATATGTAAGTCCATGCAGACGTGTGGTCAGATATTAGACTGGAGCCATGAGTGCCACATACCAGAATTACCTCTACTATAAGAAAGCCCGCCAGGGCTTCGCATGCAAAGTCTATGGCATTCTGTTCATGTGGTTGGCCCTGGCACTTGTCCAGATCCCTGTAATTGCTCTCATGTAAGTACTAAATATATCGATTCCTCTCAAGAAATTCAACTGATGCTTATCGTGTTTTTTTTTTTTGATCATGCAGCGTCGACGCCTCGATTGCATTTCGTAAGTACTATTATATCAGTGTGGCAGCATTTGGTGTGGCGATTTTCGCGTTCGGCTTGTTCATATTGTTTGAGAGGTTGCGGTTCATTGGGGTGCTAAACTTTCTGCTGAGCGTCCTAATTGTGAGTAGCCCTTGCTTACCAATCTATGTCAATAACATTCTCCCTCAAGGTTCAGCTTCAAGTTATCGCACTGTTCGCGCTAGTCGCTCGCTCCTACTGGATCGACGTGCTGGTGTTCTATTTGATTTCGTTTCTGCTCCTCTGGACATTCATTCTGATTGGCTCGATGCTTCCCAGAGGCGTAGGTGAAAAATTGTATTTTCTGTGCCCTAAAGACTTTATTTGACTCATATATGTATATTTATGTATCCCCCAGGCTGACCTCACCTTAGATGTAGCTGTCGTTTTCATTGTTGCTTTCCTCTTCCTGGCTATTGCCATATTCGTTCTGATGCTCCATTTCGTTATACCCCACCTTGGGAACTACGCATATTTGGTCTTCCAAATCGCTATTACCACAATTATATTATTTGTAAGTCTCTGATCAATACAAGCTGCAGCTGCAGCTCATCATTTCTCATATTTCTCAGTTTGTTATGTACCACGCACAAACCATCAACGGAGGACGATTCGCCGAGATGCGACTGAATGACGCCCTACTGGGATCATTGATTCTCTTTCACGACTTTCTCATTATTTATTGGTTGACTTTCTATTGGCAAGTCTTAGTAAAACCCTTCACGCCCGATAGTTGGTTATTTATGACAAGGAATGCTCATAATAATCATAGTCATGGTCCGATAGTTTTCCCGATACCTCATGAAACTACCGTGTCGCCTCTAGCGACTACGGTAAATAGGCCTATTACTACAACTAAGCCGCCAACTGCACCGCCAACTGCACCGCCAACTGCACCGCCAACTGCACCGCCAACTGCACCGCCAACTGCACCGCCAACTAAGCCGCCAACTAAACCACCAACTAAACCACCAACTGCACCGCCAACTAAGCCACCAACTGCACCGCCAACTGCACCGCCAACTACACCGTCAACTACACCGTCAACTACACCGTCAACTAAGCCGCCAACTAAACCACCAACTAAACCGCCAACTGCACCGCCAACTGCACCGCCAACTACACCGTCAACTACACCGTCAACTACACCGTCAACTACACCGTCAACTACACCGTCAACTACACCGTCAACTAAGCCGCCAACTAAACCACCAACTGCACCGCCAACTAAACCACCAACTGCACCGCCAACTGCACCGCCAACTGCACCGCCAACTGCACCGCCAACTACACCGTCAACTACACCGTCAACTACACCGTCAACTACACCGTCAACTACACCGTCAACTAAGCCGCCAACTAAACCACCAACTAAACCACCAACTGCACCGCCAACTAAACCACCAACTGCACCGCCAACTGCACCGCCAACTACACCGTCAACGACACCGTCAACTACACCGTCAACTACACCGTCAACTAAACCACCAACTGCACCGCCAACTGCACCGCCAACTTCACCGCCAACTACACCGTCAACTACACCGTCAACTACACCGTCAACTAAACCACCAACTGCACCGCCAACTGCACCGCCAACTGCACCGCCAACTTCACCGTCAACTGCACCGCCAACTAAACCGCCAACTAAACCACCAACTGCACCGCCAACTACACAGTCAACTACACCGCCAACTAAACCGCCAACTAAACCGCCGACTAAGCCGCCAACTAAAGCGCCAACTAAAGCGCCAACTAAACCGCCAACTAAACCACCAACTAAACCGCCAACTAAAGCGCCAACTAAACCGCCGACTAAACCGCCAACTAAAGCGCCAACTAAAGCGCCAACTAAACCGCCAACTAAACCGCCAACTAAGCCGCCAACTAAAGCGCCAACTAAACCGCCAACTAAACCGCCAACTAAAGCGCCAACTAAACCGCCAACTAAACCGCCAGTTAAACCAACAACTAAACGGCCTAAACCTAAACCGACATTCAAACCGCCCGCTCCACTAACAACTAAGCCAACGAAAAGACCGACTAAGCCGCGACCCCCGGTAGACCACGGCCGACACCTAAACAAGGAATATTTTGACATAACTGATATATATAAGGACAATATCGGATATAAATACAGAGGAAGGCCGCGAGAGGATGGTTCTGGTCAAGATGAATGGAGAGCAAATGAGAACAGCGGGCGAGGACGTAGTCAAGCTCGAAGGCATTGGTTTGGTCCAAATCATTTCCGAAACAGAGATCACGAAGAAGAAGAAGAAGAAGGAGAAGAAAGAGAAGAATATGGGACAACTCTCGCCCTAGGCCAAAGCTACAGAGGAAGAAACTATTGGGATGGCGAAGATAGAGACTCGGCTAGAGGCAGAAATCGTGGCTCAGGACACAGAATGAGAAGTGAAGGAAATTCCGCCAATAACGAATGGAAGTTGGAAGATGAACTGAGTGCCATAGAGGAATATTTAAGCAAACACAGAGCTAAAGGGGATTACTACGGTGATATCACTGGAGGCTCTGAAAATGAAGACAGGGCTAAGACCGCTCTGGGGCCAATACGCGGATTTTCAGATAGACGAAAAAATGGAGAACACTTTGCAGCTCATGTGCCCAGAATGCAAGATAGAGGATATCCCATTGAATATACTTGGGAAGACAGAGGTGAAGAGGAAGCAGGAGTCGCCGATGGAGTCGATAGAGAAGACGAAATCGGTGGAAAGTCACCTATAGATACTCAGAGTAGCTGGGACGTAAATGCAGACGGAGTGAGAGGCGGAGGCATAGAGGATATAGTCGATGATAACCCAATAATCGACAACGTAGAGAATATAGAGAATACGCAAATTACGAAGCCCGATTTGTCTAAAGAGTCTGCTACGAAGCTAGCAAGCGATTCGGGTACTACTGCGGCTCCTGTGAGTGCTGATGATAAAGTGGACACTCACTCAGAGGCAGCTGGAGATGCAGTTCGTGACAGAGGCTATAGAGGTAGAGGATACTCCGGAGCTCATGCCATACCTTATGTAGACAGAGAGTCGGAGCGAGATGAAGCTGCAAAGGCGGATATAGCCTCGGACTCTGAAAGACATGAGATTAGTTGCCCTGGCGGAGAAAGTCGTTTATCTGCCATATCTGATGAATCTGATGATGGTAGAGCCTGCAGAGTTCCGAATGCCAAGGATAAGGATAGAAACGATGCTGAGCGCTACTTTGAGGAAGAAAGTAATGATGCCAAGAGTGTGGTATTGCCCAGAATCTGGAGAATGAGGTGACAGTAATTGTTGCAAGTCGAAATCTTGAAAGTAAAATAGTTCTTTTAAAAAAATATTGAAACGAAATATTCAATTACCTACACAAACACAAACAGCTGTAGCTCTATCAACAGGTGACCCAAAGATATATCACTCCGAAAGCTCCAAGCTCCAACAACCTGTTCGATGAACTCCACGTTGAGAAAAACACCGTTCGACCAATTACGGGCAGCTGCACGTGCGGAGCCCATAAAAACGTACTTGTGCTGCACGGAACATACGTAGAAAAATACATTTACATGCGCCCATCAGTGCTGCCAACTTAGCTGTTTTCCTACCAGCTCTGCGCTGACAATTGTAATCTAGCGGGAATTATAGCCATTTTTTAAAGTCGGTGGTAAGACATAAAAATTTGATTTGCACAATTGGAGAAGTGCAACCAAAAGAAAAGTCATCAATATCAGAATTATGTAACATCTAGCTTTTTCTGGCTTTTTACATGCGTTGATCTGGCGTACAGCAGCCTTGAAAAGTTGGCAGCACTGATGCCCATACCCATGAAAGTGCTTAAACGTATCCAGAGTCACATTGGGTATGCATTTACAGCTCGAATATACCTTAAGATATATGAATATTAAAACAAAGTCTTGGTTATTCTGAATGTCTTCAAATCTGTCTTTAAATTGGAATTTTTCCTATTGGCAAAAGTCTAATATTTTGTCAACTCTGCATATAAATTATAAATAAATTTATCATCAAATTTATTCCCATCTATGCGAAATGATTTTATTTCTTAAGATTTTAGATTTTCTATAAAATGTAATCTTAAGTCAATTTTTAAAAAATATTTCATTTCAATTATTAATTCTGCATAAATATTTATTTAAGATATTTCTTTTATACTTCAGATAAAGAGATAATATTTTTGTTAGCAAATCTCAGCCCCTCGACTGTTTTCTTAAGGCTTCCTTTTCGCTTGCAGAGCATTCAATAGTCGACTTCAATGAAAATGCATTTGCTTTGCGTCTTATTTTTGTTGAGCTTTGCTGCAAATCATGGCAAGAACGTAAAACACGACGGCGACACCAAACCCAAACGTTGACTGCAACTGCTGCTGGTGTTAATGTCATTACCAGGTTCCAGAGACCCCCGCCGCCTCCCATGCTGGCAGTTTAGCTGGCAGTCACTCATGACTGTGACCTGAACCAGATACACGATGCACGATAATATAATTTATGGCCCTGTTTTGGTGTTTGTTGCTCCGCTGCCTTTTGCTATGTTTGATGCGGCGTGTTACAACGTCCGTCCGTCTGGCAGTCAGGCAGTCTGGCAGTCTGGCTGTTGGTCTGTGCCACGTCGACTCATCAACAAATCGTACATTTGAATACAAATTGCAGCATTAGCAGCTCGAGCTGCAACAAAAGTGTCAAATTTGACATGAAATTATTTATGCCAACACGTGAGCGCGCATTCCGATTCCCTCGAGTCGGCCAAACAACAGTTAAGAGACATCGCCACTTGGATTCAGATTTGTTATATTTGTTTACCATACTTGACAATATTTATGTATTTAATTTCATTATTTAATTAATTCATGAAGTTCATTGAGTGTTCGATTCTACCTTCTCTATATATGCGTGTAATTAGTGTGTTTCTTTTGTTTTCTTCTTTTTTTTAATTTTTAATATGTATATTTATTCGCTACCTATGTGTAGCTGTAGTAACTGCAACATTTTATGAGCTAACTGTGCTTGATCAAGAGGTGCCACTGCAATTGAAACCAATCTTCTAACAGTTAAATTGATTACTTGAATAATTACAATATAAAAAACAAAAATAAAGATATTTAGCCATAGCTAAAGGTTTACTAAGCTTGATTGGCTGGCCTTAGGCTGGGCAAACAGAGATGTTTATCCCATGCTTGATTATCTTGGCCAGATTTTGTTTTGTTTGGTCGAATTAACTGTTTGCCAGGCTGGCCACAGGCAGCTCGTTCCTTGCGAGGATAATAACTCAAGTAAAATTATAATAAAACCAAAAATTGTTGTTTAAATTTGTATTCGCTTGAATGATCTATTCGAGCTTTATATTTTAATATGTTTTGCGATATTATTCAGTAACATTTAGGCATAATCGATAGGCAATTTGTTTAAATTACGTTTTATAGATACAATAAATAATACTCAGTCTTGCATAATACGTGATATACATATGTATATATATAACAAATAACTAAAACGAACTCAAATCATTTACACATATAGGCTATAGGATCTGTTCTTCTGCTCTAGCAGGACTCTGGCAGGACTCGCTCGCAGGTGGGGGCAGACGATGCAGCTATTTACAAGTGACTAAGCATGCAAGCATGATCTCTGACCCCGCACACTATCCTCTAGCTCCCCCATCCTCAATCCCAATCTCAATTCCCTGTCCCTTTCCGCTGGCTCTTTAGTTGCTGGGCAATCACGCGGCAACAACAACAACCAATGAGGCGCAATCGTCGTCGGCAGCTGCGGCTGGCAGCAGAGTTTGTGCCGCGTCTGTTGCCGCTGCATTGCGATGCTCCAGCCCCAGCTCATGCCGCAGCTCCTGCTCATCCGGCATGCTAATGCAAATGGCTGGCGCGGCTTTGTCCTCTGCCTGCTGCGCCTGCATCTGTGCCTGTGCCTGTGCCTGATCGACTGCCGCTGACAGTTTGCACTTTTGCAGCTTCTTCGGGCTCTGCTGCACCGCGTCCTTTGCCCAGCCGCCAATGCACGCACGTTGACTATTGCGATTGTGACTGTGATGATGATGATGATGATGCACAGCCGCCAGGCTGGGATACACGAACTTCATGCCGTAGGCAAAGTGGCGCGGCTGATGATGCAGCGCCTCGTCGTAGCTGGGCAGCCCCGTGGCAATCGTATAACAGGGCGGCGATTCAATTTGATAAAAGCCCGCCTCATTGCCCCCGCCAGCTGCACTGCCACCGCCACTGCCATTGCCAGGCAGCTGCTGCAATAATCGGCTAGCGTCGCAGCTGATCAGGTGATGACTGGCACCGTGCGAGGAGTAGGAGTCGCTGGCCGCATGTAGCTGTGCGCGTATGTCCTTGTCTGCAAATACGAAAAGAGGTTGAAACTTGTTTAGTTGTTGTTTCTATTTATCTATCTCTCTCTCTCTGTCTCTGTCTCTTTCTCTGGCTGTCCAACTTTGACTTTGACTTTGACAAACGTCTCATTAGTTTGTTTGCTAGGACCCCACACAGATACACACACACACACAGAAAGGACACTTGTTGGATTGGCTTAGAGGAGCGGAGAGCGAGGGCTTTGCCATTAAATTCAATTTAGCGTAAAGGCGCAAACGCTTGAACTTTGTGAATGGCAGGGCATGAACAGCAACCTCTACAGCTTTTATTGAAAAGATACAAAAAATGCGAAAACAAAAAAAAGAGAGAATAAAACCGAAAGAAGAATCAGAGAGAGAGAGGGAAAAAACTTTTGTGCCGACCGGAAATGCCTGCGAGTTTGGCCGGACAGGCAAAAGTTTACCATGCACAACAACCAGCTGTCCGTCCGTTCGACTGACTGACAATAAGCTGGCCGGAAGTGCGCGCGTGGCACAAATGAAACGAAAATGCGAATTACGCAAAAAAGAGAGCGAAATAAATATTGAAGAAGCTGCAGCAATGCAGAGCGAAAAGTATGCGACGCGCAATGTTAAATTTTTAACATTCTGCTAAAGGAAAAGTCGCCTTAAAGCCACGAGAGCTTATTCGTGTAGTGCATAAAGTGAATGTGGCAGCTTATCCCGATATATACACTATATAATTTTAAGCCCCTCTCTTCCCCTCTTCCTCTCGGCTCTTTGTCAATTTGAAGGTGGCTTTTATTGTTTGCCCCGTGCCACAAATTGTTGCGGTTATTAAATGCAATTTAAGCTGCGTTTATTCAATGAAAGCGCCGCTTTATTTTGTTTTTTTTTTTCATTGTTGTTGTAGCCAGCGCAAGCAATTATTATTTATATTTTAATTTTATTTGTATTCTTTAGCAATTTCAATTGAAATTAATTTTATTTATCTTCTGCTTTTTATGCATATGAAAAGAAAATCCTTTTTTTAATTCACTTTTCTGTTTTCAGTTTTTGGCCAAATGGTTTTCCATTAAAGCAACTGTGCCTCTGTTTTTTTTATACCCTGAACCCATTGAAAATGGGAAATCAGGGTATAATGTTTTTGTTGAAATGTATGTAACAGGCAGAAGGAGGCGTGGCAGACCCCATAAAGTATATATATTCTTGATCAGGATGACAAGCCGAGTTGATATAGCCATGTCCGTCTGTCCGTCTGTCCGTCCGTCTGTCCGTCTGTCCGTCTGTCCGTATGTATGAACGCGTCGTTCTCAGAACCTACAAGAGCTAGAGACTTGAAATTTTTTATGTAGGTTCCTGTATAGCACGAAAAGATCGAGTTTGTTTCAGAAATTCGATAACTTTTATCGTTTTATTGTTATCGATTAAAAACGAAAATCTAAATTAAGCTATAAAATTCTATCTAAATCATCTTTCTAGCTAGAGTCTTCAAATTTTGCATTTAGTGTTATGTAAGCCTTACGCAATTTCGGTTTTTGTTAAGTTTTGGGTGCCACGCCCCCTTCGCCTCAAATTTGTAACTCCCGTATATCAAATACTAGAGATTTGTGCTTTGGCACATACATACATATGGATGACATGATCACGCCCAACAAGTTTGATCAAAATCGTTGGTCTAGAAAAAAAGTTATTAAACATTTAATTTCCCATAGCATTGCCATGCAAAGCAGCCAAATAACAGCTGACGCAACGACTTGCGCTTGTGTGTGCTTGCGCCTGTGCGTGTGTGTGTATGTTTTGCTTGTAATGAACGTACATATGCATGTGTATATAATAGAAATGAAGAATGCTTGGAATAGCGGATCTTCGCAGGGTTCAGGGTATACCCTAGTCGAGCGGTCTCGACTAGAGTTTTCTTACTTGTTTTTTATAAGAGTAGTGCGAGTAGGCGTGGCACAACAAAAATTGGCGCATTACAATATTAAAACCCAGCAGCAGTCACATGGAGCACCACTCGACGGGCAGCAGTTGATTTATTGTTATAACTGTAGTGCAAGCTCGCATATACACATATACTTTTTGGGCGGACCGAGCACTCTCGCCGAGGCCCATTTGACTTTTGTTTTATTTTTTGATAGACAGACGGCAAACACAGGGGGCGTGGCGCGGCGTGTGCCACACACATTCATATTTTATGCCAGAGCTGGGGCCAGTCTGCAGCAGCAGCAGCAGCAGCAAAAAGAAAAAATGGAGCTGGCAGCTGCAGTAGCTGGGCAAAAAATTAGCACGCCATTTGTTTTTGGCTTTTGTTACATTTGCGGCGTGTTTTTTGCTCTCGGCCGAGGCGCCCCAATGTATGCAACAATTTAAATTCATTGCAATGAGCTGACGAATGCTGAAGCGCACAGCAATTGAGTTCGTTTTCTTTTTACAGAGGCGAGCGTATGGGTGTGTGTGTGTGTTCATATATTGCATATCATAAATGTTTGTTAATTTTTTAACGCGCTCGACAGTTGGAGGACGCCTTTTATTACATTTAATCGGCGGCGCAGCCGATGCCAATGAAAGCTGATTGCTGAGTGAAGCAGTTCAAATTTAATTTTGCAGCTGCTAGTCTTTTTTTGCAGTGTATTTTTTAATATTTTTTTATTTTTTTTATATTTAATATTTAAGCATGCTCACAAAGCCGAAAGACTTGAGCTCAGGCTATAAGCAAAAGGGGATTACTTGAGAGCAGATCTATAAATTTATTTTATTTTATTTATTTTTTATTATTTATCGAGCTGTTGTTAATATACCTCAGCTATAGAGTAGTCTGAATGCCCTTCTTAAATATATTTCAATTGAATAAGCAGCGCATGCTAAACGCTCGCAATTTGGCTAATTGCAACTCGCACTTTGCGTCGGGCTAACTGAAAGCCAACGAAAAGCCAGCAAACAGTGTAACTAAAATATAGACACAAAAGCATGGTTGTGTAGTGGGTGTAGTAGAGCTGGAGCTAGTTCTGCGTCCTGCCACAAAAGCCATTAAAAATTGAAAGGACTCGCAGCGCCAAGAGAAAGTTGTGGCCGTTAGTTCGTGCGCTCTCGCTCGCTCTCTGTTTTTGGTGGTACGCTTAATTACATTTTTAACGGAAGTAAATTATGCACAACCTATACAACATAATAAACAGTGGCAGCAGGTCCTGTTTCGTCCTGTTTCGCTTTAATTCACAAGTGCCTGGCTGCCGCCGCTGGCTGTTGTCCTGTTAATAAATTCACTTGTGTGCGGCTCTAATTGATAACAAGCCAAAAACTTGCCAGTGTATATGTGTGTGAGTGACTCTCTCCGTGTGTGTGTGTGTGTGTGTGTGTATCCTTGCTTAATAAATAAACTGTAAGACCAAGGCAGAGGCTGCTTGGCATCTACGGCTCGTTAAGTATTTATAAGGTAAGCACACTCTGTGCGGAGCGACAACAAAGAACTGCCTTGTAGGCAGACAGGTGGATACGAGGGCGGGGGTTACGGAGTGAGGGGGCGTGGCACACGTAGCGAGCATTAAACGCAGAAAAGCGTGCTACGAAAATCGAGCAAACTTAAGCCAAAGTTGCTTAATTATAAATGACACACGTGTGCCAGCGTCAGACTGAGCTGTGTGCAGCAACCACAGCTAGACACACTCAGACTATACATATATATATCTATATACTATATATAGATCCCTCTCTCTGCATGGCCTAGTTGCTATCTATGTAGGCCAGCCTAACACGTACTGCGAGAAAAAACCAAACACGACACTAACGAAACTAATTAGACGCTGAGGCGCCCAAAAAAGAGCGAACAGCAGACACTCACACTCGCACACATCGCTCAAGGCTCAAATTGATATTTTACGTAGTGGCCCGAGTGAGCCTGGCCCTTGGCGCTGGCCAAAGTCCTGGCAAACATTGTTGTGGGGCGGAAAGTTTTTAAGGCTCGTTAGCACGAAATTGACAGTTTGACAGTTGAGTTGGCCATACTTTAATGCCACGGCCTTTGGCCCGTCTCACACACAACTCGTGCAACACACGCTCGCTCTCTCTGTCTCTCTCTGTCTCTTTGTTGGCCTAAATAAATCATTTGGCTAAATTGGTCTGCAAAAAGTTTGACACTCGAGTTGAGACTTGTTTAGTTTGCCTCACTCTGGCCAGTTTGGGCCAGGTTCTCTCACAGCTCGTTTGCCTCTAATTATGTGTAAAGTGCCTAAGCATATGATTTACTTTGCCTTATTTGCTGCTCAGCTCTTGGCTGAGAGCAACAGGTTTTAAGCCCATAACTGGATTTAGCTTAAGCTGTTGTCCAAGCCGGACTTTATCTCAGCTAATATGTATGATTACATCTGTATATATCTATATATGTATATGTTTGATTGGCTCCTCATTGATAAGCCTGGAATGACCCCCATTATTATAATGCTCATATATCACTTGGCCTTTTTTGTCCACGCCTCTTGGCACTGCATGAAATTCTCAAAGAGAAACAAATTTCGCACAGCTTCCAACATTATCGCGCCCATAAAGGGGGCGCTGGGTGGGTCAGTGGAGTATTATAAATATGCAGCGCATATATTTTGTGGCATCATAAACTTGTGTATCTAAAATTACAGCGGCCACAGTCACCCGGCTGACAATTTCGAAGCGCGCCAAAATTTATGAGACTTCCCCATAAACAGAGGGCGGGATAGAGAGGGGGGGGGGGCGTGTTCTGCATTTTATATTGTTTAGCTGTGGTAGCCAAAACAGCTGGATAAATGGCCGTTGATAAGGTCGCAGCCCCGAGCCCAAACATTTTGATTAAAGTCACAAAGTCGACAGCATGGGCGAGGGTTGCTCCAGGAGTACTTACTGCATTTCTTCCATGTGCGGAACTTGCGGTAGAAGTAGCAGCTGAACAGTATGAAGACCAGCGAGAGCACCACCAGTGAGGTGACCACCCCGATCCACAGATAGTTGACGATGGCGTGCATGTCGGCCTCGCCGAAGATCTGCTCCCAGGTGGAGTTGGCGTCGGCGTCGGCGTTGTGCTCCCGCAGATCGGCCAGGTCGAGCACCACCGAGTTGGACAGCTGTTCGGTGCTGATGCTGGCCGGCGGTGCGGAGTCGTAGCCAATCCGCTGCAGCAGCGTATTGAACGAGTGCAGCGCGTCGATGTGGCGCAGATCGTGCGCCGAGGGAATCTCGAATGTGATTTGATTCTGCTGCATGTGCTCGGCGATGGCCGCGGGACTCATGCTGCTGGCCGGCGCCGAGATGAACTCCGCGTAGAGCTCCCCGCTGCTACTGCTGCTGCTGATGCTGGCCGTCGTCGTTGTCTCTGGCAGCGCATAATCCGTGCTGCTGGCTAGCGACATCTCTGCCATGGCTAAGAGAGACTCAGTTTTCTCCTTCTCTGTTTCTATTCAACTGTTTTGTCACTTGATTCACACTGATTCGGCTGGCACACGCGTCACGACACGTAAACAAAGCGGAGTCTATAAATAGGCATTGGTCGAACTGCCGACTACGAATATTTTATTACGATTCTATATATCTTTGAGTTGGCCCGCGCACTGCGTCCGTTCGCTGGAGCGGCTCGATGTTGACTGAATTGCCTTTCGTGCCGCGAGCACAAGGTAAAGTTTGTGCCCAGCACGCAGCGAGTGGAATGCACACGCAGAGAGTGCCGACTGCACACCCTCCTCTCTCCTCTCTCTCCTCTCTCTCACTCTCACAATCACACTCTCGCTCTGGGATATTTTCACACTCACTCGCCGGCGGAGTTGCGCTCAGAGTTGAGTGGAGCATGTTCAACTTCTCAAGTCCTTGCCTTAAAGAAGCATTTTGCAATTTCTGTTTTTTGTTAAATGTTCAACGTCCTCATTGCTGACCCAGTTCGAATCGTTTGCCTTTTTGGCCCGCTAAGACAAAAGACGCTCGCCTCAGTTCGCCTTTGGTTTTTGTGCTTAAAGAAAAACTTCGCTCCGGTCACGTTCGTGACGCATTTCGAGGCGTTTAAAGTTACCAAGTTTTCAAGTTTTCGACTGTTTTCAAGCAAAAACCAAATTGCAGCAGGCGAAAACTTCTGCGTGTGCTTATAATGAGCAGCGGGGCGAACGGGGCAGTCGATAAGCCAGCGCTTCCTCCTGGATTTATGGCCAAAAAGCAAACCAAAGCGAAGCCAGGCCAACACGATTCCAGTCTATAAACCCAGCTGCTCTCTGCTCGCTTTTATGGTTCAGCTTAGAGCAGAAACATGGCCGAGCAGCTTAAATAAATCTAAGGATATTATATATAATCAAAATACACTAAAAAATTCCTTATTAATTTTAATACATTTTTTTATAGTTCTTAAAAATTAAAAATAAATTATTTGAGATCCCTCAAAAATTCCCTACAAAATTCTTGACTTTAAATGTCCCAGAAATAAATGCTTTCTATATATATCTGTATATATATATGAATAGGAAAATGGAGCGAGTGCTGAAATCTCGGCCATTATGTGTCCCTTGGGCTGCCACAGCACTTCCTGCCCCAATGTCGTTGGTAGAGGAACGTGAATGTCCTGGGCACGCCTCATTTCGGCTGCAACCCAAATGCTGACCAAAAGCCGGACAGCAAAACTCAATGCACAAAGGTTCCTCCTGATGTGCTGGCCGAAAAAACGTGCTCAGAAAGTGGAACAAATGCATTGCTCAGCTGCCAGTTCCCTCTCCCACACACACGCACACACTCACTCACTCACTCGCTCGCTCTCACTCAGACTGAGTCTCAGATTCAGACTCAGTCTGAGTCTCACTCGCAACCGGTTTGGCTGAGCGCGTGTGCGCACGCCACGAGAGCGAAGTGAGTAAAATTTCCCTGAGCTCTCGCGCACGAAATGAGCGCACACAAAGTCAATTTGGCAGCATTCGCCTTTGAACTGCGCCAGGCTAAAGGTCGAACCGCGTGGGCGCTACGTGCGCTCCACAAGCCATGTAAAAGTATCTACGTAAAAGCCAGCAACTGGTTTCGACCTGGTCCAGGGCAGCACAGGGCAGGGCGGGGCGGGGCGGGGGGCCGTACAGGCTTGTAATTGCTGCAGGAAATTGAAATAGATGCCCGATAATATGCACTTAGCTGCTGCTACCCGAGTCATTCGATAAATGCATTAAAACTTTTCGACTGCTGCAAACTTGTGCCTTGGCTTGAGCCTCGGGCAACAGCCAAACGCTTATCGTTAATTAGCTTTCGACTAATTTTGAACTTAAACATAAGTTTAACAGCAGCCGACTTAGCTCAGCTTGCACCACTCAGATTTATGTCCACGCGATAAGCGCAAAGGTGGAGCCGGCAGCGAAGACCCGCTCGAGCTGACATGCGATAGCAAATTGCAATTATTGGAGCCAGCGGGTAAATTACAGTCAATTAACATTTGAACAAGACAAAAATAGACTAATCCCTATGAGTTTCTCTCTTTTGTAGAGAGTTTGACTAGCTGAGTAGCTGAACTATTTTAGTTTTAAATAAAAACAATTATTTCTTTTGATATAACTATTGATCTAATTTTTAAATATTTTCAAACTAATTATTTTAATTAATAAACATTGTTTTTCATCAATTAGAGACATTTACAAGATATATTAAGATCAATAGTTATATTTATTAGGAATTTAGTTTTAATTTGTTTTTATACCTTATATAAAGTATATTAAATGTATAAATATTTATTTAAAAATTTATTTTAATGTTAAATCTAATATTTGAAATTTAGAAATTTATTGTAAGTTTTTTTTTAGTATATTTTTTTATAAATATTAAATATCTAAATATATATAATTTATTTCATAATAAATTTTTTATTTTAATATTTGCAAATTAATTTTTAATTTGCTTTTATACAAATTAAATGTATACATATGTATTTAATACTTAATTTTATCTTTTAATTTAATTTTCACTTGTCTTTTAAATTTTATTTATATTAAATATATTTATATATTGGGTTATTCACTAAGTAATTTCATTTTTTAGTGCAACCAAACCCGATTTTTAAAAAATATTTTATGAATTTATGTATTCTCCATTTTGATTGATACCAATATAATAATATAATATATTATTTTCTTTATATGGAACACCCAAAATTCAATCAAAATGAAGTGATCCATGCAAACTAAAATAAATAATTAAGATTAATATTACAAAACATATATTTTCAAAATAAAATTGAATTTCTTAACAGACTTATTCACTTCCTAAAATATATATATTTTTAAAATATATCTTGTAAATGTCTCTAATTGCTGAAAAACAATGTTTATTAAGTAAACTAATTGGTTTGAAAATATTTCAAAATTCAGTTTCTCTCGTAATTCCAGTGAAAATAAAATTTCTGTACAGAAATTGCACCAGAATTCCTTTCTTATTTTTTGTTCATTCGTGTTCATGTCTCACTCAATTAGACATTTTGCACAGTCGAGCTTAACACAATTTCAATATATTTCCATAGATTTGGGAAGAGAGAAATAAGAAATTTGTATTCAAATAGATTTTGGCTCTCGGCTGGCTTTCAACACTCGTCTCAGATGTAATATTTATTTCATTGTTTCATTTTAATCTAATTCCATGTGAATGGAAATTAAATTCACAGCACTTGACTTGTCGCATTGAATTTGCAAATATGGCCCATGCCACGCCTCCCCCCGCCGTGCGGGCAGCCACCTCCGCCGGTGAGTTTGCACTTTGCGCAGAGAACACACACAGACACAGACACACACACACACACACACACACACATGACAATAGCTGCCACGTCATGTCCTATCTTGTGAATCTACGGCAAGTCTGGAGAGGAATACTAAAGGCGAACTGACTGAGTGACTGCCTCGACGTGGCTAGTGAGCCAGAAGTTAACTTTTATAAACAAATTTACACCTTTCATTTTGTGCACGTTTTTAATATACATATATATATATGTATGTGTATATATATATTCTAAGGAAATATGTAAGCTGTCAGTGCTTATGATGCCGAGGCATTCATGCTATATTCCATGTATGCAGATGCTGTGTGACACCAAACTAAAAGTAAATTCATTAAAAATTCCATCATAAAGAATACCTAGACAGTGGCTGCCGCAGCCACAGCGAGAGCGAGACAGGCACAGAGAGAGAGAGGGAGATGTTAAGAAAAAGTTGTGTAGATATTTTTTTGCTAACTAACTAAAAAGTAAACCATAAAAGCTGACAAGTCAAAGACGAGACGAGCCAGGGAGCGAGACTAGCTGAGGCGAAGGCTGCAGCCAGACTCTCCCTCCATCCACAGCACACCCTCCTAACTATGTGTATCTCACGCTTTCTATGCAACTACTCTGAGGCTTTTTGTATCTGCGAGCTTCCATCACACTTCACTTACACGCTCTTTAACATGTCAACATGTCAACTCAGCCTTGGTGAGTGTGCGTGTGTGTGTGTGTGTCGAGGAGTGTATCTGTGTGACATAGTGACATAATAAAATGTTACTTTATTCGTTAGTTTCAAGTTTAGACAGCAGTCGAGATAGATATTGCTCAGTTCATAACCGAAATGCGAGAGCCACAAACAACAGCATTCATAATCCTATTAATGAAATATGCAATTGGCATGCCTTTAGACTTTCTGCTGTGCATTTGCATAATTGCCCAAGGATGCAGGATTAGCATAAATCAATCATAAGAAGAAGCAGAAGCAGAAGACGAAGCAGAGGGTAGTCGGCAGGCAGAATGCCTGTGAAATTGTCTGAAAGAAATGCAGAGAATGCCAGAAGAAGCAGATGAATCGCAGCTCAAGGCAATTCAGCCAGCCGCCAGCCTGGCTAAGCAAATACAATTGCATAAGTCCTGCCTTTGTCTAGCACACACACACACACACATCTACATGTATATATAAATAAATGTGTGTTTGCATAAGTATAGAGTTGTGTGTTTATCATATGTGCGCTTGATTAGCGCTGACAACATATGCAGGCAGCCAGTCAGGCAGTCGGCAGGCAGGCAGCCTCGCTGGCAACTAGGCAGGAAACTAGCCTGGCCACAAAGGACTACACAGTACAAACTGTTGACAAACAAACAAGTGCTCATTTTTATTTCTATATTTTTCCTTATTCTCTCTTGTTTCTTTTGATGCCAAGCTGCATATTTTCTTTTGCCATACTGCCACAACAAATACAACGAGCCGAGGTCCTGTTTGCAGTTATGCTTCACTTCTCCTAGCTGCTGCGACTGCTGCTTGTGGCATGTTGCATCGGGGCAAAACAAAAGGCAAACTGCATTAAAGCAGTTTAAAAAGGATTTGTAGCCAGAAATATGTGCTGCACATTGCTTAAGCAACATTTACTTACACAGATTATGCAAATAGCAGGCAGGGACAACGGCCAAAGGAGCAATCTAAATGCAAAAGAGCATCTGACAAACGGACAATTGTGCAGAGACTGATTATTGGTTTGATTAGCCATTGTTGTGGTCTCAAATATGAATATTAAGTGCTTAGCTGAGGTGTCTATAGCTGGAACTGCTATTACTTTAGTCATAGCTTTAACTCCTCTTTCTCTAGCTTTTTCCTCCACTCGCTCACCTGTCAAAAGTTCACTTTCAGCTCTCACTTTTTAGCTTTGTTTTAAGTCAAGTATTCAGCTATGATTATCTAGCTTTAGCTGCTCTTTTAATGCACATAATTAAAGCTAAGTTTTAACAAGCTTTCTAGCTTATATTTTACTTTGTTAACAAGAGTGAAGCTGGCTGAAGATAAAAATGCTATAAAAATTATGTAATACAGAAGAGGAAAAATATCTTTCAATGAAAATACAGACAAGGCATAACTTTGGCAAAAGCAAATATGCAAATTCAATTTCATGGTATATCTAAAGCAAATTCCTAATTAAATAAGGCAAGCAAGAGTGCTCAAGTCGGGACTGGCCGACTAAGAGATACCCTGAACCCTGTGAAGAGCTGACATGCCAACCACTCTATGCCTCTTTTATGCATATATTAAAACTTTTAGTCTACGAAATCAATGTATTCATACAAGAATCAGGCGGACAGACGGACTTGGCTAGATTGACTCTTCCTGCATAAGAATGGGTATACTTTATGGGGTCTGCCAGGCCTTCTTTTGCCTGTCACATACATCCTCACAGTTCATTTTCAATAATATGTTCTAGCCATCTATGTGTCTACATGTATATTATGTCCATAGATATCTAAGCCTATAAGAATTCAATGTGAATCCAAGAATCCTATGTGAATCCATCTATAGCTAATCAATATTTTTAAAAATTAATAAACAATTATATGAAACTTAAGTTTTTTATATATCCTCAGCCTTTTATAGATATTTTTGTAAGTAAACTTCTAAAGTATACCAACAAATATACAAACTTCAACCCTTGCCTACCTCTCTCACATCACTACTTCACGCTTAGGGTATTTCCTAGTCTATCACTCCCTCCTCAAACATTCTTCATACTAATTCCAATTTTTCCTGCTCTCTTTTTATGAAGTCAACTGCTCGCAGCAGCCTAGCTGCCCTTTTTGATAATATATCAAAACCGAATATTTCATATGCTAAATAAATAGCTCTCAGCTGCCACATAGAGGGGTTTGGGGGATTGGGGATTGCGGGTTGCTCCACAATTTCTCAGAGCCGAATGCGAAACTACTTGTAATTAATCTATTTCAGTTTCAGTCGCATGCTTTGCCATTTCGACCTACATTAATTTTGTATTCATTGCTGGCTTGCAGCATCAGCTGTTGCAAGGCTCGCTTGGCTCTTGGCTCTGAGCACCCTCCCCCCGCAGCGGGCGGACGGCGTATCGCGTGCCTTTCGCGCATATTTTGCGCACTTGAAAAGTTTCGCTGCCGTTGCTTATTAAGAGTGGAAAACAAACAAACCGAAAACAAACTGAAAGGCTACAAGAATTTTTTAGCCATAATTCAAGTGCGGCTCACAAATACAAATACAAATGCGAATTGTGAATGGGCATGGGGATGGGGATTGGGATTGGGAATGGAAATATCCAAAGCCGTGACATGGTTCTCGCTCTGTCTCCGGTTGTGGGCCTTTTGCTAACCGGAACTGGCTGCACGCTTCCGTTTTGTTGCCTTAAAATTAATGAGCTGACAGGACAGGGCAGGACAGGGCAGGGCAGGGCAGAGCAGGGCAGAGCAGCCAGAGTTGCCACACTTTTCGCAACTAATTCCGAGCAACTTGTTACTGGCGCGCAAAACTTTTGCCAGCAGGACGACCTTCGTGCCAGTTCCTGCCGGCGCATGACGCCGCACGTATCCGCATTCGTATCTCTTTTTGCACCAAAACAAACAACAACAGCAGCTGAAACGAGCTGAAGAAGAAAAAAAAAATGTAAAGCCAACATTATTTGCGCAAAATTTTCGCTTCAAAGTTTGCTTATTGTTTACGTGCGTTGCTTCATTAAGAACCGACGGACAGAGACACGGCCAGAGGAAGCGTGCAACTAGACGAGGCGAGGCGCTTGCCGCGAGGGTTACTTGACTACACTTATACATATACATATATATATATATATATATATATATATATATATATATATATATATTTTCTACAGACTTAAATTGGGTCAGACAGTCGACCAAATGAATGTTGCAGTTGTCGTCGAGCCAGCGCCAAGGCAGGGTAAAGGCAGGGCAGCGCGGCAGGGTTGCGTGGTGTAGGGTTGCATTCAAGAGGCGCGTGTTTATTTGCTTTTGATATAGATTGGATTGTTTAATAAGTGTGCGAGCAGCTTATGTGTGTGGCTTAAGTTATGAACTGTTCTGAAGTCGCAGCCAACGTGGGAAATGAAGACCTGAATGTGTCCACATGCATTAGGGTGTGCGTGAGCTGTGCACAAGTATTAGAGAGCTTTTGAAGAAAAAAAGCTTTGTGACCAGTACGTCAACTGCTTTATACAAAGCTTACTATTCGTGTTCTGTGTAAGTGAGTTCTATTTGATTGCAACTTCTTTAAAAATCATTTATTTTTATAGATTTTAAAGAGCAGTTGATTAGCTGAGCTAATTTTGTTCTTTTTCAAATGCCAATAAACGAGCTCAAAGGCAAAGAAATGGCGGAAATTGAATAAACAACTGAAGCAAATAATCAAAAGCAACAAAGAGAAAGAAAACATTAAATAAAAGCCAAAAACTGACTGACGCCTGCCATTCAAAACAGAATCGTTCAAATCAGTGAATCGATGCGATGGCAGCCAAAAGTCCAGAAATTAACATTTCCAGCAGAGTAAACAATCGGCAACTGAAAGCAAAAAAACGCCCTAAAAAAAATATAAAAAATAAAGAAAGCAATGCAAATTACTTTGAGGGAGAACTAAGTGAGATTCACTGGAAGACAGCCAGCAGCGGAGCTGGAGTGGGAAGACATTAGGGCGAGGGCGAGAGAGAGTGAGAGGGAGAACGAACTCTTCTCACAATATACGCGAATTAAACAAATTTATTCGATATAATTAGAAAACTTGGCGACTTCTGAAGTAATTCACTTAATTACTTAAAGTGCGCAAATGACGACAACGCCGACGACAGCCAAGTGACTCAGTGGGCAGCCCAGCCTCTGCTCCCAGCACCAGCTGCTGCTGCCTGGTGACAACACAAAGGCGCCACAAGCCAATAAAAGTTGGGCCAACTAAATCGCAAAATTGTGCTCCCAAGTGCTGGCTTTGACGTGAATAATGCGTGGCCCAGCGGCTCTGCAAAGCAGTGTGAAATTAATTGATGCCCGATAGCAACAAGAGAGTTAGAGAACATTTAAAGCCACCAAGGCAACGGCAGCTGCAAGACTAACAAAGCAAAAGTTTCCGTTTATAGATCAAACAGAAACTAGTATAGAAATTCTAAGCTGACTAGAGAACTTTCTCATTTCCATGTAATCAAAATTGTAAACCAGTTGAGCGATTCCTGGTCATAAAGCATCAATTATGCTAAGCCAGCCTGTATCAAAGGTAACTACCCACTTAAGACCTGACCCGGTCTGGCCTGGCCTGGCCTGGCACACTGAATCGCAACGGTCATGATTTTTACTACTACGGCTACGGGCCGTGAAGCGCCAAGGTTCCGGTACAAACTTGAAAACATAATCCCACATCCGGTAGCCACAATTTCCGGCAATATGAAAAAGCCACAACAACAGCAACAATACTGCTAAGCCCAAAAAACAAAGCTCTCTGCCACGTTGAGCGATAACAAAAAGCATGTCCTTTGCCGTGGCCGGACTTGAGCTGAAATTTGTGTAAATTTGATGGCGGGATTTGCGTGGACAGAACCGAGGCAGAAGGCAGCAAGAAAGCGGAAAGCGCGTCTCTAATAAAGCTGAACGAGCAAAAATGAAGATGCGATGGCAATAAGGATAAGGCAGGGATAAGGCGCAGCTACTTATGTACATGGTAGATGGTAAATGGTTGAGGCTGCATTAGGCATGCGGCCAGCCAGCCAGCCAGTCAGCCAGCCAGCCAGCCTGCCCAAAGGACGGCAATGAAATGGCTAAAAAGCAAAGGCGTTAAAAGCCAACAGCCAACGTAACTTGGCCAGGACTTTGGCCGTGGCAGGAATGGCCGATAATGATGTTATTAACATAGAAATACACATTATAAGCCACAGCACAGGCAGCAAATCGAGCTGACAAGTGGGCGGAGAGTGGCGCCGAGCGGAGAGGAGCTTAATAAAAATTAATGTTTATTTCGCGCGTTTGCTTTTAATTAAAAACTGTGACGCAAGCAAATTGAAAATTAAAATCTGCAGCGCGCAGCTGACCCAAAAAATGTGTCACGATTTTCATAGCGCAAACTTTGCGATCATATTTCGTGGCGCCGTTCTAGTGCTGGTGTCGTCCTCGTAACTTGAAGTGTTTTGGCCATAATGCAAAGCTTTTAACATAAACTTTGCGTTACTGCGGCCAGCCAGCTACACCTACTCCTAGAGCTGCCCACTCGCCGAAGCCTCGGCTCCACGCTTTGTTTCTTGTCTAGCCCTGTCGCAAATGGCAAAACTTTCAGCTTTAAATAATTGCCAAGCAAGGATAGAGAGTGGAGAGTGAAGAGTGGATGGAGAAGCAGAACAAAGTCCTGGCAGTTAGTTTTAAATATTGTTGCTAATTTGCCACATTGTGCGTGAACAGCAGGAGGCCGAGAGACAGCTGCAGAGGCAGTGGGCCAAGAGACTGAAAGCTGGATTAAAATTATGAGCTTGCCATATTTTTTGAAGTGTGCGCGACAAAAGTGCCCCTCACCAGACTAGCGCCTGACGATGATGACGGAGCAGTCCTTGTCAAACCAAAAGGCAGGCGTTGAATGCCGGCCAGAGGCAAAAGTTGCCTTCGAGTGGCCAAAACGCAGAGATGAGCAGAAACTGTAAAGTGCAAAAATTACTACAGACTTTATTTTTTTTCACTCCCTTTCACAAAATTAACATGAAAGATAAATTACAGGGATATTTGTTACAGCTGCGCGGCTGGGAAATACCATGGAATAATAGTTGTGAGCAGATATGAGAGGAAAAATTATGAGAGAGAGAGAGAGAGAGAGAGAGAGAGATACTTTGTATTGCAGATACATATATTATAAAATTTTAAAAATTATTTCTGAGCATTTTCGGATTTTTTAAAATATTTTTTTATAATTTTCTAAATATTTTGTTTATTAAAGATAAATAAAAATGTATTTATATACAATTATATATATGCAAATATATAATTTTTCAAAATATTTTATAAATTTTTAGATTTGATCAAATATTTTTTATAATTTTCTAAAGAGTTCTTAGTCTATTTCACACAGCATAAGTTAAATAAATATTAAAGAAAGTTTTTCTTGTAAATTGAAAAAATTATTTTAAAATTTTATTAATTAATTTATATATTTTTTTAATTTTCTAAAACTTTCTAAATATTTTTTATTTACTTACATATTTTTAACACTTTTCTAAATATTTCTCTTAGGCTACTATACACATCACATATTTACTGGGTAAATATATTTCTTGTAAATTTATAAATTAATAAATAAAAAACTAATTAATTTTCTAATTTTTAAAATTTATTAATATATTTTTTGTAATTTTCTGAATATTTCTTATAGTTTTTATATTTATTTAAATATATTTAATGATTTTCTAAATATTTCTTGTGGTCCATCATGCATCATAGTCTTAATTTACAGCGCATCAAAACTCATTTACTAAGAAGCGCACAATTTACTAGCTCAGAGAAATGGTGTTAATGCAGAATGTTGAGTAGTTGGCAGCTCTTAGAAAAGTTTTGAAGACAGGGAACCCGAGTGATAAGTGAGCCATCAAATTGCATTTGAAATGCGGTTACAAATTTAATTTGATATCTATATTTAGGCCGCATAAATTAGCCAATTAGCAGCGCCTTAACGTCTTTTCTCAACTTGATTGCCTTAAATTTGGCTACTAAATCTTGCTGCTGCAAGCTGACCACATGCAAAGCCTCCGGCAGACGAATCGAGTGCTTTGGTCAGTCATCCGAGCGAGCGGTCACCTCACACTCTTTTGAGGCTGCAGCTCGTTTGGTGATTGCCTGCTCGGGCTCGGTTGTTATCCTATGGCCTGGGGCTAGCTGTTGGTCAGGCCGAAACCGCACAACTGTTTTGGCATCTTATTATGGCCAGACTGACAGGTGCATGACATTTTGCGGCTGCACGCACCAAGCGGACAGCCCAGACAGCCCTGGCAGCCGGCAACGCATGCCAACCACTTCCTCCTCCGCAGATCTGATTGTATGTGTGCCTGCTTGCCTGCCTGCCTGTTGTCCACGTCAGAGGCGACAACGCGCGAAAAGCAACAAAAACCGCAATGGGCAACGTGCTGAATCCTGTTGGCGCAGGACATTGACGCCGCTATCAATAGCCATTGAATGGCATCAAATAACATTACGGCAAAGTAAATACAAACTGTATCCGAAAGTATATATATATATATATATCTGAATATATATATATATATATATATATATTTACTTTTATGCTGATATATATATATATTATTTTTTTGATCAAATTCGTTTATTAAAATTGGCAAACACTTTGCCAATGCTGCTCAAACTCTTTCAGTTTTTTGTGCTGTGCGCCATTTTGTGAGTTGTTGACAGCTGCCAGGACAGGGGGCATGGGCGGGGACTGGGGGGCATATAGCTGGATGGCGCATGTACGTACAGTTTTAAGCGCTTTAGTCCTATGCGAAAACTACTTTTCAATGTGACGCCCGACAACGTGGCGTGAAAATAAATTAAACGACAAATTCGGAGTGAAGTGCGGCTTGCACGACTACGCCATGGCCTCTAGAGATACGGTAAATATATAAAAAAAAACAAATTGTATAAACTAACAAAAATATATAACTAGATTAAGTTGCTACTAAAGGTAGTAGAAAACTTGTTTAATGAAATATAAAAATTATTCATTATATATTTATTTAGTAATAACAAAAAATAATACAAACAATCATTTTATTTAGCTTGATTTATTTGTGGAGAGTATGGATACTGAGATATGATTTAGATTCCTTACTATATTTTTATATAGATCTATAACTAGCTGTATGAACAAGACTCTCCTGTAGGTAGGTCCTTCTCAACTGTGTAGTAACAAAAAAATAGAATATATTAAATATTTATTCCATTAAATTTCATAATTAATAATAGCACAATTCATATGGTCTCCTCTAAAAAAGACAAAGGGAAGGATAAATATCCTTGCTTTCAGCATATGCACGTAATCGGATTATATGGGAGACATTGAAATACAAAAACACTTTTAATTTCACTCAGAGCCGTTGCACAGTTACCCCTAAAAGTAACGCAACCACTTTCATACTGCAGCGCACCAGTTTTTGTGCTGTCGTGCAAATAATTTCAAGTTCAAAAATTCGGGCTGTCATTTGCTTGACAGGCTCGCTCGCTCGCTGGCAGCCAGCCTGGCAGTCTGTCGTCGTCGTCGAGGTCGTCCTTATTTGATTTCTCACCACTGCCAAAAAGTTCATATCGTAGAACGCTCTGCAACTGCCTCCTGGACCCAGACCTGTGCACTGTTTTGTCCTCTGTCTGCAGCCGACTGTCTGCAGTCGTCTGTCGTCTGGGCTGCCTGTCTTCATTTGAGCTGAGTCGGTCGCGAACCCGAGCGACGCTACGTCATATTGACATAAGTCAACGGATTTCACATTGGTCACGTAGTGCGCCATCTGCCACGTCTGCCTCCCGGTCGGAGATGCTGCAAAGCGCACAGCCAAGAGGCTCAACTAAAGAGTTTGTGCTGTTGTTCTGCTGTTTTTGGCATATGAAGATATGAATTGAAGATATTTTCGGGAAAAACTTAGACGCAACGTAACGTAACGCTCGGAGATGTGTGCAACACCCAATTAAAAAGTTTTTTATCACCTCATGCATATATGACAGTCGGCTGCCCACAGCATTCGGGTCTGGCGCGTCTATAAACACGTCAACTGGCAACTCAACCCATAAATATGCAAATTTTATGGGTTTTTAAATAATTTTCTTGTTTCGAGGCGTTTTTCCGGTCGCCTCAGCTCATCGCCGGCCCACGCCAAATGGCTCGTATTTTTTTGTCGGATTTCTATTTTCGGATTCGATTCTAAACGGGTTAAAAGTTTAATGTGATCATCGATCAGCCAACTACTTGCTGTTGTTGTTGTTGTTGTTGTTTTTGCTGGTGGTATTTAGATGAAAGTTTTCTCGGTGTATTTTGGAAAGTTTTTTTTCAATGTTTGGGCTGATTTTATGGCATTTAGATTGGGCGTTTATGTGCGCATGATTTGAGATATGTTTATGATACGTCTGTGAAAGACAAAAACAAATCTAATCAAGAAACATGACTCGAATCGCTCGCATTGCGCCCCGAGATTTATGGCTGTTAAAAGGTTGAATATGTGCCGAAAAGATATTTAAAATATTTATAAAGCCATAAATGAAAATCGTAAACAGCTATTAAAACTATTAGGAAATGGCTTTAAAATATTTTTAAAATATATTTTAAATATATGAAAAATGTTGGAGAACTCAAAAACTTCATCTTCGAGATCGTTAAAGTTAAAGTTTATAGCTTACTCGAGTTATCCTGTGAGCCCTTAACGCAGCAAAGGCGATTTTATGAGTGAAATTGTTTTCTTTTTATTACGAACCACTAAAAAGAATTACATCCGAATGTAAATTCCTCTGTTTGGTCTTTTATATGTGCAAAGGGCATGCATGAAATTAATTTTATTTTCATGATGACGCCACCGCAATAAGCAAAGTTTTTTGGCAAGAGCCCAGGCGAACCCTTTTTACTTCCGAGGTCTGCCTTTAATCAGGCAGCTGGAAGCAGCGGAAAGTATTCAAAGTGCGTACTTGGAGCCAACACATAATTAAGCTTAATAAATTTCTAATTATCAGATGGCCGCGCATTGGGCGGCTAAGTGAAAAAAGGGTCTAAGGACTGCGATAGGGACGGGCCCAGTTGGCGGACAGCACATGGTCGTCGGCTCTTTGCGAATTAACCCTTTTTTCGTTGAGCGCGAGGCGCGCACTTCCCGGCCTGTGGACAATTAAGAGTGCGCTCATAAAATGCCAGTTTTATGGCCATCCGCTGACTGCAGTTTAAATTTGAATAAATTGTACAAAACTACGCCGGAGGAGACCAGGAGGAGGAGGAGGAGGAGTTGCTGCTGCTCCTCGACAGTCTCAACAATGCTTCCCACGTCCACTTTTTATTGCCTGACCAGAAATTAAAAGTTTATCTTGATTTCTCCCTAAACAGTTTGATGAGCAAAGACAAAGGCGTTGACGAGACGCGACAAAGCGAAAGAGAGAGAGAGAGAGAGTGTGCGAGCTAGAGGGAGAGGGAGAGCGAGCACACACTCACGAGTCAAGCTGCATAATTAGACACCCGTTGCGCCCAGCTCATGTCCCAGCTGCAAGATGTCCAGCTACGTATGCAAATGCAGGCACTGAAAGGGTGACTCTCCCTCCCTCTCTCTCTCTCTCTCTCTTCCGATCTGCTCCTCTCTATCTCTGTCGCACAATTATTCACGCTCAGTTGGCCACCTGTGAGCAGCGTGAGACAACTTTGATAGACTGCTCGTTACGGTAAAAAAAAAGAGATACAGATACTGAAACAGAAACGAAAATAAATACTAAGAGCTGGACATTGCCGTCGACTTGGTCGCGTCAAGCGAATTAACATAACTAACTTAAGCATCGATAAGCTCTTCGCTCTGATATCATTAGCTGCTGCTGCTGCTGTCCCTGGAGTTGGAAATCCACACGCGGTGGCAGATTGCGTCACTCAATGCTCATGTTTTAACTTCATTAATTTAACATTTGATAAGCCAAAACTGACAACTGGCAACCGTCTAGAGAGAGGGTCGTGCTAGCACTGGCTGACTGCAAGTGGCGCCGTAATTGCTAAAATGTCAATAAACGTGATGCGGAGAGGGCTTAAAATGAATATTTTACAAATATTTTAAGAATTTGGCAGGCAAATAAAATTTATAGAAAATATGTAATAAATTAAATATATAATAATTAAAATATATAATAAATAAAATAAATAAAAAAAATATATTTAATATAATATATATAAAATATCTATACCAAATATACAAAAATTGGAGGAAGTAAAATAGGTCAAATATATTACAAAATCTAAAGTTGTACAAACGTTTGTAAAAGAAATATTGAATGAGGAAGAAATTGAATTTAAAAAAATAAATAAAATAAAATATAATATTTATAAAATAGCTATATCTAAAATGAAGAGTAAACGAATTGTATATATATTAAATAAATAATGAATATTAATTAAATATTTATATATTTATATATAAATAAAATAAATATATAAAATATCTATACCAAATATACAAAAATTGGAGGGAGTAAAGTAAGTAAAATATATTATTAAATCTAAAGTTATACAAAAGTTTGTAAAAGAAATATTGAATGAGAAAGACGTTGAATTAAAAAAAAAATAAATAAAATAAAATATAATATATATAAAATAGATATATCTAAAATGAAGAGTAAACGAATTGTATATATATTTAATAAATATTGAATATTAATTAAATATATATATTTATATATAAATAAAATAAATATTTTAAAAATCAAAAGTAATAAAAAAGTTTATTAAATATAATACTTATTGAGGTGGAATAATTTAAATTTAATTGGAAATATATATAAACTGTAAACTGTATACCACAAATCAAATGCATATCAAATAAAGCTTGATACCCAAAAAGTTTATTCATCAAGTGAGACGTTTAAGCTCCAGCAAAAAAAAAGATATAACATATGATATAATATATTTTAAATATCATCAAAAAATGTTTGATAATAAATAAACTTCAGTCAAAGTAAAAAAGTAATGAAAAATTCAAAATAATATATAAATAAATATATGAAAACAATTGTTCTGCCATTTATTAAATTATTTTCATAAATAAGCTTGAGCAGGAGTAAAAAAATGCTGTTTAATAAATAAGCTATAAAACCAAATAAAAATAAAAAATACTAAAGTTAAGCAAATTTTACCCGCAATTTATATTGCCAACTTCAATTTACACTTGTGACACGGATCTGTTTATTCATTCTATTTCGGGTTAGCCCCAAAAGCACACAGAATATCATAGAATATCATCTGAGAGCTGCAGTCTGCAGTCTGCAGTCGACCAAATTCTGCTCAGACTTCGAGTGCTTCACAAATACACCTGACAACCCTACCAGGCAAATGCGAGCGATTAGCATACGCACATATACACACCCATACAGACAGCCCCCCAACCAGTGGACGCTGGTGGCTTACAAGTGCACAGCCCTGTCGTAAGCCAAACAAACAGACAGCCAGACAAATATTTGATATTTAATCTTATGAAATAAGTAAACAAAGCAGAGAGCGGCTTACGCCAGGGAGTTATCTGTGGGCGTCTGGCTGAATTAAACAGCCAGCGCATAATATTGTAATTAATTAAATCTGACTGGCTGACTGAAAGGCTTAACAAATACGAAAACAATGGGCAACAATTTGACGCTTAAACTGTTCCCAAAACCGAAGACAAAACGCAAACAGAAGCGAACAAACGAAAAAACAACAGCAGATAAACAACAGGCTGGCGGGGTGGCGGGGTGGGCGTGGCTTTGGCCCAAAAGTGCTTTTAACCTACTTTCGTGTAAACAGACTCAAGCACTCACACAGAGAGAGACATATGTATATGTGTGTATGTATGTATATGTGACTATACATATGCATAAATAAACTTAACCTCCTTCCGCCCATCCATTTGCCAGCGCTTTGAATATCTGTGTAAAAAAAGTGTGGACCGCACTTTGTCGCCCTTCGCGCTGCTTTCAACAAAATTTAATCTCATTTACACACCAACACACTCACACACACACACTCCAGCACTCATATACTCTTTAGTACGTAATCCTTTAAATGAGTTTAGCGTCACGTTCGCACTTATGCATTAAACACGTGTTTTTGCCCGGCATTATCCTTGCCTAGCACACAGCACAGAGCACACAACAAACACACACACACACACACACACGCATGCACATATATGTATATGGCGAGGCCCCTTGCGATATGCAACGCTTTTTTGCACTCTGCTGTTGCACAATTCAAAATGTCAATTGAGGCATGCGGCCATGCGGCAGTCCAACAGCACTTGAGTGCCAGCCACCCCCCTGCACCTACGCCCATGATGGCCCGGTCTGGTCTGGCCTGGCTGGGTGCCCTGTTGCGAATGGTGTACGTCAAACATTCACGACATGTGCCGCGGGCCGGCCTGAGTTTAGTCCACACCGTTGCACCTACAACAACTGCCGTCCGACTGCCTCTGGAGTGGGCGTGGCGATACACAAAGCGAGGCCGGCACTCACAGTGCGCTGCGTTGGCTCATTAAAGTGGCATATTTCACACATAGCCCCAGTAACAACACAGATCCTGAGACTAGAAACTACGCTGATGCCCTATCAACGAAAATGATGTTATTACTGACACAGACTCTATAACTAAAGATAGTTATCTGCTAGAGAAACTCCTTTGATATTTGATAATTCATTTAGCTAGATTCTCGCTTGATTAGGGTTAGGGCATGCGGTTGACGTTGACGTCAGCCAATGCTCCTCCGGCAGCTACAGCGTGTTCCTAGCCATGTCCTCGCCTGAAAGTACAGTTGGACACTGTCAGAGTTAAGTGCTGGCAATTTTAGCCTTTGAAAAAACGTCGTTGTCGTTGTTGCTGTTCCTAGTGCATTGCGTCGAGGGACGGCAGACGAGTATGTGGCAAATTATTTTAATTGTTTGGCAAGTGCTTAGAATGCCGCCAACTTAATGGACTTTTTGAGAGAGTCAGGAAATGAACGTGGGTGCGTTCGCTGTTGGGTAAATTAATATCCTGGGACTTCTAGCACATTTTGGTTAGATTAATATGCTTTGTTCGGTTAATTTTCGAAAGAGCTTTTAAATGAAATTAAGTTATAAAAGCAACTCGACTCTTGAGAGCGCATTGGGATCATCAATCAGCCACTACTTGAGCTTATAGTTATGGTCAAACTATTGATTAAATTATAATCGTAATTGAGCGCAATGAAAGTCGCTTTACCTTTTAATTACCATGCATATTCCCATGAATAAAGTGCACTTTAAAATGTTCAGGCAGAGCCAAAAAAAAAAAAAAAAAAAATTCACAGACTGTAATGAAAAATATATATATATAAATATGAATGGGAGACAGGCTGCAAAATAATAATAAATAACTCGTCAACGAGGCGAAATCAATGTAAAACGCGTCGAAGCGTATCATTAGTGTGTGGGCGTTATGTGGCTGAGGAGGGGGGAGTGGGGAGGGGGCGTGGTTCCAGCGAAAGAACCACATGACGTCAATCAGCTAGCGAGTGTGCGTCCGCGTTGGCGTTAGCGTCGGCGTTATTGGATCACATATATCCAGGCATATCAACAACTGGCCGCAGTGTTGGTTAACACTTCAATAAATCGATAAACGCATCAAAGAGAAAAGCTGTTGCATAATTATCGGCGCACAGGCGGCACTTTAATTAAATTGGCCGCGTATCTGTATTAGTGCCAAACAAATTGGTTTCTCTCTCTCTCCCTCACTCTCTCCCTCTCTGTCACTCTCTCTCTCTCTCTCTCTCTCTTTCGTTCAGCATTCATCATAAAAATTGCAATCAATTGGTAAAAATTAAAATGGCAGCCACTTCCCTGACGTTTCACATGCTATTCACATACGCTCCTTAGTAGAGAGTGAAAGGGGTATATTAGTTTCTGGGAAATATAAATATTTTTCTATAATTATTAGGATTATCAATTTTAAATACTTTGCATATTAATTAAGGAAATTATTATAATAATTATGATATTAATATTATTATGATATTATATTATTATTATTATTATATTTAATATATACATTAACTCTTTTGAGTCTGGCAACTTGTTAAGTTTAGATTTTGGATAAGCTTCCTGGCGATATCGAATGTAATTTCCACAAAAAATAATAGATATTGTTGATCTGCAGATAGATGAAAAGAGACGAAACATATTTGTATTAATGTTTATTATTTTATTATTATTTTATTATTACTTTATTACTATTTAATAAAAAGCTGATTAATATATGTTTATATTTATATATCGTGATGGTTAGTAATGAACTAAAGATTAAATATTATTTATTATTATTTTTTATTTTATTACTATTTTTTATTAATTTTGTAATTCGTGATTATTTATATTTTATTATAATTATTTATATTTACATTTAACTATTATTTTTTTATTATTTGTATATTTTCAAATTATTGCGAGCTTAGCTTTGACCAAACTTGTTGACACCTTTTACCTTAAACCCAACGACAGAAATATTGATCTTATTTAATATTGATCTTGCAATTTTGCTGTGATTTTTAGGTGTTACATCTTTTTACCTTTTCAGGACAATTGATTTTTCTAAAATTTTAAATCATATTTTTTTTTAAATTTATTAATTCCATTGCTGATGCAGTGACTCTCTCTCTCTCTCTCTCTCTCTCTCTCTCTCTCATTTTAAATATTCGCTGATGCAGTGACTCTCTCTCTCTCTCTCTCTCTCTCTCATTTTAAATATTCAACTGCTTTACTCTGCATTCAATTTGAAACATTCGCACCTTTTAAAATTTTTAATATAATAATATTAATATATTTAAATAAAAATAAAGCTGTCTATCGATTTCATCAATCAACAAAAATTACTGGAGAAATGCACAGCAATTTCCAATTTCCAATTAGCTCAATTCAAAACAATTTCGCTTCAATAAAAATGATTTTCAGATGTGACGAAAGCAATAGCAAATGAGTCGGATGCACTTGGCAACATATTGGAGAACATTTAAATGTCGTTATACTTGGCTGATTTGTTTGCCATTCCAAGTGAATGAATGCATCAGTCAGCGACGATGATGATGGCGGTGGTGGCTGGGACGCAGCGTGGAGCAACGAGTACCGCCAGCCAGGTAAACTGTACAGCCAAATGAAAATTAAGTTGGCAAAGCGTTCAACTGCGAGTAACGCCCCCACAGAGGCAGCCAGCTGCGGGCGCTGTAAACTGAAGTAGCTGCACGTGACCGACAAACGCTTGCCTCGTGACAGTTCCCACTCCCTCTCGCACTCCCACTGCCAGTCAGCAATTGCAGCTGCCACGTGTCATCGCTGGTGGAGCACTTGTCTGCATATGTCGAATGGGTTCGAGGGCCACTGCAACTGCAAGTGGCACAGTTACGGCTGTAGCAGCCACTGCAACTGCAACTCCTGCATGATTGCTTTTATGGCCAGCAGCGGGCGTCATTAAAAGCTAGCGCATGTAACTAAGCCAACTAACGGCGCATTTTCTGATTATACCCTGCCACTAACAACTCCAGATTCCATTCGAGATCTGCGCCGCTGCTGTTGCTGTTGCCGCTAGTTGTGCTTTCATTAGATATCCTCATCGCTGTTAATATCATTTGCAACTTTTGCTGTCTTCTCTCTCTCTCTCTCTCTCTTCCTCTCTCACTTCTTCTCTTGCTTCCTTTTTTACTAATTTTATTTAGTACTTTGATGCTGGGTTGGGGCTTTTAATGCTGTTAAATGCATTGCAATTTTTATCTGGTCCGAAGTTTTTGCCTCGCTTTGCATTTGGACCCAGGCGCAGCTGGGCCGCATATCCTGAATGCCAACCAGCCCCACTAGCTGCCGTCCCGCCCCGTCCCGTCCCGTGTTGTGTTGTGTTGTGTTATCTTGTGGTTTTTTATATCAAGCAGAGAATTTTCTCATTAATTTCAACGTTTTTCTGCTTTCTGCCCGCTGCTGTTGATGTGTTTTGTGGCTGTGGACAGTTGTCGGTTGCTGTGGCCACGTGTCCTGCGCCAGGACGAGCCACACAAATGAGTGCGCAGACAAAACTATTCACATTTAATAATGTGTGAGTGCAGCCTGCGAATATTTGAGAGCCAACTGAAATGGAATTAGAAATTAAAGAATAATAAAAACGACTTTAGGAATAAGCATTCGTTTGAATATAAAGTTCTTAGATAAATAAGTAAATAAAATATATAGAGCTAAAAACTCTTCAAGTAGTCCCTATCCAATCCACACTTCCGATCAAGTAAAGATTCTTCTGCAATCAGTTCAAAGTTCACACAAATTAGTGCTTGGGTCAGAGAGCGAGAGAGAAAGGAGTGAGAAGACGAAGCTGGGGATGGCGTGGAAGAGAAGCAGCAGCAATTAAAGGCACATAATGATAATGTTGTGCCGAAAAGTCATTTGGAGCTAACTAAATTACAACTTCCACTTTAGATTACATGGCACGACAGCGGAACCTCAACCTCAAGCAGGCAGGCATCGACCTCGACCTCGCACAAGAGCGAGCGCCGTGCTCTCTAGAACGGAACTCGAAATCCACACAAATTAAAAGTCTGCGGCAATTGCAAGTAAGAACAGATGGCTACTGCAACCTAATGAAAACAAACACTTCCACAACAACAACAGCAAGAAGTACAGGAAGAAGAGGTGCAATAGGAAAAACTAAAAAAGAAAATTCTTGTCTAAACTCGCTGCTGAAGCCATTTTCAAGTTGGTTTTCGGCTTGGCTGACTGGCCGAAGTTCAATGCACAAGTTCATGAACTTGGAACTTGCAAAGGGTTTACGGCCCGCACCACTGGCTGCTGACAGAGCAGTTTATAATTAGAAACCGTAAGGCGGCAAGAAGCAGAGCGCAACGAAACACAGCTCAGCTCAGACCGACAGTTTGACTTGCTCAAGTATCTGACAAAAAGTCAAGTGGATTTTGGCGGCAAAACTTGCATTGCCCCAGACCCTCGAGAATCGCTGCACTCCCTACACACCCGCTCTCGCTTTCCCTTTCCCTTTCCCTCTCCCTCGTCCCTTCCCCCCTCGCTCACACTCTTTCAGCATTCAGTTACGTAAGCCGACGTGCGTGGGATTTTGTGTTTACCCAAGGCACAGAGCCAGACCGTAGCTGGAGATGAAGACGACGACGACGACAAGTGCGCAATGCTCCTGCGATATTGACAGAAAACAAAGGCAAACAAATTGTCGGTGTGCAGTCGCGTATGTAAATAAAAGACAAGAAACCAGCTTGAGGTTTGAGCTGGCAGTGAACGAACATCAAATGCGCTTTCCTAGATTAAATTAAAGGAAATTTAAATTGGAGCTCATATTACTTTTGTAGATTTTTTAAAGAAAATTATCTTCAAATATTATATATATTATTATACTAAAAAACATTAATATTCATTGCTTTTCACACTTTTACATATTTTTAGCTCAAGCAGTCATTTATCACATATGAAAGATCTGAAATAAAATAAATATTATAAATATATGTCAGCTTCAATCTATAAAGCTTATCATTCAGCCATCATTTGGCTTCTCATATTCCATAGACTCCATGCCCTCATAGATCATATATACTCATAAGTCCCACAAGGCACTGGCAACTTATAGACGTTAAAATTTAAATCGGTTTAAAGAACAAAAACCCTCAGCGAAAGCTATATAAATAGGAGGCGAGGCAAACAGTTTTTCATTACAAAGAGGTGAGTGCCGAGATTGTTATTATTATTATTATTATTATTATTATTATTATTGTCAGCAGCTCAAACAGTGCTTGATATTAAACAAAATTAAAGCCGAAACAGCAGAGAACATTTCCATTTTTATATACATACGAATGTCGTCCATATACATGTGTTTGTATATGGATAGGCACGAGTACGGGTATATGTACTTTTGTGAAGAACTGTGTACTGAAACCGAATCTTGTTTCGTGTGCCGTGCGCTTATGGTTAATCTTTTAAGTGTGCCGTGTGCTCCTCCGAAGCGTCGCCCCCAACAGCCCATCGCCCCCCTTCCCACACTCACATACTTATACCCCATCTGCATTGTGTTTATATTTCGATTTAAAATTCTGTGCACGCGCGTTGCATTATAATATTTTCCCATATAGTGTACACTCTGATACCCAGTCGGCTGTCGTCAGTTTGTTTGCTATTTTCATATATGCAAATAAATACGAAATTTAACGATTATAATATCCCCCATATACAATGGCCAACAATGCTTTTAAAATAAATACGGTGCAAGTACAGCAAATAAACCAAACTGCTGCCCCTGCCTCATCCACCGCTCTTCATACTTATGTCCAAATGTTGCTGCTGTTGGGTCAATTGATAAGCAGAAATTCTGACAACTGCAAAGTGCAAAACTGCATTGCCATAAATTGCAGGAAGTGCAATAAAAAAATATATTTATTTGTCATAAACTACCATCGTGGACATTTGGCCCCCAGCAATGAAGTAGACGCAGAAGAAGCAGTCAGTCAGAAGGTGTAGAGAAATATGAAAGAATGCATCGAAAAGCGGCTAACTATTAAAGAAAAAATACATATATCCACTGTATATTGGTTTTGAAGGCATAAATGAAGAGTAAACTAATATATTTCTATCAAAGAATTATAAAAATATTTATTTGAAACTTTATTTCTTATCTTATTTTTGCAATCTGATGAATATAATGGAAAATATATCTTATTGTTATTTAGATTCATAGCAAATAAATATATATAAAATATTTTTCGTTTATTATTTAGCTATATTTATTATTGATTTTATAAATGTTGAATCTTTCTTTGAAAAGACTGGACAAAAAAAATTAAATTTTAAATAAATTTGATTCAAATATGCGCTGAAAATGAAATGAAATAAAAATGAAACATGAAAATATTTTATTAAAATTTCTGAGGCTTGCAGAAAACTCAGAAATATTTTATAAAATACTACTATTTTTTAATAAATACTTTTTAAAAAGTGTAACAAAATTATAAGCACATTAAGAGAGTTAACAATTCATATAAAAAATGAAGCAATTACTAATCAATATATAAACAGTTATCTATAAAAAAATTGAAGTTAATTGAAGTTGACTTAGCTATTTACCTAATTACATTGTTGCAATAATTTGCATTTTTATTATAATTAACATATCAATTAAAATTATTATTATAATTTAATTTATCTGAATTAATTTATGTACTTTTTCAATTAATAAAAATAATTAATAAACATATAATTTACATAGGTTCATTATATTATTATTTTAATTAACACATAAATAAATTAGTTGCACAATTTATTTCATTTTATTTAATATATGATTTTGATAATCATTAACTCGAGAATTTTCTTTAATTATGCAGTTAGTAATATTTTGTGTCGCAATAATTATCATACATATGTCAATTCCAACAGATTGCCGTAAAAAACCAACTTACTAGCAGTATAAAAGTTTGGTTTGATAACTCCAAAGAGAACTCTCCCAGTCGCGCTTCACATAAAAAGAACTTAACTTTGTATGGTTTTTTATGGCCAGTTCTTGCAGTTTTACAATGGTCTCGCAATAATGCTTGCTAATATTTTTATCCTATGTGTCGACTTGGGCTATTACCAAGACAAACATCGGGGTTATAAATCCTTCGGTGCGGCCATCTGCATAATGCATTTCTATGCAGACCAAAAACAAGACCAACTAAAGCTTCATTTATCACATTTATCGCTGCAGGCAGCTCAGCTCAGGCCGAATGCAATGCAAAATTTCTATTACAAGCCAGCAGACCGAATGCTGAGGCCCCCCTCCCTATGCGCAGCTCTGACTGCTGGCATGACCTGCAGGAAGCAACGCCGGCAGACCATTAAAAATTACAATGGCCCCAGAGACAGTCGAGAGAGAATCTGGCATATCATGTGAGACTTGCGACATATGCGATAAATTTCCCGAAGAAAACTACCGAGCAAAAAGGCACTGCATCATTTTCCATTGTGCCGAGAGCCGGAGCCGGAGCCGGAGTCGGAGCAAAAAGAAAAAACCGATTATAATGCACATGTCTCGAGCAGTTCTCGAGATTCAAAGATTCTCGTTTACTTTGGCTGCAGTTTGCAACAATTTATCAATGTCCTCGGATTGCATATAAGCCGCGTCCATAAGGATCAATAAGGATAATTCGAATATATGTCGCCCTGTCGTGTAGGTAAACGGTTTCCTTGCCACATGTAATTATCGTTTATGCCGCAATGTGGCACGTTTCGAATATGGTTTGGATTTTGAATTGGATTGGGCCCGGACCTTTGCCGATGGAATTGGAAATGGAATTGGAATTGGGATTGGAATTGGGATTGGAATTGGGGGAGTTGTCTTTAATTTGTCATGGTTTTCAGCTACACACACACACATGCGTGTGAGTGTGTTTTGTATTAGTGTTTGCGATGTGATAAGCACATGTTATGGTTTTTCACACTCACAAATGCTTAGTACGTGAAAGCGTGAGGCCGGGTGGATGTGGGGCTCGGATTTTCGTGCTATTGATTTTGCCTTTTCGGTTTTCAGTTGCCATTGCGGTCGTGTTGCAACATGTTTTGTGCTATCAGAATTATGATTAATTGATTGCCAAGCATTTCAACAGCTATCGGGCAGCGGAGGCACAGTCACACACGGTCACCGGAGGTCACGCCCCCGCAATTTGGGGCGATTCGGTAGTGTCGGCCAGCGGCAGTGCATTTCCTTTGCTCCCCCCACACCCCAGTCCTCCGCCCCGAGCATTTCCCGAGAAAAGCATTTAAAACGAATTCTGGCACTTGCCACCATCTCCAGCTTCTGCTCCATTGATGACACGCAGCTGGAAGACGTTGGCTGGCTTGCATGGCTGTGGCAGCAGCAAACGCCCAACAGACGTAAATGTTCTACCAAATTGACAGCAATAATCAAACATAAGAAACATTTAATTGGCACTTGGAAGCCGAGCAACTAATAAGGGGAAACTCGACGAACTTTGAATGCTCTAAGGGCGAGCGGGAGAAATACTGAATACTGGACTTATGCTATCTAAAGCTAAGAAATACTTTGTAATACTTTAAGTATTTAGTATTTATAGTATTTAGTCGAATCCTGAGAGTTGCTCAAAGATTTTCATTTAATCTTCAAGCAAAGAGTACTCGTAATTGCTTCTAGAACTAACAATTACAGTGTGAAAGCTTGCAAGCAGTATTTTAACTCATGAGAATCACATAGAGAGGCAAATATTTAAAAGTAAGACATTTTAGCTTTTGAGTGCTACAACTTCAATTCATGAGAATTGCATAGAGAGGCTTATATTTGGAAATAATGCTTGAAAGGCTTGTACTGCTGCAGCTTGAATTGCTGCATGAGAATTACATAGAGAGGCTGATATTGGAAGATAATGCATTTTACATTTTTACAGATGCAGTTTGAAGTTAGCTCTGTCTAAGTTTTATACGCAAAATCCAATCTGTTCAAGCTGATTAACCCAAAACACTTATTTGGCATAATAGACCCTAGAGCTTCTGCTTATCAGTCTAAATTTCAGCTATGTATTACCTTTTGCCTCCTCCTTTATATGTTATGAAGAGCATTGGGATGTAACTTTGAAGTTGATCGAACGCACAATTCGCTCGCTGCAGCGGGTAAGTTCAGGTCTGCAGTTCTGGATGCCACATGTGCGCCGTGCAATCATTTAAATAGTTATTGCACTTTTCTTCCATTACATGTGTGTGTGTGAGTGTGTGTGTGTGTGAGAGAGGAACATTTATACAGTTACACACACGCACACACATGCACGGCAATGCAATTAGTTTAAAAGGCCAAAAAGGAGAGCAGCGAACAAGCGGTGGGCGGAGGATGCCAAAAGGCGGAGCAGCTTGACAGGCTGACAGCACAACAAACATGCCAGCAGGAAAAACGAGAGCTACGAGCTACGAGCTACATGGAAAAATGTCAAAGCAGAAATGAAGCCATTAAATGAACGGCAAAAGTTACCCAAAAAACGAGGGAAAAAAGCGAAGAAGAAGTAAAGAAAGGCGAAGCAAACGGAGGCAAATGCAGCCACCGCCTGGGGCAGCACATTTAACACCCGCAGAAGCGCTGGCAACACTATTTGACTGGTTCAAACGTCATAGTCGTCGCCGCAGTCCACATCATCATCATCATCATCAAAGTTGGAGACGGCGACGGCGACGGCGATGGAGTCTCGTCTGCATCGTAAACGTCAACATCTCTCATGTGTGTGAGTGTGCGCTGGAAGGCGCGGAAAGAAGCACAAAAAATAGTGTGGTCCAGGAATAGTGAGCACGTTAAGCCAACATTGCGTTGAGGTTGAGTCGAAATTTTAATGGGCTACTACAATTGTGGTCAGGGCATTAAGTGCAGGTGGCTATATTTTAAAGTGGGCGTGGCGGCTGCTCGGGGAGTGCCAAAGCATTTCTGCTAATAGAATTTGGTAAGCAACTGCTTGGGCACAGAGAGTCAAGGCAATTAACACTGGTTGAAGGGCTGCAACTCTCCAGTGGTTAAGACGTTAAGCTGGCAACGATAAGCTAACAATATTGCTTATAAATTATATATAAGAGCTACTCTTGGGTTGTACTCTACCATTTCTAGAAGATTTCCAAGAGATCTTCAATTTGATATGCCACACTCAATAGACCTGCTCAAAATTTCAAGTATGAAAGGCTTCGGCTTAGATCATAACACTGCATATTTAACTGCTGGCATGTTAACATGCTAGACTCTGTAAGTTGAGCAGCTGTTTGTCAGGTAATTAGTCGAAACAATTAATTACCAGACAGCTGCAGACAGGCAGTTGCTGCATAAACCCTTAAACTTAGCAATAAGTAGGTTACGCTATCAATTTCCATATTCCATATGCCAGCTTTGGGGGGGTAGCGCACCGAGAACTTTCGCCCAGGAAGACAAACGACTTGTGCAGTGCAGCGGCACCTGGAGCGGAGCGAGGAGGGAAAGAAGAAGAGGAAGAAGCAGCAAAATCTGAACGATACTGCAGCGCATAGAACACGTGAGTTGTGCAACATTTTTGCAAAGTAATTGCTCATTTTGACAGCTCGTGCAACGCCCTTGTTTGCAGTTGCATTTTGGGCGAGGCGGCGGGCAGGTTGTAGCTTCTTTTAGGGTTTTGCCAGACAACGGCTTGTTGCTTCCTGCCACTGGCAGTGGAACGAGCACCAGCAGCAGTAGCAGTAGCAGCAGGAGCTAGCATCAGCAGCCCGCATCAACCTGCAGCATCAACTGCGCGCAGTTCTTCACATACGAGAAAGCAATAAAATCTTATAGTTTGTTTTTTGTTCTCTGCTGTTGCTGCTGCTGTTGCTGCACATGTGGCATACCCACAAAAACAACTGCAACAACGTACCTCGGTGACAACGACAACAATGACGACACTGGCTACAGACTGTGCCCTGTCAGTGACAGGCTGTCAGTTGACAGCGAGTGAGAGCGCGTCCGAGGTGTCCCCCACTTGTTGTCAGCTGCGCTGCTCCTTTGCTCTGCTCCCTCGCTGATATTGCTATTGCATTGGTATACCCTGCTTTATCCAATAAGTGCTGTTCTAGGGCATGTGAAGTGCGTGAGAAGGGTTGAATTAATGTGGGAATAAATCAAGTATACTGTAGTGTACTATAATATACTATACTATACTATCTACTATAATCCACTTTCATGCCATATTTACTATTATACTATACAGTACTACCATATAATACTACTATCTACTATATCTATCTACATCTATAGTATACTATACTATCTACTATACACCACTTTAATACTATTTATACTATTATACTAAACAGCACTACTATATTATACTACTATCTACTATATCTATCTACATCTATAGTATACTATACTATCTACTATACACCACTTTAATACTATATATACTATTATACTAAACAGTACTACTATATTATACTACTATCTACTATATCTATATATAGCTATAGTATACTATACTACAACACTCATCGAAATTCAATTGAAGGCACTAACTTTTGTAGCTTATATTGAAACTTATGCATGTTGGTATAGTTTTCCATTTCAAATTACTTATTTTTAGTAATTTTGTGTTAAACAAATAAATTATTGAAATTTTTTAAACAGAAACTTTTAATGTAAATAAATAAACAAAAATATTAAAAAATAAAGCGCGAAGTTCTCTATATTATACTACCATTATATACTACACATATACCTATTTATATTATTATATTATCACAATTGAAATTGGACTAAAATCAATCTAATTCAGAAAGGAAATTCAACTCTCTAGTATTTCTCAGCACATTTGTATTGAAGTCTATTTAATTCATACATAAATTTAGATAATATTTGTTTGTAGTTTAGTTTTAACTCTCTTTGTATAATGTTTAAAACTTACTTCAATTTCTGCTGGGTATGAACAGAACCAGCCTGTGGCTAACCTGAAGCTGCCACTAAGATAGCTCCGTATTTAATCCCGCAGCTTGAGTATTAGCTCGATCTGTATAAATATATTTAAAAATTTGAGATTAAAATTTAAGCTATCTTAAATAATATCTTAAAAATATAAGCCAAACATAAATATATAAGCTATTTTAATGGCAATTCCAACTAGTTAGAAATTCCGATTGATGAGCGGACTGATTGCATAATAATTCTGAATACATTATGACAGCTTAACGCCTTATGCTGCATAGTAGTTATGTAATTAGCCAACTAACGTAATTAGTTACTTAATACTCAGCTTTAGCAATCAGCAACATGTTGTATAGTGCACATGTCAGTCGGCTATTGCCCCATCGGTACAATGCTTCCTTTTGTCGTCGCCTGGCATTGTTGCTGCGTTTTAGTGCTACTATTAAATGCATTCGACAATAGTTGTCGATGGATTTGTTATTGTTAGCAATAAAATTAATATGCATGTTGGGACAACAGTTTTGATGACAGTCCAAACTGCGAAACATCAGCGGCATGCAACGACATGCGGCAACATCTGCTTTGCATATCAGCCATCGAATGGCAGCAACAGCAGCAGCAGCAGCTTTTTTTGCGTCTTTCATGGCAATTGTTGCTAGATTTGCGCGATGTAAACAGAATGTATTGCTCTTTGCTGGAAGACATTGTCTAGCAGAGGATGCAGCCAGCCGTCAGGGCTGCTTCCCTCTCAATTTGAACGCATGACACAACACAAAAGTGTCAGTCGAGCGAGGGAAGGAGGAAGGGTAAGGGGGTGGGTGTGGACCGAGGCTGCGGCTGAGCACTTCATAGCAATCTGTCACAATCAATTAATTGCCATAGAGAAACATCAACAGAGCACATCAAACGGAGATGAGGTAAAGGTAGAGCGATGCCTATCCGTCAGCTACAAGATACTCGCCGCAGATACAAGATACGCAGCGAGTGGGGCAGTCGACGCTGTGGCTTTTATCAGCACGCACGATCACTTCAAAGAGGCAGCCAGAACCAGTGAAACGGAAGTGATTGCATTCACACCACACAGCTGGCCAAGTGGGGCGAATTGTGGCTGTGGCTGTGACTGTGACTGTGGCTGTGGTTGTAGAGCGAGCACATTCTATTCGTAGTTCAGGCGGCACCACATTTGATCAGTGCCCCGCTCGATCGCATTTAACAGATACTTTCCGAGGAACATGTCAGCCCGATAATTTGATCATGTGTGTCAGCTTTATGCGCAGGTATTTATTCTAGAAGATGTCATGTTGAGGTTAACTGGAATTCCCCAAGCGACACAGAGTTCATTCAGTCTGTGTCTGTGCGCCGAGGCGTGTCCGAAGCGGGATTCCACTAATTGCCAGCGACATTCGGGCAGACCTTTCATAAATTGTCAATGAATTCGTTCCACAAATGCAGCGATTGGAAATTTTCGCTGACGAAAGCTGAGGAAAGACAAAGACTCTGAACTCTCTCAAGACTTTTCAAGCTGCCACATATGATTAAATTTGCTGAGTGCAATTAAAAACTTGCGGCTTCACTCAAGACCTGCATTCCGCCAGTCTGAAAGCTGCCATAATAAATTATTCTTGAGCAGCATTTTCTTTGTTCCTGCCAAGTTTGGCCACATGCGAGCTCAAACTTTGCTAATGCAACAAAAAATTAATTTCAGCTTTTTAATTTTGCCAAAAAATAATGAAAAATCTGAGTCAAGTTTGAGTTTAATTTGCGAAGTCTGCCTGCAGCTGGAAGTCTTCAGCAGCAGAGAGGTGAGCACTGTCTTCTGCAGTTAGGCAAAAATGTATCTATATATAGACTGCGCGTCATCAGGATAGAAAAAGATCTCTATATTTCCCCGGTCAGTTCCGCCCATGATCTTGATAAGCTCATACATATGTCTTGCTGCAACTCCAGAGCGCTTTATAAATACTGCTAGCTGTGCTTGATTGCAATACTCACAGGAGTTGGTGTTGATTAAGTGAGCCCATGACCAATGCTTGGCAAGCAAGAAATGCAGCTAATACAAATTAGTAAGTATATAGTGTAAAGTTTATCATATATGGTACAAAGTATATCAAGATAGAGCTTCATGGCTTTTGAAAAGGCTGACCGCATAAGTCTGATGGGAAAATAAGTTGCTATTTATCAGAAACGGCTTGAGATATTTTAATAATTTTAGTTATATTTTAAAGCTGCATTCATGCCAATTTGGATAAAGTATAAACTATTCCAAGAGTACCCGAAACATGACTGTCAGATGTCTTGAGTGCAATGCTTGCGTTGGGTTCATACTTCAATAGTTAGGTACAATACTTGCATGCAGTGTTATTTTTGTCACTTGAATGCTTGACATGCCAAAGTTGACTTTATCCCAAATGGCAAGCCCTATTAAATATTTTAAAAGTTAAATCTCAGCAATAACTTAAACAGTTGCTGATATATAAGCATTGTAAATGCTATCAGACTTGCTTGGTCACCAATTTTAGTGCCTAGCATAACTAGAAATCAGTTCTTTTTTGCTGCACAGAGTAAAACTTATGTTTAATATATATAATTTACCAAAGGTTGCATCTATGTAAAGGAAATTCACAACTCTTGGAAGTTTACCTTGGAAGGAAAACTCCTTTCTTCCCCGCCAGTTCCGCCCATGATCTTAATAAGCTCATATTGCTTAAAATAATTAAAAGTTTATGTTTAAACTATATATATTGTTTCAAGTAATATTTTTCTTAAAGAAAATCAATTTTGTGGTCTACAAATTGAGCGTGATACTGACAATTGAAGTTAAATGCGCCTGATCCTGATGACGTGATTTCAGCTTTTATTTTTTAACTTTTTTTTACTTTTTAATAAGTTTTTTTTTTCAAAATTAAATAAAAATACTTTTTGAAATGATACAGAGCTGAATCTTATTTTATTTTAAGAAGAATAAAACAGATGTAATAATAAAATAAAATTTTTTGACTCTAGCTCAAATGATATACAAAAAATTCAACATTTTCTGTGAATGAGAATGGTGCACTATCCTGACGACGCGCAATGTATTTATATTTACCCAAGCTACATTTTAAAAATGTCTTTAAAACTTCAGCAAGAGCAAAAGAAATGCATTTTTAGTCATAAATAATGCGTTGACAGTTGTAATTTTCGAATGTAATCAAGCAAAGCTAATTAACAACAGCGGCAGCAACAGCCAGCTGGAGTCAAGGTGCGCACTTCAAATGGAGGGCGTGGCAGGCGGACTAACGATGCGCCTGCATATGAGGCGACCCCAGCGACATGTCGAGCTATAGAAAGTCCGAAGTCTGCGCTAATGAGAAAAATATGACACAATTGTAATTATCTCTGTAGTAAGGTTGACGCTGGCTGGTCTTAACAGTTAATACCAATATGACAGAGCCAGTGCCAGTGCCCGAGGCAGTGGCAGTGGCAGTGGCAGGGCCAGTGGCAATAGCAATGGCAGTTGCAGTATGTGTAAGATGAATGAGCATGAATTATAAACACATAAAAAACAACAATACAACGTACAACTCAGTGTGGGCCAGTGAAAATAGTTAGTTGTTGCTCTTAGTTGTCGTTGTTGTAGCTGCAGCTGACATTTCAGTTAATTTTGATGTATGTGCCTGGACCCAGAGAGGGGGCGTTGCCACACAATAGGATGTAACTGTGTATACATGTGTGTGTGTGTGTGTGCTCCCTAGTCCCGAGCAGCGAGCATCGAGCCCGGAGCTGTTGTTAAACCAAACGGATTTCCACTCCAGAGAGACGTGGCGGGGCTGGGCGGGGCGGGGCGGGGGAGGGTGTCCGGAAAAGAGCAAGAGAGCAAACGCTTGAAATAACAATAACAACTATGAACAGGAATGATATGTGGGCTCGTAAATGTTCACGTGCAAGCTGCTACACCTGCCGCTTAATTGCGAACAGGTAAGAGCAGGCGCCCTCTCCCTCTCCCTTTCCCTCTCCCGCTCACTCGCTCTCACTCACTTGCGCTCTAAAGTAGGCGCCATAAAGTTTCATTAAGCGTGACGTGTTTTATAATTTTGTAATCCAAACCGCCCCCGAAGCAACTATCAAAGAGCCGTACCTGATTAACTAAATGCACATAAACATGGCAAAACAACATGAAAGCGAAAGGAACAGAAAAGGACATAGAGAAACGGAGGGAGCGGCCGCGCCACGCACCACTAGCAGCATCCCAGGAGCAACCCCTATTAAAAATGATCTATGTGCGCCGAGCTCTAGAATCGTGAAAAATATGAGTAAATTTTTGGCTTGTTTTCCATGGGAAAATTGTTTCGAATGCGGTTGGTCTGCATCTCTGGCTGTGTCTGTGGGTGGTAATATCCCGATACTGCATTACTTGCTATTTTTGTTGTAAAATATTTTGGTGGCTAACAAAGTGTTGTGTCACCTCGGCACTCAAGCGTATGCGGCAGCAGCAGCAGCAGGATCTGAGTGAGAATGCAACTAATGGCGACGTGATCTCTACATGGGAAACAATGTTAAGTTGAGAGAGAACTCAATGGAGAGCACTCAATGCCCTAAGGATTTCGATTCCGCTGAGGCAATTGTTAAAGTTTTAAAGTCCATTGGGATACAGATATGTATATATCTATTCGCTATTTCGATTAGGCAAGCTTGACCCAAATATCTAGGAAATGTTCTTCCTTATTGAAGCCATAATGTGCCAATATTTATGTGCAACATTTTCTAGTTGATTCATTTTTGCAGACATATGAATTCGAATTGAGAAACGGAATCTGTGATGTGTTTACACAAGAGACGTACACGAGAATCGAAATGCAGAGTGAAAATTCAGAATACAAAGTTTACGAGGCATGAGGCATGAGGCATGAGGCAGCCCTCCCAGCATTTCTCGCACTGTTTATCATAAAAAAGATTCGGCAGGAGCGAAACGAGCAAGAGCCAAAAATCAAAATCAGTGAGAAAACTGGGCAAATGTTTACACAAATTACATTGCTCGGATCCAGCACTCCCCTTCCCTTCCCTTCCCTTGGCATATTTGAGCGGCTACCGTATTGGAAAATAAACCAATTGCCTTGTGCATGCGAAAGATACAGACAGGACGTGGGAAGCGCGCAAACATGCCCAGGCTGACAGCCAGCCAGTCAGCCAGCCAGCCAGCCAGAGACTACATGTCAGGCAGAGATAATATTTTTCCAGCACGGCTTGCTATATACTATACTATATATTCAACTATATACAAACGTGAAGTGTGCCTGTCGTCGTCTGTGGGTGCTTGAATATATTTAAGTGTATCTATGTAGGTATCTATTGGTACGTCGCAAAGCGGATTGAAGGTGTTAAATGGGCATGAAACAGCTGCATTGCGACGAGAACGAAAGGACAATCACCAAATAAACAAGCACAGCAATGGCAACATGCTCAACACACTCAACACACACACATACACACACACACATGCCGGAAAAAGCTCAAAGGACATGTAGAAAATGTTCCCAATTGGTAATGCAGGCGGGCGGCGCATTGATCGCTGCTCCAGCGTCAAAGGACAACGGGACATATGTAAATACCAATTTACGCTACGAAATGTCAACAGCTACGATTACAACAACAACTAGAAACGAGGGTTGTCGCGCTGTCCCTGGGCTCACCTTAACCCTTCTCGCCTGTGCAAACAGCAGCTACTCCCATATTTAATTTAAATTTTTCCATAATTTTCATATCGATCAGCAGCACCGCTGACCAGCCACACACACACACACACCTATCCAGGCCACACCCAGCCTGACCCAAATACAACTAATTGAGCATGACGTAATTAGTCATCTATTGAAAAGTATTCGCAGGGTTGTTGCGCTAATTTGGCTTGGACATGGGAAACATGGGAAAATTGGAGGAAATGCATTTAAACGGCACAACCACAATTGAGGAAAACCTCAATGGAGCAGAGGCCTAGAGGCACAATAATGCATTCGAAGAGTAAAGAGTCAGGCGAATTGGTCAATAATTATAGTTTCATATTTTGTATATATTAAATTAGAGTTATTAATTTAAATTATGCGAAATACAAATTATAATTGCAATGCGAATGCAAACTATGAAATTGTATTCAATTTATAATTCAAATTAATTTCAACGCAAAGCTGGACCTCATCACTCAGTGGATGCCGCTGGCAGCTGTTGCTGCTGCTTATTAAATGCGGAGCAGCTACAAATCTCTTAAACCGAGAACAGGGCGAGTGAAGCCAAGGAAAACCCCATTACCAAAATGAATTTATGCACAAACAAACAACAACAACAACAACAACAACTGGAACTGGAAGAAGCTGAGTCTGAGCTGAGATACTATGAGCATGACCAGGATGACGACGTTGGAGATGATGTTGTTGATGGGCTGCTGCTGCTGCTGCAAAGATGAAACACTGCAGAAATGGAAAAAGTGTGCAGTGCAGTGAGGAGCTGTTGTTGGGTCTGTCTTGTCTCTGTTTGTTTTTGCTGCTGTCGAGAGTTGAATAACAAATTGCCAGAGCAAAACTAACTAGACCAAATATTTATTTTTTAACACGTTAATCTCACAAATCCCCCTCAAGTGCAACAACAAACCGCACACAGTTGTCTATGTAAACAACGTGACACCAGATACACGCACCGCAATGCATTCGAGTTGGAGTTCGAGTGAAAAGTTTCTACACAGATTTCCAAATCATCGCTGGGTTTTCGACTGGACGCAGGAGTCTAAACAAACAGTAGCCCGAGTGCCGGGCTGCAAGTGCTGGCCATAATCAGCCGCAGGCCTTAAACAAAACCAGAGCTGTCACCACTTGAGCTCCCCAGGCTCGCGTAGCCGTCGCCGTCGCCGTCGCCACACCAAACTCCGACTGCACTTTTTCTCATGAATTGTGACGCAGGCGTCGCGGCCTGCTGACAAAAATGTCTCGCCCAAAGCCAGCAGAGTGAGAGAACAAAATCCAAGTTGAGCATCATTTTTTCTTGCTACGAAGATGGAATACCTTGGAAACGCCATTGACTCCATGCGACAATATCTATGATTTATATGAACTCCTGCAAGGTTCAAACTCATCCATCAATACCAAAAACTTGAAGCTGTAGCAAGGTGAAGTATTTTTAGCTCTAGCTCTCCTTTTTAATAAATATAAAAATTTTTATTACAGATCACAGAGCTTGCCTTCGGTCTATCATAATTTAATTTTAGTTAGGGCATTATAGCTCTAAATTCAATTTGTATGAAAAAGGCAACAGCAGAGGCAAAAAAAAAAATATATATATATATATATTCTCCTTTTTTTAGCCACTCAACAGCGACGCCTCTTCCGGGCCTGTCCAACTCAACTGTCAGCCGTTGAGACTTTTTTCTGTATGTATGTGTGTGTGTATGTGTGTGTGTGGTCCGCTCTTGACGCGGCTCAAGTGCTCGGGCTGTACTGTGCCTGGCCCAAAAGAAAACAACGGAAGCAGCTCGATGGGTGGGCCCAAGTGGGGATTTGGGGACGGAAATCTGTGTCCAATTGTGCGCACTTTGTATCGGTAGTCGGACAATGCGCGAGCTTGTTAATTATGATAACCAGCCAGCTGGGGTCAACACAATGGCCAATGGCCGCGCTGCTGCTGCTGCCGTAAATGCAGAACAGTTGCTAATTAGCTGGCAACTAAAAGCCTGCTCTGCTCCTAATTTGCAAGCTCTTAAGATATCCAGCAGCGAGTCGGACACGAGCTGCTTCATTAGCGCCCATTAGCGAAAACTAAATTTCCGCTTTCCTGATGAAGATGAAACACATGCCCAGAGCCAACGCCAAAACCAAAACCAAAACCGAAACCGAAAACAAAACTAACACGAATGAGCAACGCAAACGGAAACCCATCAAAACGCCGCAGGTGATTTTTGTTTTACTTTACAAAAAAAAAAAACAAGAACAACAACAACAACAAAGCCCGAATCTGCCCCTCATAAAGAAAAAAACAGAAAATTTAACACGCAGCAATATAATTAAGAGCCTCAAGTGTATTTAAATAAAAAGTAAGCAAAAAGCAGAAGAAAAAAAAACAAAAACAAAAAGAAACTTTAAGACGCGTCATAAAGGAATTGGTTTTGGGTCCGAAATGAGTCGATTGTCAGGCAGCTGTTGCGCTGGGTAAGCATTTGTATTCCATTTAAACAAAAAAAAAAAAACAAGACAAGAAAGAAAACGCCCCATGGAGCCAAAAAAAAAAAACACTAAAAAAGCGAATCATCGACTTTTGGCAAGCTGCAAAATTTTGGATGCGCTGCAGTCGAGTTTATCAGGAATATTGAATCATATGAGAAGAATGAGTACTTAATATAAAATAGAAATTAAATAAATATAAAAATTAAATTATATTAAATTAATATCAAAATTACATTAAATTAAAAATAAAATTTAACATTCAAATATAGAATTCAAATTAATTTAAAATATAAAAAATATATAGCAAATCAAAAGATGGAAAAATATTATGGAAAGAAAAATAATAAAAAAAAACTATTAAATGAACATGAAAAAGCAAAATATATTTGGTATTAATACTATTAAAAATATATAGAAATAAAAAAGAATGTAAAACAAACAAGAAAATAACATGTAATATAAAATGTAAATGAAAATATATTTGCTATTAATATTATTTAAAATATATAAAAATAAAAAAGAATATAAAACTAAAAAAAATGTAATATAAAATGTAAATTAAAAGAGAATAAAAAAAGATAATTAAATTCAAAATATTGAAAATGAAAATGTGATAATATTTATATTAATATTTTAAGAATATATTTATATAAAGTTTCATAAAAAACAAATAATATAAAAATAAAAATTTGAATGTGAACTCTAAATTGAATAAATTATACTATTATTAAATTAATAAATACTTATATTAAATGCAAAATAAAAATATTGAAAACTAAGATGGATTAGAAAATAATTAATTTATTTTTAAAAATAAATATATTTCTTAAACAAATTGAAATAATAATATAACAATTAGTAAATATATTATAAAATATAATTTTTAAAAATATATAAATATATTTATATTAATTTAAGATTAGAATATAAAATTCTAATAAACAAGTTAAGTTAAACCAAATTCTAAAACTATTTAACAGACAACAACAAAAATACCTTAAAAATATGTATATGAAAATATACACAAAATAATATATCAATCGTAAAATTCTTCCTCAATCTCTTAAACACTTTCCACAATAATAAATAATTTCAATTACCCAATTCTACATCATTAAATAAATCAGAAGAAACATATTTCTGTAAATATTAATCTCCAAAATTTCAGTTCCATAATTCATTTCTAATCTGGCTGAAACTCATCCAACCCAAATATTTAAATGTATGCATGATACTTGCTAAATGCACAAAATATTATAAAAGTTTCCGCAAATGTATTTACATAATGATCAGGGCCCCCATTGGCTGCGCCCCAGATTGTTTTGATGGAGAGGGCCTGTCTTTAGCTGTAAATGCCGAAGAAGAAATTATGGCACAACATTTACACAGCGGGACCCATGGACTGGGGATTGGCAACGAGACGCACCTACCTCGACTATAGAATTTCGCCCCAGCCACAACCCGAAGCATGCATTTGTGTATGAAGATATGCCAGCTACGCACACGCAAATAACTCGCATTCACATAGCCACGAACGTTGCGTGCGATGTGCGTGAAATGCAACTAAATCATGCCGCGAAATATTTCTGGGATTTAAGAAACGCATACAAAAGAAATGAGGCAAGAGCTGAGAGCTGAAGGGCACGCATCGAGAGTGCGCGCCCCGCCAGGCGGCAGATGGCCAGCAGCGGACCATGGACGGACCACAAGTTGCTGCTGCTGCTGCTGGATGCTGTTGTTGTTGTTGTTGTTGTTGATAAGTTAAATGCCACATTTAGATACAAAATTTCAGAAAAGGCGGCGCATAAATCAAGCGGCGAGATCACCAGAGGCTGCTGGCTGCTGGCTGTTCCCAGACTCGACGGAAGCAGGGGGCGTTGCAGCAGAAGATTTGAAGCAACATGGAAACTGCGAGAGTGCAATACGATCGCCAGACGGAAGTGGACGGCAGAAGGGGAGCTGCAGTCGGAGACTCGTTAAGAGCATAAAGTGGCATTCAAATGTGTCCCGTGCGTTTAATTATAATCATTTTTTTATAGCAGCTCCCCTGGCTCAGACTCAGAAAGGGGGCGGGGCGGGGCGAGGCGAGGCGAGGCGAAAGGGTGAACGAAGCTGTTTATCATCATTCGTCGCCCTCGTCGACGTCATTTGACACTTCTCTGACGTTTTTATCATTTAAGTCACATTTAGTTTTCTTTCCGTTTTTGTTTATTCTCGATCGGACAAACAAAGAATCGACTTGCCTTATGACAGCCGCCCCCGAGCACGGCTGGAATAAAGATATTTTATTGTTGCCCAATTGAGTTTGTGTTTGGTCTCTGGTCTCTGTATCTGTGCTCTAATGAAAGTGTTGAGTTTTAGTTTTCGCTGCGCTTTTTTAATTGTTTGTTTATAGTCAACGCAGTCGAGGCGCGCTCGTTAAGGGCCCCATGATAAATGGCCAGACGCGGAATGAAAATCCATTCAAAATACGCCATTAAAATTGTTGCTGCGCACTACTCAAATTGATTTAAGTTGCCAGCGCTGTTGAAACACGAACACAAATCCATAAAAACTTACAGTTACCTTAAACAACTCCATTAAAATCGTGCACGGGAATACCCCCGATGTATGTATCTATCCACGGCAAACATTTCAAAACATTTCCTCGACGAGTTCCTCTTTTTTACAGCGCGCACTAAAAATCGAGCAACAAATATTATCCAATATTGACTAAATTGTACAAAGTGAAAGACAGAGAGAGAGAGAGATTGATAGGGGGGTAGGGGGTGAGGGGGGGATTCAATTAATTTGATTACCGTATCAAATAGCAGCTATATATACAGATATATACGAGTATATTTCATTTTGCAGCAGTTAGTTGATTAAATGCTATGAAACAAGGCACGTTAGTTCAACTAAAGCGCACTCGTTTTATGCCTTGCCTAATTGATATCAATTTTCAAATATTATTTATAGAGCAGATAGCAAAAGCCGCGACGTTAACTATTTATTTTTATTTTTATTTCCATTTATTTATTTTCCATGGCAGCCAAAATTGATTTCCCAGAAAGCAACCACCGGGGCAGCGCAAATTATGCGTACTTATAAATCAAATAGCCTAACAACATGCCCACTATATAATTATGGGAAATTTATAAAAAATTACACAATATTTACAAGATGTTATCGAGGCTAAGTATAGGCTAGCCAGAGCCAGCTAGAGACAGCTGCAGCCGGAGTTAGCTGAAGTTAATTTGTCTATTAAGCGCCACTGGGTCGGGCCCTCGCGGCTTGAGACAGTCTCTCACTCCCTCTCTGAGAGTGGAAAACGGCAGCCGAATGCACTCAGACGAGAATTTGTAAATGAGTCTAATCAGTCAGCCAAAAGGGTAAGCCTATAATTTGGTCATTACGACAATGGCCAAAACTACAAAAAAAAAGGACGAAAAATGAAGGCAATAAGTCAAAAACGGTTGCATGTAATGCATAATTTTTGGGCATTCATACCAGATCTTCAGTCTGTTCCCAGTCAGATAGCCCTCGGCTATAATTAGCAGTTCCAAATGAGCTGTCCGCTGCCTGCTGGTTGCTTACCTGTGGCTAAGGTTAAGGCTGAGGCTGAGGCTGCGGCGCCAAAACGGTAGCCAGTTTCCGTTCCAGTTATACTCAGTGAGCTGCAATTGAGACTCTATAGAGCCATCAACAGCTGTCGCACTTTTTTCCACTTTTTGATTTGTGGTTTTCCACAAGATGAACATGTTTATGACTGCGCCATGTGGCTGATGGCATCTAAAAAAAATAAAAAATAAATAAAGATAATTATAGAAATAAAATGGTTAAACAAAAAAAAAAAACTCTTTAGAAATATAAACTGAAGACCGCAGCTGAAATTGTTTAGCTGAAATGTCAGCAGCAGTCGAAACCACAAAAATACATTTTGGCCCCGTGTTTATGTTTAAACAGCGGCCAATGCCAGAGTTCAAAGTGGCTCCCGAGGGCCGAGCTTGACCAATAACAGCACATGTCCTCCTTTATGACCTATTTGGGTGCCTTTATTTCTGGGAAACCTTTTTCTCTTTTTTTTTTTGGTTTTGTCTGTGTTTTTCTTTTTAAATAGCTCACGCGCCTACGCTTTGTCGAGGGACACGCTCACGCACTTGAACGCTTTATCTACAAAATATTTACTTGTCAGACCAAATTTGTAAGCCATTTTTAAAATACAAGCGAGCCGCCCCCACTGCTCGGAGCTCCCACATATGCTGTTGTCGTCTATGTCAAATTACTGTTTAACTTTTATATGGTGTTTTGTCGTACTTTGTCGCATTGCTATTTATACACACACATACATACATATATATATATATATATCTATATATATATATATGTTTCGATTTTGCTTTTTGTAGCTTTTGCAGCTTATTTCTTTGGCATTTTTCGGCTGTTCGGCATGTGACGCAAATGTGACATAAAATTTTAGGGTAGAACATCCCTCTCAGACCCCAGTGACACAATATGGCGCTGCTCTTGGTAAAGTTCGTGTTGTTGTTGTTGTTGTTGTTGCATGTTGCGTAATTGCTGCAATCTGTGGGCCTCTCATCGGAGGTGCTTTGGCATGGCACAAAGCTGAGCTATTGGGGCCTTGGCACATGTTGTCGCAACAGCTTTTAAATTGTTATTGATTGGCACAGCAGAGCCGCCGAACGGCCCCAGCAATGTGTGACATACATATATTTTTTGTTTCTTTCTGTTTCTGTTCGAAAAGGCAGGCGAAAACAAACAAATTAATATGTACATATTATCATATATGCACTGTAAATGGGGCTAAGCAAATAAACAAGGCATGCAGCTCATGAAGAACAATGAGTTAGATTGGGGAGAAGATGTGCCTGAAGAAAACTTAAAGACTGAGTTGAGTATTAGTTAAAGAGGGCTAGACTCTAGGGTAGAATCTAGAAGTTTATTAGCTCGATATCTAAGGCATTGCATACAGATAAAGATAGATATCTCGGAGCCGTAAAGATTGAGTGGAGACGGAGTGAAGAATGGTTAGGTAACATTAAGCTATCAATTGAGCTATCTATAAGTTCATGTTGCCTATATCTAAGGAACTGGACTTAAATGTATTTAAAGCGGGTTTTCTTAAAGGTTGAGTTGAAACAAAAAGCAGGCCAATAGTAGATAACTAGACTAGATAGAGTCTAAACTAGAAGTAGTAGCAATACAAGTAGTAGATAAAGCCAAGAAATGCATTTGGCCATCTCACTAGTTAAGGAAGGTATAGGACAATAAGTTTAAAAAAACAATTATATTTAAAAATATTAAAAAAATACAACAAAAATTGATTTGTTAATTTAAAAAAAATTAAATTTAAGCCTGTATTAACTCTATATTATAAGAACACATTAATTAACTAATTTAGCTATATATACCTTTAGCTACACATTTATTTGTTTTTATCTGTGCCTACTAGAGTATAAGTTTTTGGTACTCTAAGTTATTGAGGCCTTATACATAGGCTTTTATAGTGAAAACTCTTAATTTAACACTTATCTGAAGACAAATTGAGAAGCTACCAACCTCACAGCTCAGCCTCTTCCCAAAAAAGGAAACTCCTCTTCAAAGTAAGTCAAAGTTTATGTTAATCGGCAAAGACTCCATATTTGAGGCTGGTCAAAATTTGAGCGTTAACATTTATTTAAACAGCGAATGGCAATTACTGTTATCGGGCAGCTGCAGTGCATATATAGCACATATGTCATATGCGTGGCGTCTGATCGGACGAAAAATGAACTGAGCCCGGGAGAGTAAAAAGCGCCCAGAGCGCCTGGCCTGCGCCAGGGCCAGGGCCAGGGCGCCACTGCAATGCACTTTTCTTATCTAATTGCATTTAAAGTCAATAAATTAATAAATAGCAAGCAATAAATTTAGTAAAAACAAGCCATTAATAACACTTTGGTTGACACGACAACAGCAGCAGCAGCAGCAGCGGCAGCAAAAACCCAAACGAGACGCTCTGCGGCTGCGGCTGCAACTGCGGCTGGTCAGGTCGCATCGGGCCGGGCCGGGCCGGGTCAGGTCAGCCAGCCGGAGCCAGTGAGTCGCCAACTTGAAAAATTGAGCGCGCAGTGTTTTTGTCAACAGCGGAACTACCGGAAATTCTAAGAAAAATAGTTTAATGCCCAGCCGAAGCCAAGCAGCAATTCGTTGCAGTTCGTTGAGTTTTCACATCATCAAACATGTTTCTGAATTGGCCCTCTTATGTGTGTGGAGGTGTTCGACAATGCGAGGCAATTAAATTTTAAGACTATTTAAATCAACGCGCATTAACAATTGAAGTTTTTGTTAAACATTGTAAAATTTGATGAGCGTGCAGCGTGCAGCCCGCATAAGCCCAAGAGAATGCCGGAGCTGAACGCGTGCCGCTGCAGCCCACTTTCCACTTCCCACTTCCCACTCCCCATTTCTCGGTTTAAAAGCAAAACTCAAACGGGATAATTTGTTTAATTGAAAAATCGTAAAATGAAATTTTATTCGTTTGATTTTTATGACGCGCGCAATTGACAATTACGGATATAACGGAAATTTATGAGGCAATCGTGTTAAGCCTTTTTTATGGTCACAAAAGAAAAAGTGTTTGGCTAGGGATGAACCAGTTAGATATATAGTATACATATATATAGTTGATCAGGGGTCACAGCCACACTCTGCGCAGCCAATTAAACGAGCTGGCTTCCGCTTGTCTGGGGCTCTTAGACAACTTAGCACGTATCACATTTTGCCAGCAGAGTGCGTAGGCAATCAGCCTCCGCATTGTAGGATAACTTGGGAGACCACCGGCAAACCACAAAAATGCACACACAACTCCAATGCCAGAGAGTGTGTGGCAGAAAATGGCAGAAAAACTAGAAAAACAGTGGTGAAATGCTGAATGAAACGTGTATCTATCTATCTAACTTGCCGACTGGCATGCCGACTGTTCAACTGACTGACTGACTGACTGACTGAATGTCAGATGAACGAGCTACGAGCTATGAGACAACAAATAGCGTTTGGACACGCAATGGGAAATTTATGTTAGATAATGCTCAGTTGCCTCGTGTGAGTGCGTTGCCGATCCAGAGATAAAGTTTCAAATTAGTTTTGTGGTTGGTAATTAAATTTAATTTTTTTATTAGCCCAACCACAAAGAACAATGGGCATTAAGGCCAAATGTGACTTAAATAAAGGCTGACAACATTAAAGCCAAAGTTTTAAACGGACTTGAGTTGGCCACACTTAAGCATAGACGAGTTGCGTAGACTCTGCATGATGAGCTGTTAAAGTGATTAAATTGCTGAGACAATTGAAAGTGTTGGCGGGAGCAGAGGGATATAAGGTTACTATAAGGTTACTATAAGGTATATATAAGATAACTATAAGGTAACCATAAGGTAACTATAAGGTAACTATAAGGTAACTAGAAAGAGCTCGAGCTTACAGCTTAGAGCAATTAACCATATTGTATGGTTAGTGTTAGAGCAAAGGCAGTAAATATCTTATTATATTTAAGCATTCAGCTTAAGGTCTACAAATATTTAAAAAATTCCAATATTTACTAATTTATTTAAAAAAAAATAAATTAATATATATATAAATATAATATAGTTAAACAAAAAGTTTTCTCAAAGTTTTTTCTGCAGAATTTGGAAGGCTTATGCATAAAATCAAGATACAACTCGAGCTTACAGCTTAGAGAAAATTCTGTAAATTTCTAATCCCTGCTTAAGGCCTACAAATGCAGCCAAACCCACATAACAAATTTACGAATTTATTTGAAAAATACATAAAAATATATAAAATATATTTCCATAAATATAAGTCAGAAAGTTTTCCCAAAGAATTTTTACATACATCATATTTTTGTATATTCCAGCCAGCAGCCTTTGCGAATTTGCATGCCAAGTTTATGCATAAAATCGAGATTCTCTTAACTTTTGGTAATCTTACATTTAGGCCACATTTCCAATTTGAGTTATTTGCATATGCTAAAAGCTTTCAGCTGTAGTTGGCACTCAGGGAGGCATCTCAGGGAGGCATCTCGGGCATCTCAATTCGATTACCATTTGATTCGTGAACTTGCAACACGGCTGTCAGCCTGGTTGACTTGATGACTCGCATCGGCTGCTTGATAGATTGATTGATGACTCAAAGATGTGTGCGGCAGATGAGGCGGACCAAGCGCAGGCAAACTTTGAGCAGTGTTGCTTAAAGAGGGCCTTAAAGGTCGGGCCAGCGAGCGCAACCAGTTAACCCAGAGAGCTCGCTGCCAAGCAGCCGACCGACCCTAAGTAAAAAGTTCTTTTGTATTATTGTAACTGAAAATTCTGACAGCGACACGAAAAACTTCCAGCCAGGTAAACACGCCAAACAAGCCATGCGGATAAAACAATATCGCAAAAAAGCAAGAAAAAAAAACAAAATGAAGCTAAAAATAAAAGCTGCAGCTGAGGCTGGGCAAAACGAAAAGGGAACCTAATAAAGTAGCAAACAAATTGGAGCACATACATATCCGAGAGACAAGAAATAATCCAGAGGCGGCCCTGGTGCCCGGGCAACTTATGATAAAGTGCGAGAAATTCCTGAGGTTGTCTCCTCGAGCCTCGAGGTGAGCGCCTCGGGTAATTGAAATAAGCGTGGAAATTTGTAAGGCTCAAAAGTTGAAGGGAAAAGCTTTTACATGTTGTTTTTTTTTCTGGCTCTCACTGTGTGAAATGTATGCCTGTCTATTAATTATGATTTTGGGTCTGAAGAGGAGCCCAGCGGAGCGCCCACCTGAGCTGGGGGCTTGGATAATAAATTCAATTTAAATGAAGCGTAAAATTCAATCAGGTCGTGGTCGAGATTCCAGTCTCTGAGTTCGAGTTTAAGGTCGAGGTTGAGTTTGAGGTTGCGGTTGAAGCTGTTGCTGAAGCCGAAGCTGGAGCTGGAGCTGGAGATGCGGCTACTGCGGCTGCGTCTGTGGCTTCTTAGGTGGTAAATTGTTTCGGTCGAGCCGAAGAGCCCTCGACAAATTCTGCGAAATTAAGGGCAACGCTGCGCAGCAATAAAGAAGTCAATTTATATAAATTTTCCTCTCGCCAGGTCGCTAGACCCAGAAATGCAATTTACCAACTGCTCAGGCATTGTTTTTCCTTTTCTCGAAGTCATTGTGTGCTGAAGTGGCTTTCCTCTTCTGTTTTCCTCTTCTGTTTGCCTCACATTTTCTTTTGTGTAATCTAATTTGGAATTAGGTAGCATATGTTCTGCGGTTCAGACCGAGCAGCGTATTCAATCAAAATGATGTTGTTTTAATTTCGAAACGGATTTGCGTAGAGAATTTTTAATAAATGCTTTTTTATGGCCCTCCGTCTGAGCTGCTGCCCGACCTGGGACTGGGTCCTGTGCGCTGCTGTGTCCTCTGCTCTAATTTTATTGATGGTGTTTCATGTGCACTGAGTTGTGCGGACATTTGTAAACTGTAATTGCAGTCGACAAGACGCAGCTGTAGCTGAAAATAAATGCATATGTTTTGCAGGCTCGACTAACTCTGGCCCAAACGAGCGAGAGCTGAGGCAAATGTGCTGAAAGCCAACTGCGACGATAGCTGGCCAAAGGGAGCAGACAAATTGAACTTGCTCCTAAATACAAATGAACTGAAGATGAATGAGTTTTGAAGCGGTCAGAAGAAACAAAGCAGGAGAGAGCTATTAAGACGGGTTCCAAGTTTACGAAATCCCATTAAAGCCAGTCTTATAGAGGCAACCCACAGCCCCAAACTTAAGCTAATGGCTACAAAGCTTAAGCCTCAATTTGATAAACGTAAATCCAACAAAAGGAAACTCAGTCAACATTTTGGCCAGCGAACCCTCAAAAGTGGCCGCCGACTTAGCCAAAAGCGAAGCGATAGAAATGCGAAATCAAAAAGGTGCCCCTAAGCAAACATAAAAGCACACCCACACACACCTACACACACCCCCACACACACCCACACACACACCTATTCACCTACTGCCACATACGTGTTTATATGATATTTGCCGTGCTTTGCATTGATTTAGAAAATTTTGCTCGTACGGTTTGTTTACATAGCACCACCCAGTCCGTTGGGTGGTTGGGTGGTGCTCGTGGAAAATCCGCAACTATTTAGAAAATTGAGACACCTACGGCTGGAGCAGCCGCCAAGTCTATTAGGAGACTGTGTTTAGAAGCTGTAAAACAAAATATTTACACGCGTTTCAACATAAAAGCAGTATAGCACGCAAAGGCAGCTGAGACACGGAGCCGGCAAAGCAGCCGGAACCGGGACAGCCACGGGACATGCGAACGGGACATTAAAGCCGAAGGCTCCCAGCGAAACACTTTGCCAGCAAGAGCAGCAAGAGAGCGAGAGCATTTTGGCTCCAATGGTTAAGCATTAAACTGACAGGCGGGCCACGTTCCGGCTGGATCTTTCGTACTCCGGCTCCGCGTCTGTCGTGTCACGTCTGCTCGCCGCTTTTAGTCTAAATAAAGGCATTTAAAAGATTTAGAGCAAATGAACCTAACCTCAAACATTCGCCGTCTGCCATTTCTCGTCAAGCTTAATGGCTGTAGGGGGCGTGGCGCATAAAAACAAAGGACACGCATGTCCTTCTCCCACCCCGACCGCCCCCCCCCCTCTCTCTCTCTCTCGTTGCATGCCGTCTGTGCGACACTTTTATGGCAAATTTAAGACACGCAACTTCTTCGCTCGCCTCTATACATAAATGTGTATATAAATATTGTCTTCTTGGCTTCTTCCACTTCTTCTCCTGCTTCTTATTCCTCTTCTCTTCTCTTTTTTTGTGGATAATTTGTCAGTTGTCGCTTTAATTTGGCGTTGTCCCTTTGCATTGGGCTGGCTGTGGCCTCACGATGACAAAACGACGCAAATAAAATGCTCTTGTGCATTTCCCGTCTGTCATCTTTGATATATCCTGCGCTTTCCGCGTATCCTGCGTGCATGTAATTGCGCTTAATTTCTTATGTTCCTCTTCAGCTGCAGATTTCTGTTGTTAAATTTTGCGCTTGATTTTTATCTGCGCCTCGTTCAACTTAATTAAGTTATTAAGAGTCCCTCGAGCAGTCAGCAAGCTCTCAGTGAATTATTACACATATACATATGTATATACATATATATGCACGCCTTTAATACGGTTTTATGGCCGCCAGAGCACCTAGATCAAGCTGAAAGATATTAGGCGTCGTTCGGTATAGGAGCCCAGCCAACTCAGCTGCTAAAGTCTTTTAGCTAATTAAAAGAGTGACGGCCAACGATGCAGCAGATATTAAACTGTATACATATATTTATATATAGATAGTTTTTTGCATCTGAGATATTTTTAATGTGCCCATAAATTATGAAAACAGCTTTGCTAATGCCACAATTAAAGCTACTTGACTTTGTCTGGCGTCAATAAAAGTTATAAAAGTTTTTTATTGCATTATTAAGCAGTATTAAAAATTTTAATATTTGTAAAAGAATAAAAGGAACATATATTAAATAAAAATATATATATATTTTTATATAATAATAAGCAAGCTAAAATAATTATAGAAATGTATCAATGAAAATGTTTCTATATATTATATTTAATTTTTAATATATACATATTTAATAATATTTTTACCATCATTATTTTTTATTTTTTATGTGATACTAGTCTAGATTAATATAAAATATTAATATATTAATTATTAATAAATATTTATATGAATTGCTTAGCAAAGTGTTTATAGTACAGTCTGAAATATGGCAAAGAATTTGTGAGCTAGAGTCAGAGGATGTTTAAGAAGTATTTTTTTCGAAACCAAGGCAATATATTGAAAAGCTTGAGTGTCCTAATATGAGTCTCAGAATTTTCATTTGGTCTATGCGCGCTATGTCATTTTATTTAAGGTTTCACTCAACAACACTGCATCAATCCTAACGACATAGCACCCTGGTCAAACTGCAAAACTACCACCGACCTCACCATCCAACATATATTCACCAACTGTCCGACTACATCAGTCCTTAAAACGCAAATTTTCCACAACAACTGTCCCATGTCTATCCTTGCAAACCCCTCGCCAGAAAATATCCATAATTTAAGCAAGTTCCTCAAAAATAGCAAAATGAACAACTTAATTTAATTATAAGTATAAATATATAAAAGCAAGCCAAAGGCCTTAGCAGCCAGTGTTTTAGTTGCTAAGTTAGCATGTAATTTTAACTATAGCTAACTCTTATAAATAAATAAATAAATGTTGACAATCTCTAAGGTTAATGGAAAATCATTGAGTACAAAAAGATACGCCAAATGAATACTTTTCAATCAAAATGCTATAAATATATAAAAATAAATGTGCAATAATTTTTGGCACAATTTTACATTTTGTAGCACAAATAAATATAGATAAAATATATGTTAATAAAATTAATATAAATAAAATAACTATGAATATAAATAAATTAAATATAAATAAAATAAATGGAAATAAAATTAATATAAATAAAATAAATATAAATATAAATAAAACAAAATTGATCAAAAATTGTATAAAAAATAATACATTTTATACAATAACAATGCAAAACAGAAGTTTCTAATTAATAAAAATTAAAAAGTAAAAAACTATAAATTATTCAGTTATACTTTAGAATATATAACTTATAAATCTCACTAGTTTAGCTTCAAATATATTTTTCGTTAACATAACAAAATTTCAATCAGTTTATCCACAACTCATATATGATATAACTTTAGCCAATATATCACAATTGGCCATAGTAGCACCTACACTTAAAAATGATATACTATAAAATACAAACATCTGTAACTTAGAGCATCAGCTTATAAGCCCCATACACATTTCGTAAGCCTCCGTCTTAGGCTAGTTTTGGCAACGCCCACGCCCACATAACTTTCGGGCCACAACTCGTAATGCAAATGAACATTAGCATTTTGTGCGCTCTGCTGCTAGACAATGGTATAACATTAAGATGAAGCTCTGGACCGCTCAGCATTGTTATGCATACAAAAAAGAGAGCAAAAAAGTGAAACAGAGACTGTAGCTGCCGAGACGGTATGCATAATTCAAAATGTCCGTCAACGTGTCATAAACTGCAACTGCCAACAAAGAAGCCGAGGCAAAAATGAGCTGGCCAAAAAGGCAGCCAGTTAGATTTGGGACAGCAAAAACTTAGCTCTAAGGAGTTGGCCAACTCTAATGAAATGCAAAAGTAGGAGAGGCCAAGAGCCTGACTGATGGACTGCCTGACTAACTGCTTGGCTGACTGACTGACAGAGTGCCAGTGGCAGTCAGCAAGCCATTCGGAATTCAACTTATTGCAAATGTAAATATTTTGTTTTAATTTTCGAAATGATAAAAACAACTTTCATGCGGGCCACCATACCCTTCAGCCGACCAGCTGACAATAGCCCAACATGAAACATTTCGGATACCTCAAAGCATATATATACATATATACTTTTATATATATATACTTATTTGATAATTGACGGTAACACGAGAGCTCACATACGCAGTGATATAAAATTATGGAAACTAATTATAGGGGTGCACACACACACAGCTACAGATAGATGCATGTAAGAGGAGCTGGCTAGGGATAGGGAGGTCTGCTTGAGGTGTATCTTCCAAACGGTAGCTCGCACTATCTGTGGCCCTGGCACGCAAACGTTCAAGATAATTAACCACTTATGTTTAAACAAAATTTTAAGTGGTGCGCCAGCCCAGAGGCGACCCGGAACCAACGTGGGAATAATCACAAGAGCAGCTATATTAACGCACTGACGAAACGTCAACGAATATGAGATACCCAAAGAGGAATCAGAGAAGTGAAGCCAAGGCTGTAATACATGCTGAGTATGCTTTAAATATAAATATTATTTATAATATTACCTTAGCTTAACTATATTTTTCCTTACCCCCATATAATTCAAGTCAACCTGCCCTTGGCATATTCCCAAATTTATTTCCATTTGAATGTCAACGGTCCAAGTACAGGGCAATTGTGTGCTACCCTCAGTTATTTAGTGTATAAAATGCAGGCAATGGCAGCGCAGGACTCTGGACTGTGGACTCTTACTGCAGCAATGCGGCGAAGTTTAAGTGAAAAACTTTTTGTTTTTGCCGCAAAAGTTTTACAGCATAGCGCAGCAAATTGCAGCGGCTGCTATTACAGCTACAGGGAAAATCACTGTTCAACTACGCCGAGTCGAGCTGAGCTGGGGAGCCAGAATGCGGTCGGAAACGGAACCAAGGAATGTTAACCAAAAACAAACAGCAAACAACGCAGTGACATTGATTTTTACGTGCGCCCAGCCCAACGCCGCGATGTCCACGATCAGAGGCCACAAATGGCAGCTCAAGCAATCATTAACACGCACCAGGCTGCGCGAGGCCACGCCCACTCCGAGGCAGCCAAGTTAAGCAGCTTAGCGAGCACTTGCATGCAAACGGAAGCACATTGTAGCGGCAGCAGCAGCAGCAGCAGAAGCAGAGCAGAGCCTTAAAAGGACATTACACTCAGGACACATCAGCGGCGGTCCAAAAACTACAATGTACTCGGGACACGCAGACGGGCAGACAGCTAAAGAGTTGAATAGTTGCAATTAAAAGCAAAGTAGTTTTGCCTTTTTAAAATAGTTTCCTTTTTGGCAAAAGTCTTGCAAAAACTAAGAGGCACTTGCTCCTGCTCCAGCTCCCTAACCAGTGAGGCTCTCGCTCTCTCTCTCTCTCTCTCTTTGTCTCTCTTTCTCTCGCTGCTTTCTTCTTTGTCTACAAAGGCAAGTGCCAGAAATGTAGCAATTACTTTAATTATTGGCGGCAGGAAATGGGTTGACAGACAGAACAGCAACAGCCAAGCCAGGGGAAAGCAGAGCGTTGGCCAGTGGCGCATTTAGTGTAGATAGTGGGAAACTGGCGTGAAATCACGAGGGCAGTTTCAGATGTTAATAACGTTTATGGGAAATAATAAATTGTATGTATATAGCTTTGAAAACTTTATAAAATAATGGAACATAGTTGAATTACTATAAATAAATTAATAAAATAAATTATTTTGAAACTTCTTTTTACAATGAGACATTGTTGAATGATATATATGAATTATTAAAAGAAATTTAATTTATTTTTATATAGCTCGGGCAACTGTTCTTTACTTTATAGCTGTGATTGTAGCCAGTGATTGTATTCTTTTACAAGAAAGTATCTCTCAGAATTGATTTAAATATCTTTCGATAAGCCTGAGTAGCCTAAATAAAATGTTTTGTTATTTAATTTTTATTAACAAAAAAATTAAAAAAAAAATTTTATTGTTAAGCTTTAGGTTTAAATGTTCTCTAAAGAATATCTGAGATGATCTGACATCAATATATTCGATAATAAATAGGCTGAAACTAGCACATAGATATAAGAAAATATTACTCTGAATTTCTTTCACTCCAGATTAAATTGAGAATTTAAAGACTCATAAGTTTATAGCTTGTCCATATATTTCTCTGTTACTAAATCTGATTAATATAAAACTAAAATTTACTTACCTAGAATAGCCCTATTCTATTTATATACCTAGGCTCTACATCCCCATTCCCATCAATCTACACTTATTTAAAGATCTTCTCCTTTCAATCATTACTTCTCTTTCCACCCATTCCCTACTCGAAGGAAACTCTTGCAATTTGCACGTTTCGCCTTCCACACCCGCCCTTTCAGTTATGTATAGGAGATCGGGGGGCAGGGGCGCTATCTGGCAATCGGAATTCCAATAGTGACTACTACATAAGTTCATTTCTTTGATTTCTGTCTGCCGCTGCATACTTTTTGGCGCCTTGGCTCTGATTTTCGCGATTGCGCCGCTTCAGCTCCTTTCGCTCAGCTTATGCAAGCGTCACGTAAAAAATTAGTGACCGCCCGCTGTTTGTTTTTTGAATTTCTTTTCTACTGATTTCTCTATTCTGTTTTTCCACTTTTTGTTCTCTCCCTCTCTCTAGGTGATACCACCCAAGGTGTTCGCTTGATGTGCGTTTTTTTGGCACGCCCTGAAATGGAATTCCTTTCATTGGATCGCGCTCGGGTAAATTGTTTGCACACGTTCTATGCAAACTTTAAGCATGATAAATTGAATTTTCACGTTTTTTTGTTGTTCTTCTAATTGTTGTTGTTGTTGTTGTTGTTGTTGTCGGACAATTAACTTTTGCCTTTTCAGGGAGCATATTTTTTATATCGAAATGCATTTGCAACCACCGCGCACGCGACCGATCCTTAGCCCTGTAAAATCCCATAAATAAAGCAGTCAACGATGCTAGGGATAGAGCTAGGTAGCTGATATAGATTATGTATAGACAGGCCCGCATCCCTCTGCTGACAGCTTCCACAAAAAGTGAACAAAATTGAGTCATAATCAATAGTTCGATATGACAGCAACTGGAAACTATTTGAGTATTTTCTCTCTGTCTCTCTCACTGACAGGCACCGCCATAAGTTGTCAATCAGCGTCGATAATTTCTGGCCAAAGACCAAATATCAGTTAAAGCCCAGCGCAGCCCAATCAACGTCTTTCTGCGTCTACTACTTTGACGTTTGCATTGTCGTCTTTACAATTCGGAGTTTGAGCCAGAGCCCAGCTCTGCAGCCAATTTGTCGGGATTTTGGGTACCAGATAAGCGGCTTATGAATGAAAATTGCGTCCTGTTTATATAAGATGATGACGTTGATAATGATGATGATGACGACGACGGCCAGTCGTCTTGATGCCGTTGCTTGCATGTGATTTGAAAAATCAGATTAATAACTTCGATTGCATTCGGGTGCAAAGAGTAAAGACCAAATGAACACACAGAGCGAACAGAGAGAGAGAGAGAGAAATCGAATCAAGAGGAAAGCAAGGCTCAAATATTTCCACCACTCTACCTGATAATTGGCTCACGTTCCAGGTAAACACACAGCAGCAGCAGCAGCAGCGCATATGCGTTGCGTTCGGGGTCGCTGTCGCCTGTGGGTGTGTCTGCGGATTTTAATTAAAAATGTTCGCTGCGCTTTTGCTGTTTGATTTCAACAAAGCCAAACTCGCTGATAGCGTCTCAAGTGCGAGACGTGGATTTCTTTGACTATACAACAACATCTGTTATAGAAGGTTAACTAAAACGGTGCTCAAAGACGCTCAGCAAGTAAGTGAAGTCTTGCATAGAAATGTGGAGCTTTAATGCTATAGTCGGCTTAAGTAAATCGTAGTTTTATGTTAGACAGTTTTATTTTATGCGAAGCCATTCAAATGTCTAAGAAAACGAACAGAGATCAAGTTTTCTTTTGGCTTATATCTTTATCTGTCCATCTTTTGTTTTATAAAATTTAGCCTTGAGTATAATTTGCATTTTTAAATGATTTTCTAGTTTGTCGTTTCTATGTAGCTTCGATGATAAGATGTAAAGCTTGACTTGTCTGCTTGTTTGGCTTTGGGCTAAGTTGTATTTGAATCTTCAATATATAATGATGAGCATATCCCTATTGAATCTCGCTTCTGTGGTAAGCATGTTAAGCTGGGAGTGCAGTTTGTAGTGAAATGTTATAAGTATAAGCAAACAATTCATAACATTTTACTACAAACTGTACTACCAGCCTCACATATATGCCAGAAGACTCTGCTGAAGATGACCTATGCTACGTTTTGACGTACTCGTCTGAGAATGGCCTGGCCTGTGTGGTACGTATTTTGTTTAGCTGACATTTCGAAGCGACTTCGTAGACTTGTTTTTCATATAACCAAATTAAGACAAATATTTTGAGTGCTCAAATCATTTTCTAGGCCATTTTCTTAAATATGATCAGCTCCTGGGGAATTGAATGTTTAATTCTACACATTTGCAGATATTGTTGAATGTATAATAGATTTATTTATTATAAATAAAATAAAATATATACATAATTTAAATTTACAATAAATATTAAATTATTTATAATTATATTTATATATTTTAGGAATTAATAAATAAATTATTAAAAGAAACAAAATAAATAGTTTTAAAATAAATAATACAAAATAAATTACTAATAAAATGAATACAATGAATATACTTTATGTTTATATATATATTATATATTTTTAAAATTTTTATAGACTTTAAATATTTATTATTTGTAATGTGAAGAAGCTAAAGTTGTCAGGCATCGACACAATGCTTTAAAAAAATAATAAAAGTTTATATGTAGATATATTTTCTTTTTTATTAATTTACTTTACATAAATTTACTTAATGTTACGTTATTTGTTTATTATATATTTTATATTGATTTATATTTCTAAATTCCTCAGCCAAATCGAAATTGTAGTTTCAATATTAAAACAAATTTAAATGTTAATTTAGCGCTTGCATTAGAAATTGTTTGTCGGCCACACAGCCCTCAGCGTGATCTATGTGCCACAAACAGCCGAAAAATACAAAACAATTTCAGTAATTAAACATTATCTAAATTAATCCACTTTGGCTGGCCATTCGTCAGGCCAGCGAAATAAATAGAAACGCAGCCCACTTCATTTAAAATAAATTAAAGTTTTATCACCAACTTGGGAGCGCTGCAGAGTCCGAGAGCAATCGAGCGGCACCAGCATCCAGCCGGGCCTGGCACACTGAAAAACTCGATGACCAATGACCAGCCGATAGATAGGCAGGCACGGCTAAATTAAGAAATTAGTACCAAATAGAAAAGAAATTAGGAAAGGGTCCAGTCCCCAGACACACGCACGTACCCCAACCATGAAATGAAAATCAAAGTGATGGTCAGTTTATGATGGTTCAGTGGTTCGTGCAGTGGTGCAGCCCGCACGTCAGCCGCCTGATAAGACGCCAAACTCAATTCTCAATACAGCTGCCATAAAAACTGACCACTGTCCGCGGCGTGCGGGAAATAAAGTAAATTTGCTGCTCGTCAGAGTCGTCGCAGCCAAATACAAATCCCATGACCAACTGTCAATTGTCAATCATCATGATTTCTTTCGGGCGATAATTTAACCATATATTTCGCTCTATCTATGTTTCTCTCGCTCTCTCTATCTTTCTCTCGATAATGAACATTCATGTGACATGTAGTTTCTCTCTCTTTTTTTTTGCAAACTTCTGGCTGGCGTAGCAGAAATCAAATGTGCTAAACTGATTGCTTGGGGACCTCTAGCTGGGGTGTGTATATAAATGGGCTGTGTGCGAGGTTCATTTTTGTGCTGATGCTGCACGTAATTTCATTGATTAGCTATGCGGATATTCTGCATAATTTCGTGTGCGACAAGTTGTCAACAAAAATTGGCTTAGGCATGCACTGAAGGCCCAAGGCAAATGAGCTTATATCCCAAGAAATTCAAGAATAAAATATAAGAAATTACTAAATATACTTAAAGCTCAAATTTAAGCTTCTTTTACTAAATTTCTTTAATTAACAACTCATAAAAATATTTCAATATTCTCATATTTATTTGTTGGCCTTTCAATCAAGCTGAACTTTATGAACCCGGAAAGTTGAGCTCATTTAACTTTATATGGCTCATATAATGCTGCTAATTATGACATAAAACAGCCCAGACGATAACACAATAGCCCTAAGAAATAAAGGAAACCCCTCTATTGTGAACTTATCGTGCATCGTGATTTGATTAGCTCGAGCTAATATCGCACATAAAAGGGAATTTGGTTCACATTCGTCTGAGTAACTCGACTCGATGTGAATGTGATTAATATATACAGCGACGACGACAAAAGAAATGTCATAATAAATCTTTATCAAATGCCGCGGGAAATATGACAAATTAGAGGCAGAGTCGAAGGGGCCTTATAATAAATCAACAAATCAACCATGAGATGAATTTCGCTTGACGGCAATTAGAAATCATTTAATTGCAGCAACAACAAACTCATAAAAAAACGAATTTAATTATATGTAAAGGGGGGCGCGGCGGCCAGCGGGCCGATGGGTAATCAATATTAATCATCCAGCTTGATGTTTAGTGAAATTTACATGATTTGCCCATAAATTAATCGACTAATCTTGTGCATAGGGGCCGCTCCAATAAGTGAAGCGTAAATCTGAATTTGATTGCTCAATGAAAACTTGAAGCGCTCGCTTAAAGCGCTGCGCAAAGCTAAAAATCAATAGGCAACAGAAGTTGCCGAATATCAGAATGCAATTTGCTAAGCCAACACCTTTCTCAATGTCTTTTCAGCATCCAACCCTCTCTCTCTCTCTCTCTCTCTCTCTCTCTCGCTGCCTTTGGCAAATACCATATTTCATTCGCTGCCAGTCAAATCGGACAAGCTAACAGACAGATGGACAGACGCACAGTCAAAGCCGGGCATCAGGGCCAGCCCAAAAACTGTGGAATAACTGGGAATAAGTTCCAATAAAACATACAAAGATAGGAACGCACCGAGCACACCCGTATAGATACGAGTTCGCCGGCCGACCCACAACGCCCATCCAAAAGTAATTTAACTCCACTTCAAAACTCCAACCAGACTCCAAATACGTGGCAGGCAGCGACGGCTGCGGCGCTTGGCTGCTGTCACTGATTTTCCGCTTCATATTTTTACATATAAATGTATATAGATATACAGATATATATGCAGAGTATATATCCAATGCCTCTAGAGAGCGACTGAAACAGTCGTGGTCTGAGCAGAGCAAAAAGTCGAGATAAATTGTGTTTATTTTCAGTATGTACAAGATATAATATAAAGGCGGCAGCCAGGGACAGATACGCGCTGAATGCTGCACATGTATGTAAATTTATTTATTTTCCATCTTTTTCTCCTTCTTTTTGGCTGCTGCTGCTGCTGCTGCTGCTGCAGCCAAATGAGGCAAGGCTGGGAATCTTCTTTTACTTTAGGTGCGGCCTGTGCGTCTGCTTCGTGTTATCTGCGTGCGGGATTTGTAGCTGACGTGAAAATTGTCAAAGGGCGCTTAAAGTCTTTTGGCTCGCCTGTTATTCTTGTTCAAATTAAAGAAAATGTTATTTTTAGGCCTGACAGCCAAAGGATTGAAGTTGGGATTTCCTCTGCATGGCACCTCCACAGTGATGGAGGGCTGATGGGGAGCTGCCTGCCCGTCGACTGGGGTTGGATTTGACGTGCTAATGGTCTGCCAGCGGAAAATGCAGTGAAAATTGTCACGACAAACGCCCTCGCCTACTCCACTTCGAGGTTCTCACGCCTGACACATGGTTTACAGGGGCAAACGAAAAACCCGAGATCAAAATGAAGAAAATGTCTAAAGGGAGTTGCGAGATGAGACAAATTGTGATTTATTGAGAAAAAAGGTAATCAGTTAGAGACGCAACTCAGTTATGCCTAGCGCCAGATTGAATTTTATTTGTATTTATATATTTTTAGATCAAATGCTTGTAAATTGTATTCAATTTAATTGCCAATTATTCCTAAGGAAATATATTTTCAATATGATGAAGGCAAAGAGAGCTAGGCAAGATTTTAGATCAGGTTTTCAAGAATTAAAGCTAAAATAAAATTTAATTTAAAATGAATTTGCTACAAAGTTTGCTTGACTTTATGAGAATCACATAGAGAGGCAATATTTATAAATTATTTGCACATTCATAAAGTTATTCATATTTTAGGTAAACAAATTTAAGAGCTCCCTTACAATGTATCAAAAATTCACGTAGATCTCATAAGTGATTGCTGAGCAATGAACAAGTCTCCTATCATTCGAGGGAATTTCGCTGTTCTGCTCCTGCTCGTGCTCCTACTCCTTTAACTGTAACTGTAGCCGCTGCACAATTCACATTTCGCTGATTCCGATGTCTTGCTTTTATGAGCACTTGCAACATTCCGCATGTGGCAAGCCCCCTCCTTTCACACCCCTTCACCAACACGCACTTGTTTTATCGTTTGTACTATCACACATTCCTTTCTTTCATAACAATGGGGCAGTCGGGCAGTCCGGCACATTTCGGTGATTTACATTGATAAGGTTAATGGAATGGAATGCGTGTGCGCTTGCTGACTCGACTTCAATTCCGCTTCTCGGCTACGAGCCGAGCCGGAGCCGGAGCCGGCTCGGCCACACCAGACTACACAGTAGTAATATGTGCAGAAATTTGCATTTCTTGGCAACGTCACACGCCAAACGGAAGTTGTATACAAAGAGTTGCACTTAAAAGCTACCCACAAATGTTCCCATTCATGTCCAGCGTTCGTCGTCTACATGCACACATGCAATTTTTATGGCGTGTAAGCCGTCTGCCGGCTGAGCCATCGAAATGCTGGCCTTAAAAGCCAGCCGAGTCCAGCCAAACGATATATGAAAAGAGAAGTGTTATATTTTAACTGGGGCTTCATTTTTTCGGCTACTCCAGTAGGCAGAAGGAAATGAAATGCGCCTAATCTAACAAATTTTCGTGCTAATTTAGGTCAAAGGCGGATTTGCATAAATTTGCCGGTAACCGCTGCCTCCTGATGTTGTTGCCACCTTATCAAAGTCCATTAGAGTCGCACGGCTTGCCGCAATTTATTGTTGCTGTTGTTGTTGTTGTTGTTGTTGGTGTGCGGCACCATAAAAATATTTTCTTGGCATTTAAGTCGCACTGACACATGACAAATTCCACATGAAAATCCCTCTCCTTCACTGGCAAACGTCATTAGCCTAAACACCCAACACTTGTGCGAACGCGGCTCGGAAATGGGAATGGGAATGAGATCGCCAAATGGAATTTTGTCATAAATGTTGTTGCGTTGTTCCTTATTATTATTATTGTTGTTGTTGTTGTTATTGCTGTCGCTGCTGGTTTTACTGACATATTTTCGTGCAAAATTTCACGCTCATGCATATTTAAAACGTACGAAATTGACGCATTACAGTACAGCGGTGGGCTAAATACCCTATAAAGTGGGAGTAAAAAAATTAAGAAAAATTAAAATATATTAAATTATTATTTATGGAAACTTAAAATATTTTTCAAAAAATGTTTAATACTTTTTTAGTATTTTTCAAATGAATTTAAATACTTTTAAAGAGCATTTGTTATTTTTCACATAGTCGTATAAATCTTTAAATAGTATTGAATATTTAAAAAATAATTTTTGATATTTGTCAAATTATTTTAGGTATTTAAAAACTATTTTCAAAATTTGTAAAATAATTTGAGTTATTTGTTAAAACATTTTAAATATTTTGTATAATATAATATGTATAATGCATAATATAAATAGATTATATATTATATACATTGTGTTTTAAATATTCTAATATATTTTTAAAATAATTGTGAAGCTTTTAAATACTGAGCATATAATTTTAAAAATTTGTTAAATAATTTAAGTTGGTTTTTAAATAATTTTAAAAACGTTTTAAATAATTTTAAATATGTTTTAAATATTTTTGAATATGTTTTGATTAGCTCCAAAAATTTTTTTCATATAATTTTTTATTAATTTATTTTTATTTTTTATTAATTTTGACTAAAAATATATTATATTTTAAACCTTTTTCTTATATTCAACTCATGTACTTCTCCCTTTCTATTACTTAAATATAAATTCTTGAATATACACATTTTCATTATTATTATATTTTTAACATAAAGCTGCCATAAACTCTCATATATAATCTGCTTTTAGGGTATTTGCCTGCTCCACTTCATTTCTCTGTCGTATCATGCTATCAGCAAGGCTTTTCCATGAAATGCGCTTACTAAATAAGGACCCATATTAAATATTACCCTAGGATAGCGAACACGAAATGCTAAAACAGCTGATACCAATGGACTTTGTGTATATATGGGCATACGAACATACATCGTATATATATTTTGCACTTTGCAGCTGTCCAGAGTGCACATCAATCAAATGTCATGGAGCATTTAAAGCAAGCACATATTCCTAGTTTATTATGGGACTCAAATATTTTGGGGCGTGTACGACAGGACGTGTCCCTCGCGCCCCTCCTGCCCCTTTGGGCGCCCTGTCCGCTGTAAGTGCAGAGTTGCGTGCCAGACATGCAGCGCACACGCCTTGTTCTCTGCCAACGCCTCGCATCAAAAGGTGTAAAAAGGGGCGTGGCCCATGGCACGAGCCCAAACGTTGACGCCATGGGGCGTCCAGTCGGCAATTTGCTTTAAATTGTTGCCATTTGTTTCGCATGGCGCTTAGCACAAAGCCAAGTTGCATAATAATTCTCCTTTTTTACGAATCGTACAAATTATGAAAATTGCTAAGGGACAAATTGGTGGCGGAGCAAGAAAAGGGGCCAGAGGTGCGGAAATTAAGATTGTTATATTAAAATGCATTTAAATGATTGGCGTTGGGATTTCAAAAGGCAATTGGCCAAATGGAAATTGGATTGGGCAAAGGATATTGAAAAAGCTTGAATTAAAAAACTATTGAGAAGTGCTTGACTTGAATGAATACACCGAGAGCAGTCTCTGCGGTCAAGTGAAACGAATTATATCCATATGTTTCCGTTGATTAAAGCACATGTTCCATTTATGCCACGAGCACATCAACAGTTGAATGCACCCATTTATGAGAAGTTAACCTCGCCTGACCTGGGCTCAGCTTGTGACCTACTGTTCAGCTCAAATGCAATTTCCTTTCTCAATTTTTTATGTGCACTTTAAGCGCCTTTTTACATTTCAATTTCCAGTCCAGCAGCCCCACTAGTACCACTAGCACCACGTGCCACCTGCGCTGCAAGCATATAAAAATTAATATTTCACAAGTAGCCCAAAAAAATATGGGCTGAAGAATGCGACTGCAGCAGAGCCCGAGACGAGGTCGCTGGCTTTGTTATAATGCCGAGCCGGGGAGAGCTCAAGAGACGGGAAAAGTCGCACTCAGTGCAAATCCAAATGCGCGCTTAAAAATGCATGAGAACTTGGTGTGCTGGAAAGCTGTGTGAAAGTGGTTGCGGAAAGGCTTCAACGAAAAGGCAGCTTTATTTTAATTTAAGTTATTTAGTTTATAAATAATGCGAGAGCCTTTTAGCTCGACAGCGCCTGGCGCCTGGCGCCAGGCACAGGCCCAGGCCCACCCATCGAGCCTCTGGCATTTTTGCAACTGTCCCGATGGGAAACCGCAAATTGAAATAACTAAACAATATCGAAATCGTAGAAAAACAGACAAAGAGACGACATGAAAATCACATAAATTCAGCCATGGAAAGTTCTCACGCATCGCCTATATAGATTTCTAGATTTATATTCGGCATGCACCTGTGGTTAGGACCCAGGTCTGTGTCTCCGCCTTAATGCAACAATAGGAGTTGCCCCTAAAACGTGGGCCACAGCCACACAACAACAATGGCCAAGAACAGACAATCAGACGTCTCGTGGTGCAACACATCAACTGCAGACAAAGAGAAGAATAGAGAGAGAAAAAAATCAAAATAATTTCTAGTTTTCTTTTGTGAGTCTAGTTATGCTGTTGCTGCAGCAGCTTGCTTTGTGTGCGTTTGCCACTTCTGCTTAAACACGGATTTGACATTGTCTACGGCCTAAAGTGTTGGGCCACGGAACTTGCACCTCCACGCAACTATCGCACTAAACACACGTTGATCTTTTGTAAGGATCGTTGCTATAAAATTGATTACACGCACATGCCCAACACACACAATAGCTGGCACACAATGCGCTCCAGCCACACATAAAATTTATTGTATGATTTCTATGAATATCAAAGCAGTCGAAGCTACAACTCTGTTTATGTTTCAGTCGAACTGACTGTGATGAATTTTGGTCTATTTTACATATTCCAATTAATATTAATATATGAATTTACTGCACTGAAGGCGCTATATTCATGGGAATCACTGTTCACACACATATATTTAGTATATGCATTTTCGAAACTAATGTATTTAGTAAAAGCTAGAAAATCGATATTGAATTGCTTTCAGCTCGAAACTGCAAACTAAACTGCATTAATGAAGTAATATACATATATAACGAGAGTCAGACCTTGTTATCCAAACCGAGTTTGTACGCAAAATAAATATTTCCATTGACAAAAATAGCTGCTAAAATAAAATTAAAGGAATTTTAATGGGAAAGAGAAGTATATTGAAATAAATATAAGAATATTACTTAGAAAAAAAGTTTATTGATATTAAAATATAAAAAATATATCTGATATATCAAATATGTTAAAATATATATAATATGTATGTATAAAATATATAAGATATATAAGTATATATAAAATTATATAACGATATTTTTGCATTATTTTATTGGCAAATATCAAGTGCTATTCGTGTCTTAAAAGCTTATAATTCAGTATGACAAAGGTCATTCAGAAAATTAAAAATGAATTGATTTCGACAAATTTTTGTTGCGTGAAATAATTTTGAGAAAAAAACATATTTCATATATTAAATATTATACATTTATTTTTTAATATTATTTCTTAATATAAATATTATTTTTTAATATTTATATAATTTTTTAATATTAAATATTATCAATTTCTTTAATATTTGTTATATTTTTACAATATTAAATATTCAATTTTTTTTTAATATTAAATATTATATATTTTTTAATATCACACATTATAAAATTTTAAAAGTTTTAATATTTAATATATATTACATAAACATATTTTTGAAATTTTGAATATTATTTATTTTATATTAAAAATTATTATTTATTTTTTATTGTATATACATTCTTTTAAATATTTTATTTAATTTAATATTATATTAATAATATATAAAATTATTATTTATTTTTTATTCTATGTACATATTTTTAATATTATAAATAAATCAATATTTAATTTTTTTTAAAGTCATTTAATAATTATATTTATTTTTTATTTTAAAGAGAAGTCAAAACAGAATTCTTTTGGCTAAGATAAGAAGACAAAATCTATACACCAGCCTGTATACTGGATATTGAACGTGGTTATCAGTTGCTTAGTCTCTCACAAATCAAGCCAAACTTTGATAACTCATTTGCCTACGGCTTAATAAATTATTCATATATCAGCTTCAACATTTTCATTTTCAATACAAAGCACTTTAGGCAGACCCAGTTAAGCCACATAAATAATAGATAGTCTGAACCCTTGTCAAATCTAAGCAAACAAATTTTGACTAGATCTTAATATGCAGTCTGCTAAATATGAATCTAAATAGTTTCATCTTAAATTTTAAATTTAAATATATTTAGTATAGTTATGCCAATGCAAAGCCTTAGTCAAGCTCTCGTTCCATGAGCCACAAAAGCGAACTACCAATAATTGGCCTGGCCGCCCTTGCACACATAGAAGTCGAAACTATCTAAAGTAGGGCAATTGCCGCCTTAACTGACATGGCATAAGCACTGGCAATTGGCCCAGACATTAGTTAAACTGCATTTCACAACTGTTGCGAAATTGTAACGCCCACTTAACAGTCTCTCCCACATCAGCAATAATACGTCGCACAAAGTGTGCAAATTTTTGAAAATTGTTGGCAATTGTTGTCGCTTCTTCTAGTTTTCAGAGAGCAATTAATCGACAATTTTGCAACACGAAATGCTGGATGAGGGCGAGCTGTTTGTTAGTATGTGTCTATAACTCGGGCAGGTTGTTAACTCTGACAACACATTTGGACAAATCCGTTTTCGGGTCTAAGGACAACAACACGAGCAAACAACGGGTACAAGTCCCGAACGGCTCAACATGGAAAACACATGCTACGAAAAATGGAAAATCAGGTCAGATCCTACAGGACCTGGCCCTGGCCCTGGCCCAATGCAGTTGTAATCGTTAGAAAATTCGAACATATTTGACAGAGCGCAAAAGTAAACAGGATGCAGAGCGGGGGTTGATTACAACCCCCCTCCCTACCTCCCTCCCTGCCCGCTGCTCAGCTCTGCTTTATGCTCTGATGTCAGCAGGCGACGAGTGAGAAATGAGCAGAGCTGAGCAGAGCAGAGCAGATCCCAATAGCCAACACAGCCAACAGCTTGTTGAGCGATAAAGCAATTAGAAGCAAAATGGGATTTTGCATTTGAAATGCTTGCTACAATGACGCCTTGCCAGCAACAACAACAACAGCAGCAACGATGAATGTCAGAGAAATCGCAAAGAGCAGGGTGTCAGGGTGGGTGGTGTGTGTATGTTGGGTCATGTATAACTGCACAACTTTGTTTACACAAAAAGGATTTCAGCGCGCTCTTTAAGTTCCAACAATGACAGCTCGGAGCTGGAACTCCCTTAACTGACCTACTTCAGCAGCTTTGACTTTGGTGTTGTGCAGGATGCTGGATGCTGGATGCAGGCTGCAGGATGCAGGATGTAGAGTGTAGTTGGCTGCAGATTGAGGCTTCGTCAAGGAGCAGATGCATTCTCATGCATTTGGCTCAGCTTGAAGTGCTAAGCCGCATCTGAGCACTCCATGCGCTGAGAGCGAGATGAGAGATTGCCTCGCTATCAAGAAACGAAAAATTCGCTTCGTTGCGCTGAAAGTTTTCATATTTGTTCGCCTCGTCGAACTTTCAAGATTGTGCACAATGTGTCTGTGTGTGTGTGTGTGACAGCCAATTTCTGTATGGAAGAAAGTGTGATATGCCATAAAAAGAAATGAGACACTCTTGGCTAAAGGACAACAACATTCTCGCAGGAACCCATTTGCTCGATAAGGGAGCTGAAATTATGAACTTGAAATGGGAATATTCTGAGATAAGCAACCAAGAAACGTTTCTTTTCACCAGCTTAACTTGTGCTCAAATATCGTTAGTCAATAGTTATCGAACTGTTGTGACAGCTCAATGAGTAGACGGTGTGACGGAGCTGAGGGAAAATTCATTGTTTGAAGTCAGCTCCAAGCGAACAACTAACAAAAATAGTTTAGTCAAGCAGGAGTGTTAACAAAAGCAATCAATATTTATGTCTATTCAAAACTGGCAAAATAATAATTGGATTTCAGCCAGAAAACCTTTAAAGATTACCTAATGCACGAATAACGAAATTCCAATTATAAATCTTGCAGCACTCTCTACTCGAGGCTTTGTTTGCCCAGCAGACAGACAGACTGGCAGTCGGCGTCTGGTTAGGACAAGTTTAAAGTTATTTTTGGAGCAGCTTTTGCTCGTCAAAATGCAGATGGAGAGACGGGGTCAAGCCGTGGCTAATTCAGACAACCCACTTGCCAGGCTCAACTGCAGCCACTCAACAACTGTAATTTTTATTTGGCTCCCTGTAACTACTGGCAAACAAACAAGAGTCAGGCGAGCGGCTAACAAAGATCCCTAATCTCGAGTAAATCCAGCGTCCGGTTCAGAGGCTGCACAGCCAGACATTGTTGTTGGATGCTAAATTATTCGCACATATGCAAAGTTGGCAAAAAGTGTGAGGGCGACGACGAGGGCGGGGGCGAGAGCGAGTCCTGGCAAAAGACATGAACAACAACAGCAGCAGCAGTGGCAGCGGCAAATGAAAGGATAGCAAAACAGAGCGACGAGGGCAGAGTGTGGGCACGACAATGACTGTGCAAATTTGGTGCAGATAAGCAGAGTCCGAGAACTGCCAGCAGCCCAAAACTAATGCGCGCTGACATGCAAAAAAGGGTAAATGAGTGACAGGACACGGGGCACAGGACACTGAGCAGGCTCGCTGGCCCAGCCACCGTCATGCCGAAAACAAAGGGCTATCCGTGCCATGCTCCTACTCTCCCTCTCTCACTTTTTGTCTCTTTCGATCTCTCTCTCTCTCTCCCTCTCTCTCTCTCTCTCTCTCTCTCTCTGTGTTGTATCTCTTTTGCACTCAGCTCGTGTTAAATGCTTTGACAATTGCTATAATTGTCAACTGTCAAATGGCATTAACAATTTTTTGTTGTTGTATTTGCTGCTCTTTGCACTTGCCTGCGCGCTCAATTGTGTGCGTAGGTGTGGAAATTTGTAAATGGAAGCGCACAATGCAAGCGGGCCTAAAGCGAAAGCCAGACAGAAAGGGGAAAAAGTGCGTGGTAAAGGGGCTTAGGTCCAGCTGGTTAGACATTTGCTGTTTTGATTCTGTCAATGAGATTAAAGAGCAGCTCGAAATTTGGCCCAACAATGCACCTTTTGTGCAATGGACTCCTTTAACTCGAACTGTTCCAGGAGATCTAAGTGATGAACGGATATGAAAGAAAATTTAGAGGAAATACAGGAAAATGCTGTATGCTTGAAATTAAGTTTCTGGATGTCTTTGTGATGCTATATCTATCTTAAATCAACAAAAAAATGGCAAAAAAAAAATTAATAGTAAAACATAAATGAATAAATAAAAGAAAATTTAATTTATTGATAAATCAATTAATAAGTATATAAGTAAAAATAAATAAAAGTAATTAATTTTCTAATAAATAATGAAATGACGAAATATTATATTATATATAATATATATATTACATTTATATATTAAATTAATTATATAATAAATTTAAAAAAAATAATAAAATTAATATATAAAGAAATTAATAAATAATTGAATAAACCAATAAATAAACTAAAACCAAATAAATATAATAAATAAAAAAATTTTAAAAAATAAAACAAATAAAATTAAAAAAATAAATTAAATAAATAAAATAAATAAAGTAAATAAAATAAATAAAATAAATATATTAAACATACGTACATAAAGAAATTAAATTACGTATATAAATAAATAATATATAAAGAAATTAATAAATAATTGAATAATCAAATAAATCAAATAAATATAATAAATATAATAAATAAAATAAATAAAACACATAAAATAAATTAAATTAATTAAATAAATAAATAATAAATAAAATAAATAAAGTAAATAAAATAAATATAATAAACATACAAATAAGTAAATAAATAAAAAAAATTAATGAATCAATAAGTAAATAAATAAACAAAATAAATAATTAATGAAAAATTTATAACATGTTTGTATTATACAGAACATTAAAGCTTAAATATATACATATACAAAATTCTGGTATTCGCATATAGAAAACGCGCACTTCCAAAAATTATGATCAAAGTATCTCAAGACTTATCTTCATGCTAGAAACTTTTCGTAAGCTTCAATTGCAGACAATCAAATCAGTTGATATGGCTATTTAGTGTAATGGTTTCAGAGCCAGTTTTAGCCCTGAAATCAGCGCACATATTGTTGTAGTCAGCTTTTAGTTTTTTGTTGATAAACTTTTCGCAATTGCAAACCGAGCAATCATCGTCAAGTTCTCAGCGCGTGATGACAGTTTTTGCCAGCCACTAAATGTCAAACTTTGTGACATGTCTAAGGGTAAGAGAGCAACAGCAACTACGACAGCCCCAGCATAAAAACATATATATGTATATGTGTGAGTGTGTGTGAGTGTGTGTGTGTGTGTGTGTGTGTGTGTGTGTGTGTGTGTGTGTGTGTGTGTGTGTGTACAGCTCCTGACATTTTCCGACTCATATGTGACATCCAAGTGTCATCAAAAAGCGTGCGCGCTGGTTTGCATTTTTATGAGAATGACAGAGAAAAGCTCTGCAATGACTTGAGTGATTTTTTCGGGCGAAATAAAGAAAGGAACTCCGAAGGATTTTGCATAATTAAATTTTGTGGCTCTGGCAAAGTGAAAAAGAAAGAAAAATTGTTAAAGTTGTTGTTAGCACAAGTATCTAACAGATACACGACTGCACAGATACAAAAGATCTGCGGCGCCTGCGAATCAGCATAAAATAATTGAAAATGTGTGCGCTCGGTTCTATTTGAATAAACGCAATTTGAATGCAAAAGCACGAAGTGCAAACAGTTCGTGAGATGGGTAACAGGACACACAGAGCGAGCACACAGGACCCGCTGTCTGCCGCTGATGGATGGTCGGGGGCGTCTGAACGCGATTGGCAACGCGTTAATGTCAAAACTAACGAAAGGGTTGTGCCAAAGGTGTCGACTGGAACTGAAAACAGTCTTTAAGAGCTGTCTTAAATATACATAAATTGACTCGACATTCGAGTTGAAGGGGGTGCAGATAGATCAAGCTCGTCATCAATCGTCGGCTGCTCATGTGGGTCGGATATTTGTGTCACAATTACCATTCCGAGTTTTGGACATTTGAGGAACCCATTAGCTGCCCACATGTGTCGTCGGCAGGCCAATAATTGAAATGTCAAATCCGTGCTAATGACAAATGTAAAAGCACGAAAGAGCCGAAAAAACCGAAAACCCAACCGAAATTAATAAACGACACAGATTTTAGCACTTTAGCTGAGAGAAAAGAAGAAAAACAGACGCTGCGGCGGGCACTCAAGAGACAAAACTGTTATAAAAACAGAAGTGACAAGTGTGGCAGACACATGGCATGCTTGGCAGGGGGCGGGGAGAGAGTCTTGGAATGGGATTGGAATTGGGATTGGGATGCGTTATATGCATATGGTGAGAGACCCGCACAAGCCGCAGACACATACAAATCAGAGCTGTGGCAGGCAAACAGCTTCAACCGCACCCTGGAATTTTGACACATTTGACAGGCGAGAGCCGAGAGCTGAGAGGCACTTGGTAAGCAGCCATTTGATAGCCTCATTAGTGATGAGCCACTGCAGCAGCAGGAAGGCCAGTGAATAAGCAAAAGAGTAGCTGTCAAAGTGCTTAAGAGGTTGGGCTCCGGCTATGGCTGTGGCTGTGGCTGTGGCTGTGGCTCCTTCGGATCGTTGGGCAGCTTGCGTAACTGAAAACCAAAAGGATATCGACCGTAACGCATGAGAATTTGACACTTGCTCGGTCTCTGAGCGGGCGGACCTCCCGCACATGTCCGGGACACACATAAATTCCTATAAATATACCCAAAAAAGAAATGCTTTGAAGGCGTTCCCCAAACAACGAAACACGCTCCAGGGCAACGTCACAAAGGCAGGGCAGGTCCCAGAGCCAACTTGTCTCTGCCCCGAAGCATTTAGTCATATTGAAACATTAAAAAAGTCAACACCCACATGGCTAAGCTAACAAAAACTTGATAGTATGGCCATTTACCAAGCATAATAAACAAGCCAAAGCGGCAGAGGCAGCCAGAGACCGACCAAAAATTATAGACTGCCAAATTGGATGAAAAATCATAAAAGGTTTTCGACTAATTCAATTCTCGTATGCTCTGCAAAGGGTAAAGTAATTTTAGAATAAGCAATTTAAATATTTAAATAAATATAAAAATATAACAATTTAATTTTTTTATATTTTCTAAATATATATTTATATATGATGCAAAATTATAAAATTATATCTAGGCATTCGAGTGTAATAAATATTTAACATAAAACATATTTATGTATTGATAAATAAGTATAAAAATATATAAATAATTATATAATGAAATCATTTTTGACATATTCTATATGCATATAAATATATATTTATCTGTTATAATAAATAATAAAATATATCTGTGCATACTATAGACTATAGTTTAGTATTTAAATATACTATAGACTTTTATTTATATATTATTATGGCTAGAAAGAAAAAGAAGAAATTTGTTTTAAATACTTAAATAAAAATTGAAAAAAATTTTAAAAATTTATAAAAATAAAAATAAACTCGGGAATAATAAAACAATCATGAAATAAATGATAAATTTCTATAAATATATTTTTTTATATATATATTTTTTCAATTCTTTTTTCTAACCCATCAATAACAAATATGTTCAATCGACCTCAAAGATACATATTTTAAAATATCTATCACTGATCTGTATATCAGTTCGCGTCTCTATATCGTAATACGATCACTGTCATTGATACTTTACATATTTATTTCAGTCTTGTGCTTGACGAATCCTTTACAATCTCTGGCATTCCCCACAATCTCAACTGTGTAGCGCACACGCACCGAGCAGCCATAAAAATGTCCAAAAATTTCTATGTATTCATAAACACATGTGACTCGAAGACAGAAACCCCAAACACGCCAACCAGCAATGTGACCACAAAGTCAACGCAGTCCCTCCGCATTTCGGGCTGTCCGCATATATGGATAGCGGACATGGCTTATATGGGTACAGTACATAACTTAAACATCGCAAGCCCGAGTCTCGCAGTGTCCTGGCATATGTGCATTTAACATGCAAACGACAAACCAAGGAAGGACTTTAGTGCCTGTTAACGTTTAGCTGAACAGCAGGGAGGTAAGGGAGCGGGAGCAAGGCGCAGTGCGCTCAAATTTCCGGTCAAGCAGGCGAATCCTTACAAGGTTTTCATATTTTTTGGTTTCCTTTTCGCTCAACGCCCACAAAATTTCTGCTAAATTAAATTATAAATACGGCAAAAAGTCGCTGGGAACAGCGCAACACAAATAAAGTGGCCAAAGGCGGTCAGCGACCGAAAGGACGGACGGACGGACGGACACCGGACGCAGGATGGGTCGGCGGCTACGTTTGTAAGGACGATACCATTATGATTCATGACAACGTCTGGACGCGCCCTCCCGCCCAATATATATACCAATTGTTGTTGTTAGTTAAAGCTGAGCAACTCCGGTCGGCTGCTTAGTTAGGGTATCTGCTTACAGAGTGCGTGTCAAATTCAATCCCGAGTTATTCAATCCTTTTATGCAGCGTGCATAGTTTTCCGTTGTCAGTGGGCGGGCCGGGACTCTGATGTCCTTCAAGCATATTTTATTGTTTGGATTTTTTGCGGTCAGATTTGGGTTATATGTAGTGATAGGCACGTCATGTGGCAGGCAAGAGATCAGATCAGAAATGCTTGTCATTGATGAGGGTTGAGGCTTATCGAAGCAGCTCTCAAGTATTTGCTGGGAATGCGTGTAGTCATACACGCAGCTTTAATCAATTTGCAGAAAATGTCCTTACACAGAAAAAGCTTGCTATTAAAAGTGTCCTTTGCTTAATATCTTACTTCGCTTACTCAAAAAGGCTTTTAATCCATATAATGACTTCTGCTCGCCTGAGCATTTCTTGGCCGATTATCTTCAAGGTCAAAGCCAAGTGATGTCCTGACGCACGTAACTGTATCCAATGACCATCGGCAAACCAATAAAATAACAAAAACAAAATCCAAATCCCTAACTGTGGTTAACATCTACGAAATCCATTAACTAGCACACTTGAAGCGTGAAAAGGCAGCGCCGCAGTCATCAGGATGGAGCGAAGCCAAAAGCGAAATTGAAATGAAAGAAAAACAAAGCAAAAGGAGCAACCGAGCAGCAGCAGCAGAAGCAGCAGTCTAGGAGCCCATGCCCCAGCAAGAGCAAGCAGACCACATCATTTCATAACACTTCCAGTTCATATAATCTATTTAACCCAAATTTAAACGTGCCGTGCGTTTGTTCAATGTTTAATCAATTGTAAAGCAATTTTCGCAATGTTTTTTCTTTAAACGACTCAGGGACGGGCTAGAGCGTTGGCTTGGCGCATTGTTGCGACTCTCCTGTATCCTTGCTTGGTTTTCTGTGTGTTCTTTTTTGCCCTGCTGCCCATCTATCTAACGACTTCTGCACCATTTCAATGGCAACTGTTTCACAGCTGATAAAAGTTGGCAGATCCCAGCAAAAGGAAAACGGAAAATCGCTGAGAGGAGCATCAGCGTGGGTGTGTAGGTTCTGGATTTCAGCGGTGTGCCTAATCGTCTGCGTAATTGTCCTGACGCTGTGCGTACGCTCTGATCCCGCTCCCGATCCGAATGCACTCGCTAACCGCCTTTAAAGAGCATGCCAAAATGAATATTTTTGCAGCTGCAACGAGGGTTCCCCCTCAACCAACTCAAAACTACAACCGCAAAATTTTCAATTAACTTTGTTAAAGGCTAACCTTTCGGCTTGCCTCAACCCCCAATGCTCTTGTTTAATTTGATTAATTGCTGCGAAAATTGCTTTTCTCTGTGACTGTGTGTGTGTGCGTGTGTGGGTGTGAAGCTGTGACAAATGAGCTATTTCTAGTTGTCATTTGAATGCTGATTGTTGAAGGATTATAGCTTAAAGGTGGGCCTGTGATAAGCTCTGGTTGTCAACTAGTTTGATTATGAATGCCAAGCGAAGCCATTGATTGATGTTGAATAGAAAGAGACAGAGTTAAGGAATGCAGAAATATGCGGCTAGGAAGTGCTTCATGTGTATACATTATGAAAGCAATTAAAAAATATTGAAATAAAATTCTTAAATTTAAAGGTGAATAAAAATATGATTATACATATTTATATATATAAATTTAAATATATAAAATTTTTAAAAATATGTTAAATTTAGTATGATGTAAAAATTAGATTATAAATATTTATTTATTTAATTAAAGAAGTTCTTTTTGTCTTTTTAATTTATATTGTATTACAAATGTGAAACTAAAAATATTTATTTATATATTTATATTTATAAAAGACAAATATGAAATATTATATTTAAATATGACTTAAAAAAGAGTTTTTAAATATAGTATTTCATTTGTGGCTTTTATATAATATTATATATAAAACTTGTATATTCCATATTTTATATATGATTATAAATATTTATTTATATACTTATATATATAAAAGACAAAAATAAAAAATAAAATACGTATAAATATTTTATGTATATAATATTATATAATTTTTATCTTATTTTTGGCTTTCATATAATATTATATACATATATTATAAATATTAATTTATATACTTATATTTATAAAAGACAAAAACAAAATACTAAAATACATATAACTATTTATTTAAATATAGTATTTTATTTTTGTCTTTTATAAGTCCTATTACATATATATTATATATGCAATTTTCATATTTTATATATATTATATTTACAAACTCATAGTATTTATTTTTAGTATTAATTTATATATCTTTTATATATACTTACACATAAGTTAGACTCAACGACTTATTTATAACTTCCTGTTCGTGTCAATATATATCAAAAAGCAATCACTGTTTTATTCCATCTCAAAGCAGTCAACAAAACATAGCTAAATAATTTATAACCCACCAAAGTGCTTCCATGTCAGCAGGTCACTTTTAACATATTATTTTGGCTAGTTTCGAGTCGAGTCCTTTAAAAAGAGTCCCCCTCAGATGGACATTCGAAATTCTAAAAATTGGCAAGGGAAAACGTTTTCACTTTTGACTTTTCGGGTTCTCGTTAACGTACAAAGGCGAATGCCTAATTGAATTGTAGCAAAAGTGAAAATAGAAGCAAACATTGGGAGCTGGGCACTCGGAGAGCCTTTTGATGCTGAGCAAGTGGAAGGTGCAGGAGCAGTGGTCACAATGGCGTATTGTATGAGCCACAAACGGATGTTATATTCAATTTAAATGAAAAGGAAGCAATAAAAATAATTTTTTCTTCTCCATCTCCGTTACAACTGCAAGCAGACAATTTGTAGCGCTTCCGGGGCCGAAGGAAGCTGTTGCAACCAGCTAAAATAAATGCCTGTGCCGGAGACAGTTGACCATCTTCAGTTCCAGCTTCAACGCCAAGTACACCCGCAGCTATTGCGTCCTGCGTCCTGTGTCCTGTGAGGCTACATTAAAACAAACTATAAAATGCAATCGATCTAAATGGTATAAACCGGAAAAGAGGAATGTGGCATTGTATAATGGAAATGGGTTTTTCTATTTACTTCTATTTTCCCTTTGTTTGTTTTTCTCTTCCTTTTTTATTTTGCGCACTTCGTCTTCTGAATGAAAATTGCACATAAAAAAAGGAAAGCAGAGAGCAGGAAATAAAAGACGAAGCAACGACGAAGAAATGAAATGGAATGAAATGAAAAACTGTGATATTGATAAATGCGATATTAATGGCAAAACGTTGAGGGAATTTAAAAGTTTTGGCTTCGCTTTGTTGGCTTAACGCGGAAAAATGAGCTCGGTTTACATGCGACTTAAATCATCATTAGTCATACGAGCTAAGATTGGATTTGTGAGAAAAGCAAACATATTGAAGCGATTTCTACCAAATTGTTATAATGGTTTTGTGGGGAGGGTCAGAGAGATGGGCCAGAGAAATACGTTTTTAAACGATTTATAAGTTAGCGAACTGAAACTAATGGAGTGAGGTATATAGATGTCGAGAGATATTGATATATTAAGATATTCAGATGTGGAGATATTGAGACATTGAGATGTAGATACATAAATATACAGAGTTATGTAGTTAGAGAGAAGTAGATATAAAGAGGTAAAGAAATAAGGAGAAGTGAAAATATAGGGAATTATGGACATATTCATGGATTGAGAAATATAATTGAAAGGATAGAAAGGTAGATAGAACACATTTCTTTATTCAAAAAGATATATTTGTCTGCACTCGAATATCTTATGACAAACATCCATTAAAGGAAACATAAAGAAAATTAAGCAAAATTATATAAATATCTAAGCCATATCTCAAAAGGACATTTTTATTTTTCTCATACTAAAGAACTTATATATATTTTACTTAAAGATTTAATTTTATATCCCACTTCACTTTAGACTCTCCATTTCAGATGTCCTCTTGTTTTTTTTTAGTTTACTTCAACACAACTTCCCTTCTCCAAGGCATTTTCCCTTCAGAGGCGAAATATTAACTTTCTCGCTTCAACTTTGAGCTTTCTTATCGTTTGCCATTACTCAAACCATTTGCCACCCCAGATATCTTTGGCTATTTACTCATATCTGTTGACAATACGAAATAAGAAAATCTCATAGACATTGCTCGTATGTTTCGCAAACTTATTTCCCAGCTCCTGCAGCCAATTTTACTTCCAAGCTGAGAGAGAGAAAACGCCAACTAAGTAAATCTCGGCGCTTGCTAACAATAATCTGACATAATGTTTCAATTATGCGTCGTTTAGCATTATGGACGCTATATGAATGCCCTTTGCTAACCCCCAACGCCCGTTCCAGGGCAACCGCAAATTGAGGAAGGACGGCAGCCAGGTTTTGGGTAACCAGCACCCACCCAAACACCCAACCACCCACCCACCACCACCCAGTCGAAACATTAGGAGAAAACAGACGCAGCATTTGGAGAGCTAAGCAAATCTTACTAAAATAAACATTTTAGCATTAAATTTACATAAGACGCGACAATGAGGAAAGCCAGAGCCTCTGGATAAGGCTGAGCGAGGCAGAACCATCTACTTACGAGACATTTTCATAAACAGCTACAGCAACAGTCGACTTCATATATAAATATGAGTATACGAGCTCCAACTCCGACTGTGACTCTTGATGTGCTCTCGCGTTTATTTGCATAAACATTAGCAAAACAAATTTGCACATTTACCCACCCAACTCCAGCGCCAGCCTCCAATTCCGCAGTCGACATATAAAAACAAGCCGCATATAAAGACTGACCTGACTGAAGGATACCCTACAAAGGGATTGCAATGAAAGTTGTCGAGCTGAGTCAAAAGTCACATAAGAATACTAAAAATAATAATAATAATAATATAATAATATAAATATAATAATATAAATATATAAAAAATAAAAATATTAAATCATAAAATTTAAAAATATAAAAATTAAAAAATAAAAAAAATATATTATTATTAATAAGTCACAAGCAATTATGAATAAATTTTTAAAAATTAAAAAAATTGCATAAAAAATAAAATTTTAGCCCTATTCAAACTCCAGCCATCTTTTATCATATATGCAGTCTACCCTTTCCGTGACTCTTAGGATCTGGGTGTGTAACAACTGTCAAGTTCATGGAGCACAAAAAAGATGAAAATGAAGTTAGAGCACCGCTGAAAGCGGAAGTCTTTAGGCCAACGTCAAACCAAAAAGGCGGAAGCGGAAGTGCGTGCCAATCAGAGAGAAAGAGAGGGAGCTAGAGAGAGAGAGAGGGAGAGGGCATGGCAAGCAACGAAAATATGCTAAATCAGCCAAAAATGCTTATAATCATTTCAAGATGATGACGATGATGATGACTGCTATGATGATGATGATGATGATGACAATGATGCTGCTGATGGTAGATGAGAGAAATAAAAATGTTCCAACTTGTCTGCTTGCCGCCGTCTGTTTGTCTGTGTTTTCTTAGCAACTTTAGCGCCATTTTCATCGCATTTACCAGTGGCTGCCGCAACAGCAGCAACTTCAGCAAATTTTGTGGCACTTTGGCGCCCAAAACTCGGAACAAATGACAGCAAATATGCGTTTTATTGAATTTTATGTGCTCGACGCGCTACCCACAGGATGTGAATGCCTTGCCAAGCTGTGCTTAGACTTGGCCAAAGACTTCGTCTTGGCATTGGCAATAACATTTCTTTTTTCCACTTTTAACTTTTTTTTTTTTGGGTGCCTGCTGAGCCAAGTGTGCATGAAATATGCCAACATCTAGCCAAGAGCGCCTAGAACTGCAACGGGCCAGCGCAATTGCTTTGGCATTGAACTTGGCAATGGCTGGGATTAGAGTAAAAGAAACATCAGAATGGAGCTCAAAGAAACAGCTCAGCTCAGCTCAGCTCATACATGAAAATTATTCAAATTTGCATTAGGCTTGAACAAATTAAATTATTCATGCGGTAAGTCCAATTAAACATAATTAAAGTCATATTTTACGTTTCAGTTGGAGCACCGCAAATAATGCATATTTAATGATTCGAACGGTATTATTAAGTCACTCATTCGATTGCCTTAAAGCTTAAAGCAACTGCTCGGGCTATGCCCAACTGAAGTGAAACCTCAAAAACTAATTAGTAGAGACGAAATTCCCACACAGCTCAGGCATGGCATGGCATGGCATGGCATGGCGTGGCTTGGCTTGGCAATTGTTTTAGAGCCGGACGATCCTTGATAAATAAATATATATAAATTTATATAGAATACCAAAGCATATATGAAATCAATTAATCAACGCCTGCAACGGCTGTGAGCAGCCGCAGCAACCAAAGGAGCAAAATAATTTCAAATCCTTTCGAGTGGCGACCGACCGCACTGAGCAAATGCCACAGAGCCCAAAACCAACAGCACAAAAATAACAACAACAACTAGAATATAAATAATAATAATAGCAACAACAAACTATGGGAAAATGCATAAAATTTCAATTTTGTCTAGCGTAAACAAGAAAATGTTGTGCCGCCGCAGCAGCAGCAGCAGCAGGAGCAAAGCAAATCAAATCAAAGCCTCAGGCGAAATTTAATTGCGTTTAACCTTAAATCAAATTTCCAAGAGGCTGCCCAAAAAGGATGCTGGTCTTAGGATTCAATCAACGTTCAGGCTACTTGAGGCTGCAAACACCAACAACAACAACAGCAACTGAAACGGCTCATGTTTATCTTAATATAAAATTTTTTCCCACACAGACAGAGAGGAGGCAAAGGGATAATAAAATTGCTGCCAGCCAAAGGCCCAAAGGCAACAAATATAAACAACAACACGCTCGACTGGCTGCATCCTTCAGACTATAGACAGATAGTTGAGGACTTCACGCAGAAAGGCTTAGACAAGTTTTGTGTTGCAATGATTTTGATTGCGGCATTGATTTCAGCTTTTCTCCCCATCCAGTCAGTCCATCAGACTTCATCGTTTAACACAATCAGGCTCACAGGACAGCAGCCGGAGCACACACATCCGGGCCTGTACCTTTTATTATTTACTTTTATTTTGATTACATTCTGGCTTTGAGCAAAAGTTTGCTTTTTGGCCAGAAATTCACACTTCGTAGACAGCCATCGAGCCCCAGGGACAAAGGGATCCCCAAGCATATGGCGCCCTTCCGCACAGCCCTGACAAGGCTTTCGGGCCAAGCAAATCAAAGACTAATTTGCTAGAGACCAACTCAGACACACACACACACACACTCATAGATAAGTAATTTTTTTTTATGAGCACTCAAAAATTAGCCGCCTTATCAACAGGTGTGTGTGTGTGTGTGTAGCAGACCTAAACAGCTGTAAACCCCTACCTTTCCTTGTCATATTTGTGTTCCAGGTAAAAATGGAATGCATTAAGCCTAGATTCCATGTATTTCTACCCTTTACGGGGCTGATGCTTATCAGTTTGGATTCCTTTTCTCAAAACCATATAATAAAATTTTATTAATAAACGCGCGTCTGTCAAATTCTAATGGATTTTTATATTTTTGGACTGCTGCGATAACAATCTGACAACTTGTGGGTAGTTTATAGAGGGTTGTTACTGCGTCCCGTTCCATGACTCAGAGCACATGGTCCATGAGTCACAGCTCTGCAGGTGACAATCGGAGCTTCTATCGAAACTCTATTCCTTATAGTAATTCACATGCAAAATAATATTTTCGAGCTGCGAGCAAACAAATCATTCGCACACTATTTATTCCCAGAGCGTTCCACACGCCAGACAGAAGCAATTAAAATTAATTTTATTCAATCGAAACCAAATCCCAATTGGGTCTTCACTTATTCTTTTGTTGTCGTCGTTTCGCTCAAGGAGCGATTATTTAATTTCAGCTATTAATGCTGTGACTCCCCAGTTGCCAGTCAGCGGAGCAGTTGCTACCAGGTTCCTTGCTCGCAGCATCCCAGTTAGTCAATGCTTATTGATGTTTAGTTGCTGATGTCCTTGTTCTTGTTCTTGTTGTTCTTGTTGTTGTTGTCGTTCAGCTCCGTGCAGCTCTGTGGCATTATTTCACTTGCGTTTCCGCTTTTAGCTTTGTTTACTTTTACGCTTGCCACACAAAAGCCCCAAAGTCCCCAGCACCATGAGCAAACCCCAGCCAGACCAGACCAGACATCCCTGCCACGCAACCCACATACCATTGAACAAGCCGCACTATGTTTTGGTATTTGGTGTTTATACCCTGTACGATATGGTTGAGGGATTGAGAGGAGGACTTCCAGAGCTTCTGAGCGTGTTAAATATACTATAGACAGAAATATAGAAAATATACAGATATGTAGAATATTTACAGAAATATAGAAAATGTGTATACACTGCGCGTCATCAGGATAGCGCACCCTTCATATTCACCGTAGATGTTGAACATCTTTGAGATAGAGTCTCAAAAGTTGTTTTACATGAAGCTCTGTTATATTCTCCTTAAAATAATGTCATAATCTTTTATTTAGCTGGGCAGATAGATTATTTATTATTTATTACTATTTTAGATATATACGGTTTATTGTTCAGGACGGTTAATTGTTTGAGCGTTTCTACATAAATAAATAAAATAAAAATAATATATTATATAGGCATCTGGTATACTATAAGATACTCAATATCGAGGTGAATAAATTAAAAAACATTTTGAAATATTAAAAAATAAAACCTTTCTTTTAAATAGAGTATAAATTGGGAAGTATTGCTGATTTAAAGCCTTTTTAATTTCTAACAGTTGAACTATTTGATTCTTATAGCTATAAGAACTAAATATAAAATTTAGCGCTCAACTTATATATGAAAATATTTACGATTTGCCATATTTTCAGTAAAATGCAAGCGCATATATAATAATAATGAATAATAATAATAAATAATAATAAAAAAATAATAAATACAAATATTAATAACAAAAATAATAGTAATAAATAATATGATAAGAAATAAAATTAATAAGAATTAATAATAAGAAATAACAATAAATAATATTAAATATAAAAAAAAAACAATTTAATTATATAAATGAGAAGCTAAAGTTGTAATCAAATAGAGATCTTTGTCATTTCTGCAAAGCTAAACTCTCGAGCATATGTTCCAGGCAAGATGAAAGCTATATATAAATTAGTAAATTCCCTTACACTTCCCTTTCTCATTGATATATTTTCAAAAATTTAGTGAGCATAAAAATATAATTTCCAGAGTATCTCCAATTCACTTCCTTTTCCAATCGAATCTCGAGCTTGTTTGGTATTTGTATTTGGTGTTTTTCTTATGGCTTTGCGTTTCTTTTCATTTTGTTTTCTTGTTTTCGTTTTTTTTTCTTTTTCTTTTTCTGCTTCATCTGCTGCTGCTGCTCTGCTGCGAATCCCTTGACAATGCAATAAATTGCGCAAAAATTGGAAAAATAGAATTTTAGCCGCACCAACGCAGCGCCAGTAACGCGACAATAACAACAACAAAAACAGCAGCTGAAGTGTGTCCTCTTTTCGGGTGGCTCACGCAATTCAGGCAAACCACGCAATCTCCCTACGCTCCACCCACAACAGCCTTGCCCCTTCGGCGGTGTCCCAAACACAACAACACAACGGAAATCAAGTGCTAAGCTTCCCACAACGCAATCAATTGATTTCTATTGTTTTGTTAAAATGTCGTGCCGGGTCCCCAGCCCAGACCAGCCCACTCCAGCCCCGCCCATCTTCCAATTTTCCGCCCAACCCCCCTTTGGCCAACTAATATTTTGCTCTATTTGCCGTCTGTTGTTATTGTTGTGTTGCCTTTGCCATTGCCTTTGCCTTTGCCTCTCCCTCCAATCAAGCCCCCCAATCCCGCTCTCTGTGGCATTTTTATATAAATTGCTTTGTTGTGGTCTTTATTGAAATTTTTGAGGTTACTTTTGTGATTGTTGCTTTTGGCCAGCTTCCAGTTCTCATCTACGATGCCAAAAAAAAGCAGAGAAACCTGCTCCTAAATAAAACTGTGCATTATTTTTGTTTATTTGTTTTTTTTTTTTTTGTATTTTTTTTTTTACTTTTTTTCTACTCGTCGTTTGCCGCACATTTTGTATTTTATTTCTATGGCCTTTAGTTGTTATTTTTCTTTTTTTTTTGCTGAAATATTCATGAGTTACGTTTTCAGTAAATGAAAAACATTTATTGGGGATTTATTGTACAGCCTCTCGCCGGACCCATGAATACCTAATAATTTATAGTTTTGGCCTTTCCGCTATATCCACATGCACAACATTCATTGGATATGGGCGCACGGCAATGTTTACGGGCGATAAATGAATAGAAAAATTGATATTTACAAAAGACATTCAAAGAGTTGAAAATCATTTGGGGAATGAATGAAGAGGATGACGATATTGATCTATGGTAATAAATATCATAGGAGCTGGCATTCAGAAATAATACAGATAAATAGATGTTTTTAAAGATGCTGAAGGTAAAGGTAAGGAAAGTGAAGCTGAGAGGAAAGAAAAATAAGAAGACAAATTTTATAATGGTAAATTAAAGACATAAAATAGTTTGTCATAATTTATAGTTGTAAATTCAAGAGTCAAAAATTACCTTTAAGTAATTTTTAGAAATTATATAAACAGTTTTAAAATATTTTAAATTGTATATTGTCATATTTAATATTTTTAAATAGTTTGGCATAATTTATAAAATATTTTTTATAGCCAAAAATCATTTAAAACTGAGAAAGAATTTATATTTAAAAAATATATATATAAATAAATATTATAAAATAAAATAACAAAACATAAAAATATAAAAAGCTAAAAAAAAAAATTCGTAAAACAAAAATAAATTTTTAAAAAAATCTTTTAAAAATATTAAGAAAATAAAAAAAATATTTAAAAATATTACAAAATATGAAATAAAAATAAAATAATATAATGATATATCAAAATTTTAAATAAAAATAAAATAAATTATAAAACTAAAAGTTTTCAAATATTTTAGTATAATTTATAAATAATTTTATTAAGTATTTAGTAGTAGTAAAGAAAAAACAAAATATAACAAACATGTATTGTAATAAATTCAAAAATGAGAACAATGAAACAAAGTCTAAGCAGATAAAGACAGCAATCCATAATAATAAAGATACCAAATTGTACTCTGTACATAAAAGATCAATGTACTCGAACTTCTCCATAATCACGATCAACAAAGAGATAAAAAGGAAAAGTATTCTCATCCATTTACACTCCTACTTCCCACATACAATTTGGCTGCTCAGGTCTACTGTTTAGGCAAAGTCGCAGCATAAGAACGATTACGTTTATGTTTGAGGAAGATGTATCCAACGATTCGGGCGAAAGGAGCGAGACAAAGGGCAACTACAAAACGTCATGATTATGGCAAATTTTCGGTGCTCTTTGTGGACAGTTAGCATTGCGCTTTTCACGACCTATCTGGGCCGGCATGAAAGGAAAAACGTCTCTATTCAATTGAATCACATTGTCCGGCATTTTCGAAATCATCGACTGCAAAATCTCGAATGTCATGGCAAAGAGGAGACTGCTCTTTTGTCAGAGGACTGGCCGGCGACTGCCCGTCGCTTTCTAAACTGTAGGCAAGTTTCACAAATTAGAGGCTGCCTGGCGTGCACCAAAAACTCGTAGCGTTCGCCAGGGGCGGTCCTGCTGACGAGATCTGTGAGCAGTCGGGTCCGGCGTGCGTTTTATCTGCCTCGCTGGCTGGCTGGCTGGCTGGCTTGCTGGCTAGTTTTATGGTTGACGCGAGCATCTTGCGATTTGACTTATCCGCCTTTGTCCTGCCGGCAGCTGCGTTTGATATTTGTCCTGCGACTTTGTCTCCTGATGTCTTACTCACAGCCAGGCGGCTGACAGCTTCCCTGGTAGCATTTCAGTTGAAATAAAAATAAAAAGAGACGAGAATAAGGACGAGGATGAAACCTTTTGCGCAATGTTTGTTTGTCTTTGCCAACGTTATTTTTTGTTCTTTGCTGTAGGTGGTTACTAATTGGGTTATTGTCAATATTTGATAAGATTAGTTTGTCCCAATTTGCAGCTGCCACTGCCGCTGCTGCTGCCACTGCTACCGTCCGCCATTCAGCTCATACTTAGTAGCAGTGCCCCTGCCACCTGCCCATTAATATGCTCTGGCTGCAACTCGAATTGAAAATTTATAGTTCCATAGAAGCGCCACAGCGCTTGTTATCCTTCCTGTGCCCAGACATTATTTAAATCGTTAAGCAGGCAAACAAAGTCCCAAGCCCAATCACAATGCATGGCGGCCGCCTAGAGCGGAGGGGCGCCAGGAAGCCAGGCACCCAGTCGACCCGGCTCCTGTCATAATTTAAATCGCGGCCACGCGTAAGCCCAGGCACAAAATATGGTAAACTATTGCCGAGCACTTTGTGGCCATAATTTTCCGGGAAAAACGCATGAAAATGAGCATTAGACAAAAGCAACAAAAAGAAAGAAGGGGTTTCATCCATTTTAACGATTATGCAATACGCTAAGCCCCTCTCTCTCTCTCTCTCTCTCTCTCTCTATCTCTCTCTGTCTCGCTGGTGTCTCCTGCGCATACGAAATCAGCCTGTTTACCTGTTGATGATGTTATGGCACACGGGGCCTTGGGGCCCGCCGGAAGGTTGTGACAATGTTATACGCTAATTGAGCACAAAAACATTTTTGCCCTCAACGCGTTCAATGGTTTTATGGAAATATTATTACACTGTGCAACAAACTTGCGCTCTCGATATGAATGCGAATTGCTGCTAATGCAGAGCTTGGATTATGCGGGCGAAAGGCGTTAATTTGCATGAAGTGGCTGAGGCCAGATTGAGGTAAATCTTTAATGTAAAGGGAACTTATATGAAAATAGAGAGATAAGAGAGAAAAACAAGAGCTTGAGTTTTAATATATTCTACCATAAATATTTTAAGAAAATTATATTTCAGTTGGTATAATTAATTAAAAGTATATATTTATTATTTATTTTTAATATTTTAAGTACATTTTATTTGGTTCAGCTGAATTAATATATTTATATATTATTTATTTTTAATATTTTTAGTTAATTATATTTAAGCCAGTTTAATTAATACAATTTTATATTATATTTTATATTGATTTTTTAAGAAAATTATATTTAAGTCAGGTTTTTTAAGTATTATTAGTAAATTATGTTTAAATCAGCTGAACTAAAACATTTAAATACTATTTATATTAAATATTTTAAGAAAATTATATTCAAGTCAGTTTGTTATATATTTTAAATAAATTATATACTTAATCATTAAAATATTTATATACTATTTATATTTAATATTTTAGGAATATTATATTTAAGTTAGCAGATTTAATATAGTATTTATATTTTATGTGTAATATTTATTTATTTTCAATATTCTGAGTAATTAATATTTAAGTCAATATGAATCTTTATTATTTATTTTAAATATTTTAAGTAAATTATATGTGTGTTTAATATTTTTTTAAAATTATATATCATTCAGTTGAATTAATAAATTTATTTTTTATTTGTAAATAATTTCTTTTTATTTTGAGTAATTAATAATATTAATAATATTAAAGTTAATATATATTTTTATTATTAATTTTAAATATTTTACATTATATTTATTATTAAGATCTTAATAAGTTATTCTTTGTTCTTCTGCTTGCCTCACAGTTCCCTCAACCTTGTAGCACAGTGCATTCCTCTGCTCCTCGGCACACGTGTCGCCACAACAACAACAAAAAGAAAAAGAAAATGAAAAACATATTAAGCATTCCCTATATCTATGTAGTTGGCTCCTAACATTTTCACCGGCTTATGACAGTTTTATGAGTCTGCCCCCGACGCCTGTTGCGCCACGCTAGTTTGGTTTAAATGCCAGCAACAAAAAATATTATAATTATGCATAATTTGGTTTTATTCTATTATGCATTTTCCAAATGGCATTTTCCAGTTTCAGAATTCTTCGAAAGGTGATCCACGAGCGAAGCGGAAGCCGCTGGCGACAGCCAGCCCCAGCTCCAATCTCTGCAGACTGCAGTGGAGAGTGTGCGTGTGGCTGTGTGTGTGGTTGTCATTTTACAAAAATTTATGCATTTTTCTTCTTCTTTTTTTTTAGTGGTAATTTGATTTTGATTTGGGAATTTTAATTAATAATCATGTTTGGGGCGCCTTGGCGCATTGCATTTTTGATGAAATATTATTCGAGAGCGCCGGGGGCAGAGCGGGAGCGGAGATGGGCATAGCAGCACGACACGAATACACAAAAATCCCAATCGAACCACAAACATATTCAACATAATAATTTTATGGTATTTAAAACAACTAATTGGCCAGAAAGAACAACAATTGAATGTTGTTTGAAAAGCTTTTGATTTCGCCCCTCAGGTGTGGCCCGCTTATGAGATTTGGGCATTGTTAATGGAGTTTTGATTTGGTTTTCGATGCGGGTTTTATGGAGCTTATAATTGTGAGCTTTATTATTGATAAGTGGGTGAACGCAATGCAATAAAAGTGAAGCTGTAAAACCAAAAGGGCTATAATTATGAATTTTTAATGCAACAAAATTCTAACAACGAAATTCCATTTAACTAAAAATAAAAAAAACAAGTAAGAAAACTCTAGTCGAGACCGCTCGACTAGGGTATACCCTGAACCCTGCGAAGAACCGCTATTCCAAGCATTCTTAATTTCTTTTATATACACATGCATATGTACGTTCATTACAAGCAAAACATACACACACACACATACACAGGCGCAAGCACACACCAGCGCAAGTCGGAGCGTCAGCTGTTCTTTGCCTGCTGTTTGCATGGCAATGCTATGGGAAATTAAATGTTTAATAACTTTTTTTCTAGACGAACGATTTTGATCAAACTTGTTGGGCGTGATCGTGTCATCCATATGTATGTGTGTGCCAAAGCACAAGTCTCTAGTATTTGATATACGGGAGTTACAAATTTGAGGCGAAGGGGGCGTGGCACCCAAAATTTAACAAAAACCGAAATTGCGTAAGGCTTACATAACACTAAATGCAAAATTTGAAGGCTCTAGCTAGAAAGATGATTTAGATAGAATTTTATAGCTTAATTTAGATTTTCGTTTTTAATCGATAACAATAAAACGATAACAGTTATCGAATTTCTGAAACAAACTCGATCTTTTCGTGCTATACAGGAACCTACATAAAAAATTTCAAGTCTCTAGCTCTTGTAGGTTCTGAGAACGACGCGTTCATACATACGGACAGACGGACAGACGGACGGACAGACGGACAGACGGACATGGCTATATCAACTCGGCTTGTCATCCTGATCAAGAATATATATACTTTATGGGGTCTGCCACGCCTCCTTCTGCCTGTTACATACATTTCAACAAAAACATTATACCCTGATTTCCCATTTTCAATGGGTTCAGGGTATAAAAAGAGAGAGAGGCGAGAGAGAAAGGAAATTGTGTCTTGCATTACAGTAACATTATCTTCTATAATTAAGAGGCAGCAGACAGAAGGCGAGCTAAGCTCAGGCAGGAAATTTGCGAGAGAGAAAAAAGGAGATCAATTTTCTGCGAACAGAAGGAGCACACTTTAACAGGATAAGATGCATTTAAGCAAATGAACTCACAAAGGACACACAAAGTAGCCAAAGGAGAAAGAAAGAAGCCAGCGAGACGCGTCGCGTCGGCAGCGCATTGAAGTAGGCCAAACAAAAGGCAAGCGCAGCACTTGGCCAGCGGCAAACGGTCAACTGGGCAAAAGAACCACAAAAGGCAAGCGGCCAAACGGCCAAAGGGCCAGCGGCAGCAGCTGGCCAAGATTAATAAAGACGAGGGGCACAAAGCAGGCCAACAAAAGGAGGCTGCGATTGATGAAATGCGGAAGTCTTAAGCTGAAAGCCAGGAAACAGCCGCTCCATCCATCCAGCCATCGATGATGTGAAATTCTAAAACCATTTAGCAAATAATTTCAGCTATTTTTGTTCGTCAAACCTTTAAAAGCATTGCGAATGCAATAAATGTGCGGCCCAGCGGCGCGTCCTTAGTAGTTGCATCCTGCAGTGTCCTGGCATCCTGCTGCTAGTGTCAACTTTTTGTTTTTGGCACAGCTCACTTTCGGACTGTTGACACTTTCAGCTGTCCACCGCCCGTTGGCCTCGCATCTCCTGGTGCTAATATGTTAAACAGCAGGTTGCCTTTAAAGTCGCGCTGCGCACTGGGCTATCGTCGGAGCGCTTTAGCCAGAAAAAATCGGCATTCGGTTGCTTCAAACACAACTGTGGGAAAGCCGATCTCTGAAGTCTCTCTATTCAAAGACGATCTCTGTAGTCTACTCTATTCAAACTCAAACACTTGACCCACATGCAGCGATAACAACAACGATCTGACAGAGATATGTCCTTCAGCCGAATTACGCAGCCTGTAATCGATATACTGATGCGATGATGAGTGGAGGATCATTTACAAACGATTTTATGCTACATTGAGTTATAAGACACAAACAATAGCATTAGATAAGAGCCAGCTGGCAGTAGGCTCAATAGATGTGGGCACAATTCAGTTTTCTTGTGGTTTCAATATCAAACCAATTTGTAATAGAGGTAAACAAATGGGTATCTCCTAAGGTAAGGCAGGAGATGTACGAATTGAGTAGAAGTGAAGAATTGAAACTAAACAAAATACATTTTCTATGGGTGCTTTGTATTAAACTTCAAAAGTAAATTTTTAAAAATATTTTATACAAATTTATAAAATTTTTGTAAACTCATCAAGTACTCCTTGATTTTGCTGTCACTAAGAAATTCAGCCAGTTCCTTTGCAGCATGTTGGACCCTACCAAAATAGTCAGTCTAGAGCTGAACGCTGAGCTTTGCACATCGACTGCGCTTGAGAGCATTGTAAGTTTTTTCCACAAATTTAGTTTGTTTATTTTCCACGTAAAATGAATTTTTCTCAGTTCTATAAAATCTGTTTAATAATGGGACGTCGCAAGTCGAAGCGCAAGCCGCCGGCCAAGCGTAAGAATATCCAAAGCATGGAAAAGCAATTCAATTGTCCCTTTTGTAATCACGAGCGCTCCTGTGATGTGATTATGTAAGTCTGTAAGAGAGTACAAATATATAATTATAATTTTCTATATATCAAATTGAAACAGGGATAAGTTGCGCAAACTCGGTCGCATTATATGTCGCGTCTGCCAGGAATCCTATCAGACCGAAATCATGGCGCTGTCGGAGCCGGTTGACGTCTACAACGATTGGATCGACGCCTGCGAGGCGAATAATTAAGGAAGAAACTAAGAAAAGGAGAAACTAAATATGAGATAATACTAAACACTTCCATGTACATACATACAATACACACTGTTCTTTGCTATCTTTTAAATTTGTTTTACTTTCATTACTGTTCCACTCGAAAGTATGCACTATTTTTGTTTTCGTTGCTGAATTACTATGCTAAGCCTGAAACTATGCTTTAAAAATTGGTTTCTTAAAACTAATCTTGTACGATAAGCTGAAAATAATAAATGTAAACATTTTTATCATATGCTTATCACATAACCAAATAAAATATAAAATAAGATTAGCAAATTTATTGTATTTATTTAATGGAAGATCAAATGAGATAAGGAAACACTTGAAAAAATAAAATTATATATATATGTATTGATATAGATATCGGACTATATACTTTATAATATATAAATTTCAAGATGTATACATTTTTATATATTCATAAATTCATATATATGTATACATAAATTTAACTGTAATAAATATTTTTTTTAATTATCAAGAGAATTTTAAGACATTTTTATAACAATTCAAATTTATGTTTTTATAAATATATATATATTTTTTTAAATTTATTTCAAAATAAAATATATTCCAAAAAGTTTTAATTTTTCAATGTATAAAAGTATATAATATACTTTACTATTTTAATAAATTTAAAAAATAATTTATTATAATTTTAAACAATTTTTAAACTCATATTTTTAAATCCATTTTGATTTTCAAATTTAATTTACATTTTAAAATAAATTTTCAAACATTTTTCCCTTAATAAATTCTAATTTCTTTTAAATTTCCATTTCCCTCAAAAATTTCCTAAGATAATTCTTTAGTCTTAGCATTGATGTCAATCACTTGATACTAAAGTAGTCCGTGAAATATTTAACCTAATAAGTGTGACATAAATTTAGATAAAGAAATATTTGAACAGTTGTTGGGCAATACGAAATTCGTGATAAAAAGCATTTGCCAAAAGTTGAGTATAAAAGGGGCACGCGACGCCTCAGTTAGCAGAGAAACTCACTAACTAATTAACCCAATCAACATGATTTCCAACAAATTCCTGATCATGAGCATTGGTAAGTATATCATAGTGCCCGACAATGAAGGCAATCATGATTAACTTATCTACTTTCCTTACAGCTCTATTCGCTTTGGTCCTGGTTGCCTCTGCCGAGGATAGTGGAGAGAAGATCGCTGATCGTCGCTTCCGCTGGGTTGGCTCCAACGAGCAGGAGGAGGAGCAGGAGGCAGATGAGGATGATAATAATGAGGAAGAAGATAATAACGAGGAGGAAGACGAGGCTAAAGAGGAACAAGAGCCAGAGGCAGACGCAGAAGAAGCCGACAAAGATGGAGACGAAGAGTCAGCGGAAGAGGAAGCCGACAGCGAAAACTCAGAGAATGATGCTTAAATCAAAATACATCAAGCAATATTAATTAATTTTCCATGAACTGTTATAGCTATTTAAATATTGTTTAACTTAACCGCAAAATTGCATATTTTTTATATATATATAAACCACAATTAAATATAAAGCAAATCACGAAAACAAAAACCGCATTTGTATAATTAATTTTATTTAACATAATTTAAAGTATGCATAATTCAATTTTAAATATGGTTTACAAACATTTAATTATTTATATTTGTATTTATCTGTATTATGCATTTAAATATATAATATTTATATTTAAACTATGACTAAACATAAATTTCATACAATTATGTCATCGCTCAATAATTTAATTGAAATATGGTAAAACACAATATTTTACCTTTTCTACATTTTAAATAAGTGATTTTTGTTTTAAAACCAAAATTGGAATTGGAATGATACACAAGGCAACAAATTGAAATGTGAAACAGAATTGAACAAAATAAGATATATGTATACATTATATAGTTTTTATCAATTAATAGACGGTTTATTTAAAGAGGTTCCTTGAGGTTTCCATTATCCTGCTGATATTCATATAAACATTCTATTCAGCGCAATACCAATAGAGATCCTTATGATTGGCTCCGGTTTGGAAATGAATCGCCAACAATTAATTGCACAAGTTAATTAGATTATATGCTGCCTATTTAATTAAACTCTTCATTGATGTTGTTGTAGTTTGCCTTAATGCGTTGCGTTGCGTTTTGAGTCTTGTTTTCTCACCGCACACCCCAGCCACAATCCAACTGCTCCGCCTGCCGACGACGTCATCACACATTGCTGTCCGTGCCCACGGCACCAGTGAAGGAGAAGGGCTGCGCATTATTCACAATGCCCGCCCGATCGCTGGTCGTGGACGCCGCATTGCCGCCATACGATGTCTGTCCTGCCGCGGCGCGCATATCGGCAGCGGAGGCTCTGCATTGGGTGAGGAAAGCAAAAGATTAGACTTGAATTCACATGCAAAGAAAATGTTATAGTATATATAGCTAGCTAAAACTTAAGGCAAATAATACTGGAAAGAAAAGTATGTTAAGTTAATAGAAAGCTAAGGGGAATGTGTTTCGAATGTGGGACTCGTGCTTTGTCTAGGCTAAACAACTAAATTATATTGGTTAAGGTAAAGAATCGACTAGAAAACACTCAATATTTCTTACTCAATCTGTTATGCACCCACTCCTCTACTAATCACGCATTACTCAAGCATACTTAAACATTTAGTCATAAGTTTAGGGAAAAGTAAAAATATTTATATGAAATATAAAAGTATTTTTATAAATATTACTTAATATGAAGAAAACTAAATCAAATCTGTAAAAGTAAAGAGAAGATAAGCAGAGAAATAAATGAAATAAAGGATTTTCATACTATCTCTCGGGCTAGTCTTCACAAATTTAAATACATATATCAAATTCGACTTAAAATTAAATTTTTGTGAGCAAATAGTTTAGTGCATAACAAATTTGGTAAAGATTGAGTTTACAAGAGAAGATTTAAAGCAGAGGTACAATAAAAACACAGACTTTGATGGAATTGGGATATAAAAGCTATTAAACAAAAACCAAATACATAGAAGAAAATGATGAATAATTGCATAAAAATCAAAAACAGTATTTTACAGAAATGCTTTCAGCAAATCAATATATGTTATCTCTATATTATTTATAAATATAGAAAAGTCTGTCAATAACAGAGCAATATAAATACATCATTATATTATTTATAAATATAGAAAAGTCCATGCAAACTGCTAAGCAAATTAATAGGAGAAGAACAAACTAACAAAAAAGTCGCTTAGGGATATGGAAAATGATAAACGAAATTTGTTATGTTAAGATTCTATAGATATATATATATACATTCTAATTGAAGGCGACATAGGGCAATTAGTTCGATTCGACTACGGAAAGTATAATTGGACTAGTAATTCGTGCTAAGTATAAATGGACTTGAGCGTACTTCTTGCTGTTGTTGTTGAAGTTTATGTAGTTCATTTGCTGCAGGCTGCAGGCTGCAGGTTGCAATTGGCATTATTAACTGGGGACTGTGTTCTGTGGCAGTTTGGCATGTACAATTCATTAGCATAATATTTTGATAATATTTATTTCAGTTAACCCGATAACATAATATTTTACTTGAATGTTCTTTAGTGTTGCGTTCGTTAGGCATATGTAATTAATTAACTAATTTCAACTATATATTTTTTTTATGTATATTAAGCTAGGACGTTGTTCAGGCTGCTTTCGAGAAATTGAGTTTTGTAACAAGTAACCAGAGAGTATGCATTTATATAGAGAAAGCCACATTGGATGCCAATATGGATCGATTAGGATGCTTATTCTGTTTTCATTTTTGTTCAATTTTTGCGAGTATTATTATGCTTATAAATGAATGCATAAGATTAAATTAACAATTAATAAAGAGAGCTTAGCTTACAGCAATAAATATATAAATTAATTACAAATTCATTTATGATAATTTTGTTCAACAAATCATATGAACGTTAATTGAATATAAAATAAATCTAATTGAATAAGGAATGCAATTCTGAGCAAACAAAAGGCTTTAGCCATAGTATAAGGTTTAAATTTCACAATAACCTTTACAAAATAATTACTAAGTTGATATTCTTGATTTATGCATATTTCTCACTTTAAATTACAATTGCTAATGCAAAGAAACAATTCTGGTATTTCAAAAATTAAAAAGATCTTTGTTTATCTCAATTAATATTTTAACATTTACATTTGTTTTACATGTTTGCATGCTCAAGCAACGCATATCAAATGAATGATCTCTGAGTTGAATTATTGCTCTACGATTCTTGACATTATTTTTTGCATGTTGCAGGTAATTTGTTCTATAGCCGTGTGGAAGCTGTTTAGCGTGTCTCTTGTTATCAATATGAGTTTTCATTAAAAATAAATTGTACATGTTAGTGTATAATATATCTTTTATATATTTGCATATTTAACTGTATTTATTTATTTTTCAAAAACGCCACAGGACATTTCAAACTGGAGAAATGCAACTACATGCACAGGACGAACAATGACCAAGAAAATAGAGAAAATGCATTTGCGCAACATTTTATCAACATTTCATATTTTGTTTTCTTTAGTTTTCATTTTTAGTAACAACAATTACGAAAAGTTTCTTTCATTTTCAATTGGTGGGGTGTTTTTGTAATTCTGTATTCCGTATTCAATCGTGTGAGACTACAATATGATCTCTGCGCGGCACTATGCTGTTATCATTATTTATATATATACATATATCCATATGTATATATATATAAATACTTTTAATTGGAACGAACACTAAAAACTATGCGTCGTAAAATATTTGTTACTTATTATTTCATTATGATATTTCCTTGTCTAACTGTGTGATGTGTATTGGGCGTGTGTATGTTGTGTGTTTGTAATTGGTTTGTTTATGCTTCAACGTTCATTTTCATTTGGCAGTTTATGCATTTGGTTGGCGCATTTATGTTGGACGCCAAACATCGGGATCTTCCATGAGTGTGATATGCTGATCGCCGCCCATTTGCATTTGGCCGCCCGCCTGGCTGCCGGACATTTGTGTGGGCGATGTGGCCGCAGCGGCCATGTCCTCGCGCGAAGCTCTTTTGTTATTTTTGTTATTTTCATTATTTGTATTAGATAACACAGATGTTGTTTATTTTGTAAGTTAGATAACATTAGTTGTAAACGTAAGCGTAATCACAGCGCAAGCAGTTCAAGGAATAGAGAGAACATTATTTGGATTAGCATTTGTGCCTTCTTCGTATTAGTTCTCTGCTCCATATCACACTAACAGCTAACTAGCCAACTAACTGGATGTATGGACCGCATACCGGGCCCATGACTTCCAAGCAATACTCACTTCTTGCCTAACGCCATCATGCCGTACACAGCGCCGGTGGCAAAGATCAGACCGCTGCCAAAGAGACTCGCCAGTCCGAAGCACATGAAAATTGGCGGCACCGCCATGCTGCAGGAATAAGCATAGAAATATTAAATAACATTTGCAATCAATTGATATATGGCATTTGCTACTCACGCGCAGTATAGGCCCGCCCGAAAGAACATGGGCTTGGCATCGACCATTTTCGATACATCATTGACCTTCTCGATGCAGACAAAGCAGAACGGCGCTTCCAACGCCATTACCACAAAGCCTGCTATCATTTGTATAATGCCCGCGACGAGGCACGAAACGCTCAGTCCAATGATTGACAGAACGTTCCACAGCCCAAAGAGTATGGCAACTGCAATAAAAGAGACGAAGAATGAAGGATACAGAATTTAATATAATATATATAGATAGAGAAAGATAAAAAACAAAAGATATGCAATTTTGCAAGGTTGTTGCAAACTTTTATCTACATATATACTATAAATAAATGTCAGCTTAACATAATGTTAACATGAATGATAATTATTATACAGCTGGCGTAACGATTAAGGCATTATTTGATATATCAATGTATATGTGAGCTATATATGCAATAGCTTTTCACGTTATATGCGATATACTGTAAAAGTGGTGTCTGCCTAACATTGTGTTAACATGCATGTTATATATTATACTTTAACGGCAACTGGAGTATAGATTAAGGGTTTATATAAAGTAATACTATATATGTGTGAGCGCTGGAGCACATATGCAATCATATTTTGCCATATCTATGCCTTGCTGTTGCATGTTAATTATCTGCTAGTTAGTTGTTAACATGCATGTTATCTACTTAAATGGCATGCATGCCACGTTTCCTGCCAGATAGTTTATCATAAGCTCTTCGCTAGCAGAGTCATTTAATAGATAGCTTAAATAAGGGCGTTTCGACAGACAAATTAAATAAACGTAGACATTGAAACGGCATTATCTGGCTCATGCTGTTATTTAAAAAAGCGGATCTGTCCAAAAACAAAATTCAACAACGCCTCCAACATTTGGCCTCATTATCTACTACGCGCTGAGGTTTTTGCTGAAAATAATATAAAATATATATGTATATATTATAACAATTCCAGTGTAATCTAATCAACAGCGCTGACTCATACAGTTGCTAAACTTTTATTTCAATAAATTTTCTACAAAAAAGAGGAAAATTCAACAGCTCAGAGAGCGTGACAAACAAAACAGGCGAGAACACTTGTTCAAATTGGAGCATTTGTTGGCTCAGCTCAGCATCTGCTAAGTGAATAGAGAATAAACAAACGTCTGTCCATTGTCTGACTATATAGAATAGTTGAATTCATGTTCTAGGCTGCTTAACTAAGGTGTAACTAAATTTATATCTATATCCAAGTATGTATCCATACCACATACTACATTTTCATACTTTATCAACTGTTTACCGAGCAACAACAAAAATAATCTTGGACGATAACAGTTTGGGGCCTAGGTAAACAAATATCTGAATGTGTTAATTGAGCAAAGTTTTCATAGCTAGATTGAAGAGTATTCTTAAGTTTACTAGCCGAGGCAAGCTGAAACTGAATCAGTTTCTTCTTTTTGTAAGCTAATCTGAATTTTGAGGTTGCTGCGGTTGTTGTTGCTCGCTCTCGAAACTCCTCCAAGTACTTCGAGACGCTGTGCGCTGTGAAGCGGCATTTAATTATAGTTTTATAAGTATTAATTCTAAGCACAGTTATAAACCGGTTGTAAGAAGCCAAATGAGTGCGTTTTTAAGTCGGCGACAAACTTAAATTTTAAATAAATTTTTTTTAAATTATATATACATATATAAAAGCAATCAGTTTTCATTCACTTTTTGGCTCAGATAAACTTAAATTTTAAATCAATTTATTTTTTATATATATTTTTTAGTAAACAATTTTCATTCATTTTTTAGATTCCCTTTTCTGTTTATTCTTTTTATTAATTTACTATTGATTGTTTATGTGGATTCGCTGATTACGAAACATTTGGCACATGATTCAGCAGGCAGCTGACGCTGAAATAGTAATAAATGGGAAATAACTGGCGCTAGTTGTAACTAATAATAGTTTATAGTGTAGGCAGTGTGTGTGTCATTGACCTCGACGCGTTTTCCTTTGAGTGCGTGCGAAATGAAAATGTTTGCATTTGGCTGGCTGAAAATCGCGTTAAGTTGCGAGGGAAAAGCCCGCAGACAGTGAGTGGGGTTCAATGTCATAGCAACTGCGGAAACGTAGAACAATGGATATAAAAATATATATAACTATATATATACATTATGCAAAACAACAGAGAACAAAGAGAAAGGGAACGAGAGAAAGAGCGAGTACTTGCATGAAGAGAGAGAGAGAGAGGCTATATACTGTAACTGATAAAAAGTAATATTAACCATGATAAATTAATGACCTTTAATGACTAAAGCAAATTGCAGCAAACTTGACATAGAAATTTATATATGCATATACATAATATATATATTGTATATACATATATAGGGCTCATGCCAGACGTGCGCTGCTTATACACACCCAAACACAGGCAAACATTTCTGTATCCTTTGTAGCACTTTCTTATTGTTGTTGTTTTTGCTTTTATCAATGTCAGGTCGAAGAGCGAGCGAGCGAGCAGACGAGTGTGCGTGCTGTGAGTATTGTGGGTGGATTACACATAGACTGACAGACACACACACACACATATATATATATACACAGAGCGCCACGCATGGTACACAAATAGAGATAAGCTCTGCTGTTACAACAAACTGTGTTGCATGCAAAACATAAAAATCGATGCTAATAGAGCTACATAAACGGTAATTTGTCTTGTTGTTGTTGTCATTGACAGTTACTTACAGAATGCAGCAACAATGCCCAGCACCCGTGAGCCATATTTGAGATACCAAGGTGCTTCTGGGCCGCCAGCTGGATCTTGATTTGGCCGCGCTAGCAGTTCGGCTAATTTTCCCGTAAACGACTGCACAGAAAGAAAACAATACGTATTATTTTATATTATTGAAAAATCGAAGCACAACTACAATATATATACTATATATATAGTTTTTAGCTATGCAATTTGTGACGCGGCCGCTTTTGATTATACACACACACACACATACACACACGGTTAACATGCACAATTCACGTCACCAAAAAACTTTGTGCCGCGTTCTATTGGCAATATTTAGTAGTTGTTTTGAGTTTTTATGCAGTCAGTGCGTGTGCTAGTACGTACCATTTTGTTAGGCAACTATTTGAACTTAAACTATATTATTATAGCACAATTGAAACAATTTTATGCACTTTACACTGACGAAAAACGCAGAATAGAAAGATATGCAGAATAATAACGATAACACTGAGCTATCGATTTGGCGTTGCCACTGCATACAAAATTTACAGAATATAAGCTTTGTTAACAGAAGTACTCCACATATTTACACTGCTGCTCCTCTTTTTGTCAGTTAGTGTTTAAAAATGTACTTACTTTATGAGTACGTTGGACTTAAGCTAGATTCCTCGCTGGAAAAAATGTATATTAATAAAACACAATTGTCTTTCGGTTTCTCGGAAGTAGAAAATAAAGATGTAATACAGATTTTATTGCCTGAATTTAGAATTATATATTGCCATAGTTGGTTGCACACGAAAAAAAAATATAGGGTTTTATGGACTATTTGATACGAGTTATTTGCTGATTCTTAATTGAATGAAATGGGCGTTTAGTTTTCTTTGTTTGGTTCGGTTTAAGATCAATAGTCGGCAAATTGCCATTTTTGATTTTTACTTCTTTGTTGGACGTTTTACAGTTGAAACTGCTCAAATGCATAGCAAAGGTTACTTATTTACCGTTTTCTTTTCGTTGAATACTTGGGCGGTAACGTTTCCAAATGATTTTAGTCTACGGCAAGTAGTGTAGAGTTTCGTATCGTAGAGATTGGCAATTACCAGTATTTTTTATAGAATTTATACTACGAGTAGAGCTGTCGAAATCGTTCGCCCAAGTATTTTAGGATTCTTTTGCTTAAACATAAACTTAAACTTGTGTGTGTGTATTTTCTCGATTTAAATATTCTTTTGGGATTTATCTGTTCGTCCAGCAGCCCGTGTACTAAAGTTAACTATTTGCTATGTCTATTGATTTGTGAAACATAAACTATATATGTAAATGTAGGTTGAATATACTCGTATAAGCTTTAGCTTTCTCTTGTTGCACATTACGGAAATTAGTTAATTATGTTTGTATGAAGAATCATATGAATTTCTTGTACAATTTTGAATTTAATTTAATGTCTTTTTGTTTTTGTTGTTTTCTTTTTTTTTATCAATTATTACTATTTTGCAGTGAAAGAAATTTGACTTTGAACATGGTTATTGTTGCTATTGTTTGATATTTTATATTCAATTTGTTGTTTGTTGATTTTTGTTTTTTTGTTTTTGGTTTGCGCTAAACAAATGCACATTGAAATTGTTAAAAATATGAACGAAAACAGAACTTTAGAAAATGATTGAATTTACGACAATTTCAATGAACATTTGTTAGGCGCCACGAACAATTTCCGAGTTTCCTCGCTGTTCGCTTGTGAAATTAAAGAAAAATAAAAAAAAAATTTAAAATTTGAAATAAAAATAAAATTAAAAGAAATTACAATTTTGTTAGACAACGTACAAAATTAATATGGCTTTTCAAAAAGCTTTAAAAGTCAATTGTAAAAAGTTAAAGCGAATTCGTTTCAAGGCCAGTTTGCGGGCAGCATTTCGTGTAGTAAAACAAGTTTAAAGATAATAATGGGTTTCAGCTTCAAATGTTTTAAACTAATTGGTTAAATTCGTTAAATTTATCAAGAGTTGTCACAAGGTTTCCAAAATTTGTCTCTTATGCAATTTTTGTTTACTTTTTTTATTCATATATTTATATTTTTTGTTGGATATGCCTACCTGATATTGCCCCCAAATCAGTATTGGGACTTCTATCCCCTCTCTCTCTCTCTCCCTTTCTCTTTGACTTCTGGCTAACTCTCTAATATTAGTTTTAGGTGTATATATATATGTGTGTGTGTGGTGTGTATGTGTGTGTTGGGGCAATGGACAAGGTTTTTTCTTTGCTTTATCGATCGTAGCATAATTTTGAATATTAAAATTTGTTGCTTATAAAACAACACTCGTCTCGTCGTGTGTATGTTATGTAATAGTAGTAGTTGTAGTTGTTGTTGTTGTTGTCGTAGTAGCTAGCCGTTTTGTTAAGATCACAATTGTGCTAAGAAATACTATATCACAATTAAATATTTACACTCATTATTATATGTACTTATGCTGAACGCATTATCATCTTAGGTGGTGGTAATTGGGGCAGGGCAGTAAAAACGACCCAGAAAGTCATGCAAAATTGTTGCACATTAGTTGTTTGCCTCTTTGCCACGTTTCTTGATGTTGTTCTGGTTGTTGTTATAAAAGGTTCGTTGCACTTAAGTGCAAGGAACGACGAATTGTACTTAATCAAAGTATAGAAAACAATAAAACTTATAGAGCAGAACGTTGGGCATTTAAAGCTATGCTTTCTTTTCTTCACTATCTTTTTGTTTTCTTTACTTTCTCTACTCTCCTCCTTCTCTTTAATGTCTAAAAAAATACACGCACACGGCTTAGGCTGGAACTCTAATTAGAAGGATGTTTGCTTTGCTCACTTCATCGCTTACATGAAATAAAAACCAATCTAATAACATAATTATTTGTCGTATAATTCTATCGTATTATACCTAAAAAAAGTGTCTGCTGCATCCAAATTGCACAACTCTTCAATCCCTAACTCTTCCTCGCTATGCTTTGCTATCCTTTTATATAATGTTTATATAAAAATTTTGCCTGACAATTTTTACAAAATGACGTGTTCTGAAGCGGAAGACTCACGTTTTATACTTTTCTCCTTAGATTTTTGGTATGAAAATGTGTGTGTGTGTGTGTGTGTGTGTTTACGTTAATACAAAACTTTATACAATCCTTGTTTGCTTGCTATATACAAATGAATGTTCAAAAGATTGTTGTTGTTTTTGTTGAAAAAATGCATCTATCGAAACGTCCTGAAGACTTCTTTCTGAGAGATCCATGGGAAACACCTAAAACTTAATATGTATAACGATTATTCTGTTTTGTTTTCTCTTTTTTTTTTTTGGAGGGGGGGGGAATGCTGCCTACAAACTGGCCTTGTGACTTAGAAATGCAAGAAGTATGAGAATTTTAGAAAGGAAAATGTCATTAAAATTAACTTAGCAAAACACATTTGCTATGAAATTTTTGGTGAATGAGAAATTCGTCCACGAATTAAAATTGGGCGTAAAATTTAGAGGCCCTTGTTGCTGCTGCTGCAGCTGTTGCTGTTGTTGTTGCTGCTGCTGCTGCAGTTGTAGTTGGTGCTGCGCCTGTTGCGTTTGCGGACGCTTCAGGATGCGCAAATTGGTGCCAGATGCCATGCGCTGCAGCTTGTGCAAGGTCTGGGCATCAGGCGTTGTGCTGCTGCTATTGCTGCCAGTTGCTCCAGCAACTGTTGTTATTGGCGAATTCAATGAAACCGAAGCGGGACGTGGACGTTGCAGCGACTGTTGTTGCTGCTGCTGTTGCTCCGAGTTGGCTGTCTTTTGCGCTGCAGCTGCTGCTGTTAGCATGGCAATCAAATCCATGCCAGTTGTGGGTGTTGATTGCTGCTGCTGTTGTTGCTGATGTTGTGTGTTGTTTTTGTTCAAAATGCTTTTGACTACAAGCTGTTGCGGCTGTTGTTGATTGCTTTGCTTATCACTTTGCGATTTGGCGCGCGAACGTTGCTGCTGCTGTTGTTGTTGTTTTTGTGCCTTGGCCGCCTTCTGTTGTTGCTGCTTTTCCTTGCGTATCAAATCGAAGGAGCTGACAATCTGCAATTGCTTCGGTTTAGCTTTGAGTGCACTGTCTGCAATCTTAGCACTGCTTACCTTCTCATTGCTTGCCGGCTGTTGGGCATCATTTTGGCTTTGGCTATGGAACAGTTGCCGTTTGCTTGTTGCTATAGTTGTTGTTGTTGCCGCTGCAGCTGCAGTTGGTGTTGCTGTCACTGGCGTTGTTGTTGCTGTTGTTGGTGTATTGCTGCCTGCAGCCACATTCAGTTGCTTGTTGTTATTATTGTTATTGTTGTTGTTGCTGTTACTATTGCTATTGCGCTTGATATTGCTATGGTATATGTTGTTGTTGGCAGTGGGACCAACACCAGCTCCGACACCATTAGATCCTCCCACGCCCACCTTACCATTGAGATTATTTAGCTTAACACCATCCAGATCGCCCATCGACTTGTGCCGCTGACGTTTCGAAGAACCTCGTTGCTGATCCTTTTTGTCAATATTGCCATTTGCCAGCATTGTTGGCGATGTGGAGGTGCCACCATTGAAGATGGCCTTGGGACTCTGCTGTCCCGAGCATTTGCGACGACGAGTTGATGGCTCAATACCGGCGCGACGATCGTTCACCCATTTCTTCAGGCGCTTCACAAACGGCATGATCATAAAGAAGGAATTGGAATTTTTACCCAGTTTGGCTTTAGATATGGCATCGTTCTTATTGACCGGCAATGCATCAATGCGAAACCAATCACAACACTTAATCTCGTTGCGCGTGCGCGGCGCAAATTTCGTATCGAACGGTATGTTGCGCACTATATACAATCGTGTAAACTGATAGTTGATAAAAGCCTCAATATAATCATCAGCATCTATGATGTCCGTTATGTCAAAGCCCGTCTCCTCATAGACCTAAAGCCAAGGAAAGAAACTGTTATTGAAGAGAAGATTTGACCAAACAAATAAAATACTCACCTCTCGGGTGGCACAGTGCTCGGGATTCTCGTACTCATTGATTTTGCCCTTGGGAAAACCCCAAGAGTTTCGAGCGAAATATGATTGCACCAACAGACAATGGTTATAGTCCTCCGATACAAGGATGGCGCCATACGTTGGCACAGATAATTTATATGTTTTCCACTCCTCCAATATCTGATTCACAGTGTCGAAATGCTTATTCAGAAAGGGAATGTGCTGCGATGATATATAAAATAATTATATATTAATACAAAGATTGTGACATTCGTTATATATCGTCTCACCTGAAAGAGTTGCATGGCAAACTGTTTGATGCCCACCACGGGCAGCTTTCGTTGCTGCAGTTGTGGGTCGGATTCCTCGGGCGTGCAAAAAAAGTCCAAGTAGAACCAATGTGCCAGCTCGATTTGAAAGCAAATGCGTATTAGATTATTTAGCTCCATGTCCGGTACATTAATGATGAATCGACTGGCCAGATCGTCGAGTATATCGGACGGAATTTTCGATTTCTCTGGCAATTTATTGCTGGACGACTTGATTGCAGTTGTTGTTGCTGCTGTTGTTGTTAGCGCTGCTTTGCCTGTTGCTGCTGTTGCCGTTGGATCCTCGGTGGAGGAACAGGAGCTGCCATAGCTGTTGGCCGTTGAGGAGTTGGTTGATGTGCTTGAGTTAGTCGATGATATGGATGAATTGAGTCGTTGATTTTGTGCGCTATGCCCATGATGCTGCTGTTGTTGCAACTGTTGCTGTTGCTTCTGCTGTGACGACTTCCTCTCGATTGCAATGGGCGCACTGCTGCCCGTCGAAGAGGTGATAGCAACAGTTGCTGCTGCTGCTGTTGTTGTCTCAAATACCGCGCCCGTCTTCAGCAATTGTGTTAAGATGTCAGTCTCAGCTTCGTTATCAGAATGTCGTCGTTGTTGTTGTTGCTGTTGTTGATGTTTCTCCTGCTGCTGCTGTTGCTGCAGTTGTTGTTGTTGTTTAATTGCTGTCGTAGTTGTCTTTGAGAGTGCTGGCACCTGCTGATAAGACGAGCCAAACGTGTTGTTGCCAGAAACATTGCTATGGCCATTGCTAGAGTTGATGATGTTGTTGTTGGTGTTGTTGTTAATGTTGTTGATGTTTAGCACCTTCTGTAGCGTCAGCGATGCGATTAACGCCAAGTTATTAACTTTAATCAAAACACAATACATATAGGTATTTATTATAATTAGAATATAAAAATATAAAACAAATGAAATATTTCAGTTCAGCAACTTGCATAATCCACATTTTAATTAGCAACTATTGCTCATGTTAGTTTGTGAATAAATGTTGAGTGACAAAAGTCACAAGGCAATATGCACACTATATAATGATCAAGGTAAATATTTAAATAAATTCATTCAAATTGTCGCAATGAAACGGCATTGGAACCAATTTCCACACATGAGAGAAAAGAGAATGTGACGAAAATACAAATAATCATGATTATATATAGAAGAAGAATGAATATACAGACAACTGTCTATTATCCCATCATATAAAGGCTTAACTTCATTTCAGCTAAATCTCATGTTATCAAATGCAATTGTTTATTAAATAAATGTTATTTATATCAATTGATTCAGTTCAATTAAGTTTTCTTTTTAATGGGAAATTGAGTTTGCCATTTGAGATGTGACATATTGAGTTGCCGAAAATAATATCTTGAGATATGATAAAAAATACTGAAAAAGAAAATAAATATCGCAACGAGTATCGATTGCAGAGCAACTTGACTGATATCAAAGAAAACTAAATAAATATAGTATACATTTCCTAATTCGGAAACTCGCTTGTCCGAACATACGCCAATACGGAAAGTCCATAATACTTATGCAAAGATATAGTGCTTAGTCGAGACTGCTCGCCTAGGAGTTACCCTGGGATCCCCTGATATTGTCCGCTATGTAAAATATAACAAAAATCAAAATTGTATAAAATTCTCCCATAACTAAATGCAAAATTTGGAAACTCTAGCTCTAAAGGTGTGTAAGATATAATTAAATAACTGCATTTCGATAAAGTATCTAATAGATAACATAAAATTAACATTAGTTATCGGTTTTATAAAGCCAGCGCAAGCTTTGCTTGCTATATAGGGAACTCTATAACAAATTTCAACTCTCTAGCCGAGATCGAGGTATAAATCGACTAAACCCGTCGCTCTGAGCAATAATATATAGTTAATGGGGTCTCCCACGCCCCCTTCCGCCTGTTCATGCCAACGAGTATTTACTGTGCCAAAATTTACAAAAATTAGTCACCAATTAACTTAATCCCTTTGATTATCTTAGTTAATTAGTTTATCCCAAAAATGCTTCAGTCGACCTTCAGGTGTTTCTTTGCTGCCTTGTCGTCTGCTCTAACAGATTTTAAATATATTCGAGCAGAGATCACCTTGAAAATAATGCTGAATAATCATTATTGCTCGGCGATTGCAGCAGTATCAGTGTGTATGTGTGTGTACACATAATGATCACAGCTGGGCCAATGATCTACAAATTGCGCAACAACAATTACAAACACTAATCGCACGGCCTCTACGATCGAATACTAATTGGGAATGGGCGCAGTTCAGCGACCTGCCTTCAAGTGTTGCAACCGACTGCGCTGCAACTGCACGCGTGGAAAACTACTGAGACTAGCAGATAAAAATACCAATATACAGTGCAGCCTGCCTAGGATGAACCTACAATAAAAACTGCAAAGTCCTTTTAATATTCTATCAATTGACATTAATATTTAAGTATTTACAGTAAATACTTTTTTCTCTTAACAGACTGTTAAGATGACATTGGTTGACTGTCAAAGCATTTCGATAACCTGAACAGTTTAGAGAGTCTACACTGTACTGCTAAACCTAGTGGAGAGATAAGGCTATCGCTCTGTCTCGCTCACTCTGCATTTGTCAAGTGCGTCTAACGTAGAACGAATGTAATTTTTATTTCTATTACTTTTTTTTTTTGTGATTGTTATTTAATTTTGTCATGGCCTTATCATTTACCGTTATCATTTTGATGGGCTCTGCTTTCGGTGTTTAGTGTATTGCCTGCTGCTGCTGTTGTTGTTGTTGTCAAAACTGCGGCGGCGGCGGCAGCAGTGGAGCGCCTCTGTCGCTGCCTGTGCTGCGACGTCGACGTTGTTGCAGTAGTGGCAGCAGCGGCAGTTGCGACGACGGCGGTATTAAATATTGGGGCAATTTCCATAATCTTTTGTATATTTTTGTTTGTAATACACTTTGTTTAAATATTTTAATTTTTATCTGTATTTTTGTGTTACAATAATGTTTAATTTGTTGAATTTTACTTTTTTTCACGCTAATTTTATATTCAGTCTTCGTCGTTCTTTTGTCGATTTTTGTCACGTATCTTTACAATATCGTGGATCGCGTTTTTTCTGATTCTGCTGCTGTTGTTGTAGCTGTGAATATGGCTGCCAGTCGTCGAAAATCGTTGTTAGCTGCTGCTTCTGCTTCTGTCGCACAAATTTCAATTTCCAATGCAATTCTTGTACTTGATGGTTTCTGTAGCGTGCATTTCTTGCCGTTGTTGTTGTTGTTTTTGTTTTTGTTCTGATGTTGCAATCAACATAATCTGCTATTGTTTCTCTCTTGTTTTTGTTTGTGTTGTAAGCCATCCACAATTAATTGTGTCGCTAAACAGAAACAAAAAGTCTCCGTTACTCTCCACTCGACATACGTACGAGGCACGCACACAACCAAACTTGTTTTTCTTCACGTACTTTCTAAAAAAAATGAGGCTGCCTGTATGTATATAGATGTGTGTGTGTATGTGTGTATTTGTGGTTTTTGCGTCACTCTTATTTGCAGCTTCAATTTGCCTTAGTCGCTATTATTTTATATTTTATTTTATTTTTTTATTTTATATTTATTTCCTTATACGTTGCACTTCAATTTATCAATTAATTTGCACTATTAGATAGCTTTTCAATTTTTGGAAAAATGCTTCCTCGTCGCACATACACATATGAAAGTCGCAGACGTAAGACCATCTCTCGGCATCAGTAAAATACCATAAGATATTTACTGCGTGTTGCTTTTAGTAAATTGGGCATGTATATCATAATGCGGTCACACTACTCACAACAGGGTTGAAAGTCGGTCGATAATAAGTTATTTGACGTTTCATCAATAAAAATTTATAAATATAAAAAACAAGCAAAACATAATACAGTAATTAGTTTCTGATATATTAAAACAGTTTTATTAAGCAAAAAATTAAAAATTTGTAATGAACAAGACTTCATCGCACTGCACTTATCGATGATTGTCAAGTGTATTGTCTGTAGATGTATCGATAATTCATAGCTCTAAAAAGGCCTGCCTCTATCTGTCTCAACGAGAAGCTTCTGATGAAAATATTGTGAAAAATTGTGTTTATTGTGGAAAAATCCGTGCAAATGCATTATTAAATAATGCTAGTTGTGTTCATACTATGCTCACTACAGGCAGTCATTTGTAAACTGACGCGCACAGTTTTGTCTGAAGGTCTCGAAATCTGTGTTTTTTGATTGTTCGATTTTTCACACAGCAAAAAAAAAAAAAAAGAAAAAAATCTGTGGCAGTGTAAAATCTGGTTATAGACGATAACAAAAACGAGTTAAAAAAAGCGCAAAGCCAATTATAAGCACAAATGTCGCATTAAGCAAGCACCAAAATTGCATTTTCGAACATTTCCGCTTGCACCTGGTTTCCGTGGACGTGCTTTGGATCCGTGGATAACAGAGACGCAAAGGTATTGAGTCTGCTTAGAGATGACACCGTGACATACGCTATATTCAAATATGTATATAATGTATATTGGTTGTCTATAATTGTTAAATCTATACAAATTAACACTATTTTATTACACCCTTTAAATACACACAAAGAATTTGGGGGCGTTAGGCCAAGTTAGCCATAACCACTCACGCGCACATCTCTTTGGCTGGCGTGAGTCTGTGTGTGGGCGGCTGGCAATATTGAAGAAGGCAGAGGCGTATCCATTCCCTTTCACTGATTTATATTGTTTTTCTTCAATTCAGATAGACGCCGTGTGGGGTTGGGCTTCCGCCCCGCTGCGCTTAGCGGCGAATAGAATGGGCGATCCTCTACTGCCTGGCTCGACGGGCCTTGGCAGCGGCGGTACAGCTGCTGCCACAGGTGGCACAGGAACAACGGGCACGGGCTTGGGCAGCGGCGGGACCAGCGGTGCCGAGCGCCCACCCTCGCCGGCGCGTCTGACTCACACATCGGAGAAGCATCCGAAGGTGACGCTTACCGAGCTCAACATGCTGCGCCGCCATCGAGAGCTGTGCGATGTGGTGCTCAATGTAGGCGGACGCAAGATCTTCGCTCATCGCGTCATACTCAGCGCATGCAGCTCCTATTTCTGTGCCATGTTCACCGGCGAGCTGGAGGAGTCGCGCCAGACCGAGGTCACCATACGCGACATTGACGAGAACGCCATGGAGCTACTGATTGACTTTTGCTACACCGCTCACATCATTGTGGAGGAGTCCAATGTGCAGACGCTTCTGCCGGCCGCCTGCCTGCTGCAGCTCGTTGAAATCCAGGACATTTGCTGTGAGTTCCTCAAGCGTCAACTCGATCCGACCAACTGTCTGGGCATACGCGCCTTTGCCGACACACACTCCTGCCGCGAGCTACTGCGCATCGCCGACAAATTCACTCAACACAACTTCCAGGAGGTCATGGAGAGCGAGGAGTTCCTGCTGCTGCCCGTCGGCCAACTGGTCGATATCATATGCAGCGACGAGCTTAACGTGCGCAGCGAGGAGCAGGTTTTCAATGCAGTCATGTCCTGGCTCAAGTACAATGTCGCTGAGAGGCGACAGCATTTGGCACAGGTGAGTGGGAGCACAGAACCAAGATTAATCTATATATAATTATGGGATTGATATTTATAGGTGCTCCAGCATGTGCGCTTGCCGCTTCTCTCGCCCAAGTTCCTGGTGGGCACTGTCGGCTCTGACCTCTTGGTGCGCTCGGACGAGGCCTGCCGCGACCTGGTCGATGAGGCCAAGAACTACCTGCTGCTGCCGCAGGAACGTCCATTGATGCAGGGTCCTCGCACCCGTCCACGCAAACCCACACGTCGAGGCGAGGTCTTGTTCGCTGTTGGCGGCTGGTGCTCCGGCGATGCCATTGCCTCCGTCGAGCGCTTCGATCCGCAGACCAATGACTGGAAAATGGTCGCACCCATGAGCAAACGGCGCTGTGGCGTCGGTGTTGCCGTACTCAATGATCTGCTCTATGCTGTTGGCGGGCACGATGGCCAAAGCTATTTGAATAGCATCGAGCGCTATGACCCGCAGACCAATCAATGGTCCTGCGATGTTGCGCCCACCACATCGTGTCGCACAAGCGTCGGCGTAGCGGTGCTGGATGGCTTTCTGTATGCTGTGGGCGGCCAGGATGGCGTGCAATGTCTCAACCATGTCGAACGCTACGATCCCAAGGAGAACAAATGGTCCAAGGTGGCTCCAATGACTACACGCCGACTGGGCGTTGCTGTTGCCGTCCTGAGCGGTCATCTCTATGCCATAGGTGGCTCCGATGGCCAGTGCCCGCTCAATACCGTCGAACGATATGATCCCAGGTAACTTCGTGCTTCAGTCAAGCCAATTATATCTAATCTAATCTATATCTAATCCGCAGACAAAACAAATGGGTGGCTGTTAATCCCATGTCCACACGCCGTAAACACCTCGGCTGTGCCGTCTTTAATAACTACATCTATGCTGTAGGCGGTCGCGATGATTGTATGGAGCTGTCCTCGGCGGAGCGCTACAATCCGCTAACCAACACCTGGAGTCCAATTGTGGCCATGACCTCACGACGCAGCGGCGTAATTTATAACTGTCTATTTAATGTTTTCAAATTTCATACTAAAATATTCCCTTCCATGCAGGTCGGACTAGCCGTTGTCAATGGGCAACTGTACGCTGTGGGCGGGTTTGATGGCTCCGCCTATTTGAAGACCATTGAGGTCTACGATCCGGAGACGAATCAATGGCGCCTGTGCGGCTGCATGAACTATCGCCGTTTGGGCGGCGGCGTTGGCGTTATGCGTGCACCTCAGACTGAGAATTATATGTGGTGCGAAAATAGTTTAAAATAGAGTATTATCTATAAAAGGAATTCACTCATAACTGCATAACGTAATTCTGTTCTTTTTGTATTCATCCTAAATACACTTAAATGCTTAAACACAATTGAACAAGCGCAGGATACGGAAGGATTCGGCCGTCTGATGGGAGCAGAAGCCGACGTCAGCGTTGCCATCGCAAACGTTGCCGCCGCCGCATTTCTATTGAAACACAGACACACACAGCAACAGATCGAAGCCAAATTTTGTTCAGCGTTATAGAGTTGATGAACATTAAGGACGTAATTGTATAATTGATTGTTATTTGTTTCCCAATTTGGTAGCGCGTTAAAAGAAAATGTTTATTAATACCGCGAGTTTTAAACAAATATGCAAAGTGTTAAACCTAAGCTAAACGAACACCTACACAATTAATACCATCATGAACGGAAAATGAAAATTGAAAATGTAATGCGAAAATCTAGTGAATCCCTGAATGTTCTATGTAAAAAAAAAAAACAAAACACAAGTTGGTTAAAATTTCCAGGAAATTTCTAACGTTGCCTTCTCCCCTAAACAAATAATCTAGAATTTCTCGAAACAAAAAAAAAAAAAAACAAAGCATTAAAAATCAAATATAAATATAAAAATTGGATTATAAAATAATTATGCTTACTGTAAAATGCTAAACAAAATTCTGAATGCAAAATTAATAATAATAATAAAAAAATTGCATGTAGGGCAAAAAAAAATAAAATAAAACACAAAAATTAAATTCATAGTTGCGTTAAGAACAAACATTATTAATTTAAGTAAAGCCCCCAAGCGAACAGCTTCCTCTCAAGCTTAAAAAGGATAAAAAATACAATGAAATTTAGATCTAGCGCATAAAAAATTTCAATAGAGGCAATTAATAACAAACCTACATACATATATATCTAATTAGTAAGTTGAAACTATTTGTTAAAAGTTGCGTCGGCTGTAGAGCGCGCAATATGTTGCTAAGGAACCAACTCGAAATAACAAACAAAAAAAGATTGACAGCTCTAATTTTTAAAATAGGTTTTTATCCACTTAATTTATTAAATATTCTTTGTTTCGTTATTGCCTCATTCAACTCATACACATTTATATTAAATATTCATTGATTCATATTTATTTATTCTTGACTTTGATGAAAGAATTCTTTTCTCATTGCTCGATTCAATTACCACATAAGATATTATTATTTGAAACGTTGTTAACTTGGTAAACAAATTTGAAGTTTGCTTCCAAACTAGATTAAGGTATAGCATTTAACAAAATTAAATGAAAATAAGATATTGACACACAAAACAAAAGAAAATCAATTCAAGCAGAAAACGTAAATAATTGCACAGTAAAAACAAAAGAGAACACGACAAAAATAAAAGGTATCACATATAAGATAATATATGTATTAAAAAGTAAATATATCAGTACCGCATTAAATATATATGTTGCAGTTTATGTATGACAGAGGGGAATACCAATAAATGAGTTAAATTTTAGTAATGGAATTTTGAATTCAGATAGAATATCGGTAATGCGGAAATTATCGATAATGTAAATATAATATTGATGAATTTGGTCACCCTATGCTATTGATGTTATTTAAAAGACGAAAAATTCAGATATTCCAACAGAATTTAGTTATCAAAATCAGCTTTTACTTTTCCTCAGTATTTTTAACTTTGAAATCCCTAATATAAACCTCTCATATGCTAATTCATTAATTCCTTGAATATGAATTTTAATTTAATTTCATTTACCTAAAACTTATTTATAAAGTCAGCTTCTTTACCCTGCCAATATATATCGGAAAACTAGTATTTTAGTATACATCAAAATCTTGGCAAAAATATATATTTTCGCTCTATATATGTACATATTTTATGTAATAATAATAGTTAACTTATTAATAATTCATATTCCATTAATATTCCATATCATTTCGCAGCCTTTTTCATCTTTTTCGCTTTGTCTTTTGCTGCTCCTTTTTGACTCTTCATTTGGTCCTTTATTTTTCCCAGTTTTTTGGTTTTATCTATGGAGTTTTTATCCGTTTTGTTGTGTTTTTTGATCACCTTCTCGGTTTTTTCGATTTTCTGCAGCTTGACAAAGTTTTTAGGCGCTTCGGCGCGTATTTTGGTGGTGATATCCTCGCGCTCCAGTGGCTTCTTCGAGCGCATCTTCGCCTCCGACTTGCGAACCTTTTTCATTTGCAGCATATACTCCGGCACCTCGCCGCCGGAGTTCTTGATGATCTGGGCAATGCTATAAAATGAAATATAATTAATAAAAGATATATATTTCCAAATTCCCTTCCCTTTACCTCCTCAAGTTGGACGTATCGTCTTGGGTGAAGAAGGTAACGGCGCGTCCTGGCCGACCAGCGCGACCCGTGCGTCCAATGCGATGAATGTAGGATATCTTGCTGGGCGGAAAGTCGTAGTTGATGACCAGATTGACGCCCTTGAAATCTATGCCACGCCCCATCAGCTCCGTGCAGATCAGCACCCAGATGTGGCCCTCGCGGAAGGCGCGGACGCAGTTGTCGCGCTGGTGCTGCGTGCGCTCGGCGTGGATGACATCCACGTTGATGCCGTCGTATAGCAGCTCCTCGAACAGCTGCTTGGCGCGGTCCTTGCTCTGCACGAAGACCAGCACTGGTGGCTGCAGTCCCTGGCGCACCATCTCACGCACAGCCAAGAGTTTGCCACTCTCCGAGCCCACGAAGAGCAGTTCCTGCTTCACCGTGTCCGTGGCGCTGTTCTGCACGCCTATGGTGATGCGCACCAGGTTCTTGAGGTGACGCAGCGCCCACTTGGCCACGGGCACTGTGTAGGTGGCACTGAAGAAGGCGACGCGCTTCTGGGGATGCGTGCAGGCGTTGTAGATGTCATCCAGCTGCTCCTTGAAGTTGTTCTGGCCCTCCTCCATGAGGCGATCCGCTTCGTCCAGCACCAGCCACTCGATCGACTTGAAGTCCAGCAGCGGCGGCTGCTGCTGCAGCAGGAAACGCACACGATTCGGTGTCGAAATCAATATGTCGTACTTTTGCTTGCAGTCGGGTCCATACTGCTGTTGCGCCTCGCTCACCTTGCTGATGAAGTGTGTGCGCAGACCCGTTCCTCGGGTCAGCTCCCCGCACTCCCTGTAGATCTGCTGCGCCAGCTCTCGTGTGGGCGCCAGCACCAGAGCGCGCAAACCAGTTGTCTTATGGCAGCGCAGCCCGTTTATGATGGGCGTGAGAAAAGCCAACGTTTTACCCGATCCGGTTGGCGCACATGCCATTAGCGCCCGATCTTTCAGCAGCACTGGCAGCGCCTGCATTTGTATAGGCGTCGGCTGTGCAAAGCCATAGGACAAGAGATTTTCGTGCAGACGTGGCAGTAGTTTGTACTCCGGAGTGCTCAAGTCATCAAACAGCCTTATGGGCGCTGGCGCATCCTTGCCCAGCACTGTTATCAAGTTCTGCTTGCGCAGCGCACTGATCTCTTCGGCACGCTGCAGTTGCTCCGCCTGCTCCGTGGACAATTGCTTTTTGGCCTTTTTACGCTTTGGGGCAGTTGCTACTGAGCTAGTGCCCGTGTCAGCAAGCAACCGAAAGTCATCAGTGGCTATACAATCCTCTCCAGAGTCCGAATCCTCAGCTGGTTTATTAACAGGTTTTAACTGCTGCGGCGCCTCCTTCAGAACGTTTACAGTTTTTGGCTTGACTGGCGCTGCCTGTTAAACAGAGTATTTTAGCCATATTCCTCAGTTAAACAATTTATACATACCGCACGCTTTTTGCTAAATCGCACACCAGCTGTTAATTGTTTAAATATATCATACGTATCCATTATTAATTAATATTTAAATTAAACAAAATTTAGCGCACGTGCATTTGTTTTGTTATTGCTACAGAGTTACCAGATGTTGTGCATGCGGCAAACAAGCTATCGAAACTAACAGCAGCTATTATCGATAGTCAGCATGTTAATGTTAACATTTGTATTGAATATCGTTAATTTGGTACAAAGAAATATTGTTTTTAAATGTATGCTTCTTTATTTTGCTTTTTATGCGCGTTTTTAGTCACCCTCCTCAGTATCAACCAGCGCATCCAGCAACTCCATACGGCGTCGCAGTCCTTTAGCATCCTTCTCACTGCCGCCACGTCCTGGCAGCTCTCCGCCCCAATTAAATTTACTCTGCCCACTCGCCTTGGCATCCAGATAATTGTCCTCAAAGTCCAAGCACAAGTTGTGCATGGCACAAATGCTCTCCATAATTAGCCGCACCTCGTTCAAATCTCGCGCCTCGAGGGCATATAGAGTATGAAAGCGACGCGCCAGGGAATCCATCACGTTGTCCGACAGTTCATATGCCGGCTCCAGCAGCCCGTTGAAGACGGTATCCTTGCGGAAGCACTCCGCCTCAATGGGACGAATCAGATAGGATTTGAGGGGGAAGGAAGAGCTGCCAATGAGATAGCTGCCCGCTGGCATTGTGCGTGGATTCAGGGCCAGCGTTTGTCCAATCGGCGACTCCTCAAAGGTGTACTCCTGCTCCAGCTCCACGTAGCAGTCAATGATCTTCTGCTCGCCATTGCAGATGAGTTGGAGGACAACAGCCACCTCTGCGTGTTCGGATTCCATGAAAATATCTAAGCGTTTCAGGGAGATGATGCCGAACAGCTCCCGGAAGCAGCTCAGCTGCGGCACGCTGTGAAATCCCTGCAGCGCGCTCTGCTGTGCTTCCAGAGAATTCGGCCACTTGATGAAGCTCTCGTAGTTGTCGGAGATAATGTGCCAGAAGCTGCGCACTACCTGCTGGCACAGCGACCAGGGAAACTGAAACTTGCGCGCAATCTCCTCGAAGTGCTCGTCCGTGGTCAGCTTCCACAGGGCCAGCGAGAGGGTGGTCTGTGGCGCAGGAGACCCTGGCAGGGCATCGCGCTGCAGAATCTCCTCCACAGCCTGCTGGATTTTCTGCAAGATATATGATATATAGTGTAAGCTTTCCATTTGCTCTACTATTATCCTTATAGTCACCAGAAATGTGAGCTTCTTCATATGTAGAAAGGACTCGAACTGTGCGTCCACATAGCGATGCAGCAGATTCAGCTCTGCATATTTCCACTCGAATTTGGCCACTTTGCTGGCCGGCTGTGTGGTTGCTGCTGCCGTCTCAGGGAGCTGTGCCCGTTTCAACTTGCCCTTGGCCTGGCCGGCGGCACGTTTCTGCTGCATCATCGCAAAGATTTCTGCCTCGTCGTCCTCGCTGTCGTCGAGCAGCGGAAAAGTGTTGGAGAAGAGGCCAGTGTTGCTGTTGTGCTTGGACTGCTCGTCGATGAGCAAATCCTTGGCAATAATCGTGGCTATATTTGCCAAAACCGCTCGTTCCTCCATGCCGCTAGCAAAACTTTGTGTCTGCCAGTGCTCGGGTCTGAGTTTTCTTTTCCACCCTTAACGACGTTTGACAAATGCCGTCAGCTGACACTATTGACTATTATTTCGAATTCAGTGCAGTTCATATTTATGTAAAGACAATTCACACACATTAAATATGCATATAATAACAATAATTGATTAAGCATACACGAAATATATACGTAAATTATATAGAAATTCAATATCAACTTTTTCAAATAACTACAGCGTTGCCAGACTGACAGTGTTGCTAGATATTCGATAGATAAACGAGCTGGAAATAGGTATCGACATTAACCGTTAAACTAAGCGCTGCAAGGAATACCATGGAAATCGCACTCCAGCGGCACTGAAAGAATTAATTAAAATTTGTGAACTGAATAAGTTTTATTATTATCAGAATTATTACTCACCTGGACCCGCTTTCTTGACTTCAAACATATCCCATGTACACTCATGCAAGGTAGGATTTGCATAAGGCACGCTTGGCCTATTTTGCATTGGCAGAGCTCCAGCACGCAGTTGGCTGATGCGCTGACGCATTGTGGCCAGAATAACCGCATGCTGCTCCGAATAAACTAGATTGTTGGTCTCACACGGATCAACGCTCATATCGTACAGGCATTCCTCCAGCAAGGCATTGCAGCCACGCTGCATATCGCCGCATTGGACCTTGGCGTCTTTCATGATCTTCTTCATGCGATGCTGCGTTAGGCGTTGGAGGTCAAAGCTCGCCAGAGCTTTCGAGGCAGGCGAGTTGCGCACCTCCACCACATAGCGATTGGCGCGTGGATCAAGATCATCCAGTTCGCGTTGTATCAGCTGGTGATCGTATTGACCCGCCAAGGTGGTTCCATTCACATACTTCCAATGATCCAACAGCAATGAATTCACGTTCCACACCTCGTCGAGACTGTGCAAAATCTCGCGTGGCACATGTGGTGCTTCTTTCGGGCCCGACAATTGTGGCCACAAATCAATGCCGTCGAGCTGCAGTGACTCCGGCAGCTCGATGCCCGCAGCTTGCGCCAAGGTGGGCAGAAAATCACCCACATAAATCGGCTGGGTGAAGACATTGCTGCGCGCCTTGAGCAGTGGACTCCAGATAGCACCCGCCACACGCAAGCCACCCTCCCAGGGCGAGTTCTTCTGCCCCTTGAGCGGCCAATTGGAGCCCGTATTGGCGAACATGCCCACTGAAGGCGCCCCGTTGTCTGAGTAGAAGATCACAATGCTGTTCTCCAGCTGCTCGGCACGCGCCAAGGCGCTGATCACACGGCCCACGCTCTGGTCCAGCTTGGAGACCATGGCTATTTAAATTTCACTTATAATATTTACTATTGTCCATATACTAATCAATGTAATCCGTAGCTCACCTGCGTATTTCCTGTGATTGGGGTCCTTGATGTGCAGAAACTTTTGGACCTCCTCCTCTGGTGCCTGCAGCGGATCATTGTCGTTGCCCGTGTGCACAGCCAGGTGGTTGATCATGAGGAAAAGTGGCTGCTGCTTGGCGGCAGTCTCTTGTATCACACGCTCCGCCTCGTTGGTCAGCAAATCCGTAACGTAAACACCGCGATCCGCACACTCCACCTCCATATTTCGCCTGAAATCATAGCCCGCTATGTAAGTCTTGTCTGGCATTTGCGATCGACGCTGATAGTAATCAATGTAGGCGCCCCAATAGCCGTAGTGATAATCGAAGCCCCGCTGCATGGGCGTGAACTCGGGCCTAGCGAAGCCCAAGTGCCATTTGCCCACCAAATTCGTGGAGTAACCTGCCGCCCGAAAGATCTCAGGCATCAGGGTGGTATTCACCTTCAAGGACCAGGGCTCCTGATTGCTGATGACAAAATGCTGCGTGCCTAAGAGTATGTTGAGTATGTTGATAATATATAGATTATCTTAAGATGTAGTAATCTCACCAGTATGTATTGGATATTTTCCACTTAGCAGTGCGCCGCGAGACGGAGTGCACATGGCCGGTGCGTAGAGGCGATCCAGCAGCCGTCCATGGAAGGCCAATGCATCAATATTGGGCGTTAGGAATTCACGTCCGCCGCGTATGCTGAGATCGTCGAACCCCTATAATTCGCAGTTGATAAACGTTAATTGCGTATTGCCGTTGACCTACTCCGCGCGGACATGTGTGGATTTTCACAGCTTATTACCATGTCGTCGGCCATTATGATGATAATATTGGGCAACTGGCTGCCTGTTCTTGTCGAGTTCGTCTCGTCGGCTTTAACCCATCCGAGATTAAGCAATAGTAAAACTGCTGATAAGATGACGACGCGCATTTTGATGAATGAATGCTAATATGGAAAATGTTTAAACGCCGCTCCGAAATCCGTTCGATGCGACTGCTCAAAAACGACTGATATAGGCATTATCTACACAGCTGCTGTTGCTATTGCTGCTGCTGTTTGTGCTGGTGCTGCTGCTGCTGCAGCAGAGACACTGATCAAACACCGCTCGAGCACTACTGAACAATTAGCAGTCAGCTCTGTACCTCACCGCGTTCGTCAATGTAATGTCAATTGGCAGTTAAGCAACGGCTCTGGCTGTCGAACCTAACAAACCTGAAATTTTTATTCAATTTGATAAATAAAAAATGTTGCTTTAATTAGAGCAAAGCTGGCGACATTAGAATGCAAAATGTGTGGCGAACTTTTGGGGCGAAAACTCGAAAGAATATGAAAAGCAAACATCGGCTTACATAAATATCGACTGTTAGCCAGAGAAATAGACGTGCTAGACTGCAAGAGTATGAGATACCCTATACAAAAATATTTACACTTTTATGTTATCTGTAATCAGTTTAATTTATATTAATATAATTTGTTTGAGTGCTTTTTAATGAGTTGATAAATTTCAATGATACATTAAATTAATTTGAGTCCCATTACAGGTCGCCGCAATTTTCGATGTATATCTTCTTGGAGGTCTTGCCGGTGTTGGAGCCCATCGATTCGACTTTAGTGATGATGTCCATGCCCTCGACCACCTTGCCGAAGACAACGTGCTTGTTGTCCAGCCAATTGGTTTTGCCCGTGCATATGAAGAACTGCGAGCCATTGGTGTTGCGGCCCGCATTGGCCATCGATAGCACCCCAGGACCCGTGTGCTTCAACGTAAAGTTTTCATCGGCGAACTTATTGCCGTATATCGAGCGACCTCCGGTGCCGTTCTGATTGGTAAAATCGCCGCCTTGACACATAAAGCCCGGTATGACGCGATGGAACGGGGAGCCCTTGTAGCCGTAGCCCTTCTCGCCCGTGCACAGAGCGCGAAAGTTTTCAGCTGTCTTGGGCACGACGTCCGAGCGTAGCTCCATCACAATGCGTCCCAGTTTTTCGCCCCCGGCGTTGATGTCAAAATAAACACGCGGCAAAGTCATGTTTTAAGCTAAAGAAAATTAAATGAATAAATAAATTAATTAAATAAATATAATAAAAGTAAAGTAAATAAAAAATATGCAAATTAGCAAATAAATTAATGAAACAAATATAATAAAAATGTGAAATAAATAAAATAAATAATTTTAAATAAAAATAAACTTTTTTTTTTAGCAAAATACGAAGAAATAAATAGATAAAATAATTAAATAAATATAATAATAAAAAATAAATATAATAATAAATAAAAATTGTTTAGAACAATAAAATGGAATAAATAAATTAAATAACTTAATAAATATAATAAAAATCAATTAATAAATACAAAAATAGTAAAATTGTTTTTGTAGTTAATTCATTTAACTAATTTAATCTATCATAAAAATATATTAATAAATAATAAAAAAGAAATAAATAAAATAAATAAAAGAATGTCATAAAAAAAATAATAAATAATTTAAAGCTAAACCAAAATGGAATGAATAAAAAAATACATAAAATAAATATAATAAAAATAAAATAATAAATAAAAAATAATAAAAATAAATTTTCCCAACTCACATGAGTAAAAATGTGGTGAATTGAGCGTAGTTTCTCGGTTGTGTTCCGTAGCGCAACGAAAATTGTACTGGGGAATCCGAAACAGGAAATTGAAGGGCCTACTGCTGAGTGGGGATACTAGGCATAGGGATATTTAGTATAATAAATCGATAACTGTGTGTGTTTTGGGGCATTTTTTGCTTGCTGTCAGTCAGACTAACCCTATCTGATATTTTCAAATTTGGAACAAATATTTTCGTGATTTTGTTAAATAACCTTTTTGAAACTGATGGAATCGGTGGAACGTGAAGACGATCACGGCAATCGTGATGATTTAATCTTACAGCAGCAGCGTGAAATTGAGCGAGAGGTGAGAAGCGCAGTCGAATGTGTATGTGTACTCCGACGATTAGCCACTTCCCATTCCAATTGATTATAGATCAGCGACTCGACACCTTTGGTCAGCGACCAATTGCCGCTGACTTGTCTCACAGCCGAATACAACGGAGATGCAGTGTTCACCGCCAAGATTCATACCTTGGCCAGCAAGTACAAATATATGCGAAGAACACGCCCCGATGGCAACTGCTTCTTTCGCGCCTTTGCCTACTCGTACTTGGAGTGCCTAATTTCGAACAAAACGGCGTACGATAAGTTTCGAGAGATTGCGGAATCCTCGAAAGACAAGCTGATCCAACTGGGTTTTCCAAGCTTCACGCTGGAGGATTTTCATGGCACTGTAAGTCGATAATGCGCACAGAGTAATTATATATGTATTTTAAATTCATATTATTCCAGTTCATGGACGTCATTAATAGAGTTAGTCCATATAATCCTGCTGGCGCTGAGAAGAATCAAAACGAGCTGCACAACATCTTCAACGAGCAAGGCTATTCGGACTACGTGATTGTCTATCTGCGCTTGATTACCTCCGGCAAGCTGCAGGAGGACGCCGACTTCTATCAGCACTTTATCGAGGGTGATATGTCCATTGAAGAGTTCCGCCATCAGGAGGTCGAGCCAATGTTCAAGGAATCCGACCATATACACATCATCGCGCTCAGCGCCGCCCTCGGTGTGGGCGTGCGCGTCGAATACCTGGACAGAGCCGAGGGCGGCACTGTCAAGGCCCACGACTTTCCCGAGGGAGCCCAACCCATGGTTTATCTTATCTACAGACCGGGACACTATGACATACTATACCCGAACTAAGTTTTGCCAGCTCGAGAACTATGAGCTGCCAGCATGAACAAAATTACCTATTCGTAAACGAGCGAAAAATAATAAAAAACAAACCAAAAGCGTTAGTAATAAATATAAAAATGGAAGCATAATGTTTTAATACTTGAATATTTTATAGATTTTAAGCTATTATATGCTAACGGTACTATCTTATGTCATATTTCATATATTCATATCCTGAGCATATATTCATGTACTGAAAATTATTATGGTCTCATCTCCTCCGCAACGTAGCATATTTTTCATCTTATTGGAGGTAAAGTCGAATAATTTTTTTTGCTACTGAATTTTGTTTTATTTTGTTTTAAAATTAAGAAAAACTCGAATATGAACGATTTCTGAAAAAAAATATTTTTTTATTAAAAAAAAGGCTTGGGAAAATTAGAAATCAGAATAGCATACCCAAAATGAATTTTGAATATTTCACTTAATTTGGCAGCTAAAATAACCGAAACCGCTAAAAAGCCACGCAAGCGCTCTTCTTTGATCAAAAAATTACTTGAGATAGATTTGTAGTATTATCTTTAGAGGAAAAATCATTGATCTTAGCTTGTATCTTTGATTTGTCTCGCACTTTGATTCCCTGTGATTATCTGTGATTATCTGTGATTATAGTGAAAATACAAACTTTAACAATAAGAGGCACAGCAGACAGGATATCTATACAGAGAAAAGCACTACCTATACAATTGTATTCATAAGAACCAAATGAAGATCTACTTTTTGAAAGTATACCCACTTTTGTTTCGAATAGTATGCAATGGAAAGAAATAAAAATTAATAATTATTTTGTTTACTGTTGAAAAACTCCCATTAATTTTCAGCATACATAGGGCGATGCATTGAAACTCAACGCATCAAAATTTTTTTTATAAAATATATATGAACTGAAGTTGACCAGCTGTAAATATAAATGGTTATTATATAAGTCGTAGATGTGTTTTTTTAGTAATAAACAAGAAAACACGTTGCAGTGGCAGCCGCCTACATAAGCAGACCACAAGATTAACTGTTTTTTAGCGTTGAGCTAACCTAATGGAGTTGAACTATGTACAAATATGGCCGTAATTAATGGGAGGGCTTTTCAGCTGTAATTCTTAACAACTAAATTATATTTCCGTATTAGTCGCGTACCCAAAAGTCGTTAGCTTACTTTTATCTGGATTGGTTTACACAAGTGTAAATTCGAAGCTCGAAAGATAAAGTAATTTTCAGTTAGCTCCACATGTTATGGATGTAGCCAAAAAGTCTTTGAACTGTATGAGACGTGGGCGCAAAGGGTTTAAGGTAGAGGTCTGAATTGATAGCTGTACAATATTCATTATATATACAGGGTGTCCCAAAATTCACGCAAGAAGTAATTTTAATAAAATAAAAGTTGTTAATTTTTTTATAGATTTATATAGTATAGGTTATTCTTTTGTTTAGATTTATTTTTAATAAGCCTGAACTCTCAGCTGTCATGTTTTCTACCCAAATTATTTCTTGCGTGAGTTTTGGGACAGCCTTTATAGCTATGTATATTGATAAATGAAATCGAATTTTCATGACTACACATTTCATCGATATATATATTGCACTCAAGAGAATTAAATAATATTGTCCGTGAACTTGAATTTTTGGCCTGCTGCATCTGTCTTACGGCATATATATAATCTGCTCGGCCGCTGCTGGAGATAACCTCGCTCGTACTTGGGCCATTTAATCACAATCAATTCTCGCATTGTCTATTGTCCATTGTCTGTTTAATTGTTCAGAATTTGTTCTCACAGCTGTTGGCTGCGGTTATTGGACATTCATATTTTACACGATCTTTATGTCTAGTTTAATACAAGTTAGTTATAATATTTAAACTAATTTCTAAATTACATGGGCCTCAGCAAGGCATAGACAGACACACACATATCTACATAATATAAAAAAACCAATATACTCTTTTCCCCTCAGGGAAGAGAGTATAATCAAGACACATACACACACATTAGCTAGTTTAAAGGCATAATTAAATACTCATTATGAGCTCGTTCTATGTTCTATATATAAATATACATATATATATATATATTCCTCTCCCGTTACCAGACGACGCTGCGCACTGCCGCCGGCAGCTGGCAAATGGCATTGTGCACGGGTATCGAGAGGAATCCGGCCAGCGCAATGCCATACGAATCGGACTGGACGACCATGGACATGGCGAACTGCTGGCGACCCGGCGCTATCTCCTTGGACATGCGATAGAAGGTGTTCACATAGGCGCCACCGCCCAGCAGACCCTCCCACAGCACAACCACGAACACTATCCAAATGGTGGGCGTGTAGAACCAGATGACTTCCGTCAGGAAGTAGATAACGTTGATGAACTGGAACACAGACATCAGCCAGATTTTGTTCAGCTGGAAAATGTTGACGGAGGAGCGCGAGATGAACACGCCTATCTGATAGTCCACGTTGAGCCAGCGATACTGCGACGCCTTGTCCAGGAAGATATTCTCAAAGTAAACCAGCTCGAACTGTCAATGCAGAGAAATCAAATTAGAATCTAATACGAGTAGGGTCAAACTCAATCCCTCACCAATCCCTGATTGATAAAGTACTCGAAGAAGTAGACCAGGCATAGCGGGATCATATACTTAAGCAGATGCTTAATGTAGGATAACTTCTCCTTGAAGCCCACCAAGGGCTTATCGTCGCTGATGAGCTCCTCCGTCGACTCGACCGTGGTGACGGGCAGGACTTGAGGACGGCGCAGGAGTAGCCAAAAGGCAAAGGCTTCAATAGCCGGAAAGATCAACATGATCAGCATCGTATCGCGTGGACTCACTTCCAGGGAGCGCAACGTGGCATAGCTGAGGGAGCCAATGACGCCAGCGCCACCAGTGCCCGAAGACCAGGTCGAGATGACATTTCTATAGGGGAAATGCAAGTAAGTTGAAGTAAACTTAGTCAGTTACTAAATAGCTATACTAACTTGTTAAAGCGCGAGGAGTAAGCCAGGAAAGTTGTTTCGCCAATGCCGCTGCTCGCCGAGGTAATTATAACTCCGAGCAGCGCCATCCACTCGGCATTGGCGAAGCCCACAAAGAGGAAGCCCGCGGCCGAGCAGGCCACGGCTATGCCTATGCGTACACTGTAAGAAAAAGAATAGTTTATATAGATTTATAAATATTTTTTAGAGCAAATAAAACTTACTTCACCCAGAAGGGAAAGAAGGGCATTAGAATTTTGACAAACAGCGAGGGCAACACATCCGCCAGCAATATGGCGCCCGTCGAGACCAAATGGCACTCGCGACCCGTGCCATCGGCATTGCTATCAACCTCGGGCTGAAAAGGGTAGATATAAAAATATATATAATAACTTGACTATATAATCTCTTAACCCAACCCACCTCATCATTGAACTGCGCTATGATATCGTGCGCTGCACTCAGCATCACCACGTATCCATAGTTGTTGCACAGACCCAAAATCCAATAGGCTGTGAGATCCCGCCAGAGGCTGCGATCGTGTCGCACGCTGTGCGCTGCACCTGACGGCGTAACCACCACCTGTGGATTGTGCTCGCTCTCCTCCGCCTCCTGCTGCTTGCTGGATGCTGACATCTTGGGCAGGAGAACTGCAAGTAGTATACAAATTTGGTAAGCTGCTGATAATGTCACCTATCTTAGATAACCTGCCAGCAATTCAGGTTCATTTTCTTCATATACAACTCTAGCCATATCTAGCTGAACTGTTCTCTATATAAAGCTTAAATTACCGCGCCCTATAATTAGTTCAAGGGTTGCAGTTTAAACGTTATTACAAAAGCTCGTTCCGCATTCGAGCTGAGAGCTTTTGCAGCTTTATTTACTAAGCCAAACATGTTCGTCGGCGGTCGTGAATATTTTCGTTGATCAAGTTCAAGTTAGCCGAAAACATATTGCACTGTGCAAACGTGCTGCCAATGCTAATAAACTGTACGAATGATGCAACTTTTTAAGAGCTATAATTTACTGTAAGCAAAACAGGGTAAATTATGCGCCAAATGAGTCAGTTTACAATTTTGGAGGAAGTAAAATGAGATTCTCTAACCAGAATAAAGCTATCATATCAGCGTTTGGAGTAAACATATTTAAATTAAATTTTAAATTTTGCATTAAAATATTTCAGATACATATATTTTAATTAAATTTTAAGTTTAAATATTTTAAATTTTTCAAATATATTTTTAATTTAAATTTAAATATTTTTAATATATTTGATATATTTTTATATTTTTTAGTTCAATTTTAAATTTTAAATTTAAAATAAATGTATATATAGATACATCTTTTTATATTTTTATTTAAATTTAAAATTTAAGTATTTTGAATATTTTATATATGTATTGGTATTTTTTAAATTAAATTAAAATTTAAATATTATAGATAAATTTTTTACTCCATTTTATATTTTATATTAAAAAATTTATAATATTATAAATATATTTTAAATTAAATTTTAATTTTTAACATTTTATTATTATTTTTATTAAATTTTTAATTTTAAAATTTTGAGTATTTTACATTTATTTTTATATATTTCTTATTAAATTTGAAATTTAAGTATTTTGAATATTTTAGATATATATTGGTATTTTTTAAATTAAATTATAAATTTAAATATTATAGATATACTTTTAACTACATTTTAAATTTTATTATTATTATTTTTTATTAAATTTTAAATTAAATTATTTTGAGTATTTTGAAAGCATTTTTATATTTTTTATTGAATTTAAAATTTAAGTATTTAGAATATTTTAAATATATTTGGGCTATATAGGATGACATTTTGTTTAGTCAGAGAAACCAGTTTTAAAGTCTTTCTGAATTATTAAATCCCTTTGGTCAGAGACATTTTTATATATAATTTATTGAATCTACAGTTTGTATTATAGCATCTGAAGCTCTTCATGCTCATTTAGTACTTTCAAGTCAAGCACAAATACTTTTTTTTACTTTATATTCTGTAGCAGAAATTTGCATATAGCATAGACGACGTACTGCAATAATTAAGACTTCCCAGCCAACAATAGAATATTTAATAAAATCAAGCTGTTATACAATATTTAAATATTTATATAAGTTTATATATGTTATAAATGAAGGGCATTAGTGCTTATATTTATATAGATATATTTATATTTATTTTTATAATATATTAATTATTACCGAAGGTCATTAGCATTTGCATTAGATGTATATATAATACATATATAATTTAATTATATATCACTTATAAGTATTTCATATTTTAATATTTTAGACTTTTACAAAACCCATATACCCTTTACACCTCACGAACAGTCTACAAAGAGGAAGTAAGGCACAAGCTTCCTCTTTTTTGACATACTCAAAAGCTTCGTCAAGTATTTGCCTGTTTGTTACTTAGCTGTTGTTTAAATGTAAAGCACGTAAATCAGATTAATAGCACTGCTGTACACGTCTCTAGCCATTAGTAATTCCCAATTTCCACTTCTATAAGCCGCTTGATAAACACACTATTAAATGAATTTATAAGTTCTTCAATTTTTAAGCCAATAAACTATAGTTTTATTTAATGCGATTTCTGATAGCAAAGTTGATAAGATTACAGGATGTCTTTCATAAATCATAATTCGTTTAAAGTTCCCTTTCATTAATTGAGTTTTAATTGTGGACAGTGGCCAAGAGCCGATTGACGCACATTCTGAGCAAATGTTTGCTTTGGCGTGTTGATGCTTTAAATCTCAGTTTTATGCAAATTGACTTTTGAATCCCATTATTTGACCTGTCAAAAAAACTGAGCTTTTCATCAAGTGCGTCAGTCTGTGAAGAGTTATTTGCCGTCGAGCCAGACAGTCAGCAATTAGATATTGTTATTGATGTGGTATCGTGCATAAATGCTTTTAAATTGTATTCCAAATATAGAAATTCTATATACTATAGAACAGTAATTGTTATCTGGAAAGCGAGTATTATTACTTTTATGCCATTAAAATAGAATCTGTTTAAGAGCTGCTGAACTGCGCCCGGATGTAAGTGGATCCAAAATAGTTTGCCTTAACCCGACAATTAATTTGGCAGAGCTTGTCGCCTGGGCAAAGTACAAAATGTTTGATTTGTTTACAAATCCCAAAAACTTGTGACTTGATAGAGACCGATAGACAAATGAAAGATGCGATAATGAAAATAAGTGCAATAGCCAAAGAGAAAGAGAAAGGGAGAGGGAGAGTGGGCGAGAGAGTGGGTACAAAGGTGGCTAGAAAGTTGCGGCACTTGATCAATTGTATCTAATCTAATTATCTCGGCGTGTTGCTCAGATGCCGCTGCAACTGTGTGACCTTGTCAATTCTACAGATTAGCGACTAAATTGTTGTTGGACTTGTGCAGCTAGTCCACGTGTGAACTGCACAATTGAGTCTAATTAAAGCCATATCTATGCGCATAGCAAACAGGTCAGGTTCTCAATCAAAATAATCGCTCTATAAATAATTCTATACTCGATCGCATTCTCAGCGCTGACTCATCCAGGTGCTCTCTCACACCCAATCGCGCCGTCAAGTTGTTGACCCAATTCAGTAAGACAATCCCAGCTTAGTTTTCACTTTCATTTGGCAGCGCCAGCGTTTAACCCGACACCTCAACAATTTCAAGCCAAAAATGTATTCTGAACTATCACTGACGATGTAAATCGACACGAGAGTTTGCGACATTTGCCTTGAGTTTGTAGTTTATGGCACAGCACAATTATTATTTTTGCTTTTCGCATTCATATTCCGACTCTTCCTGATTAGTTTTAACGGCTTATCGTATAGCATATCAGTATATAGGAACTTTTTTCGGATTGGGACAGAAGATATGCAAAAAGTTGATATACAGTTTTTCTAGGTTGCGAAAAATATTAAAAAACTGCAATAATTTATTTCCTTATAGTCATAACAGTGAAACTTGTTCAAAAACAATTTGTAGTCGTTTTTAACAAGTTTTACTATTATGAACATAAGGGAAAAAATTATTACAGTTTTTAACTAAAACATTAAGTGGCTCTTCTAAATAGTAAATATAATAAACAAACTAATCAATCAATTCAGTTTTCAGTTAAAGATTTAAATCGAGCAAAATTAGCGGTTTAAATAATAATTTTGTTTAAAGAAATCAAGAAAATTAATTTAAAATATTTTTATATTTAATTAATTAATTTTAAAAGATTTAAAACCGCAGTATTACTTGAAAAATCTTCAAAATATTTTTAATTTTATATTTAAGATTTTAGTTTAGATTTTACTTTAATATACTCTTAACTAAGCTCAATGCAAAACTTAAGATTTGCTTAAATATCAGCTCAATATTTGAAGAAACTTTGGAAAAACTTCAGATATTTTTATTTAAATATTTTATATTTATTTTAAATATAAATTGTATTTTAAATATTTTGTATGGTAAATATTTTTAAAATTTTAATTATCATTTATATTTTTATTATACATTTATATACATTTATTTTAATTATTATTTATTATCATTGTTTTATCATAAATCATTAAAACATTATTCAAATTATTTATTTTTCAATTATTTATTATATATATTTCATTTTAATTATCATAAATCTTTTTTTTATTTATTATTCATTATCATATATTTTTTATTACATATTATTACATTTTTGATTCAAAATATTAATTATTTAATTGCTCACATATTTTTTTATTTTAATTATTATTTATGTTCATTATTTTTTTTATATAAAATTTAAATTTTTTAATAATGTTGTTTTTATTAATATATATATTTTCTAGCTATTTTTTACCCATTGTCGCAGCAGTTTATGCTTTATGGTTTATTAACGGTCGTATGTGTCTGCTTTGAAAAACTTTAGGATTTGTTTTCGAGAATTTGAGATAACGTAGTCGAGACGACGACCCGTTTCGCGCGTTTTAACGTTTTCCGAGCGACTGAATCTGAGTGAACCGCCCACTTCATGAGTAAACCCACTGTGATGTTTCGTTTATTGACAGCGATCGCAGCGGCAGCGCCAGCGGCGACTACGCTGAACGGCAAAGACCCCAAGCGGTAAAAAAAATCACGCGAGTTGCGAGCGGCAGCATAAAAAGTCGAAGTAAAGCGACAGCAACAAGAACTGCCAAAGTGTCGATCAGGCAGTTAACTAAATATATATATATATACATAAAATGTATATAAATATATATATATATAAGAAAATTATTCTCTAAGTATGCATTTAAATACGTGAATGAACAACGCGAGGCGAGTTAAATAGAATTGTGAAAACCTTTAAAGGGGGGGCACCGAAGCGAGTTCAAAAAGCCTCTCGCAATGTCAAATGTTTTTGTTGTTTTACTGCAGCTGGTTTTGAAGTGCTTTTTATGAATTTATAATTAAAGTATTATTTTTGGCATGCAGTCAACGCTCTGAACTTATTTGTACTGCTATTGTTAACACTTTAACATTTCAAGCTAGTTTGCAGTCTAACGTGTTGTATACGCAATGTGATATAAGCTCATACACCTGACGGATATGCATAAAGAGAGATGTTTATTTTCAAACAGTTATATTGTATTCAAATAAACTTGAATCACTTGTTCGTTAATTTTATGCAGAGCACAATTTGCTGCTTTTATTACAAGTATTCAGTATATATTTTAAGAGCAAATCCAGCTACAGTTTATATTACCCTTTAATCACTTGCAAGCCTGGCGCTTAACGATTAAACGCGTCCAAACGACGAAAGCCAACTGAATGTGTCAAATTCGAGTTGAACACTTGAGCACCGATTGACATCATTATCATTAGCTTTATCTGAGCAATTCGCGGGGACATAGATTAAACGGCAATAACAATCCGATAAGATGTACACAAGGCACAAGCTATATAAATCTTAAGATATCAGTCGAGACAACGTTTAGCAACAGCCTATATAAAGCTGAAAGCGAACTTCCATTACTAAGCAAGCACATATATATGTGTGTATAGGGGCTAGAAATGACTGTTTATATTTTGAAATATATATAGCCAGATGCGATTTAAAATGAAACCATTTGCGCGCTTGTTTAGCACGTTCACCAAACCGCTAAAAACAATTTAACAACGCAGCCGCAAAGTATGCAACTAAATAATAGTGGTTTATTAGACAGACGTCGACTGCAAGCTACCTATTGCTGTATAGAATAGAAGCTGATTTTTAAGACCTACCAGATCGAGTTTAGATTTTAACTAAATCATATCTCTCATAAAACTTCGCTGTAGGCTGTATACCTATACCTACAACTTCTCTCTTAGTGCTTCCTTTGACTATTTTAATTTGTAATTGATACCGTTCAAGTTTTAAGAATATATATAATTATTTTCTGTTTAGATTAAGTTGTCTAATAAATATTAAATCAAGTAAACAATGAAATAAAATAAAAATAATTAAATAAATAAAAATAAATAAATTAATATTGTCTTTCAAATTAAGTAAAATATAAAAGAATATACATAAATATATAAAGATACAAAATAGAAAATATAAAAAGGAAATAAATTAAAAATTAAAAAATAAATGCTGACTTTTCAATTATTATATATAAATAAATATATGTAAATATGTGCATATAAAAACAAAAAGTAAATAAAAGAATTTAATTAATATATTATATTAAATTAATAAGCAAAACTTATTTATAAATAAACATATGACTGAATATAAAAATATAAAAGTATAAACAAGAAATAAATAAATAATAATTATTTAAATTAAATTAAAACCTTTATATAAATAAACACGTGTTTATATATAAAAAATATATATATATATATATATATATATATATATATATATATATATATATAATAATATAAAAAAAAAATATTAAAAAATAAATTAAATAAAAAATAATATAGACCTTTACATTATTAAGTAAAACTTAAATGTCAATAACCAGATGCTTAAATATTTCGATAGAATTTTTGTATATATATAAGCTGACCACGTTTCCATTCTAATTGAACTATATCAAATCACTTCTTCAGCTTTAAAGAACATCACAACCAACTGTATAATGCAGCAACTACAAAAAGCGAACTGGTAAAAGCAGTGAGAGTGAAAAGACGGGAAACATGTTATTGACAAACTACAATATTGAATGCAACATGCGGTGGGAATTCTAAGAGCTGCTTCGGGTGTTGCTGTTGATGGTGGCGTTTGCCATACGAAGCAGCATTTTCGCTGTGCAGCACGGATAAGGGACGAAAGCAAGTGTTGTAAATAATTTAAAATTGGCTGTCAATTTATCGTTCAATGTGATGTGCAGTGAATGCCAGAATTGTATTACAAGCGACTACTCAAGGGATTGGACAACTTAAACGGCCTGCTGACAGCGAGATTGAGATACCAATTTGTCAGCGAGGCAGTAATTTGTCATACAGAAAGGGCTTTGGGTTGGTCGTAGATGTAGTGAATGGTATTGAACTTAATTTATTTTATTTTTTATGGTATATATTAGCTCATGATATATATATATATATGTATATGTATAAAATCACATTTGAGCACTGCCCATTCAATAAACATTTTTGCAACCAAATAAATCAGAATTATTCGTAATTGCTGTCAATGTTTTTATGGTTAACCAAGAACTTGTCAAATATGAGAAGCTAGGTCAGGTCAGAAAGTCCACATCAAAATTACATGACAAAATAAAAAAAAAAAACATTAAATACAAACAAAAATTATTAAAATAAATAAAACAAAAAAGAAAAAATATATAAATAAATATATAAAAAATAAAAATTTAATACAAATAAAAAAAAACAATAAATAAAACAAAAATGAAAGGAATTAAAAATAAAATTTAAAAAAAAAAAATAAAAAATATTAAAAAAAAAAAATAAATAACTAAAACAAAAAATGTGTATAAAAAATTAAATAAAATTAAATTAATATGAGTATATATATTTAAGCATTAATACTAATATTCTTATTAACCAAAAATGTGATACAGTTTTTTTGATGATGTCAAACAATGTCCTCAGGTCACACCCATCAATCACATGACGAAATCAAAATAAATCTATCAAATGATTGATTACGCTGCAGCACGAAAGTCAGCCGATATGAAGACGCAATTTGACAGCTCTTTAAGAGGGAATTCCTGCCTTGCCATTGGCTCGCTCAGATAACTATTTAATGCCCGGGCTTATGTTTATCGCCGGCCACACGCACCAAACAGTTAACAATGGCCCCGAAAATGCAAATAGACTAGGAAAAAATCATTGCCCAAACAAGAAACTTTTTAATGCAAATACGAAAATCGCATGAAAACACAAAAACGTGGCGTGTGGCAATTGCACGGGTCGCCGACAACAGGAAGCGAAGGGACAACGGGTCGCGCTGCATTGCTGTATAATTCCACAGTCGTTGGATGAGGCGAAAAGTTAACGGAAAGTGTTTTCCACTTTTTTTTTATTATTTTATATTTTGCATAACAGCTTAAAGCGTTTTATATTCGTTTGCAAGGTGCCAGGTGGGAGGAGGTGCAAGAGGTGCTCGGCGTGAGCATTTAAAGCTTAATCTGGGCGCTGCACGTAACGCTGCCAGGCAAGTTCGAGCAGCAGCAGCACCACCACCAAAATGTAGCCACAGAGCAGCATGAAGAAGAGCGGCGCCACATATTCCATGCCCACGGTAATGACAAAGTTTTGCGAGTAGCAATGCAGCTTCATGCGGGCCCACCAATTGCGATGCTTGCGATAGATGCCAGTCTCCAGCACGCGCAGCAATCTGTAGGAATTACATATTATATAATTTGTACAATTTATATATATATATATAAATGGGAATCACCTTAAGCGCACCAGCTCCTTGTAGCTGGAGTTGCGATGCAAGTGGGTGTAGAGCAACAGCTCGGGTCTAAAGAGTATTTCATTAAGATCACAAATCTCTTGCTGCGTATAGTAGCGCTCCACATACGCATAGCCAGAGGAGGACTCAAAGACGAACACATAGCCAGGGCGGTCGCGTACGCGAAGAATGCCTTGCTTAGCGGGCATCCAGAGCTCGGGGTTGTTCGACTGAGTGTCGATCTTGCGCTTGCTGAACAAATGAATCTCCGGACGTTGAGAGTACTAAAAAAAAAAGAAATTATATTAAAAAAAAATATATTTATAAATATATACAAATAAATTACAATTACAAAAAAAAAATTAATAAATAAAAAAATTAATGAAAAATAAATAAACCAAACTAAATTTAATAAAATTAATAAAATAAAATAGTTAATAAAAATGTAATAAAAAACCTAATTTAAATATTTAAAACAAAATAAATACATTAAAAAAAATAATAAAAATAATAACAAAAAATATTAATAAATTAAATAAAATAAATAAAATTTAAGTTAAAAATATCCTTTAATTTGAAAAAGAAAAAGAAATAAAAGAAAAAAATTTTAAGTAAAATTAATAAATAAATAATAAATAAATAAATAAATAATAAAATAAAAAATACGACAAAATACAAGTTTAAAAATAAATAAATGAAATACGTATACCAAAATTAAATTTAATAATAAAAAAAAAACAGATAAAAGAAATAAAACTAAATAAAAATATATTTAAAAGAAATTACAAATACCACAACTATATTTAAAAAAAAATTATTTAATTTTTTTAAATTTAAATTTAAAAAATAAAATAAATAAATTAATCAATACATATTAATAATAATAACATTATTGTGTTTATTATTAATAATTATAATTATTATATTTAGTATGAATAAATTATATATATCTTTAAAAAAAAAAGAAAAGTAAACATAATTAGTTAGTATAATTAAACCACAGATACTCACATTAAGATAACTCTTGGTGAATGACAGCGGCTCCAGTCCAACTGACAGCGAGCTCTCTGCCAGCTGCTGCATCGTTTTGATCTTAGATTTGACAGGTGAGCTGAGCAGCGAGGAGACCACCACCGACGTATAATAGTTATACATAATGAAACTAATTAGGAACAGCGCAAAGTAGGCCAGGCGGCCGCCAGTGGAGCGCGGCGTTAGCGCCGAGCTTTGAATGCACGCCGCGCCGAAGCTAATCAGACAGGTGCTCAGCAGCGACGGAACAAACTCCAAACGCCAACGGCGCCGTATATGCTTGGATTCCATGTAGAAGGCGATCCAGAGCATCAGAGCAATCAGCAGAAGGATGCCGCCAAATAAAAACCAAACCAAAGTGCTGAATGGCTGCAGAAAGACGTCGCCCCTGATGCCAGCGTTGTGCGGTGTGCGAAACAGGCAAACGGAGCGAAAGTAGCCCGTCTCAATGATTGAGGACAGATGTTGCAGTCTGCCGGGCGTGGAGAGACACGGCGCGGAGCCAATGTCCGCTGTTTCATCGACCACGGCGCCCACAGAGCCGCCGTTGTAGTCGCTATTGCTCCATCGATCCGTGAAGGTAAAGTTCATGCTGAAGGAATATTATATATATTATATATAGCAGAATTATTATATAGCATTCCGACACACCCACACTGCAGCAGATCCTTGAGTATCAGGCAAATCTGAAAGCCAAAGCGCGCTATGCCATCGACATGCGTCTCGTTGATTTGGTAGAGAAAACTCAGCAGCTGCTCCGGCGGCCAGGTGATGGGTCGCTGTGTCACCACCGTGGCCACGCGGAGCACCACATCCGTCAGCTGCTCCCGATTGCCGTATCTGGAACGCAAATGCAGCGAGCTGAGATAGCGAAGGGCGCCGCAGCAGCTCCGATTGCAGCTGAGCTCGTAGTCGGCTGTTATGTTGAGCTGCCCGCCAATGTGATTGCCATTGCTGTAGACATCAGATAGGCTATAGATAATGGCTTCACTATTGCCTGAGATATGTTGCCTAACATAGCTGACATCGGCATCTATAGAGATGTTGAACGGCTTAAAGAAATTGTAAAAGCTGAAGGACTCCGCGCTGTCGTGCAGCAGCCAATGATAGTGCTGATTGTAGAGACGCGTGCGACTTGCCTGTGAATATATATTTTAATTAATTTTATATTATTCTCTATATATCAGTAAACTACCTCTGCTAACAGACTTCGGCTACGCATGCACTTCAGGTCCACATAAATGGCCAGCGTGGGCTGTGCGTGATCTAGAAAACGTTGCTCCAGGTGCTCCCAGTTCCAGTCCTTCAAGTGCGCAAACTGATAATAGATGGACTGATGCTGAGGTGCGTGCAGTTGCTGTACAAAATGTAGAGCTGTAAAATAAATATTTAAAAAAAAATTTAAAATATTTATAAATTTGTATATATATTTATATGTATTTTATATTCAATATAAACCAACTCTCATTATGCGCCCAGCAGTGAAAGAAAATGATGAAACTGATGCGCGACTGCAGCAAATTGTGCAGCACAAAGTTGGCCAATTGCAACAGCTGCATTTTGTTATTGACTTAAGAAGAGATTTGGGCAGCGCTTTATATAGTCTTAGCCTCAAGCAATTTGGCTGTCCTGTGTCATCGCCTGTCAGTTTGTTTGTTCAAATTGCACGCCAAACAGGGTGAATATGATTGGCCAAGCACTTACCTTAATGACGCCCCGCCCGCTGCGTCTGCTGTCGTCTGTGCCACATTATTTCCATGGCCAAAACAGCCAGACACACGACATAGGCGCAAATCAGGAGCAGAAAGAGTGGCCCGGCGGAGTCCATGCCCACCACGACATTCCTGTTGCTGTGGTAGCAATGCAGCTTGTTGCGCACCCAATAGCGAAAGTGCTTCAAATGTACTCCAGTCTCCAGCATGCGGAGTTGGCTACAAATATTGAAATATTATCATCTCTCAGAGTACTCCATATGCCATGACCCACTTTAGCCTGAACAGTTCAATATAGCTGGAGTTCTTGACCGACATAGTGTAAGCGTTCGTCTCGTCCGCAGAAGGATTTCATTTAGCTCGCAGATCTCGTGGGGCAGAAAGTGCTTTCTGACAAACGTATATGAGCTGGATGCCTCTGTGACATAGACGAATCCGGGAATATCGCGCACCAGCCGGACACCCACCTCCGATGGCAACCAAATGCTCTTCGTGTCCCGCTTGCTATTTACAATCTTGTTCATATACAGACTGCGCACATCGGGATAAGTGGATGTCTGAAAGAAATTTATATATAAAATAATATTTATAGAATATTAAAAATAAAATAATATATAAAAAATAATATTTTATATATTATTTACTAGTAAAACATTTTAATTTACCTCTATATAGACTTTGGTATATATTGTTGGTTCGACAGACACCTCAAGGTTGCTATCCGCGAGCTGTTGAATGCTCCTTATGTTCGACTTGGGTGGATCCCCCAGCAGCGTAGACACCACAACGGATGTATAATAGTTGTATAAGAGAAAACACAACAACATAACAGCGTAGAATACCATGCGGCCACCTGTGGACCGAGGCAGCAGCCAGGCGCCTTGAATGCAAGCGGCTCCGAAGGACAGCAGGCAGCTGGTCAGCAGCGAGGGCTTTATGTCCATGTGGTTGAGTCTACGCTCCAGATGAAATGTTATCCAGAGCAGAAATCCAGCAACCAGCAGCAGCGAACCAAATATTAGCCAAACTGTCCCACTGAAGGGCTGCAAGAAGTCCGAGATGCGGAGCTCAACGGCAGATGACTTGGGATTGAGGAACATGCACATGGACCGAAAGGACGAGTGCCAGGAAATGAGCTTAAAGTATTTGGAACGTCGAGTGGAGAACAGAAAGGCGGTTGCTGTTATGTCCACGCTACCATTAAGCATATCTGCTATGAGACCTCCAGTCAATTCCGAATCGGTCCAGCGATCGCGAAATATATAGCTATAACTGAAAATCAACTCTTTTGGTTATTAGTTTTACTATATAAATTATAAACCTACTTGCAGTCCAGCATATCCTTCAGTTCCTGATGTATTTGGTAGCCTAATCTAGGAAACGAATCCAGATGTATGTTGTCTTTGCGGCTAAGAAAGTCCTTAAGCTGGGATTCTGTTGAATTGATCGGAATTGCAGTTACCTGTGAAAAGAAATCTATATATATTATCTGACATATCTGAAGAGTAACTTAAAATAACGTACCACCGTATTCAAGCGCAAAGTTAAGCCAGTCAGATATTTACGCTGCTGCAGACGATTCCTCATATGAAGGTCACTTAAGTATTGAGCCAGGTAACAATGTTGTTTATCACAATTGATTTGTCGATCTACAGTCATATTTAGTTTGGCGCCCAAATGTTTTCCCTTGTTATACAGATCATAGAGTATAAAGCTATCGGGCTTAGGCCTGGGCTCTACATAAGTCAATTCCGTGCTTATATAAAGTTGCGCCTCTTCAAATATTTCGTGTACTTTAGTTAAGTTAAAGTCGTTATCGTAGATAAGCCAGTGATAGCGGTCTATGAAAAGGTGCTCATCATTTGCCTGCAAACAAAAGACAAAAATTAATAAATAGTAGTAGTAGACAATAAAAATTTGTATAATAAATAATAATAACTTTTAAAATAAATAATAAATAGTAAAATAAATACAAATCAATTTAAAAATGAACAATAATGAATTTAAAAAAAAAACAATAATAATATCTTTTGAAATAAATTATAATAAACTTTAAAATAAATAATAATTAATTTAAAAATAAATATTAATTTTTTATTTATTTTAAAAGATATTATTTATGTCTTTTAAAATAAATTATAAAACTTTTTAAAAATAAATAAAAATAAATTTCAAAATAATAAATTTTAAAAATAAATGGTAAATATATTGTAAATAAAAATTAATTAACTAAAAAAAACGTTTTAAAATAAATAATACTAACTTTTAAAATAAATAATAATATCTCTTAAAATAAATTATAATAAGTTAAAATAAATAAAAGTAAGTTTCAAAATATGTAATTCAAAGTTATTTCAAAGTTTATTATTTTGACAATTATTTTTATTTATTTAATAAATGATAACAGATTTTAAAATAAATAATAATACATTTTTAAATGAAAAATAATTAGCTTTAAAATAAATAATAGCCAATTTTAAAATAAATAATAATACATTTGAATATACTTATTTATTAATAATAATACAAATTAAAATTAATAATAATACATTTTAAAATACAAAATCATAAATTTGAAAATAAATAATAATCATTATCTCAATTGAAAATCAACTGTTTTATTTGTTTTGCTGTCTCTAGTCTTTTTAGCATTTACCTAGCGTCCACTTTCTTACTTTTCCCCAAAAATAAAACACTTGGAATAAATAGCATGCCCCTCTGCATCGGCCCGTTGCTCAGGTTCAACTGAAGCCTCGTCGAACTGGGCAGCTGTATTTATACGGCAGGCGCTCGCAGTACTTCTCTCTGAGTTCTGATTGGCTATTAAACAATTCTGGGAGCAACTTCACTCATGCCTGATCTGCTCTTTGCATTTGCATTTGGCTGCCTTACTAACACTAATGGCAAGTTTGAGTCGACTCTCGGCTGCGCGCAGTTGCGATCTGTTGCACTTCGAACACACACATTGATCAGAGCACTGAGCGCCGACTGTGATTGGCTGTCTAACTTATACTGCCGTCTTTTATGCTTCCACATTTGAGTTTGTGCTGTGGTCTTAAGCACACACACACAGTCAGACACGATTTAAGAGCATTTGCTTGTGGAGTTTGTTACTTGAGTTTCTTGTGACTGAGAGGCAAGTATAGTTTAAGATTTTTGTAATGCTATTCGAATACTTTTACTTAAAATAAAAATAATATTAAAACAATTCAAAAACCTCTTACCATAGACAAAACATCAGCACTCTGATTACAATTGATATCCATGTAAATGCCAAGCTTGACGAGATCGTGCTTAACGAGTTTATCCTCCAAGTGCTCTGATAGTGGCTGTGTGTAGTTAAGGTTTATATATTGAGTGTAAATCATTTCCCTGCTGGCTAATTGTGCAACGCTAAAAAGTGCTGAAAATAATTAAATTAAAATTAATAAAATCCATATTATTATCATTCAAATAAATATTAATATATATATATATATATTCAACTCACATTCGTCTGCCCAACAATGCAAAAATAAAATATTATTTAATTTTGCAATATGCAAAAAATAATATAAAATAAATTCAGCTTCAAACATTCTGCTATATCCAAACAATTAAACCGCAGTTTAGCTAATGATGCCGCCACTTAATAAGCTGAGCTTTTATAAGGCTTTTATCATGAATAGTTCATAAATTTCTGTCGAGTTATGACAGTTGACAGTTGGTGACAGCTGCGACAAAAAACTTGTCTACAGCAGCTGTCTGACCACTTAATTGAGCATTTATAATTTATTTTAAGATTAGGCTAGGCATACTATCTGTTTCTGTAATGATAAACTTACCCATTTAATATTTTATTTTTATTTTAGTTGATTATTCATAGCTCATTAAGCAAACGCTGCGACTGTCGTCTGCTAAAGTAAGCCCACCCAATCTCCAGTAATAACGTTATAATCGAGGCTAAGTAGGAGAGCAGCAGACCTATAAACAGTGGCGCTGCATACTCCATGCCCACTTTGATGACGTAGTTGTTGGCAAAGCAGTGCAGCTTGGTCTTGGTATAGAACAGCTTATGCTTTTGGGTAATGCCAGTCTCCAGCATGCGCACTTGGAGTTGCTTCAGTAGCTCCTTGTAGCTGGAGTTCTTGTGCACAATTGCATAGACATTGCTCTCCGGGCGAAACATGATCTCGTTCAGCTCACATATCTCGTGTGGCAGATAGAACTTCTCTATAAACGTATACAAATTCGAGGCCTCTGAGACGAAAACAAATCCCGGCTGATCGCGGGCGCGCAGCACGCCTTCATTGGCGGACAACCAGATTTTGCTATCATCATGGCCGTCAACCTTGCGCTTGACCAAGGCTCGTATATCAGCGCGTGGCGAAGTCTGTAAGGGAATTTGAATTTGAATTTAAGATCAGCCAACTTAAGCTTATCAAACTCACATTCAAATATGCTCGAGTGAAGGGTATTGTCTCGAAGCCCACGTCCAGGGAGCTGTCGGCCAGCTGCTGTATGGTTTTAATATTGGAGCGAACCGGCGAGCCCAATAGGGTCGAGACCACAATCGACGTGTAATAGTTGTACATGAGAAACGAGGTCAACATGAGGGCTATGAACGCCAGTCGGCCGCCCGTCGAACTGGGTATCATATGGGAGCCCTGAATGCAGGCGGCGCCAAAGCTAATCATGCAACTGCTAAGCAGGGAGGGAATATACCGCATGCAGTGCTGTGTCCAGCGATGCTCCAGGCGAAAGGTGAGCCACAGCAAAATGCCGGCAAGGATCAGCAGAGCTACGAAAACCAGCCAAACATTGAACTTGAATGGCTCCAGAAAGACGCCAGCTTTGATGCCCGCATTGTGTGGAGTGCGAAAGATGCAAATCGAGCGAAATTGGCTAATTTCCATGGTGGGAAAGATGTAGCCGAGTCGCTGACCCGAGATCACAAACACCGATGTCGACAGCTCTGCATTGGCGTTACTCATCTCACCCATGGCGCCGCCTTGGCTATCATTGACGCTCCACATATTGCACCAAATGTAACTGATGCTGTTTGGAATTTGAACAAGGCTTTAATTTGTGGGCCATTAAGCTATAAGCCAACTTACTTGAATCCCAGCACCTCCTGCAAGTGCAAGTTATTGCGATAGCCCACACGTGAGGTCCAATCCAAGTGCACGTTATCTTCGCTATTCAAAAATTCCAGCAGCTTTTCCTTGCCCGAACTCAAAGGTATCACAGTGACCTATAGTCAGTCACAATATATTGTAATATAGTCTGATCTGATTTCGTCTTAAAATTCACCTCACCAATGCAACTTGTCTGAAAGTAACTCCACTCAGATCCATGCGCTGCTGCAGTCGTGGTCTCTTTGATAATTCACTCAAATATTCCCTCAGCTCACATTTGGTTCGATTGCAGTAAACGCTCTGATCTATAGTCATATTGAGTTTACCACCCAACTGGCTGCCAGGATTGTAGACATCGTAGAGTGTAAAGAGGCTCTCTTGATCCGAGTTTTTCTCTTCTTGCACATAGGTCACATCCGCATTGATACTTAGATTAGCTTTTGTAAAGAGTTCCACAAAATGACTCATATTGCCAGATTTATCGTAGAGCAGCCAGTGAAAGTGTTGTGTATAAAGCTGTGATCGACTGGACTATAAGAAATTTTTATATTTAAATAAATATTTGTATTTTTTGAAAATAAAATTAATATAATATAAAAAAAATTTAATATAAAAAACAATTTTTAAATATAAAAAATAATCAAATAAATTACAAATATTTTTTTTTATTTTTATTTATGTTTATTAAAAAAATATTTGTAATTTTTTTGATTATTTTTTATATTTAAAAATTGTTTTTTACTATTCATTTTTCAATCTTTATATATATATATATATAAATAATATATATATAAATAATATAAAATTACATTTTTAAATATATATAAAAATACGGAAGTATATAAGTTTTATAGTCAAATTGAAATAATAAAATAAAATAAATATTTTTAATATTTTATATTAAAATAAATCGTAAAATAAAAACATATATTTTTAAATACAACAATTTTAATTTTTTATTAAAAAATAATATAAAAATATATTTATATATATAAAAGTTTCATATATTTATTTTCTAAAATATATTTTTATTTTTATTTTATATATTGTATATTTTTAACAGTACATTTTATGTAATATTTAGTTGTCTATGCACTTACCTGATTAGTTATAAAATCGCTCTGCTCACAGCTCATGTCTAAAAACACGCCCAACTTTGTCAACTCGCTATCCAAATAAACTTTACTGAAATTAGCCAAGAGCTCTCTAGACTGGTTCACATTTATGTACTGAGAAAATATGTAGTTGTAAGAGAATAGCTGGCCCAAAGGCAAAAGAGCTAAAGGAAAGCACAAATTTGTAATTAAATAATTTTCTCATTAATTTATATGTAAGTTATTTAACTAAATTTCCTAGTAATTTATTATTTCATAATCAATTACCTGGCAGCTTACAGCAGTGAAATATGAGCACATTTCTCAAACTGATTTGCAGCAAGTTATGCACAATGAAATTATATAAAGCCAAATTTGCCATCTTGAACTGGACTGCCTGACGAAGCGCAGTGCAGCAACGCTTTTATAGCTGCCCCGAAAATTGTGGCTTTGTCAATTATACAATTAAGTTGTTATACCAAAAATTTAAGCTGTCTACAAAAAGTGACAGGCTGCCTCCTGCTCAGTTGGGGGTAAACTCGAAATTCCGCCGCAGGCTCAACAGGTGCGAAAGCGTTTGGCGCGCCACAACAAAACGCACGTGTTTAGCCATGCGCCTGCGCAGAAGCTCATGCGTAAACAGTAGTCAAAGTCAGTCACATTTATGAATGAAGCCACCCACACAGAGCGCCTTCCTTGCCCGTCGCTGCAGTGTTAATGGATTTGTGCCATGATTTAGCCCGCTGTGGCAGGGCGTCACTGATTTTGCGCCTTTTGCATGTCCGTGAATGTGTTGCCCCGCAGCTCTATGTATGTATGTATGTGTGTGTGAGTGTGTGTCTCTCTGTGTGTGTTGGTGTTGGTTATGCTGTCGGCATATCCTCTGCTCATGTACCCAGCTGCACAATTGAATCTTGGCCAACGGTTGGGTTTTAATGTCGTTTCAGTTGGCGTTGCGCGCTTGGCGCGTCTCGACGTATTTCTGTGTCCAATTCTCACTCTAAGCGGGCGGCGCATTAAGGACTCGTTCTCCACTCTGATTCCGTTATCTGTTTGCCTTGTTTGTTGTCAATTCTGATTGTTGTCGTTGATGTATTTTCGCCGCCGGCGAAGCAAAAAAAAAATATATATATACATATATATTTGCTGTGTACTTTTAGGCGATTAGTAGTGGATTGCATAGCGACAGCGACGATTGATTGGAAAATTAATTGGAAAAGTCTGTGAAGGAGGCGAGACGTAATGTATTAATAAATCGAAAACAAGTGCTCAAAATTAATTGCAATAAACATTTTAATTGAACACGAATGCAAATTAAACAATAAATTATGAAGGCAATGTGGCGTATGCGTAATATGGTTTAAAAAATATGTATAAAATATGTACGGTAATTAAATCATTAAACACAAAAATTGTTAAGCAAGATAAAACAAGTTTTCAATTGTGCGTTTCAGAATAAAATTTAAAAATTATAAATTATATAAAACTATATTAAAGAGTGACACATGGCGTATGCGTAATGTGCGTGAGAAAATATTAAAAAAAATATACATATATAATATATAGGGTAATTAAATGATTAAACACATAAATTGTTAAACAAGATATAAAAAATAAGTAAATTAAATTAAATGAAATTAAGTAGTGCAACATGGCGTATGCGTAATAAGTAAAGCCATTTATACTGGCTTTAAATAAGCTCATTTTATTCTTTATCGTTTCAATTTGATTACAAAATTTAAATCAAACAATGCATATACAAAATCAGCTCTATAACATGTTATACGCTCTAACTGCATATTTGTCAACATTTAGCGACAGCCAATTAGCATGTCAGAATCAACAAAACTAATGCTAATTTAAAATTGAAGACAGTTGACCCAGCAAAGCTGTCAAATGCCCAATTAAAAATATTTACAGCTATAAAACAAACCCCAAATGCATTAAAAATCAATTGCGAATGCGGTCGACCCGCACGCGAACCAAACGATAAATGCGAAAACCACAAATATGAAATGCACAAAAAATCAGAGAGAGAGAGAGAGAGAAAAAAAATGGAAATAAATGTAAATAAAATTGCTCATTATGGGAGTTAGAAATCTGATAATAAACTCAGTCAGTAAATATGTATGTGGTAAATGTATGTGTATATGAGGTACTGCAAATGAAACCAAATGCGATTCTGGTCAACCAGGCAAATCATTAACAAAGATTTCAACTTTCCCCCACGGCTTAGGGCTAAAGTGCTTGTGGCTGTTGTTATTTACGAGCGAGATCAGATGCACTTGAGCTGCAATTAAATAAACATAGTTAAATTTAGATCTACATGAGTTAGAAGATGCAAATAAATATATTTAGCATATGTATATATTTAAATATGAAATATATTTTTATATTTAAATACTATTTTAAAAAATTAAAATTTAAATTTTTATTATATAATTTTGTTGTTTTATAAATCAATTTATTTGCTGCTTTGTTGTCAGAGACTCTATAGCGCATTTATCACTTAATTTTACTTTAACTTATATATGATATTTTAAATACATAAATATATATTCATATTAAAATCTATATATATTAAAATATGAAAATATATTTTTATATTTAAATATTACTTTTAAAAAATTTAAATTAAAATTTTTATAATATAATATATAAATACATAAATATATATTCATATTAAAATATTTGTGAAACAAAAAACAATCAAGTCTGAACTCCATTTTTAGAAATATTGTAACACAAAATATTAAAACTTGTTTTTAATTTAATATGAATAACTAAAAAATAAATAAAATAAAGTATAAAAATTTGAATATAAATATATATTTTTGTTTATATATTTAATATACATACTTATTTATAAATTTGTATTTTCATAATTTATTACAGTTTCTTTAATAATATACAAATATTTTTATCAGTACTTAATGATCCAACTCTGGTTGATAGATATAATATATCTTTATTTAATAGTAATAATATTTGGTTATTGTTTTTATGCAAATTTTTGTTTTGGAATTGTTGAAAGGCATGCTTTATCAGGCTTTTACCTATCTTTTATATTAATGATAAAATATTTTAGATTTTTATAAATTAATAAATTTATATATTTGTATATTTATATATAAATACATTTAAAAATTTAAATATTATATATCTCTCATTAAATCTTTACATATTTCCATTTTGCTCACGCTTTTCTCTTTAAGCCAACTATCCCAACCTTTTCGCTAAATTCTGACACTTTATTTTTCCGCTTGCTCAAGCTCTCAGCTTTGTCTTGATTTCCTTATATATTTTTTTGTTGGTACATTTTTCGACAGCCGCGTTGCAAAACATCTCTCGAATAGGCAAATGCAAAGCAGTCTCAAGTATAAAAAAAAATGTATATAACAAAAAAAGGGACGAAAAAAAAACAGCTGGGCATCGCACGCTTGAGATTTACATTGTAAAGTGATGCGCTTAGCTTTTTACCCCATTCTACAGTCAGCAGGAAAAATCTATGTGTGTGTGTGGCACGACACAACAGCCTAACAAAAACTGCATTTAAATTAATTGAATTTTCCTGATTTTTTTGTTGCGTTGGCTGTGACCTGGGGCCCCTTTGGCAACGGCGCCCGTCCCTCCGCCAGCCCAGCTTAACGCTTTGGTCTATAGCTTTTATTGAATTGGTTTGGGGATTTGTTAGTTGACCCACAAGTCAAGTTGATGGCCCCCCTCCCCACCCCCACTTGGTCTTCCATCAAGTTTACTTAAGCGTCCTCGCTCCATCTCCCATGCATTCAGTGTGTCATTATGTGTTTGGCCACAGCAGTGCATCTATTTGTATCTATTTGTTACTGTTATTCTTCTGCAGCTTCTTGGGGATCCTGGGGAGATGTGTTCATTAAATCTGCAGGAATGTTGAAATGTTTTTGTTTACCTTCGAAATTCGTTCAGATGCTTGATTGCTGTGAATCGAATGTTTCGAAAATAATACATGAGGGCCTTCCTAATGGATATTTGACTAAGATTTTCTGAATTCGACATTGGAGGTGTTTCTTTTTGAGAAGTGACGAAAAAGTGGATTAGCGAATTATTTGGATTCTTGTATTTAAATGAGAATTCGTTAAGCTTGATTGATGTATTTAAATTATAAAGAATTATAATTAAAAATATGTGTTTCATGTAGATTAACTATGTTTTAATTGTGTGAAGATTAAGAGTTAATTGAAGGTAGAATTTCGATACTAACTAAGTATATGATAGCTACTCAAATCTTGTTTAAATTATTAAATTTATTAAATTTATTATATTTATTATACTTATCATAGTTATTATATATATTATATTTATTATATTTTTTATATTTATTATATTTATTCAATTTTTTATATTTATTATATTTATTTAAATTAATTAATTAATTATTAATCTTTTTTGGGTATATCAACAATATTCTAGAAGCTATACTTGCATATAGAACTCCAACTCGCTGCCTTTTGCCTCTGATCTGGAGATATGGAGAGCATAATGAGAGTACTCTAACATGTAATCTCTTACAGCTTCATTTCTTTAGCTCTTTCTTATGTTTCTCCCACAAAAGAGTAATTCAACAGCCTTAACACCAACTAAAACATGTTGCGATTGCTCTGTTCGAGTGTGTTTGACTGGGAGCTGCGCTGAAACAGATTATTGTATGTATTATGGCAAACCGAGTGAAACCAAATTATTTGGTTCTCTTCAAGCATTTGAATATTAGCTCAAATAATTAGGGTTTTTTTTTAAATATATTTGATGGAAACAGGGAAATCTAACAATAATTTTAAGCAAAATTAATAATATAGAGAGAGCTCTATATTTCAAGTCTCTAGCTATTATAGGTAAATCGAAATCTGTGGTTTAATACAGATTAACAAATAAATGAACAAAGTTTGACTCTTGCTATTGATCATAAATATATAGCTATGTTGATAAAAATAGTACTCCAATATATAATAATATACTATTTAGTAATAAACACAAGAATATATAAATAATAATTTTAAAACATCTTAAGAAAAACATGTTAAGTAAATAAAAAAAAAAAATTTAATATAAAAAAATATTTTAAATTAATTTAGATATTTTTTCTTACAATCTCAAAATTATATTTAAATAATTTATAATAATTTATCTGTTATATAAATTTATTATTTTATTATTTTAGACTCTCAATAGTTTCCGACTCACAAACTTCTTTAATGCATTATCTAGCGCCTTTCAGTTGTAATTTTTTGCTTTCCACATCCTCGTGCAAAATTGTCATATTTTTTTTATTTTTCATTTTTTTCTTCTATTTTTTCCAGCCAGCTTTGAGCACATTTTCGCGTCAATCATTCCGCTCAATAAACATGTTCGCATATCAATTGATAACTCAGCTGAGCATTAATATTTCAGCAGTGCATTTTGTCTTAGCCTCAGCTCTACAGGGTAATGCACTTAGCGAAGCCAAATGCAAACAACTCAGCCCAAGCACTCAACTCTGTTGCCTGTGGTGCGTGTTGGTAAAACGTGAGCCAGAAAGCCTGGCCATGTTCTGGGCAGCACGTGCAGCAGTTCAGCTCGAATATAATTAGAACAATTGCATTATTTTATGCCCGAACTTCATTGGGCTGGACCGACCGCAGCAATGGCTAAAAAAAATGTTATAGCATAAATTTTTGACTTTCATTTAATTAAAATGCGAATTTAAAGCTACTTAGGTTAACTAGAAAACTTGTGGGCAACTTTTTGCAGCCACTGACAATACAATTTCACACGCAGCCCAAAAAATGAATTCTATACGATATTTATATATGTATATGAGCTTACATAAGTTGAGATTGAATGCAGAGCTCGTTTGTGCTTGGGCTCAGGACTTCTGGTTCGGGTCTATTGAAACCACCTGCTGCAGCCACACAGGCAAAGCCAAAAGAAAATATAAAACACACTAGTTTATATGCACCAGCTGCTTGGAAATATAGTTAGAAAATGAGGCAGATGAGAAGTCATAGCTTGAATACTCTGTAATGCTACAAATATGGGCGGAAATGGATTTGGAAATATTTTATTGGTTATATATGAGGATAATATAAATATAAAATTTATTAATTAATTAAACAATTATTTTAACAATATGGAAATAATTATTTGAGTAGGATTCATGTAAAAAACACCCATAATATATCAATTTTTCAAATTAATTGTAAAAAAATATAATTATAAAATAATTTAACAAGAATCCGTGATGAAAAATCCAGAAATAAAATCAAATTTTTAAATGAATTATTTAAAAACAGAATTATAAAAAAAATTTAAATAAAGTTCGCAAGCCAAAAATAAACTTATGTTTTCATATGCAGTATTAAAATATAATTATATCAAAATTTTAAGCACAATTCATGTAAAAAAATCCACAAATAAAATAAATTCTTTCAAGTTATTGCTAAAAAAAAAATTAATTTAAAAAATAAAACTCTAAAATAATTTAAAACTTGTTCAAAAATAATTTAAAATAAAATTTTAAAGTTCATTATTAAAATAAAACTCATAAACACAATTTTAAAATAATTTTATATTTTTCAAATAATTTATTAAAATAAAATTCTAAAATAACTTAAATACAATTCCTATAATATAATATAACTTATAATATAATATAACACCTTCAGGCATTTTATTTGATTGTTATTATATTCAGCAAGTTCTTGGCTGCATTGCAAACTCAATTTATACCCAGCAAGGACACATGCGGTTGATAACAATGCAGCTGGCAGAGCCGAAAAAAGGCGACATATTCTATAGGGCCTGGCCACAGAGGGCACAGAAAGGAAAATGGCAAATGGTACAGAGCGGAAGCGGTGCCAGTGATGAGGCGGGCGGAGGTCGGGGGAGGCAGCCTTCAAAAATTGAGTGCAATTTAGACGACGTTGATGAGAAAATGCGTTGAACGTGCTCAAGTTGTGCTCTACGCTTGTGGCCGGGTCCACATTTTAACCCTTTCGCCAGTTTAACAAAGGCACAAAGCGTTGGCCAAGGCGCAAGGCGCGAGGCGTTGCGCTGCGCTGCGAAGCGAACGCGCGTCAACCAAACCAAGAAATTAGAAATAAAAGCAGCTGCCTTTGGCTGGCTGGCTGTTTGCTGTTTGTTTGACGAAAAAGCGACCGAAACGAAAAATAAAACAAATTGTTATTAAAAAGGAAAGTCTCTGAGTGGTGTGTGTATGGCTCAGATTACGGCACACAATTTATGATCAGCTGGTTAATTTATGGTGAAAGCCAATAGCATGAGAAGGGACCTGAGTAGGGTGCTCAGCAGTCAAGTACTTAATGCATTCTAGTGTTGAGTTAATTAAAGGAGAGCTTGGAGATTATTTAGTTATATATACAAAAAATATATTTATATATATTTATTCATATATAGAGAAAATATTATTTCAAATAATTAAATATTTTATTACTAAGATTTTATTTATAAAGAAAATATTATACATATAGAATAAAATATATATATTTTTTTAATTCAATTTATTTGCTGCTTTGTTGGCAGAGACTCTATAGCACATTTATCACTTAATTTACTTTAACTTATTTTGGAAATATTATATTACTAATATTTAATAACATTTTTTTTTTCATTTTATTATGTTTTGTTATTATTAGCAGTCTACAATTTTTAACAATCAGCAAATGGTGTTATTTTTATATTAACTTTTTATTTTTATTGCCAATATTTTCGGAAAATCAGTTGAGAATTATTAGAAGCCAGCGGCAAAAACTCGTAAAAGTGACGTAGCTTTCAAAGTACTTAGCTTTCCAGAATATATACATAGATCTATAAATTTATAAAATATTTAGATATATAAATATATATTCGGTAGGAAATCTTGCTGAACTGTGAAGAGCTTCGCGTTTTGCTTAAAATTTTTATTTTTTTTTTTTTATATTACATATGAAGAAAAACAATAAACTAAAATATTGGAATTTAAATAATAAGAAAATATTAAAATTAAAATATTCTAAAGAGGCTTCATCTAAGTTGAGAAAACATTAAGATAATATACAAAATTAAAATAAAATAGTATCAGCTTCAGTTTCAATATCAATATAAATAGCATTTCTAACGATTTCAATATCAATATCAATAATAAATATATACACATAAAACTTGCCAACGATAGACAACGAGCGCTGCTTGAAAGCGTTTGAACTTTCACAAATTTTGCACATCCGTCAAGTGCTGGGGCAAGCGAGGCGAACATAATGCAAATTTCCTTGCTACATAGTTAAAGCAGCTGAGAGTCTGAGACCAAGATTGGGCCTGGTCGCATGCCCAATTAGCAAACACAGCGTCTAATCAAGTGGCAAGTAACATTGACGAGAACACGAGGCCTCGATGCCAAGCTGAGCTGAGATGCACTAGCTGTAAGATGCTATCAGATGGCCGACTTGAAGGCAAGGCAAGGCAACATGCAAGAACCTCCACTTAGTATACAAAATAGTTAACGCCACCTGATGCCTGATGTCTGATGGTTGATGGTTGATGGTTGATGGTTGATGCCAGCTCAAACACGCACACTTACCAAATTAGGTTAGTGGGTGAGACGTATAATCAACTTATGGGTCGCATTGTGTCTTGCATAATTAGATGGTTGGTTGAATGGTGTCCGCCTTGACGCCTGCCCAGCCGCTGGCCAAGTATGAGGACTTATTTAAGGACATGCCTCCTTATGCAATGATAGACCAGCTGACTGGCTGGCTGGCTGGCACGGCCTGTCTTTATGCTTAATGGCATTTGATTTTTCATTAACGGCTTGTGGTGCCGCTCGCTTGGGCGCTGCGCGCGTGTTTATTCGATTTAATAACTCAGCGTCAATAAGGTTAAGGGTTTGCCCAGCAGCAAAAGTTTTTTCTTCACACTTTTTTTTTTTAAATAATAAATATATGCGCTCATAACGTGAGCTCCATGTGCATTAATCTTCGCACGGGACTCGTGCTGTGGTGTTTTAATATTTATATTACGCATACGCCGCGTGTTGCTTAATGTGGAAATCAATCACAAAATGTTGCTTAAAGCAAGCAAGAAAATTTAATTTAAATAGTTTGTGTGAAAAACAACGAAAAAAATTGGTTAAAGTTGCAAAAAAAAACTATATAATGTTTTAAATATGAATTTTAAAGTAATATTACGCATACGCCGTGTGTTACAACTGTGAAGCAATCTACAGTTATTGAGTTTGTGCTTAGTATATGTATATATAAATATATATTTTTTAACAAAAGATGCTTTATCACAAATAATGCAATATAACTAGTTCTATAAACTAGAACTAACTAATTTCTTAGCTCTCTGAAAATATATTACGTATACGTCGTGTGACACTTGTGTGAATCAATCAACAGATATTGAGTGTATATATTTGAGAAAAATAAATAATAAAACAAAAAATAAATAAATAAAATTAGTTAACATTTTTAAAAGAAGAAACTTCCCGGATTTTCAACAAAATATTACGTATACGCCGTGTATTGCTCATATAAATCATTAAAAATATTTATTGACTATATTTTTGGTAATAAATAGCTTGAGATAAGATTAAAAAATGTTTTAAAATAAGTATAAAAATATAAAAAAAATATATAATAAATTAAATCTCTCCGTATAACGCATACTCCATGTATGCAGCTAGTCTACGAGCAACCACAAATTGTTGAGTGCATCTTTTCCGTGAGCACAAGAGATTCAATTTAAAAAAAAGACAATAAACGAAAACTAGTTAAGCTGGCAAGAGCTAACTAATTGCTAAGCATAAAGCTCAATGCTCCTGGCTAATTGGACCAATCAAACTGCTGGCAGTTAATCAAACTGCCAAGAGCAGTCGCCAGTCGCCCCAGTCGGCCGTCTCTGGGCAGTCTCGAGTCGGCAAACAATTAAAATCATAAAACTCATCGCAAAAGCCGCCAAAGCGAGCTAAAATACACAAAGACCAAAAAGTCAAGATACTGGCCAAGATAAACGGAACTAATGCGAGCCAAGGCAGTGAGATGCGAAGCTTGTGAAATTAAGAAAAACGCTCAGAGTGCAGCCAGTGTCGAGTGCAACATCCGGTGCATAAATGAAAATAAATACCAAAAGCGGCTGGCAAACAAACTAGAAAACGAGAACTGTCAGCAGCAGCAGTAGTCAGCAGTGGCAACAACTGGATCGGGAGCGGGAGCGGGAGCGGGAGCTGTAGCTGGACACAGTTGGAGCGACAAATGTTAGCCGAACGGATGTGTAGATTAGGCCAGAACAGTTGTCCATCAGCCGTCTAAACAATAGACTCAAAAGCAACAGCAACAGCAACAGCAACAACAATAACAAATCTCTGCAATATGTGCGCAAGAAAAGCAACAACAAAAACAACAACATCAACTCGAACAACAAAAACAACATCCGGCCATGCGTCGGCTGACCTCATCGACGACAGCGGCTACTGTGGCAGCAGCAGGAGCAGCAGTCGTCCGTCCTGGCTGGCGCAAGGACAACGTTTAAACTTGCGCATATTTAAACTTTTGATTAGCTGCTGCGCTCTAATGTGCTGCATTTATACAAATGCCTGGCAATTGTCCATGCTGGGCCAGCTGGGGGTCATGGCCGGCAGCATCAAGGGGCGGGGCGAGACGCATCGCCTCGATGAGATTGGTGCCGGCTCCCTGACGCGCTCCTGGCTCACCCAGAGCAATAATCATGCCAACATCTCTGAATTGCTCGACAATTTGCTGCGTGGCTACGATAATAGCATTCGACCGGATTTCGGTGGTAAGTTTGCCAGAAAAACTAAGAAGAAGGCGAAGTTGAAAATGAGATTGCTTATGAATGTTTTTAATATGCAAAACCGAAAAAGAAAACTATGAAAAAGAGGAACATATGTTATGGGCAGTTGGGCATGTAATAGAATTGTGGAACGATATTATTATTATTATTATGTGAAATAAAATTCATAGAAATGGATTGAAAGTTGGAATTTATATAGGAAAGGCAGATAGATACTTAGATGTTGTAATAGAAAAAGCAAACTAGAGAGGAATTTATATAGATATATCTAGATTATGTTGTAGAATTTAAAATTATTTGTGACTTTGCAGATAATTTGAAATTAAATGTACTAGGCTAATTATGGACTAATATTAAATAACAAATTTATATTTTGAGCTAATATTTATATAAAAGAATATGAAAATATATAAATATTTACATAAACATTAATATACAAATAATATATATATATATTTTGTTGTTATATATTTATAAAATGAGAAAAAATACAAGATTTTAAAATATAATGTAAAAAGCAGGTAAAGAGGAAGAGCAGAGTCAAAATAGATCCAAAGTACTCAGCCTCAGACAGAGCCAGAGTTGAGTCAGAGAGAGAGAGAGAGAGAGAGAGAGAGAGAGAGAGAGAGAGAGAGAGAGAGGAAGAGGCCAGCCACAGTCAGAGCCAGAGTACAGCTAGAACTCAGCCACAGGCAAAGCTAAAACAGAGCTAGAACTCAGCCACAGGCAGAGATAAAGCAGAGCTAGAACTCAACCTCAGGCAGAGCCAGAGGACAGCTAGAGCTAGAAAACGCTCAGCCTAAGGCAGAGGCAGAATTGAGTCAGAGATAGAGACAGAGGCAGAGCCCAGCCTCAAGCAGAGCCGGAGTACAGCGAGAACTCAGCCACAGGCAAAGCTGAAGCAGAGCAAGAACTCAGCCACAGGCAGAGCCAGAGGACAGCTAGAGCTAGAAAACGCTCAGCCTAAGGCAGAGGCAGAATTGAGTCAGAGATAGAGGCAGAGGCAGAGCCCAGCCACAGGCAGAGCCAGAGTACAGCTAGAACTCAGCCACAGGCAGAGCTAAAGCAGAGCTAGAACTCAGCCACAGGCAGAGATAAAGCAGAGCTAGAACTCAACCTCAGGCAGAGCCAACGCAGAGAAAACGCTCAGCCTTAGGCAGCAACAGAATTGAGTCAGAGATAGAGGCAGAGGCAGAGCCCAGCCACAGGCAGAGCCAAAGTAGCAAAACCACTCAGCCACAGGCAGAGGCAGAGGCCAGCATCAAGCAGAGCCAGAGTACAGCTAGAACTCAGCCACAGGCAGAGATAAATCAGGTCTAGAACTCTGCCTCAGGCAGAGACAATGCAAAGAACACGCTCAGCATTGAGTCAGAGATAGAGGAAATCTCCCAGACATTGGCCCAGCCAAAGCAGAGAATTGAGTCAGAGATAGATGCAGACGCAGAGCCCAGCCACAGGCAGAGCCAGAGTACAGCTAGAACTCAGCCACAGGCAGAGCTAAATTAGATCTAGAACTCTGCCTCAGGCAGAGACAATGCGAAGGCAGAGACAATGCAGAGACAGCATTGAGTCAGAGATAGAGGCAGACGCTGAGCAAGACGCAGAGGCAGAGCCCAGCCACAGGCAGAGTCAAAGCAGAGGCAGCGCTCAGCCACAGCAAGGGCTAGTGAGCTAGAACTGAGGCCAGTGCAGTGCCAGAGTTCAGCCAGAGCAGAGGTAACTATTTATCATTTTCTATTCTCGTACAAGGCCGTCATCAAATAAAAATCTCTAGTCTCTAGTATTTTGCATATTAAAAGTGTATTTAAACATAAACATTATACAATTTTAGTTAGTTATTAACAAAGTTCGCTTGACTTCTCCCAGCAAGTACTTTCCATGTTGTCGACAAACTCCTCCATTATCAATCTAAATATTTATTTGTGACATTTTCGCAATAAATACAAAATAGATTTCGTGGATTTCAGCTGTGAGCTGCTGGGCTCCCATTTGCATCCGGCTGTGTGGTTGGAGATTTGTTTATACATTTTGGCTGTTTACCCTTTTGCCTGTTTCCTGTAATCAGCGTGCGAGTGCGCCGAAAGATTTTCCCCTTGAACGGAAGCGTTTAATGAAGCGGAAATCGCAGCCAGGAGACATACGGCATACGCAGCTCAAGGCGACAATAATAATGATAATGATGATGATGCGGATGATGATGATGGTGATTTGACTGACAGCTAGCTCCCTAGGCAAATAGTTAGTGTCGGAATCGACAAAATATTTACATACAATTTCATTGCGTTTTTGCCTCGTTATATCCTCCCATCCCCCCCCCTGCCCGCTGATAAGCTTTTTCAATTTTCCAAATGGTCTGCACCATAAAAATTTAAATATTTTCGAAATTTAAAAGCCTTGCGGCTGGCACTCAATGTAGCTTAACGCGCGCTCCCATTCCTCGCTCCTCGCTTCATCTCATCCCACTCAGGCGAGGGAAAAGTTTGCGTTTACGCAACTTGAGCCCAAATTACATTGTTTTAAACACTTCATTAAGAATGGGCTAGGCCGCTAAGTGCGCGACGCTGCAACGCGATGAGCATGCAGGATATAAGGATACGCGGCATGCATCCTGCATAATGCGTGTTTACCAAGCTCAACGCCAAAGTCATTAAAAACTGTTCGCATAGGCAAAAAAAAAAGGAACACAAAAAGGGGAAAAAATAGAGAGAAAAAAACTGCATATTAGCGCAAAATACATGAACATGGAAAGGCTGATAGATGATGCCAGGCTGCGTGGCGCAGGGCATGGCAATGAGACTGTCTGCCAAGCGGCTTAAGTGTCATTGTTGACAGCGCCAGCATTTAAATTCCGTTTCAAGCGAAAGACTCCTCTTTGAATTATTCATATGGCGGAATTATGTCGAACATATTTATAGAGCATATGCTAGCGATGCCAGAGACAGGAAATATGATGCTGCTAACTGAAAATAGAAAGTGAAATTGATATAGATAAATGCGTCAGAGCATATGGAAATATTATTTCTATAAACTTAAAAGTTATATTGCAAAATCTTAGAAATACATAAATAAAATATTAATTATATATACAAAAATCAAATAAAAAGTAAAATTAATAAATTTAAATAATTAATAATGTTACACAATAAATTTGGAATAGTTTCTATATTCATTTATGTATATATAGAAATAATATTTGTATATATTTCAAAGTTATATTTAAAACTCTAATAAATATACCAAATAAATAAGGAAATAAATCAAATATAATATTTAAATATATTTAAAGTTCTGGTGAAACATTTGAAAAAGTCTTTATATAAATTTTCATATATAGAGAAATATTATTTGTATAAATTTCAAGTTATATTAAAAAATTTAGCTAATATATAAAATCAAATAAGATAAAAAATTAATAAAAAAAATTAAATAATTATTATATATATACAGTCGCTTCTCGTTATTTCAAACCTGTATATTTCGAAGCTATCATTATTTTAATGTTATCTCGATTTAATCTTTAATCTTTATAAAAAAAAAATAAAAAAAATTAGGTATAATATTTTAATATATTAATAATTTTTGTAACTAATAATATTAAGCAAAAATTTCATTTTCATATATAAATAAATAAACAAAAATATATTAAAGAATTTAACAAATATATAAAATCAAATAAAATAAAAAAGAGACAAAAAATAAAATTAATAAATTAAAGTAATTATTTAATATATTTATATTTTCATGTATAAAATAGTAATATTTATAATTATTGGAATAGGTTTTTTTTAAATGATAAATAATACAAAAAATATATATTAATTAAATAAAAATAAATAAATAATATTTACTTGAGAATTATGAAATGCTTACACAAAATAATCTTTTAAGCAAAGGGAAAATGTAATTTATATCATTAAAATACTTGCTAGAAAATTATCAAAAAAAGTATTAAGCCAGAATTTGTTAAACCTATATTGCCAAAGGACCAGAAATAAAGGGATCAATAGGTAGAGAGCGTGTGTAGTTATATTATTAATTTATTTGATTAGTTTAGATTATTTAAAAATAAATTAAAAGGCAAGTAGTACTACTTACAGATAGCCCTATAAAATGTTCAATATAAATTATTTTTCCTGACTTTACAAGTCCTCAAAAGTAAACAACAGACAAGTTATGCAGAATATATGGAAATCGTAAGGCGGGTTATTCCAGATTTGGCACCAGACTCAGACTGCTTTATAAATTTTTGCGTCTCATACCGCTTCACTAAGTATTAAATAAACTCTTTTCTTTTGTTTGCAGGTCCACCAGCCACCATTGAAGTGGACATAATGGTGCGTAGCATGGGTCCAATCTCCGAAGTGGATATGGTAAGCTATAAGACATCCACAAATCTTTAATATTTATACAAGTCGAAGACGCAAAGAGTCCTGTGTCCAAGCACAGCCAGTCGAAAGTCAACGCCTTCTCGCTGCAATACGAGACTGCATTTCAGCTATTATTCCGTTGACAATGTCCTTTGCAGACCTACTCGATGGACTGTTACTTTCGGCAATCCTGGGTGGATAAACGACTCGCCTTCGAGGGCGCCCAGGACACGCTGGCGCTGTCAGTGTCAATGTTGGCGCGCATCTGGAAGCCGGATACGTACTTTTACAACGGCAAACAGAGCTATTTGCACACGATAACCACTCCGAACAAGTTCGTGCGCATCTATCAGAACGGACGCGTCCTCTACTCCAGCCGCCTCACAATCAAAGCGGGCTGTCCCATGAATCTCGCGGATTTTCCCATGGACATACAGAAATGTCCGCTCAAGTTTGGCTCATGTAAGTGAAAAAACGAAAGCAAAAAAAAAAAGACTAAGCAGCTATGGGCTTAGGAAATGACGATAAGAGGGGGGAGCTAGGGCTGCTGGGCACATGGCTGTGCTCTGGCATAATTATGCATAATTGATGCTTATAGCGCTTTGATGCGCCTGCTGACAGCCCTATAAATGGCTGTGTCCGTGGCGACCACTTGTTGGAAGGACATTAGCGCATAAGTGTATGCCAATGTGTGTGTGTGTGTAGAGGAGAACTCAAGTATGGATCATAGACTGAATGGCATGACATTGAATGTGAGTGGGGTTGAGTAAGAAGGGGTTATCGAGTAGTGTGGGTTGGAGGAGGCGAGGCCGAGGACTTCAGATTGGATTAAGCTTACAAAAATGGGGAAATTGAACATATGTTTGCTATGTAATATTATTGATCTTAAGATTTTAAATGGGATTTAGCTGGGAAGATAAATATGTTTGATTTTATTTTTTTTTGAAAATTTCTAAAAGTATTTTTTTTAGAATATAAAATTTATTATATTTATATTTATTTATTTTATTTTAATTTAATTTAAATACTTAAAAGTGATTTTTTAGGATAAATTATTTATTTTATTTTAATTTAAATAACTAAAAGTATTTTTTTTAAATATATTTTTTATTTATTTTATTTTATTTTAATTTAAATACCCAAAAGTATTTTTTAGAATATATTTTTTGCTTATTTTATTTTAATTTAAATATTAAATAAAAGTTTTTAAGAATATATCATTTATTTATTTTATTTTATTTTAATTTAAATACTTAAAAGTATTTTTTAAGAGTTTTTATTTTTCATTTATTTAATTTTCATTGAATTTCTATATTTTTTAAATATAATATTTTTTATTTATTTTATTTTTATTTTTGTTAAGCTACCCATAACTATTTATTATCTGCATAGTGAACTCAGTGAACTCAAGCAACAAAATATATGAGCAGTATATAATTTTAAATTTATGATTTAATTTAATTTTATGTATTTAAGTGCAATTAAATTAAATCATATTATTTATAATTTATAATATTAATAATATTTATTTTTAATATTTAATATATAAGTAAAATGCTAACTCTAAAATAAATTATATTATTAAATTAAAGTTAAATTAAAATTATTTTTTAGGCTTGTCATACATTTTATGGCTTGAGTTCAAGCTATTATTATTCTTTCGAGCTCATATATTTTATATTTCGCTAGAGGTATTGCAGTACGAACTTTGGAATAAGCATGGAACTGTTGTTTTTCATTTTGTTAACTGATTTTAAAATAAAATAAGGAATTTATAATTAAAACTTGACTGTAAATAAATCTACATACCAAATATCGCTCTTCCTTTGAAGCCTTGCATAATCATAAGGCATTCGTCTTTCTAGTGCAGGCAGTTCTTCTCATATACTATTAAAATCTTACATAAATATCATATATGTATATAGATGTCAAATATCATATTTTTAATACCATATATCATATTTCATATATCATATATTATTTATCATATGTCATATATTAATATTTGTAATATATGACATGATTATTAATATATGACATATGAAATATGATATATGCTACTTAAAATCATATCATATATTTGATTATTATCTGCCATCTGCCATTGAAATGTCAGCTCAAGCCGAACCAAGCTCTGCCAGTCTTCATAAAACTGCTCCGGAACTTCCCTAAGCTGCCTAATGCCTCTGTCATTCCCTCAGCTTCTTAATGCTACCCTCTATTCAAATGTAGCAGTCAAACTAACTCGCATTATATAGCTCATGTCAACTCCTATATTCAGTCTGCCTCTGAATATATGCAGGTGACATTTCAATTATTCCTGCCAAGCCAAAAATAAACGAAAAGCTCCTGACGTTGATGTATTTTCAGCACGCAATTTTCTTGACTTTCTTTTTTTTTATTATTTTCCTATTTTATATTTTGTTACACATGCAAAATGGAAAGTCTCAAAAAAATATCAGCTAAAAGGTCTTCTCTTGGCCAGGCTGTTAACTGCTTTCTGTGCTTATCGCACAGCTAAATTAACAGACGCCTTCGACTACAGTTGGTATTATTGCTTCCGATTTGCTGAGAATAATGTTGGCTGCACTCGAGGATTCAATTATCGCCTCACACACACTGTCTGTTATTGCCTCGCACCTAATGTTGACAATTTCCCATTTGATGTGATGTCGACTCACTGAAAATATTGCCAAAGTCAGCGGAATGGCGCAAAGTATCCGAAAAAAATACAGAAATATATACATATATATACGTATGTGTATGTGTATGGGTTATAAGGTAAACCAATCCGTATCCACACATGTCCCAATGTTTGGCAATTTGTGCAGCAGCTAGGCGACAACAACAACAACAAATGAAATATCTGGCACGTGTGTTGATAGCAAAGTGTGTGTGGGAGTGGGAGAGGAGTGTGGAGTGAGGCGGGGCAGTGTAGTACCGAAAATTGGTTGTATGAATAGCGCTGTGGTAGCCATGATGCACTGTGATTTAACTAGTCACTGTGAACAGGCGTTGGACCCTTTACTAACTTACTTTTTCAATGAATTGTTATTGGTTGAGTAAGTGGTTGAGGTACTCCAAGTGGAGGGAAGTGTGTTTATAGTCTGGCTTTGGGCGTATCTGTGACGTATGTATGACATAGATCTGTTTGAATTCCAAGTTCTGCTAACTATTAGAAGAGCTTTCTTTATAAAAAAAACGTTACTAGAGCAAAAGCAAGCTCTGAGTATTTATGAGCTCATGTATAAAATTTATTTAATGCTTTAAACTAAATAAAAATCAGTTTCCAAACCGAAATTTAATGTTTTGTATACCTACATAATATTCTGAGCCTTTCCAAATTTATAATCTTAAATTTTATAAATGAAATTTCTTACTGTCAATCAATAATAGTGCTAAAAAAATTTATTTTGCTCAGAAATGGTGGAAAGAATAGCTGAACTGTGAGCCTACAAGATTTTTTATCAAGTGAACATTTTTAAAATTTAATAAAATCTTCTCATATATATTTAAAATATAAAAATAATTTCCAACTATATTTATACATATAGAAAACAAAGGAACAGTTTTATTTAAACTTTTAATATATTTTATGGCAGTTGGAAATAGAAATGGAAGAGGTTTTAGTTTTAGTTTTCATATTTTTAAATATTATATAAAAGCGTTCCCAAAATTCACGCAAGAAGTAGTTTTGATTTTAATTTAATTTTTTTTTCATTATTTTTAAAAATCGATAAACATAGTAAGCCACAAATTAAAGAAAAGTTGTTTGTCCCACTTACTTATTTCGTTCATTAAATTTAACTTAAGGTTATAAATTATGAATTTAGCATTGCTTGAGCACTCTTTAACCGAAATATAAAGAAAAAAAAATCAAACGAAAATTTTCATTTTTGTGGAAAATTCAATGTGATTAGCCTTTGTCCCAGAGACCTATTTCGCACACCTTATCCTTTGTTCGTTTGTGGAGCGCTCCATTTTTAACAGCCCTGAAACTGTCGGCTCACATATTAGTATATACATATATACTATACTAAATATTATTATAAATTTGTTGAAAACTTATTTAAAGTTTAGTTATTATTTTATGAGAAACAAAATTAAATGAAATATAATAAAATAAATATTTAAATTTTACGTTCGATTCTTGATCGTTTCATATGCAAATATTTTCTAAAAATTTTGTTAATGTTAGAAAAAAAAACTATTTTATAGTTATTGCTAGTTATGAAGTATAGTTGATAATAAATAATTCATAAAAAATACCCAAGTCGGCAGTATTCGAGTATAAGTTTGTTCGAAACCTACTTAAACACCGTCTTTAAAGTAAATTATATTATACTTACATAAAAATTGAATACAATAAGATATATACTATTCAAATATAAAATCAATCAATGCTCAGAAGCTAGAAAATTTCGAGACAAAATCCAAATAGTCACCGTTTTAAGGAACATCTAGTCCTTGCTCGTCCCTTGACATTCGCATCTCTGTTGGGTTGTTGTTATTTTTTTTTAATTGCCAAAATATGAACACAGCAAAAAATAAAACAAATCTCGCACTCAAACATGCCGCCCACCCACACAATCGGGCGTCGCACAGTTGGCTATACCACGTCGGATGTCATTTATCGGTGGAACAAAGAGCGCCCGGCAGTTGCCATTGCGGAGGACATGAAATTGTCACAATTCGATTTGGTCGATTGTCCGGCGGGTAATTTGACGGACATTGTTTACAAGGCAGCGGCGCCGATGCCGCAGAGCTACAACAACAAGGACACGCTGTCAACCAAGCAGCCACCCAGTGGTGGCAGTGGCAGCAACAACAACAAAGTCCTGACAACCTTCGCCGGACCGGGTGCCAAAAATCAACATGTCCGCGGCACGGGCTTAAAACTAGACAAAGGCGCGTTCGGCTCGGGTCGCGGCATTGCCGGAGCCGGCGGCGGTGGTGGTGGTGGTGGTCTTGTCACCAATCTGGCCGGGAGCATCAGCCTGGAGACCCATCATCCATGTAAGTTGTCAGTTTAGCGTTGTCGCCTGCAGCTGCTAATCCTTACCCTCTTACCTCTCGTTCCAATCTAGCGGAGTACTCGATGCTGATGGTTAACTTCCATCTGCAGCGGCACATGGGCAACTTTCTGATCCAGGTCTATGGGCCGTGCTGCCTGCTGGTGGTGCTCAGCTGGGTCTCCTTCTGGCTGAACCGCGAGGCGACCGCGGATCGTGTGTCGCTGGGCATCACCACGGTGCTGACGATGACTTTCCTGGGCCTGGAGGCGCGCACTGACCTGCCCAAGGTCTCGTATCCCACCGCGTTGGACTTCTTTGTGTTCCTCTCGTTCGGCTTCATCTTCGCCACCATCCTGCAGTTCGCGGTGGTGCACTACTTCACCAAGTATGGCTCCGGCGAGTGCTACTTCATCATCGAGGAGCTCGACTCGGACTCGGCGGAGTCGGAAACGGACGTCGACGCCAGCGGGCAGTCGGACTTCCGCGGCAGCAGCGAGTCCAAGATCTACGAGGTCATACCGCTGTCCATGTGCGCCATCAGCATGCCAGCCTCGGGTGGCAGTCGCCTGGGCATGCTGCACTCCAGACGCACCACGCGCAACCGTCGCCACGGACTGCGACGCTTCAGCTTCTGGCGCTGCCTGGACTGGCTGAGCTGCCGGCGACGCCGACGACAGCCGGCCACCTGCTCCGACGAGGAGGAGGAGGACGATGAGCAGACCCAACTGCGCGCCGACGAGGCGCCCAGCACCTCAGCAGCCGCTGCTGCAGCCGCCGCCGCCGCCGCAGCTGCCCAGAGCTCGCCGCCCCCAGTGGGCCGCCGTCGCATGTCCTTCTACCGGCGCGAGGAGCTGGAGGCGCGGCGCAAGGGCAAGCGCACGCCCCAATACAATTCCGTATCGAAAATAGATCGCGCCTCGCGTATTGTGTTCCCTCTGCTGTTCTTCCTGATCAACGTGTTCTACTGGTACGGCTACCTGTCGCGCAGCTCGCGCATCCTGGCCAACACGCAGACGAGCACCTGATGTTACCTTTTAGCAATTTAGACACAGTCCTCGAAAGAAATCAGCGTTCCACAGCGGCAGCGGCAATGGTGTTCAAATATGCTCTAAAGACTATATATGATATATGACACATATATATGATATATGATACATATATGTGTGTGTGAGATTTCGGCTTCAGTTATTTGCTCTTAACCTGATTTGCTACCAACTACTACGAACGCTTCAAACGATTTCTTTTCGCGCTAAATTGCTAAATATTTCAATGCAGAACTTACATATCACAGGACTAACAATTTGTAAATATACATGGCATATATACTGCCTATATATATAGATATATATATATAGCGCATATGCCATTTATATCCGTAACTCAATTGTCTATATCATTTGTACAGTTAGCTTCTAAGTTGCCAATTCTTTGAGCTTTTAAACGCTTTAGTTTAGTTAACAAATATAATACGTTCTATAAATATTGAAGAAATATATATATAATATATATATATATATATATATATATATATATATATATATATATATATAACTATATCATTGTTTAGTTCGGATTTGTCTAAAGAGCTTCTCTATAGTTAAGAATTTGCTGTTGCGCTCTAAATATGTATGCTGGATTTAAAAAAAAAAAAGAAAGAAAATCAAAAAAAGCTAGGAACTTAGTCGGCTACAGCCGACTGCATAATACTTATTCATGTTAAAAAAAAAGCAGCTAAAATTGAACTAAAATTCCATCTACCCATCTACCCATCTACCCATATCTTTTATAGCTCTATCAGTGGCACAGATCAATAGTTATCTAAATGTATAACTTTGAAAACCATTTTCGATAAGCCAAGACACAAAGGGGTGTATACATACATACATACATATATGTATATATATATATATAGTTTGGGGTAAATGTAATCAGTCTTATAGCTACAATTTCCAAATAATTACTAATTGATATAAAATTCTATATATAATTATAATAACTGGGACAAAAGTAATCAGTTAAAAAAAATACTAACAATTATTTCGAGTTCTTGCGAAGAAAACTGATTCATGACTTGTCCAATTTTTACCTCACAAAGCACAAAGTTATAGAATGATTATATGCTAAAAAATTACTGAAAATAAACATGGAGTGATTACTTAGCCCACCCTATATATATACATATACATATATATAGATCACTTTGGTATGTGTCTTATCTTATTTCTTATACTGTACAATATTCTAGAATATCCTGTTTTCCACACTATTTCCACGCCCCTCAAAATAGGCGTAACGGTATAAGTCGATTTCACTAGATCTATTGAGGCTTCCAATAGAGTACATCTTAAATACACTCAAATAGTTATTTCAGGTTTCGTGCATATCTCATTTGCTATTGATCTGTAGAGCAGTCAATCAATAGAACTTGGAGGCCTTAGACCAGTTTTACTCTATGACCCGAGGGCGTGTCCAAATTGAAGGTGAATTTTGCTCGCTTTTAAAGTATAGTTTAACTGAAAGCTAAAGTTTATCCCGATATCCCTTTATAAGACAAGAGTCTATACGAATAGGCATTCCATATCTCAACTCGCCAGACAAACGGACGTATAGCAATACGGACTAAGCCCATAAACTCCTTTTCGCTTCATGAATGAGTATACAAACAGCTAACAGTTGGTTACGATTACGTCAAATATAAAGCATAAACTATTACTAAAATTAATGCACATTACTATAGCATAACAAATAACTATTATATATATATACATACATACATGTATATATATTTATTTTGATTAAATGTAACAGATAATATGATGTAAATAACAAACGCGAATGCATTTCAATTGGCAGCCAACGCGAGCGATACGGATAAATGGATAACACTTGTACCACAGATAAGATAGATATATATATTGCCGATAAAGCTAATCGTATCCGATATTGATTCGGCATTCGGCGATACGGTTTATTGCCCAGGCATAAAAGGCTCAAATATATGGCAATAGATTGCCCAATTGGGGCAGATAAACATCTGGCCGGGGCAGCTCGGGATTCCCATGCAAAGTTTCCAGCTGATAGCTGCCGGTGCCCACTAGGAGCGATTGCAGATTGCAGTTTCTGGCGAAGGTGACATCGATTTTGCAGCTACAAAGTAAAGCGAAATGATATTGAGTGACATTCAGCAGGGATTAGGTGTGCTTTAGCTTACCAATCGCCTATCATTAGCGTCCGTTCGGGCTGCAGAGCTGCGGCATTGAGCAACGGCTCTAGCACCAAGGGATTCGGTTTGCCCATTTCCAGGGCCGTGCGCTCCGAGCACGTCTCAATGGCAGCGACAAAGGCGCCAGTGCCGGGTATGTGGACAGTGGGATACCTGTGCACCGCATCCTTGTTGGTGACGAGGAAGATACAGTCTTTGTTGCTGCACAGCAGGTGACAGGCGCGCGCCATTTTACAATAGCTGAAATACTCGTCCCAGCCAACAATGACGGCGCCCACATTGTCCGTCGGTGCGGGCTGCTTCAGCTCGCGCTTTACGAACTCCTGCCACTTGTCATCGGGCTGTAGGGGATCAGCTTGGCCAGCGCCAAAGCTGTCGATGCCCGCTTCATTTAGTGCTCGCTCGATAGCCGCATTTCCGACCACATAAGCCCGCTGGCCGCTGGTCATGTGCCGCTTCAGATAGTCGACGATGGTTTGCGTGGGCGAGATGATGTGCGACTCGTCGGGCAGCTGGAAGCCCAGGCGTTGGGCGCGCTGCCAAATTTCATGGCGCGTTTTCAGACCATTATTTGTTATTAAATAGACGCGTTTGCCGGCACGTGATTGCAGAGCATTCAACACTTCGGCGGCACCTTCAATGGCCTTGTCATCATGCCAGATTGTACCTGATTTTAATATGCAATATTAGCAAAAAATTTGCGAAATAAACTATATTCAAAGAAATGATATCGATAAAGGAACTCTCTTTCTCTCTCAATCGCTGATCTCGTATGTGCTTAAGGTCATCGATAGTTTAAAACATATATCGATATACGAGTTTTCAAAATTCAGCTGGCAGCGCTGTAAGTCTTGGATTTCTCTTCTCTTAACTCTCCCTCTCTCTCTCTCTCTCTTACACACACACACTTGCATGCTTAAGACTTACCATCGCAATCACTGATAATTGTATCGAAGCCTTGCAACCAGCTGTTCACCTGCTCAGGCTGAAGATCGAGCAAATTAATGGCGTTTGCTTTGAACATTCTATAGTCGCGGACTGTTTGACACTGCTGTGTGCTTTGGCGTGTGTTTGTTTCTTAACTGAGAGCGTCAACGGAGCAAATCATCGTGATTTTTAATATTGTGCTACCTCATTCTCGCCGGCGATTGCGCTACACATGAATTTGATGGATCGGCATTTCGACAAGAGCGATCAGTTTGCAAACAAATTTGTAAGTTTTTTTTATTGTAAATTTTACTATACACACACTTGTATTGATTTTGTTAAAATAAATTCCTGTCTATTAGTAGTTAAGTTTAATAGCGTCCCTGAGCGGAATACATGAACTGAATAAAATATTTAAAAAAACATATACATATATATATTTATAAATGAACATTTTCGCTAGCAACCAATTTTCGAATCGATGGCAGTAGGTCTCCCAGTTTGGGTAGGTACACGTCGGGTATCAGTTTTTTGTCGTCGGGATTTTTGCTATTCTTCCATTGATTAACGTCGTCCAGACCGTGAATGCCCGTTCCGACGAGAAGTGTCTGGAATCCACAATTGTAGCCCAGGAGAATATCCGTGTTGGCCCGATCACCGATCATTAAAGTCCGCGACGGATTGATCTTCTTCTGCTTGATCAACGACTGGCAAATGGCCGGATTGGGCTTGCCGATCACAGTGGGCTCCCTCTCCGCACACGTTCGAATGGCGTTCACAAAGCTGCCACTGCCCGGCACCACCATCGCCGGCATGGGGAAACGCTCATCCGTGTTCGTTGCAATGAACAAGCACTTCGGGTCGCTTAGATAGGACGCCGCCTTTGCCATCTTGGGAAAGCTAAAATGCTCATCGAAGCCGACGAGGACAGCGCCAATATTCGATTCTAGAGTTAAATGCTTCGACATGAATTCGCCCAGATTGCCCTTCATAACGTCCGGTCCAACGCCAATGTGTCTTATGCCAACTGCACTCAGTTCCTGTGAAATTCCTTCTGAACCAATCACATAGACGCGCCTGTCGAAGTTGCGATGCTTCAGATAGGCGGCTGCTGCATGGGCCGTCGATATGATGCCCTCTTCGGTGATGTGAAAGCCCAAATCGACGCCCTTCACCAGCAGCTCCTTGCGTGTCTTTGTCGAATTATTTGTGCAAAAATAAATGCTCTTTCCCATTGCTTTTAAAGTGTTTATCGTCTCAGCGGCGCCGGGGATCGCGTTACCGTACACCCAGAGAACGCCTGTATAATTGAATTTAATTTATATAATTAAAATATTTTTAAAAACTAAAATAAAAATTTTTATTTAAAATTTATTTTTTAAATTTTTAAATCGTATATTTTTTTCCATTTAAATTCATTTATAATATCAAATAAAATATTAATTTCATTTTCAATTAAAATTTGTGTTTTAAAATGTTTTTAAAATATATTATATTCCTTTCCATTGCAGCGGCTTTAAGGCGTTGTGCTGGCCGCACCCTACTGACATTGTAATTTGACATTGAATTTTGCGCGGCCCTACACACACGCACACACATGCACACACGCGCGCACACAGTTGCAAATACAGAATTCGCTTGTGTCAATTTATGAAAAATGCCAAGTAGGAAAAGTGACGTGAGCGACTCATTGAAGGAAGTTGGCTTTATTTCCCAAAGCTTGTGGCATATTACGCAATTCAAATTGGCAGAGAATCCTTCATTCATAAATTTACACACTCACCATCACAATCGCTTATAACGGAATCGAAACTGTTAAGCCATTTGGTGACCTCTACAGGTGAAAGGCTTAGTAGGTTGGTGCACGACTGTTTGTACATTCCGCTCAATTTGTTTTATTTGACGATGAGAAGACGGACTGTTAGGACTGGGACCTTTAAATGCCCGCGTACTACTGTAGGTTATCTATTAATTACAAAATTTCATCCACTGATAATTTATTTATGTATATCTACTGGGGGTGATGCGTTTTAAACTATCTGGCAACCCCATCGCTTAACAGCTGATATGCTGGCGATACAGCTGCTCAAAAACTATTATAACCTTTTCTTTTTGGTATTTTTAAGACAATTTCTGAAGTCAGCTGTTAAACGAAGCCAGCCAACTGTTGGTTACAGCAATTCAAAAAATAAATAGATAATGCTGGAATATTGTTTTAAACTTTTTGCGTTACACTTTTAAGCCGTTTATTATTGTATTTGGCGCTTACAATTAATACAATTAATTACTTATAGTACAGGGTTTTGTTTTGTGTGTGTTTTTTTTGTTGAATCTCAGCTTACTTCGTCCTTATCTATACAAACTCGCTGGAAGATTAAACCATTGCATATTAAGTATATATTAAATACTGTAGCTCTACCGAATCGTAAGCGAAAGTAATTTGATGATCGAGATGTAAAGTTACTGCAAGCTATTTTAAATTGATAAATGTAATATTTCTTTGTTGCTTGGTTTTGTTTTGTTTTGGGATGAAAGGGTAGTACTTGGAATCTACAGCGAAAAATTTTGCATTTTGTACCATAATTTGCATTAAATAAATCTCATTAAGCTAGGCAATGTAAACCGAACGAAAAAGTTTGCTAATTACAATTTAAACTATTTTACAGTTATCATAATTATAAATTATAAACTAGACACGAAATTTGATGTGAAATTGCATTTGGAGTTCTGACACTTTGATTTCTGTATGGGCTATAGATGCTTGTGTGTGTGTGCGTGCGTGAGAGGTAATAAGCCAAAGACTATTAACTAATGGATTTCGCCTAGAACTGTGACATTAATAAGCTACCTGGGCCGCCACCAGCGCTGCCAACATTACCTCCACTTCCGCTGCCGCCGCCGCCCAGCACGGAGCCCAATAGCGCTCCGCTGGGCATCTGCTGCTGCTGTTGTTGGTGCTGCATGGAGAGCTGTTGCTGCATTTGCAGCGATGAGGAGAAACTGTTCGGGCCCATGCCCGCATTCATGCCGACGCCCATGCCCATGCCCATGCCACTGCCGCTCATGGGATTGGACATGATTGCCGTGCCCATTACGGGTCCGCCCATTCCGCTTGCTGCCGCACCACCACCGCCGCCGCCACCGGGCATTCCCATGCCCATGGCACCGCCTGGTTCGGGACTTTGATTTTTCTTCTTTCGCTTTTTCTCCTTTTTTCGTTTCTTTCGCTCCTTGTCGTCCTCGTGTCGCTTTTGTTTTTTGTGCTTCTTCTCGTACGTTTCCAAGCCAGCAGAATCTGCAAAGCATATCCTTTAGCAACACTTGATATATATATATAACCTTACGGACAACTCACCCAGCAACGTTGACTCTGGTCCTCCGGTCGTGATTCCGTCTTTGTGTTTGTGCTTTTTATGCTTGTTTTTATGTTTCCGCGCAGGTGTGGCATAGGTGGTTCGGTACTGTTCCGGCAGCTGCAATGCAATCAAAAAATGTATGGCTCAGTAACAACAATAACAACAACAACAACAGTTTGATGGTTTCTCTTACGGGTCCAGGATGCAATCGGAAGCCGGCCAACTGCACTGCAGTGAGGGGCAGCAGCTCCTTTCCACCAATGGGCGGCTTCTCGATGACGCTTCGCAGCGTGCTGTTCTCCACGGGATGCGTGATGAGGTCATTGATGCCGGGTATGTTGGGCAGAAAGGATGCCAGCGATTCTTTAAACTTTTTCTCCTTGAATTTGGTTAACGTATGATGCAGTCCATATTCGGTCATGAGGTCCTTGTCGCCAGTGAGCTCCGCTTTCGCTGGAGGCTCCTTCATGGAGTAGAATGGACCTGTGTGTATTATCGTCGGCGTCTTCCCTAAGGATATCGTCGTCTTGAGTGTCCCTGATGAATCCTGTCGCGCCACCACGGGAGATCGGCCGCCATGCGGCGATGATCGAGGCGAGTCCATCATTATATTGCCGTAGTTGTTCAACATTTTTGAGCAACTCGACACTGAGGCGGGGCTGGGGTAGGGGTAGGACACAGTCAGAGAGTTAGGCACCCACGACAACAATAGCAACAACAATGCTGCTGCAGCAGCAACAACAACAAGGCCAGACAGCGTAGCAAATTTTGCAAACGGTGTAAGTTGCTGCCGCACACGCAAAAAAGCGAGCAATATACGCTCAGCCTATTATTGCGGCCGCGCCGACACTTTAATGTATATTTAATCAATTATTGCGCACGTTTTATTGCGATTTTCAACATTCAATTTGCAGACGAAACTCTCGCCATCTTGTTGTGTTCGCGTACGAGTGTGACCAGATGGCGAGCAACTGAATTTGGGCAACATATTGTTGAGCCCACCTACAGTCAGCCACTAATCATCAGAAAACAGAGAGCGACCACCAAAAATATATCGAAACGGAACTGTTATCGATATATATTGGACAGTCGCCATCACCAGTGTGCCGTGTTCGTAGTACCGTGTAATTTTCGTTAGAACTTTGATAGTAACGTCAAAGTATTGTTTTTCGATTTTAGATAAAGCTATTTTACAAATTGAACAGCAATGCAGTCCACACTACGGAGAACTGTGACAGCTGTGGCCAAGGTACAAAGATATAGCACCGATCCACTTCATAGGCTTAGTCCAATTGGGTTATGCAATTCTAACCTAAATAGGTCATAACTTTGGCATTAAATGCATTAGTCGATCGTCGTGACGTCAGAAACTGTGCGTATTTAAATGCCAAGGTCGCTTATTAGACCAATTATCAGCTGACACAGTTGTGATAAAGCCACCAATGATAATCAAAAGACGTGTTTCTGCTAAGTGCCAGCGATTAGCGTAAACACAACAAACAGTAAAAATAATGAAAGAGCAACTAGTGTGACCAGTTGGAATTAAGGCTAAATTCCTGTTCTTCATTGCAGACGCCACTGCGCACCAATGCAGCTATTTTGGGCGCATTTAATTGCCGCTGTTACTCGGCCACACACGAGGCGGACATTGTGGTGATTGGATCTGGACCCGGTGGCTATGTGGCGGCCATCAAAGCCGCCCAAATGGGCATGAAGACCGTCAGCGTCGAGAAGGAGGCCACTCTGGGCGGCACCTGCCTTAATGTTGGCTGCATTCCGTCGAAAGCTTTGCTAAACAATTCACATTATTATCACATGGCCCACTCCGGTGACCTGGCCGCTCGCGGCATTAACTGCGGCAGCGTCTCCCTCGATCTGCCCAAGCTGATGTCCCAGAAGACGAACGCTGTCACAGCTCTGACCGGAGGCATTGCCATGCTCTTCAAGAAGAACAAAGTCACCCAGCTCACGGGCTTCGGCAGCATCGTCGGCCCCAACGAGGTGAAGGTGGCCAAGAGCGACGGCTCCACGGAGACGGTCAAGACCAAGAACATACTGATTGCCACCGGCTCAGAGGTTACCCCCTTCCCGGGCATTACTGTAAGTAGGTTCTACTCCCAGCCGCTCGATGGCAGATCTAGATATCTGTGTTTTCCAGATCGACGAGGAGGTCATTGTGAGCAGCACGGGCGCCCTGAAGCTGGCCCAGGTACCCAAGCACATGGTGGTCATTGGCGCTGGTGTCATTGGCCTGGAGCTGGGCTCCGTTTGGTCGCGTCTGGGCGCTGAAGTCACCGCCATTGAGTTCATGGACACCATTGGTGGCGTCGGCATCGATAACGAGGTATCCAAGACCTTCCAGAAGGTGCTCACCAAGCAGGGACTCAAGTTCAAGCTGGGCACCAAGGTCATGGGCGCCACTCGCAACGGCAACAGTGTCAGCGTCTCCGTGGAGAATGCCAAATCCGGCGAAAAGGAGCAAATCGAGTGCGACGCTTTGTTGGTGAGCGTCGGTCGCCGGCCGTACACCGAGGGTCTCGGCCTGGAGGCTGTGGGCATTGTGAAGGACGATCGTGGTCGCATTCCCGTCAATGCCACCTTCCAGACGGTGGTGCCGAGCATTTACGCCATCGGAGATTGCATCCACGGACCAATGTTGGCCCACAAGGCCGAGGACGAGGGCCTGATCACGATCGAGGGCATCCAGGGCGGACCAGTGCACATTGACTACAATTGCGTGCCCAGCGTGGTGTACACACATCCCGAGGTGGCGTGGGTGGGCAAATCCGAGGAGGCACTCAAGCAGGAGGGCGTCGCCTACAAAATCGGCAAATTCCCCTTCCTCGCGAATTCGCGTGCGAAGACAAACAACGAGACCGATGGCTTCGTCAAGGTGCTCGCTGACAAGGCAACGGATCGCGTTCTGGGCACGCACATCATTGGCCCCGCTGCCGGCGAGCTGATCAATGAGGCCGTCTTGGCCATGGAGTACGGCGCTTCGGCGGAAGATATTGCCCGCGTCTGTCACGCACATCCGGTAAGCGGCACCGATAATAACCTCTGATAATAATCTAATCAAATTTGTCTATCTGCAGACTTGCGCTGAGGCCCTGCGCGAGGCCAACGTTGCGGCCGCCTTTGGAAAGCCAATCAACTTCTAGAGTGAATCCCATTGTAGTGTTTTAGCTGATTTGAAACTGGAAATGCTAATATCTCCGCTTATTTGAAATTCTCAATGTGCAACTGTAACGAAACATGTCCGATTAATATATGAATTGCCAATAGCAATGCACTGTTGTCGTAAGACCTATGCAAAATATATATAACATAAAACAATATTGAAAATTGCGCTCAATTTTAGTAACTACTTTGCTATCGATAGTAGATGTAAGCGGCTGAGACGCACATATATCGAGAAAGTATCGTTTAGTAGTGCTGGCAATGTTGAGTGAATATCGATAAGCAAAAGTTCATTAGTTTTTCAAACTCGTTACTATATTTATTTAGCTTTACTATATCAATTTCAATTAGAAAATTAAAGTTCGTAGTTTTAAAGATACATTTTAATATTTTGCTTATAACTTCACGTTACAAATAATGTCAATTCAGAAGTTTCGAATTTTGGTCTTCAAATTTCAGTTAGAAATTAATTTTATAGTAAACTAGCAAGCTATAATAATAATAAGACATAAATTTGTCACCATTGGGCTGACCATTGAAAGTGGGAAGTCATGGTATAATGTTTTTGTTTAATTTTTGTATTCTGTATCAATTATAAATTTTGACATCACTAATATCAGCATGCTATCGATAAGAACTAAACGGCACACTCGATTAACATATTCGATACATTTACATTTGATATGGTCACACCAATCATATGGAAACTTTTGAACGAATTGTCAAAATTAGGGTTACAGATTCTCTTTTATACACTGTTAAATATTTCGTTTTTCAATTTTCTATAGTATAAAACTAATTGAACTAAAAAGAACAAAATTAATAGCAATTGCAATGTTTCGCGTTCGTAAATTATGCGTACCTCGCACCAAGCATGCCGCGCATCTCAGGCGTCGCATGTCTCTGGCCAAAAGGGTACCAAGTGCCAGTCAAGTTCAGTCATGGGAGAGCACGACCAGGGACCGTATGTCCGCATCACATCAAGCGCAGCTCAATGTGGGTGGTAAGCAGAAAAAGACTCCAGCCAACGACCAGGAATCAACGCTGAGCTCGCCCGTGAGTATTTGGTTGTGATGTAATCGAGGCTTCTCACACCACTTTTTGCTCATCAGACGAGCTCTCTTCGCTGGCCGAAGAAAGTCTTCAGTGGGATCCAGCCGACGGGATCGATGCATTTGGGTAACTATCTGGGCGCCGTGCGCAAGTGGACGGAGCTGCAAAGTAAACGCGAAAATGTGACCATCAGCATCGTGGACATGCACTCCATAACCATGCCGCACAATCCTCCAGTGTTGCGGGAGAACATCTTCACGATGGCCGCGACGCTGCTGGCCTGCGGCATCGATCCCGCCCACACAACGTTGTTCGTGCAGTCGTCCGTGCTGGAGCACTCCGAGCTGAATTGGATACTCAATTCCTTGACCACAATGCCGAGATTAGCCCAGTTGCCGCAGTTCAAGGAGAAGTCGCGATCCGTGCGCGACGTCCCGCTGGGTTTGTTCGTCTATCCGGTCCTCCAGGCGGCCGACATCATGCTATATAAGTGAGTACGCCCGGAATGTGAGAGTTAGATCCTTGACTAATTGCCTGGTTTTGGCTTGCATGTGGCTAGGGCCACCCATGTGCCCGTGGGATCGGATCAATTGCAGCATATTCAGTTGGCGCAGCACCTGACGCGGGCCTTCAATGCGAGGTACGGTGAAATGTTTCCGGTATGCAAACCCATAATTGAGGAGAACGATGGATCACGGATACTTTCCTTGCGCGAGCCGTCCAAGAAGATGTCCAAGTCGGACCTGAATCCGAAAGGCACCATCAATCTAAACGACTCACCCGAGCAAATTATCGAGAAGATTAAGAAGGCCCTCACAGACTTCACCTCGGACATCTCGTTCAACCCGAACAATCGGCCAGGTGTCAGTAATCTCGTGAACATCCACGCCCAGGTCACGGGCCAGAGCATCGAGACGGTGGTCGAGGAGGCCAAGCAGCTGGACACCGCCCAGTACAAGGAGCGCGTCTCGGAGGCAGTCATCGAGCACCTACGACCCATTCGGGAGCAGATCAACCAGCATCTGAACAACCGCAGCGAGCTCATCTACGTGCTGGAGATGGGCTCGGAGAAGGCCAGGAAGATGGCCCAGGCGACCATGTCGGATGTGCGGCAGCGTCTGGGCTTGGGCACAGCGGGCGTGGCTCCACCCGACGTTGCGGTGGCTCCGCCACTACCAGCGGATCACTCGCGGATGACGGCCAGCCAACGCCTGGCCAAGGGCGTCCTCCATCCGGACTCCCATCCACACGGCATGCCCCACCACGACCAGCGCTCCGACACGGCCCACAGCAGTGGACCCGGCGCAGCCCATGGCGACGCTGGCGAAGTAGTCAGCGGCGTGCTGACTGCCAGTGCATCCGGCAGGCTGGCGATACGCAAGCTGCGGCACACGATCGTGCCCATCCAGACGATGCGCGTGGAGAAGTCCCAGAATCGTGCGTCGCCGCAGCACAGCTTCGGCAGCTACAACATGCCCCGGATTGGCTTCCGTGATGCGAGCGCCAAGATGATCACTGGTGCGCCCTGTCGCTCCGATCAGCGCAGTCCCCGCACTGCCTTCGGCTTCGTGCCGCCCACCCACTTGGCTGGGGTCAGCAATTTGTCCGCCCTGAAGTACGGCAACTCGAATCCGAGTGCCCTGGCGTCGGTGACGAGCCAGGTGAATGCGGTCTACAAGCAGCAGGAGACGATCAGCAGCCTGGCGAACAGTGCCTTCTACAAAGCTGCCTCCAGCTCCTACAACAGCATCAATCCCAACGTCGTTAACTTGGCAGCCAAGAACCTTCACAGCCGCCACAGCAGTCCGACTCCGCCAGCTGCAATCAGCTCGACGCCGACAACAGTCAGCGCCAGCTCCAGCAGTAGCAGTAGCAGCAATCCTGATGCAGCTCCTGTGTCTAAAACGGTGGCCGCTCCCGTAGAGGAGGAGGTTGACTCAAGTATGGAGGATCATGAAGATGAAGAAGATGATGCAGCCTCAACAGAAACTTTGGCCGAGAAAATTAATTAGTTAGAATTGGCTAGAGAGATGGGTGTATGAATTGCAATTGTTCATAGTATAGTCCGATAATCCACAAATCGCTTGTAATACATTGTGATCTATTTACGCTGAATGCTTTCATATTTGAATTCGAGTCATAGCGCGCCTCGAAATGAGAGTAGCATTCATTGCCTATGTTATTATTAATCTCAATAAACACGACTATCGGTTGCGCCGATAGTTTTGGCATTTCGGTCAACTTCAAATCCGGGCACACTGTCCAGCTTCTTTAGTATTTTTCCTTCGTATTTCGTGCGGTTCGGTTGTGCGCGCGCTCTCTGTTAATACAACGCGACGTTCCGCCTCAACCTGTGTGTCAGTTACCTGTGTTTTTGCCGTTTTTGTATGTGTGTGTGAGTAGATATTTGTGCGTACGAAGCAACGAAAATCACTAACCAACCAAATGGTATGCAAATGCGTTGCCAACGTTACGCACGCGTAGAAATACAAAACCCAAGTGCCTAGCCTGTGTATTCATATAAAAAAGCCGCAAAGTGATTTATATCGGTCCGAAGAGCGCGCCAAGTGAAAGTGCAACAAATACAATTACACCAAAACTACAATTGTTCAAACAAATAAATAACTACAAAAATTACTAAACTAACTGTTCTACAAAAGTTCGTCGGACGCAGCAGCAGCCGCAGCAGAGGCAGAAAGAGCAGAGCAGAAAAAAGGTGCGCAACAAATACAAGAAATCTAACTGTTGCTTCTTCATTGCGTGAGTGTGTGTTTGTGTGTGTGTGTGTGTGAAGTGCATGCTTCAAAAAATTCATTTCAGTTTGTGCTACGTTTAACGGTTATTTTTGTTTGTTTTTTACGCACAGTAGAAGAAAATAACTAAACAAATATTTTGCAAAACAGTTTTAACAGGTGCGTTTAACTGTTTTACATAATTTGGAGCAGCAGCAAGCAGCTTCTGCTGGTTGTTCTATTTAGGCGCTTATTAGCGGTAGATCTCATTAGTCAGCGCTGCAAAGTTTGAGAGTCTGCGTTTGTCAAACCACACAAACCGCAGCACAAATAGCTTTATATATAAATAAATAAAATAATAATAATAATTTAGCATTAATTACTTTCATTTATATCTCGCGAGTATTTTTGTCGTTTTGCATTTTGACGTTGTTTTACACGCAATGCTGTTACTGTTATTGATTCTCAAACTGTAAGCGGTTGGGGCTGCATTGCTTGTCTGCTCAGCATCTCTCTTTTTTACTGTTATTTGCATACACTGTGTTATGTGTGAAGTGGAAGAGTATATTGGCTGAGTGAAAGACTTGTATAAGCGAGTCTTTTTATAAGTGAGTCTTATACTATAAATGAGTCTTATATTATGTATGAGTCTAATATTATATTTATTATATGTATGTTTTATATTCGAGAGTATAAGTTAAAGTTCATATTCACTGAGTATAAGTGTGTCTTATATTATACTCATGAGTTAAAAGTAGAGTTTCATTGAAATTACAGTTTGAGCTGCATTAGAGTTAGCTCTTACACTCTTGACAGAGTATTGCGCAGTCGGTTGCACTAGCTGCCTTCATTTGGTATACACGCAATTAGTCAAATGACTTGTATTAGTTTTAGTTTCAGTTGTCTACAAATTAGTTGTAACATTTGCACAAATGCGAAATTCGCATTTGCCTTTTTTTGTTGTTTGTTTGTTGCCATTTGATTGCAGTTGTAGTTGTAGTTGTTGTTGTTGTGTGTTAGCCATGTTGTGCCAGTTGGTGCTATCGCCGGCGTCGACGTCGTCAGCGACGCTTTTTGCTTGGTTTATTGTTTTCTTATGGTTTGGTTTGCTTTGGTTTTGGTTTGGCTTTTTCTGCATTTGCTGTTGAGGAAGTTATTATGAATACCCTGCTTAAAAATGTATGAAAGGGGTGGATGAGTTTGGGTCGAATGTTAAAAAAATATAGGAAAAATGAAAATAATATAATATAATAATTAATATATGGCAATAAAATAATAATAACAAATAATATAAAAATGTAAAAAATAAATATAAATAAACTAAGAAAAATAAAAATAAAATATTTAAAATAAAATAAAATAATAAAGATACAAAAAAAATTTAAAAGTAAAAAAAAATAATAAGAATAAAAATAATAAAATTAATAAGAATAGAAAATTATTAAAAATATTAAAAATAAGAATAACAAAAAAGAATATTATTAATAATAAAAAATATTGATAATAAAAAGATATAAATAATAAAAAATATACACATACCTATAATAAAAAAATCTATAAAATAAAAAAATATATAAAAAATAATAATAAAATTATAATTATTAACAGGGTATATTCCAATCGGTAACTTGATATGCTTGAATTTAATTTACTACTCAACTGCCCAAGAAGAAGAGGGTGGGGAGCGAGAGAGTAAGAATTGAGAGTAAGGCACCAGCAGCAGTGGCATAGGCAGCAGCAGCACTGCGACCAAGTTACAAGTACTTCCGCCTGTTGAAGAGAGTTTCGCTCTTGTTGCTGCCTTGATAGTTGCGGCCACCTGCTCAGCGGCATGGAACAGGAAGCGAACAGGCGTAGGACACGGCTTGGCGACACTTGAGGCTGCGTTTTGGTAATGCGAAACCGACTCAAAGATGCAGCAGCCGTGCCGCTGCGGCAGCGGCAACAGCAGCTGCGCTTCTACATTCGGCGCTTCGGCGTTTGCATTGCGTCATATATTTTTTGTTTGGCTGCGCTTCCTCTTCTTCATTCGCATTGTGCATTGTAATTTGATAGTTTTTCGTGTTGCCTCAAGTCCATTTGGCCCCTATTAACGCTCTAAAATTACAGCTGTCTCCCTCCCTCGCCCCCTTCGCCGCTAGGCTGCAAACTTCTCTATTTGCATCTCTGTCGCACGCTAAGGCGGTCTAACGGTTCTGCTTTGCTGTGCACTTTGCATATTGCGCTGCCCAAAAATGTTTCGTTGTTGTTGTTGTTGCTGCTGCTGCTGCCGGGCCTTGGCACAGTTATGTGGCTTGGCCACGTTTTGCAGTTGTTATTGTTGTTTATCTTATGTCTTACGGGGCTTTTTCGTGTTTTCTTTTTGTTATTATTATGCATTTGCAATTTGGGGTTTGTCTTTGGGCTTGACCCGCTGTCAGTTGGGATATTTTTGAGTAATATTTTGCAAAAAAAAAAAAAAGAATAGAGCAGCTTATAAAAGTTTAGATACCCTGCAGAAGAGGTAAAGGAATTTAAATAATAATAAATTAAGTTAAATAAATATAAAATATATATAATTAAATCAATTAATAGTAAAATATATAAATATATAAAAAAATGTATATAAATTAATAAAATACTACAAATAAATATTATGAAAAGTTATTAAAAAATCTTTAATGATAATATTTTATTTATTCATATTTTTAATAATATTGAATTACATTATTTGTTATTTGTTTTTAATATTTAAATAATTTTATTTATTTAAAAAATGTATTTATTCCGTTAGTAAATTTATATATTTTTGTAATTTATTTATATTTTTAAAAAATTTAAATTGTATTTTGTTTTATTTATTAATGCTCTTATAATCTGAGGCTAATATTTTTTTACGAAAGGAATAAAAATTCATGAAAATATCCTAATTAAGCAACATTTTATACTCAGTTGATTCAATATATTAACTTATTAGATCATCAATATAGAATTCCAAGAAAACAGAATTCAAGGGAAGCTTTCAAGTTATTTACTTAATATATTTACTTAATTGCAATAACAATAAATATATTTATTTAATTTATTTGCACTTGCAAAAGTTGAACAAATGCATTAACTAATGCATAACAAAAAGGCAAAAAAAAAAAAATAAATAAGAAAAGCGTAAAAACAACAGAAAAAACCGCAACTGAAATTATAATTAAACATTTTGCCGCATTTGAACTTCAATTCGATGCGATTCAAGGCAAACGAGTTGAAAAGATTTTTTTATTTTTGTTTTTTGTTTATAAACAAGGCAAAGCGAGAACTCGTGCCAGAGATTTGTTATTGTTGCTGCCAAAAAAAAAAATAAAAAAAAAATGCCTCGAGAAAAAAGCGTGTCAGCAGCAGCCGAAGCAGCAACAAAAGCTTTTTTCAAGCTCAAAGAGCAGACAGTAAATGAGTGCGAGAGAGAGAGAGAGCGAGTGTCTGGCAGACAATACTTGAAGACGATGACATCTTCAATTGATTTGTAATTGCTGAGAAATGCACTTTGGTAATGGAAATGCAGCAGCAAAGTGGGTCAAATGGTGGTTGGTGTAGCTCGCACCACCACCTGCCTTGGTTCAATGCACCAGCAATGGAAATGGAAATGGTAAAGGAAATGTGTTTGTAATTAGTCAAGAGACATAGCCAGGGCATGTCAAACATGAGAGCTGCCGCCGCTCGACCTAAGTAAATAATTTCGGTGACTGTAATGCGAATCAACACGGGAGATACCTGAGGAACAGCCAGCACTTTATACAGGTGTCGCTGTTGTTTATAATTGTATTATGGCTTTTCTTTTGTTCTGTCATGTGTTGCGGTTCGTAGTTTTCAATGGATATCACAAAGGTAACAGAAGTACGTGGTAGATGGGCAGTCGACGGGACTACAGCATTTCCTTATATAAATACGTATGCAGCACAGCATCGACAGGCTTATTTTATGCATTATAAATGTTATATACGTGGTTTTACTGTAGGCCGGTATTTAATCATGTCTGAGACGGATTGTGGCAAGGCTAAGGAGTCAGACTCAAACTGAGCTTCATACTCTTACTTATCATATGAATATCATAAGTTTTAAGCTTAAATATATACATATATCTTTATATGGCTTATATACTCCTATACTTCATAAATATAAATAATATATCAAGCTTGAAGATATCTAATATCTTTATATAGATATCTTGATCATAAGTATCTTTTTCTATTGAACATATTTTAGCCGTAATTTCGTAATTGTCTTATAAATAACCTTGCTATTTATACCAGACAACTACAGTTTTGATCACTTTCTGGAATACAATATTGTTCAGACTATAGAAATATGACACTTTATGCTTATAATACTTATTTCTAAAAGCGAAATGGGCATATTGATTTTGTGCAATCACGAACATTGCTGTCCATTCGTCTTTGCCTTTGAATGCAAACCATATTTCGACGCTATTAAAGCTATATAGCCTCGTCTGTTCTAGTATCTAGATTTCTCCGATAAGGCAACTCTTTGAAGAAAATAAATTTAAATTTAATTTATATTATAAATAGATACTAAAATAGCAGAAAAATTTAAAGAATATGTTACTATATACAAATCTAATTTACTATATATAAACACGACCTTAGATTACTTGTTATGAGTGGCTCTTCAGCATTCTATATATACCCATCGCCCATTGCTATTTTATGATTTTTTTTAGTTTTATTAAACATTTCTGAATCGCTCTAAATAAACTCCCTCAAGCATTGAGTATAAATGGAATATAAAGAATACTTAAAGACTAATATAATTAAAGTGCTTTAGTTAAATGCTTCGACTACTTAAAGTGTTGACACTCTGGAGAGGAATTTGTTTTTGCCGGCGTCAACTGCAGAAGAGCCTGCCTCATTATTCATTCAGGAAAGTAGTCGGTCAGGTTTTTTTTCTTCTTTCATTTCTTTTCTTTTTTTGTTGTATTTGGCTTCTCTTTGGCTTCCGCTTTGTGGAGTACGCCCCAAGAATTTTAAACCTGCTGCTGCGCCTCTGCGGCTGTCTCTATATAGACGTTGGCTACAAATTAGCGGGAACTGCCAGCGTGGCATCCACGAGGTTGAAAATAGAGTCTGTGGCCCGACTCGCCGCCGGCCAGACAGCCGAGCAGATGCATAAAAATAAAATATGTCAAAGCGAGGCAAATGGGATTTGGCTTCTGGTGCAGGCGGGCAAATACTCCAGGCCCAGATGCAGTTAGTTCCTAATCAAAAAGTTCTAAATTGTTTTCTTTTCAATCTGGCTGTTCGCGCTCCATTTGTCAAGCAGATCTGTTTTTGTTTTTTTTTTTTGGTCTGTTTATATATCAAACATTTCTTTTTTCCTGACCCAATTTATCAAACACTTTTCAACTTCACTTCGCAAATGACTTTCAAGTTCTCTCGAAAGCTTTTGATAAATTTGATTTTCTATTTTTTACGACAGTTTTCCCACAGTTTTCACAGTTGTTGACGTCTGTTGATTTCCCAGTGACCTTATTTATTTTTTCAGCTCATTTGATTCTCCGCTTCGAGTTTCGTAATGCATTTTCTTACTTGTTTCCCCTTGTTGCCTCTGCTTGTATAATTAATCAATATTGCTTCTATCATATTACTCTTTATTTATTTTTTTTTTGGGGCGTTTTATTGTCTATTATTTGTGCTTTGTTTTGTTGAAAGTGGGGGCGTATTGTGAGATCAGCTTTATTTATGGGGCGCTTATGCTGAAGTTTTGATAAGTAATTCCAATCAAATCGAATATTTGCTTATTATGTGAGAATGGGAATTCTTCGAAATTGTTTTATGGGTATAGAGCTTATTATGATGAGTATAGAGCTTATGCTAAATTAAGTCAATGATAGAGATCTCACATAATATTTGTATATATGAATTTATATTTATATTTTTATTTTCAATTATTTTTATTATTGACAAAAGTTAAGCAACGAAAACAAACAAGAAAACAATCAGGGAAAAAATTCCAATTATTTATTTTTAGATGCAAGATTTTACCACTATTAAATCCTCAAATTTGTTTCATAATTTTCAATTCAATAATTATTCAATCGGAAAAATATGAAATAAAATATTGTATATATTAAAAAATAGATAAATGAAATTTTCTCAGAACTAAATCTTAAATTAAAAATTATTTCTTTTATTAAAAAATTATATTAAATTGTTTTCTTGGCTTAAATCTGGTCAATATTGAATATTGTCAATAAATATATATAATATTTATTTATTTTAAATATATATAATATTTATTTTATATTATTTAAATATATTTTTTTAATGTTTAAGCAAAAATCATATTTTATCGATTTTTTAAAAATTATTTTTTATAATTTTGTGTGACAAAATCAGAACTATAAATATGAAAACCTGTTTGTAAAGAGAAAACCCAAACTTTGTTTATACATATAACAGCGCAAACTGCAGTTAATATTTTGATTTATTTAAGAATATTAGTAGCTTGTGAGAGACTGCTATTAACAAATTAAATTTGAATTTATTACTTATAAAGAATTTATGGATTTTAAGGGACAATTTTATACACAATAATAAAGAGTATTCGGCCTAAATATATATTTTCTGAATGCTTACTAAATCTTTACAACATTTTTGAGTGAAGTTGTGTTCGAAAATGTTTAAGATACGAGTTTTCTTAATAAAAACTTCTACACCGATTCATAAGTTTTAAAACCTGAAACATGAATCAAGCATTTGCCAAGTTAAATTCAATATCAATTTTAACTCGTTTTTTTTTTGAGTACAAAAATTTATTGAATAAGCACGTCTCAAGCTAAAAATGCATTGCAGTAAAATATAATTTACGTATTAAAGCGTAAAACACGTTTCGTGAGAGACAGAGAGAGAGAGAGAGAGAGAGGCATCCAAATCTAAAGAGAGAATGAGAGAGTGTGAGGGAGGGGGAGGCAGAGAGTATTTCCCCGCTTAGTTGATTAGTTTTAGCTATTGTGGAAATGTTGCAAAGACGCTTGCTGAGCATCTAGCAAGCTCTCCAATTAAAGCCAGCGGGGCATTGTAACACAACCATAAAGAAAGATTTCTGTACATTAATCAACGGGTTTATCTTATTTGTATATCTTTGTCCGCTTATCTAATTCATTTTTAGGAACAGCTGCTGCGCTCTTATAAGAAAATATCGCTCGCTCAAATCTCAGCAGCTGTTTGCCTTGGCATTTTCCATTATCATCTCGAGCTCTCGATTTTGCGCCAGCAGGTAGCAAAAAAGCAAAAATTCCAGAATTGTGAAAAGGTTCGACCAGAAATTCTCACTCGACGCCGATTTAATTGATTAGTTCAATGGAACTCTCACTAGAGCTAGACATGTTTCACTCGAAATATGTTTGTTTTCTTAGTGTGCAAGTGCTAGGAAGTCTTAGAGCAAAAGAAGGCAATACGAGAGGAGTTGCTGCCACATGTTGTTGCTGCTGCTGCTTCTTCTTCTTGGCCACTTGAGTTTCATGCCCAAATTGGGTTAGCTGTTGTTGTTGTTGTTGCTAGTTGAGTTCGTGTGGTTTCATAATGCCGGCATTATGACAATCGCATGGCATGAGAGGCACCGATTCCCTAGCCAACATGCCATGCCATGCCATGTGCTTGATCTAGCATGGATGGACTCATTAAAATGCCAGACCAGGCCAGCTGACATATTGACTTGAAGGCATTGTTAAGCTCAAAGAAAAAAATAGGGAAAATTTAATATTAATATAATATAAGACAAATATAATAAATGCAATATATATAAATAAAAAAAATATATATAAATAAATATATATTAATAATTTAAATTAATTTAAGAATTATAGAAACTTTAAAAAAAAATTTATATTTAAAAATATAATACATATAAAATAAATTATATGTAATATAAATTTGCATATATTTAATATAAAATAAAATAGTTTATTAAATAAAAATTCATAGTTTAAATGAATTAAACAATTATAGAAACTTTAAAATTTTTTATTTTATTAAATAAAAATTCATAGATAAAAATTAATCAATTTAAAAATTATATAAACTTTTTTAAATTTTTTATTTATTTTCCATAAAAATTATTTAATTATTTAATTTAATATATAATTTAATATTTAACTTATTGCATTCAAATTAATGATTTAAATAAATTTAAAAATTGATTTGTATATTTATTAAATTGAATTTGGGGTATGTCTTGCAAGTTTACGCAATCTTTATTAAAATATAGAGAATATATATATATATGTAGTATAAAGTATATATAGAAACTCTATTAGAATGAGTACAAAGCTTAAGCACACCATGAATACTAAGCCCTAAATCCGTTTGATAATATCTTACAAGCACATACATATATAAATATATCTTCCAGTATCTTTTCCATATTAACTTTGCTTCCTCCTTCCCTTTCCTTCTCTATTACTTGTACTCCTAAGTAGCCTGCGATATTGAACACTTCCAGTTGTTATTGCCCCAAGTTATGTGTCTTTATTATGCAATCAGAGACATGCTTTGCTTCATGTGGAACACATGTAATTTACAAATCCCTTCCTGCTTCCTTTCTCACTCAACAGACACTCTACAGCTGTTTGCACTGTCAACAGGGAGCAAATATATAGAGCTAAGTAGAAGATGAGATCGTGCAGCAGTTTCTGTTGATTAGTAAATTGAATCGTTTGCCCATCGTAAATTTGACATCATCCACTGGGCGTAGTTTTCTCTCTTCAGAATTCTTATTGTTCTCTGTGCTGCGCCGCGCAAGTTCAAGTTTGTTTCTGACTCACGTCAAAGTCACAAAGGGGGCAACATCAGAAGCAGCAGCAGCAGCTGTTTTTCTAAATGAGTCTGTGGTCAGTAGCCGCCTTGCTGGCTGCCCAGAGTCTCGGATAACATCTAATAAATAGCAAATGCGCCCCATAAACGAGCAGCTTGTGCTATAATTAAATCATATATTGAGTTCTCTACTCTCTGGGCTCTGTGGCATGTGTTATTGATCAATAGCATATGGCTACACCTACAACTATGCACTGCCTTCAATGTAATATAACGCAAGAGCTTAGCGAGATCTATAGAGCTAATCAAATTTATAAAGTTACCTCAATTGATAGTTATCTATTGCACGGATAATTTCCCATAAATTTGAATAAATTCAAATGGAAGTCAATTTTACAGATAATTAAATAAAAAATGCTTTGCAATAAATTTGCCATTTAATTGCTCGGAATGAAATCAGTCATCAATTAGATATTTATTAATAGTTTTTTCAAATTCTGAATGAGTTTTTATTTTGAGCATATTTTTGAATTCTTGAATAAATACTTTCAATTCAAGAATTGCTATATCTGAAAGACTTTCTTTAGTATAAATAATTTCATAAATGATTCTGGAATATTTTTATAAAATTTATTATTTTTATAATATAAAAAAATGTTTCCTTTAATTTATATAGATTATAATTTTTACAAAATAATCTTGAGAATTTCGTAAAATACTGAGAATTGGTGAAATATTTGAGTTGATTTCTTTAAAATATTCCAAAAAACTGCTGTGAACTTTAAAATTGATATTTGAAATATACTTAATATATTGTGATTTTTATCTAATATTTAAAAAAATAAACTACAAATTTTAAAACAGATTTGATTCAATATTCTTTCACAATTTCTTTTAAACATTTATTAAAAATTAATATAAATATTATTTTTTCTGTTTTATAAAATATTCTTTAAAATTTTAGAAATATTTGAGTTCTCTATGAATTTCTTGAAATTTCAGTAAAATGCTGTATTTAAATATTTAACAAATTTAAAATAATTTTAATAAGAAATTTCTCTTATGGCATGATGATATTTTTTTGTTCCCCATATTTAACAAAATGATTTTCCAGCTTCAGTCTCTAGTACGAAACAGATGTAGTGTATAGAGTCAAACTTAAGCAATCATTTGGTGTTGTTAACAAAAAATGGCTGTAGGCTTTTCCTTCAGTTAGTTACAGCGAGTTATTTAATTAAGCTTTGCACACGTTAATTACGTTATTCTCACAACGCTTCTCGCTTTGTGTGTGTTCGGTTCAAATAAAAGTTCACACAGTTCTATCAGGTGCTGATGATATGCATATTGTTGTTGTTGTTGAAGTTGAACAGACAATGGAAAAATGTTCATGGGAAATACATTTACAATTACAGAGCCGACAGCGTTTGCATGAAAAGTGCATTGCAAATGAGCGAATCAGAGAAGCGCAAACAGCAAACACTAACAACAACAAGAACTGCAAATGCAGCAAATATCGTCACACATTTATGACTCTGAGAGACCGCTGCCAGGCATGACAGATGATAAAACCAACTGAGAGCCTCAGTCTTGCAGGCAACACCCTCTGCCTTGCAGCATCTTTTCTTGCAACTTAATAACTGTATGCAATGTGTAGCTGGTGTTGTTGCTGCTGCTGAACAGGTTGCAATAACAGCAAATTTAATTTTGCGGCCAAACCAGCCGGCAGTAAAATACATTTGAGTTATAGTTCTCTGACATGTATATATGTCAGAATGAAATATATATGGATTATTGTTTAAGAATTGAAATAAATATTGGGAAAAAGAAACAAAACGGAAAATATTAAAAATATTTGTTTTATACTGAAATAAATATTTAAATTAAATGAAGTAAAAATTGTAAAATATTAATAATAAATAAATAAAAATGCCAATAAATAAAAATAATAATAAATAAAACTAATAAAATAATAATAGCTAATAAAAATGATAAAAAAATGAATAGTACAGAAGTAAACATATTAATAAATAATACACAAATATATAAATTTGATAGTCTAATAGATTTAACATTTTGACTGCCAAAAAATTTAAATTATAAAACTAAGCAAACATAAAATTAGGAATTGGGAATAGTCAACAAAATTACAAGTGTCTAATAAATATTAGTATTTTTGGCTGCTTAAAAATCCGAATACACTTTACTTCAAATTTGAATGCTTAAATTAGAAATATATAATTATTTCTCTTTTAAAGAAAACTAATGAAATGATAATAAATGTCGAATATTTATTTAACTGTTTTTTTTTGCCATAGCTATTTTCATTTTATTTAATATAAAATAAATAAATAAATATATATTTATAATTAAAATGTCTTCGAACGTAGAATATTTATTACTTAAAAAATAAATTCCCGTAATATATTCTTCTTGACAAATGTCTACAATATTATAGAATGTCAGCTTAAAATAAATTTTTATTTTATTTTTACAACCAAATCTCTTGCCAAATTATTACTGTTAATAATACCAATATAATAGAATAATAATAATAGCAATATCATAGAATATTCTTTATATATGTCTGCAACATTATAGAATGTTAGCTTAACATAAATTTTTATATTATTTTTACAACCAATTCTCTTTCCAAATTATTACTATTAATCAGAGCAATACTTCTGCGTATATGTAACAGTCTTAAAGTCTTAAGCAACCCTCTCTCTTCATCTCGCACAGGGTATATGTTTGCTGACATGCAACTGTCGAGGTGTCACAGCAGTCAGCTTGGCAGTGTGGCTGACACGCTCACACGCCCTCATTTCTGCGGATTATGCATTGGCGAAAAGGCGCAAACCAATTGCATAAGTGTGAATTTTGCTTCTCTCGTTTTGGCCAACTTTCCTAAACTTGCCAAACATCGATTTTTCAATGCAGTTGTCGTCGTCACGTCAACATTTTTCGACTCGCTACTTCAAGAGTTCATTGCACTCCTTAGCGTTTGCTTTCGTCGTGGCCCTTTGGTCAATGGTCAGAAGCATAAAAAATACGAAAACACAAACTTGTGTTGGCTTTGACTGTTTACTATTTGTTTTCTTTTCTTTTTTTTTGGGTTTTGGTTTTGCTTTCGCTTTGAACTTCTGCCATGTAATAATCATTTTTCATTATTGCGCATTTTTCCAGTTGAAAACGTTTGCTGCAATTTGCTAGATAATCAATATTTAATCACAGGTCTTTATGTTGCCCCATTATGACTAATACATGATTGCCAATGCAATTGCTTCCATTATTATTAGTATTATTTTGCTTGCTTCAAGTGAAACGACTCGGACAATGAAGTTCAAGTCAAAGAAAGACAACAAACGAAATGAGGGTGATCAAGTTTGAATGCGGAAAGTTTTATTTAGCTTGGAAGATTATAATACAGACTTTATATAAGATAATAAAAAGTGGAGCAAATCAGTTACCTGGCCAGCTATTACCATACCTGTTAACCGGTCTACAATAAATGTTATCTCATCCCCGCACGAAAATAAACTGACCTATTTATTATAGCCCACCGGCTAACGGCCCTGACATTTCAATCAATCATCAACGAAATCCCTAAAAACACACACGAATAGCTCCATTGGTCAATTTGTACTCAATACTTTTATAGATTTTACTCCCGAGCACATTTCATGTTTGTTTCTTTGCTTTCTACGAAACGAAAGCGTGTGACCCAAAAAGGGAAATAAAGCTAGCTAAAGTTCACTTGCTCTCCCTCTCTCTCATTCACGCCCGCTCAAAATGACAGAGCATGGGCCAAGGAACCGGCGACAATTATAAAGTAATTACGCACGCCGAGCGGGCCTTACAAATAGCTCTCCAGAAATGTCGCGGGGGATGTATAGGGCTGGGAAGTGACCACAACAGACCTCGACCCATTTGGCTTGCTTTTAGGTTGACCACTTCCGTTCAGTTTTTTATGGCAGCCAATGCAGTGACAGCGCTACCTGTTGCAGTTTATGTTTATTCAAATGAAAAGGGAGTGGATACTTTATATATAGTTTCAAAAGCTATTGAGACAATTGAACTGGAGTTGCATTTAGGAATAGGTAGTTGCTTCTATAGAATATCTTCCAGCTTTCGTTGAAAGTCAAGTAGAAAAGAGCCTGGTACAACATAGAGTGGAAACTTGAATAGACTCGAAGCTCAAGTAGCAAAATGCGCACTGCTCTCGCCTGACGCCAAACCTCTTTTCAGTATGAGGAACTGACATTCTAGCTGAGAGAGCTGGCTCAAAGCAGTCATAGCTGGTTTTTTGCACTGAAGCTACTTTGTTTTAAACAGTGTATTCATATATCAAACTACAGTTGCATAGCTGTAAGATAGGAAAGAAATTATATAGTAAGAGTATCTGTAAGGAATGTTTGTTAGTATTATCTAGAAAGAATATCTATAAAGAATCTCTGCTTGCTAGCATATTTATGAGGAATATCTGTTAGGAGTATCTATAAAGAATAGCTAAGGAATATCTTGGGGAATATCTGTAAAGAATATCTGTTAATAATATTTATACAGAATATCTGTAAAGTTATATGGAAACAATATCTGTTAGGAATATGTGTTAGCCCATACGTTAGCTGATTTCTAGTCAAAGTATTTTATAATATGAAAATGCTCATATTCCATTCACATATATGAGTTAACCTTCAGATAATAACCCATGCATCGAGCTAATATATTAAGCTATAAATATCAATTGAAATTAATTATAATTATATAAATTAATACACACTTAACAGCTTATTTAAAACTGAAGCAGAGATAAACAAGTATTTAAGCTTCAACAACAAAGAATCGATTGTCAAGAGTCTTGACTAATTTCGATAAAAGTTAAAAATGATTTCTAGCAGCCAAACCCACAACCGCCCGCACTTAAGCCGAAATTAGATTTTACAGTCCATACCCTTGGGTACCCGCGAATAACTCAGCCCGTGTCCAGACTATTACTGGTATTTAATATATATTAATCTATTTTAACTAAAGCTATTCAATCTCCTATAGATACTTCGTCATTTTGAACTTTCGCGCTCACTTCTCTATATAACTATGTACCAATATTTCCATCAGCTTATACTATTCACTTTTTGGTAACAATTTCAAGCAATACACAAACAGTGAGTCGATGGGTCTTACTTTTATTTAAAGTTCTTTGTCATGAATGTATAAGTTTTGGATAAAAAAGTCTCATAAAGGAAATAAATAAAAAGTTTTAAAATGATATTAGTACTTTATAATATATATGTGTACTATATATTTTATTATATATATATATTTCATTATAAAATCTATAGGCGACTTTCACTTCATAGCCAAACAATCCCTTATGAGAATACAATGAAAGCCTTTCAGCCAAGCCCAGTTTTACGTTCCCCAGCTGCTTTGTGTTTCCTTTGCCACAGAGTTCGACTTGCAGCGCGATGCATTTTTGTGGCTTCTTCGGTTGCATGTTGAAAGTCAATTAGCTGTCCTATTGACCTGTTTGTTAGACAATTTTTAAAAGTAACTTTCGACATTTTGCATTTCTTTGCAGGCTTTGAGCAGCTTTGGCAGTATGGCGCCCATGCCACGCATTCAATTGGCCAACAGCAATGCGGCCATAAAAGCCACAACCAACAATTTTCTGTATGCCGAAACAATTTCCGGCGACAGCAGCCCAACACCCAGCAGTCCGCCTTCGAGCACAGGTAAGCTGCACGATAGACAGACAAATCAAAGATTTCCGTCTTAACTGGCTTACGTTTTTATAGCGGGCGTTGCTAAATCGCAGTGCTCCTCCCTCTCGGACGGCGAATCCTTTGAGGGCTATGGCGAGAACGAGTACAGCGTTCAGCTGCGTGCGACGGGCAGCAATGGGAATGGCAGCATCAGCAACGGCAACAGCCACAGCAATAACAGTGGCAACAACACTCACCATCACAGCATGAACAACGGGTCGGTGCACGAGCACAGTGGACACTCAAATGACGGCAATAACAATCTGGATGAGACGCCTGGCATTGAACTCGATCTGGCGCCTCACGTCGTCTCATCTTCGCCCAAGGAGTGAGTCTGTAATTTATATACTTATCTCACTGAGTTTTATTAACCCATTGTCTCTCGCTGTTGTTGTTGTTGCAGCGATGAGGAGCTCAACATTATGCCCCGCGACAACTGGGCTAGACGCAGTCTGAGACGCACGCCTACAAGGTAACACCAACAACTGCAGCAGCAGTAGCTAGTGGGGAGGGATTGGCAGACACATAACAAGTCGGCGTCTCGCCTACCATATAAGGTCGCAACGATCAACAATTAGTTATGGAAAGCCTGAATGCTTGTAGAAATTTATGTTGTCCCCGTCAGTTATTTGCACACAGTCGCATAATCATCGCGCCTTTTGACGTAATGCCCATAAACTGACCAGTTGCCAGTTAGCCAGTTCCAAAGTAGTTTAAGCCGCATCTGTTAACCGATCGTCAACCAGTTGACCAGTGTCCGTCTGCCTTTTGTTTAATTTTGTAAGTCTATTTGAATATTTAACCTTTTCTTTTCTGTATGCACATTCGTATGTATACGGACTGGCAAACCAGTTTTACTATGGCCCGCGTTTTGGGCCGTGATTCATGCGTTTCGATCCAGTCGAAATCGCTGTCGAGGCTTGTAGTTGGTGCGCAAACAGAGAGCGCTCGTTGTTTCCGCCTATGTTCAACACACCACAAAGAGAGCACACAGAGACAGAGAGGCAGATAGTGAGGTGTGTTATGGTGAACTCAAGATTCACCTGCTTAAAGAGCACAGATGCTCTCTTAAATCATACAGTATGTGGGACTGTCTTCTATGCAACTCATGTTACAATTTTCAAAGCGCATGATTGAATGGTTAGGTAGCCTTTAGCATGAGTTGGGGAACTATAAATATTATTTTGTATATATTAAATAGATTATAGTTTTTCTGGAGATATATAAGCCATCTCTAGAAAAACTTTACTATTATAATTGTTATTATAAAATATATTTTAAAACTGAAGAAAACTAATAGCTTAGAATTTAATTTAGTTTCCTTGCAATTGTATTTAGAACTAAATATTAAATTTAAATATTATATGCTTCAAATATAATATTTAAATATTTATCAGAAATTGTTTAGATATGAAAATCAAAAATATTAAAAATACAAAATTAAATTAAAATATTTCTTTTTAATTTAAATAATTTTAAATATTTTTATAAAGTCATAGCGTTGTTAACAACGATATAAAAGCTCTATAATATATAGATTTCATGCCATAAAATATACATTTATATATATATTTAATATAAATAATAATAAATATATATAAATGAGATACAAATAATCATAAATATACACATATATGTATAATGTTAATAAAAAATAAATAATCTTGTTCACCTTAGAGTAGACAAGTATATTTATTTTAAATTATCCAGACATAATGCGCTTGAAGAATTAAAGGCATAGCTAGTAGAACTGAGTGATTATATATTTATATTGATATTATATTTTAGATATATATTTATAAATATATAGATTCTATATTTATATATATAAATATAGTTTATGTGGTTGTAAATCATTCCTTGTGGCTTTCGTATATATATATTTTTTAATATGCTACGATATATACGTTTAATATGTCACAATGATAAAATTTCTATAATTACTTAATTAATTATTTAGAGCATTGCGGGGATTTTAGCTTGAAAGTTAACAATTATAAGGTTAAGAGTTTCCAGTAGTTAGATTATAGACAGACAAACTTCTCAAATAGAAGTCAGTTATTATATATATCATACTTACATCAGATATATAATTAAATATAGGCATCCTTGCAGTCCCTTCATTCTCTCTTACCTTAAGACTCTTAATAAATTCTCATCTCATATATTCTTTGCAGCAATCCCGATAGTTTGCCCCAGCGTCGTTGGGGCTCCATGAGAAAGTAAGCAACATTTATTTATTTCTCATATATTAATGAGTTTGCTTTGGCATTTGGTTTGCTTTTTTGGGCTTTCACGTAGAGTTTCATACGAACCTAACGCATTTTCATATCATTTGTCGCCCATTTGGTTATGGTTTACAAATTAAATAAATATAGCATAAGCCACTGTACATATGAGCTTTGCACATGTAATTAGAATAAATTCTTATTTTATTTGATTTGTGTGTATATAACAGACATCGAAAACTAAAACTAAACTAAAAGCAAAATTTGCTTGGCTTATCGAATTTTCATATTTCAATTGTTTGCTACATTGAATGTTTCAAGTATTCATAAATTTTGGCACACGAAATTGATGTGTTTGTTTGCTTCGCTATTTTTCTGGCATTTAATAGTCGTTGTTCAAGGCAGCGCATAAACTCGGCCGATTAATTGCTGGAGATTAGAGACAGATACGAAAAGTCGTATAAACTGTGTGTAAGATTTTCTCTGAGTTCTGGCTAGGCTGGCATTTCCTTATAGCCAGCTATGTTTATCACTTGGCCATTTCCTGTTTCACTTATAGCCGTTTTTTTTTTTTTTTTTTGCCTTGTCAACGCTTTGCTCCCAGCTTCTGCTGGCGGCCCTTACGTCAAGTTGCGTCTTGTTGCAAGTGAAAAGGTTGAAGGTAGCTGCGCCTCGAGCCTCGAGCTGCGAGCTGGTCTTTAGCAGCCGCTTCTTCGGTTCGGCTTGACTTGGTTTACAAGTTTTGCGGACTTTTTGCATTATTGTCGAAGGGGTTGTCATGCCATTGGAATGCGCGCAAGAGCGCAACAGAGTCAGAGAGCGAGAAGTTACGAAAACGAGTTTTGGCTTGCGGCCGTTCTCTGTCAACTCTTAGTTTTCTTCTGTTCACCAGAATTTAGGCCGCATTACATTTTTTTCCTCTTATTTTTGTCAACTCACAATTGACCCAAAAGCTGGCCAGGAACTGCAGTTTCAGTTTTTCTTTTGTTGCTTGTTTTTTTTCTTTTTCTTTTTTATTGTGAGAAATCTTCATCTAATTAAGCTGCACTCGGCGCAATCAGTTAAGGTTTAACCTTCATGCAACTGCCTCGTAAATTGTGTGTGGCTAGCTCTTAGCTTTCCAGCCATTGCATCTCATTATTCCCAGCCTTAATTTGTCATGCTAATGTCTTTGTTTTTGCACCGTCTGGGAAAACAAAAATTAACATTGCATTCATCAAAGTCAAGTGCATCATAGCTCGTAAGAAGAAGAAAATATATATTTAAATGACGTTGAACTAGTATTTAGGAATAACTGGGCGAAAGTGCTGCAGTTAGCAGAGGAAGGAGAACTTGAATTTCTTTTTATACCCTGAACCCATTAAAAATGGGAAATCAGGGTATAATGTTTTTGTTGAAATGTATGTAACAGGCAGAAGGAGGCGTGGCAGACCCCATAAAGTATATATATTCTTGATCAGGATGACAAGCCGAGTTGATATAGCCATGTCCGTCTGTCCGTCTGTCCGTCCGTCTGTCCGTCTGTCCGTATGTATGAACGCGTCGTTCTCAGAACCTATAAGAGCTAGAGACTTGAAATTTTTTATGTAGGTTCCTGTATAGCACGAAAAGATCGAGTTTGTTAAAAAAAATCGATAACTGTCTTAATTTTAATGTTATCGATTAAAAACGAAATCGATGCTCAGTTATATAAATCTATATAATTCATAGCTAGAGTCTTCAAATTTTGCACTTAGTGTTATGTGAGCCTTATACAATTTCGGTTTTTGTTAAATTTTGGATGCCACGCCCCCTTCGCCTCAAATTTGTAAGTCCCGTATTTCAAATACTAGAGACTTGTGCTTTGGCACATACATACATATGGATGACATGATCACGCCCAACAAGTTTGATCAAAATCGTTCGTCTAGAAAAAAAGTTATTAAACATTTAATTTCCCATAGCATTGCCATGCAAAGCAGCCAAAGAACAGCTGACGCTCCGACTTGCGCTGGTGTGTGCTTGCGCCTGTGTATGTGTGTGTATGTTTTGCTTGTAATGAACGTACAAGTGCATGTGTATATAAAAGAAACGAAGAATGCAGGGTTCAGGGTATACCCTAGTCGAGCGGCCTCGACTAGAGTTTTCTTACTTGTTATTTATTAATATTTAAAAAAAAATTATTTAGTGTATTTACTATTATTCATTTTGAAAATATTTTTCTTTATTTTTTATTATTTTATTTTAATTATTATTAATTAAAAATTAAGTTTTTCTATATATATTATTATTTGTTTAACAAAATATTTTTTATTATTAATTTAAAATAAATTGTTTCTATATTTTATTATTTATTTAAAAAATATTTTTTCTCTATTATATTATTCATTTAAACTAATTATTTTTCTTTACCTATATTTTATTAACTTATTTTTATTATCATTATTAATTTAAAATAAAATTGTTTCTTCTATATTTATTTGATTATTATTTATTTTTAAATTCTTTTTTCTTTTTTTACTTAATTTTTTTTTTATTATAAAAATATTTTGTTCCTAATTAATTTTATTATTCATTTAAACAATATTTTTTCTTTACCTATTTTTATTAACTTATTTTTTTGTATTATTTTACTTTCAATTAATATTTAATATTATTTTGTTTATATATTTTTTAAATTTATTATTTAATATGTATTTTCGTAATATATCACTTTAATTTTAAATGTATTTAAAATACTACTTGTACTACAAATAACGAGAAATTTCAACAATCTATTCAACATAAATGAAATCAATATCTAACTCTGTTGCCCTCCCCCGATTGGAAAATGCCGAACTTCAAATTCGCCATTTCCGTGGCTTCTTGGCGCCAGCTACTGGTTCGTTCAAGGGATGCTTCTTACGCTTAACATACGTTGTCGTCGTTGCCTCGCTGTCCTGGGACTGGGTCTGGGTGTACCTGCTCTTATAGCTTACAGAGCTAAACGAGCTTGACTCTCCGCCGCTTTCGGAGTAAGTTGGACATGGATCATATAGAGGATCAGATGAAGTGTCAATTTCGTTGTCGTTTAGCAACAAACCATCTGATTGCTCCTCCTCGTCGGCCTTCAGTTTGGCAGCCAGTAGTAGCTCACCCAAACTCTCCTCGAAGCGTAGTTGACTCAGTTGTCGCTCGACTTGTAACTCCTCTTCGCGCTTCTGCTAATGTGTAACTGGTCAATGACAGCACAATTCAGTTGGTATGCTTAAACTTACTCTTGTTTTCCTACGCCATGTCCACCATTTGGTAATCAGTACGCATGCAATGCAGCAAGCAAGTGCAATCCAAAAGAATTGATCTCGGTCCAAAATCAAGCACTTAATTACTCCATAGATCTTTAAGAACATCCAGCACAGTGTGGGCCACAGTCGACATCGCGGACTGAGCTTGACGCCCGTCTCGAATGTGATTACCGTTCTATGAGCCCACATTGGTCCGTTATCACACTTTAAAAATTCAATAACAATTTAGATTTATCAAAAATTGTTCCTTGCTATCAAGAAAATATTTGAATAAGAGAATTTTCCTACTGTGACTATTGTTCTCTCTGAATGCAAAGCATTTTCTGAATGTTTTTTTGGGGCCTACTAGGGGTCGGGAGAAGTTCCCGTTTGATTATGAATGATATTAGCAATGGTAATGATAATGAGTAGCGTAATGGTAATGAAAATGATCATGATATATGATATAATGACATATATATCTTAGTAAATTTCATTGTCTTCGTCATTCTTCATTATCAGAAATCCTTAATATATTTGGTATTCTTATTGTGATAATGCTAATTATAATGCAAATAATAAGAAGCTTAATGCTAATGATATAGAAAGTATATAGAAAGTAGTTGATGTCATTGTCTTTGTCATTATCATTACCATTATGATTGTCATTATTATTACTAAATCTATTATCATTCTACATTATCTGTAGCATTATTATAGTCATTGTTGATATTCGTATTACGATAATGCTAATAAGCAATTATAATACTAATAATGACAAGTATAATGTTAGTGATAGTCACAATGAAATTGATATAATATGTTATATCGATATATGGATCGATAGGTATATGATCATAGTCTATTTCATTATCTATATCTTTACCATTATAAATATCTTCATTATACTTATTAATTTATATTTTAATGCATTATTAATATCATTACTCAAATAGTGTTGACAACATTCATATGATAGTTAATGATAATCGTAATGCTAATAATTGATGACAATGGCAAAGATGTAACATTGATCTATATATGATATAATCATTGTCGATTTCATCGGCCTTTCCATTAGAGTATTTTTATTAGTGCTATTGACTCTTGCCATTGTCATTAGCATGTTGATTGCCATTGATATTTTTACTATATTCTTTTAACTTTACCAGGATAACTTAGCCTTGGCCTTAACTGAAATTCAAACCCAGTTTCTGGTTACTTAACAGCCTAATGAGCAATGACTAATGCGCAATACAGATTGCATCTTTATTTTCAGCACTTTTGAATACATTTTGATTTCCACTTCTCACACAATGTTGGGGCATAAATTATATAGCTCGTATCTCTTAAGCTCCATTAACTTGGCTTAAGGTAGCCCCGCTTGATAAGGCTTTTCGGTAGTCTAACTGCAATGCTAATTGGCAGCTTTTGGCTGTGGTAATTGGCCCACGTTTTACAGTTTTTGGCAGCTCGTTTTACCGCTCGCTGGCAACGTGTCAGCGCGACATTTTGGCAGCCAAAGCGTTAACTTTGTTAGGCAGACAAATAAATATGTATGTATATATGAATATATGTATAAACTCCCTTAATGCTGCAATATTTGTATGGGCCAAGTTCTTATCGGCTGGCTGGCAACATGTTGCAGGCGAACATGTTGCAAGTGCAGTGGCATCTTTCTATGCAAAGCAGAGGCTGCCAGATGGCGTAAAGATGAAATTGAACGAGTTAACAATTGATAACTAAATAAAAAAATATTAAAGTTAGTATAATAAATATTATTTAAGTTTTATATTTATTAATTTGATACCTGTTAAGCCTCTTCTGCCGTTTCAACTAGCTGGCAGCATTGTTTGGCCCTCTCCCACGCACTATTAAATAGTTTCTGATGCTTAACTCGTGCTCTCGCTCTTGCCCATTGAACTCACTTTGGTAAATGTTTTGTTTGTTATGTTTTGCTACGCTTCTTGTTGTTGTTGCTCTTTTCTCTCTCTTTCTCTCTCTCTGTCTCTTGCTGTGCGCTGCGCTCTTTCGCCTTTGGTTGCGTCGAACCTGTTTGTTAGCCGCCTTTTGGATTGAGTCTGCGTTGATTTTTAGTTCGAAGCCAGCTGCAAACGTGTGCGGTTCGCATTTGTCTTAACTGTTTCTCCCCGCTCGTCGCGTTGTTTGTTGTGAGTGTTGCTTATAGCATCCGAAACGCATCCGTCGTCACACAATCGGTTCCGGCGTGCCCATATCAAAATCTACACAAAATTCCACCGGGCTATGGAAAAAAGTATGTGAAAGTCGAGTGATGAGTGCGAAGACGAGTTGTACTCAAAATATATATATATATATATAATATAGTTTTTTTTTTAAGTTTTTTGGTCATAAATTTCGCTTTCGCGCTTAGCTGTTGCGCGTACAAAGTATTCGCTATTTAGTATGAGTTATTGTTTTTAAGCACTGGCTGTGCCTGTGTTTCTATTGTAGTTTACACTTTGGTAATTTACGGCGTCACGCCTTAATGGCTGCAACAAGCGTCAACAACTGACGAACGGCCTAAACTACAGATATCTGTATATATACAGATATATATATAGAGAGAGAGAGACATATACCTAGTCTCGTGCATTTGCACCGCTGACATGTCTGTCTACCTGCCGCTCACACACACACACAAACTGCACACGCCCTTTTCGTAGCCCAAACGAAAATCAAAATCAATCTAAAAATCTTAGCAAATGCAATTCCTTGAATCATCAAATGGAAAACTGAATTGCACTGACTGTTTCACTCTCTTTTCTTTGTCTTTGTCTTTAGTCTTGGTTGCATTGCGCACCCTTTGGCGCGCCGCATCAATCAAAATCAAATCAGTTTATAGCCTTAATTACACTTAAGCAGCCATAAAAGTCGGTTAACAGTTGCTGCACAATAATTTCATTTGGCTGCATTCGCTGGTTTTTCATTTTGGTTTCGATTTCATTTTCGCTTTCTGCGGCGCTACTTAACGACGTTATCAGAGCCAAGAGAAGCGCCAAAATGAAAAGCGCGTGTCTGCACAGTATTAGCCATAAAGTCGAATGCAATTGTTGCTGTTGAATTGAAAAGTGAAGTGTGGCTAGAGAGTCGGTGCGAAAGTGTGTCTAAGATTGAAATATGTTTTTTGTGTTTGCTGTGCTTAGTCGCCAAGAGATTGGAAAACTCAATGAGAAAGAAAGAGGATTAATGTGAACAAGTGTTGATTGGAAATACAAAATAGAATTGAAAAATAAATAAAATAAAAAATTAATTAAAACTTGTTGTCCTCTGCCTGAAGTGCTCCTGCCCCATCAAGTGCCAGCATATTGTAACCCGGAGCAACGCATAAGCTCTTAAGGCTAATTAAAGCTTATCTTGTTTATCTTATCTCAGCACACTCAACTTGAAGGCAATTGCAATGACGCGCACTGCGGCCACTGGCCAAAACAATAAGCAAATGAGTTAACTCAAAGATAAGCGTTACAAAAATATATATAAATAAAAACAAAAATAACTCTAGAATATATATAAAATATATAAAAAATCAGCAAATTCAACTAACTTCATATGGATGATGAATACTATGAATATTTTCCGTATGACCGCAGTCATATGAGAAAAACGTGCGTATACTTAATAATAATATATGTTAGCTATTTGTTGTTGTTGTTGTTGTTGTTGCACTTAACTGTCATGTAAAGCATTGTTAAATGTCTTAATTCTTAAGAAAGAAACCACAATGAAGCACGCCCGCCCACAGGCCAATAAGCACCCACATGAACACTTTCGCCCAGCTGTGAGTCAGCTAAATATATATGTGCCCGTACATATATGTAACTGTTACCTGTGTTTCTATAGAAATCGCAATAAGTCTTGACCCCGCCTGCTCTCACATATTTCAGTTGACTTCTCCTTTTGTCATAAAACAGCTTTCAATTGATTTTTGCCCGCTGCGGCATTAAGTGTAGCACGACAATAGGAGATCTTTGAGTCGTGCAGCCAAATATCTTTTACCTTTTGTCAGAGGGCGTAATGCAGACAAAGATATATGTATATATATGTATATATATATATATATATGTATATATATTTACAGGTATATGTTGAGACGTAAAAAAAACTATTTCAATTTTTATTTGTATTGCGGAATGATAGACAAATATTTTTCTTAGTTGTGTGCATTCAGCATAAATGAATACTTTGTTGAATACTGTCTGAATACTGTCTGCGTTTATGTCTTACAAATATAAATTTGGGCATAAAAGTAAATAAATTATATAAATAATCAAAATAATATTTAAATAAATATGAATTTTAGAGAGAGAATTCATGTTGCTATATTTTAAATATTTTTATAACATTTTTAAAATATTTAAAAATTAAAAACTTAATAAATTATATTTTTTTTAGAATTTTGCTTTAATTAATAGTCTTTTTTATTGCTTTTTAATTAATTAAAAAATATTTCAATTTAAAAACAATATTTTAAAATTTGTATTTTATTAAAATATATTTTTTAGTATTTTAAAAATATTTGTAAATATCCTTAATACATTTATTAATATTTTTAAAAATATTTCTATCCAAAAAAATATTTTAATAATATTATAATAATATTTAATATTATATTTTAATAATTTAAATTATTATTGCGCTTTGGAAATGAATATTTTGAAATCATTTTATTAATATTTTAATATATTTTTTATTCAACTTTCTTATTAAATATGTTTTTACTATATACAAAAATTTTATTTGGTATATTTTAAAATTTATTAAAAGTCTTAAAAAATATTATTTTATTTATTTAATTTATTTGAAAATATTTTGTATTTCTAATAATTATTTTATGCTCATAAGTCTTCATATTTATTTCAATAAACTATAATTTTCCTTTATTATACCATTATAATACTGCTATTAGCAACTGGTTTTTATGCCCAATTTAAGAACATTTATTTTGTAGATAAATCTGACATTACATCAGCAGCGTTCAGTTCTCGTTGGGGCTTATTGTCAAAGCATGCCTAAATCATTGTTGTGACCGTGTCAAGTGCGCATGTTAACAGTCAACTGCTAATTAAAACCTTGTTCAAGTCACCTGACAAAGGGTCGCGTTTCACAAAATTCAAAATAAAAGTCAGCCTGCGCGGCCCTCTCCATGTGTGGAATAGACCTGTTTGCCGCACTTGCTACATTACCTGTTGCCCGTTGCCCGGTGCAAATAAGGTAAAAGTCAAAGCAGTCAAGACGAAAGTTTTAACGATTCAACTAAATTATGAATACTTCTGCTTCGGCTATAAGCCATAAGCCTTCTTTTTATGCGGAAAAGTGGCAGAAGAAGAGGCCGAAGAGAAGGCAGCTAAAAAGACAAAATTAAATAATCAGCTAAAGCTGCGAGTTTCTTGAACTTTGCTGCTTAAAATTCAAAGCAGACAATGGAGCTTCAACAGAGCTCTGGCTTTAGTTATTTTTTGTGATATTTTGGCTTGGCGCAGCTTTGTATATTACCTTGACGCACTTGCCCATCCCCGACTCAATCAATCAAGCACCTGGCTTACTGTCTAATTGGTTTGACTGGCTCTAGCAGCTCTCTCAAGTTTATAGATTGACCCACTTTGTGGCTTAGTAAATATTTTTTTTTGCCAACATCGCATGCAAATGCCAAATATTTTATAGAAGTTTTATTTGCAGTAGTTCGATATATAGTATATATATGGCTATATGTGTATGTATATCTAAGTATATTATGAAACGCCTCAATGGCTCTAAGTGTACTTCTTACAGTTACTTTTGGTTTTTAGTTTTCGCCGTAATTCGTGTTATACTTGATTGCCGCAATTCATTGCGATTGCCAAAGGATGGACAGTGTCTAAGCACGCCCATGAGAAACGGCTCATGAAATTACCTAGGGAAACCGCATTTACTACTATTTTTATGGACATTAGGGCATCAGCTAACGTTTCACGTTTCAGTACCGTTGATTTGGAAAACCGTACGCAGGTGAAAAGCTCACTTAATTACGCCAACTATTGTCATTTCTTGGCATTTTCAAATACCAACTAGGAAAGTCACTTTTAATTAAACACAAAAAGCAAAAAAATAAAAAAAAAAAACTTTCAAGTTTTGAAGGCGTGCAACGCCCTAGAGCTAGAGGAAGGTCTTGCCATGTGAAACTGAGCCAGAGAATGTGAATGTAATGCTTGAACTATAAATGTTATAAGGTGGACTATAGTCTATAGAGTGTATATGTATATAAGTTATAATAATATAGGCATAAATATATATCCAAAGCTGTTCTCTAGTAAATTTGTTAACTCTATCTTCTCTAGTCAAGCTGAGTTTTATGCAAATTTGAACTCAAATTTGGTTTTGTTAGCTATAGGAAAGGTTCTAAGTGGGTCAGTTTAAAGCTGGCTTATATATCTCCCGATCATATCTTTCAGCTTTGCTACAGCAGCTGATCATGCTGTAGATTCTTATATTATTGAAGAAGACTTTAATATTCTAATTCTCTCATTTCTTTTTTATTTACTTTTCATATTTAAATAACTTTGCAAAATATGCTGTATAAGCGGCACAGACATAAGCCCAAGATTAGATACTCTAAGAAGGGCAAACAAAGTCCAACCAGGTTAAGCAATCAACAACATTTTCATTTGCTAAACTTTGCCATAAGAAAAGTTTCGCTTTATCTAATTTCAAATTTAGATACCACAACAAATCCAAAAGAGAATTCAAGCTAAATGTGCTTATCTTTAAAGAGATTATTTGACTTTAATTTATTTGTAAGAGAATTCGAGCTAAATATATTAATATATATATATAATATCAAGCAATATAGTGTTACATATCTTCAAGAAGTTGTTTAGCTTTAATTTATATTTATTAGAGAATTATAGCTGTAAATGGATTATCATATTGATATATTTAGAATTTTTAAGAAACTCAAGCATAATTAATATAAATATTTATGGTTTTAGTAGAAATTTCAAGCTAAATATGTAAATCTCTTTAGCTTTATTAGAGAATTCAAGCTAACTATATTATATTATATTATATTATATTATATATTATATATTATATATTATATATTATATATTATATATTATATATTATATATTATATATTATATATTATATATTATATATTATATATTATATATTATATATTATGTATTATATATTATATATTATATATTATATATTATATATTATAAATTATATATTATATATTATCATATAGATCTTTTGCATTTCATTTACTCTCGCTCCAGCTCGCCAGCTCTTGTCTGTCTATCAATTGCAGAGAATTTACCTAGCAAATACCTTAAACATATATACATATACGTATATACCTCTTTCATCTTTTATCTACATCAAAAATCATACTTTTCTCAAAACATTATCAGCTCAACAATAACATTTTTCTATACATAGTATTCATACAGACATTTCAAATGACAAACTCTCATTAAGAGCGCTGTCTCAGCTAGAGAGCCCCCTCTGCAACAGGCGCACCTGTTGCTCTAGCAACTCCCACCGCTCCTTGCCCCCTTCCCTGCCCTCCTGCTTATCATTAAAATACTTCAGTTAGACGCACGCTCAATGCTCATTACTCCTCGTTGCGCCCTGCTGCCCTGTCTCTAGCGCTCATTGGGTTCCGCTCGGTTTGCAGCTGAGAATTTTGTGTGGCTCGCAAAGGGCATTAAAATATACGAGGGGCCAGAGGTCGCACGTTACATGCAATGAAAATTCGCATAAATAAAAGATTTCATTTTACATTTATTTTTTATTTTTGTCAAATTACATAACTAGAAAGTTCGCTGATGCTGTATATAAAAGAGAGAGAGAGAGAGAGGGAGTGAGGGAGTGAGGGAGCGCGAGAGTTCATTGCTCTAGTTCGAAGTGCATAAAATTATATTTATTTATAATTAAAAAGAAAAAAGGAAATAATTATGTGAATACTGCAAGAGTATCTTAGAAGAAGAGAGAAAATAAAGATAGAGAAAGAGAGAAAAATAAAGAAAGAAAGAAGTAACAAAAGAAAGAGAGAAAAAGACAGAGATAGATGGTGAGAGAAACTTTAACTTTATAGATGACTCTAATAGGGTATCGGTAGAATAGATATCAAGTAATGAAAAATTAAAAAAAAAGGAAACCTATTCAAATAAAATTTTGTAGAGTATCTGAGCTTCGGCTCTTGCACTGCAATTCTTATATGCATATGCAAACCTTATCACAAATATATAATAATAACGAAAGGCGACGCAAAAGAGAGCAAAAAGCATTTTAAGGGACTTGAAAACAGACGAAATTTAATAATCAATTTCCGGTCGGCGTTTCAATTACACGCAAAAAGCACGAGTGCGTTTCAGAGCAGCCGTTGTTGTTGTTGTTAATTAAATGGAACCTGAAAATTGGGCACATCAAGGTTACCCAGTTGAAAACTTTTTCAATTGATTTCGCCCAAAAAAAAGTAAACATAATAATAATAATAATAAAATAATGAAACATCAAATGCGACCTTTTTGCTTTTATTTTATTTTATTTTATTTTATTTTTTTATTATTATTATTGCTGATTACATGCCATTACCTTGATCGTTTTTATAATTAACTGTCTGTCCAGCTCTGTGCGTCGCTGTTTATTTAAATTCATAATTTTTTGTTTCTATAACTTTAATGCGAGCGAAGCTTTTGAAAACTCGTTCGACAGCAATTTGGGTTAATAACTTTAGTTTTGACACAAGTTGTCTCTTAGCCAGACACCTAAATACTCCATTTGCCGTGGCTTTGCGGCACAGGCAACATTCTCATGCTGCTTTGCACCTGCTGCCATTTTTTTTTGGCTGCCATTGCGATGCCAATTGCAATTTGCATCGATCAAATCAAATGCCAAACAGCACTGCATCAAAGAAATCAACGCCAACCGCATTGCTCAAATTGTCGAGATACCCTGCACGAAGTGTTTGGGAGGGGTATGCTAGAGTTGAGCAGTTGGAGTATTTGGCTTGCATAGTATTTACAATATATTATAAATATAAATAATATAAATTTAAATATATACAAATTATTTATATAAAACTATTAAGGTATATTTATTAGAGTTCAAATAATAGATTTAATAATAATAATGAAATAATAGATTTTATATGCATTTTGATTTCTCTCTCTCTCTCTTTCTTTCTTTCTCTTTCTGTGTCTGTATCTCCATTTTTCTCTCTCTCTCTCTTTCAATATGTCGGCACGTCGTTACGTTGTCTCTCTTTCACACTCAGGCAATGCCAATGCCCTTTTTAGTCTTCTGCTCTACTCTAGTCGTTGCTAGTCGTTTATCGACTTGATTGCAACTCAATCGACCTACGACACTACGTTCAGCAACATCTATGCTTGTCTCTCTCACATTAACAACTAGCAACACAGACTCTTCTCAACACTATTGAGTTCTTCTCCAACACACCGTAGGAGACGATTGCAACATGATACCTTACTATCGCAATAGTTTCACATATATATCTCTCTTTATACCTTTTGATTGATTGGCCTCTCATTCTCCATTTCACGCTCTTCCTATCTATTACTTGGCTTTTTTATGGAATTATTCTTATGGAGTTACTCACTTCACGCGCTCTTCAAAATAAGTCTCTGCTTGTCTACTTTTATACAAAAAGTTTGGGCAGCTACTTATAGGGTATTTTCTACTCGTGTATGCCTCATTCTCTAGCAATTTGTTTATGATATCTTTATACATTTCCTCAGCAAACCAGCCACACTCGACTTCCCAGTCAACTTGACAGCATTAAACTGAAGAAAAAAAAAACAAAATAACTTTCAATACAACTTCAACTTCAAATATTGCCAGCATTTTCAATCTGCTCACATAGAGCATTTGGCTTTCCACACATGAAAATTTGCGTTTTTCCCTGCACTTTTTTAGCTGCTGTAAATTGGCGCACAAATTGCGCAACTTTGCAGCACATTAAAATTGTTGGCCGGGCCAACACTTTGGACAATTTGCGTACAAGTGTTGCCAACTTATTTATAAATTTGTATGTGTTTCATCTCTTTTTATTATATTTGTGCTTATATAATAACTGAATCAAAGTTTTTCCTTTATTTTTATTTGGCTTGGGAAAACTGTGCAATTTGCATTGGTTTTTCTGCTTCTGCCAATTGTTGTAGTTTTTTTCTTCAGGTTTTATAGCCTTGCTGAAAATAACCCATAAGCCAGATGAGACAGTTTTTTTGCCATGTTTTTTTCTGGCCCAACTGTGCAAAGTGGGTTAATGAGTTCACTTTGTGGGCATGGTCAGTGGGGCTGTGTTTGGGCGAGGCTAAGACCGAGCCCCATAAAAGCAGATACATATGTATGTGTGTATAAAAATAATATATATTTTTAATTGTTGTTGTTGTTGTTGCTTTGCTATTAATTTTAAATTTTACTTTTGGCCAAACATTTGACCTGAAATTTGGCTTTTGATTTCAATTTGGCCACGTTTTGGCGTTTTTAGCAGCGAATATAATTAGTTTGAATGCTAAATGTTTCTTCACAGCTTCCGCAGCTGTTAACTCTGTTTTATTTACAATTAGTTCATACAGTTAGAGCAGCCATTTGCACTTACTCATATGCTGAAGTTTTACAGTTGCAGCTACAAGTTTAATTTGTAATTATTTTTTATGCCAAAATATATAACTAACTTTTTTTTTAAATCTTTAAAAATTGTGTTGTTTGTATTCTGAAATTCTTTAATATTGTCTTATTTTATTTTATAATTATATATTTATTTAAATTTCTCATTTTTTAAATATATTTTTTATTTAATATTTTGTTTACTAATAATTTTAATAATAATAATAAGTATTTTCATCATGAGTGTATATATTTTGATTTTTTTTATATCTATGCATATATTTATTTTTCTTTTTAATAATTTTACTTTTTATTTTTTTTATATAATTGTTAATATATTAATTTTGTATAGATATTTTAATTTAATTTAATATTTTATAATTTAGTATCTTTATTTATATATATATTTTATTGATTGATTAATATTTAAAGATCATTTATTAATTTTATTATTATTATTATTTTTTATGCCTATGTTCTTTTATTTTATTATTGTATTTCTTTTTCTTCAGCTCATAACTATACATTATTTTATTTTTATATAAACTTACATACTATCTGATTAATTGAATTTATTTTCGGGCTTTTATATATAGGGCTTTATTTTATCAGAATTTTTTACTTGTTTATTTTTTAAATTTCTATATTTTATTTATTTATTTTTTAAAATTAAGTTTTTAAGTTTTTATTTTATAAAATATATATATTTCTCCATTTATTCCGTTTTAAGTCTTTCACATCAAAAATGCTTTGGCTGCACCCAATTTGAATGTCTCTCAACATTTTCCACACACACACACACACCTGCAAATGCAAAAATATTTCCACATTTTCACGTTTGACACATTTTCTCTAAATGCACTTTACACCTGTTGTTGTTGTTATTGTTATATATATCTTTTTTTTTGTTTTCTTCCACTTTTACAACTTAATTTTAGTTATTTTCGTCGCAATTATTTTGTCTCTGACGTTTGTTTGCTTTTATTGTTGTTGTTCTTCATGTTGTTGTTACAGTTTGCCTTGTCTGCATTTTCTATTCATTGTGCTGTTGTTGTTGTTGTCTTTTTACCTGTTTCTCTTTGACTTAGTGTGTCTGTAGGCATCAATCGCTCGCGTGGGTGGCCATTGTTTTCCCTTTTTGTATATATTTCTTCTTTTCTTTTTTTATTGTTTTGATCACGTGTTTTTTCTGCTTTTGGTTTCTTGTTTTCAGCCTTTCTTCAATGTCAGCTAGTTTATTTGCATTTTTCGTTCAATGCGCAATCAGTTTATAGAAATTCCTTAACGGGGCTTCCACACTAAGGGCGATGATTGGCCATTTGCGAAATTTAATTTAATTTGCATTAACTGTACATGGATAGTTTGGTCTATTTATAATTCCAATTTTCTATACTTAAATTTGAATTTATTTTCATATATTTTCTATATTTTTTACAGTTCCGGCCGCAGGCAAATAAGCTCCAATGCCTTAGCCAGGTAAGCATTGATTATTACATAATTTTAAGAAAATTATTTAATATAAATAACGCTACAAATAACTTCAATATAAATTAGATTGCATTTTAATTCAATTAAACTAGTTTGACAGCCAATGTGCAACACTAACAGCTAGCGCTCTCGTCAACTTGACGCGTGTCTTAGCTAAGCGCAGTTTGAAAGCCGTAGTCTTACAGTTGGAATGATATTGTACATATCAAATTGGTGTATGTCATAGCTAAGCACAGTTTGTGAAGTATAACCGCTTACAGCTTAAGTACTACTGTGCAACGGTTTGTGTCTGTGCTGAGTGATGCTCTTGAAGGTGCTTCGGATAACCAATAAAGAAGCTTAGCGCAGCCACGAACCGTGCCAAGGCATTCACAGTAGCCACAGCTGTTAAGCTAAGCTTAAGCTCTTTATATTGGATTAATTAAGATTAGGCATAAAATTCAATAATTGATAAGTGCATTTGCCTGAAATATTTGTGTATTTCATTAATTTCCGTTTCGTTTCGCAGCCAACTTTACAGATCATCGAGTTTCAACTCTTCCGGCCGTAGCTCTAACTGTGATACAACTGAGGATATGTACAGCGATATAAGCTTGGAAAATCGTCATGATTACGATTATAGGGTAAGTTTTCATAAATATTTGTTGAGCAATTTATTGTGTGTTGAAACTAAGGGAAAAGGGTTTGGGCTGTATTAAAAATAAATAGAAAAATTAGGCTTAAAAGTGATCGTAATTTAAGTAAATAAAATATTTGAATTGAAATATTTTAAGAGCTGCAAATATTAGCAAATTTTAAGTTATTTAGCTAGGCAATAAGTTTTTGGCAGTTAAAGAAATAATAATTTTAATTTTAATGTGAAATCAATTTAATATAATATAGATACTAAGAAAAATAAATACATAAAAATGAATAATATAAAATAAACAAATAGCAAATAATATATTAAGCTTTTGATTGTTGTTTTAAAACTTAAATATAAATTTTAAATACTTTTAAACTGCATAAAAAATTGATTCGAGCTTGAAAAAAGTACTGAAAAAAAAAAACAAATAAATAAATATAAAGTAACATATTAGACTTTATATTGTAAATGGACAAACTTTTTATTTTGCATATATAAATAAATGTGCAATTTTTATATATAATGAAAGCTTATTTTAAAACTTAAATATAAATTTAAAATAAGTTTTTAACTGTATTTATACTAGAAATTATCTGTACCCTAACTAAATATTAATAATTATAAATATTAAATAATAATAATTATAAAATTAATAACAACAATAATAAATAACATTTAATTTTAAAAACTTAAATGTTTCCCTTAAAAAATGTTTCCCTGCTTGCCAAATATTCAGAAATAAATTTTAATATATATTTGCCAAATATTAATAATTTAATTTGCTAAGTTTTAGGTATTTATTTAATTTTTAATAATTTACTAAATTTTGAATAGCAGCAAGTAAATGCAAAATTATAATTCAATTGGTTTCTCTGAACCTAAAGTTAATTTCAAATATTTTTCAAACAAACTTTCGTTTCTTAAGCTCAGTTTTAATTTAGCTTTTTGTCGAATTCCCCGCTGAATTCTTTTGCAATTTTGCTTGCACAAAAACGTTGCAAATAAATAAATATGTGAGAAATATGTGCAAGCTCACAAATCTTGAGCTCTCGCATGATGTGGCACAAACATTGATAGTGTAAAGCTGAGTTGAGCTCGCTGGTGGAGGTAGCTTTCAATGTCTCTTTGAAATCGAGCGCTGATCGTGTTGGCATAACGAAACCCTCGATGAGAAGCGAATTTTGCACTTGACCAGCGAGCGGCAGTGGGAAAAGTGTTGACAGACAGTTTTAGAGGACGAGCGGGCAGCCAATTTGGCCATTTGACCATTTGGTCATTCATTAACGCCAAATTCCAATTCAGTCTGGAAAAGCGACTTGCGGCTTTTCACTTAAATTCAGCCGCTGCAAACGTGTTTTGTCTTTTTGGTGGGCAGGTGAAACTTTATTTGGCGTGGGTTGCATTGTGTGCCCCCTGCACTCCTGCTGCTGTTGTTGCTGCTGCTGTTGCCTGTTGTTATATAAAGTGCAGCGCAAACTGCATTCAGAGTGAGTGCAACGACGCCTCAAGGTCATTGAAATCGACGCGAATCGCAATTGAGCATTTGCTGTGGAAATTTTCGTTGCAGACCCAGTTGCCAATTAGCTGGCCAAGTCAAATGGGCCAAAATGAAAACCTTTTCACTTGACTACATTTTCTTTTCTTTTCTTTTCTTTTTGCCGTCGTGCCAAATCTTTTTTTATTAATTGCTTCATCATTAAACAATCAATTTACCCTGTTGAGTTTTATTGATCCATCATCTCTTGCAATTACGTTTGGCCTGCGATCGCAGCTAATCTCGCAATCGGCAGCAGGAAGCTGCCTCAGTGTGACTAACATTTAATTGAATCACTTAACGTTTCGGCCATAAAAGGCATTGCTACTTTTTCTTTTGTCTCTCAGTTTTAATTAACACTTTTCAGTGAGGTAGGAGAGTAGGTACAGTATCTATTGAAATTGGGGATTTCTTTGTTTATCGCTGTTATTTTGAGGATTTAGGATTTTTATTATATGTATTATTATTTTATATATATATTCTATGATATATTTCTTTATATTATTATATATTTATTTTAATTATATTTAAATTTCAAAATTATCTAAAGTAATTCAATTCAGACTATTTCATCATCGATCTATGTACATATATGTATATTGTTTTATATAGAGCAAACCAAGAGAAAATCATTTTCAATGTGTGTGAGAAAGTTTTGTGGGATGAGTTGACATTTTAATTGGTTGGGGCATATAAATTACAAATTTTGACAGCTTTAAGAATTTGAGAACGAAAAAGGCAACAAATTTTCCAATTACAATAAAAGCTGAAGATATACAAATTTGGAAGATGTTAAATTTTATACTCATTTTGTTCTCTTAAGAAATTTAATATTCATATAACAAATATATAGAAAAGATCTCAAACGAAATTTAGTTGTAGCTCAAACTTTCTTTCAATATGTAAATAGCAGCTAAAGTTGTTTCCTATAAATTAATATGAACAGCATTTTTGTTAAAGTTGCAAATAGCTTGAATATATATTTATTTGAATTTTAGTTGTTTATTATTATTATAAATATAAGTATATTTATTTAATTTAATTTTATTTTATTTTATTTATTATTTGCTTGATGATATGCTTAAATAAGTTTTATTTATTAACATTTTTTCTTATATTTTTTCTTTTTATTTTATGTATTTTGCAATTTTATTTATATTTCTATTTTTTTTATATTTTCATTTTATTTATTTATCATTTCCTTAACTTAATTTTTTTTTATTACCAAAAACATTATTTACTTGCATTTTATTTATTTTTATTTGATTTATTTTTTAGCTATTTTGATTTTATTTATTTATGCATAATTTTAATTCAGTTTATTTATTATTTATTTTTAATTTACTTAATTAATTTATATATATTTGATTTATTGGTTATATTTATTTATTTCTTGATTATTTATTTATTTACAATTTAAAGCGATTTATCATATTTATGTTATTTATTTTAATTTTAATTATTTATCATTCATTTATTTATTGAAATTGTTTACAATTCTGTTAAAGTCTTAAACACTCAACACCGTCAGATTTTTAACAGCTGTTAAATAAGCATTAACATATTATGCTAATCAAATTGTTGGTCTGTTGATTTGATTTAAGTCTTTTAAATTCAGCTGAAATTAAAGGTTTTTCTGTTTGCCAAAGACTCCTCCTACCTGTGTGAACAAATTGAATTAACGCGAATATTCTGCGCGGATGCGAGATATCCGGCAGGGACTCAGTTAAAAGCGAGTCGAATTGGGCAGAAATGCAAAGAGAGACAAAGAGAAATTCTGTTTTTATGCAAATTTGTGTTGAGTTGGTCAAGCGACAGGTGTAAATTATAAACTGAAAATTGTTTTTACCTGTCCGTGCGGCCGCCGCCGCTGCTGCTGCTGCTGCTGCTGCGCGTAATTATTTGTAAATTTGTGAAGCAAAAAAAAAGAAGTAAATAAAAGGAGTTAAAGACAACAACTGCAAACGACATAAGAGACGAGGTGAATGGAAAATGAAAGGTGAGCGAACAGAAAACACACACATGGAAAATAAGAAAATTCCGAACGAGACCTCAGCGCAGGAAAAAACAAAAATAAAAAGAGACGAGTGGAATGTGTTTCGCAAAAATATCACGTACGACGAATCATTTGAAGACCTTTGATTGTTCTTTTATGCAACAGGCCGAACGGGAAACGGAAATGCCGCGCTGAAACAGGAGCTCTAGCTGAGCCCAGAGCCAGTGCCAGCAGGTGGGCGGTGCGGTGTGGTGTGGTGTGGTGCAAATCATTTGCAATGCGAAATGAACGAACGGCGACGTGGGGCCATCGTTGATTGTTGTGTGAAACTTGGCGCTGCATACAAAATGAGCGAAAAGAATCAGGCCAAAGGAGAAGGGCGGGAGCCAGAGGCAGGTATTAATTGATAAGGAAATACGGAACAACAATCGACAGACGAGGGGAAATGAAAGAAAACAAAGTTGAAATTTAATTGCATAGAAAATGGGAGCGAAATCTCAAGAAAGTCGGCACAATCAAGAACTAACTGTGGAAATTATTAAGATATTTGCATAGGCAGAGGCAGGGGCAGAGGTAAAGGCTGAGGCATATCAAAGACACGAACCGCGCTAAAGGGCTGAGTGCAGCAGAAAATGTTAAGGCTGCTGAGATTGCATTAGGTGGGGAGCTCTTTAAAGTAGTTATGATGAAAAGATAAAGTATTTATGCCTAAATGTTTTCATAAGTAGATAAAGTAGATGGGCTTATAATTGTGGCAATTTTGTGAGGTATTTGCAGGCAAAGATCTAAGCATAGCAAAGACACGAATCACATTTATGTAAAAAAAAGAGAATGCTTAAAATATGCCATGTGATAAAATTTAACGTAACATAGATCTTGTTTAGAGATGTGACATATGTATATGGGGTATGTGGATGGCAGATATGGTATGCGAGAGGCATTTGCATGTGCATGGGACTTGTCGGCTAGAGTGAAGACACAAACCAGCAAGTATGCAGTTTAGGGGGAAAACGGAAATTTGAATGCTTTTCAAAGACTCTGTTGAAATAGGGGCTACCTTATGATGATATGTTGATGAGATCTACCATTAGGATAAGCAGATACAAAATGACAATAAATATATAGAATAAATATATAAAATATGAGATATGGATTAAGTTATACATAGCAGTTATGACATGCAGCTGCTTTAGCATAAGGCAACTTAAATCATAGCAAAGATACGAACCAGCAGGACTTAACAGCAGAGGGAATGTTAACCGTTTGACTAGAAGTTGCTTTACGCAAAATGAATGGAGCACAAATAATGATATATTACGAAGAATTTCAGCAATTAATTAAGCTTACTTGATGGAATGCCTTAAAGAACAAAATCAAACATTAATTACAGAATCTTTTGCTTTTATACACCACATCGAATCTTATTCCCACATAAAAAACGTACTTCAACTTCTACATAAACATTAATTTGTTTACCTAATCGCGCACTTGTGCGCGTTTGAGAAATCTTGGGAAATCTATAATATCGAACAGCTGGTGAGCTGTAGAGCTGTAGAGACGCAGCCAAGTGCTGTTGGCTGTGGCAACTCGTCGGGGCACAGGCTGCCAGCGAGTATCTCTCGCTCCACTTAAATGCCGAAAGATCTCTGACAATTGAACAAATTGCAAATGCCATTGTTATTGTTGCTGATGTTGTTGTTGTTTTTACATACTCGAATGCCTACAGTTATAATTGCATAAGTGCGTCGTCCCCACACACACACAGAGAGAGAGACGAGTGCGACATAGATTGCGATCTGACATGGGCTTGGGAAGAGTTGTGGGAGCTGAGATCTTTGTCGTTGCTCTCGAGACACACTTCAGCTTGAGCTTATGCAACTGTAGCCTAAAGCAACTGCTTCCGCATTGGCTCACTGCAGACCCCCCAAAAAGAAAACAAACTCAACTGACCTTAGCTAATTAAATGGCTCTGGCTAGATCTAGCTTTGGGTTCTTTTTACTTTTCTTTTAACTGGCCACTGGCCACTGGCCACTGGCCAAACAGAGCATTGACAATTAGCCAGCCCAAGGCGTAAAAGCCAAGTAAAAAGGTCAAACGGCCAGCGAGAGCCCAACAGCAGTTGGCCATGTGCCTGGGGGAGACCTTTTGACCAAAGGGCAAATGTGTAAAGAGTTTTCATTTGAGTTTTTAAGAATTTTGTTATGTGGAAGCCTGGAAAATTTATAGAAATTTATAGAAATTAATATACTAAAAAAGTCTTAAGATATCTTGAATTTCCTTTGATAAGAACTGCAATATCTCGAGTAGTTCCATAATTTTGATAACCTTTTGGACTTTGTTCTTTGAGATATTGTTATATACCACAAAATATCAATATATATTTTTAACAACGTCAGCATATATATATTTATGGAGCTGTCCTGCACCTAATCGCCTTATAACGTAGAGTAAATAATAGTTGGAATATTTCGTGTGCTGTCAAATTTGTTTTCTTTTAATAGGACAACAACAAATTGCTTGCTCTTCCATCATATCGATTAAACAATTTTCTGGCACCTGCCCACACACACACACACCGTCACACACATACACACATGCTCAGCCCACAAGTCCATAGTCCGCATTTAAAGTCGGCACAACATAAAGAGCATAGAGCAAAAGCGAGAAAGACAAATGTGAGACACTCTGAAACGAAATGAAACACAAAAAAAAAAATAATCATAAACGAAAATCGATTTTTAACCCAAATGTGACGCTGACCCAGAAAAAGTAAAACAAAATAACAACAACAAAAATACTGAGAAAACCCACGCGACGTGCAACTCAATGAATTGAAGCATAAAATGTTGCAATTATTATAATTAATGCAAATAGAAGAATAGAAACAAAAAATAAAATAAAAGAATGGGGCAACGTTTAAGAAACGTTTAACTTAACTACGATCCATAATTGTGGGTTGGGGACTGCAGGGAAATTAAACGAAAACTAAATCAGAGATGCTCGAAAATAGACTGTCTTATGGGTCAGCTTAGTTAGGGAAAGAGTGTTTAAGATGTCTAATCTTTTTAGTAATTTATGATTTATAAATTGTCTATAATATAATATATACTAATACACAGGTTGTTATGGGGAATACTAAAGATAATATTAACAGCAATGGCTTCCTTTTTAGTATCTATTAGATTACAGTATACTAGCATATATCAGTTTTTATATAGTAATTATATATAGCACATACTTGTTTCTTATAGAGAATATATACTTAATACAAATTCAATAAGACTTCAAAAATCATTATAATATTTTATAAATGAATCTATGAATTCATAAAGCATATCTCTATCATTTTTCCAATATTAATTTATTTGCATTAATTATTTCTTTAGCTATCATCTATCATCTATATATTTATCTGTCTGTTTTTCACTCTATAAATATCAAGCTATCCTTAGTTTATCTATCATCTACTTATCTATCTGTCTTTCATATATTTTATCATCAAATGTTTATCAACTAATCTATCTATAAATATTATCAATTTATCTTTCTCTCTAATTATTTATCATTATTCGACAATCTATCTTTTATATATCGAGCTTATCTAAAATATCAACATATATATCAATCCATATAGATATGCCATAAGACCTCACCATCTTTCTTTCTCTCTGTCTGTATCTATCTTTCTACATCTATCTACATATGTACCTATATCAATATACCAATCTATCTGTCTATCTATTTATCTATCTAGCATATCAGTATATCATCTATCAATCCATTCATGTAGCTATGCTATAAGATTTAACCATCTAGATATCATTCTATCTTTCTGTCTATTTATCTATTTATCTGTCTAACATATAAATTTGTATTATATCATTTTCATTCAATTTTAAATTTTTCTATTTTTATTAATTTATTTTTTTTAAGTTTATTTATATTATTTTAGATTTAATTTAATTAATAGCGCCAGACGTAGGAAAATATTTAAATATTTAAATTTAAAAATATTTAAATTTTTATTTTTTTTAAGATCAGCTACTTTAAATTTTTATTTATTTTTTATAATATTTTTAAATATATTTAATAAATAATCAATTTAAATATTTATTATCAGTTTTTAAAAATGTAATTCTTGATTTATTTATAGTTTTTAAGATTTAATTTAATTTATATCATCAAGGATGGGTAAATATTTTAAAATAATACAACTAATTAAAATTTTTTTTTTTAATTCAGAAAAATATTTAAAAATATTTTTATAATTTTAACGCCAAACAAACATTAATTTCCAATTGTTTTTCTCTTCTATTTGCAGGTAAGCAAACATTGATTCACTTGAAAAGTTCGTTTGGCGTTAGACAAGTTTATTATCTAACTTTTTGCTGGTTTGGGGTAAGTGTCAGACAATGGGTTCAACACCTGCAAACGCGCCAAAGAACTGCCTAAAGAAAACCAGAAAGCTGGCAAAAAGAATTGGCCATAAAATGTTAATGTTGCTGTTGCTGTTGTTGCTTTTGCTGCTGATTTCCCACACGAGGCGTTTGCTAAGCGAGGGCGTGGCAGCTCGACTGATGGCAACAGCGCAAATCCTACGCCTGCTGTTAGGTTTGTCCGTCCGGTCCATTACGTCATATTGTGGACTGTGACTTGCGCTTGTTTTTGCTTTTAAGCCTCTTTTTTACTCTTTTACCTGAGTGCTTTTTTTTTATTTTATTTTTTTTTTGGTATTTTTTATTTGCAAGGTTGTACAAGGCAAACGGGTGTTACATTAATAGTCAACTAGCTCGTTGTTGCTGCGCCTTGTGCGGTAATATATATTATAAGTAATGAGACAGTTACCAGCTGGCCGGGCAGAGGGAGAGTGAGCAATTACGGCCTACGACGTGCGAGTGAATTAATGTTGAACTCTGTTGGCATTTGCTATGAAAGGAAGTCGAGGCATCACTGTGGGAGCTCAGCTGTATTTGCCTTTTACACAGAACTTATTTTGCACAAATTAAAAAGCTTGACTCTGATTAGTATAATCGAAGCAGCTCAATTAGCCAAAGCACTCAGCGAACCAGCTACGCAACTCTGTGCGTGTGACACACATAAGCGTATGACAGCTCTGCTGAACTGTTATACGCATGCATATGAGAGTCTGTGCAGTGTTTACATACCTTGTTTTCCTTTTCTTTAAGCATTGATTAGTCAAATATTTAGTTAGCATTTGCTTATCTCCCCTCTCGCCTCTCCTCTGCCTATAAATAGCCAATTGCTGCAATTGCATGCGGTCATTTATTTGCGTTTATTTTATTTCGGTTTCTGTGGTTGCTTTGTATACACATTTAGTTTTGTTTACTGCGCTCGTTGCTGTGACGACTCAGTCGAGGCGAAGACTCCTTTTCATAAGCCCAGGCGGATGCTAGGCAACCGAGAAGCCGCAGCACGCGAGGGTGCCTAGTAACCGGTTCCTTAACTGCGGTGCATAGACTATGGTGTGGTTCATCTAAAACAATGTGTGGCTGCGAAATATACAATATGAACTTTATTATAACTCATAAGTATAATAGCAAACGATCTGCCTAGTTCTTTATTGCCTTGCTCCTTTCACTCAATTCACTCTCAAATGAACAGCTGCTTGGTTCAAATAGTTCATTCAAGTTCGGTTCATTGCATTGCTCACTCTCTCTCTCTCTTTCTCTCTCTTAGCGGCCCTCTCCTTTGCATCTGCTTATTCCTTTTGCTTTCTCACTACAAATTTCTATTGCTAAGTCGCATTAGTCGCATTTTCGGCTGTGTAGCAAAGCGAACTACGACTGCGACGTCGACGTCGCCGCCAACGGGCACCCAACAAGTTAGCTTAGTCTAGCTAGGAGCGCCAGCGTTGCTCTGCTGCGGCGTCGTCGTCGTCGTCGTCGGCGTCGTCGACGCCAGCCCATGTCTTCTATGCTCTGCTTCGCCCGCTCGTGTACGCTGTGCGCTCAGATTGCATTTAACTCTTGCCGCGTGCACAACGAACGAAGCGCGATAACAAACGGAAAAACGGCCGCCTCGCGTTGGCTGGGGAGTTCCGCTCTCCTGCTCTCTCTCTCTCTCTCTCACTCAGTCTCTCCCGCTCGCGTGCTTAACTTTTTGTGTGTTCGCTCATTGTTTTGTTTTGTTTTTTCGCTTTTTGGTTGGAAAATGCAAAAGACGCGAACTGCAGCTGCATCAACGTTCAATTTTGTTTCGGGTTTTGCTCTTTGTGGTGGGTGCTAAATAATTTGCATTAATATGCAGGCGAAAAGGAAATGTGCCAAGTGTAAATTAATTTAAAGAAAAGCTATATACATACATATATATATATATATATGTTTATCAATAACTTTTATCGATTGCCGATTCATAACGAGCGTTTATCAGTTACGTTAGCTGGTCAGGTGTCTTGCTCTCTGCGTGTGTGTGTGTGTGTGTGTGTGTGTGTGTGTGTGTGTGTGTGTGTTTGCGGCTCATTAAGCGATTATTCAATATTTGAGACGGCCGCAAAACGACGTTAATTGCAATGGCTGTTGTAAAAATAAAAATAAAATAAAAAGAAATATAAAAATAAGGTAAACCTTACGTGTCTCGGTCGATCTATGATCGTTCAGCCGGCTAATCGAAAATAACAACGGAATATTGCTTGATTGATCTCTAATTGAAGTTTGTGGTTGAATCAAGAGCGACAGATGTGTAACAGAAATATATATATATACATATATAAATTAAACTAAATACGAAGAAATATGAATGAAAATCGGGCAAACTTAATGAAAATTCGAAATAAATATGCAAAGCATTGCTTTCTTTTTCAATTAACTGTTATACAAAGAAAACAACGGATGTTTGGGGCAATAACCAGCCCCCCTTTTCCCCATTTTCTTTAGTTATAAAACCTTCACATAAATCACGCACAATTTCAAGTTCATTAAAAATAGTTCTTTTCTATTTTTGAGTTTTCTTTCGGCTCTCCCCCCCTCTCTCTCTGTCTCTCAGTCTGCTCATGCATTTTTTAGAAATTTTCATTAGGCTCTCAATTAGCTGTTAACATTATAACGGCACATGAACTGCAGACAGACAGAGAACCGGAACCAGAAGCCAATAAACCAAAGTTCTACTCTCTCTCCACCTCCCTCTCTCCCTCTCTCTCTCTCTGTTGAGTCAAACATAAGGGGAAATCTCAATCTTTGTGCTGATGACATCAACTCAATGACACGCACATAGATGTCGGATCAAGCCAGGGGGTGGGCTGTAGGCGTGCCCGTTGCCCATCTGCTGATGAGGACGCGTGACAATTGTTGGACCCGCATACATACAGACATATGTATATACGTTGCCCGCTCGCTAGCGACTCATAATGGTTCGTGTCCGCGCTTATTCACTTGCGCTTTCGTTGGGTCGAGGGAGGTTGGATCTGAAATTCCTCATAATTATGCGTTGTCGTTGCTGGGAGAGCCAGCCGAGAGGGGGGTTCTGTAAGTAAGGGAGAGATTTTACTACATTTGAGATTTATTTATATACATTTGAAACATCGAAGAACTAAGAACTTGGTATTAGGTGTGATGTATGCGAAAATGTTATTGAAAAATATAAAAATTAAAACGAAATTTTTAGAAATATAGAAAAAATATATATTAAAAAATATGGTTATAATTTTTAAAAAATGCATTCCTAAAATATCTATAAATCAACTAAAAATGTATAAAATTAACTAAAAATATATATTTTTATTTAAAAATATATATTTAATTAATTAAAAATGTATATAATTAATGAAAAATATTTAGAAATATAAACATAAATATATACTCAAAAATATTGAAAAACTAAAACTGAAATGAAAAGTCCTTTAAAAAATAAAAAAAAAATAATTAAACTTAAACTAAATCCCTAAAAATATAAATATATATAAATGATAATAAATAAGAATCAGAAAATCATGAAAAATGCATAAAAAAAAGAAAATCTAAAAAGGAAATAAATCTTTCTTATAAAACATATAAATACAAAAATATTGGTAAACAAATAAAAATATATATTATATTTTTTATATAGTATATATTTAAAATATATATTAATTATATATATCTCTAATATATATTTATATGTAATATACAATAAAATATATTTAAAATATATATTTATTAATAATATATATTTATCTATATTACAAGCTTGCTGCATTTGTTGAAACTGCCCTCGTTAAATATTTTTACCATATGTGGAGAGCACTGTGCATATGGAAGTAATTCCGCGGGCAGCCTGGGCTCCCATGTGATGGGGCGCATATGGCAAATTGTTGATTGAAAGGCCAGCGCTGAGTTTTCAGTTGTAAAGAGGACGGACGGGGAGGACGGACTGGGTGAGGGCTGAGCGAATGGAGATTCGACGTTTGGTTGCTTTGTTGATTTGTTCACTATTTGTGTTTGACTATTTTTAAGATCTGAACGAATCGTCGGGTCTCGAGAGACGTCTCTCTGTTGTTGTGGCTCGCACTCTTGCTCGCCTGCTCTCCTGGTCTGCCGCTCTTTTGCTGTCTTTATCTGTGATTCTCTCAGTTTGTGTTTGCTATAGCTCAATTTGAAAATTTGCCCGTGAATTTTCGGCGTTCAGTTCGCCGTTCGCGTTGCGCGTGTTGTAGTCGAAGTTTATATTTTTGTCGGGTTTGTTTATTTATGCTATCGTGCACTCGCTCGGGCCGCAACAATAAAATGCTAATCTCTTAAATACATATCTGTATTTATCAAATTTGTGGATATTAACGATTAATGGAGCAATTGTTGGACTGCCTTGAATTTTTGATATAATTTTTATTTTTATAAAAATTATCAAATTGACCAAAAGCCATTGGCAAATGAAAACTGCGAGGGCTTTTCCAATTTGGCTGCGTCCACTTGACATGCAAATTAAAATTCCATAAAAATGAAAATTCCAAAGAAAGAAAGAAAAATCAAATTGATTTAATAATATTTTTTGAAGCTCTTTTGTTCAACACACAAAATATGCTTTATCCTCTGCTCTGCTCTGCTCAGCGTTTGCTGCTGTTTGTTGTTCGAGAAAATTTGCATTTAATGAGCTGCTTGCTGCTTATTTATGTAGTCCCCAGTCCCCGCCCGGCAATTGTATGTAAATTGCGCTGTGAAAATCATTTTGAAAAGCTAATGATATATTTCTCTTACCTTGCTGCCCCAGCATAAAAGATGAGCCGCAAATTGTTGAAATAATCTGAAATATTCAAAGTAAAAGTTTAGCGAGGGAGTTAATTAAGAGGCTTTATTATTTGTAAGCAACAATTTTGGCAGTGATAAGGAAAATGAGTAATAAACGTTATCGTCTGTTGATCTAGTAACTGTTTATTGAACTAGCTCGATATGGGTTCTATTTATAAATGAAAATAATAGTATGTTTATTGAAAGCTTATAAATTTAGACTGATTGCTGTTTTTTTTTTTTTATCTATTAAGGTTTTCTTTTCAAATGAAATTAGTGTTGTATTATTTCATTTCGCATGAAATTGCTATGAACTTTGACAAAACTTGTGAAATAGAAAATTATATGAACTAGTTTTCGTGTAGATCTTTTATGATGTTCTCGGCTTTTAGTTCATTTGAATAAGTAGCAGTCAGAGCCTAATTAGCTGCTTTTAGTTCTCATTTAAAACTTTGTTAAGTAGTTCAATTGAACTAGTTAATGTAATTGCCTAATATTGATGTACGCAATGCCGTTGACTAAGCAGTACATAGTCATCACTCAAATCTAGCCAATCTACATGAAGCATTCAATTGAACCAGTTAAAATGAACTAGCTCAAATGAGCTATTTCGGTTCATTAAATGGTTTAATTATTTTGTAAGCAGCTCAGTTTAACTTTATAGAAGAATCATTTGGAATTAGCTCATTTGAACTAGTTCACTTACATATAAACAATACTGAGTTAGCAGCTCTTCCTTAACTCACCTGTAAAAAAGGTATAAATTGACTTTAAGACTTTTTATCTGTACCCTCGGTTAGATGTTCCCTAGCATCATCCATCATCTTTTATTTGCTCACCAATTTTTTACTGCAACTTCTGTTAGCTTTAGAATGTGTATAAAGTGTCCAATCCAAGAAAAAAAGTAGAAAAAGTCAATTCTGTTATCAATCATTTTCCGCTGCGTTGGCCTCTCCCTTGACACCGTAGAAAATTGACCTTAGTTAGCAATAAAGTCGACTAGCTGATAAGCCGGCCGAACGCGTTGCTTGGTGTAGGTGCTGGCTATGCGTTTCTCTTGTTCGCATTTCGCGTCTATTTCGTAGGCTGAATAGACTAAACATTGTTGATTTCATGGCTGGCGAGCAGCGGAGCATTGAATTTGGCGTAATTAGAAACTTGTTGGGGATATGCCAAGGCACGAATGGAACAAAGCTGAAAGATAAACAGCGACAGGGCCCTGGACATGCAAAATAATAAGGCAAACTGCTTTCATTACACTCGAAGAAAAACACAAGCTGTTGCAGCTTAGATTCTAATTGTTTGGCAGAAAACAGAAAAAAAAAACAAGAAATAATTTTACGCTCTGCTGGCTGGCTAGCTTGTTGCTTATATAATGAAGATGAAAGAGGAACGAACATAAGAGCTAAACTTTAGCTGTTGCTGTTGCTGTTGATAACACTTTAGTTCTTCTTCAAAGTTGCATTGAGAAGTTATGCATAGGCAAGGTGAGAGATCAGTGTGACAGCAAACAGCTGTTGTCTATCCCCCTGACAGACAGACAGACAGACCCCACATTGCGAAATGAGGTTAACACAGTTGTCTATGCCCGTGTTCTCAACAAAAAAAAAAGGGCTCAACGTGTGGGCGTCGCAAAGGCTTTTGCATAATGGACATGGGCCAAAGCAAAAGAAACAACCATTCACAGTCACCAAATGGGGCTAGAAACTGGCGCAAATCCTCAAGCAAATTGCATGTGGCTGCTGCGCTGTGTTCTCTTCGAATGTGTAAATGGATGAACTTGTTAGGGTCTAATGCTGTTAAATTGCCTTCCTGGAAGCGCTTGACTCTGCCGAGTTTTCGAAAGTGGAACAGCTGCAGCCTATGACTACAGTCAGAGAAGTACAGCAGCTAACCAACTATTGGGAGTAGTTCAGCCAGTTGCAATGGTCTTCCAGTTAGTGAAGAGCAGTTGTGGGACATAATTGTTAGGAAAGGCTTTTAATTGTATGATTTGCTGGAAAGAAAAGTTTTAGTATGAAGTTGTGGTAGACTTAGTGAGTAATGGACGTATGTAATAATTGAAGATATATTTATATATATATTCAATATAACAATGAGCTAAGCGTATGCATTCAAATCAAGTCACGAGCAGTTACAACAAAGGAGTCTTGTTCTGTTAATAAAGGGAAATTTATTATCGTTTTTAAGAGAATTTCATTATTTTTATTAAAAATTTTATTAGAGTTTTTAGTCAATAAATAAAATATATATTAATTTTAAAAATTATTTAAAAATAATGCAATAGACTTTAATAAAAAGATTTAATAATATATAAGTATCAAATAATAGAAAAATTAATATATAGTCAAATTAAAAACTTGAGATGGAACAGTAAATAAATACTTAAATTCATTATAAGTAAGAAAAAAAATTAAAAAAAATTATTAAATAAAATAAATACTTGATATTCGCGCTTAACTTTTCTGGAAAATTATTAGTTTCTGAAATATTAAATTATATAAATTAAAATAATATATATAAAATTATGTAAACTAAATAATATACAAAATGATATAAATAAATATATAAGTAAATATAAATACAAAGAAATATATATATAAAACTATATAAATTAAAGAAATATGTATATATAAAATGATAAAAAAAATTTATAAGTTATTTAACTTAAAATAATATACATAAAATTATATAACTTATAAACAAAACATATTTTTTCCTGAACGAATATAAGATTCAAACTTTAGTTAAACCTACTTCAGTATATAAACATCTAGAGTAATTTACAATTATTGGTAAAAATAATATTTAGTATGCTTGAGAGAATTCTGCAAAATTTAAATTTAATTTAATTGTTTTATCCGGTATAATAAAATTCATAGAAATGAATGCTTTCAACTTTTTGCTATCATTTCGTTTTCCTAATCAAATAGGCTTTCAATGAAATGCATTTTACATAATGAAAACTAAGCTTTGCCCACTAAAATTGATGAATCAAATGATTGCTAATAATTCACGACAACATTTTCAATTTTTCACGATATGCTGCGGCACGTTCTGTAGGTGCGTCATTAACTTAATTTCCATTGTCTCAAGTCGTGAGCGGCAACAGCAGCGGCGGGTGCAACTGCAGCTGCAACACGTCAAGTGGCAGCTACAAATCAATATGCATGAGAGCATCATAAAAGTGTCTGCAGCTCATCTGATTGGGGCGTTGAACATTGAATATCACGCATACGCCGCCGTTGCCATGTTTATAAATGGCCAAAGCATTAAGCTGAATCACAGTGGAAAACCAATGTCCAAATCTTGTTTTTTTTTTTCTCTCTAAAAGTTATTGTAATGCGCTTTTCTGCTGAAAGTGTTTAAAATTTTGAAGAAAAAAAAAGAGTAAAACCTGTGAAAAACTCGATGCGACAGTCTGACAACTGGGCAAGAGATGGTGAAAGTTGTTGTTGTCTTTGCTGAAACAAGTACATGAATCAATATGGTTTGCGCTCGATTTGTTTCGTTTGCAATTGACACTGTGTCAACCAGAGAAATAGTTTGCCCAGTTACTTGATAACAATTTAATAATAATTGTAATAAAAATAGAAATTTATGTCTAAGAAATTCTGGGGCATCAGCAAGCTGTTTTCGCTTGAAAAACTTTTGGGAATGCAGTCGAAAAAATTAAATTTGCTCTATAAAGCTGGCAGAAATTCTCAAAAATTAGTCTATTACTCAGCCCGAAATGCTCTCAATTTTCTCATCATTTTTTGCTCAGATTGTAAATTAGAATTTATTGTGGCCGCCACTTAAGACCATTTGACATGCACAATTGTGTGCTGAGGCTCTGGTTGAAAGGCAGCGGCGCGCTCTTTGCTTTTCGAAGATTTTCTGTGCGTGTGTGTGTGTGAATCATACAGAGAATTTATTATAAACAATTTAAGAAAAATTTAAGACTCATGTGCATGACACATTCTAGAATTGAATCATCAACGGCAACTGTTGGAAAAAAACAACAGAAAACTGAAAACAGATTCGTTCGCCTAAGAGGCCGAGTTATGCAATGCTGCGGCAAGAAGAATTGCAGCATTGCATGCTCCACTAAGCAGGCGATAGAAGAAGACTTTCTGCGGAGTCTTTTGCGCTGCTTTATCTGCACGAAGTTCATCAATTCAAGTCGGAAATTAAACGGAGAAGAAATAAAGGAAAAACAGAAGAACCCAACTCAGTCGTGTAGAAAGAGGCGTGACCAGCTGTGAGCAGGGAACGGAGCTGTGAAGGGGTCTGCCGCCAGAACTTGGATCTTATGACTTTTGTTTGTTTGGTCGGGGAGAGCGCGCGCGCGCGCTTGCATTTCCTGCAGCATTGGGGAAAACATGGAAGCAGTAAAACTTTTGAATGCCATTTGCCATTTTTCCTTTGTTCGAGTAGATTTTCTTTCATATCGCGCTGCCGCTGTGTGGGCCCCTAAAGTCAGGGCACGGAATCCGGAACAGTTTTACCTTTCAATTTGCCTGGCCTCGAGCTTGATTTTCATCTTTCTTGAGTTACGACTCCTCTGGCTGAAATGAAAAATATATATATATCTTACACTTGCCACTGATGGTTGGTTCTTGCTTGGGTTGAAGAAACTCATTAGGGAAATATGCGTGCCATTCGCAATATAATGTTTTATAATGCGTGGATTGCTTGAGTTTAGCGCAAACTCTAATTGCTGGGAGACTTCGCCTAAAGCACAATTGTTGTCTATTATTCTTTTGGGAGTTGTTTGTCTGCACTACTACAAATTATATAAGATTGTGGCTGAAATCAAGCTTTTATTCGACCATTAAACAAATGAATACAGAGCGATAAAAAGCAATATAATCTGTTGATGATTGCACAATAAATAAATACAAATATTTAATAAATAGTAAAATTAAATATGTGTAGAAAATATTTTTAAAAAATTTATAATAATAAAAAAATTATAATAATACAAATATTTAATAAAAATAAAAAGAATATTGGAAAATATATAAAAATGATGATAAATTATTATATTATATATGATAAAAAATATTTAAAAATAAAAATATATTGTACAAATTTTTAAAAGGAAGTAAAAAATATGAATACAAAAAAAATTAAAAGATAAAAATTTTATTAAAAATATAATAAATTAAAAAAAAAAAAATTATAAATGTTATACAATAAATACAAAATATTAAAAAAAAAAATTGATTAGCCCTAAATAATAGAAAAAAACATACAAAATTTAAATTTAACACTAAACACTTAAATTAAAAATTTCTAAGCATAAATTAATTAACAATAAAATGAATAAACATAAAAGAGCATTGATGCCACAAGACAGTTGCAGATAAAGATTAAATAAATTAAAAGCAATTGCATACTGAAATTGTTAAAAAATATATATATAAATATGTGTATATAAATTCTATAAAAACATATATATTTATATGTCCAAATTGTGTAAAATAAATATATATTTATATATAAAAACTACATAAAAATATATAAGGAAAGCTAACAATAAATATATGCAAGAATTTATAAATTTATTGTTACAGCTATAGATATTTTTATCATACATATATATAAATATATATTTGGAATAAAAATAAAAATATTTATTTATATATAAATTGTTTTTATATATTATATATATATTTATTGTTCCAATTTGATGTATTTATACAGTGCACAACAATGCATAGAAAAGTGCCCAATAAATTATAAAAATGTGAGAAATAAAAACTGAATAAAATACTCAACATATCAAAATAAACCCAAAAATGTGCCTTAAAAAATAAATAAAACAACAAAAACGAGAAAAAAGAAAACGTAAAGTGTCTTCCATCAACAAAGAAAAAAGAAAAGAAAATCAAAACAAGGAAAGTGTGAATTTACAACGCCCAGTGCCACGCCTCAGCTATCAAGAAAACAAAAACTTAAAAGCAAAACTGAAACAAAAAATCGATTTGAAAAAATCACAATAACAACATAAACAATAACAAGAACAATAAAAATCATGAGTGGTCAACCTGTTAGCCAGCCCGATAGCATTGACTTAGACTATGATATGTGGGCGGGCCAATTCGAATTTGTCGGGCCAACAGCGAATTCAACGACAGCAGCAATAAATCAAAAGCTGAACAACAATAATAACAGTATCAAATTCGGCAATGAGCGGAATGCTAGTCAGAAACTACCCTCGGCAGAGAGCTTGGAGGATTTGAATTTGAATTTTAACACGAGCTCCACACAGAATCCCCTGTGCAACGCGTACAGTCTGGGCGTGGGCGTGGGCGAGGAATATAGTGGCTTCGGCAAGCAGCCCATACTGATCGATCAGGAGACGTTTCTGAGCCTGAATCCGGCTGATTTTGAGAATATTGTGCCATCCGATTCGGAGCCCAATTCGCTGGTCTTCATCGAGAACAAGCTCGAGACGAACAACAATAGCCTGGAGTCGAATAACAATAACAATAGTAATAATAACAATAACAATAAAATATACAATTTGGAAACGCTGACCAGCAAATTCAACAATAAAACCAACAATACGAATACAAACGGTTTCAAGCTGGAAAACCTCAAAAACTTCAAGAACAAATTGCTCTGTGATTTCGAAGAGAGCGGCAACGGTGGATCGCCGAACGGTGCGAATAGCAAAATGAACGGCGCCCTCAGTGCCGAGATATGCGATAATTTCAACGAGCAAGTAAGCAAACCCAAACCCCAACCCACACCCACACCTGACCAACCCTCCTCCCCCTCTCTCTCTGTAAATCAGAACTTCTTGAATAATTTATGCTATTGCAAATGCAATTTCATTAAACTGTCCCCTCCATTTTGGCTAATTCATAGTCCCATAGGGTTGCGTGTGTGTCGCCCTCTATCTAGTATAGCATGTCAATAATTTCCACTTACTATAAATAAGCGGCGCTGTCTAGTCAGGTGGTTTAGTCCAGCACTGGCTAGTTACGGGTGAACTGCAAATGCACAAATTCTATATTCTATATTCTGCTGTGAATTGAGCATACAAAATGCTGGAAACCAACGAAGTGAGTGTTGTAAAGGAGGAAAAACTAAAAGTTAAAGTGTTGATTAAGTATTTTAAGCAGGCTTTAAGCATATGCTAACTATATTTCTAGCAATGTTAAAAATAAGTTGAAGCTCAAGCTTAAAAATCAATAATAATATACTGAACATTAGTATTGGTTAACGTCTCATATGTAACTGTGCGAAAAACTATTGAGCAATCTCTGTTAAATCAATTATCTGAAATTGATGTTTTAACTGCTAACGAAATTTTATGACATATTTAAAGCTTTGAGTAGTGAAAAAGCGCTAAAAATCAAATTTAAATTTAATGATTAGGCTGCATAACAGTGTTGGGTAACTTTGAAATGGAATTATTATTGCTGAAGGCATTTAAAAAGAAACTAAAAAAGTATTTTTAGTAAAACTTATAATATTTATAAGTGTTCCTCAGACACTTTTAGGAATATAGTACGTATAACACACGATACTCTTTCTCTTTCTCGCTCTCTCTCTCTCTATCTCTCTCTCTCTCTCTCTCATTCTCTCTCTCTCTCATTATCTTTCATTTGCTGTCATTTGTATATGTATAGTCATAGTATATAGTATGGGGTCATTACATTTGCCCTGATTACTTTTGACAAATATGTGACAGACTGTGACCTACTATAAAACAGTGTTGTAAAACCTATACATAAATACTTCCACAACTTTTCCAAGCATGTGTTCAACTGATGTGTTTGAGGCTCTATATGTATATATTCTATATATGATATACTTAAGCTCCTTTCAAAGCATTAAAATAGATAAAAAATGTCTAATGCTTAAGCTGCAAGCAGCTTCAACTATTATAAAATATAACAGTGTTGGTAAACTTAGCATATATATAATACACAATTATGCCTAGGCTAGCTAGCCAGCAAAGCAAAGCAAAATGAACTTTTTCGAGTAACCAATTAAGCGTAATATTAATATATTTTTCTAAAACTGTTTGCACATTTCCTTGACATATTTACCTTAAAGAAATAAAGAAAAAAAAATCGAATTTAAACAAACATTCGCTTATAGAAAATCTTCGTTTTTTTCCTGTAAATTGCAAACATCTGCTGAAAGTAAACAAGAAATACATAAATTATATTTCGTAGTGCTCGAGAGATGCGTCAAATGAGATCAGCTGGCACTGAAATAAGTTAAATATATATATATATATATATATAACAACAAATTAGAAATTGCCCAGAAACACTTTGATGGATGAACGAGAGAAATGAATGAAACGAAACGAAACGAAACGAACTGAAACCTAAGCGGCGCGAGTGATTAGTGTGTGTGAAAATGTGTCAACGAAAGTAACTCGGGAGAAGCAGACGAGGTGAGAGATGAGAAATGAGAACAGAAGCGCCTTTTGGGGTCTTAAGTTTCGAAAATAGATTAATTGTGTGAGTCGCGGGAAGCTAATGCGATTGGAACTGTTTGAGAGATAGAGAGGAGTTATCTTAGTTGTCGCTGCTAACTGGAGCAGGTATGCTCTTTCCCATACCCAGCTGCGCCATGGGGCTCGAACAGAATTCGACATGCAACTAATTGCATGATGCAATTTTCCAGTTTCATGCATGATTATCGAGACTCGCCGCCGCTGGCTAATTGTGGGCCTGCAGCTGTGAATGCGACCGCGTGTTATTAATCAAGAGCCAAAAACTCTCGCCAGCAGACGCTTCGCAGGCCCTCGAGGTCACTTGCAGTCCGATAAGAGCGGCAAACGGATGCCACTTGCTGCTCAGATGTTTACTATATAAACATATATATACAGTCTATCGCCTGATATATGCTAATGGGAGCGGAGTCTCATTTGATAAATGTAACAAACGCGGATTATTGTATTGCCACAGCGGAAAGTGTTGCAAGTGTTTGCTTGGAATCGTTTGAGGTCAGAGCTAAATGCTGACTTTTATGGGCTCTGCTGCAAAGATTTTCAATTGTGTGAAGCTATGATAATGCCATATCATTAGGGTGTAATTAATTGGAATGATATGTAATGAAATGAAAGGCGAACTGCAATTGAAATTGATGGACTTGATGAGGGAATGCCAGGCCTAGGCCTGCATGAAGATGCATAAATACTATTTCAAATCTCTAAACTAGAGACTGTCCCAAAAGTCACGCAAGAAGTAATTTTGATAGAAATAAGCAGGTTAATAACTCAAAATTGTAAATTTATGATTGATTTATGTAGTATACGTTAAGATCTTGCGTTATATATACATATGTATTTATATACACATTGAATCTGTCACTCCATCATCTCTTATGATTGCAACCCCTTTCACTTGTTTGGTCTGATTGTCATTTGCTGTTAGCCTAATGCATTTTCCTAGCCCTTCGCCAGCTGCCAGCTTGTTTTTCTAGCTTTTCCCCATTGAGCAGTCATTGCCCGACGTCATTATGCCACCTGTCAAGACTTTCCAGTTCAAAGTTGCGACTCAGTTCGGAAATTTGTACAAAACTTTTGTATTACAGGGTGTTTCCTGTTCCACGCTGGAACTGGCTTCAACAAAAGTGACAAGTGACAAAAGTGACTCCCTGCACTTAGCCTAACTGTCGCGCTCTCCCTCTCTCCCCCTCTCTCTCACTACTTTCCTGTTTTGCAACGGCACTTGTTACTCAATGCGTCTGCTTGGATTTTTAATTTGTTTTTGTTTTTTTTTTTATATTTTTTGTTATTTTTTTTGGTATTTTTTTATGGCTTGTAGTTTTTGTTTATTTTAGCCAGCGGTTTTTGTTTTCTTTTCTTTTTTCTTTTATTTCTATAGAATTTGAATTAGATTCTAGTTTTTCTGCCCCTTTACATACTATAATTTTGTTGCTGTTGTTGTTTTTTCCTTTTCTTTTTTTTTTTTTTTTTTGGCATGGTTCATTGTACACATATTTTGGGTAGCGGAGGCCCTAATAGAGCTCCCTCCATATGGCACTAAAGACTTTGACTCAGCAGGTCTCCCTCTCTCTCTCTCTTTGGGCGCTCTCTCTCTCTCTCTGTCTTATAGATAGTTTACATGTCATTTTTTTTTTGAGGGGCCCCATTCCTAGTTCTTTTCAGTTGTTGCTGTGCCGCGCGTCGCGTTGTTTGTCCAACGGTGCTCATTCTATTCAATATAATATATATATATAAATTTATATATATATTTATTTATCTATTGGCTAAATAGCTCTCAGTTTGCTTTGACGTCAATTACTTTTGTGCTTTATCGGTTACTCATGCTCTTTTCATTTGCGCTGTTGTTATTTACATAGCTTTGTGCCCCCGAAACGTCGCAAATTGCAGTTAATTAAGCCTAATTGAAGTCTTTAGGCACAGTTTGACAGCCACTGCATGGGCCCAGCCACCCACAAATGCGACGCGTTTTTATTCAATTGAACTTTTCACTTGACTTTTTGTAATAACTGAAGATATATCTATGGAAGGGCCAAGGGCGTACAATTGGATTTCTATATAATCTCATTTGAAATGACAATCATAGTATTTACCAACACTGTTTTTGCTGCTGCTATAAATTGAATTCAAGTGAACCTGAAGTTAAGAAAGTTTTCTACTTGGAAAGAAGACGTATCTAACTTCTTAGTGACAGCTTTTGTCTTATAGGCAAACGTGGCTGTATAACTTCTAGTGTGTTTACCAACACTGCAGCTAGGTAACCTCAGCAGTTATATCGTAGGACAACTTATGAATATACTCAATCAATATAAAAAGATATTGTTATTCGTTAAATTTACATGCGTAACACTTCCTATAGATACAATGTCTAATGCATTTACCAACACTACAAGCAACAAACAGTATCTCTTGACTATTTTTGTCTTTAAAGTATAATCGCTGCCGTCAGCTCTCTCCCTATAAACATTTCTGTATGCATAATTGGCTGCAATTTTCAGACAAACCTGACTTGCATAACAATTAATGCATTTACCAACACTGCTGCAAGCTGCAATACATGCAATACAAGGCATCGAATCATAGCATTCTCTTTTGCTTAACTTGAAAACAAGTCATACTAAGTGTCTCTAGTCATTATACACCTATACTAGATATACTAACTACTAGAATCACAGCCTTTTACAACACTGACTAACTGCTAGGAGTCAGCATTTGCTGAGTGTATCAGCGCAGCATTACGCCGCCTTACACTTGCAACACAAATGCGCATCCGCCTTCAGCATTTCTCTTATCGCCTTTGAATAGCAGCTGAGCACACATACGACGAGTGATTTCTATATATATGTATATATATTTCACTCTTTATATATATAGCTATATGCATTGATAATTACACTGTGCACAGCAGTGGCAAACATCAAATCGTTTCACAGCTCTAGCCAACATTTGCTAGTGGGCAACAAAACACTTGGGCGTATGCTTAATATTTATGAAATTTATATGGGCTGGGCATGCCGCTGCCTCTGCCTCTGCCTCTGCCTGACGGACTGACTGACTGACTGACTACACTAAACAGCCAAAGCTGAGCTGCAATCGAAAGTGAAGAGCTGCAACTGAGTGTAGTTGGAGTGGCTGAGGCGTTTGCAGAAACAGCTGTCGATGAGACTGAGCGAGTGCGTTTAGAATGAAGTTAATGGACATTTAATGAGTAGACTTTGTCTGATTGTGTGTTGCGCAGTGTAATTAAGTGCTGCCAGCCGGCAGCGTGCTGCGCTCGCCGCTGTCGAACGGAAAATAAAACAAATAACACAGCCTCCGGCTACGGCTGCAGTCGGTCGAGGCAAGCAAATGAGCAAAGACGACGCCGAACGCGCAAAGCCCACAAAAATCTTTGTTGAATTTTTGATGAGCCGAGTGCACGGGGCCGCAGAGAGGAGACAGCTACTACATACTGCTGCGCTGAGACCCAGATAATGTATATATCATACATGTGCAAATGCATACGAAAAGTCACATGGATGATATGCAGCTGGTGAATGAGCTGCTCAGCGACCTGCAGCACATGAAAAGCAATTGTGTTAGTAGCAGCTATCAGATGGAAACGCACTCAGCAACTCCCAATAGAGATCTGGCAATAAAGCTAACTAACTATCTATAACTATTGTCTTTCCAGCTGGAGCTGCTGCAGCGCAAGGTGGACGATCTGTCAGATACGCAGAATATAGCCGAGGATCGGACGACGCGCACAAAGACTGAATATGCGGTGCTCCAGGCGCGCTATCACATGCTCGAGGAGCAGTACAGAGAGGTAAGTGACTAGACAGTTTGACATTCACTGGTATATCAAATATCGATATTAATGCTTGTATTTTGTCCTGCTGCAGTCGGAGCTGCGCGCCGAGGAGCGCTTGGCCGAGGAACAGAAGCGCCATCGGGAGATCTTGGCACGCGTGGAACGCGAAGCCTCGCTGCAGAATGAGAACTGCCAGATGAAGATCAAAGCCACCGAGATCGAGGCGAATGCACTGCGCGATGAGGCGCAGCGTTTGCGTGTCTTGTGCGATAAACAGGCCAACGATTTGCATCGCACCGAGGAGCAGCTGGAGCTGGCACGCGATCAGATCGCGGCGCTGCAGCAGGAATACGATGAGCAGATGCAAACGGTGCGCCGTCACGAGCAGGAAAAGAAGTCCACCGAGGAGCTGATGCTCGAGCTGAGTCGCGAGCTGCAGCGCGTGCGCGAGGAGAACGGCGCCCGCGCCATGCCCACCACATCCCCCGAGAGCATAAGACTGGAGGAGCTGCACCAAGAGCTCGAGGAGATGCGCCAGAAGAATCGCTGTAAGTGCAGAGAGCCCATCTCTCCTATGCCCTCTACTAAGATCTCTCTCTCTCTCTCTCTCTCTCTCTCTCTCTCTGCAGCACTCGAAGAACAGAACGAGGAGCTGCAGGCCACCATGCTGACGAACCAGGCCACCATGCTGACGAATGGCGTGGAGCAGGGTCGCCATCTGCTGAACGGCACGCTCAACAACCTGGCCCAGGAGCTGGAGGAGATGTCACAAGCTCAGGTTTGTACGCCCATCCACCCCACCCGCACCCGCACCCGCTCGGCTACGCTTCATTTGTCTCCTCTCCGTGCTTACGCCCACAAATATTTGCATTAGTCAAACACGCCGCCCACGCACAGTCACAACTGCTTGATAAATTCGCACAGTTTGAGAGTCCCGCCTTGTTGTTGTCGTTTTCTTATACATCTCTCACATATATTATCTATATAAATGTATTTATTGTATTACAGGATTCTGTGGATTCAGCCACATTAGCATCCTTAAGTCAGGTAATGCTTATCCACCAAAAAAAAAAAAAAAAATTCACAAAGCAAAACGAAACAAAATTCAAACAGAACATGGTTTTGGAGCCGTTGTGCATGTGCTGCAGTTTGACAGCCACTCAGCTGCCATTTGGTTGTGGTTCACAAATAATTTTTAATTCACAATTGTTATCTTTCGGCACATTTATTAATGAAAATTCTTAAGTTGGTCTCATTGGGTACTTAACGAAATTCATCAAAAAAAAAAAAAAATCATAACTTTCATGTTGTTTATAAGGAATCAAGGCATCCTCGATGCCTCCAGCCTTTGTGTTAATGTGTTCAATGTGTACGACTTTCATAGAGAGACTATCGCTAATCGACTTTCAATCAACTTACAGCTGCAGCAGGCCTTCCAGGAAAAGGAGGATGAGAATGTGCGGCTCAAGCACTATATCGATACGATTCTACTCAACATCGTGGAGAACTATCCCCAGCTGCTCGAAGTCAAGCCAATAGAGCGCAAATGAAGCGAGGAGAAATACATTAGCCGGAGACTACGCTCTGGACCACCACCTTTAACCTTTACTCAAACAGAAAGAAAGCAAGAAAGAAAGCAAGAAAAAGAAACTAATGAACTAATTTAAGTGATCCCCATATATATTTATGTATACAGTTTAAGTCATAATTTATTTTATAACCATTTATTGTAGTTTTTTTAAACCGAACAACACAAAAGAACAGAACTACAAATCGATGTGAAATTAGTTAAAGCAAATCACAAATCTTGTTCAAATTCTATATATATACATAACTTTTTAATTAACTGTTTATTAACTGTGTATAAAAGGAAAATTCATGTTTGTAAAATAGCGAAAACAGAAAATTCAATTGTCTAGCAAAGAGTAAAAATTGTTTATAGTTTTTGTAGTGTTGTTGCGCCCTGAAGATATTAACTATAAAAATTCTTAGCTCGTAAGATTATACACCTTTTAACCAAGAATATTTATGAATATAAACGAGAAATGATAACTAGAGTGTATATGATGTGTATATGATGATTTATAGGCCCAGCGAACGGATGCGTGTGCTGAGTACCGTTTCAATGTTTTATATAACAATAACAGTAATATATATATATATTATTTAAAGTTTGTTAAATATAGTTTTAGTAATGGGCAGCGCTTGGATGACATGTTTCTATCTCTATAAATATTATGTTTGAGGTTCTGTACTAAACTCAACTATCTTTTATCTCCTCAACTTTCTCTGCAATTTGCCAAACTTCTGAATGTTTTTACTACTCTGTTGTGCCTATCCAGACGTCTTACGCTGCCCATTTAAACTAATCCAGATCTATGAATAAACCTATCAAAAATTTGCGTTTATGGTATGGACAATCCCCAGGATATGTAGTTGGAGTTTTTAGTTCAACTTGAGCGAGCGAGAAGAGCAATTATTTAAGCAAGCAAAAATAAAATAAATACATTTGTAACTGTAAAACTAAATACATATTTAATCGAAAACTACGTACTACTTATACACACGTATTTGTAAACTTAAATGATGGACGTAATGTGCAAAGTTTTGGGCGACGCAATGCAGTTCGCTTAAGAGCTGTGGACGTAGCCCAATAGCTTAAACTTAAACTCAACGAAAAACTTAAAACAGAACTCAAAGTGGTCAACTCTTTAATATATATAAATATATATGTGTATCAAATATCTATATATATCGAAACTAAATTTAATAATTTGCTAATCACAATATTTGTTGCCTTAAATGATTTATAAAAATATTAAGAATTTTATTTGTATAATATAGAATGAGTTCTAAGCTTGTAGATAACACTAACAAAAAGTCCATTATGCTTAACTAAATATATATATGATTCTATAAATATATAAATATATGTTTTAAATGTAATTTACACCACGGAAGTGTACGAAATATTACTAAAAATAATAATAAAGAACAATTTTATAAGAAATGTGAAAGAAACGATTATGCCAATTCCAATTTGAATGAATGCTTAATGAAGTGCCAAAAAAATGCAATTAGCATAATTTTTGGCATTATTGAGGAAAGCTTTGTGCGAACGGGTTCCGTAAGAATGCGTTAAGTCATCCCAGCTGTGCAAAACCAGTTCGTCAGAGGGCTTGTGATGCAGTGTATAAAAGCCCATGCCAAGACCCAGTTCAGGACACAGAAGACCAACCAGTCAAAGTCTGAAGATGGGAAAACTCCTTTTGGTATTGGCCACAGGTGGGAATTCTCCTCTGAATGTAATCAAGGCAACTCATCTCACTATATCTTCTATATATCTTCTCAGTGCTGCTGTGTTCCGTGCTGGTCACAGCGCAGGTGAAGCCAAATGCAGAGATCGGCCGGGTGACAGTCCAGGTGCCGTTGCTGTCCAATGGAAAACCCGTCATGAGCCAAGACAAGGATTTGGTGGAGATTGCGCGTGTGGTGGAGGTGAAGCCGGGCAAGCTCACGCCAGATGAGGTTGTGGTGCCTCTAGTCAAGGTGCGCAACATGAGAGCTATTCGGGACACTGAGCATGCTGGAGTGCCGCACCATGGCAAGCCCAACCCGGGCATCCCTAACCCAGGCATGCCCAATCCTGGCATCGAGACTCCAGGCATGCCGAACCCTGGTATTCCGAATCCTGGCATGCCAAATCGTGGTATACCCAACCCAGGTATGCCCAACCCAGGCATACCCGTGCAAACTGCCACCTCTGAGGTTCGCCCAGTTGCCGTTGCACCAGCCAGCACCACAACTGCGCCTGGGCCCATTATGATCAAGGGCGCCAAGAGCTGTCATCAGCTGCTGCTGCTGGCCAGCTCTGCTCCTGTCACACCGCTGCCCGCGCCGCCAACGTCCATGGAGAGCTGCGACCAGCTGTGCACCAAGTTTGAGCTGATGCCCATCTGCGCCTACAACGGCGTCTGCATCCACGAGTTCCCCAATCAGTGTGTCATGGACACCTTTAACTGCAAGCATCGTGATCTGGCCTTCCGCGCCGTGGATGAGGACGTCTGCATGATGGGCATATGCGCGCGTCGCTGCAAAGAGCAGGATCTCAAGATGTAGATCGGATGTGGAGGAGCGAATGAGCTGAATGAATTACAATTTGATTTTTGAAATTGATATATTTTCAGTAATAATAATAAAGATTGAGAGAAGTTGTAAATGCAATGAAGTCTTGTATTACATATATCTCTGAGCTTGACTAGAAGAGAGAAATATTGCTCTTAGAAGAAGACATTCTCCATCTGATCTGATCTATAACAATTGTTGAGCTAATTTAATTCTCTCTACAGAACCTGTTTGGCTTGAGGCTTCAGTGAAAAGGTATTGAAGTCTATTATATATATTTTATATATGTTTTTTATATCAATAGAAAAAATATATACAAAATTATATTTTTCTTATAAACAGCTCGTGAGTTTTTAACATTTCTCAGCATATTATTATTTTTAATTATTATAATTATTTAAATTTATTATTTTGACAGCAATTCTTGCATTTAGTTGCCATGAAAGTTAGTTAATTTTTAAATTATTTACTTAAATTAATTTTTCTATTAAAAATCTTTCTTATTACAATAAAAACTTATTTTAGGGGAAGTAGCGTATCTAGTAAAAAATACTTTTTAATTTTAATATCTCAGTTACCTCGATTACTACAAATAATTGCGCTCCTAGGTATCTCATATAATATCTGCGAAATAGTAAAAAATTAGTCTTTGCCCAATGAACATGCTGTATATGGTAATAATCGAATGGAGTTTCTATGCCTATACAAAAAAATTAAATACAGAAAAAATTATATATTATAGGAATAATATAAAAAATATATATAAAAGCTACTGAAAATATATAAAATTTATATTATATTAAAAAATAATTATATTATATTAAATAATAATAATCGAATGGAGTTTCTGTGCCAATACAGAAAAAATTATATATTATAGGAATAATGTAAAAAAATATATAAATGCTACTGACAATATATAAAATGTATATTATATTAAAAAAATGTATATATGATATAAAATTTTTAAAATAATTTTAATATATTATTTTATATATTATTATATACTATATTATTTTATATAAAATAAAATGCAAATTTTTTAAATTTAAAGCAATTTATTACAGTTATTTTTCATTAATTCTTCATATGCAATACAAAAGAATATTTTAAAAATTACAATCCTTTGCACCTCTTCAACCAACTTCCTCATTGTCCCACTGCAGTTCACTGCGTCAGCTGGAGTTCCCTGCGCTCCGCCATGCTGCAGAGTGGCTGATAGCCACGAGTGCAGCGGTAGTTCTCGACGATATTGAAGCGCTTCTGGGGATTGCGGCAGTTGTAGGCGGCCATGGTGCAGCGACTGGTGAACAGCTGCAGGCATTGGCCATTGTGGGCGCAGACCTCGACGTCCTGATCGGTGCAGGCGAAGTCGCAGTTGTCGGGCACGCCTTGGTGCAGCTCGTCCAGCCAGACCGTTTCTCCATGCTGGTTGACTGCCGGCAGATGGCTGCGCTTAACGGGCAGCACTTTGGCGCTCGCAGCGGCGAATGCCAAGCAAACTGCAAGAAATGAAGGGAAAAAGTTACAGTTTGAGACCCGCATGCAGTGATTGTCAAACTTACACAGGCAGAGCAGCGAATAGTTCATAGTTGTATTCGGACTTGGTTGTTGTTGTTGTTGTTGTTTGTGGACCTTGCTGTGGAGGCAGCAACTGTTCAACTGTTGTCTCTGTGGCTCGTCTCAAATGTTTTTATAACCAAAAATGCTGTCAATGCAAATTTTCGGGCTGTCGCTCGCTCATAATCCTTTATTTTAACACCTGACAAAAAATATGCAAAACTGAAAAATCATCATGATTATCTCCGGCCCTGTCAGCTTTTGTTTTTGTTTTTTGTTTTTTCTTCCTTGCTCGCCAAAAATAAAACCTTTTGTTTCAAAATAAAAACATATTGTCCCCGTGGGAAATTTGCATTTGTTGACGTCAAATAATGGCGCTCGGCTTATTTGCAGCACAGTTATTCAAAATTTAATTGAATTTATATAATATATATATATATACAAATATTTAGAGAGAACTTTCAATTGTCGTTTTTTGTATGCCTATCTTTGGGCTGTCAGCGGAAATATGCTTTTATCCGAAATTTCCAATTAAGCACCTAAATGTATGCTTAATTATTTTTTGTTTTAATGTGTGCTCAGCTCTTATAAAGCGTAATGCAAATCGAGCATGTGCTATGGGCTATAGAAGCAAATGAATTCAATATCTGTAAAGAACTTGTTTCATAAGAAAATTAGTTCAATATCTATTTAGAATTTGATGAAAATGATATTTGTTCAGTATCTATATGGAACTAGAACTCATTCGTAAGATTAAATCTTGTTTTTTAGACATAAGATGAGAACGAGTTCTACAAAGATATTGAACTAAGTTGTGTGTGTATATATATAGATAGACAAATAATATATATAATATAAATAATCTATATATAATCTATATAGTAGTCGAAACAAAAGTTAGTTGTTCTGTAGACAGAGATGTAGAACGAGTTCTGTATAAATATCGAATCAACCAACTATCAAACTTGCTTCGAGTTCTATTTAGATATTGAACTATATATCTTCCAGAACGAGAACGAGTTCTATATATATATTAAACTTCCATTTTTCGGGTTCTATATAGATATGGATTCCTCTATCTATGCAGATCGAGTTTTTTTTATAGATATCCAACTAATTTTCTTTTCAGTTTCATATAGCCGATTGTCTCACAGAGCTCATTCTTCATAGGTCTTAAACTAGGCTTTCTTCTCTCACCAACTGCCACGCCCAGCTGGCAGTTAATATTAAGCAAGTTAAAATATCATTAATAATAATATTACTTAAATGAGGAAGCGATTAATACATAAGCAGACATATTATTGATAATATTTGCTCAGCCAGCTGATCGTTCGGGCAGAACCAAACCCGTTCCAAGTGCAGGCACTTACAATACGAGCTCAGTCTCGGTATTATCATAAAAAATGCATTAACGAAAAGCAAAAAAAAAAAAAAATTTCAATTCTTATGACAAATCTTTGCCGATGCGAAAATAACTGAAATTTGATATTTGATCGTATAAAAACGGGAAGCGGCAAACGAAAGTCAAACAGAACGAAGACGAACGCTGTCGAGTGAAGGTATACAGAGTGTGGAACGTAAGTGTGGATTGTATGTTTGAAAAGGTCTGACTTGTGGATTATAAGAGACAAAATGCGCGCTCTGTTGATATTTGGTGAGTACTTATTCAGAGAGAGAGAGAGAGAGAGAGAGAGAGAGAGAGAGAGACAGAGAGAGAGAGAGAGAGAGAGAGAGAGAGAGAGAGATAGAGAGTTATAAATTCCAACTCCAACTTCAGCTCTGCTGGCGCTGTCGCTGGCTCAGGCCGTGCAGCTGGATAAGCCGGAGCAGCAGTTGCCGCATCCTATTGAGCTGCCCGCGCACGTGCAGACGCTGATAACGAATCACATCAATCAAGTGCTGGAGCAGACGCCGCATGGCCAGGTTGCAACTCTCGCCGGCCACGTGCCACAGGCTGGAGCCCAGGGGCATGGTGTGGCGGTGCCCCATTTGGATTTGCTGCCGCCGCACATTGAGCCGACGAAGGTGCCGCAGGTGATAAATCATCGGGCCACGGCCACATGGCAGCATGCTGCTGGCTACAACAAAGTGGTGATGCCGCCAGTGCCAGAAATCGTGATCTCGCTGCCCGGCCGTGCGCCGCTGGACATTGGCGACAAGGTCAACAAGGTGCAGCAGCACATCAGCCATGTGATGCAACAGGCGCAGACGCAAATACCCCAAGCCATCAATCAGGCGATCAAAGAACGCGAAAAGCTCCAGGCGCAAAAGCACAAACAAGGCAGCAGCACCACAACAACCAGCACGAGCACCACCACGACCAACAAGCCAGCCCAGCATGCACTTCGCTTACTGTCCGGCGTTGAGGAAGTGCCCCAGCTGCTCGAGCATCAACTCGCGCTGAAAAAGCTGGGCAAATGCAACTTCCAGTGTCCAGAGAAATCGCTGCCCGTCTGCGCCAGCAATGGCAACTGCGTGGTCGAGTTTGCAGGACAATGCGAGCTGAGCGAGTGGAATTGCTTCAATACCAAGAATGGTGAGTAGGGCATTAGAGGGAGCGGAGCAAGAGCAAGAGCTGTATTTAATATGGAATTTCTATTTACTCTCTTCCAGTATTCCATCAAGTGCACGATGATGAGTGCAACAATACCATCAAGTGTTATGATCGTGATAATGCTTAGGGAGAGGGGCTGAGGAGGTGGGAGAGAGAGAATGAGTAATCCTGAATGAAGTTTAAACTGGAGAGTTTACTAATGAAAAAGATAGTGAAAGAGCAGAAAGAGAGAGAGAGAGAGAGAAAGATGAAGACAGACTGCAATAGAGTGAGAAGTATTATTTGGAAAGGGAGAGATTTCTCTTTCTAACATTGCAAAATAATTTGACTAATTTGAAGCTCAAGTAAATATATATATTTTGTATTTTTTATGAGTAGTTTAACTATATAGAATCTTTCTAAAAAATGCTTAGCTATGTCTACATTGCCACTAAAATTTTCTATAATAATATAAAAGTCAAAAGCCAATGATATATTTTATATGCAAATAAAGATTATGTTTTTAAGCTCGCAAATTGATACATAAAATGTTAAAATAAAGATAAAAAAATAAAAAATGTCTGCCTTTTATCATCTACTTAAAATAAATAAACAAAAGAAATGTAAAATAAAAATTTATTTTAAAGTGTATTTCCTAGTTTAAATATTTATCTCCAAAAAATAACCTTTTCGCGGCCATCAATATTTCCATCAAATTAGTAATATTTACTCTGTTTATTTCCAGTTACAATATTTGATACTTATATTTTATTTATTTACGTAAATTGTTAAAATTAATATGATAAAATATCAAATTCCTCTTTTTTCTACTCTTAGTCTTCTAGTCTTTTCTTAATGCAAAATAAAGCTATAAAAAATAAGAAATAAAATTAATAAAATAATTATTAAATAATAAAAAATAATTCATGGTTAAAATACCAATAAATAATAAAAATAAAATAAATTAAATAATATATAAAATAATTCATAAAAAATAAATTAGAATTCATAGTTTAAAAACTTTTCTCTCATATACAAAATTTATTTTCATTATTTTTTATTTTTTAAAATATTCTTGATGGCATTTACTGTTGTTTAAACACTGATATGAAATGAAACGAGTTTGAGTATAAAATTAAAGACTTATTTTAGCAACATTTACTCATTTCAAGCAACAGCTAACAAAATAAATAGTATAAAAACATTAAATTACATAAAAAAAACGAAATTTAAATAATATTATTTTAAAAAGTATTTTAAATAAATAAAGTTATTAATAGTTACTTAGTAAAGAGTATCTCCCAGTCTTCATGCTATACCAAGCAACAATGTTACATATTGTCATAAATATTTCGCTCCCTGATTTGTCTTCAGCTTATCAAAATCGTTTGTCAAGTCGAGGCTGCGCGCTCTTAAAGATGCCTTGGCAAGGCATATTTACATGTAACGTTAAATCAATATGGTTTTTGGGTCTTAGGCGGCAATCGTTGACTTAAATGCTGCTCGTTACTCTTCCGTTCGATATGGCAAATCGGCAAATCGGCAAATGGCAATTGTCACACTTTCCACACGTTACTCAATACCCAATCGAGACGCTGGCAGCTGGAGCTGCCGGCAATCATCCAATTTGTCAAAATGGCTTATTAACGGATTTGGCCAAAGCCCAGAACGCTAAGCCAATGGCAATGCCAATGCCATAGCCAACTGGGAATGAGCTATAGACCCAGAGCCAGCTGCTACACACTCTTTAAGCTTTCTTTTGCTTGGCTTTGCTTTGCTTTGCTTCGGTTGCTTATCAAATGTAGCCGCATGCAACGACATGCAAAGACTTCAGATAAATGACAGACGCCTCCTGGTTGGCCGCCTGTCAGCATTCATTCTCATTGCGATGCAGCTAGGATTCCGACTCGGACCTGGTTACTAGCTGAGCTGAGAGTGGGGCTGAGACCTCTAGCTGCCATTAAAAAGCACTTTATGAATATGCGGCTAGCCAAAAAGAAATTCGTTCACTTTTCGTTTGCATACGCAAGTATCAAATGTTCTAAAGGCAAAGCGGGGTAGAACAGCTATGTGAGAGCCTATGTGACATGGAGATGAAATATAATAATAATTTATAAATATCAATATTCATTTATATATTTATACATAAATAATAATTTATATATATATATAAATAATTTATTTTAAATATTTATAATATTTTTTAAATATAAATAATAATTAAGAAAATAAATACAAATTTATAGATATAAATAATAATTTTTAAATATTAATAATACTGTATAAATATAAATAATAGTATAAATAAAGACTTAGATACATAAAAATAATTTTTAAATATTTTCAATGATTAAAAATATTTAGAAATATAATTAATAATTAATATTTAACTAAAAAATTTATTTAATGGTGGATTCAAAATATATTTAACGTTAAATTAAATTTAAATTGAAGCTGAGGCAGTTAGGGAACACCATATATAATTAAATACCATATGAATTATAGAAAGAGAGAAACAGACCTAAAAACTTTTATATATACATTTTTGTATACATCATTTGCATTTTATTTACTAATAATATTTATTTATTAGTATATATTATACATATTTAAATTTTATTTATAATAATAATTTAATAAAAAATGAATTCAAGACATTATTAAAATATTAAATTTACACAATTAAAGTCATATAAAATTAAAATTAAATTTGTATAAATATTTTATTATCAACTGATTTATAAAATTAAAATTAAATTTCTATAAATATATTGTCGGTTCATAAACTATAGTTAGCCTTATTTTTTTTATTGCCCCACCAATTCCATGAAGTGTCTGAATTAATATTCAGATTGCGATTCTTGTGAGTTTCCAGTTTCATCCAGGAAGAAATGATTGTAGTCAACAGATCTGCACTCAGATTATCTCCCAGTCAGATACTCTCACCTAGACTACTCTCTCTCTTAATCTCCTTGACCTTTGTTATAGTGTATGCTAAATTCGTTGTTATTTTCTAGTCGATTCGAACTTCTTTTAAGTTTATTTTTCATGGCTTGGCAGAGACGTCCACGCGCCTTTTGGGACCCATAAATTTCGCATTTGCAGTTAGCCTGGGGAGCTGGCTGTCTGTTGCTCTGTTCTACAAATATTTGACTTAGTTTCGCTTCATCTGGCTGCCCGCTGGTGCTGTCTCTGCTGCGTGTCTGCCACGCATGCGCCATCTTTACAACGTCTCCCGGGGAGGCAGATGCAGCAGCAGCACCAGCAAGCAGCAAGCAGGAGTAAGAAGTAACTGAAGCACCAAAAAGCGCCGTTAACTCTGCACGTTGCTTATCTGCGAATGTGTTAGCCTTGGCTGGCTGCTTTTACTTCTGGCTTAGTTCGGCTGCTTCTGGTCTAGTCTGGCCTGGCCTGGAACTGGAGCTGGAGCTGGAGTGCAACTGCTTGCGCTTAATGCCAAATGCGTGAGCTGTGGGCCGTGCCGCTGTTTGATAGCTGCGATTCTGGCAGCAGCGGAAATGCAATTAACACTTTGGGCCATAATTGCGTGCCAAATGCATTTGGCTTGCACCCGGCTTTGGCCGAAGCAAACGGGTTTCTGCTTTTGGCCAGAAAAACGAAACCTCCTCAGGGAAATGCTACGACTGCTGCTGCTGCCGCTTCCACTGCATTGCGCTTGTTTTGATTTGCTCTGCTCATTTGCGGGCAACGTGGCCATTAATCAGGCTGCCGCAATGCCTCCTTGCATAAGCTATTCGCCCATGAAAGTTACAAATTTCATGGCATATGTTCCCATAAGATATCCAACAGGCACAACATGCTCGACGCCGCACTGATTTGCATTGCAAAAATGTCCTCCGGCCACATTTCTTTTATAATTTGCTTAAGACGGAGACTCGTGCTCTAATAGAAAGTTTCTCTTTGCGAATGCTTCATTTTTTTTTGTCTTTATTGCTTTCTTTGCTGTAGACTTTTTTATGCCCCTGCCTGGGGAGTGTTTTAATTAACTATTTTATTCTTTCTAAAATGAGAAGTTTAACAGAGTTTTACACAGACAAACTAACAGTATCACCAGTGCCATAGAAGTTTTTATTTAACAAACTGACCAGATATGATGCTGTACATATTTTGAGAATGATTTTGGTGATATTAAATAGGGGCATTATTTGAGAGTTCTAAATGAAAATTAATAAAATGATGGGAAACCAAATATATTTGGAGTATTTATTTAAAAATATTTATTTAAAAATATAAAATACTATTTTTAAATTTAAAATATATAATACTATTTTTAAATTAAGTAAAATAATTTTTGTAATATAATTTAATATTAAAAAATATTTAAAAATATTTATATTTTTCAAGCAATTTTAATAGACACTCATAAAATATAAGGTTTAGTTTTCTCAATATACATGTATGTCCATTAATTGCCTTTCTTTTATTCTTGCGAATTTTTATTTATAAATATATAAATAAATATATAAATATAAATATGTTAATCACAATTAAAAATAGAATTATTATTATAACAACAAAAATATACGTGTTTTCATTTATTTAAATATTAGCTTATTTTTTATTTATTTAATTTTTGTGTTTTATTGCTTGTTTTAACAGTTAAATATTTATGTATTCATATATTTATATATTTATATATTTTTATATATTTATATATTTATATATTTATATATTTATATATTTATATATTTATATATTTATATATTTAGATATTTATATATTTATATATATTTATATATTTATATATTTATATATTTTTATATATTTATATATATTTATATATTTTTATTCATGTAATTAATTTATTTTCCTACTTTTATAATTTTATTTAAATATTTATTCGGTGTATTTTCCTCGAAATTTGTGTATTTATTTATATATTGAATTTTGTTGTTGTTATAAGTCCAATCATTTATGCCCGAAAAGCTTTCTGTCATTCGGCTTATGATTCATGATATGAATTTAATTAGGATCTACATTTAAGCAGCTTAGTTTATTGAATTGTTATGTTGGTTCGTAATTTTTAGTAAATTGTCAGCAAATATGTTTTATTTCTTTGTCATTTTCATATAATGCATTAAAAGCGCCTTTAAGCCATTTATTTGTGTGCAGGCTTGCGGCAGTTCGAATATGTGAATTTAAAAGGATTCAAAGTAGCTAAATTTATAGTATTTAAATTAATAATATTTCAATTTATAATATTTATTGGTGCAACATCATGCTGTCTACAGAATATCTGTCATCTGCCAAACTCGACTAGAAGCGACATATATTTATAAGCTCACCTCATACCGTGTTACAGCGCATCTCCTAGTCCCACATTCACATCTTCCACTTTCTTTTGCTCTTTCACATATCCAAGCATTTCATTCGGTTTAGTGTCAAAACACAACACACAGTCCCGCGCAGCTGGCGGATCGCACTTAATCACTTAATCTCAATTAAGACCAAATTGCTATTGTCTAGCATTTAAATGCAAATGCCAAATTAACGACTATTTGCCGAGTCGGGTAACCACCTTCCATGCACTGTTTGGCTTGGTCTGGCTGGTCAGCTCTGAACGGCAGCCAGTTTGTCTGCGTGCTCGTTTTATTATCGCAGTCCTGGCCAAGTGGAGCGACACATCAACAATTTGGTTTCTGTTGTCTGGACAGTGTTTTTAATTTAACTGAAATTAATTGAGTAATTTGATGAGAAACGCAGAAAAGCGCAGAACGCAGGCCATACGAAATTTTACAGTGGGCCAAAGTGGGTGCGGGAGGAGGCTGGCTACTGATGAGCAGCTGAAGAGCGTGGAAATTGTGGCAGATGCAGATTGTCTGGCCATTGCTGCCAGGCAACGGGCAACGACAAAGGCGAAGGCAAAGCCAGACAACAAATTTAATATAAATCATATTAACTTTGATGGCTAATGGCCGCAGGGCGCAGGAGGCCAATGGAGATTTTGTAGTCATCTGTCAGGCGTTGGCGTAACATGGCCAATAAGAGAGAGAGAGAGGGAGTGCGGTCGGTAAGCAAGGTACAACATATGTTTGATGATGTGCGCGCTTTGAAGTCGAGAATCTGAAAGAGGCGACCCATCCATGGCAGGCAGTTAGCCAAGTCGCAAAGTCCGCCAATACCAGTTTCGAGTGCCCGGTAGTCGTGGGTACTGCTGCGGCTGCCGCATGACAACCGTTTAAAAAGGTTTTATTTACACCGAAGACAGGCCAATGCCGGATTGGGCCAAGCCAGACAAGCAGACGTATGCACATACGGACGCTGCGGCCAGGCAGCTGGTCGCGTTGCGCGCAATTAAGTTGCCAACAACTTTGAAATTATGCAATTATGGGTATGAGAAATTGCCTGGAAATTATATGAGCAACTTGACGAACCGCAGCCAGAAGACAAAGACGCACAGGAGATAAAACTGAGCAGCGAGACCGAAACGAAGGCCCAGACCAAGACCACGACCAACAAGTCGAGTCCAAGTGCAAAGCGATAGTCAGTCCGCTTGATTATTTATTAAAACGAAAGTTAAACAGCGAAAGGAAGCAATTTTTCCATATAAAAGCCAAGTAAAGGCCCCAAGAGCATTTGCTGCTGCTGCTGCTGCTGCTGCTGCTGTATCTACGAAATTGCATACGATGTATCACAGTTCTACAGTTCTACGGCTTAAGCCAGTGGCTGGGCCTCAGCTGGAGCCTGTCGTTGAGCGAGTAGCGTAATTGCCATGTTTAAAGTGTGATTAATTTGTAATCATCAAAAGGCAAAGCAGCAGCCAACAGCCAACAACAGCCAACAGAGGCAACATTTAACGTGCCCAACTGCCAACTGAGCCAACATCTTAGCCAGCTGCTGGCAGCGCTCGCACTGTTTGCATTTTGAGTAGCTGCAAATCTTGGCGGAATGGCTTTAGGGCACTCGAGAGGTTTTTCCGGGATAGATGTGTACTCTCTCTAAGTAATTGAGTTTGCCTTTACAGCGGGACACAAGCGGGAGCAGCGAATCCCTGAATATAAAGATTAATATTTAGGCTTCGTTATGTCTTCAAAATGTTCTAATTAGGTTAAGAACGCAACTTTATCAACGCTGACGGCCGAGTGGAGATGGCTGCAAAGGTAAGCGCCAACAGCTTTGATGCAGCTAAATAATTTATCTGCAAAGGTAAGAGAGGGCAGAGCTAAGTGAGGAAGTTAATATAAATATACATATACACTGAATTTATTGAATAAAAATTCCTATTTATAGTGATCTTGCCTTTATTAAATATTAAATAAAAAAAAAAAGTTTAAGTAAAGTCTATTTTTAAATAAATTTAATTTTAAATATTAAAATTAAAATAAAATATATTTTTACCATACTTAAAATAATTATTAGTAACTCCTACATATATTGACAGATAAATAAAAAATAAAACAACTCTACAAAATTACAAATTAATAATGTATAAAATATATGTAATTGTAAAATATTCAGTGTATACAATATACGCCTGATGAAATTTTGATTTATATCTAATATATATTTACAATTATACATAATTTCTGTGTATATATATAATATATGCAATGCTTTACACATTTTTAATAATAAATATTTATAACGTATTAAATATTTATTTTCAATAAAATATACTTGAATAAATAAATATTTTTAATACTTTTAATTCATTTATTTAATAAACAATATAAATCATATATACAAATATATGCAAATATTTATTTATGTTTACCTACATATATTCGAGCAGCTAGTTAAAGCTAGGCACGCCAATATATGCAACTGTCGTTCTCTTCATTTGCTACTCACTGAAGGTTATTACCCATCTATCTCTTCACTTACTTCACTCATGTGAAACTTCTGCCTGCTCAAGATCACTTGTTGAGCATATTTTATGCTCCATGAGCACGAGCAGCACAGCCCTTTGAGTGACATTGGGTCAGCTATAAAAGGCGCAGACCTGCGCAGAGTTTGCTCATTTGCACAGCTGACCTAGTGATGGACAGAGCGGCAAGCGCGGAAGTGAAGTCAACTTAATTTATTGATGGTAAATATTTAATATAATATAAATATATGTTATTTAATTTTATTTATTTAATACCTTACAAATATTCATTATTAAACGTATACCTTAAAATTGTATTATTGAGAATATATACATAGCAAAAATGTAATATAAAAATATATATTTATATTTTTCTTAAAAATATATCTCTAAAAAATATTTCTATTTTTATATTTTTCTTAAACTCTTGACCAAATATGTAATATTTATATAAGTTTATTTATTTTAAATATTTCTTTTAATGATGTTAAAAATGATTTTGCATTAGATTTCTTTTGTTATGAAAAATAAAAAAATATTTTATATAAATTTGTATATTTTTTGTTGTACATAAAATTACTTATTAGTGTTTATATTTAATTAGTTATAATATATAATTTATGAATATAGTAAAATTATTTAAATTAATCAAAGTAGTAATAATGATTGCGCTGTTTATGAGCTGTATGATAAGGATAAAAATTTGGTTAATGATAGCTGTGATAAAAATATTAATGATAATAATAATAATAATAAATAATAGTAATAATAATAATAATAATAATAATTTGCAACTTGTGGTATCTTCGTTCGCGGAATCACCAATATTTCATTTTTTTATAGACATTCCTTTATTTTACAAATATTTATGATCTGAAAACTAAATAAACATAAAGTAAGCTCCTAAAAGAAGCACAGCTGCAATATTTTTTGTTAATATACAGTAAAATACTAAAATAGTACTAAGAATTCTCTAAAACGAATACTAAAATTTCTTTTAAGAGGCAGCATTAGGCCAGATTCAAAACTATTTTCCTCGTCTGTGTTTTTTTTTTACCAGTTTTATAATCATTGTTAGTGAGTTTTTTCGTTAGACAGATACCGTTGTACGTGTTTATGGGATATTCTTTTTGTTTTTAGTATCATTTAATATCCTCTCTGGCAATTTAATTAGCAGACAACATTATGATTATCACCCAAAGCAAGGGGCCTAGTGTAGGCAATAAAAACAACAGCTCTTCTAAGGCTAATTGCACTTGAGGCAGAGACAGACAAATGGGCAACTGGCGGATGGCTGGATGTACGTGTACGTGCTGCAACTATAAAGCCATCTAAGCCAATCAGAATGGCCAAAACATCGCTATTAATTACACCAAAAAGTATAAATCTGGCATTGGCCAATGCCGAACCCAAAGCGCCTTCCTCTAGCTGCAGGCTGGGGCCAAGAATGGACAGTTCGAAGACGAAGACAAGTCGACCGCCTGGCGCGCATGTGCAGCGACGTCCCAAATTACAAGCTATAAAAATTTATGAGCGCCAAAGACAGCAATAGGCGAACAAAGCAAAAAGAAGGAACAGAAGAAAAAAACACTATCTATAAGATGCAACGCGCCTTGCCATAAAGCAGACTCCTCTGCATTACAGAAGCAGCACCGACGACTCCATGGAATCATTGTTGTAGCCTCGGCCAGAGCCATGGCCACGGCCACGGCCACGGCCATGGGCTACCGGTTTCCAACTAACAGAACTTTTCCTCCTGAATTGATTGAAAATTAAGTTGTGGTGCGAGCGCAGTAAATTGGGTGGTTTTCCAGATCTATCTAGCCATAGGAAGCGTGTTAAAATTCAATTACAAATGAATGAACGAATTTCATAAATCAAGATACCCAAATAGCACAAATTCTTTGACAATTTATTGAAAGCTTAAACGGTCTTATATAATTTGAGCAGCTTGGCAAATGTTCTAGGTATTGGCATTAATATTAGGCTTCGATGGCTTCGATTTAGACCTTGATATTTGTTCTGATTTATTTTCTTTAATGGCATTATTAATTATTAACGATGAATATGTATATAGTTCAAATACAATGCTGATGGGATCTTTTAAAGTATATATAAAGATATATTCTTTTATATTTTTAGTAGATTTTTAAATATTTTTATATAAGTAAAATTATAATTTATAACATCTTTATATATGCATTAATATATATTTTAATTTATAATTTATATAAACATATATTTGTTTATAATAAAGCATAAATATTTATTTTTAAACTTATTTATTTACTTTCACCATATTTATTTATTCTTCCCTATGGCTAAATATATGATAAATTAAATATATAATTTTGGTTAATTATATTAATATACAATTTCATTTAATATTTAATATAAATATCCAATTAATATTTATATTTAGTTTTATTTATTTTTTTTTATAGTCAAACATATGGTATATATTTTATATATTTATATAATTATATTTGGTTTTATTTAAGTTTATTTGTTTTTAAATATAATATAATTAAATATTTTAGTTGTTTACTAAGCAAATACAAATTAGTATTTTAACTTAACAATTTATTAGATATATAAATAATATGAGTTATCAATTATATAAATAATAGTCTTAAGCAGGTAAATATATTTTTAAAATATATTTCAATATTTTGTTTGCCAGCCAAATGCTGAATTCTCTTTTGAATCAATATTTATACTGAATTAAAAATGTTTTATATATTTAATATAATTTATTTATTTAATCTTAACTTATGCTTTGTCTAGCATTATCTCTTGCCAATCTCTCAAAGTTTGATTTATATATCTTTTAATTTATCTTGTAATTGCTTAGGTCATGCAGCTCTCAACTTCTTTAACTCCTGCATTTAGTTCTCTCTAATTATTTTTTCGATTCTATTCTCTTCATATATTTTTCATGACAAACACGCACACGCACACACCCTCACACACACGCACACATACGGCATCAATAAGTTTTTCTTATCCGCATCTCTCACGCAATTATCGCTTAACCTTGTTGTTCACCTTCTTCTTTTGATCCTTGGCTACTCGCTTGACCTTCTTTAGCAATAATTCGCATTCCCTCGACAACTGGACACACGCACACCCCAGAGTGTATCTGTATCTAGTATGTATATGAACTGAGTAGCAATAACTTTGTGGCATACACTCATATACGTGCACCTGATGGCTACATCATGCTCTTCCACTTGATTTACGTCTAACTGTAATCGAATAATATATCAGGCAAAAGGCCAAGCGTCCCGCCAGGTAGCCAACTAAGCCAGCAGCCAGCTAGCTTGCTAGCCAGGCAGCAATCGCACGACATCGTCGGCCACTGCCTCAGTCAAAAGCTCAGGCATAAAATCAATTACATTGACAAATGAGCAGCTGACAAGACATGCGGCAGGGGCGCAGAGATGCGGACAGGAGCGAGCCCGAGGGCAGGGCAGGGGAGCATATGTCAAAGCGAACCCAAAAACGTTGCCCTGCAGCATCGAATGAATGCGACGGCACTGCAGTCACCTCCGTTGCGGCATGTTATCTGCCGTACGGGGCACGCGGCAAACAGTGCCATGTACAGAGTCGGCAACAGGAGAGAGGAGAGAGGAGAGCGGAGGCGCAGGTGCAGGGGCAGGCCTTCATGTTGATATCCAACATTGGCATCGCCGGCACATGAATTATGTGACTTATTAAAACGTCATTCGAGCTGACAAGTTGCCGTTGCCACTGCCGTGGCACAGTGTACGTACGAGACGCCAGTTCCAGTCGCAGTCGCAGTACCTGCCTCATGCCTCAGCTCTCGTTGCTGCAACGCTGCTGGGCAGGAAACATCTAATTGTTGTGTTCCCTGGCACTTGCGTTATGTGTTCTTTATCAAGTGGTCGCCACTGTTTATGCTTTGGCAGCTGGGTAATCGATGGGCTTTCACTCCGCCAATTTGCATAAATAATTCTTAAATCGATTAGACCCTGCGCAGCCCAAGTCGCCAACCCAATAATGACAGCTATTGCCTGAACTACAAACATGACAATGGCAATCGAAAGCTCGTGTGATGATACTGATTTATAGTTCAATAAATGCACTTGTTGTATGCTGGGGTCCTTGAATTGATGGATTGACTAACATAATTTAAATATGTGCAGTTTGAGTTAGCCTACAGAAGATTATGATATATATAGTTATATATTACAATCTGTTGTTGATAATCTGGGAAGGAAGTTAACTTATATTTTTGATCAAATTCAATATTTTCTGATTTAAAATGAGCCAATGGGCTCAATTGTCTATTGGCTAATTGACAAGCTTTTAGCTTTTTCACTATCTCACATCTCCAGTAGGCTTGTATGCATAATTTTTAAGCAATATATATGGGAAACCTGATGGAAAACTGTATGGAAAATTGAATTAATAACAGTAATAATAATAATAATAATAATAATAATAATAATAATAATAATAATAATAATAATAATAATAAAACTAATAATAATAATAATACTAATAATAATAATAATAATAATAATAATACTAATAATAATAATAATACTAATAATAATAATAATTTATAATAAATAATATTTTATAAAAATAATAATAATATTAATATTTTATATTTATATAACATAATAAATAAAAATTAATTATAAATTATTGGAATAATACATAATTATTATTTCTTTCAAATTATTATTACTACAAAATATTATTTATTATAAATTATTAATATTATTATTATATTAAAAACATTTCATTTATTGTAAATTATTTTTATTATTATTATTCCAATTTAAAAACTATAAATATATTTAATGATTTCTCACGTCCTCAACAAGAGTAGACTCATAGTCTTCGTATACTTTAGACAAATATATATAATTACTGTAAATAGTAAAAATCTTTAAAAATTCTAGTCAAAAATATCAGGAGTGCTTCAGTTACTTATGAAATCGTCTGATAAACTTGATAATATTGCAAAAGGTCTATAAGCACTCAGTTCTATTAAAAACAACATATGATTGCTGTTCAACGTGATAACGTGTTGAAAAGGAGTTGCCTCTTGGGGTACCAAGCACATCAGCTGATGATTAATATATTAAGCAAATCAAGCTAATTTCGTGCTTCCCAGACAACGATATATAATAAGAGGCCTGGCTGATGGAATTGGCATATCTAAAAGAAAAGTCAATACCATGTTGAAGAGTATTTTGAACGCATCAAGTCTCAGTTGAGTTAAAATACATAGAGCTTTAAGCAACACTAACAACTATTATTTTTTTTTTACTTCCATTCATAACTACCACATTTTGCATCTGTAAGCTCCTTGTCACTTCGGGCTATTTGCTAAACTCAAAAGGCCGCTGTGGTGAGGCGATTGAGCTAAATAAAAGCTGAATCAAAGAACAAGTTGAAAACTATTTTGAATAAATAAGTTTGTGGAATCTTTGAGGAATTATAGAAACTTTGGCAGAAATACAGAGAGGCATAAATAATAATAAAAAAATATTTAAAATGACCAAAGTGACTTTTTCATAATAATAATGATTCATATTTGTATAATACAACAAATTATAGTTAGCATAACTATTTTCAATGGATTTTTAAGTATTAAGTATGAGTTCACTTAGACTTAAGTAGCGCTCTTCTGTGCAATTCTCATAAATCTAAGTCAACTCAGTTGGCTTTAATAAATTTAAATAAATTATTATTAAACTTAACTCTTGCCTTACTCATCTACATAATTTGCTCCCTGGCACTCAATTTATTTGCCTATGAATTTGCTTCGCCTCTAACATCCATCCATATTAACCCTCATTAAGATCCTCAAAAATAAAGCAGCATATATATAGTATATATATTGAATATAATATCTATAATATATATAATATATATAGTACATATAATATGTTTTCTATAATATATAAAGCTGTCACACATTATATTATTTTCTTCTCTTTCATAGACTTCATTCTGTGCCTTTTCATAATTTTAATGCCACGCAATTTGAATGCATTTTAATTAAGATTTTATCTTGTTGCAGAGGCCAAAATCAGCTTCGCAGTTCAGCAGTTCCAATTAGCAGACACCTCATCTTAGTGCTGTCAATTGTCAGCTGGCAGGAACAGCTTCAGCTGTCACACGCTGCCCACCTAATCCAGCTGACACGTTGGCCAATTTGTTGTTGTTGTTGTTGTTGCTTGTTTTAGCGAAACTCACTAATTAAATTTAATTAAAACGTGTCAACCGAGCTTGTCATAACAAATTCGTTACACATTCGAAATGTGACGCCAAGAGGCGGCTAAAAAGAAACGCAGGATGTATATATACATACATATATATAAATACATGAGTATATGCATGTGTTTGTGTGCCGGAGTGAGATGAAGTCAGCGACAAAGGCAGCAAATGGCTCATTAAAAACTTTTATGCTGATGAGTTGGCGCGGCTGTAAAACTTGGCCAAAGATGTGGCTAAGAAAATATATGCGTTTAGTTAATTAGAGGCATAATAATGCGCGTACACACACACACACACACACACACACACACACACACACACACACACACACACACACACACACACACACACACACACACACACACACTCGCACAGCTGCGACCTACTAACATACCAATGCGTTGCCTTAACGTGACTCTACCTCATCCACATCCTCATTCTCATGCTCATGACTTCAACAGCAATGTGTGTGTGTGTGTGTGTGTGTGTGTGTGTGTGTGTGTGTGTGTGTGTGTGTGTGTGTGTGTGTGTGTGTGTGTGTGTGTGTGTGTGTGCAGAAAAAGCAACAGCAGCTCCTTTTTATGTCCACACCTGACTTGGGCTGCTGTGTGGAGCTGTGTGTGGAGCTGTGTGAATAGTGATGCGGAAAACAGTGATCGTGATGAAATCACAGCTATCAGTGAGCTAAGAGACAAGAGAGCAGGAGATAAATCAGCCAGATTAGCCAGATCAATCAAGGAAATTGAAAATATAATGTAAATATATATGTATATATAATATAAGCATATATTTGTTACTAATATTGAAAAGTTTTCTTTCAGTCAACTCATTCACTTTTATATAATATAATTTATTGATATAAATTTATGTATCACTTTGACTCACGAAATAATTTTTAAAAACTTCAAATAATTTAATTATTTTCTTAGTATTTTATGTATCATATAATTATCATTATATTGAGGTTTCAACTTATTTTGAGTTGCTCCAAAAAGTAGGCAATGAATATTTTTATTTGAATTTATTTTTTTAATTAAAATAATTTATGTATTTTATAGAATTAATTCTGATATTGCTAAATCATAATAAAGGTTATAAAATAATAATGAATAATATTAATTAAAATGTATATAAATATTACAAAAATGTATAAAAATATTATATATAAAAATATATATAAAATAAAAATAGAAAATAAAATATGTATAAAAATCTATAAAATTATAAATATAAATTAAAGTAGATATAAAATAAAAAGCGAAAATAAAATATTAATGTAAAGCAATCTGTATTATTTAATTTAGTCATACATTAATTTAAGAAAAATATTGACATAATCCAAGATGTGTCCAAAAGTAATGCTAAGTATATAAAATATTCTAGTATATATCACATATTTATGTATATCACATATCTTTATTATTATTTTGAATTTTATTTAATTTTAATAAAATTTTATTTAATATTTGACAAATAAAATTAGCATATTTATTGTAAATTTATATTATATTAAATATATTTTTTGCGGTACTTACATTTTTCTTATGGAAAGAAATGGTTTTTAGGTGCCTTAAGTAGTAAATCCATATTAAAATCATTCAAAACTTAATATATAATAGATTTGTATTATTTTTTATTACGAAATATGTATAAATATTACATAATTTTTAAAATGTTTCATACATTATTTTTAAAATATTTATAAATATATACATATACTATATAAATTTCCTTTGATTTGAGGCTTTGCCTTGTCAGCTATGCCCCAACATTTCGCTGCTTTTTCGTGGCTCGTATAATTTGTTGTCACAATTTGCCTAGAAAATAGCATATTATTTCGTTATTCATTCAACTGTATGCACACACAGTCATCTCTCGCGTGTGGAGCCTCTCCTCCTGGTTGAGGTTCTTTTCTCTTTTTCCCGCCAGTCAGCCTCACCTGGCTGTGCAAACACACCCGCGGGTGTCGTTAATTGAAATTATTATACTTGTCTGTGGTATCATAAATGCGACTCGTTAAATTTGTATGTATGCGCATGTAAAGCGACACTCTCACACACACACACTCACATACACACTCACGCACACTCGCACACTTTAGATATATGTGAGCTCATATCCTGGCCCCTTTGCAGCTGCCTCGGCGAGTGTCAGTTATTTGCATGAGGCAGGCCCCCAAACGACAAAATGGAAATTTGTAGCCGCATTGCTCATGGCATTGCCCCCAACATACCACCGCCCCCAACTCAACGCCCACTTCTGCTCGCTGTCTGTGTGAGTTCTCATGTGAGTTCTTGTTGCCGTTTTAATGTGTCAAGTGTTTTATTTGCGCGTGTTACCTACTTTGATTTTATTTGCCCACTCACACAGAGCAGCTGCAACGGCTCCAGCTCCCCAGTCTGTGCTTTCTGGATTTCGGCTGTCGCATATAGAACGAACAGCAAGTGCTAGGTGGACGGCAGCGGGCTGGAAGGCTGGCTGTGGGTGGGCGTGCGTTACCCTGCCAACTTGCTTTTATGTTTAATTCATGCGCAAATTGTCGCGGAAATCTGGCGTCAAGTGTATTAAACACCGTGCGCTGCTTTTGATTTATGGCCCAGTTGGTGCCACCGCCAGAGTGTGCCCCACTCTGGCCCCTACTCGGCGCCCATGGGGTCTGGCCGTCAATTTCAATAGCAAAATGAAATTGTTACCGTCGACTAATTTATGTGCGACATTGAAATCTTTTTTCCGCTTAATGAGCTGACGCACTCGCTAAATTTGGACTTTGGACTTTGAAATGGGAGTGCGAAGAGTGCGTAGGAATATCAAGCGAAAAGTTATTGAAATTTCATTGAAGTTGAAGGAATGGGGAATATCATCAGGTAGAGAATGCTGAAACAAGAAGTATATTAAGAGTAAAAATAAATAAATATTTAAGGCATACTTTAAGCTTCGTTTTGCTAATATTCTTCGAGCTGGATGAACTCTAGAGAGACTCAAAATTTATAGAAATTCATAAGTAATTGTAAGAGAGTCAAATATATTATATTTAACTTTTCTCGAGATAACAAAAATTAAAATAAGAAAAAATTAAAATCAAATTCCAAAAGAAAATCCCAGCTAATATCTAACTTTATCTGATAGAACAGCTCCAATTAAATTAAATAAAAGATGCTTAGATAAATAGTCAACTTAGTCTGCTGCAAATCTAGAATATCGAAGGCTAGCCTCGCTTCAGTCATTGCTGCGATCGGCAGTTCTTGAAGCGATTTCCTGTCGCAGCGAAAGCTTATCTTATCTGGTGCGCAGTCATTCAACCCAGCGCAGCAGCCACTGGCCGGCGATGGGGCCATTAGCTAGCGTCCAGCGAGTGAAAATAGTTGAACAAAAAACTTTAGAAATGGCTTAGAGAGATGGAGAGATAGAGGAGAAACACAACCTTAGCTGCAAGCAGAGGCAGTCAATAATTTTCATAACTGCCGCTAATTGAGACATTAACTATAATTGGCCATAAGTGAGTGTAATGCCAGCGACAAGCGACAAGCAACAAGCAACAAGGTCTGCAGGAGCGTTTAAGCCCAGTCAAGTGTTAAGGCCAACAGCTAAAGCAGCCCGTTTGGCTAACAGGGCGCGAAAAGTGTTCGGCTTTTGTTTTAGCCCAAAGGGAAAACAGCAAAAGCAAAACACACTGAGTAGAAAATGCAAAAAAGAAACAGAAAAAGCCAAAAAGAAAAAGAAAAAGAAAAAGAAAAACACACATGTGGGGCGTTGTTGTCTTGTCTGTGCCCGAGGAACAGATGGCGGTTCACTTGAGCGTAAAATGGATCCATGCCCAATGGTAGGGAAATCAAAGTGGCCAAAATATGTCAATAAATTACGAGCGAATGGTATGAGCTGGCCGGCGTTCAGGTGTTAAATTGTCTTTTGCCCAGCCATGGGCGAACAAGGGGTTAATGCTGCTTGGCCAGATTTGTGAGTGGTGCACGTGTTGCTCATGTCAACTGCGTAAATAAGCGCGAAATTGGCCAAAAGGGAAGACATCATCAGCAACAACAACAGCAACAAGAACAAGAACAACAGCAAAAGAATTGTATAAGAAAAAGCAAGTCCTTCAGCCAAGGAAGAGCGACGAAGCATGAAACGTACTCTGACAGCTGTGAGGGCGTTCGCCAACACTCAACCATCCACCCACCCACACTTGGCTTGCTGTGGCCCACTTGGCGTATGAGTGATTTATCGCCTCTGACTTTTGGCCATTGGTCATCTCTCGAAATCAAATAATAAAGTTGAAATTAGTTGCGGTTCCAAATGGAAATTGGAATTCGGAATAGTTTTTCGCTTTGCTTCTCTTATTGGAGCAGCTTTTGCGGTAAACAATAAAATTGATGAATTTGCAAAGCGAGAAAGTTGCGAAGGTATTTGCGGTTGCCAGTAAGGGTATTCCACAAAAAAAAAAAAAATAAATAAAGTTCAGTCTGCAAATAAAATACGAAACGAACTTGTTTTTGAACATTCAAGCTTCACGTGCGCATGCAAATTTGAAAAGTTTGACAGAAAAGCTGAACAAGTTTATATATTTAAATAATTGAGTTAAGAGTAACAAGCAAGGGTACTGGAGGCGGGAGTGCTCGACGAGGAAATGCCCTGCAAATAGAGAAGAATTAATGAGTTCCTTGTTGAATAACTTTTCTTGCAGATGAACTTTCTTAATCAAACTTTTAGAGCATGATAATGAGATTCATATGTATGCACTTGATAAAGTAGAAGTCTCTAGTCTTGAAAATAAAAAATAAATACAAAATTGTTGACAATTGTTGGAAAATTACTAAATTTCAATTATTTACTATATTATTATATATTATATTAATCCTATATAGTAACTCTGACATATCTAGCTGTTAAGGGCTATGAGAAACGCTACAAAAACTGAGTTAAATTATCGGTTTTTATCGATCTATCGATAGTTATTGAGAAAAATATATTTAATCGTACTACTTATGTCACATACGAGCTTATGTTTAAAATTTTAGATCTCTAGCTTTGGTAGTTTACGAGATTGCTGCGTTTATAGGGCAGGAAAAGCAGACGAACGGATAGACAGGCAGGCGGACATAGCTAGAGAGACTGAGCTGATCAAGAATATGAATGCTTCATCTGCTGCCTCTAACATACCTCTTCACAAAACATATATACCCTAACTTTTCATTAACTGCAGGGTATAAAAACGTTGTGAATTTAATTCTGATATTTAGTTTTCGAAAAGTTTACTTAACAAAACTCATAGCAAATTATCTGTTTACCTCTCTCTGTCAATCTACAACTATATGAAGTCTCTCTCTCTCTCTCTCTCTATTATTCTGAGTAATTGCAGTACAAAATGCATTCAGAATAGAGCAATTATGTCAAATATATATAGTTTTGTCTTTTAATTAAATAGAAGTTTCTACGCATCTGCTGCGACTGATAGATAGCTGTGCAAACATTTCCGCTGGAGCTGATTAAAACCATCTATCAGTCGGGGCTCGTAAAATTTGAGTACCCAGCGGCACAGCCCCCTAATGTTGTGGCCGAAAGGCTTGTTGAAAAGTCGTCAGAGCGGATCAGCCCACAGGCTTTTCTAGAGTTTGCACAATTTCCCAGCCAACTGGAAGAGCCACTCTCGAAGACACGCTCTCCGCAGCTACTGTCCTGTATAGGCTCTGCTCGCCCCTCAATGTGCTGAGTGATAAAGAACATGTTAATGGGTTTTAATCAATTTACCATTTTTTTTTTCATTCTTCCTTTGCCGTTGCTTACTGAGCTGTCGGAGAATGTGTAATATGCAATGCATGTGCGGAAGGTTGCTTGTGGTTGGCTAGTGCAATGCTGTCCCATGAAATTGATATTGCTGCTGGCGCGAGACTTTTCTACATATTTTAATGATACTTTAATTTGTGGCAATTAAAACGGTAGAAGCCACCGGCTGTTGCTGCTCGCCTGTCTACACATCTTATGCTCAGCAAGTCAGTGATTACGCAATCAGCCAAGAAACAAGAGACAACAGACAGCGGACAAGCAACAAGTCCTCCTCGCGCAGCTTCTTGGTGGCATGCATAATGATCAAGTTTGCCAGCGCGATTTCCGCTGTTGGCTTCCTCGACTCTGTAGCCCACCTGTGTGTGTGTGCTGAAAGGCTAGTTACCGTAGCAGGATCAAGGATCATCAAGGATGCTTAGGCTGATCTAACAGAGAGATCAAACACGCATCAGTCACTGCCTTGTCGCGCTATCAGACCGCTTATTATCTCTATCAATCTCTCAGTTTGATTAATACATTTATAATTGCCTCATAATATATGCTTGTTGCCTTTGAGCACTTGCCACACTTTCCTGCAATCTTTTCTTCAGACTAAACATGTTAGCCATAATTGCTATTTGCTGTTCGCTCCCATGGGACATCTCTGGGGTGTGTGTGTGTGTGCTGTGGATATTGTTGTGCAAATTGATTTTAAATTGGTAAACCAAGTACTTCGCTTCAAGATTATTGTTGTCCGGCCAGCTAGTCGATGAGTAAATTACATGGCCATCCCTGCTTGTTATGGCCACACAAATTTGTATTCTTAGTGCGCCAAACAGATATTTCAATTAGGCATTAAGGGCAATGAGCGAAGGGCTGGAGCGGAGGGCGGGAGGCTAACTGAGTTGAGTCTTAATTCAGATATGTAAATGGAAAATATATGATTATGAAATTGAACATATATGTGACAGTAATCATATGAATGCTGTTCAAGTGGGATTTCTAATAATCTTCTTGCTGCAATTCTTGTGCCGTAAAAGCTCATGGTAATAAAGATAACTTATTTATATAAAATACTATTTTAAAAATAAAATAATAATAAAACAAATTAGTTATTATATAAGCAATTAAATGCAATATTATTTAAAAAATTATAAAAATATAATAAATAATTTGTTGTGTTATTATTTTATTTAAAAAAATTATTTATAAACAACTTAATATTAAAAAAATATTAATTAAATATTTAAAAAATCAAAAGAAATATGTAATATATAAATACATAATTATATAAATAAATAAATAATTTATTATTTAAATAAAAAAAATAAATAAAAAATAAAAAATTAAATAAATAAAAAATATAAATATAAAAATAATAATTGTTATGAAAAATGTATTTATTTTATTAATATAACTAAATTTTTTAATAATTGACGAATTAAATATTTAACAAAAATATAAATAAAAAGTATTTTAATATATAAATAAATATAATTTTAAATAAAAAATAAAATAAATTAACAAATAAATTTATGTGAAATATAAATGAAATGAAAGAAAATTAAATAAATAATTAAAAAAAAATAAATAAGTAAATAAAAATAAGCATTTATTATTATTGTTAGAATAAAAAAAATAAATAAAAAATGAATAAATAAAAAATTTCAAAAAATAAGTAAGTAAATAAAAAAAATATTTTATTATTATTATAAGAATAATAAATAAATATTTAATAATAATAATAATTAGTTAAATAAATAATGAAATAGCTAATAACTCAGTCTGTTTAAAGACCAAAACTGTATTCCGCTTGTAAGTTCTCAGTTTCCCTCGAGCTGCCAGCTCAAATAAAGCTCACATGCATTGCAGCATTTGCATTCCAATTGCTTTTCAACTTATATACAACATCAATCAATACTAGCAGATCATATCTTTAACTATTCAGCATCGACATTCTTTGAAAACACTCAACTTCTTTCATTACTCTGCCAAAACACTTCACTTCTTCCTCATCTCCATATCGTAAGCTTCTCATGCAGCTTAAAACTATTTATATTTTCTTTTAGTTTCTTTTTGTGATTGCCATAACTCTCTCTCGAGGCGAATTCTTAACAGAACAACTTCATTTAACTGACTCAATTCGTGTTAACTCATCGTCCAGATGTTCCTAAACAACTCGAAACACGACTCACGAGTCTCAACTTAATTTACGAAAAACAAACATTATCCAACTACAGTTTACAGGTTTGCTGCATCATGTTTACTCTCTCTCTCTCTGCCTCTATCTCTTTCTCCACTCTCTCTCTCTCACTCTGCCGTTATAGCCTTGGTGATCTATTCAAATTTCATAACATGTGTCAAAGTCAAAGCAAAGGCCGTTAAAGCTGGTTGCCTAACTCCTTCTCTCTTTCGCCCTCCCCCCGCCTGTCGCTCGAGCTGTCTGGCTAGCTGGTAATCTCTGCAGTGGTAATAAGATATGCTCATTGCCTTCGCACATGGCCATAACTAAGACGAGTTTGAGTTTGAGTTGTTCCTTGTGGTCCCGGCATTCGGATGCCCGCAGTGCAGTGCCGGCTACTGTCGTCTCCATTGCCGCTGCGCCGCTTGACACTTGGGCGAAAATTGTGCGCCTTCAATTTTGCTTTTGCCTCTTTTTTTGTTGTTTTTGTTTTTGTTTTTGGTAGCCACCCATTCAGGCCTGGCCAGCGCGATACTCCGTTATGGTAGCCACAAAAACCAGTTGGCTCACTCTCGGTCTCTCCAATCTGAGCGCGCTGAAGGTGCACTGCGTTGCCCGCCATGGGGATTACTTAATTATGAAGCTACATGGCAGACAAGCCGAGCGCGGCGGAGGGAGCAGGGACTGCTGCACGAGGGTCAGACAGCAGCGGCAGAGGGTCAAGCAGCCAGTCAGCCAGCCAGGGAATTCAGTTGTTGCACGCGCATTAAAAAAAAGTGTTATCAAATGCCTGGAAGCCGTTTTTATTTTCGCATTTTGCATATTGTTTTATTCATGGAGCTTTACTTATGATAATGGAATAGGAATAGCAAGCTGAATGTGACTTTTGTATATAAATATTTATAAATATACTTAAAAGTATATTATGAATATAATCTGAAAAAATATAGTTGCAGGCCAAGTTACATAATGAAATTATAAAAATAATAATGAATGTCTGTAAGAATTTTTTCGTTATTTTAAAATCATAATAAAATAAATAAAATAAATTTTTTAACGAGCTCTTTTGGAGAGAAAATTGGAGACAACTCCAACAAAACTCTTTAAAAATATATTTTATTTGCTTTATTATGATTTAAGATTTCTAAAAATAAAAAAAATATCTTACATTCATTATAATTTTTAAACATTTCCTCATGCAAGTTGGACTGCAAATATATTTTTTTTTCTGATGATAGTTCAAATGCTTAAATGCTATTTTGGTAAAGGAACCAGGGTTGGCTGAGTGTATGAATGTATGAATTGATGAATGTATGAAAGTATGAATGTATGAGTTTATGAATTGATGAATTTATGAATGTATGAATGTATGAATGCATGAATGTATAAATGTATGTATGAATGTATGAATGTATGAATGTATGAATGTATGAATGCATGAATGTATGAATGTATGAATGTATGAATGTATGAATGTATGAATGTATGAATGCATGAATGTATGAATAAAGGCATATGTGTTATGTATTTTTATGCCTACGAGGATGTTTGTGTATGTTCTCGAATAATTCACTTCTAAATCAAGCTCTTCTCAGTGATTCTCATATATTCTCCAGCCAGCTAAACGGGCCACATGTGCATATCATCAGTTTTAGTTGATTATATAAGTCTAATAGTGATAACTCTATATATAATATAAAGTATAGTATATATAGTATATATATAGCTATTCCCATGCTAATTGGGAAAATGTCAAAAATTGTTGTAAAAAACTCGACTAGCATTAACATTTCCCGTTCTTCCTTTGCCGCTTAACTTTTCCTCATTAGTTTTACGCTTTTCTAACTATGCAAGCACAAAGGAACACAAAAAAAAATCTGAAATGCTGCAAGCTGTAGAAAAATTTGACATTGACAGACACTTAAAGCTGCTTAGTGGCATTTGCATCTGGTTGACAGTTGTTCCACTTGGAATTTTATCGTTTTTATTTCTATTTAATTATTTTTAGTCAACTTTTCTTTTCATTTGCACTCTTGAGGATTATTTGCAAATGTATAAAGCTTAAAGCTTGTAAGCCTCTCCTTGGCTTTAATTAGATAATTTGCCCGCAGTTGTGGCACCGCGGGCAAGTTGCATGCTGCAAGTTGCTGCTGCTCGTGGCATCTTCATGGCTGCTGCACCTGAAACGCATTTCGCATTTGCATTGCAAAACATTTGCAAACATTTCATTATGCAGCTTAAATATAATGCGCTGCCACGCCTCGTCAGGGACAATAGTAAAAGTAAAGAAAAAAATAAAATAAAAACTACAAAAAGAAAGCATAAACGAGCTGAGCAGAAAGAGAAACAACGCAGCACTTGACAGAAGCGCTATTTCAACCTAAAATTTATGGCAAGCTCCTTATAAATTTATGCCAAGGGAATTGCCCGTGGTTACAGCGCGAATTTTTAGCAGCAGTTTGAAACGCTGGCAAAAAGGGCATAAAGAGTGAAACTTAGCAATTGCTGTGTACTTAAAATAATTGCAAGTGCAATGGAAACATTTTACACTGAAGCTGTAGATAAAGTGAAACTATACAAACTGTGAACATCGTTTAATTGTTTGTTATCAATATCTATATAATTATTAAAAGTATTTGATAAAATACTATACTAATTAATAAATTTTTAAAATTATAATTTCAAATAAATGTAATTGACTTACATAAATCTTTTTTAATAGATATGCACATACTCCAGTTCTGGGAAGCTTTTCTGGTTTGTAAAAAATAATAAACGTTATTTCTGTATCTATCATATATATATCATGCTAAAAAGAACGGCTGAGCTACATTAATTCCAGAGAAAAAATTAGTTGAATATATTTAATAATGTTTATATATTTTATTAAATTTTTAGGATCATATATATTTATACATAAATATTGGCATTGATTTTATTCTTAACATCGATTTTACTTTTTTATCAATACATATTTTTAATCTATATATTATATTTTTAAATAATTTTCAATTAGGTTATTTAATTATGTGATTATTTATTCAATTATTCAATAAACGGCTTTAACTCAAAAACGATTTTAAACACGGAATAAGTAAAGTAAAATTTAAATTATAATTTTTTTCAAAATATTTTAAACGATAAAACTCTATTAGTTTTGAATTAAAAAGAATAATATATAATGTTATATTATAGAATGATTTATACTCTTATTTATTTAACTATTTGTTCTAAATTTGTTCATTTAAAATATTTAAAAAGTAAATTTCAATTTATATTTCCTCTCCTTGCCCACTGTATGCACAAAATATGTCTGCAGCTTGATCTGTTACGTTTAGCGAATAATGCAAAACGTTTTCCCTTTGGTGGAAATACACAAAAATGGCACGCAATGCATTTTCGAGCTTTTCCACTTTTGTGCACATCTTATCTTCATTTGATTTTGCGCCATTTTTGCGCTACTTGCTTCCATTTCGCTGTCCACTCCAGACGCCTGTCTTCCTGTCATTCTCTTTCTCTCTCTCTCTCTCTCTCTCTCTCTCTGTCTGTCTCTGTCTCGCTGAGCGTTTTTATTTAAGTTGGCCTTAAAACAATTTTATGACACCATAAGTACAAAACAAATAAATTCTTTGGTAACTCTCAGCCCCAACTCTACTCTACGCCCAAACGCTTTCTCTAATGCGCACTGCATTCATCATACGCCCCGTTGCCCATCGCCGGCGAGCAGCGAGCGTGAAACAAAAGCAGTAAAAATATGATAAATAAATGCAACACGATAAATAACAAAATGGAATAAAAGAAAAGAGCGACAAACTGAAAAAAAATGAGCAGAAAAATTCGCAACAACGCGAAGGATGCGAACAGAATGCAGCAGCAGCAGCAGCAGCAGCGGCTCCCACGTCCATGCGAGCAAATGTTTATTGTGGGAATTGTGTGTGAAATTTGAATGCCCTTTCGATTAATTTAAAGTGAAATTCATTTATTTATTTTTGCGAGGGGCTTAGATAATTTTAGCTATTTTTATTTAAATATTTCATTTTAAGTTGCTTACATTTATTGTTGTTTAAATATTTAATTTAAATTTGATTTTGATTTTTACTTTTATTTTCTATTTTTATTACAGGATTAAATGTACTCTATCTTTTATTTTTATTTTTTATTTATATTTTTATTGAAATATTTCATAAAAATTAATTTTATTTTTATTTAAATACTTAATATTAATTTGTTTTTTTTAGTTATATCTCTTTTTATTTTATTTTTATTTTTATTTGTTTTTTAATTTATTTCTAATGTTTACCTTTAACGTGAAACTTTTTTATTTATTTTATTTATTTATTTTTAATATTTTTGTTTAATTTGCTTACATATTTTTTGTTCAAATATTTAATTTATTTTTGATTAAAATTTGTATTTTCTATTTTTATTACAGTATTAAATTTACTTTATCTTCTATTTTAATTTAATTTTTATTAAAATATTTTATAAAATTTCTTTTTAATTTTTGTTTAAATATTTAATATTAACTTGTTTTTAATTTTTATCGTTTTTTTTTTATTTAAATATATATTTTTAAAATTTATTTTTAATCTTTTCCTTTCGTATTCATTTGTTTTTAAATATTTGAATTTGTTTCTCTTTTTTTTCTACAAGCGTCAACTGCATATTATGCTTTACTCTTACTAATCAGCCAAGAGCCCTGCTTAAAAATCTTCAATTCTTGGCTGAGCACCTGCTCAATCATCTCAACAGCTGCCAGCACAACTAATAACCCAATTCTCCGATCCAGCCCATATACCCGCTAATTAAGAGGGCAGCAAAATACTTGGAAAGGAGTCGCAACTTCATAGCAAGCATAGTGCGCCAAATAAGTGTGTACGCTTGGGTTGATTTATATGGTGTATATAAGTATATATACGATATAGGAGCTTACACATACATATATGTACATATATACGCATAGCCAGTCGTGTGGCAATGTGCAGCAGCGCTCTGTGGCATATTGGATGGCAGGCAATACAGATTTCGGTTGCTCTTGCGGCTGCCTTTTGGGTGTATTTTCATTTTCATTTTCTTGTCGTTGTTGTAGTTCTTTTTTCCTCTCGTTTTTTTTGGGTTATTTTTGGACTGTGGGCGGTGTTTGGTGGAAAAACTTTTATTATTACAATGCGAAAGCTCTGCGAAAATGCGTTCAGCGATTTTGCTCAGCTTCTGCGCTTGCATTTTGCATTCATTTTATTTTTTGTTTTCTTTATTTTTTTTATAAAAACACGCAGCAATAAAATTCCAGCTGTGTTTACGTGATTGGAAAACGATTTTCCATGGCGGCGAGCATGAAAAATTGCTGGCCCCGAAACTTAATATTTTTTTTCGGGGGTTTTCGGTAGTGTCTGTCTGGTGCGAGCTTACAGAAATGATTATTTTTATTGGCCACGCTGTAGATTAAAAAGATAGTTCTCTGCGCGTAGTTGTCAACATGTGGGGATAGCATTTCTTGCATTCATAATGAGCCTTGCAACATTTATGGCCCAGTCGAGCTGTAGTCAATAAATTTTCATTACTTTAATTCATGTTTTATGCACGGCGACTCCAACCTGCAGCTCAAGTGCCAAGGCGGACATCAAACTCCGTTTTTTTTTCCAACTTTTCCTTGGTCTATGCAACAGCAACCTCTGAGACTGCCCTCCTTTACCCACTCCCACTTCCACTCCCATTCCCATGTTAAATCCCCAAATTTATGACGCTGTGGTCAATTTGTAGCATATGGCGACTGCCACTCGTTGGGCTCCACTGCTGCTGCTCCTAGTCGATTTGGTATCCTTTCGATGGCTGCCTTATGCCATAAATTGCTTTCCTTAAAATAATGAAAAAAGGGTTGTGAATTGGCTTCTTTTTTGGCCTGGCTGGATTTGATATTTCGTTAAACAGCAGCTGTTTTTCGATAATAATAAATAGAAAACGTTTTCTCTAAATTATGACTAATGTGTGAGCAGAGCGCAGCTTAAGGGTATATAAGTATTAAATATAATCAAGCTTAAAACCAGTCAAAGAAACCTCTAGAGAAGAAGAATGTTTGAAAACCAATATATAGATATATAAAATATAAAATATATGGATATAAAAAATATATATTTATTATTTTATTTATTCTAAATCTATAGCAAATATTATAAGAAGCATAAATTATATATACGTATATATAGTAAAGCTTATAAAAAGTTTTCTTCTTTTTTTTATTTAAAACTAAATATATAAAAAAACTAAAATAAATAAACTTTTCTTGATTTCCAACGATAATTTATTGTATCATAAATAATAAATAAAATAAAAATTAAAATATATATAGCAAAGTCTAGCTAAAACTAATTTCTTAAAATTTCCCAAAAAAATATTTATAAAATAAATAAAATTTCTATAGCAGCTAAAGTTGCTCAAAATGAATTTTATATTGAAAAATTACTTAAGCTCTAAGCTCTAAGACATTTCCTTTTTAATTTATCCCATCTATACGGCTTAAATACATTCCACATTATGTTTTATGGCAGTGCAGGGCTGAAAATTGTATTGTACGAGGCGATAGTCTCTCTTGGATAACGCAGCTAGCAAACAAAATTTATGAGCTGGGGCTGTTCAGGCAGCCCAAAAACAGATCTAGTTCGTGTGTCCGCTGTGAGTGTGGGCTAGTGTGTGTCATTTATCATCTTTAATACTTTTGAGTGATTATATATAGAAAGCTAGCTAAACTAATAAGTTAGGATCAGGATCCGGCGGCGCAATAACTCCGAGTAAATACATAATTTATAGCCGGAGACTTTGCAATGGCATATTGCTAAAAAGTAAGTTTAAAGCCCAAATAATTTATGAGCACAGGAAAAAATAGGAAATAAATTGTGCAATTTAAGGCGAGGACAGGATGGGAAGCAATTGAAGTGCAACGAAAAGGACAACATAAGAAGCTCAACTACGGTAAAGTGCATTTGAAATGCAGCATCAATAGCTCCAGCTCCAGCTCCAGCTCGAGCTCGGGATATAGCTGCATTTACATTTGAACAGAGTGAGAGCGGAGGAGCGAGAGAGTGTCTTTGCGCATCATTTCCCGAACACAAGTTAGCAAAGTATTTGCACAACAATATCGAGAATGGGCGTAACAACTGTAAGCTTATTGAATTATCCGATTTGTGAATCAATTGGCATGCCAATGCGCAAATAGATACGATTTGAGTAGTTTCGTTTCGCATGCAAATGCGAAAAGGATTCGGCTAAAAACTTACCTGCAACGCCAACTTTATGGCCAACAACTTAGCAAACGCATTCAAATAAATCGATAAATGAAATGTAATCCCTAAGCCCACCCAGCTGCATGGGACCAGCTGCAGCTGCGGCGAGTAACTACTATGTAGTTACCCACTAAATTTTAATGGCAACGATATATACACCTGGCTTACCAGCGGGCTAACTTTCGGGGCCATCAGTTCGCAGAAGAAAACATTTTGCAAATGCCAAAAGTTTACTTTTCCTGCCTTCCCAGCAAATAGTAAAAATATAAGGTAAACTACGTGGAATGCAAAGAATGTTTGCTCTTCTTTTAATCAAAGCACGAAAATATTGTGAATATTTTACTCGACAATATAAACAGCTGGGCCTAAGGATACAATTTCAATGGAAAACCCTAATAAATCAATTTTGCAAATACTTTGGTTATGATTTTGCTATGTAAATTATAAATACCAAAAATATATAAGCTTTATAAATATGAAAGAAAAAGACATGTATATAGGGGAGCAGATACATTGGCAAGCAAAATGGGACGATTTACGTGTTGAGATTGAGATACAGTCACATAATATTTTTTAAATGAATTAATGTATAAAAAATATACATATTTTGAATAAAATGTTTTAACCTAGAAATAAAATTAAAAATATATAAATAAAATATAATAAAATATAGATTTATTTCTTAAATAAATAAAATATAAAAATAAATAAAAAAATAAATAAATAAATAATAAATAATAAAAATTAAAAAAAAAAAATTAAAAAATATGTATTTATTTTATAAATAAATAATTGTTTTTGTTTACAATATTTATATTTATTTAAAAAATATTGATAGGTATATATATTTTTTGTTATACTTTTATTTATTTAAAAATAATAATATTTTTTAATAATGTTTCTATCCATATGTCGAACTCAGTATGTTAAATGTTAAATGAATTAAAATATAAAAAATATATATTTTGAATAAAATATTTTAACCTAGAAATAAGATTACAAATATATAAATAAAATTTAATAAAATATAGATTTATTTCTTAAATAAATAAAAAAATAAAAAAATAAAAAAATAAATAAATAAATAATAAAAATAAAAAAAAAAAAAATAAAAAATATATATATTTATTTTTTAAATAAATAATTGTTTTTGTTTACAATATTTATATTTATTTAAAAAATATTGATAGGTATATATATTTTTGTTATACTTTTATTTATTTAAAAATAATAATATTTTTTAATAATGTTTCTATCCATATGTCGAACTCAGTATGTTAAATGTTAAATGAATTAAAATATAAAAAATATATATTTTGAATAAAATATTTTAACCTAGAAATAAGATTACAAATATATAAATAAAATTTAATAAAATATAGATTTATTTCTTAAATAAATAAAAAAATAAAAAAAATAAAAAATAAATAAATAAATAATAAAAATAAAAAAAAATAAAAATAAAAAAATATATATATTTATTTTTTAAATAAATAATTGTTTTTGTTTAAAATATTTACATTTATTTAAAAAATATTTATATGTATATATATTTTTTGTTATACTTTTATTTATTAAAATATATTAATATTGTTCTAATAATGTTTCTAATCATATGTCGAACTCAGTATGTTTTGGCTTTATGAATGAAAATATATATATATATTCTAAAAATCTTGTACTGATTTTAAATTGATTTTTTTTACTTATACATATATTTTTTATATGTTTATATGTTTAAGTATATATTTATGTTTATTATCATATATTTATATATTTATATTTGCTTCAAATGTATTTTAAAAATAAATAAAAATATATTTTTTAAATATATGAAGATAATCTCTCATATACTATATACAGTTTCTTATATACTTACATTTAAATATATTTTTATACATTACAAACTTTTTATTTATTTTTGGTTTATTTTTCATTTTCTTCTCTCCCACAGCAACTGCTAGTCCAACTACCCACAGTTAGAGCATCAGCAAAGCTCCAAAGTACAAGACGAATTGTGGCTGGCGGGCAACAGAGAGAAAAAAGTGTTTAGCTAGCAAATGCGAAACGTGACAACGGCAACTGCAACTGTGAAAGTTTTCCAGCATCACGCCGTGTGCGACAGATAGCAATATCTGTGTACAACTCAAGGCAGAAGGAGAAGACAAACAATGCGCGTTACCTCTCGTTTGTCTTGCACATATGTATGTAATATATTTTATTTTTATCGCAAATTGGTTGACTTGGAAATGCGAAAGGGTAAATTTCGCTTACGTGCCTAAACCTTGTTAAATCTTTGTGATTTGATATGGTTTGGAGTGTGGCATGAACTAGATTCCTTAGAGAATCAATTATTCTTAATTTAAATTGATTTTACCTAATACTCAGCCTCGAAAAGCAGCAAAATAGATGCCCAAACCCATCTCTTGGACGAAATCAGCTTGTCAACATGCCTGCACCCGTATCAGTTTGATCTAATCTATATTACCTCCATCAGGCGAGTTCTAACGTTATCGTTGGCATTTAGTGTCGTTTACAGAGCTGTTGCCTATCTGAGAGCATTTTCACACAAATACGACAAACGCAAACACAATTTCTGATTGCCTGAGCCGCAATGCCAAACTGTCAGTTGTTTGCTTTGTCCTTGACGGTGACTGAGCGAGAGAGCGCACGTCGCATTTGCAGCCCTAAAGCGCTGTTAACGTCTCGTTGGCCTATTTGTTGTCGAGCATTTGGCAACACTGACAAAGCTAGTTATAGCAATGTGTGCCACTGTTTATTTGTATAGATTTTTTCCAATTTTCCTGATGGCATTTTAGCTGACATCCTCCTCCTGCCTCGTCGGGTTATGCCAGGCATGACAGGCGTGGAGCCTTTTTTTAGCGACGTGTCTTCTTGGAGGCGGCAAAAATTGATGGTACATTAAAGTGCTCCGTGGGTGAGTACGTGCAATGCGCGTGAGTCTATCACGGAGCCGAGCCGAGCTGAGCTGACTATGGCAATGGCTCAATATGTGCGTTTTGCCAGGCACTTGATAGGCTTTTTATTGCAGGACAATAAAAAGCAACAGCAGCCAGCAGCCACAGCAGCAACTGGCCAAGTTAGTTGCCTCAGCTGCGCTGCATCGCAAAACCCAATTTTCTGGCTCATAAATATTTGCTGAAATCCATTGACAACAAACTTTGATTCATTTTTTGCGCCGCTTTACATCACATTTTGTTGTATATCATAAAGTGATTCTTTTTATATGTGTATATAAATTTTTTTTAGCAAACACATATGATTCTTTTTTATGGCTGGAAAATTCGCCTTAAACGCTATTTTTTTTTTATTGATTTATAATGTTGGCAAAGCGCTGCTGGTGAAAATATTTGCCATACACATATATACATCTATATAAATATATATATATTTATATAGCAATTTTTTGCCTTTGAACTGCAGTTGGATTTTCAATTGAATTCGTTTGATTGACAGGCCGCGCATTAACGTTTTCCTCCCGTTTTCCTGCCATTTTCCGTGTGATCTTTATTGGAAATTTTGTTTATTCATTTATTCACTTGTGCACTGAGTTGAAGTGTTATTTATTTTCGCCATCAATGGGCTATTAATATTTTAAATTAACTGTTAATAGCACGCGGCATTAACGCATCCAAATTGCAGCTCAAAGCAATTGAGCGAAGATTAGCACAACTTATGCAACATTTTAAATAGAATTTATTGCACAGGTAAATGGCCAATAAAATGAGTGACATAAAGAGCTTATCGATGTCATTTTGATTGGGCTGCACTTGATTATATGTAAATTACTTCAAGAGTTACTTCACATCGCCATGAGTGGCGGTTGCGTGAGCTGTGTGCTTGAAGGGAGCAGAGAAATTTACGGAGGAAAACAGAATTTAATGAAATTTACTAATCAAGAGACTGACTAAAGTTATGTAAACTATTCCCTTTGACATAACATTAAAGCCATAAAAAATTCCCTTTTATTGTTTTCATATTAATTAATGTTTATTAAAGGATTTTTTATATTTAAATCACTCGAAAGCATCTTTTGCTGCTTGTAAATTAATTTTACCTTTTATATAAATTAATATATATTTATTTATTTCGTTTATTTATTTATTGAAATATAAGCTTGTATTTCTTATATTTTCAATTCTTATATTTTTAAACAAACTTAAATTTATATAATAAAATGTTCAATTTAAATGTTTAAATAAACCAACAACTTTATTCATTTATTTATATACAACAGCAAATTTAATAAATTAATAAAATTTAAAAATTTAAGTTCAGATTTGTTTTAATTTTTCATTTAAATTTGTAAACACAATTAAATTTAAATTAATTTTTTTTTTAATTTTTTATTTAATTTTGTAAATAAACCAAACACTTTATTCGTTTATTAATTTTATTGTTATATTTTAGAGTTACGATTTATTTTAATAAATTATTTAATTTCTTGTTTTATTTTATTACATCGCTGCAATATATTGATATAATTTTTGTACTTAAATAACAAAATTTATTTATATTTAGTATTAATATTTTGTATTAAATTTCTCAAATATTTTTTAATTTCTCACACGTATTTTATATTTTAAATGTCATTTATTAAATATTTGGTTTTATTTGTTACAGTATTAAATTTTCTTTTATTTATTATATTTTTTATTTTAATATATTTGTAATTTGATTACTTTTATTTATTAAATTTGTTTTATTTTATTTTTAACTTAATTTATTTTATTTATTTATTTTAGTTTTAATTTTTAATATTATTTTTTTTATTAATATATATTTTTTTATTTTTCATGCGGTTCAGTCTTGTTTGCTTGGAATATAATTGCTGATTCTTGTAGAGAAATTTTTTTAAATAACTTTGTATTCCTTTTACATACATGAATAAGAAAATGCTTTTAATAAATTAGTTAACAAGATATATATATATATATATATATATATATATATATATATATATATATATATATATATATATATATATATATATATATATATATATATATATATATATATATATATATATATATATATATATATATATATATATATATATATTTTTTAAATATTAAGTTTTGACATAAAATTTCTTTTATAATATAACATTTACATAGTTACTACATATAAAATTCTTTTTTTTTAATTTTTCATATTTAAATAAAGCTCAGATCAGTGTAAATTCCTTTCTGATTAAGTAAAAATTCACTTATTGAATATTTTTCAAAGCAAACAAGCATTGAGTATTGCTTACAGACCAGCTCTCACTTGGCTACAAAATAAACTTACATAAGTCTAATGAAGTTACATAAAGGAATCCCCTCTCTAATCTTTCCTTTCTTTGTTATGCACAACAAACCTGAGCAATGAGAACTTCAAGCATTTCCCACACTACGACAACAACAACAATTTCTATGCAAGTATTTCAAGAACTTTCCCCCTTTGGCTTTGCCGCTGCTGCTGCTGCTGCTGCTCCATCACTTGTTTTGGGCAATTAATGAAACACTTTTGGACAAATTTCCCAGCACTTTTCAGCAAATTTGGCCACGTCCCTTGCCCGGCATAAGCTGAGCTAAAAACAACTAATTTAGTTGAGGCAAAATTGCATTTGTTTTGTTTCAATTGCAAACCCAAAGGCAATCCTCCCTCCTCCCTGGCTTACGGCTCATTGGAATGCCAATACAATTCCCTGCAGGCAGAAACATTTCTTTAGAATTTCTTGCCCAAGGACCGAGGACTGCTGCATTTGTTTCCAACCGAACTGCAAAGTCGCAAAACAAGCCAAAATCATTAGCAACAAAATGGCAGAAAGCCCTCCAGCCTGCCCCCCCTCTGCAGACTTAACATTTTAATTTAATTTGCGCAGCTTTTGTTGATTTTTTTTCTTTTTTGTATATTTTGTGTCTGTCTCCAAAGCCTCAGAGATTGGCTCTCTCGCTGTACTCTTGCCTTTAAGTCTTTTACATATATACATATATATTTTTTCTCTCTTCCCACATTTAAATTCTGCTGTTGTTGTCGTCCTGCCAAATCCTTTTGCCTGTTGTCGCAATCAACGGCGAAGGTTGGGCAACAACGAAAAAAAAGCGCAGCCTGGGCTGCTGCTTTTAATGCGCATTTGACATGCAAATTTATTTAATTTTCTGCTTCAAATCATATGAAGACCCCCTGCCACCCCCCGCCACTCGCGTCGTCCTGTTGACGCCCTCTTGTGTAGCTCCTGTTGCGCTTTTAATTACACAACAAGAGCAACAACAAAGGAAATTGTTGGCTGCCAATTTATGGCGCAACATTTCTAGATAGCTGCGTCCTGTGCGCGCTTTAACATGTCCTTTGTGGCATGCAGCACGGCAGGACATGCCATGGTGTGTGTGCTTAAAGCTGCAATCGAGTCAACTTTAAGCAAAAATCAATATTATTTACGCCGAGCCGTGTTTCACCCTTAGTTCCTTGACTCTGTTTAGGTATTTACCTGGCATCGCCCCAAACTCAAAGCGGAAACGGAAGTGTGTGTGCGCACACACACATACATATACACATGTGTGTGTGTGTGTGTGTGTGTGTGAGAGTCGACGTCATAGTTGGTGGCTTGCCAGCAGTCAAAGTTGCCAGACGACGCGTCGCTGCCACTCGTGTAAAAATTTGCCAATCTTAAAATGCAAAGCGTCGCCTTTTACGCCCCGCCCCGTCCGGAAGAGGTTGTCCAACAAAGGCGAAGGAGAAGCGTTAATAGATGTGGATTATTTACTTGATTATCGAATGTCGAGAGTGTTTAACATCGTGTTACAGGAACTACGCACGCTACATGTTCAGGGCATACGCTATTTCGTGGTATTTGAAGAAGAAATTTAGAAAAATAATATAGATTTTATTTTTGTGCTTAAATATTTATTTTGAAAGAGAATTTTTTATATTTTTATAATGAGCAGTTTATTAAAATTGTTTTTTTTTTTTTATAAATACATATGCTGTTTATTATTGTATATATATTTTTAATATATTAATATACTTACTTAAATTTTATACTTTAGTTTTAAATGTTCTTTCTTTGTGTTATCATATGCATATCTTATATTACATATTTTATGTATACGATAAATATTTAAATAAAATATAAAGAAAATAAAAAAAAAAAAACAATTAAAAATTCATGATGAATATATTTATTTTAATTTAAAATAAATTTGATTTGTTATATATTTTCTTTTATATATATATTTATTATATATAAATATATATAAAATTTATGTTGACACACAAAAAAATTCAAATTGAAATATATAAGAAAAAACAACTTTTAAATAATTTTATATATTAAATTATATATTTTATATGCATATTAAAAAATTGTAGTTTACATTTCGGATTATTTGTTTTAATTATTTATAATATTTTATTTCAAATTGACGTTTAGTATTTATTTATTTAAAGTAATATTTAGATGCATTTAAGTTGAACTGAATATTTTACTTCAGAATATATGCTTGGATATATTTAAATTTCTTTTTACAACAACTATATATATTTAAAAAATTTTTAAATATTTTAATATATTTAATTAAGGTTTGATTTTTATTTTTTTAATATTTTAAAATAATAATATTATATATTTTTAATATATATTTAAGCTTTGTATATATTTTTTTATATATTTTCAAATATTTTAATATTTTATTTTTATATTATATAAATTTAAATTTGTTTTATTTTAATTTTCTTTTATATTTATTTATATCTCATATTTTTAACAGAGCATCTTGCTCTTCGGCTTAACTTTCCTCCACTCATGCACTCAGCCCAGATTGTTTACATTTTTATAAGCGGGTTGTTGGCTGTTTAATTTTTTTTTTGTTTGGTCAGCTTCCCGCCTGATTATGGGTGCCGTCGTCGCAGTGGTTCAAAGTCGCTCTTTCATGTTGGGTTCACGTGGCGTATGAGCAACTTATAAATAAAACGCGCTGCCTGGGCAACCCTTTGCAGACATTCGCACCCTTCGGCCCTTCGGCGGGCCTTTTGTTTGACTTTTTCTACACGTTTCGACCATCAGGCCGGGTCCGGACCGGGGTCCCGGCTAAAGGTGGCGTTAATTTTACAGTCTGTGCACGTTTTGACCCTTGCTAAAAGTTTTCCTTGTTCGTGTTTGTTTGTTTCGCTCTTTTTATTTTTTTACACTCGAATTTTGTTCTGCAGTTCTCTATTTTTTTTTTGTTTCCTCTTTCCTTCTTCTTTTTTTTTTGTTGTCTGCCATTTTTCCAGACGATATGTTGCGGCCATATTTAATTTGTTGCTAGTTCATGTGTGTGTGTGTGCGAGAGAGTTTCCGCATCCGCTTAACAAATTTTTTATCTACCCCGCTGTGGCTGCCTCCTCCTCTGCCTCCGCTCCACCACCACTGAAAATCCCGCCAGGTACCAAAAGTTTCTCCTAGACACCTATTTAGCAAAATGCATTCATCAAAAATGAAATCTGGACAATAAATTAGCTGGGTTTTGCTAAAATTTCAGACAATCCCGAAAAAAACAGTTTTTAAGTGTTAAAGTTTGTGATGACTGACTAGGAGATACCCTGTTACCAGTTAGCTATATATTAAATTCATTAAATAAATTAAATAATTAAATTTAAAAAAGAAGAATAATTTAAAAAAAGGTACAAAAAATAAAAAAGTATAAAATACAAAAAAAAAACAAAAAATGAAACAAAAAATAATTAAAATGTTATAAAAACATTAAATAAATTAAAAAATTAATTAGATTTAAAAAATAGTATAATAAATAAAAAAATAAAATATAATAAAAAATAAAAATTAAACAAATAATAATTTAAGTAACATAAAAACATTAAATAAATTAAATAATTAAATAAAAAAAATAGAATTTCAAAATACAAATAAAAATTAACACATTAAATAAAATAAATAAAAATAAAACAAAAATATAATTTAAAAAACATAAAACTAACAATTAAAAAAAAAATTAAATATAAATTATTTTAAAAAAATGTTGTTTTCTTTCCTCAAATATTAACTAAGGTCTGCCCTATGTATAGCAAACAACTCTTTAAATGCTAGAAAAATATATAGGAATTATTTGGCATATAAAATAAGATATTTATGGAAGTAGCAAAGTCTTCATACTAAACTAAAATATATAATATAATTTAAAAAAATTAAAAATATATATCTTATACACAAAAATGGCTTTATATCATAGCAAATGGTTTCGAATTTTCATTATAGCCATATTATACTACATTTAATGTTTACAGGGCATAATAGTTTCTTTAAAGAATAATATCACAGTCAAATCTTCTCTCTTTTCAATATACCCCTTCAGCACAGTTAATGTCTACGGGGTATAAAAAGTTAGTGCAAACCCTAAAAAGGCAAATGAGTTTAATACAATTGAAGTGGTTTACAAGGGTTAAGTTGAGCTGTGGAATAATGAGGGCCAGGGCTAAGGGCATTGTTAATTGGATTGGCCAAGCTTGGCTAGGATTGGCCCTGGATAATTGGCCAGATTTTCGGGGCATGAGAAAAAACAAAGTTGAAAGTTGCAGCTGAGTGGAGCTAGCACAGGAAACTGACTGATGAATGTGGAGAGTGAAAGGCAGCGCAAGGCTAAGGAAATTAAAGGAAAGATACTCTTTCGTCAGTTGGAACTGTCATTCTGTGGACTCATTCATAACTGGCAGCTGAACTTGCGCCCACAGCGCATTCAATTAGGTGCCAAAAGTCGGGCAGCCAACTAGTTGAACTGGGAGCAACGCCCAATTAACCAACGTGTCGACAACTTCCTCGACTCGACTGGCCTGGAGACCACTCGTCGAGGCTCGTGTTGCCCTCTTGCATGTAAATCACAATGCGGTTCAAAGTTCAAAATGGGCCGCAACGAGGCGAACAAAAATCTTTTGCGTTCTCCCACAAAAGTTGATCAAATCTTTAGCCAACGGGCGCTGGTCCCTCCCCCGTCGACGAGTGCTGTTCTGTCTACAGTGAGCGGCAAAAGTCGTAAACCAAATAGCATAAATAACGCCGCTGGGCTGGGGAGCGCGCGTAGGTGGAACCCCATACACATTTCCGCTGATGCCAGCTGAGGGAATTATGGGGCGGCCCCCATCAGCCCATCGGCCCATCGGCCCACGTTAAGCACATTTATCACGCATACGCAGCGTATGCCAGGCCACAGCCAACGGCCCCATTTGTGAGTGCATTCGCAGTCGAGGCAGCGAATTGCAAATTTCCGCAACTCGGCGCGATTCCAAATGCGACTCCGCATGTGAACTCTGCCGGGAATAGCCAAGGCCTAGACAGCCTGTTACCAATCCCCCCCCCCTCTCTCTCTCTCTCTCTCGCAACATCGCTCAACTTCACCTGAATGCGAAATTTCAAATGCAATTATTTATAGTCCAGGCAACTTGGCCATGCACTCACTCGGCTGCCCTCGAGTTATGTGTTTTGCATTACGCATAAGGCTCGGATTTGATTTGAATATCTTGGGCTTTGGATGCCTGAGAATAGAGAATCTCTGGGCAAGTTCAAGAGCGGCTTTATCTCCACTCTACTGTTAACTGACCTTGTTTAGCTGAAGAAACTGCTTTAATATTTTTTGTTTAAATTAAATAATTTAAAATTGAATAAAAAATTTAAGAAAATATATTTTAAGAAATCAAATTTTTCTTTTTTTTTCTTTTAATAAAGAAAAAAAATAGAAATTTTAGAGGATTCTATGAGTTATTGTACAAAGTATTAAAATTTATATAAATTATGTTAAATTATTTGCACAAAATAATTTTCGGATTGTACTTATTTTTTAAATTTTATTTATATTAAAAATTATTGATATATTTATGCTTATTAATAGTTGAATGATATAAGGAAAATTTTCAAACCGAAATTGTTCAAAGTATAAAATATTAAATATCAATTTATTTTTTACGTGACATAAATTATAGGATTGTATTTATTTTTTGAATTTTATTTATATTTGCCCATAATAAACTATTTTATTGACTTTCGCAAGAAGTAAATATTAATTAAATTTTTAATAATTAAAAGCTTATTTCTTTTCTTAATTGAAACCCTTTAAATTTTTTTTGTGCAAAACTTTTTAAAAATTTATGAAATATAATAAAATATATTTAAATTAATTAATATTTAATATTATTAATATTATTGAGAAAGCCCAGAATATAGTTAATATGCCAAATATTAATAAATATTTTAAAAATAAATTCAATCCTTAAATTTATATTACGTAAAAGATAAATTAATATTTACCATTAATATTATTTCAGTTTGAATTTTTTCCCTATAAATATTAATTTATTAATAAAAGAAATATATAAGTAATTTTCTATAGTAGAATCATCGTAAATCCTTGGCAAATCATATTAATAATATAAAAATAATTAGTAATACAAAAATAACTAATTTAATAGAAATTTAAAAACTGTTCAAAAATTATTTACAAAATTATAAAATAATTTATATATATTAAGAATATAATAAAAAATTAATAAAAATGTAATATATCAAAAATGTACTAAATAAATTATGTATTTAATATAAACAAATAGAATTTAAGTTAAGGCATTTACCAAAAAATAATTAATATACAATATATACACAAATAAGCTGTTATATATTAAAAATAAATAAATAAATGATATATATAATATAAAATTTTAAATAAATAAGATTTAAGTTAAAGCATTTACTTTCAGCCATCACAAGTCCTTGGCCACTTGCCATAATCGACTACTTTTGCAGAGTATGCGAGTGGGACTACCCCTATTGGTTGTTTATTTATTTTCTGCTATGCCATCTTGTTTGCAGGACATTCGACGTGCCTGGACACTTGTAACGAGCCTAGTTTGATGGACATTGCAGCGCTTTACTTTGATTGATGGACCCGGCCAATGCAATGCAAACAGAGCCAGCAGCTTTGCCGCTTTGCCCTATGAAACGAATTCACTGTAACCCACATTGCCCTCCCTCTCGCACTCTCTCTCTCTCTCGCTCTCCATCTCCCTCTTTCTGTTGGGGTGAAAGTTGTTGGTCATTTTTCAAAAATTTAATTGAGCTTTTGGCCTTTGGCTGTTTTAAGTAAATAATGCATTATTTATGTAAGTCGAGCAAACTTTTCAGCGCTATATTGGTGTATTGTGTATTGGGGTAGGCTAAGGGTAGTGTAGGGCAGGGGGTGCAGAGCGAACTCAGCGCAAATAGCAACAAATGAGCTGTAAAAATGGCGCTGGCAAATGCAGACAAAACGTAAACTTTTAATCAAGAAATTCGCCAGAGGGCTTACAGCCACAAAATCTCAACTACCCCCAACCCTAGGCGAAGGCGCGAAGGGTGAGACAGGGGCTGAGGCTGAGAGTGGAAGAGCGAGCTTTTACATCTAATTAGTTTGTTATGACTGCGGCTGAGGCTGCGGCTAAGGTTCTCCAAAAGTTGACATTTCCCATCGAGTGGGCGGTTGGGGTTGGGGGTGGGGTTGGGGGTTGGCGCTGCTACAAAAAGTTTCGCCTGCCACGTGACTTTTTGCAGAGGGTTGTAAAACTGGTCAACTAATGTGACCTAAGATGGGGCGGGTTCTCGGCTAAGAAATGGATTTGCTGCCGACTTGGCTTCCGCTCGGGGGTCAGACAAATGTAAATACTCGCAGTTAGCAGTCCAGGCCAGAGCCCTTTTGACTTAGGACCCGAGTCCCTTTTGCATTAGCCCAGCTAAAACCACGCACATGTGAGCGCCTTCAGCTAAACCCTTTCTAATTTGAACGCCATGTTCGGCAGCTTGTTTATGTTCCCCTCCATACGGCGCACACTCAAAAAAATGTTAGCCAAGTTATGTGGATTGATTTTCGCATTATGTTGCTACAAATGAGCTTCTGCTTGAGTCTAGCTCAGCTCGGCTTACTCATGTGGCTAAAAGCGAGCTGAATGCTGAAGGAGGGATAACAATGTCAGAGCCGAAAAGAGCGCTCAAAGCATTTATGGAGAAAATGTGGGAAATTTTGAGAATTTTATTGAAGTCTTTTAAGTTTAAGAAAATAAAAAAAAAAAATGATAGATAATGAGTAATAAATAGAATTAAATTACAAAAAAAAAAATGTATATATAATGAATTTATATTTATTTATTAATTTATAATATCAAAAAAATAATTTAAAATAATATAAATAATGTAAAAAATATAAAAACTAAATAGAAATAAATTTAAATAAAAATAAATGTCTATTAAATATAAAAAAAAATTAATAAAAAATAAAATATGAAATTAATATGATAAAACAATTGAATTCAATATAAAATAAAATATTTAAAGAATATAACAAATCAATAGAAATAAGTTGAAATAAATATGTTAAAAATAAAATATGAAATTTAAAATGTAAAAAAGACTTACAATAAAATAAAATATTTAAAGAATATTAAAAAAAGAAAAAAATATATTTTTTAAATAAAAAATTGTAAGAAATGAAATTTATAAAAATAAATAAAAACGAAATTAAAAATAATTAAATAAAAATATATATAAAATAAAATAAAAAAAATAAAATAAAATATATAACGAATTTAAAACATTATTTGAACAAATAAAATTAAAAAAAATTGTAATAAAATAAAATTTATATAAATAAATCAATATGCAATGAATATTTAAATATATTTAGTTAAACAAAATAAATTGAAATTATAAATAATAGTACAATTAAAATTAATTTTTAAAAATATAAATAATATAAAATTTTTTTTAAAATATAAATAATATAAAAAATTAATTAGAGTAATTATTAAATATAGAAAAATAACAAAAATATTTTTTTTATTTCCAAATCTGCTTTAATTACAAAATCTGTTCCTTAACAAACGAAAAGTTAATTAAGCTCACACTTAAGATGGGTATCGCATAATTGTAAAGATCTGGCCCATTGTCATGTAAACATTTCTGGAGGTGTAAGTAGAACTATTAAATATCTCATAATAGCCCTCATTATGGCCAATTATAATTATTTTTTCTGACAAGAGAAAAATATTCAATTTAACTTTCGCTATCTCAGATCAAATCTTGTCTTTTTCATATGCTCCACAGTTTGAAGGCAATTTCAATTTAATTACATAAAATGACATGCGAAACAAATACTAAAAGACACACGAAGAACAGAACAACAAACACTTTCTAACAGTGTCAGTGTGTGTGTGAGAGGAAGAGGGAGACAAACAGAGATAGAGAGAGAGAGAGAGGAGCGGCAGCAGCAGCTGAGCAGCGGCGTCAAAGTTCGTTCACTTGTAAACATAAAGCGAGCGCCAACGGAAAACAACAACAGCAAAGCAAGTCAAAAGGCAAAGGCAGCAGTAGCGGCGGCAGCAGCAGCAGCGCCGTCGACGTCGCTGAGCAACAACAATGAAAAGTCTTTTTATGCTGCCTCAACTTTGGCGCTTTTTATTAAACAAGCCGACGATGGCGCAGCAGACAAGAGAAGCCACAGCGGCTCAGAAGGAACAACGCCGGCTAAACCGGTAACACTTGTTTACAGCCCACACGAGAGCGAGAGCGAGGCAGAGGCAGAGGCAGAGAGAGAGAGAGCGCAGAAGGGACTGCATATGTAGTGTGAGAGTGAGCGAGACCTATGTATGTGTGAGTAAAAATATGTTAAACTTTGAGCGAATGCATTCTGAGCAGCGATCGGGCTGCAGGTGACAAAGACAAAGAGAAGGAGAAAGAGGAAGAGGCAAAGACAAAGCTTCCTCTAATGTCATCATTATTATCAATATAACAAGTTCATTGGCTGTCCCCCTTCCACTCAGCTGAGAGAAATTCTTTAGATATGCGAAGTTTTTTTTTTTTGTGAGCAATTGTTGCCATGCTAAGCGCAGATTAAGCGCAAGTTAATGACTTAATTAACTCACAAACAAAAACTGAATGAGTCGAATGAGAGGAGGAGAGGAGGAGAAGGGGAGAATAGCAATAGCAATAGACAGAGATGGATATAAATTGTCGCAATTACCGAGTTCGCTGAGCCCTCGCAATGAATGTAAATGAAAAAACAAAAAAAAAAAACAAAAAAGAGAAAAACTAACGGCAGATATTAGCTGTAAATGATTAAGATTAATGCTCGAAGGCTAATGCTTATAGCAGTTGGCTAAATAACTCTATTTTCGTGCCTAATTGTTATTATCATTATTGAATTTGTGTTTTTAATTAATTTGATAAGCGTCGGTCGGCTCTTAACCATTTGTTGATACTTAACTCAATCAACAGGAGCTCAAGCTGCTGCCGCCGCCACAGCTGCCGTCGACGTCGCTGTCGGCGGCGCAACATCATCCAAAACAAAAACGTTTAACAGCCCTGTCTAAGTTGGCGCGCGCTCTCCTTCTCGCTATCTCTCTCTCTCTCTCTGGCGCGCTCTCCCCAACTGCATTGAGCGTCAAATTCAAGGTCGCTCCAAGCAGCATTTACGGCTGAATGCAAAGAGAGCGAGAGAGCACATATTCAGCAAGCTGAGCGTAAGCCATGCAAACAAGTGACGACACGACGGCTGCTGTTGCATGTTCGGCTCAGCGATGCTCTCGCTCGTGCTCGCGCTCGCCCACCAAACACCACCACCAACACCACTACATACCTGCTCTCTCCCACACTCTGGCAGTATGGAGCGTCGCTCCATGCAATGGTTAGTTTGTCAGCGTCTGCCCTGCCGCTCGGTTGTGCTCTCGGTTGAATATCTCGTCTGGATGTAATTCCTAACGTCGTTTCGCGCGTTTTACGTAAACTTCTGCTGCCTGCTGCATACGGTACTTTGGAACGGCCAAACAAAAAGCCGACAAAGATATATCAAAAGTGTAAAGTGCTAATGAAAAAATAAAGAATAAATGCAATTGAAATTGAAATTGAGATGAAGTAAGGTTTTGTGCTATGCAAAGGCTAAATAGCGGTTGTTTGTTTGTGTCCGTGCATTAAAATAAAATAAGTAAATATTTACCGCTAATCCAGCGCAACGGTAACGCTGTCCGCGTGTGCGTGTGTGTGTGTGTTCTCAGTCCGAAATGTGTGAGTTTTAAGAATTTAAGCTAAAAGCGAAGATTTACTCAAGAGCAAATTGAATCAAGCGAGCAAATTGCACAAAAATTTCCAAATTCAAACGAAAGGAAAATGAGTGAAAATCGGAAAATGCTGCCGTTGCCGTTATCATTACTTCTGCTGCTGCTGTCGCTGGCGCCGGCGCTGCTGCAGGCCGCACAGCGCTACGATCAGACACCGTTGGATGCGAGCGCGTATTACCGCTCGGACCTGGGCGGCAGCTCCTTGGACGGCTTCCCGCACCACAATCGCTGCGAGCCGATCACCATCTCCATATGCAAGAATATACCCTATAATATGACGATAATGCCGAACCTGATCGGCCATACGAAGCAGGAGGAGGCCGGCCTGGAGGTGCATCAGTTCGCGCCGCTGGTCAAGATCGGCTGCAGCGTCGATCTCCAGCTGTTCCTCTGCTCCCTCTACGTGCCCGTCTGCACCATTCTGGAACGCCCGATACCGCCGTGCCGCTCGCTCTGCGAATCGGCGCGCGTCTGCGAGAACCTCATGAAGACCTACAACTTCAACTGGCCCGAGAATCTCGAGTGCTCCAAGTTTCCGGTGCACGGCGGCGAGGATCTTTGCGTTGCCGAGAACACCACCTCCTCCGCCTCCACGCCCGCCCCCACGCGCAGCGCGCCCAAAGTGACCACGCGCAAGCATCAGATCAGCGTCGACAGCCCCCATCGAAATATCGGATTCGTATGCCCCGTGCAGCTCAAGACGCCCCTGGGCATGGGCTACGAACTGAAAGTGGGCGGAAAGGTAAGAATTTTCACTAATCCAAATATAACATAAAATAAAAGTTAAAGAAATTGAAAGAAAGTGAGAAAAGTTAAGGTATAGGCGAGAGAGAAAAGATATGGAAATTATATAGGAAGTGATCTTTACAGTTGGAATGGGCAAAGGGAAATGATTAGAAGAGACAAAGTCATATTAGGGAAGTTTCTTGTAGATTATAGATCATGAAACGAATATTTAATATATTTTATTACAAAGAATATGTAATATATCTGATAAAGAACTCATAATATAGATTTTTATAATAAATATAGATTTTTGTATATTAAATATATATGATAAGAAAGTAATTCGAAACCAGAAAATGTATTCCGAGAAATTAAAACTTAATTCTTAAGTTCCCTTTGTTTATATGAAATTTTGTGGAAATTACAGTGATAAATTTTATGAAGAAAAGTATACAAAATTCCTTAAATAAAATAACTATTTTATTTGTCTATTATATACATAAAATATATTAATTTTATATGAAGAATTTTTATATTTTTTTTTTTATCTATAAATACATATTCTTAAAGAAGTTTTTCAAAAGTCTAAGAAATTCTGTTAAGGAAATAAAGTTAAATCAATAATTTGTCATTTCTTGAAAAACTTTTAGATCAAAATATTGAAATATTAAAATATGAAAAAATATTAAATATTATTCTAGATGTCATAAGATTATTATTCAAAGTTTTTGCTATAGCAAGAAATATTATGTTAAACTATAATAAATAATCTAATATCAAATAATAAACTGCTGAAAAATAAACTGAATTGAAACAGAAAATAATAAAAAATAATAAAAACTATATAATAGTATAATTTAATATAATTATTTTTCTAGAGAAATATCAAAATACTCTTATTACAATACAACAAATTAATTAGTTACGACAAAATATCCAAAATTATTTTGGTGGACTTATTATTTTTATCATGAGCATATACAGTTTTTGCTCTAACAAGAAATATGATGTTAAACTATAATAAATAATATAGTACCAAATAATAAACTGAATTGAAAAAAAAATAATAATAAAAATAATAATAACTATAGTAGTATAATGTAATATTATTGCATCTAGCATAATGTTTTTTGTATTATAATATTAAATATAGTTACATTATTATACATATAAACTATAAAGATCTATAAAGTATAATATTGCTTAAAATTATTATTGTTCATTTTAAATATCTTTTTTTTTAGTATTCTCCAATTTTTTTCTCGATATTCCAAACATTTATTTTTTCCGATCTTCGTCGGATTGTTTATAGTAGCTATAATTTTTAGCTTCATCTGATAGTTTATAGCATACTGAATTTGGTATTTTATTTCCGAAATATTTTTTACTGATCTTTATCTGATCTTTATCTTTATAGCACACAGATTTGTTTTCATTTGATAATATATTGTTTTTTTTTTTTTTAAGTTTCCCAAACATTTTCTTTGCTGATCTTTAGCTGTTAGTACAGACAATTTCAGGCATAGCAATTCTCTGTTTCTTTTTTATGGTTAACTGCAATACTTTTTGCCTGAGTTTCCCTTTCGAAGACATTGTATACCGTTATGCGAGTCGTATTCCATAACATTTCATTTGGGTCAAATGGTTTTTTATGTCTTCATTTGAACCCAATGCGCAATTCGCTGTGCTCCTTTGTACACTAAAAAAGTAGAAGAAGAAGGAGGAGAACAAGGAGAAGAAGTAGAAGTTGAAGTAAAATACAAGTAGAGCTGCATATCCTGTTGCGTAGTGGAATTAGTTTCAACCACCATGTCGTAGCCGCGGGGCGTCTGTCAAGTGACTCGAGTCGCCCTGTGGCTGGCAGCGTTTACCTGCCCGAACAGCAGGTAGGAAGACTCCTCTTCACTACTCTCTCTCTCTCAATCTTTGTTTGCTTTGCGCTGTGTGTTTGGGAAAAACCAGTTTTTCAATGCAATTTGTAATGCCTGCTTAAGGCTCATGATTCCAATAGCCGAAAATTGTGGTAACGCTTAATAAATCTGGCCAACTCCCGCTCCCTCTCACTCGCCCCCTCGCCTGCTTTGATAATATGCATTTCAGCGCATTTTCACGTTGTATAATTAATTTTCTCGGCTTCATCATGATTATCGTCATCATTAGCAGCCACATCATCAGCATCAGCATCATCATTGTCTGTTGCTTTGCTTTCCCAACCACCTTTACTCTTTGCCTCTCGCCCCATTCGCTGTTTGTTTTTATGAGTAATGATCAAATGCCTTTAATGCTATTGTTGTTATTATTCTTGTGCGCGGCATACTCTATATCTTGAAGGGTATTATGCCATTCTTGGAACAGATCCATCTTGATTATTGCTGGATTTCTTTGTTATCAACAAAGATAAAAAATATCTCGTTGATATTATCTTAGAACTTAAGCTCTTCTGATATCGGAGAAACATTAATTGGCTTTTGTTGTCAATCAAAATTGATATTATGGAAGTGGGCTTTAGTTTGTATGTACACAATCTGGAATTATTTTTATAACAGATGGTAATACCTGAAAAACAATAGAAATATGCTGGTATAACTTAGCTTTTAGCTCAAATTAACTTAAATAATTTTTTACCATATAATTGATGGAGTATTTTTTTTTTTGAAATTTCATTAAATTTATGCCACTGTTTATCAAATATTAAAATTTATTATAAAATTTAATAATAAATTTTAATAAAAATAATTAAAATGTATTACTAAAATTTATTACTATATTTCTTAAATATTTATATAAGTTCTTTGTTATTTATAACCTTTTTATTACAAATTTTATTTAATTTGATTGTTGAGCCTTTAAGCTGCCCTTGAATTTCCTATCTCTCTCTCTCTGTTCTTCATCATTGATTCATAAATATTTATAAAAATCATTAAATCTACAAAATTATTTCAAAATGCTAGTAATTTTTGAAAAGAGAATGACAGAAAATAATTTATATGTATGTAAGAAGGAGACTGAAGAGACTACTTCCCCTCGACCGTCGGAGAAGTTAAAATTTGAAAATATGTAGTAATACTTACGTACGTACGTAAGTGATAAATGCGCTAAATGGCAATAAGCAGAAAATAAATTGAATTATCTGAATTATCTGTATTACTCCTTGGCTCTTTAAAAAAGGGAATTTTCATTTAATGTATATAACATGCAAGTTAAATATAATATTTATATTTGAAAGAATAAAAATGAAAACTAGAAAATAATACATTTGTATTTACGTATATTTTTTATTATATATATATTATATTTTTTAAAGACAAAAATAATTGAAAAAAAAACTAAACCAAGCTGCAATAGAACTACAATTTACACCAGATAGATATCCTGACAACATATCTGTGAATGAGTCTTAAGCAGATGTCGACCTTCAAAGCATGTGAGATAGAACAGCCTTTAGCACATTAGAGCTTCAATCTGATGTTATTGAAACAATTGCAGATGATTCTTTAGCTAATCTGTTATTAATTGGAAAGTGGGGGTTTGATAGAAGCAAACGTTTTCTAATAATGCTGTAGACGACAAAAGTAAAAATTTCAGCCCTTTAATGTCATAAAAAGTATTTTTGGGCCGCGCTTCCATACAAGCGGAACCAGTGAGCAAACGTTTAACAGCCTCTACAATTAAGTTATCTAAGAAATAAATTAAATATAAATATTTAAAGAAATATATTCTAGAACAAAATTATTTATTAAATATAGTTCTTACAAGATTTAATTATAAGTACAAAAGATAACAATTAAAAGTCTGCAGTTTTTCAAAATATATACAAATATTTAAGATTTCTGTTTTACATAGGTAGATTTTTTTCTCTCTTCCAGCAGCAAGAGCATTTGCTCTGCGGCTAGCTGAAGAGTTGTTTAGCTGCTCAGCTTTTCTATCTGTTGTTGCTATCTTATTGTTGCTTTTATTTATTTATGTTGTTGTTAGTCTTGCTGTTGTTATTGTTGTAGGCGATGTTCTTTTTGCCTCCATCCATTCGATTTCTATTTTTAATATAATATATCTTTCAATTGCTCTCATTGCTTGTTTGCTCACGCTCAAGTGTATTTCAAGACTCTGTGTGTGTGCGTGTGTGTGTTTGTCTGGTTGTGCGTCCTTTTGCTTGGGCTCAGTCCCTTCCTTGTTTGCCGTGTGTAAAGCGCATTAAATACTTTGAGGCAGGATAATTCACACTTTTCCCATGCTGTGAGTATCTGACGGATACGTATCTATCTACGTAGCTGTTAGATACGCTGTGTGTTTGCTTTGCTTTGCCAGTCTCTCCTTTTGCCTTTATTTCATTTCGTTCTCCATATATGTGTGTGTGTGTTTGTGTGAATCTCTCATCAATTCATTCGTCTGCAGAAAACTCACATCTCTCGCAATTCCATGTCTTAAATACCTTCTTTTTTTCTGAGAGAGACAGAAAGAGAGCTGCGTGCGAAATATCGCAGCTTGTTGAGTTCCCCACTTGAGATTGAGGCTGAAAAAAGGGAAAGAAAGAGATTTGGGATTGTTGTCTGCCGTGTAGGCAATTAGTTTGTTGTGTAAACGATATCGAAGGTAGCAACGAAAAGTGTTTCGAAAGTGTTTTTTGCACACTCTATACCGAAGCAAAAGTCGTAAATTGGATTTGTAATCGTTAAATGTTGTTGAACATTTGCGGGTGATTAATTATGTTGAATGTAATTAGCATTTTTATTAAATAGACTTTTTTTTGGATTTTAGTTTGAATTTATTCCTTTATGATTATTAAAGTATAATAAAGTAAACTCAAATAAATTATGATTTAAAATATCCTTATTATAATAATAATAAAAGTATTATTTTCATATATTATAAATAATTTATTTTATATTAAATCAAATATTTAAAAAATTATTTCATGTCGTGATTTGTTAATAATATTTAATAATATTTCTAGTTTGCAATTATAAACGTTCTTGTATGCTTTACATTTTAGAGTTGTCTTAGAACTAGTCTATCGATATTGTACGATAGTTCAGCAGTGCCAGAAATCTCATAGGGTGTTGCCACTTTCCAACACTTCAATTATTATTATAACAAAAAATTTTATTTTGCATATGTTTTGTATATTGCTTATGATGTTTATAAAATTGTAGCTCCACATAAAAAAAACATTTTAAATTCAAACTGATTTTTTTGTCTTGTTTCACAAACTTTTATAAATGAATTTTGGGCTTTTAAAACACATCAAAATAGTTTTAATATACATATATTCTTTAGCTCTTATATTCATTTTTTATTTTATAAATCTTTTATAAAGTGTAATGCTTATATTCAAAAAATTACTCATTATATTTTATTTTTGTCGATTTTTAATCGTATAGAAAAAAAAAAAAATTAATTGTAATATTAGCTAGTATAAATATGCATATTAATACAATTTTTTGTTTAAATTCGATATATCATATTCAAAATATTTATAAAATTATATGCGTAAATTATAGGGAAATAAATAATATAAACTGACACCGTAAAATATTATTAAATTAATAATTTGATATGAAGAAATATAATATATAGTAGTAGCTAAACATTTATTTATATTAAAATATGTTTATTTAAACATATAAATATTTATTATATTATTTTCACATTTGCCCAGCTTTCTGTTTTTAGTCATTTCTATGCTCCCATTCTCCTCCATACACATCTCAGTTAATGTAGCCACATGCATTTGTTCTAAATTTGTGTATTGCTCGCGCACTCGCATTCCAGCCACTTCATTGATTGATTTAACAATCGAACAGAGATTGGTAATCCAAAACCTTAACGGCCGCGCGAGCGGATTTTCGGAATTGTTGCGCTCGAACCACAAAAACCAAAAAACACAATTCCATGGCGCTGCAGGAAAAACAGCGCAGCTCTGTCAACATTTGGTGCTAGAGGGAATACCGCTATGGCGGGCGTTCTATGAGCTACAGGGAGTGTTCCATATGCAGCGCTAGAGGGAATATCCCTTTACAGTATCACTACTCTGTTATTAACTAGAGGGCGCAATGGGGTGTTCTCTCTATACATAATATATTCTCTGCCATCGCGCTAGAGGGAATACCCCTATACATTTTCGCAACTCTGCTATGGGCTGTGAGGTGTTATGGAATATGCCTTCTCTCTTCTCTGCCATGGACCTAGAGGGAATACCCCTTAACATTGACTCTACTCTGCTATAGGGCATTCCCTTCATACGCCATCTCGTCTCTCTCGCTACAGGGAATGCCCTTTATGAACTCCTTTCATCTCTGGCAACCAACTCTTTCAACCGTTTCAATAAACAGCCTGTCCGTCCGTCATTTTGTCAGTGCGTTGAGTTGGCGGCGAAAGCTTGACCACAGCAAAGGGTCGGGGCTGGGGCTGCGGCTTAAAAATGGCCTGGAATTAAGTTTACACAGTGACAGCGATTGCCGCTCAATATGTGCGCCGTCTCTGCAGCCCCCTCTGCAGCCCCCTCTGAAGTCGCCTAATGTCAATAGCAATAACAAACTGAAATCCGGCCAAAAATAAATTAATCAAAGAGCGCGAAAGGACAACGCAAACGCCCAATTTGGGGAATATTTGAAAACTCTTCGGCTGTTGTGGACTGAGAGGGGCGTGGTGCGAATCGTAAGCCCATTAAAAGGCTCATTTGAAAACGCTTTTGACGCATTTTAGCCAGACGAGACGAGACGAGGCGAGACGAGACGCCGGATAATTCATTGGCCCGCAGGATAATCCATTGACTGAATGCCATTAAGCATTGTGCTGTGGATCCCCTTTTTAATTGATGAATGGCTAGCAAAACCAGCCAAAAGCCAGCCAAGCGCAACTGTAATTGATTGTGTCCTGTTTTCTGGTACATTTCAACTGCTCCCTAATCTCCCAAGGATACCCGCAATCCCTTTTGTGTGAGTGTCTGGGTGTGTGTGGAGGGAGCCAAGAGGAATTAAACTCTTTTGCTGCGGACGCTGCCCCGCTGCCTTTGCATAATAAACATATGTTGACTATCCTGCAGCAAGGATCATGAGCAAACCCAAACTAATTTAATAGAAAAGCCTCTTCACACACACAAAGCGGATTCTATTCTTCGTTTTCAGTTTGAGTAATTTGATTTGATAATTTTAGAAGTGCCCAAAGTCGAGTTTTGCAAATGTTAATTTATCTAAAAGGATTTAGCAAAGGGTCCTAGCCGCTTTATTTATAGGCTATGGCTCTTAAAGACCAGCTTTTGGCTGGCAAACAGCATTAAACTGATTATTTCAAATCAGGCTTAGAAAGGCTTTTAATTGGCTAAGAACATTTTTAAAATTGCTTTATCGCACGCCCTCTTGGCAGCTGTTAATTCAATTTTTTGTTTGCTGAAAGGATTTTGCGCAATGCATTTTGCATTTTTAATGAATTTAATCAAAATTAAAATAGAAAAAGTTTCAAAAATAAATAAAAAATAAAAAAATATAATAATAATTTTTTTAAATAAGAAAAACAATAAAAAATAATAAATAAAATTTTTAAAAATGGAAATGTATTATAATGTTTATATTAACTTTACTTTTTTCTTAAGTAAGAAATTTTAATTTAATAAGAATTTAGTTATAAATAAAAAAAAATTAAAAATAAAATAAACATAAATAATAAAATATAACTAAAATAAATAAATAGGATTAGGATTCAATTATATATTAAAATTCTTATGAAATTCATATCTAAAGAATCTTTTTAAGCATTACAAGAATGTTAAAGAGAACTCTCTTCGCAAACAGCTACATTCTATTTATATTTTCTAAGTCTACCTTAGGTACTTAATAGATATATGTCATCATATATTCTCCAAGCGTGCCATACCTACTTGACAGATATCGTGTTATCATTTCTCTCTGAACTCTTCTTTTTTTTTTTTTTTTTTTTATTGGTTATTTAATTTATTTGCTGCTTTCTTGTCAGAGACTCTATAGCGCATTTATCACTTTATTTTACTTTAACTCATTTTGGGCAGGTAGGCCTGTATGAAACATAAGCATCCAACGGGATTCCAACCGGGGCTCTCACAGTTTCCAGGCCGCCTGCTTTCTCACTGGCCCACACCCGGCCCCACTCTTCTTTTATTGTTAAAGTTTACACACGAATATTCCCCACACATTCATCTCCCAAGCTAGCTACTGCTCCTGCTGGAATCTCTAAACTGTTTACTATTATTTGTTATTATAATCGCTAGAGCAATGTCCTTTAACTTGTCACAGCAGCAGACACTCCCACTGCCTCCGCTCCCCCTTCCCAGCTTCACCCGCATTTATCTCTATCAGCCTTTTGTAAGCTCTTTCGTTAAGCCACAACTCTAATCATTTACTGGGCAAAAGCTCTACAGACAGACAGAGACGAGGTCGAAAATCCACCCGCTGTTGGCCTATATAGATAAATACCAATTTATATATATATATATATGTATATATATATATGTGTATCTGTGTTTGTTCTTCGTTTGCAATCAGTGTAATTTATTTTTACGGAATGTCCTTCAGCTCCTGCGGCATTAAAACTATAATCCACTTAATATTTTCCGCTCGAATTGATCAATTTATAACCAATAAATGCCGAGCTGCTGATGACTATTTATTTGCCATTGTTGTTGCTTTCCTTATTTCGCACACGAGCAACAACAACAACAACAACAACAACAACAATTTCAACTCAATTAATTTGCTGAAGACCAACAAAGGAAAGAAAAACAAACGCAAAAATAAGTAAAGAAGCTTCCGGCTACTTAAGCACACATACGCTCGCTCTCTCTCTCTCTCTATCTCTCTCTCTCTCTCTCGCTCTCTCTTGCTCTCTCTGTCACTCATGTCCTTGCATTAAATCCCTGTAAATCTATAAAAATTACATCCAAGACTCGATGGCAAACAATTTGCTTTTATTTTGTATTTTCGCTTTTGGCTTTTTGTTGCTTTTTTGGCCTCGCCTTTGACTAGCGATAACCAGAGCAGCTTTAACGGTAACAGTGTCAAACTAAGTGGCAATATCAACAACGAACTTCAGTTGCATTTTCTCCATTTTGTCATCCACTTTCCTTTGTCCCGGTGGCAACAACAGTTTGAAAGTGAAACTGTAAACAATATTTTTAACATTACTCTAAAAAAAGAAAGTAAGAAGAAGGAAACTTTATTAGATAAATTTTGTTTGTTCTTGAGTTGAAAATGATAAATTTTGACTATGGGATACCCTGTAAAAATTAAAAAAAAATATGTATATATATAATAAAACTAATATTGGTAGAGTTTACATATAGTTAATGCATTTTATGATATACCCTGTAATAAATGTATAAAATAACATTTAAGACTGCGCGATATCCTGTAAAAACTATGTTTTGGTTGAATTTATAGCAAAAATAATAATTATATTATTTGCATATGAAAAAAGCATAATAAATATAATTTATGATATACCCTGTAATATGCGTATATATGTAAATTAACTATTTAGACAGAATGATGCCCTAGAAAATTTTATTTTAATTGAATCTATAACAAAAAGAATATATTTCAGTTGAATTTATGAAAACCCCATAGTTTAAGGTCATAGTATACCCCGTATTATGTAAACTTAACGCTTAACATTATATAGGGTATAAAATCCTTAGATTAAAGTCTTTTTCCACTTGTGTTTGCTTCAGATTCGCAATGTTTCTTAACAACTAAAAACTGTTTCCCTTCTTCAAGCTCCCCTATCATCCTTGCCTTTACAGGGTATATCAGTCTCTGGCTGCTTAGCTGCCCACGCACTAAAAATATTGCCCACCATTGATAGATTGACCAACGGACTGTCAACTTTTGCGACTGTCTCGTATTTCCATTTCACAAGTTGTCGCCGTTGCCTTTGCCGTCGCCGTCGGAACGCTGTGTGGGCCGTTGTTACCAAATGGTTGACAAAGTTTGACATACCCCCTCTCATGGATGTCTGCTCAGTATTTTCATGGGCCGTCGGCTTTTGCTTTCTGCTAATGCTAATGCTCGCTTTGCAACTTTTGCGACTGACAGCCGACTGTTAAAATATTTAATTACAAGCCTTTAATGGCAGTCCACGCGCCAAGCCGAAACGAAATGACAAAAAATCGACCATTTACCGTAATAACTGGCCAGAACCCGGCCACACCTAGCATTTAAGCCGGCCAGACCATTCAGTTGACACCTATTTTTCACATATATCAGATTTTGTAGTAAATAAACACGAACTGCAAGCGGAAAATGAAACTGTGAAGTGAGGCTGGCAAGCAAAGGCCGACGAGCTTGACTTTAGCTAAAACTTTGTACTAAATTAACAGTTAGTTGGAGCTGAATGTCTTAATTGGACATTTTTATGGTAATGAAAAAATCAAATCAATTTTGAATATCTAATGCTGATGGATTTTGCCTTTAAATAAAAATTAAAACTAAATTTAAATAGTTGAAAAATGATTTTAAAAAAATAAAATTATATATTTAAAAAATTTAAAATCAATTCTTAAAATTTTTAAAATATATATTTTTATAAATTATGTTCCTAAAATATAGTTTATAAAATTTATTTATTATATTTTTTCTATGTTAATATTTATTTTGAGGTTTTATTAAGGATACGTACTCAAACATATTTTATATAATTATATGCATATTTTATAATACAAAAAAAAATATGAAAAATTTTCAAAATTTAAATATTTAAATATATAATAAAAATTTCAAAAAACTTTAAAATTTTTTTCAAATTTAAATTAAATTATTTAATTTGAATTAAATATAGAAAAATAGTTTTTAAATTTAAATTATTCTTAAATTTATGTTAAATTGCTTAAGTCTTACTATGGATAATTATATGTATTTGAATAAGAGTACGAAGCTATAATTAATTGTTAAACTTTCATAAGTTTTATAAGTTTTCATCAATTTTAGACCAGCATTCTTAATTGAGCAGCATTTTATAAGCATTTTCTCCTTTTCTCTACATCTTTAGTGTAAATTTCAGCATAGACATTTGCCTAACCCAAAAATCGCCTTTTCTCTGCACATATCCCTTGAAGCTTTAATCTTTTATTCCCGTTACAGACTTTTTTTAGTAGCCTTTTTTATGCAAATTTCCAGACTAGAAACTAAATGGAACACTAGCGAACAGAGACACAAACATATATAGTTTGCCTAGCTTTACACTGTTGCATGTTTAATTATCGTTCCAATTGCACCACCTGCTACTGGCCCGCCCCCATCCATTGCAGCATCCTTTAGCCCGGTGAAAACCCGCTATTCAGTTCGCTAAACAATATGACAAGCCTTTTTGTGTGTGGTCTTTGCAAATATTTTGTGAAGTGGCTTTTGATTTTGCACCTACTGCCGCAGTGCTCCACTTTGGCGAAATGGAGATGTGCTTCGTCCAGGAGGGAGGTGGGGTGGGGTGGGGTGGGGTGTGTATCCTTGCAGCTGGCTTGCTCACTCCATAGCTTGTAGTTGCCATTTTGTTGTACGAGTCTCTGCACCCGCGCAACCTACAAAAATTTGACACAATTAAAAACAATAGGAACAAGCCGACATAAACAACAACGAGAACAGCAACAATAACAACAATGTGAACAACAAACAAAACAAATGTCAACCACAAAGCAGACATCCTTTTTTGAATGCCCTGGGAATAGTGGCAGCTGGACGGGTGTATTAAGGATATAATATGTGAGATAAAGGCAAAAAATAAATATAAAGAAAATATTGTTCAACTAGCTAAAAAAATATATAAAAATTAAAAAAATATATAAAAATATTTTTTTATATAATAAGTATGTAGGGTATCTCTTAGTCTATCATTTAAAAAGATGTGGCCTTGCCTTGCTTATTGTTTGCATTGTTCGCTAAGCGCTGCGCCATTTTGTGACCAAAGGCATCTCGCAGATACTTAGATACATGGCTACACAGATCCAGATACAGATACATTATGCAGCCAAGGCTCTCTGTCTCTGTCTCCCTTCCTCTCTGTTAAACTCTCTCTCTCTCTCTCATCTGAGGCGACCCTGTTTGTATGTCAGAGGAGACAGTCTGATGAATTTATAATGCCCATTGTCTGCTGGCCAGACAATTGTGCAAACATTGGTAGCAAAAGTAAAAGAACTTGGCCCATAAATAAGTGTGCACAGAGATCATTTGGCAACAGCGAAACAAAAAACGTAAAAGGGTCCAAAAAACGGGCATAGCCACAAATACAAATGTAAATACACATACACATACATATACATATATATGCGCGTATATATAGAGCCGCATCGGGACTCACCGACTGACATATTAAGTGGTCCTTGGGCCAATAAACTTGCTAACTTCATGTGACCCGCGCCATAAATAATCAGAATGGAAATTTTCTTTTTGGTCTTGGCATACCTTGGGGCATTCGGGGCCGTTGCTGCTTTTGGCCAAATACAAATTGGAGTCGCCTGCCAGTTGGACCAGTTAACACCTCGCCTAGAGATTCACCATATAGGAGTGTTTCGATTTTGAATTGCTATTTGGAATTGGAGCTCCAGCTCCAGCTCAAGCTGGAGCTCATGTCCAGCATGCAGCTTAATTAAAAGGCACGACTCGTATTTGAAGATCGAGTTCAGATTCAGCTTTAGCTCGGCTTCAGCTTCAGCTTCAGCTTCCAAAGTCCACAAATGGGCAGCTGGAAACTCGTTTCTGGTTTGTCCCAAGTCGAATGTATAACACGAATCGATGTCGCCCCAGTGCCAGGTCCACGCTGCCCCGTCGCTGTCAGAAAAGGCAGCCAAAAGGCAAATCATAAATTTTATGCTCAGCGCATTGGCTTGGCGGCAGACCCAGGGGAAAATGTGCTCCATCTATATATAAATGTATAAGTATGAGTGTGTGTGTGTGTGTATGTGCGTACGTGTGTGGGTTTCTGCAGCAGGTTTATAAAGAAGTTGTTAAAGGTTTACGAGCACACAGCAGCTCGGCAAATGATAATGGCGCAACAGCTGCTAAAAAGCTCATATGCAACAGCATCGCGCTTCATTAGCCGAAGAGTTAAGATCAGAGTTTAACAATGCTTACAAAATATAAGCTGCATAATTATAATGCAGCTATAATTGAGACTGAGTGCTTGCAATTTCATTTAAATGGCATAAAAAAAGGTAGAGTTGCAGGTTTTTTTTTGAGTAAAATATAGTTTAGAGGTATTAAAACTGCGAGGAATTCTAGCTTTGATATTAGTATATGCATAAGTGTGAAGATTACTTCTTTGTTCACTATAACTCCTGAGATTAATAATGAAAATGTTCATTATCATATGTGGAAGAGATGCATAGCCTTGGTTTCTTCTCTCTCTCCCTCCCTCTCTCTCTCTCTCTCTCTCTCCCTCTCTCTCTCTCTCTCTCTGTCTCATTTGCCATTCATACATTCCTACATTCATAGTCTTCTCTTCCTCTATCTTCTTTTCTCTGTCTTTAGCTTTTCTTTGAGGTTTCCAGACTCGTTCTGCTACTTCTTCTCTTGAGATGTGCGCCTCTCTATGTAAATCTCATAATAAAAAGCTCTGCTTATAAGCATAGGAATGTCTATTTGGATTATGGAAGAGGATGGAGATGTTTATATACCCTCTCATACTTCTTATATCCTCTTCTCTCCGTTCTATATACAATTACTTATAATATAAACTCAATATGTATCAAAATATAAATCTTTAATAAGCGTTTTCGATTTGTATATGTGAAGCCCCTCCGCAATATTATTACCCAAGCAACGCACGCTTCGTCTCTTGCTCAAAGAGTTCCCTAGAAAAGGAACCATTATGTAACTGGCAGATATTATAAAGCGCAGTCACAGGCATTTAATTAACAATGGTGTATTCGAGATGCTAGGGTTCGACTTGGCAACATTTCATTATGGCCAACGCGCTCGTCCATGGCTTAGGCCATAAATATATAGTTAAAGAACCATTAGGCAGCAGTTAGCTCGGAAAAAAAATGCAGACGGAGGCCATTAATTAAGTGTGGACACAAACCATCGCGAATGCTGCGATTCTACGACTGAGACTACAAATCGCCGTGTTGGGAAATATGCAACACGACAAGCGACTGATGCAACCGCATTCATACAACAAAAAGGCAATTGCCATAAGAAGACATTTGTAATCATCTTCAATCATAACATAGACATTCAGACACGCACACACCCAGTGAGAGAGAGGGAGAGAGAGGGAGTGTGTGTGTGAGCGGGAGGCAGCCACGTAAGCTCTATTTTGTTGCGCATTTAAGCCTTCAACTCTTTGTGTGTGCCAGTCTCTAATGAACCAACTTAAAATTGTCATAACTGTAAATCATGACAACCTATGGAGCGTGCATACATATCTAGAGCAATCAGCGACAGAGACAAAAACCAAAGACACAGTTACAGACAGACAGCGACACAGAGCAACAGATGCTGGACAGGTACGGAAGCGTGGGCAGAATACAAAATAAAAATTCAAAGATTTGATGGCAGCTGCATGACAACTGGAACTTGGAATACCCTTAACAAGATTTCTTACACGAGAAAAATTTTAGAAAAGTTAGATAACAAAAAACTATAAAGATTAAGATGTGTAAGGCTCAGGAATAATTTAAAATATTCTGATAAAGAAGAAATTATTTTATGTGTAGAAAAAAGATAAGAATTATGGCTAAGAAGATGTTAAGAAACAGTAAAGAAAATTTTATAAGAAGAAGACCAAAATTTGTATATTTATAATGAATACTTTCAATTTTCCAAAATTTATTTGGAAAAATTTGAAAAAAATATAAATAAATAAAATTATATACAAAATAAATAAAAATTAAGTATTATAAATAAAATAATAATACTAAAATAAATAATAAAAATAAAATTATAAAAAAAAAATTTAAAAAAATTATGCAAAATAAATTTTTAAAAATATAAATTTAATAAAAATAGAAATATTAAAATAATTAAAATTTTTAATTTGATATTTCATAACAAAGAAAAAAAGATAAATTAAAATTAGATAAAAAATGGATAAAATAAATAAAAAATAAAAAAAAATAGAAAAAAATTAAAATAACTTAATTATATAATATTAAAGAATTTATTCCTCAACATTAATGTAAGACCCAGTTGCTAATAAAAATTGTAAGATTATTTCGTAAGAAAGAATACACCAATTTCGAATATATTTTGATATCATTTTAGTTATCATTTATATATATACATATTTCCTTAATGTTGATATAATTTAAATGTCAATGAAATAATTTACTAGAAGAATCCTAATCAAATCAGCTGACTCAAAGTGCGTTAAGTTTTAATAACTTCATTTGTTATAGATGCATTCAAACATCGCAAGCAATTCAATTATGAAATCTTCTTAAGAGCCTATATTTATTTATATGTTCATCAAGACTTTACAAAAAATGCTCTTCATACACATATACATATTTTTCTATTTATAAATAGTACCTTCTTTTGCTGTTATTAATGTAAAAAAAAAAACTCATATGCTCTATTTGATCTGTTACAAAACCGAAAGGGGAAAACTCGTTTTGCCCTTTGAGCAAGTCCAGCTGCCTGTTGGCAGACAACTAAAAGAAAACGCCAACTGATTTTAAAGCTCGATGATGGATCGACTGCAATGAGAAGCGAGGAGGAGAGCCGTGCATGTCTGGTCCAATTGAAACTGAAGCAGTCAAAGTTGTTTAACTAGCAGAAGGCCAAATTGTGGGAAGAGACTCAGGCAGAGGCGGAGGCAGTTGTTGAAGCCAATGTTGATGCTGATGCAGATGCAGATGCAGATGCTGCTGCTGATGCTGATCTGTCATGAGGGCCATTTGACATGGGTATTCAATTTGATTACAGCGTTAATTACAATGCGAGAGGAAGAGAGGGCGAGCGAGAGACAGAGAGAGGGAGAGAGAGAGACGGATACTGAGAGCAGAGGTTGCCCTGTGGGGCTGTCAGCTGACAAATCACAGCGATAACATGATTCGTGATTCGTGATTCGTAATTTCTGATTTGTGGCCTTATGTTTTCTGCAAGCTATTCAACTGCGTGGACCTAAACGTGAGGTGGTGGGGGGAGCGGAGGGAACTGAACTAATGTGAAGCAACGAGGCTTGCGTGTAGTTTTTGCCTGCCAGTCAAACATTTTGCTGCACATCGACAAGTGGAAAATGTAGCCTAGTTTTATTTAGGTGCTCCTTTATTGCCGGTCCTATCTAGATTTGCGTGACGTGGCTATGAAATGCTGTTCGTTCGATTACAAATGTTGACGAAACACAACAAGAGTCATGCAACGGTCTTTCGGTTTTTCGGGTCGCTCCCTTGATTTATGCATGCCACAGCCATAAAGCCCATAGAATTCTGTTGTCGCTCGTGGGTGTGGGTCGTCCTGTTCACATAACATTGAGAAATTTGCTGTAATTTGGCGCATGTTTTTAGCTAAACGCTTCTTATCAGGCAAATTGGAGAAATGCGACGCCAAAAATGTTGCCACTCAGCCCGAAGGCAACATAGCTATGCATATTGCTGCCGTTGTTGTTGTTGTTGATGAATTTCTGGCGTGTGCGTTGCTTAAATCGTGACCAAATTGTGTTAGACCAACAACAACAACAACAACAAGGCACATGTCATCCAAAAGGCCAACAAGCACGATAACTTTTCGTGTGTGTGGGTAGGGTAGGTGGATGAGGGCGAACTCTGAAGCAAAGTCAAAAGTTGAAAAGGTTTTTGTAGGTCAAACATTTGTGTTCTGTAATCGAGAGTATTTGATGAATAAAAATAAAGATAGACAGCCAACATGAGTGATTATATGACTAAATTTAATAGACATAAAACATATGACAGACTCGGGCAGATATTAACTCAGCCTGTGTGCGGACTCCGTACAGTAAATGCTGAATAGAAAGTTTTTAGAGTTGAACAGAGGAAAGTAAATATGAAAAATAAATATTTGTGGAGTAATACAAAAGTTGATATAAATATATAATAGAAAATATAGAGTAGGAGGTAAAGGAATTGAAGTAAATTTCAGTAAGTAACAAAACTGAAACTAGTTAAATTAATAAATTATGTACAATAAATCAAATTAATAAAATATATAAAATACATAAAATTTATAAAATAAAAATATATATAAAATAAATAAATTATTTATTAGTAATTTATTTATTTTATATGTGTTTTTTAAATATATATATATTTATTTAATATATATAAAATAAATAAATTATTTATTAGTAATTTATTTATTTCATATATATTTTTATTTTATAAATTTTATGTATTTTATATATTTTATTTATTAATGGCATAAAATTTTAAAAATTAAATTAGAATTTTGATATCAATTTTTCTATAATTATTTAAATATTTGTATTTTTTTTATACTCAATTCCTTTAACTTACCTTGGATATTTAGTATCATATTTAAAATTTTAAAATCAAAAGCTTTTAAAAATGTAATTTACTTTAAATGAAGAATGAAATAGGGAATTAAGTATTTGAAATTAAAGAAAATTTATTTAAATTATATTTTAAGCATATTGCATTTATAAAATTAAATAACAGAATTTGCTTTAATATAAAAAATAAATAGCCAATATTAAAAAAATAATTAAAAATAAATATTAAATTAAAAAAAAAAATACTTTAGGCACTCTTCTTTTCAATCACTACCATAAACCACATTCGTTATGAAATTATGCCTAGGATATATGTATATTCGTTTTGCTGGCAACTTTTAAGATGCAAGCACTATTCAAACAATGTGCTCAGAGGCTCTCACAATCACGGGCCATCAATTAGGCTGAGAAAAACAGAAAGAGAAAGAGAGAGTGGAATATAGACAGAGAGAGAGAGAGAGAGAGAGTAAGACTCGAGCACATAAACAAACTGTTAAAACTCATTTTTCATGCAATTAAAACACAGACAAGGCAGAAATTTAATTGAATAACAAGATCCAGGACAGGGACAGGGACAGGGCCCGGTACAGGAAAGAGAATAAAAACTGTCGTAAAACTCTGTAGGCTGGGCCACTGTCGATGCTGACGAGGCTGAAGATGCGGCTGGGTGTCTGTGTGAGGATGCGGATGCGAATGCCAAAACTGAACGAGCACTCACATGCAAGATGCGAAAGGTAGTTTTATGCCAGAGCCCGACACGTGTCTCAAAGTAAAGTTTAATTTAATTAAAATATCTGCAACTGGCCAGCGCTGTTGCGAGGGCCCGAGCTCACATACAACATATCTGGGCGTCAGATGATCTATCGCACGCATAGCCCCCGTACAGGTAAACACAATCACCTGAGATGGACACGCAACAGACATGCCAAAGAGAGAGAGAGAGAGTGAGAGAGAGACGGAGAGCATTAAAATGCAGCGGCAGCTTTGGCTGTTGCCACAGCCCCAAAGCTGGGGGCTCACACAGCTCGCAAGAATCAAAGTGCGGTGTGATAAAATGCCCACATAGCGAATAACTCGACATCTGCTTCTTCTCCCTTTTTTGTAGCCCAACTGTGGGCATAACCATTTTATGATCTAGTTTGATTTACCACTCAAGTTGTATGTAAATTTGTATAAATTTATGCAACGATTTCCGAAATGTGTGGATTGGGCTAGACTTTTAGCTAGCTGAGAATGAATGAAATAGTCTTTCAACATATGCAATGTTAAGATTTAGCGATTTAGTAAGAGTTCTGAAACTGTTAAATAACATATTCTGTAATGTATACAGCTGTCGAATAACATGGGAAGCAATGCTTACATTTAGTTAACATTGCAGTACCTTTGACTTCACTTATGTTCATTAACTGGTAACCAACAGGCTGTTATAAATTAGTATGCATTGACAATTTAATTAATATTCAAATTGAGCTAAGATTGTAGTGAACTAGCCAATAATTTTCGCTTTTATACTGATGTTTTATAATCGATTACATTTTATTTTCCTTACTTTGAGAATCGAATACTGAATGACCAACAAATATTGTGAAATACTTTATAAATATTTTATATAATTTTAAAGAGCAACTCCTTCATTTCTTTGACTTAACAGACTTAAGAATGTTATGTTGCAGTTAACATAGAAGTCGATAGTTACCATATCCTTGACTAATGACTGAGAAATTTGATATAATAATACATTTCTACAATACTGAAACATTTTTAAATTGATATTAATTGAAGTTTAAGTATTAAGTTATATATATAAATATATATTAAATATATGTATGTACCCCATCAGCTTATAAGCAACGATATTCAAAGCTTCAACATAAGGTAATGTCAGCTTCGGTGTTTGCCTTTTGCCCTCACTGCAGGTGAGAAAACAATCAAGTGCTGCTGCCGCCGCAGAAAAAAGAGTTCACTTGGAGTGCAGACAGACAACAAAGACAAAGACAGAGCGATTGAGTGAGTGAGTGCATATAACATCCGTTTTTGCAAGATATTGCAATGATGTATATTGGGTTACTCGCCGTCTGTTGGAGCTAGTTGTTGGCTGTGTAATGAGCTGGTACCCTAGCATAGCATAACATAGCATAAGATATCGCATGTTGGTCACCTGTCAATGGATCAAGTGAAAATTGTTGTCCTTAAACAGCAACTGGTTGACGACTGTGGCAACTGTGCAGCTAGCATCCATTATACCATTATAGACGATTATTATAATGCGAAGCCATTAAGAGCAGTCGACGTTTTTGTTTTAGTTTAAGGCGAGTTGAAATTTACAATTAAAGTTGGTGATTGAATTGCCGCGATAGCCTTGCTAAGATTACAAATATGCTTAGATTATATTATATTTATAGAGTGAAAGCCTCGGCGCGTTGGCTCGCTGCCCGACTATCTGATGGCTATCTATATGGAGGCAATGCAGTTTGCGTTTATCTTTGGCGATAAACATAAATGCGATTTTTAGCCACCACAAGACTGCCGAGTGCCGAGTGCCGAGTGCGTAATTTATGGCCATTTATGTCTATGGCTTTATCTTGAAAGGAAATTAGCTATGCAAAAGCGCAATAGACGATAAAAAATGAACGATAAATGGGCCTCCGAGTGCCACAAATGGGCGGCGGCCATTCAAGATCTTGCCTCAAATCAATTTGCCATGACTAATATGGGTTAAATGCACTGCATTTTCGCTCAAATATCAATCGCAGCTTTACAATCTTTACAAAAAAAAAAAAAATACTTGGGTTTTGCAAGCGCTTGCACAGGATGTGGAATGCATTTTGTAATGCTTAAAGATAGGTTTTTTAGGGGGAAGGAGAACAAATCTGTTTTAGTTTGTACTGAGATCTACATAGACCTTATGTATAGTATATAATATGTAGCTATATTTTACTATATGTAGATATTATTTGTTAAAGTTACTTTGTTTATTATATCCCAGTTATCAAATATATATTGTGTTAAACTTAAACTAACATTACAGTAGAGAAGCTTTAAGTTTCCGCTGCTGCAGGTATCTAACAGTTTAGCTAGCATGAGAAGCTGTTAAATAACATATTCTGCAATGTAAACAGCTGTCTATTAACATTTACAGCACTGCTTACAGTTAGTTAACATTGCAGTGCATTAACATTATGTTAATAGACTGTTAACTAACAGCTGTTATAAATCAGAAATCTCCCACAAATAACTAATAAAAGCAATTTACCCTGCGAGTCTGTAATTATAGTTTTATGTATTATAGTTTTATGTATTCGCAATTTTGCCAATTTTCATGAATTTGTTGATTATTATTATAAAAACAAATAATCATTTGATTTACATAAACTTTATTAGTACAAAAATTGTAATTGACAAAATTTGAATAATTGTTTTTCACGTGCAGCTCGAAAAGTTTGTTTAACTGAAAACAGATGTTCCGTGTTTTTTATTGTCCAACTACTATCCTCTTTGATTGCGTGATAATGGAGCTTATGGACTCATGTAATTGTTAAATATTTACACAATTTTCGCATTCACCGCATCGCTCATTGGAGCCATCTAAATTCATTTTCATTTTATTGCCCCGAAAAAAGACACAATAAACTTGAATAATATGCAAAAATAATTTGGCAAACGGACGCGAATCGCCGCAGGACGAAAACAAACAACAACAACCAAACCTAGTTAGCTGCCAAACTATGCGCCAATACACCCACACACACATACACACACACCTCCACCTGGGCCGTTTAAACTGCATAGTTACAAAATGTCCTTAGGCCAGACAAAGCAAAATAAATAGCTGTAAAAGTCTAAAAAAGAGTTTGAAAACTTTACAAACGTTTAACAGCAAATAAAATCTACAAAGAAAAATATAAAAAAATTCCACAAAAAATAATAGAAATATTGCTGCATAGAAATTCGGCCTTAAATGTAAATGCAACGTGCCACAAAAAGTTGCCTGAGTTGTGTTGCGGCAACATGTTGCTGGCTTGCGCTCAATTCCAATGCCAATTCCAATGATTAGCCAAGGGAACCGCCTGTTGCGGCCGCCGCGTCGCAGCTGCCTTTGGCCATTTTCACAGTTTTCGCCATTTGGCAAACAGTTGAAACAGCAAATCCAAGAAAAAGATACGAAAACTAAATTCGTTTCCAACTGCTCTTGCCGTGGCTAACTTTGGCATCACTCAGCCCAGCGAATTCGTGCAACTAACTGTGGGTGCCTATTTCCCTCTTTGGCTTGTTTTTTGCATGCTCGTTGAGGCCAGTAGAAAGAGTTGATTGGTTTTTGGAAATTGTCTGGATGTTGAGCTCTGTTAGAGAGTTATAGTATACATATATATGAAAGAATAATCTAGTTCTAAGAAATGTATATTGGAAAAACAAAACTTGACTATGGAATGAATAGTTATCCTTTTTGTAATCCTTCGAGATCCCATTGCCCATATATTGACCCAAAATTAGAAAGCTGAAAGCCTAAAAGTCCAATGTTGTTCAGGTGCCCTATGCCAGAGGTGCTGGGCAAATCCTAAAAGCTTTATCTTTCATGCCTCTAAAGCTAAGATCGTCTCTCCTCAATAATTATTTGCTGAGGCATATTCAAAGAAATATATAAAAATTGACTATAAATTTAGCTATTTTTGTCTTGTATTCTATTAGGATAAAAAATATAAATTTAGGTATAAATGTAAGGATATAAATTTAACTCTTTCTGTCTTTAACCTATTATCACAAGTAAAATATAATTTTAGCTATAAATTTAGCTCTTTCTTTATTTTACCTAATATCATAAAAAAAGCCTTATATATAGCTGTTTTCAGTCTTATACCTATAATCATTTTGGCTTCAAATCCAGCTACTTTTGTTACCTCCCTAGCTAAACGCGTATGAAGCAGTCAGCTACGCCCGTTTGCAGTGTTCTCGCTGCTTTGCTTTTTTGTGTTTTTCTTTCCGCTCCTTTTCTCTCTGCTGTTTCTTGGCAATTTTGTTGGCATAGAAATGCGCGTCTATTGACAGTGGCCATAATTTGTTTGTCTAGCTATTGCTGTTGCAGTTGCAGTTGCAGCAGTAACGTAGCAGCAGCAGCAGCAGCAGCAGCAGGGAGTGTGGCAATTGCCCCCACAGAGCTGGCTGCTTCCCGGCTGATGGCTTAAATATTAGTTTTTTGCGTACTTCTTGTCTTTTGCGGGCTGTGGCATGTTTTGGCCACAAAACTGTTGACAGTTATAAATGATGGGGCTGTGGCAGCACTTAGCTGATATATAATAACACCAACAACAGCAACAGCAACTGAAAGAAACGTTTTAGGTTCAACTGCAGTAGCTCAAAGTGTCAAACGTTCGGGGAAATTAAGCTTCACCGGAGATTCGTTGGCCAGCAATTAGAGAGCTGTCAGCTAAAGCGAAAACTGAACAGAACTGTTAGACGAAAGGCATATAATTTAGCTGGTAAGATTTACAGCTAATAAGCAGGTTTTTTTTGGGGGTGCTTATTATATATACTTGGGAGACAGAAGTGGGGAAAAAGTAATTTTGTGTAATTGTTCAAATTGATGAAGTAGCAGGTAATATAATATAATATTTATAAATATGTATATATTATCATTATATTATTTATATATTATTATAATATATGAATTTGATAAAAGAGGTTTAAATATTTGAGGCTTTTCTTAAGAAAATATGAATTGTTAGCATTTGGGGTACTCTACTAACTATAGCTGATCATGGTAACTTTTGCTGAGGTATATATATATAGGAAATGTATATATAGTATATTATTTAAGAAGTTAACTTTATATATTCATGCGAACTTTTGCTGTAGTATATGTGTTAATGTATATAGCTCTCTCTCTCTCTCTCTCTCTGGGCTTTTTTGGAGAGAAAAAGATCCGAAGACTCGAGACACTGCAGAAAGCTATTCAAGGCAATTCAAGAAAGCCTAGTCAAGGCAAAAGGTGCTTATTTCAAGCCAACGTGAATTGATTATGAATTTTAAATTATTTTAACACAAATATATTGTCAAACAGAGAGCTGTTCCACAGGCTACACTTCGAGTGCTTATTACACATATTTCTATTATTACTATTATATATATTTCTCTATATACATATTTCCATTATTCCTATTATATATATTTCTCCGTTCTATTAAATTAGAAATTCAATTCTCGACTACCAACTCTCGGCAGGCCATTTTGATTATAAATAAAGTCCAATATACGTACGTATATACGTACATATATATGTATCTAATATTTTAATTATGATTTATACTTATCTATATATAACTTGAAATATATCTCAGCTAGTTTCATATTTCAATATTTCATCAGAGTCACCTGCTCTCTATTATATGCTCGAGTCTTCTCCAGCTAAACCACTTTATTGCTGTCGCTTACGTTCAGCTCAGTTCAAAAGCTATTTGCGGACAGTTTCTAGTTAATACATTTTGAAATGTTTTGGCTTAGTTGCTGTCGCTGATATTACACTTGGTTCACTTACCACACACACCCATACACACGCACACACACACACACCCACATCAGACAGTCACATGCACGCACTCATATCATGTTTCGCAATCCGCAAGCTCGACCACAATGTGTGGCATGATGCGAGCATGATATGATATAAAGGGTTTCCGCTATCCGGGCCGTCCTACTCCCTCTCCGTTCTGGGTGACAATGCTGCCGCTGATAGTGCTGGCGGTGCTGGCTGTTGCCACTGCGACAAGGGCAACCGCTCATAATCAACTCGACCCTGGCCGCAGAAGGCGCGGCTGCATCTTCATAATGAAACGTGTCAATTTACATGAGAATGAGAATGATGTTTACTCTCAGCTCAGCTCAGCTCAGCTCAACTCTCAGTGGAGCATATCAGTTGCTACGCCTGGCCAGATCTACGCGCGGCTTAAGTGTTTTTTATGGCAAGGCTCTGACGCTCTTTTTATGGCCGCTGCATCCTGTCCTCAGAGCTTCTTTTGGCTGGTTTATTATTTACAGCAAATAATCAAATTGCTTTGCATATCATAAAAAGGATTTTTATGTTGTGCATCATTAAGCATCATAATCTGGCACTAAGATACAAATTTAATCCACATATAGAGCACATATAGCGAGGAGTTGGTAAAAGACAACAACAACAAGTGAGCGCCTTTTTATGTGCGCCCTTGGCTACTAATTTTTAAGCTGATTAAAAGCCATCAAAATGCAATCAAAAATTTCTGAGTGCCAAACAAATCCCTTTCATTGTCTCTCTCTCTCTCTCCCTCTCTCTCTCTCTCTCTCTCTCTCTCGCTCTCTCTGTCTGTACGTGATGGAAAGCCTTTGCAGCAAATCCTTTTTATGCACTCTAAAGTCTGCTGCTTGCTGCGAAGGTGGAGCCCGACAGCCGTAAAAAACTATACAGAGCACAGACACATTTTAAGAGCATGCGATCTTAATGGCATGGGAGACACTAGTAGAACTGTGGTAGAGTGTAGACAAAGATATGCCTATAAAGCGGATTCCGTAAAAGGTTTATAAGTCATATAACAATATGAAACAAATGTGAGAGAATTTAAGTAACATAATAATTAATAATATATAATACTAGTCATTTGAGAGATTTATTCATTTAACAAAAAAATTAAACTACTTACTATGCGGCGAAGAACTTTAAAAAATAATATAAATAATTTAAAATTATAGAAAGTTGCTGAGTTTTGATTGCATACATTTATTTATATGTATATATGAAATATATGCACAAAAAAAATTAAAAATATATTTATATATTCCTTTTAACCATCAATTTGATTTGAACATATTATTTAAGTATTTATATTTCTGTATTTCGTTTTAAATATTATAAAATTATATATTTATAATTATTATCTCTTTTTATTTTTTTCAAGACTAACTACAATTTTGATTTATTATTCATTGAAACTGATTAACTAGCAAATAATATATTAATAATTGTTAACTTAATGTAGTATTTATAATTTAAAAACAATTTTGTATAATAGTAAATTTGTTTTTAATTTAATTTCAAACTTTAATATATTTTCTTTCGTCTTATTTTTTTTTTTTTTTTTTTTTTTTTTTTTGCTGCTTGTTGTCAGAGACTCTATAGCGCATTTATCTTTTATCCTTAACATTTGTTTTTTGGCAGGTACGCCTGTTATAATTATTCTAATTTATATGTAGTTTTTTTTTTTTTTTTTTAATTTAAATTCCCCGACGATCGAGGGGATGCAGTCTTTAAGTCTTCTCCTACATTGGTTGTTGACCAGATTAGATGCCAGTTGGTTTGGGTGCGCTTCCAATCTGTCCCTGTACCTTGCACTATGTCTGCCTATGAGCTCTGCTATTGTCGGCATCTTAAGGTCGGTATGAAGCGTTGCGTTTCTTACGAACCATTCTGCTCCGGTCCATCTTCTTAGAGCTTTATTCTGCAAAATTTGCACTTTTTAATGTGCGTTTGGGCAGCTGATCCCCATAGTGGTATAGCGTATGTGAACACTGGTGCTACAATCGCGTTATAAATAATCCTTTTGCTTGAGAGAGACAGTTTACTCTCGCTCCTTAGCATCCAATCAAGTTTTTTTAATTTAAATTGGCACCTCTTCACCATCTGGCTTATGTGGGCACCGTACGTCAGTCTCTTGTCCAGAGTGACTCCCAGATAGTTAACTTTATTAGCCCTCGGTATTGTATGTCCGAGTGCTACGTCTGGGCAGTCACCTTTTCTTAGTGTGAACGTGGTGTGTACTGATTTTTGAGTGTTCACAGCGATGCTCCAGCGTTTGTGCCATCTATGGAGCTCGTGTAGGTACGTTTGCATCTTAATGGAGGCAACATGTGGCGACTTATTCCGACTGAGAATAGCGGTATCATCAGCATATGTGGCGATCAGCATACCATTATTGGATGGAGGTAGCGGCATGTCAGCGGTGAACAGAGTGTACAATATAGGGCCAAGTACGCTGCCTTGAGGCACACCTGCTCTGACGGAACGAGTCGACGATGTTGCTTGCCCTTTACCACTTGAAAAGTTCGTTCTGCTAGATATGAAGCCAATATCTTGAAGGAGGAACTGGGTAGAGTGTCTTTTATTTTCTTTAACAGTCCCAGATGCCAAACTCGGTCGAATGCCTGCTTGATGTCTAGAAATACTGCACTGCAGTATTTCTTTTCTTCGAACGCGCCTAAAATGTGTTGGACCACTCGGTGTATTTGTTCTGGCGTGCCGTGCTGTCTCCTAAATCCAAATTGGTGATCTGGTATAGCGTTTTTCTCTCAGTTCGCTCAGCAGTCTACTCATCAAAATTCTTTCAAATATTTTGGAGAGTACCGGTAGCAAGCTGATTGGTCTATAGGAAGTTATTTCCTTTTCGGGTTTGCCAGGTTTCGGGAATCATGACTATTTCAGCACGTTTCCAGCAAGCTGGAAAGTGTTGAATGCGAAGTATGGCGTTGCACAGAACTACGAAAAAGTCAATGGTTGAACTTGGCAGGGCCCTAAGTACTTTGCCATCTATACGGTCATATCCCGGCGCTTTTTTAACTTTTACCTTTTTTATAAGGTTGACGACTTCTTCCTTTGTGCATGGCTCAATTGCTAGAGAATCTGCAATAGGAGAGCTCACTATTTCTCGTATGTCTTCTAGTTCTGCTGGACCAGTTGTTATCACCGGTGAGAATTGCTCCTCTAGGTGGTCAGCAAATGCCTCAGCTTGAGCTTCGTCTCCCATTAGCCACACTCCAGTACCATTACGAATAGGATGACGACGTAGTGGCTGCCTTTTAATATTGCGTGTATATCGCCACAGCTGGAATTCTGCACCGGCAGCATCCGCTCGTTCTAGAGCCTCACTAATACGCCTGTTTTGCAGCTGGGCCAGGACTTCTTTGAGCTGTCGGGTGGCTTCATTGTATCTTCTCTTATTACTTTCTGTCCGGGTACGGATCCATCGGCTCCTTGTCCACCTTTTATACTCAAGAAGATTTTGAGCATTCGGGGTGAGGGCTGTATTGTATAAATATGGACTTTGTGTTGATCGGGAGGATGGTGCGGCTAAATACGCCGCTTCTTTTATCGCGTCATGCAGTTTAGTTGCTGCGTATTCCACATCTTCTGCAGTACGTAGCTCAATTTCCGGGTCCAGTGACGATTGCAGAGCAACCTTAAATTTTGCCAGATTTGATCCTGCAGGCAGGAGCCGTTGTCTGGATGGAAAGAGCTGTGGCTGCGCATGAACTATAACAACTAGCGGCAGATGGTCAGATGACATCTCCAAGTAATCATCAATGCTGAGTTGACGGTCGCAGATGCCTTTGTATATAGCGAAGTCTATTGCAGAGGGACATTGCCCATTCATTGGGTAGCGTGTAGGGGCTCCAGTAGCCAGGATGGAATATTGACACCTTTGAATTGCATCAAATATTGCCTCTCCTCGCTGGTTTGACCTAATGCTTCCCCAAAATGGGTGCCATCCATTCCAGTCGCCTCCAATTATACATTTGTTGCTACTTCGGCTTAGAATCTGAGTAATATCCTCCACGGAAAGATCACTGTTTGGTGGACAATAAATCGACGCTATATCTATTTCTCCAATTGATGTTGGAATTGTAATGGCTGAAAACTGCAGTGTTGCGTTGGCATGAGGAAGTAGAGGTGTATGTACCAGTGTTGACCTAACCAAGAGCGATGATCCACCGAAGCTGTTTGTTCCTCCACCATGGGCCTGATAGTGCTCATACCCATGAATTTTAAATGTCGGGCATTCACGACTTTCTGCAATGAGCATTATATCTATGTCCTTTTGTAGGAGAAAAACTGCTAATTCCTGCGCTTTATTGCGCAAGCCATTAGCGTTCCAAATTCCTACGCGTAGGGACATTATTTGGAGCTAAGCTTAGTGATTAGAGCCATTAAGCTGGTCATCACTGTTGCTTGTTGAGCTTGCACCTCTCGCATTGCTCTAAGTTCTGCATGGATTACTTCAAATTGTTGCTGCTGCTGTTGCAGAATCTCCATAATTCCCGCATCGGGCTTGCCAGGTTCTGGTTGGGAGTTTTTTCCTCTAACTACTTGGGCATATGATATGCCATTTCCTGGTAATGCAGTAGCGTTCATACTGTTGTTCGAGAACTGCAGCTGTGAAATTTCTAAGCGGCGCTGAGCACCGTTAAAGCCTTTTATCGGGTTGTGTTTTTGCGCAGGGGCCTGCAATTTGAATAACCTCTTATACGTGAGGCAACCTTTATAGTTGGCCGGGTGTTGCTCTTCACAATGGACACAGGTAGGAGGTTGGTCCTTTGGACGAGTGCAGTCTTTAGAGTCATGCTTCCCGGCGCATCTCACACACGTGGGGTCTCTGTGGCAGTAGCGCTTTGTGTGCCCAAATTCCTGACAGCGGTGGCATTGGGTCAAATCGTTGAATTTCCTTGGTAATTCAACAGTGCACCTTTGACGGGCAATAATACGCAAATCATGAATTTGCTTATTGTTTGTTGCTTGTTCCAAATCCACGAAGAAGATATTTAAGCTCGAATTTGATTATAGGTAAATAAATTTCTGAACGTAATTTATATTTAATTAATAAAATAAAATTATATGTTTTATTTTAGATTTGTATTATTCATTAATTATTATTTATTAATAATTTTATGAGATAAGCTTAAGCAGAAGTCGTCTCGTTGAGTTCCCAATAAATTTCACAGCCTCCTTTGTTTGCTGTAGATTCTTGTTTTTCCATATCATGGGCATGAGTAGCTCATGTTATTCCATATTCTCGATATTAATAATGGTCTTCGTCTTAAAAATACTTGCATAATCTATAGCAGTGCACTCCAGCTATTGCTCAGCTGCTTGACTATGGCAACTACTCTAGGTTAATAATTCGTTTTGGTTGTTAGGCAAGATGAGACTTTAAGTTATTTAAAGAGCTGCTGTCCATATCATATAAATACATACATATATTTTTGTATATATAATGTATATTTATATATTTATATACTTCCTCTTTGGCCAGAGTTCATATATATATATGTATAAACAAGCTTTAATTAGAATAAACTCATTTTCAACTCTACGAACTTTGAGTTTCGCTGATTTCGAATGTGCAAGGAATATGCTTTGCGCTTACTTTCACTATAACATTTGCTCTCCTTTCTCTCTCTCTCTCTCTCTCCCGCTTCATTTTCATTCACAGTGGCACATAATTAAAAACGTGCTTAGCCTTACAATGTCAAAAAAAAGAAGAAATACGAAGCTTCGGTGTCCACTTCATTCTGTTGTTCACTGTGCGATGATATGCGATTTTTAAGTGATTTGGAAAGGAGAGAAAGAGAGAGAGAGAGAGAGATAAATGAATATATATAGCATAGAATATGGCGTATTATTCTTTGTCAATTCAATTCATTTTATTTATTTAGCATCAGATATTTTTGGTATTTTTAGGATATTTTTTCTACTATTGATTGAGTTGTTCAGCTCTGCATATTTCGGTTATGAATAAATTCCGATATTTATTTTATTTCGCGTGCGTTTTCAAGTGTTTTTGCTACTGTGACGAGCGAATTGCCTGCGTGTGCGTATGTGTGTGTGCATGTCTGTGTGTGCTCTAATGAGATGGGACTCGTTTTTAGCTGTGTCCAGAGCCAACCCCAGGCTGCTGCTTCTGCTTCTGCTGCTGCTGCGCGGCTTTTATTTTTTTAATTACGAAAATTGGATTTTTATGTACGACGGCAAACGGAGACCGAGACGAAGACACTTGACATGCATGTGGAGCTGGCTTTGGCCCCCACTCGCACTCGGCCCGGCCCGGGTGAGAGTGGACACAGACTGGACGGCGGAACTGGACCGGGCTGGTCTCGGCTGGCTTGGGCCTGGTTTATTTTTACATTTGATTTTTATCTCTTTCCATGTTTTGGGGTCGTTTCTTAATTGAGTTAACAACTGCAGGTAAAAGTGGCAACTGGAACCCTTGCCCCCGTCCTGCGCTCCGTGCTCCTTCTTCCGTTTTACTATTGCTAATGAAATTAGGTTAAAGTGGCAGCAAATGGGCAGCAAAACAGCTGCCGCCGTTTTTTGTTTTTTGTTCTTCTCCGTTGCTGGGCAGCAGCCCAAAGCGGCCTTCGGTTACGCCCCCCGCCCAGCCCCCGCCAGCCAATTGAGCGATTTTATGCAGCTACTTTCCAAATGCATTAACAGCAAAAATTATATGTTCGAGCGAGCGCTGAGGCACTTGTGCAATTTGGTAGGAGTATGTGTGGCAGCGCCTGGGCGAAAGCAGACTGTAAAACGCTGTTCCACTCAAACTGTGGAGCTCAGGTTCCATAATGAGCTGCGCTAAGTGAATTGGGCAAGGATTGTGGAGTGTGAGATAAGTGGTTGAAGAAGGAATTTTGGAATGAGACAGGCGGGCTTTAGGAAAGAATTTCGAGGCTGGAGTTAAGTGAGTTGTGAGTAGGAGAAGCAGCAGAGAGAGAAAGGGAGTAGAGCTGCATAATGTGATAGTGGATAGATATTTCAGTGGGATATTGGAGACATAGTCTACAAATTTTAAATATTTATTTAAGAACTTAATCGAAACTAAAAAAAACTATTATCAGAATGAGTTAGGCAATAATAGATTAATAACTCAATGAGATAATATATATAAATAGTCCAAAAATTTTGAAAATTTATTTAAGAGTTTGCTTCAATGCTGGAAAACTTAAGAATTGCTTCAGATAGGTAATAATAAATTCATCTTTCAATCAGCTAATGGAAATGTAGATTCGAGATATTTCTTGAAGAATTTACCCCAAACTCAAAGAGTTAAGATCTGTATAAGATAGGTAATAATAGATTGCTTTATCTGGTATATATCTCCACACATTCGACTCAAGAACTGCCTCCAAACTCGGAAAGTTAAGATCTGAATAAGCTTCCTAATAGCTGATTGAGTTTGCTATGGGATATATTCTAATAAAACCAAATATTCATTAAAGAACTAACTCCACTCTAATAAAATTCAGCTATGAACGAGCTAGGCTTGACTTTTCCAACCGGTCTTTAGTCAATAGTACTAACTGCCAACTAAGCTCCATCATTTGACTTTGATACTAATGAAACTTTCGTCTCTTCTACTTGCAGGTACGTTACGCATATGACTTAAGTAATAATCATCTATCAAGCGTAAGTCCAGCAAAGTTAAGTCCTAAGCTCAGGGCGCTGTCTTCCACTCCCCCTCGCAGCTGCCAAAGATGTTGGATTGAGAGCAAACTTTTGTCGCTTTTGGCGGCAAAAGCCAATTGGCAAACTTTTTAGGCCCCATTCCGAGCGCATACGGATACTGCTCCGGCGTAATCCCAGTTGTGGCAAGTCGGGTGCAAAGGGTCAAAAACTGTTACCATAAATACGCAAATAATTCGCTGCTGAATGTCGCACTTTTGCGTTGCGTTGCGTTTTGTTGTTTCTTAATAAAAACTTTTGGTTACCTGTGCGGCAGGTAGCACTACTGCCCCTCTCCCCCTCTCCCCCCCGCCAACTGTCAGAGCGTCGACAATTTCAAGTGGCATTAACTCGGCACCGAAAGTTTTCCATTATCTGCAGCGCGCCAGTCGCACAAATTTTGCAATTACCGAACTGAATTTTCCGAGCACTGGCGACCTGTCAAAGTTGCCAACTTCGCCGCTCGCGCTCATCTAAACCCTTAAATATGGCTAGACAGGCTGGGAGGGGGCGCTCCTGGCCCCCCTCCACAAAACTTTTCGTTTGCGTCACAGAATTTGATGCCGCGTCGGGCCAGGCCGGGGGCGACCCTACTTCTCCTTGGCCTATGCGGAAAATTGCGAACAAACATTTTGTTAAATCTTTCTTTTTTTTGCCTTGTGAATGCACAGTTGTGGGCGTGGCATTGTTGCAGGTGCAGCCGTTGTTAGTTTGCAATTTTCCCGAATTTTCCAGAATTTTCCTCTATTTTCTTTTTGTTTTCTTTATTTTTTTTTCAAATAGCCAAACAGGAAAATTTTTTGTATTCTTCAGATTTGGTTGACGGCTTAATTTGCTTTTCATGGGAACTGTTAGAGGAATATGTGAATTTAGAACTAGCAAATACCCTGTAATTATGATGATTAAAGCTGTTTATGACTGAATAATTAAGTTGATAAAATTTAGAAATGATTTTAGTAAGAATAAAATAAGATTTTGATAGAATTCGCTTGAAGTTCGACTCAAGTTCTGTCCAAACTGTCTGCCAAAACTCTATTTTACAGGGTATTCTGTACAAATTGTTTGTTATTCTGGATATGCTTGGCTATTGTATTTGTATTTGTATTTGAGATTTTGTATGCTACGCAATCGGTAGGCCAGTGCCTGCCTCTGTCCCTGCCCCTGCCCCTGCCCGTTGCCCGTTGTTTATTGTGTTTTTTCGTCTCTGCTGTTGTCGTACATTTGGTAGGCAGTGTTTACGCTCAAGTGAAGCGACATTTCGGTTTTAGACGCTCTGCCTATAAATTTGAACTGCGGTCATGGGAGAGTGCCAAAAATTCGGTTAGTATCGCTTCACTGTGTCTGTGTCGGACAGTGTTTTTTTCTACTTTTTTTTGCAGAGTGTGTACCCATTTTTGCATAGCTATCGGGCCACCTCAATGGCCCATGCGAAGCGTGTTGACAAATGGCTTAAAGTTGATAGGTTGAATGGCAGAGCGAAGTTAGCCTTAGCATAGGCGTAGCATATGTGGGCTGGAATGGGCTTTAATAAGCGTTAAATTGTTTTTTTTTAGGAATTAAAGATGACTTGTGGCTGGGCGAATGTGATTTATTTGTATAAAATTTTGTTTTGGCATGGGAAGAATAATTTCTAGAGAAGAGGCGCTGATATACTTGATGTAGCCAGATATATAAATAAATATGTATATATATATATATATATATATATATATATATATATATATATGTGTATATATATATATATATATATACATATATATATATATATAAGAATAAGTATATTTTTATTATATGTAAAATATATACCTGCACTCCCTCTATCTATAGCTATATATACTATTTTATTAACAACGTTTGAGCTTTTAAAATCTATGTGTTAACTCTTGATCAACGTCTAACCATGGGTATAGTATATTTTAAAATTCTATAAATAAATATAGGATAACTTCTATATTCGTAAGGTTTCTTTTTATTACACCATTAACCATTTGTACCAACCTTTAGATGAGTTACGATATCAAACTTTGCTTTAATGCCTTCGTTTTTTTATTTTTACTGATTCTAACTGTATTTCATTGAAGCTGCTTCCAATTACAATACACACCACTCAAACTTCTGCAATATAATTTAATATTTGTTTATAAGTTGCATTTCAATCAACTCGATACTCTATGCAAGAATAATTAATAGTTCTGCACTTGCATACACATCTCGTATGCCTAGTTGCAGATCCTTTAGGCTGCTGAGATATATCCTATTATTTTTATTTTTAAAATTGAAAATGTTATTTATACTTTATCCAATGCTTTCCCCGTAGGTAATAAGTATAAGTTTATAGTGTAAGGCCATAAATATATATTTTCCTCTCTACCCCGTTCAGTAAAATTCCCGTTTATTTACTTGACTAATTCTATGTCCATATCGACTGTATCAGATATGTGTGCTGAACTGTCTATACTCAATCTGTTTTATAGTAGTCTTAATGCAAATATTTCATACTTATTTTGTATATATAACGCATATATATAAATATGACTATATATTTATATTTCATTGATAGTAATTAGTGCTTTTATTGATTTCTTCTTTATTCTTAGTCTCTTAGTCTATTTTATAATACTTTATGCTTATTATTTCTTATATTTAATCTTATATTACTTTATTCCTATATTTGTTCTTATATTAACAAAAATTTTCTTTGAATTTCCTTTCATCTATTGCAAAACACTACAAATTATTCATTTATGCCCACTTACAGAACATTATCTCTGCTTCAAGCAGATTTATTTCACTCAAGCAATTCCTCATCTGCTCAACTCTGAACTTTTGCTGATTAATAGACATTTTCCGTATTATTAATACCCCTAGCATATTGGTTTTGGTAATTAATTATCAATATGCTCAACTATGAATATATTTGTTGATTTATATTCATTATCCTGATTCTAAACAGTTTTTCTATAGCCCAGACAGATTTGCCTTTGAGCCCCAATCACTCAACGTAATGGGCTTTACACAAAAGCTGCTCTTAAATGTGTTTTCTTCTTTCTTTTTTTTTTTTTTTGAATACAATGAATTGAATGACGAATGCTGATTCATTGGGCAGCTGGCACGACGTTGACCTCGGCTGAACCGACATGGGCTGACCGAGCAGAGGAACCCCATCGCACCCAGACCACTTCCTGGCTCAATGGCTGCGCCTGGCTCCGCTGTGGTCCTTTATTTGAGAGATAGTTTTCAGCATTGACAGCGGCATTTTCCACCAATTGAATATCAGCTGAGGCGGCAGCGGCGGCCGGCGGACAAAGCATTTGAATGCGTATTAAAATGTTTTTCTCGTCTCGTCGCCTCTCGCATTTTCCACGCTCCAAATTAATGAGACCGACAGGCTTTTGACGCAATTTGATTCCCCGCTGCTTTGCCAGTGCCTTTTATATACGTATATATCTTTTATATATATATATATATATATATATATATATATATATATATATATATATAAATATCAAAATCATTTATCAACGCGAACAAAAGAAACGCCGAACCAAAAGCCCCATCGAGTCGCGAATTCAATGAGCGACCTCAGCGCGCACTTCGCGCTTATCGACAGATACGGCGGGATAAAAAAGGAAAATAAATGAAAATAAATGCGGCAAATATTGTAAATGCATATAGCGCACAAGTTGCGGCATTATCTGAGTTTTTTAGCTCCCCAGTTGTCAGCTATCCAGCTCTATATATACTTCTTTTTTTCAGCTCAGTTTCTGAGTTGTTTATGAAAAAACATTTCTGTCCGCTGCTGACGAGAATCCAACGTAGCCCAAGCGATTTTCAATGGCCAGCAAATTAATATACGAGTGCCACAGCGCTGAGCCGCACTACATTATACATATATTGAGCGGCGGCTGGCATTTTGAACTATTGATTTAAGCCGCGGATCGTGTTGTGGACATGTAGGCATATTAAGCTGTAAATTGGTATCGAAGCTGTTCGACTTAAAAACGAGCAGCTTATAATTATGTGTGGAAAGCAATGAAGAAGAGAGAAGGGGAGAAAGGAAGAGTGAATGAGACGGAGGGAGTAAGGGAGTGAGGTAGAGTAAAATTAAGTTGCTCTATAGAGATAGAGGGCATCTATAGAGGCGAAGAGGGTGCTAAAGAGTTGAAAGGGATCAATAGAAATGATGGGGGCTTAGATAAAGTGGAGGGCATCTATAAAGCAAGAGGAGATCTATAGAAAAGGAGGTGATTTATAGAAGGAGTCCATAGGTATAGATATGTCCTAGAGAGCTGGAGGCGGTCTATAGAGATGGTCTGTATAGAGAGTTGGTTGCAATAGAAGGGGTCTATGGAGGGGGTCTTCAAAAAGGTTGTATACAGAGTCTATGGATAAGGATCTATAGAGATTGTCTATGGATAGGGTCTAGAGAGGTGCTACAGAGAACGCCTACAGAAGGGGTCTATAGAGAAAGTCTCCCACAAAGGGATTATATTATAGAAAATATCTATATAGAGGGTCGATAGAGATGGTCCATAGATGGACTAAATAAAGAAAACTGATTATTTTCCAAGGAATATTATGGTGAGGTTTCGCAGAAACAGAGTCTAAAGTCAATAGAAACGATCTAAACGATCTAAAGCTGTAATATAATAGGATATCTTTAAAAATAAAGAATAACCTTGAAATTGTTAGAAAATTTAATGATAAAATATTTTAATTAAGATAATAATACAAAAAACATTATTGCTCTTATGTTTGCTTGAGAATTGTATAGGATAAATCTCAAAATTATGAACATATTTATTAAATATAGATGACAGATAGACTTGGATAGATATGTACCATATACTAAAATCCTATTATAGTCTTTGTGTGCACAAAATTCTGTAGAAGTATGCATAGGCATATAGAATATAGGGTAATAGATTGATCCTATAAACAAATAAGTTAGGCTTTGCATAATTTAGCTTTAGCTGGAACTAGAATGAAGAACAATTAGGAAGACCATTCCACAATAAGCCACTTAAGCTCTAACAAACTCTGTTCAAACAGAGATCTACAAGAATAGAATCTTCAGCTCTCTCTCTCTCTTTACTCTGCTTAACCGAGTGCTAATTGCAACCTAAAATATAAAACATCGTCTGCTTTAGCTAGCCAGTTCTAATTATATACGAAAATGTAGCTCTGAAGAACATTTGCAGCTGGCAAGCTCTGCTCAGCGTTCGAATAGTGTTTACGCATGCAAAGCTGGGACAGCGAGCATAACTGAATATGCGATGCAGTTAGGCCCGCATCACAATTGCCTAACCCCGCTGAAATTTGCACTAAATTACATGGGCCAAGCCACAGCACGAAACGAGACTTTGGCCAGCAGGAGATGGAGATGCAGTGGCAGGGGCAGCGGCGGCATAGCGAATGCGCTGTCATCGTTAGGCGAAGCGGGATTGTGGATCAGCGGCTGGATACTTGGAACTAGGAACTTGGCTTGAAATAAATACGAAATCATTTGTATATTTCAGAGTTTTGTAGTTTGTGTAGTTTGGAAATGCTAAAGCATTTATCGCTGTCGCCGCGTGGCGCAAAGGTGGCGAGGGAATGGGCAAGATGGAATGGATTGCGGATGCGGACATGGCAAATGGCTTGGCAGTAGATGAGCCGATGAGCCGACGAGCCGACGAGCCAACACTACCCTATGGCTAGGGCAGAGACCAGCAGACCAGCGACCAGACCCCAAACGAGTACCAAACTGAACTCGGCAGTCATTTTTGTTTAGACTGCAAACTGTGAGATAAATTGTGGCTGTATCTGTATCTGCGCCGCATCTGCGGAGCCCGACGCTCGACGCTGTTGATTACAAAGCGCTCGCCACTGTAGCGAAACAAAAAATGGAAATGAAAATGCAGTTGGGCTCGAGCACCAACTCTCCCCAATGTCTCCTTCTCTCTCTCCTCTCGTGTCTCTAAACTTCAGCGCTTAAAGTGTTAAAATAAAAGCAACGAAAGCGGAAAATAATACAACAAAAATCAAGCTGCAGATCTCTGGACGGACCAGCATTTGTTGCTCTGTGTGAAAAATTATGGCAGCCGACTGTGAAAAATTGTTGCAAATAGTTTTCAGTAAATGTTTTTTTCTTCTTCAGTCTTTCCATCTTTTCCCTATCAAGCGCGCGGGCTTTTAGTTAATGGCCAGCCTCTCAGGCTGCCAATGCCCAAAGGAAGCTCACTCTGTCTCCCTCTCTCTCTCTCTCTCTCTCTCTCTCTCTTGTATTCATGACGCGAGTTGGCTTTTCAATTGATTCAATGCTATCGATGTCAGCCAATGATGTGGCAAGTGTTGCGCATCTGTGGCATGTGGCATACGAAATGCAGCTGCAAGTTCAAGTGTCATTTCCCAGGCCAAATGAAAATCATCCAAAGACCTTGGAAATTCGAAATACAATTTGCCGCGTTTACGTGACTGTTAAGCCAAGAGACTTTTTGATCGAAAATGGCATTTAAGATGAACTAAGCGCACGGACAGCAGCTGAATTAAAATTGAGACTTAAATTGAATTTGGCAATTTCATTTTCTCTCTCTCTCTCTCTCTCACTCAATTTTCAGCAGGTTTAAAGAGTGAAAAATGTTTAAATATTTATTTTTTTGAGACTAAATTTTATTTTACCAGTGCAGGAAATGAGCAGAAGTTGCTTAAGCTAGTTGGAACTTGGAAGCGCTTATTATAATAAAAGGGAGGAAAAAATCAATTACGAAATAAAAGTTTGCATATTTGTTAGGATATTTCATAAAGAACTAAAGAACTGAAGATATAAGCTTACAGCATATTGAATATTTAGTGTTTATTGATTATTCAAATTCATATTCATATTCATATTCATATTCATATTCATATTCTTATTCTTATTCATATTCATATTCATATTCATATTCATATTCATATTCATATTCATATTCATATTCATATTCATATTCATATTCATATTCATATTCATATTCATATTCATATTCATATTCATATTCATATTCATATTCATATTCATATTCATATTCATATTCATATTCATATTCATATTCATATTCATATTCATATTCATATTCATATTCATATTCATATTCATATTCATATTCATATTCATATTCATATTCATATTCATATTCATATTCATATTCATATTCATATTCATATTCATATTCATATTCATATTCATATTCATATTCATATTCATATTCATATTCATATTCATATTCATATTCATATTCATATTCATATTCATATTCATATTCATATTCATATTCATATTCATATTCATATTCATATTCATATTCATATTCATATTCATATTCATATTCATATTCATATTCATATTCATATTCATATTCATATTCATATTCATATTCATATTCATATTCATATTCATATTCATATTCATATTCATATTCATATTCATATTCATATTCATATTCATATTCATATTCATATTCATATTCATATTCATATTCATATTCATATTCATATTCATATTCATATTCATATTCATATTCATATTCATATTCATATTGATTATTCAAAGTTTCCATCAATAATTTATAAACTAACCTCAAGCATCGCACAAAGGCTTGAATTAAAGCAGACATTTCTTTTTAATTTTTAAAAAATATTTATTGTAATGATACAGAGTCCAATTTTATTTGATTTAAAGAAGAACTAAAGAGAGTTCATTGAAAGAAAATTTGTCTTACCATAGCTTAAATAATATAGTAAATATTCAACAACAACGGATCATGTAAAAGCGAGCGAAACTATAGAGGTGCAAGTTTATGTCAAATATTCTACTAGACATACAGTTAACATTGATACAAAATCGTATATGAATAATTGGTTAAAGCTATAAATTGATTTATGAAGTTATTATAAGTTCAAAATAGTCTACAAACCTCATATTGATCCGCAGTCATTCAAATAATTTCTGCTAAATATTTGACTAAGAATTAATATGGAGCAAAATGAATCGCAATTTATATTTTTAATATATTTATTTATCTTAATTAGACAAGCATTATATTTATTAAAGACAGCATTTACATTCATATAAACTTCAATCAAATTATTATTTAATTTATTTATAAACTCAAATCAAATAATTATTAAATTGAAATCTTAGACAGCGCCAACTGCTGTCAAGCTGGCATTCCAATTGCATTCGAATCTCACAAATCTATCTTTACATATCCAACTTCTAACTGAAAGAAGTCTTCAAAGTGCCTGCAGCCATTCACAATGGACTTGCCACATGTCAATGCACAATGGCAAGTACGCTGCCCAGGCAGTCGGCCATGGCCAAAAGACGCTGGCGCGATCATCTTTCATTTCCTAACAATTTGCGTAGCTGTCATATCGATTGTATGGCATTTCTCTGATGTAATTTGATGCGTTATTATTCAAATGATATATAATTTCGAGCATTGCAATGGGCCAGAGCTACGAAGCGCATCACTTTTACCCTGGCAGGGCTGAGAGACTCGGGCCGTGGCTCGTCAGCCACTGCTTAGCCACCTGCCCATAACTCGATTGTTGTTCTTGCAATTATTATTGGTAGCCTTTGCCGTCGAGAACCGGCTGCTAACTGTATAGCAACCAGTCAGCATCATCGATACATCTGTGTGCAGCACACTGTGTGCCGTTAGTCCTCAGATCTCGCGGCATATCTGCATCTGCAACAGCAGCGGCAGCAACAGCAGCAGCGGCAGCAACTGCCTCCATCTGCATCTCCTGTGCAGTAACAGGCTTTGAGCTCCATGCAAATTGTTGTAATATTTTTGCTCTTCAGCTGTGTATCGAGAGGGAGGGGGAGGACTTCACTTCACTTAGAAGTGGACCGTTTGCTTGTTAGGCGATACGACTACGGCGACACTACGGAATTACCGTTGCAGCCAAGCACTCTTTGACAAAGTCTAATGAGTGGCGCGTGACGTATGCCTAATGACGGAAATTATTCGAATCTGAAGCTCAGGCTCCAACTGCGCGATCCGCAGCACAGCCAAAAGCTGCTTAGACCAGTTCCATAAACGATTTAACTAAGCCGGATCGAAAGCTAAGCAGCTGTGGGAGGTAATGTAGAATGAGCTTGTGAGGGGATTAGGAGGGATTGTGGAATTGAACGGGAGTGAGAGATGCTAATGAAAATTATGAATCTATGAAAAATAATTTAAATGTAGGGCATAAACAGGGTAAAGTTAGAAATGTATATATATCGAGAAGTTTAGTTATAATATATTTAAATTAATTGTAGAAAGGTTTATATCGAGAAGTTTAAGTATATTAAATTTAAAATAAATATAAATATTACTTAAATTGACTTAAAATTGAGAATCAATCAATAAACAGTCTATATATACATATAAAAAAAATTATTTTTTATATATTTGTTTTCTATATTATATAAAATCGAATATAAGAATTTGCTAAAAGTAGTTCGAGAGAAACAACAAAACTAGCTCTAGGAATCTTCAGCTGAATCCCAAGTTTAAGCCAACTCTAAATCGTCTTCAGCTGAATCCCAAGTTTAAGCCAACTCTAAATCGTCTTCAGCTGAATCCCAAGTTTAAGCCAACGCCAACATCGCCTTCAGCTTGGTCCCACGTCTTAGCCCCGTCAACGTGTCTTTCCTAAACTCAAATCCATTCAGAAAATCCCACTATAATAGTTAGTTCTATAAACTGAGCAAAACACTTCCTAAACCGTCTAATAGGCCGCAGCTTTAATTTCCATTGTTGCTCGCAAGTTCTTTGGCAAGTCTTTAAGAGCTATATTTTCTAGCCCCGGCTTAAGTATAATCATTTTCATGCTCCGGCAAACACAACTGCAACACATTGACACGCCCACTCGGCTGGCTGAGCGTCAGCATCAGCTTTGGCATATAAATTTCAAGACCCACCGCAAATTTGTGGCCACCGAACACGTTGCTGTCTATTAAATTTCATAAATTTATTAAATTATGCGTCTCAGACGCAGCGGCTCGGCGCGGCGCGGCGCGGCCAAAGCGAAGACAAAGCGCAAGGCAAATGAAAATTGTTGTTGGAAAAGTTGACGTTAAATGTCCAAAGCAGAGCACACACAGAGCATTCGAATAGAATCAAGAAAATATATAGAAAAATGTGCCACGGGTAAAGAAAAAGAAGAGAGTTGACTCGACTAGCAGTTACTGTGTGGTTGAGAGTGTTTGGGTGGAAGAAGGGGTTGTATTAAGAGATGAACTGCTGTAGGATATAATAGATACTAGTTATATATAGGTACGATTTTACTAATTGAAGAGAAGTGAAGAAGAAAAGATTATATATACATCTGGTATAATAAATAGGTTATTTTATATTATATATCTATTAATCTTTTAATTGTAGAAAAGGGAAGAAGACATGAGATAATATATATATATTAAAAAATCAAATATTATTCTATATAATAGATACCACATATCTTAATAGATGCATATTATCTTTACTTAATGTTAAATATATATTAGAGAGTAAGAATAAAAATTTAAAAAAATAATAAATAATAAATAATATTAAGATGAATATTATTATATTAATTATTTATTATCTCTTCTTCTATATACAATTTTTTTTCAAATTATTCTTAGTCTCTGAAAGAATAATAATCATACAATAATAATAAATAAGTTGATATTAGAATGAATAAGATTTCTGTAGCTACAACTTCCTCCACTCAAGACTTAACAACAATCTCAAATATACAACTAATATACCCTCTTTGAGACCCTCCCCTTTCGGAGCACATTCGAAATAAAGCTAAAAAGAAAATTCAAAGAAATTGCCACCAACTGCGATTGCGTTGACGAGCGGCGCTACATGTGGCCAAAAACAGTTTAGAGCCAGCATGATGACAAGACTGCAGCGGGTGTGTGTGTGTGTGTGTATGTGTGTGTGGGGGAGTGTAGCTGTATGTGAGTTAGTCTTAACTTCCACTCCCCATCGCCCACCCCCTTTTGTGCTTGCTGCTCATTAGTTGTTGTCATTCTGTGGAAAATGCCGCATGACAGGCCAACTAAAAATTAATATGTCAAATTATGCACAAGATGCTGCCAAGCGAAGCGTGTCCAGCGACGGGTCGACCTAGCACGACCTAAAACTTTACGCTGGCCTCGGCCCGCCTTCGGGCAATGCAATTAGAAAAGTAGACAGAGAGCTGCCAAAATGTCAAATCGAAAATTGCTGCGCTTGCTGCCTGCCAACATCGGCGTCTCTGTCGCTGCCAGCCTCAATGTCAGCGCTGCAACAGCAAAAAAAACGTGCCAGGAGCCCAGCTTCAGGTTTTCAGTTGGCTTCTGCCTTCTGCCTTCTGCACCTGCCGAGCCGCGCACCTGGCAGAGGCTAGAAATTTGAGCATTCGAGCTCTGAAATCAATTCAAAGTCTGCCAGCAACTTGTGCAACATTGCGTCTGCAGCATGTTGCTTGTGTGTGCATGTTGCCAGCCGTTTACAGTTACTGTTAGTTAGTGTACTCTGCTCGACCAGAGAGTTGTTCGAAATGATCGCAAGGAGTGTAATAAGCCAGCTTAATGTGAATTATGGCTAAGATGTTGGAGATGTAGGTATGGGAAATAATATAGAAATAAATTTGAATATAGATATATAAAAGAGAAATATGGATACAGATACAGATGTAGACATGGATGTATAAAGAGATTAATATAGAGATAGAGATAATTATATGCATCTATTATGATATATATTTTAATATTGATATATATGTAGACATCAATATTGATATACATTTGGATATTGTTAAATAAATACTAATAGATATTTATATGAATACATATGTGGATATCTATATTTATATCTATATTTATATCCATATTAATATCTTTATATCGGTGTATAAAGATAGGAATATGGACATAAATATAGATACTTTGATTTTGAAATATATATAAATATATATAAATATTATACTATATATAAATATTAATGATGAATATGCAGAAAACTTTAATAAAAATATTTTAATATGATTTACATTATTTAATTATTATTATAGATATATTTTTATATATACCTTCCAAATTTTTCAACATATTTCGAGTATATTATCTCAAATCCAAGTTTGATTACATTTCATACTATAAATAATTTAGAGACTGTAATTTTCTTTTACTTCTTAACTTCCTATTTATAGGCTAGTAAGCAAAAGCTAGACTCAGTGAATATCTTTTAAAAGATATAAATAATATACTCAGTCTTTCACTAATAATATAGTTATATATACATAAGTCGACTCAAATTAATGAATATTTAAATATAAACAAATTCATTTTATTAAAACACATACTTAAGCTTGATTTATCTATAAATTTTTTAAAGTTCTCTATAAATTTCTTTATCTCTTCTCATAGCTGCAAGAGTATTCAAGCGTTGCCTACTCTTCGTCAACCAATTCTTCGTTTTCCTTCTCCTTTTTTTTTTGGTTAGACGCAACAAATTGTTTAATTTGTTTTGGGTTAATGTTCAAGTAGAAGCCTGTTTCTGGATGATTGGTTTGTGTTGTATTATGTGGGTTATCATGTTGCTGCTGCTCTTGTTGTTGTTGTTGTTGTTGTTGCTGCTGTGGTGGCTGTTGCTATGCGTCAGCTGCGTGACTGTGACCGCTAGCAACTGGATTGTGTCCATGTGGTATGAGTGTCAACGTCACGTTGTCCATCTCTCTCTCTCTCTCTCTTCCTTCCTCTGTCCCTCTCTGTATGCGGCATGCAACACAACTGCGTCCGCCTCTCTCCCCCGCTGCGTACGTGCGTCGCATATTAAGCGACCCGATAAATATTTGCCGGAGTCTTTAGGGCAAGCGTCGTACATGGCATTTGTACATATCGTATATATTATATATGTATATGGTGTCTATGGAATGCGAGTATAGCTCTTTAAGTCGCTTTTAAGTTGGTTTTAAGTTGTTAGCATTTAGCTGGCATTAACTGAGATTTCTGCGTGAGCTGGCCAAACTTTGCCTGGGGATCTGAAGAGGCCAAAGCCCAGGCTTTGTTGAAGCTATTATGATAAATAGATTATTGTGAAGCTCTTCAAGTGCACATTAAAGCTTATCTTTCCGCTATGATTCAGATATGAATATGCAATTAATTAATATTTATATATGCAACGTTTCTTTTTTCTTGCGTACATGTGTAACCCTTTTTTGTCCCTAGTCAAGAAGGGTCATTCGAATTCATATTCAAAAACCCTTTCGCTGGCTAATTACTTTGTCAGAAGATGAAATACATTTCAGCTGCCGCTGATATATGAATAAATTCCAAGCGCCCTTTTACAACACCTTGCGTTCAGTTCGCGCTCTCTCTCTCTCTCTCTCTCTCTCTCTCTCTCTTTGTCTCTGTGTTACGATCCGACAACATTCACACAGCCTGGAGGCTCGACCCCAGCTCCTACTCTCAAAGTTGCGCATCAACCTTAATTTGCGTGCTGTGTCACCTTTGGCAACATAAATTTTAAACCGTCGCTCATTATAAATTTCCATTAAAATTACACGATATGTGGAGGGCAGAGGGATGTAGAGAGGACTCGCTGTAAATTCCTTCAGTGCCTCACCTCGAACCTCGCTTTTATATCTCATCTCTGCCCAGTCTCGGCGCTTCTCCTCCATATGCAATTTTTTGTTGCTCTTGTTTTCGCTCCTCATCGCTGTGGGCATAATTTGTACGTTGCCTCAACAATTTGGCCGTGAAAGGGTTAAGCAACAACAAATTGAATGGAGCTGCCAATTTTAGAGCGGGAGCGAGGCAGACTGCAAAAAAGGGGTGTTGCCCCGCCCACTGGCTGGTTTTTATGCCGCAAACATATGGACGGGTCGACATTTTATAGCCGGCGGTGCGCTGGCATGGATTCGGGATCAGCCTCGTTGAGGGACCACAAAAAGCAAATGTTTTTTGATATGCCATCGAAATGCCAGCCAAAGGTGGCAGAGGGAGAGAGAGAGAGAGGGAGAGGAAGAGGCGGCGGCACGAGTTTCAGTTCGGAGTGTCCTTAATAAAGTGTCGACATGTGTAATTTGTGCGGCCCTCGAACTTTGTCTTTGAGCCTGGTTGGAGTCCGGTTGGAGCCGGAGCCGCAGCCTGGCCCTGTGGTTTTTCGCATTTCGCTTCGTTTTTTTTGGGTCTTTTGGCTGGCTTTGACCCGATCCGATAATATTAATAAATTATGAGCGAAATTTTTGATTTCGTTTGCCGTTTTAGCTGGTGTTTTGGTCGACCGCGCTTAACACTTTGTCGCCTTGGCCTGACAGGCCACTGTCTCTCTCTCTCTTTCCTTCTCTTTACATCCTGTTTAAAATTGCTTATTAAGACCTGACTTTATTATTGAACATCCATTTTTTTCTGCTCTTCTTCTTATTTTGAAATTTTATTCAATGCTCGAATGCATGTTTTGTTGTCAGCACAGGCTGCTTCCTGTTGTCCTTGCCAGTTGTTTCAAGTGCGACGCCGTGGCGCCCTGCCCCGGGGACCGGCCAGACATCACATACACACAGAGAGCTGATGTAGACGACAGGCTCATCCTGTGCTGCACACATCCTGCGCCCCGAAAATCAACCCTTAGGACAATCGAATTGCACATTGGCAACATCCGTTCAATGCTTTAGATCTTTTGCCTTGCAGCTTCTAGCTACAGTTCTCCACCGTCTGTTCGACTGTCTATTTTGACTTTAACAACGTCAGCAACACCCCCAAAAATACACTCTCACCCACACCCACACACACACACACACAGCTATCATTAACGCTGTCGAGGGTTGTCTATGGCTTTGGCTTCTGGCTTCTGGCCCGGGTGGTTGATGATGAATCTCTGGCCAAATGCCTCCTCCACGGATAAAGTTTTCGGTCCACACTGCTCTATAAAACATGTATAAACTTTTATAGAAACTTCTTCACATTTTGTTTGCTGTTTTTTGCTCGGCTTTTCAGAGAATGAAAATTTTATGACCACAGCCAGCGTCTGGCGGACAGGCACAAAAAACAGCAAATATTTTATCTTAATTGCTCTGAGAAACGTGCGTGTGTCTATTAAAGCTGTCTGAGCCGAAGCCATTAACACTTTTTATGCGCTCAATTGTCACACGTTTCTCTGAGGTAACTCTTATAATCATTTCTAAGAAATTGAAGAGGTGTATGGGAAAAGGGGTTGGAAGAGTTGGAAATGATAAGTTATAGGCAGAGATTAGGAAAAGTTTCCTATGTTCTATATAAATTTCTTTATATATGATTATATTTATATATCATATATTTTATACTTTATATAGTATTATGTTTGATATTTGTTATTTAATATATTTATTTTATATTTTATATTTTATATTTTATATTTTATATTTTATATTTTATATTTTATATTTTATATTTTATATTTTATATTTTATATTTTATATTTTATATTTTATATTTTATATTTTATATTTTATATTTTATATTTTATATTTTATATTTTATATTTTATATTTTATATTTTATATTTTATATTTTATATTTTATATTTTATATTTTATATTTTATATTTTATATTTTATATTTTATATTTTATATTTTATATTTTATATATTATATTTTATATTTTATATTTTATATTTTATATTTTATATTTTATATTTTATATTTTTATTTTATATTTTATATTTTATATTTTATATTTTATATTTTATATTTTATATTTTATATTTTATATTTTATATTTTATATTATATATTTTATATTTTATATTTTATATTTTATATTGATATATTTTATATTATATATTTTATATTTTATATTTTATACTTTATAATTTATAATTTATATTTTATATTTTATATTTTATAATATATATTTTATATTTTATAATATATATTTTATATTTTATATTAAATATTTTATATTATATATCTTATATATTATATTTTATATTTTATATTTTACATTTAATATTTTATATTTTAAAATAGTTTTTATGACTTTTGTACCACTGTGCCTACGCAGTTTGCTTTGTCTTTCATGGCCTATGTCTGACTCTTGACTTTAGTCATAATAATTTGCAGGTTGCCCATCATCAACACGCCCCCCAATATTCCAACTAGCAGCCATCGCTGTTTACCTGAGTTCCATTCTGCCGCTGCCTCGTCTCTCTATAAAATTTATTTATAATAAATTAAAAACTCCTTAAATGCTGTTCATACTTGCAGCCTGCTGCCATTTTTTATTACATTTGTAGCCGGCAGTCAAAACAAAGGAGAGCGAGAAAGAAGAAGAAGAAGAAGAACAAGATGGAAAATGTTGTTTGCTGCACAGCCAGGGCGTGGCGGGGCGCAAGGGCAGGGGCGTGGCAGCTGGCAGCAACGGACTTCAGTTTAGTCGCGTTTTAGTTGTTGTTGCTGTTGGTGTTCGGCCACGCGGCCGGCATGAAAACTTATGTCGGCGGCCTTTGGGCGCAATTATTTATACATGCCTCATAAAAATCGAAAACAATGGGCCGGACTAGAGCCGACAGAGGAGACGGAGAGAGCAGCGAGATGCGGGCAGAGACTTGGATCCAGACGGAGACCGGCCAGGCCTAACAATGCAATCTGCAAGTCCCAAGGCTTTTGTTGTGGTCAGTGTGCTAGTTGCTGTTGTAACTCCTTTGGGCCACGTTGTCTTTTGGGCTTTTGTTCTAACTGTTGCCGCTCGAAGCTCCAAGTGCTTTAATTGGCCATAGAAGAGGCGTCTGTTTGTCTTGCCGAGTTCATTTAAAGTGCGCCACAAACAAACACAAATTCTCACTCTGTGGTGCAGCCCTGGCCAGCCATGCAATTCATCAGCTCTGTCAGCTCTGCAAGGCAATGAATGCAATTTAATGATATTACGCTAGAGATTATTTCGGTCTGGCCCGCGCCAGGCCCGAGGGAAACTTCAACCTTGAACTACGCGCAGACACAGTGAACACACTGTAAAACAACCCCGGCAATTGCATTGTGCGCGCGAGGAGCGGCAACAGCGCCTGGCCTGTGGCAGGGCACAAGAGATTTGAATTTTAGATAGAGCCACACACGCACTCGCACGGAGGAGAAAGGCAAACAAACATTGCAAAAATTGTTCTTGACTGGCAACTGCGAATGCGAAATGTATCTGCATCTGATGCAAATCTCTCGACACATCTGCAAATGTTTGCCTCACGCATTTCTCTCTCGCTCTCTCTCTACAACTCAGAGACTCGACTCGACTCGACTCGAGCTCATTTCACATGCAGCCAAAGCCCCCACAGAGGACGGCTGCGGACTCAGTCTGTCTAAAGCCAAAGGAAAACAAAAACTAAGCAGTTTGTGGGCAGGAGGAGCTGCAGCCACTGCCACTGCCACAGCCACAGCCGCAGCCGCAGCAAACCTCTGTCAAAGAGCAACCCCGAAAAATTTTATGTGTTTGGCCAGGGCATTATTTGAAGTTCCCATTAAAAATTTAAAAGGCGCTTCCCGCTGATCCTGGCACTGGATTGAATGTTCTTGTGTTGGTCCTCAGCTCTTCACTCGGGGCAATCATCGTTAGGTTAGCGGCGCAAATTGCGTTTCGAGTCGAAGCGGAGGGTTAGAGCGGAGAGCGGGCTGGGAGAACCTGTCGACGTCGTCGCGTTAAACGCGTTTTATCTGGCGCGAGCTCAGGCCCCAAAAGCCAGCGAAGAGATGAAAATAAACAACAACAACAACAACAACAGCAACAACATCGACAGCAGCCGGCAACAAATTTCATATAATGATGTTAATGATAAGCAACCAGGGAAGATTCGGATATACTTACGCATATTTGTGGCCCGAAGAGGAAGAAAACTTTCGAGACGTTGGCAGCGACGGAAGCGCGTCCAAATTGCCAGCCAAAGTAGCTGGCATCAAAATTATATACTCAGACGAAATGAGAATTTGAAATGAACTGAAATGGCATGCATATATAATAAAACTCTGATTTGAAACGGAACAAGACTTCTATAAAGTTTTAAAGTTTTCAAATTTTAGTTGAGAAAAAGTTGCCTGAGCTATCCAGCACCTGTGATAGGATTAGCATATCAGAAGCTGAATATATTTATAATAATTTTATTCAGTATAAATACTTAAGATTATATACTGACCAAACAAACACCTTACGAAACTAGATATATATATATTTCTTTTAAATTTTTAAATACTATTCATAAATATTCATAGTATTCTGGCTGAGTTTTTGCCTTAAATTTAATGCTGATAAATTTAAGTTTAATTTGTATATTTTTTATATAAAAGTACATTAATAAATAGCACGTAATTAATATGAGTTTACAGAATATGTTTATGGAAAAAATCAAAAGGAGGGTTTCTTGGGAAGTGATAAGTTAAGAGATACCCTATGATTTTATGATATGATGTAAAATGCACCTAAGAGACAGAAATTGGTATATAAAGAGAGAAGCAGAGAGAGAGAGAGAGAGAGAGAGAGAAAGATAGAGAAAGAGGGAGAAAGACAGTAAAAGAGAAGGAGAGTGATAATACCGTAGAGATAGCGAGAAACTTATCATGAGCCCAGATGAGACAGGTTGACAGGTTGATAAGGAGACTTAATAAAATAGAGAAAGAGAGAGAGAGAGAGAAAGAGTGAAAGGGACAAATAAAAAGACAAAGAGAAATATATACATGTTGAAGAGAAACAGAAAGGAGACAGTCATCGATTAAATGCTGAAGAAATTTGTAGAAAACTTGAGAAAGGCAATAAAAGAGACAGAGCAACACAGTAGAAAAGTCAGACTGAGTTCATGAATGGAGTCCTCTGAAATGGGATAAAAATATATAATAACAAAGAGAGAGAAAGAGATAAGTGAATACATATGGAAATATAAATTTATCTATTAAATAATATTAAAATAGAAACTGATAAAAAGAAACTTAAATTTATATAAAAATTGTAAATATCCACCTAGTGTACATTTTTGTAGATCCACCGCAAAGCAACAAATTTGTGATACTATTTCTCTCTCTCTCTCTCTCTCTCTCTCTCTCTCATTCTCTCTTTCTCTCTTAAAAACCCAATTTAATTTTTATTAAAAATTTCAATTTGCTTTTTACGACAATTGCTGCTGCCACAGAGCTTAAAATTATTAATTAATGATGAAGTGTTGCGCCGTGGCATACAAACAAGCCATAATCTATCTCACTCTCTCTCCCTCTCTCTCTCTCTCTCTCTCTCTCTGTCTCTCTTCGACCATCTCTGTCATTCACTTCTATTACGTGCACAGATTGTGATTGTTGGAGTAAGAGCAGTCGTTAAATGCAAAGTCTAATTAATTACGCACCGCAGAAAATTAATTTCCGTTGTGCCGCTTCACTTAGTCAATTCGCATTACTCATTTCCTACTTTCCATTCGGATTCGAATGGGGTTTCTCTTTTTTCTTTGCAGGATCTACATGATTGCGGAGCGCCATGTCATGCGATGTTCTTTCCGGAGCGCGAGCGGACCGTGCTGCGCTACTGGGTTGGCTCCTGGGCAGCAATCTGTGTGGCCAGTTGTCTCTTTACGGTAAGTGGGCGACAGACAGTTGCCTTTTATATTCAACTTAATATTAATGCGCGCTCGTCTCTGCCACAATGTCAGGCACTCAATTTTCAATTTGATGGCGATAAATCATCAGCGACACAAACTGCAGTATCTCCCTCCCCCCTCCAACCCACACAACCTAAGCTTATCCTTGCTGCTACGGCTGTGGCTTCTGTTTGCGCAGGTTTCTCAACTGAGTGCTGCCATATTTTCTTTTGGCTTAAGAACATGCCTTGAGGGGCCCGAGCGAAGCAAAGCTTTTGCATATACATATACATATATATATATATATATATATGTATATATCCTTAACCATGAGCTGCCAACCCCAACTCTTGCCCCTGGCTGCTGCCGCTGCTGCACGGTTCTATTATGTTGCTGCGGAGACGACGCAACGTTGGCACTTTGGCAAATCCCACGCATTGACATATTACCTGTCAGAGCATATTTTTCAATAAGCTTGGCAAAACATATGGTTAAACAGAGCTGGGGGTAGACTCCCTCTCTCCCTCCGTCTCTCTCTGGCTTTGGCTTTGCTGCATAACTTCTGTTTCATATCAACTCGAATATGCTCGCTCTAACTGCTACCTTGTTTATTTGCTTTGGCTGCAGGTGGGCGTGTAGTTTGCCTCATGGCTTGTTTTCACGTCGCTTGCATAAAAGATGATTGTAGTATGTTGCCATTCAAAACAGAGAGTGAGAGAGAGAGTGTGAGAACAAAGGCAAATAAATATTGTGACTGCAAAAGGCTTCTGGTTATAGCTGAAGTCATAGTTTGCAACGAGCTTAAACTAAATTTCAATTAAGTAAAAAAGTTGAGCAGAGCAAAGCCAAAGCTACGAAGGATTATATATATTCTTTTAATTATTTTAAAATATATAAAAGTGTACATAATATTGTTAAATAAATAAAAATAATTTAAATTTATTTAAAAATGTATTAAAGTATATATAATACTTTTAAATAATTTTAAAACTATATAAAAATTAAAATTATATATTTTTTAATAACTTTAAAAATATTAAAATGTATATATAATATTTTTAAAAAGTATTTGAAAGTAAATATAAATAAATAAAAATAATTTAAATTTATTTAAAAATGTATTAAAGTATTTAAAATATTTTTAAATAATTGAAAAAATCTTTAAAAATAAAAATTTATTTTTTCCAATAATTTTAAAAATATTAAAAAATATATATAATATTTTTAAACAATTTGAATAGTATTTGAAAGTAAATATAATAATTTAAAGCAACTCTTAAAATATATAAAAATATATTTAATATTTTAATGTAATTTAAAAATTATTTAAAAGTAAATATTATAATTTAAAATAATTTCCCATCAATGTTTTGCCTTTGAACAGACATTAAATATTTATAAAAATTCATTTTAATACATCAAATTGATGATCGCTTCAATATAAATCATTTTTTAATATCCCAGCCCATTAACCGAGTTTATTTACATATTATCGAAACCCTTTTCAAACAATTTACGCTCTTCTCGTATGCAAATTACTGCCTTATTTCAGGCATCTTCCATATTTTATATACTTATGCTTATACGTCTGTTTACCCTTGTCTCTCGCAGAAATTTCAATCTCAAATTTGTTACCTTTTTCGGCCGACTATATAATATCTAATATAGACCAACATATCCATCAAGTATCATGCGCCATAAAAAATAAGCTCAATTTGAATAAAAAATCTATTTTGGCTGAGCGAAATGCCATAATTTGGCCCGAGTAAGCAAAAATAACGAAATAACTGACAAAGGGAGGAGGGGAGGAGTGGCTAGGGGGGCTTCACCAACACATCTATCACATATTTTAGTCAGCAGCACAAATTTGGTACGATCTGTGGGTGTTTGGGAGTTAACTTACAGCTAAAACTGTTGTTGGCTTGCAGCCTGTCATAAAGTTGAGCTACATCCATCACACACACACACACACATATAGAGTGGTGTGTGTGTGTGTGTTTGTGTGTGGGGGCGAGAACATTGTCACTTTCAGTGCGACAAATTTTGCATAGCTGCCGCCGCTGCTGCTACTGCTGCTTGTTTTCCCCCGCATTTGTCCGCTTTTCTTTTGCCTTTTTGTAATAAATTTCGCCTTGCATGTCATTTGTCGCCCATTGTCAGTGGCACATCTCTCTCCCTCTCTCCCTCTCTCCCTCTCTCTCTCTCTCTCTGTGGGCGTGGCCACGCATATCACACTCAGTATGTACAAAAATGATTATTTTGTTGCCTATTTCCACTTAGTTGCCCAGCTTCCCCCACTTCCTTTGTACGGCTCTCACTCAGCACTACATTCATTTTTCCATTTTCGTTTTTTACGAGAATGATTATGTTTTCCAAGCGCGCTCATTTTGCATATTGCATTTGGGGTAGCAGCTTTCACTTTCAGCTTTGCATATTTTCCATTTCCATTTCCATATTCATTATCATTTTTCCCGCTCAACATTGTTGTTGATGCAAATGTTTGTTTCGCTCATTTGCTGTGCGAAACATCATGATATTGAAGATTAACATTCGATTCGCGCACAAATGATTTTCTCTGTGTGGATGTGGAACAAGGAAAAACTTAGTTCGTTTGGGAGCTGAATTATAGTAAATAAATAAAAATAATAAAAATAAAAAATATACAACATACAAAATAAACAAGTAAGAACGTTGCAGTCGGACGCAACCGACAGCGAAATACTATTTCACGTCCCACCAGCCCACAGGGGCCTCTATCACATAATATTTTTTTTGGAATTAACCCTAAATCCCCACTGTCGCCGCTCAAATTAGCTGCAGACTAAAACTTTTCATTGGAGGTGGCCAGACAGTTTCAATTAGGATCGAAGCTTAGAACCCTTACCTTAGCAAAAATACGCACCTAAATCGAGAGAGATGGCATCTCTCAAAATGAGAGAGGTGGCAACTCTGAAAATGTGATTTAAGTTCGTTGGCGACCGTAGAAGTGTGGGCTCGAACCTCAGTGCAGTCATGTTGATATTTTTGTTATATTTTCTTTATTTAGTTATTTTGTATTAATAAAATATTCTTTTCAAACATATATATATATAATTTGACAAATCAAAAGACAAGGTCGAAGGTCAAAAAGTAATTATTTGGCGCGTTATTGGCTCAGAAGCTGCAGATTTTTCAGTTTTGATTTGCCACGCCCCCACTCGCCGTAGACAAATAATTTTTGGCATGTGCATCGAGTGGGCGTTCAGGAATATAACTGTAAAGTTTGGATGCTTACATTCGAAAAATGCAAAAACTACAGGGTATATTTTGTACGGCATGCCCCTTTTGGGGCGTAAGAATAATTTTTGGGGAATCGATAGAGAGGCCCCCAGTAACTTAGCATCCAATTTTGAAGCTTCTAGCACTAAAACTGTGGAAGATATAAGCTGATAAAAGTGTCCATGGGCGATAAAGTTTGGCCCGATTACCACGCCCCCAATGAACGTATACACATATTTTTTGGCATGCTCATAGAGTGGGCATTTAGGAATATAACTGTAAAGTTTGGATGCTTACATTCGAAAAATGCGAAAATTACAGGGTATTTTTTATACGGCATGCCCCTTTTGGGGCGTAACAATAATTTTTAGGGAGTCGATAGAGGAGGCTCCAAGTAACTTAGCGTCCAATTTTCAAGCTTCTAGCACTAAAACTGTAGGAGATATAAGCTAATATTAGTTGCCACGCCCCCTGTGGGCGTAGATATATCCGCCATAGCTTTTTGATTGTGTGATGTTAACCCGAGTATATATACCAAGTCTTAAGTCTCTAGCATCAATAGCGCTCAAAATATAACAGAATTAGTAAAATCACTATATATTCAGATCCGATTTGCCACGCCCCTAGTGGGCGTGGCCATAATTTTTTTTAGGCGATCTTTGTAGGATCATAACAGTAATCAGCGTGTCAAATTTGAGAGTTATAGCTTTAAGACTTTAGAAGATACAGTTTGACCCGATTTGCCACGCCCCTAATGGGCGTAGATATATCCGCCATAGCTTTTTGATTTTGGGATACCGACGTGACTGTTCAGTTAAAATCTCAACTCTCTAGCCCTTCTAGAAGTAGTGTTTCTGGGATACAGGAAAATTCATTTTCCGATTTGCCACGCCCCTAGTGGGCGTATCGAGAAAATCTTGACACTTTATCTGACGAGGGTATACACGAGTATATATTTCAAATTTCAAGTCTCTAGCTTTAATAGCGTGGAAATGGTTTGCGTTCATACGGACAGACGGACAAACTGATTTTGCACAAAACCAATATACTATATCACTACGTGAAATAGTATAAAAAGAAAATAAAAAAAGGTTTTAATAAAAAATAAATAAAATAAATAATTCTTTAAATAAAAGATAAGTAAAATAAATAATTATTTAAATAAAAAATAAATAAAATACAATATTCAAAATTGAAAATTATATAAAATAAAAAATTGTTTCAGTAAAAAATAAATAATTATTTAAATAAATAAAATCAAAACTTTTAAGATTTTAAATTAATAATATAATAAATAAAACATATTTATAAGTACTAAAAAATAAAGAAAGATAATGTAAATAATTAATATTGCAAAAAATGCAAATTTTATGGCTTTAAAAATATGTAAATATATAAATAAATAAATATATAATAATAATATACATTGAAAAATAATATGTAAGAAAAATACATGAATTTGTATACATATTTTCTGTATATAAAAAAGAAAAACAATTTATAACAGAAATATTTTTAGCTAATGAAATATACTACTCCTTCTTCTCTCAGTAAATAGAAGTATATATTAAAATATTATTCAATTCCCCTAAAAACATAAATAAATAAAAGTATGATTCTAACACTAAGACACTATGAGCATATCAATTTGGTATTTACTTTTTACTATTTACAGTAAGAGTGAGAATATAGAAAGTTTCGCATTCTTTTTAGTCTAATTGAAAACTTGTCTGCTGGAATGACAAAGTTGCAGATGCCAGTGCCTGGGGGCTTAGTGTGGCTGAGTGTAGCTCGGCTGCGTATCAACTGGAATATAAACAAACACATTTATTTCAATTTCGCCAGCGCAACTCAAACTGAAAACCAAACAAATATTTTTTACTATGTATCCTGACTGTGAACTTTGCCGTTTGACTTTTGACAACCTGACAGATAAAATGCCGTGGAATCTGAGTCTCAAGCTAACGCCTGGAGACAACGAGAATGCCACCAGGACAGAGAGAGAGAGGGAGGGCGAGAGGCAACTGTCAACAATCAACACCTTTTTCATTAAACGCATTAGATGGGAATGAGCTGAGCGGCGGCATGTCAAGACATGACATTTGTTTCACAATGAAAGCGAAAAGGAAATGAATGGCGCTGTAATGGGCTCCCAATGAGTTGCCAATGGGAACCAGACATGGGCGCGGCAGGGCCTGCAGCCTGCTACTAGAATAGTGCGACAAACACGTCGTAACACATGGCAGGTAGCGCTGATAATGTTGACAACAAATAAGCGAGGCGGGCGACCCAGTCAGTCAGTCAGTCAGCCAGGCAGCCCAGTCGGCGCATGTTGTTGACTTTGATGAGTTTTCTTAATTACAAAACCTGTAACAGAAGTTCACTGAGGCGCATGTTGACTGACAGACAGACAGACAGAGGGACAGCCAGGCGGAAGGCCGGGGCGGACAGGATGTGTGCAAATATGCCGTGTCACGCTGACGAAAGTAACTGCAACCAGATCCTGAAGTTTTTAACAATATTTATATATACATATACACACAGCACATATTGAGGGCCCCGAAACCCCGGCGCCATTTGCATAAATATGCTGAAAATAATAACAAATATTTGTTAAATATGCACATTTAAATGACAACATAAACAATCTTTTTTGTTCGCTTCGTGTGTTTTTTAATCATTTAGGAGTCTCGGACAGGCAACAACTATAAAATGTCCAATATATTCCAGTTAAGCTAAAAACAGAATATCAAACGTAGCCGTAAACATTTACCACAATTTATGCCGCAATTATTTTTTTCAACAAATTCACAAAAAAAAAAAAAGAAAATTCGAAACCTGTGCAAAGCTTTATGCTAATCGCAGGCGCTGAAATAGACGATGACGCCGAAACACCCCCTAAACAAAATAAGTCAGAATGCGGCAGTTGAAAGTGACTGACTAGGAGATACCCTTGAGTAGCTGTAAATGTCTAGTGAATGGGAAAAACTATTGGAATTCTTGATTCATAGCTGAAATGAGATCTTAATACTAAATTGAGTAAGTTTAGATGTTGAAGTGTTCGAGATATGGCTAAAATATGAATAGATATGAATAAGAAATGAATAAAATAGAATTTTAGATTGAATATTATAGATTTTATGGAAATATAAAAAGGAAGCAGCGAATACTACAGTCAGCTATATGTATATGCACATTTTTCAAGCTCTTTGATATCTTACATCTTATATATGTATATCCCATATCTACTCAATGGCATATAGGAACAGATTGAAGTATAGACAGCTAGAGCTACATCGAGTCGGCTGCTGATCTTAAGAAAGAATATGAAGTTATTCTACAGTCTAAGCCTTGCCTCCTCCTTCCGCTACCTCCACTCCAACTAACACCAATATACCCCATATAACAATTTTCAAATGGCTTTAGCGTCCAACTATTTAGGCCCCCTATAGCGCGGCGCAGTCCCCCAACCCGCGCCCTATTGTTGTTGTCTCTTTGGCAGTATGCAAATGACGTAGTCATTTGGTTTGAATTTTAAATAAAAAACGCGACAAACAAAACGTTAGAGCATAACGAAAAAAAATTTAATTTAATTTATGCAAAACTCACTGGACAAGAGTAAAGCAAAGCAAGTGCGAGGCGGAAGGGGCGGGGGCTTGGGAAATACGGTTTAGTTTTTGACTGTTTTTAATGACTAGTTTTAGAAAATTTATGAGCCGCAGCGGCGTTGAAATTGAAATTAAACATTAAATTTGGGCCTTTGTGAGAGGTGTGGCCACAGTTGGCGTGGGCCGAGCGCGGCTTAATCCACGGGGAGTTGCCAGCGCCCAAAGATGGTGCTTAAAATTAACGCATTAAAGAGAGATGACTTTAGATGACTTTAGCTGGTATTTAACGGGGTAGAAGAACAGAAATTAAGACGTTGACAAGCGAGGGAAACTGTTAGGCAGTAGAGAAAATTGAGAATAAAATGGGAATTGAAGGGAAGCTGAAATGGAACTTGGGAAAGAAATAAAGTAAAGTAATGTAGAGCATAAGTACATAGTACATAGAGTATATAGGTAGACTGCATTTGAAACAGATCTATAATAAAGTCTATATTCTGTATATGATATGGAACACATAACTCAATACATATAAACTAATTACGAGTTCTCCTCCTGCTATATGAAAGTCATCCACTTGCAGCTGACTAATACTTACCAATATCTGCCAGCATTCATTCGAATCTAGGGATATTATAAATACATATTAAAGATTAATTTAGGAAGCTAGACAAAAATTTCTAGAATTAGAATCTCAGCAGCAACAGCCACTCAGAAACTTTTAAAGTTTTCTGCGAAAAACACAAATTTCCATTACTGAGAGCTGCTCAGCTCTGGCTAGCCCGCTTTCCTGGTTGCTGCTCGTATCATGAGCGTAGTTAAATGTCTGCCGGAAACGGAGTAACTACGCCCCGTGTTTATCAAAGCGCTGCCCACGCCCATCACGACGATGAGATGACAACAAGAGCCAAGCGCTGAAGCTCGAGTAACGCATAATTTTTGGCTTAGTCGTTTGCCAGAGTCAGAGATAGAGTGGGGAGTTGTTGGCTTGATGGGGGAGTTGGAGTACTATGGAGTAGTGTCAAGGGGGCGCTGCGGCTCTGATGACTGTTTCCGACTGTTGGTTGGTTTTGGCTTTTGCTTTGCCATTGCCTTTGCCTCTGCTTATTTCACTTCATTTGTAGCTACAATTTCAGCAGTCACACCTACAAGCGGCCACGCCCAACGCCCCTCACTACAAATGAACAGCATGCGTGGCATAACAAATTGCTGAGCAGAGTGTGGGGTACATATGTATATATGCACATATATACCTATATATCTGTGTATAATCTTGAAATGGCAGCGCAAGCATCCAAAGTAGACGTCGCGTAACCCTTGCCTTTTGCGGGACCTGTCTGTGTCGGAGCAATCCTTTCCCTGAATTGTTTGGCATAAATAAACAATTCAATTCAATTTCGTTGGCTGTCTCTGCATGCGTATGTGTGCTTGCTGTTTTCTTTTTTTTCTTTCTGTTTTTATATACCTTGTGTATGTCAACAAATGCGTTACAAAAACTCCCCCATACATAGATACACTCAGACCTCTCACACACACATGCGAGCGCGCGCGCTCCCCAAATCTCAGGCATAAATTTAGCATGTAAATGAGCTAGACGCTAAGACGTGGGCGGGAATTAGACACAGGCACAGCAGAACTATAACTTAAGAGAGAAGAACGTTGGCTTACGAGGAGAGCAGATAGTGCGAGGCGATGCCCTGTATTTGAGGAGAAGCACAAGATATGATGTGGACTTGATAAGGTAAAGGGCAAAGGACATTTTTAGAAAATATATTTAGGTATTATTTAAAATTTTGTGGAGTTCACAAATTATTTGGATGGTAATTTTTAAATAATATTTAATAACATAAAAGTAAATATTTAAAAAAGATTTAAATGAGAGTTCTTATATATATTTCAAATTTGATTTCCGATTGGCATTGAGTGCAAAATCTTATCCCTAAATCTAAGCTATGTAAATGTAAAACATTGAGAAAGTTATAAGCCATTTTGATATATATAAATATAATTATATTTTTAAATGAATTCGTAAATAATTTGCTTAACAAAATATGAAAAAATAATATTAAAATATGTAAATAAATATATAAAATTTTATAAAAATAAAAAAAATATATTTATAAATCTTAGCTGAATTTTTGTATATTTAAAATAGCATTGATAAAGTTATAAACTAGTTTCTAGTTTTTATTTCGATTTTTATGCTCTTCAAATAATAATTTTTCACTGCAAGCACAAAGCATTCAGACATATGCCTGAGACTTAAGCATTTAGTTCCTTAACTAAGATACCAATAAAGTAGGCTACAGTCAGGCTAAGCTGACTTCCTCTAAATACTACTAAAGACTTTTCATCAGGCTCCATCCAATAGCAAAGCTAACTAAGGCTATCCTGATGTAGTTCTCATTCCAGATGATGATTAAATCATTCATGGGAGTTAAGTTGCTGCTAAGAATGCATTCAGCTGGTCAATCTTTGGCCAATCTTACATACTCTCAATAGAACTATGGTAACTCTACATATCTATAGAACTCTATCTATATCTGAGACACACAACACATACTACCCACATACCCTCTAAGAAACTCGCCACATATAAAGGCTAGAAAATTCATACAAATGAGAAGTTTCGCCTAGCGACAATTGGGTCGTGTGTTGCACAGCCATGAATAATTCAAATGTTTCTTGCTCGTAATAATAATAGCAGCCACATTATGCAATGGAAAACAACTGAGGAGCAGCATAGCTCCACTGATAGTTTTGTAATGATCAAATTAGATGGCTTTGGTGTGGAGAGCGCTGATTAGGCGCGTTAGGGGCAAGAAGCAAGAGACAAGAGCCAAAAGATTTAAGGCTCAGCCCGGGCTTAGTTCAATCGTAATGAATTCATTTAAATTGTGCGTAATTAGCTGGCAAAAGCCAAAGGCAGAGCCACGCCTGATGGAAGTTGAGAGTTAGCCAGCTCTAGTTTATGGAGGGCTTAAGTGTTGAAGTGTGTGTGTGTGTGTGTGTGGGTGGTTGGGTGTGGGTGGGTGGCTGGATTGAGTTGCCTTTTGTGGCTCGTCAAAGTGGTTGAGCCATTTAATTGGAAATTGCCTTTAAAGCCTTACGAATTGTCAGGCAATTGTGTGCGATGCGAAATGAAGTCTTATGGCATTATTAAATATATATATATATACTAGCTTTACTTGATATATAATATATATATATATAGATTGCTCGCGTCCTAAGTGAATGGGCTGGCCAAGGACTTGTGGCGGCAGTCTCATTAGGGCCAACTCGTTTAGCCAGAAACATGGGCCACAAATGAGCAGCGATCAAATAAATTGCACAACAATCAGCTAATGTGTAGTGCCTAATGACCAAGTCCCGAGATGCCAGCAGAGCCTCAGCTTCTCCCTGCCCTCGCCTAATGCATTTTTAAGCCATCTCTTTCCATATATGAATGTGTATATATATTTATATAATTGTAAAATGCATAATTAATATGTTTATTTAATTTTGTTTCATTTACTGGACACAGGTGCTCACGTTTTTGATAGACTCGTCCCGCTTTCGTTATCCCGAGCGGGCGATTGTGTTTCTGGCCGTCTGCTATCTGGTCGTTGGGTGCGCCTATGTGGCCGGATTGGGTGCGGGCGATTCGGTGTCGTGCCGTGAGCCATTTCCGCCGCCAGTGAAGCTGGGCCGGCTGCAGATGATGTCCACCATAACGCAGGTAAGTGTGGAGCAGGTGAAATGAATTTCATTTTTTATTAACCGACCTCTTCCCCTCCGCCTCCATCGGCAGGGTCATCGCCAGACAACCTCCTGCACTGTATTATTCATGGCATTGTATTTCTGTTGCATGGCCGCCTTCGCGTGGTGGTCATGTTTGGCTTTTGCGTGGTTCCTGGCCGCCGGACTTAAATGGGGCCACGAGGCAATTGAAAATAAATCTCATTTATTCCATTTGGTTGCCTGGGCGGTGCCCGCTCTTCAAACCATATCCGTGCTGGCCCTGGCCAAAGTTGAAGGTAAGTGCGTCAGCCATTGGCTTATTATTAATCTCATAAGACAAATAGCTAGCGAGAGAGAGAGAGAGAGAAATAGACCGGAAGGCGAGTAAGCAAGCGACATTGAACTTTAACCTGTGTAGTCCACTTGGGGCATATTATAAATTACCCGCACTTAATAGATACACAAACTAACCGAGCCCAAAGGCAATGCGGTCTCGGCTCCAGCCGCAGCAACAACAGCGCCAGCCGTCAGTGCTCGTCATGTAAGACGAAACCGTCATTAGACATCATTTTGTGGCATTAACTGTATCTATTTCGATGCTGCAAAGCCCCCAAAAAGCAAACCGACAGAACCTTACGAGCAGCCAAACAGTGGGCCAAACTGAAAACATAATAATCAAAAATTAAAGTAAATTTAATATTTATTAGATAAATTATAAAACTACCAGAAACATTAGGAAATCGACTAAAATATTATGAAATTATATTTAATTAAATTTTTTATTGAGTTTTTAGAAATGTTCAGTGATGAAATTTAGAATTTGTTATAAAATTTGCTTGTAAATTATTTATTTGTATTCATTATTAATATAAATTTCATAATTTAATTTATTAAAATTATACATTATTTTAACCAAATTATAAATAATTTAAATTATTTATTTACACATATTTATTTATGTATTTTTATTTAAAAATATATATTTATTAATTATTGATTTTTTAAATTAATAATGTAGTTTATAAAATTTACTAATAATCATCTACTTATATTTATTTTATATTTATTTGTTTATATTTTTAAATTTATTTATTAATATTAATATTAATATTCTCATTTATATTTTAAATTTATTTAATAATATTTCCTTATATTTATTTATATATAAATAATTACTTATTTAATTATTCTTAGCTTTTTATATATATATTTTTTATAGTTTCATTATAATTCTTTAAGCCCTCATCTTCCTGTTCATGCCTTATTTAGTGCATACATTTTGAAGTTTCTCTTGAATATATATTTTTTATTCACAAAATTGAAGTTTTAGGCCCACTGTACTTGGGCTTAGCAGACGGTGCGTGCCGCCCGTTTCACAGTCATTTTGTGGTTCATTTAAAAACGAGCTGAGCAGCCGGAAAGTTGATGTCCGCGATTTCTAAGCAATTTAATGACCTACGTGGTCGAGAGCCGACACGAAATAAATCTTGGCCAAGAAATGTTAAACAAAATGGTTGCTAAAATGGTCACGTTAAAGTGCCGTAAAAAAGGCAAATATATATCTATTTTTTATGCGCTTACCTTTTAGCTAGACTTTCGTGTGGGTTAAGGCGGGCAGAGCAACTCGAGCCTCTTTGCTTAGCAGCCGCCGACGCGCAGCATCCATGCTTTTGTTGTTATTTTGTTATTTTTTTTATGCTTTTTCCTGGAGAGGAGCCGTTCACATTTTTGGTCTTAATTAGATTGCGGCTTAATGACTCAATTGTGTTTGGCATTACGGCGCATTAGAATTTAGCGCAGCTGAGAAGATGTTGCTGTGGCCGAAACAGAAGCTGAAGCACACACATATATTTATATATATATATATATATATATACATCCCTCTCCTCTTATCCCTTGTTAATTTCCAATGCGAATACGCATTCGGGCAGTAATTAAATACAGCACACCACATGATTATGGCTTGTTAGGCAAATCCAATGAAAGCGGACAACACTCCAGCTGCAGCTTCTGGCTGGCCACTTACGGCCGTCTATATATATATATACTATATTGAACATTAACTGCCCGCTGTAAATGTCGAATGTAAATCGAGCTCGGGGTTTTGGCACGGGCTTAACACCCGATAATTGCCATCAATGCTGATGGAATTGGCCAGTGGACGAAACTACTCGTGAAGCTAATTTAAACTGAGCGCTCGGTTAAGGCTCTAATTCACGAATCACTTCCGTCCTGTAGCTGGGGGCAATTAGGTGCATTTAATGGGCAGAAGGCAAGGATATTGAAAGTGGAATGTGGGCTACGAAATTGGAAAAGTATATATATTTATATATATATATATATTGTATATATTTTAGATTGTTTACTGCCTTGGCTATGCCTATTTAAATTCTTAATTATTGGAAATGGTATTGCTGCTGCTGATAATGGCTTTTGTGTGCATGTATCTAAGAGGCAGAAGAAGTATATGTATATATACATATATTATATAATAAACTATATAATATATATTTTCAATATATATATTCCCTATTAGTATAATATGCCATTCTAGCTCATGTCTTTCTGTTCGCCCTGCTCTTTGTCTGTCCAACCGTCTCCATGGTTGCATATCAAACATAAGTTGCGCTTCAAACATTGCCGCCAAACAATAGAGCAGCTAAAGGGTTCTATAAGGTATGGATTGGCATGACTTAAGGTTCTATATGGTATGCTTCAAACTGCAGAGAGCAAGCTAGCTTCTCACTTAGTTGCGTCGCCTGTAGCAACTAACTCAGACAAGGAGTTCGGTATGAGTTTGAGTTTGAGTGGGAGGCTCGCCCTATATAAAGGCGAGCCTGCAGCCGCGTTTCTTTAGTCGTATTCCTGATCTAGTAGTGGCCAGTTGGGCAGGGCTGCTCTGTGTGGTAAATATTGTTATATTGAATATTGTTATATTTTAGGTAAAATTATTTTAATTTATATTCGTAATGCTTAGGAATTGTTGTAATGGCAATTTGAGGCATAAGTTAATGCTCATTATACCCATGATATGAGGAGAACAATTATTATGAAAATGGGATTTTAGATAATGATCATAGGCTAAATAACAATTTAAATTATGCTCATTATGAGCATTATTATGCTAATGATTTAAAATATTGTGATATTATTAAAATTTGTTAAATATCATAATTATATATGATTACTAATCATTATTTTCACTACGCGAATAAAATTACTTATTAATGAATTTAGAGAACTTTCATTAGGTTTTTTTCCGTTTCAATAATAATTTTCAGCAGCATTTTCTGATGCTAAATAGTTTGATAATTTTTAATTAATGCTCAATTAAAACTAAGTTAAAATTTAATCAAAATTATATTAATATTTAATAAATATTATATTAATATTTAATAAATATTTAATCAATATTCAAATAAAATTGATTTAATATTTAATAAGAATTAGGTTTAATAAGTCGACTTGTTAAGCATCAAAATAAGTTTAGCCGTTAGCAAAATCGTATAATCATGATAATTATATCACGATTATGTATTATCGCAGCTCAATTATAATTATCTTAAGCAAATATAATCTCTTATGTAGTACTCAGCACGTTTAAGCCTATAGTCTCCATATCAATGTCCTTAAAGCTATCTGAGACTCTGTCGCTTCCACCCCCAGCTCACTCCTACTTGCTTTCGTCGCAGCCTTTTGCCTTTTCTTTTATATTTTATAAACCTACATAAATACATACAATATTGTGATGGATTACAAATGAAAAGTAATGCCATTGCGTATATAAATTTTCCATTATTTTTGCGGCTTTCATATTGCAATCAAGTATTATGTTTCTCATGCTGGTGGGCTTAGTTTCATGTCGCCCCACAACGAGCTCGTTGCAATTTCGCAAGTGCTGTGCAAACACAATCAAATATTTCCACTTAAACAGGCTTTCCTGCCACGCCCCTCGAGCCCACATTACACTACTCGTATGGCAAGGCAGACAGTCGCTAATGCATGCAAAATGGCAAAAGCCATAAAAAACATATTTTCGCTAAAAGATGGAAAACATTAACAACGAGCCGAAACGATTTATGAAAATCTGCGCCGATGACTTAATGCACTGAACCGTGTGGAGGATGACAGAGGGGAAATATGTCTTCGGCACTCCTTAAGAGACACACACACACACACACACACACACAAAGTGTCAGAGAGAGGTGGAGAGGAGGGGGTGGGGGCAGACACTACATAACGGTAAAAGGCAAAGGCAGCCCATTCAGAAAGCATTCAACGACAATTAATGTTAAATTTAAAAATACATTATTTTAATGTGTCGTCAGCTGGTTGAGAGCTGTTGCCATTGCCGTTGCCCAAGAGGCGACGATGATGGCGTTCCGTAAACAGTGTCAGCCAACAGTTAGCAGCCAGTCAGCCAGCAGCTACCATCTTCCAGCTACTAGCAACTTTGCCTAAAGCCTCGCCGCCTTTGGCTACGTGCATTGAATTTGTAATTTGCGCACGTTCGCAGCAAACATTGAATAATGCTCACAGATACGAATAGTCTGGCTGTCTCCCAGCCCCAGCCCCTGCCCCTGCCACTCCCACTCTCCATCTACCTTTCTCTCTTGCCAGCACTTTTCGTTAAGTAAATAAACGTTATAGCGACAGAGCCTGCGCTGGGGACACATCAATTTGTATTGACTCTGCAACGCGTTGGCAGCTCATTTGATGGATTTGCCATTTCGGAACAGCCAGAGAGCCTATGAATCACCTGCATAAATGTATATGCCCCCCCCCCCCTTCTCTCTCACTCTATCGAAGCAAAAAGTTAATATTTAATTTATGCTAAATGCCTCTATGTTTGCCTGTATGTGTGGCATATCAAACACTGTTCAATTGCTGCCCTCAGCCTGACGCTCTCCCATTTAGGATTAGTTTGCAACAGGAGCTGGCCTAAAGTCTATTAATTATATCTACAATTTATGGTCAAATTGTTAAGCAGAGTAAGCTTAAGGCATCTTAAGCAAATATCAGTTGGCTTTCAAGTTCTTAACAATTTTATTTTACGTCTGTCTTTTGCGCTCGTTAAAAAGGCGAAGGAAAGATATATAAATCCAACTGTGACACAAAAATATGTAAATTAACAACAAGACGCAGAGACGAATGCGAGAGAGACAGAGAGAGAGAGAGAGAGAGAGAGAGAGAGAGATAGAGGGGGCCTTTGAAAGAAAAGAAAATTAACAATTTGTTGCGCTTTTGCAATTTATATGCTGCAAGACAAAGTCGTGTTCCAGTTTGAGTTGTCTCTTTGGCAGAGCTGCCAATACCCTGCAGCGGGTATGCATGACTGTGCTGCTAGCAAGAATTTTAATATAATATATTCCGAGCTGTTTGCCTAGGGTAGCGCTGAGCTCTACTTAGCAGTTCTTTCACTTGTACGTTTTCCTTCATTTGTCAAGCCATTATCATAGAGTAAAGAGTGAGAGAGAGAGAGAGAGAGAGAGGGGGGGGGGGAAATAATATAACCGACTAGCAGCTATGGAATTAACATAATTTATCCGAGGCCTGGCCAGTTGCAAGACGACTGCCTGACTTGTGGGACTTGGCTCAAGTCTGGCATTGCATTAGCCAGCGTTTGGCAGCGGGCAGCTCGACGACTTATCGAGTGGCATAAAAAAAAGCTGCGTATGAATGATTTATGATGTGGCGCTGCTCGGCTGGGCTGGGCAATTGGACAGTGGCTGGGTAGCCAAGATCAGCTGCACTAATGCATTGCGTCAGCACTTTGTTAGCAGGAAATGCCTCGAAAATCTTCCTTGGCGCTCGAAAATCTCATAATCGGAGCAAATATAACCAAGTAATCTTTTGCACGATGGCAAAGCAAATGAATGAATTTCGCAATAACCAAGAGAGAGAGGGAGAGGGAGGGAGAGGGAGGAGGGGACTGAACGTAATGAAATGCCAAACGAATCGCAAAACAAAGGAGCAGCAGGAGCTGGAGGCACATGGCATATGCAGGTCACATACGACATGACTAGTTCACAGAACGATTGAGCGAGAACCTTCCTCCTCTGATGAATTTAGTGGGTGCAAGGCAGAAAACAAAGAAACGATGTGAATAGGCGAACAAGTGACGTATGATTGAAGCAATGGATAATGGAGACAGCATTTTGAGGGTTACATGTTGAGACTTTGTGAGATAAATAGAAAGATATTAAATGGGAGGTAGACCGAAAACAATACTAAATAACTTAGTTAAAGAAAATGCATAGTAGAAGGAATTCATTTGAATTCTGAATTTAATTATTAGAGATAAAACAATACGAGGACAGGGATAACAAATTTATTTGAAATTTAATGAAAGAAATAAAAAATAAAAAAAAAATTAAAATATATTTTAATAATACGTAAACTTTTAAAATAATGTAAAACTACAACAAAATTGTTTTAAATATTTTTTAAAAGTTTACATTAAATATTTTTTAAAAATAATAATTTCTCTAAATTTAAAATCCAATCAAAATAAAAATATATTGTAGGCTTTAAAAATATTTTAAAATCTTATTAAATTTAAAAATTTGTTTTTATGTTAAATTAAATTTTAAAATTGTATTCTATTTTATAAAAACTATTTTCAATATTATTTCAATTTTATAATAATTAAAAATTATTTCAAAATGCTAAAAAATTAAAAAAAATTAAACTTCTATAAAAACTTTTAAAATATTTAAGTATATTATAATATACAAACAAAACTTTAATTTTTATAAAACATTTTAAAATCTTGTGAAGTTTAAACAATTAAAATTGTTGGTTTATTTGGGTATTAAAAAAAAAGAAATATGTAAAAATGATTAAAATATTTAACAAAATTATTAAAATATTTAAAAAATAATTTTAACTGTATTTGACTTTGAGCTAAAATATATTTATTATGAATAATGCATTCACATATATAATTGTTGCATTTGTTAAATGTGAAGCTCAAATCTTAGTTAATTTTTCATTTTTAAGTTTTTCTTCACTTCACATCAACTCAAACTTAAGGTGACCATATAAAGCATTGCCCTGACTGACCATATTGCTGAATTCGAAGTTTGAAGAAAAATGAAACAAACGATTTTCTCTAGAGCAAAGGCAAAATTGAAACTCAAACAAAAGGGCAAAATGAACAAAGTTGCCAGTTGGTTAGCAGCTCTTGACCAACAACTATCAGGACAACAACAACAACAACAATGGCAATGGCAACAGCAACAGCAACAGCAGCAACAATTGCAGCAACTTCAGCTAACAGCGGCAGCAGCAACAACAATATGCAGCGTGGCATGCGGCAAAAGTTACGCGCACTTTGACGCGTAAAACCGGTAGCTAAAATGGCTGCCAACGACTGCGACGACTGGCGACAACAAAAAGCGTGAAGCGTGCGTGAGTTGCCAGCAGCAACAACAGCAACAGCAGCAGCAGCAGATACTCAGTAGGAGATACAGCAATGTTGTAGCTACACTTGGCTACAAGCGGTACACGCGGCTAGATGTTGCGATTGGCGTGGCTTCTGTTCAGCTTCAACTTCAGCTTCAGCTTTCAAACAAACTTGTTGTTGTTGTTGTCATTAGTGCTCCTGCTGCTGCTGCTGCTGCTGCTACTGTTGTCATTAACATTGTTGTCGCCATATCTTTGATTACATTTACAATTTGGCGCTTGTCTAGCACTCTGCATAAGGGTATTCATGATAAAGCAATATGCGTATGAACGCATATCCAAATGCAATACTCTATTATACAGTTAGAGCATCTGCAGTTCGATTTTACTCAGCAATATTTGATACTTTTGTATGGCTTTTTTTTTTTTTTCTTACGTGCACCTTTGTGCGGCTTCTGTATCTACATGAATTTTTTCATAGCTTTTTTCCCCTGTGCAGATTATTTGTTTGATTACAATTTCATATGTTTGTTTAGACAAAGGCATTGACTGAAGTCTGTGGCCCGAGCGTTGCAGAAAGGAGCTCCATTCCTGATTTGAGAAACTGCTGCCAATTTGTTTGCGCAAATACTGAAATTCCATTACTTGGGACAGAATAAATTCGAAAATAAAATAAATAGAGTTTAAAATTTAAGGATGTTGAATAAATAAATGGTATTTTTGAGAGTATGGAATGATAAGGAATGGTAGAACAAGGATTGTAAACAGCAGTAGAATTATTAGTGTACAAAGTAGTAGACTTATTAGTTTACAAATTGAAGTAAGAGTAAATGAAATATGGCTAAAAAGTAGTAGTTGAAATGCTTTAATATTTATTGAATAGTATCATTGAAAGTATGGATAAATGATAAAGAATGATAGAAGAAGGATTGTAAATAGTAGTTTAATTACTAGTATAAAATAAATTTAAGTAAAAGTAGTAGTAAATAAAGTAGTAGTAGATATACTTTATAAGAGGAAATATGGTAAATGGGGTAAAAATACTTATAGAATTATAGAATTATGTGGAATGTTATTAGTTGAAAAGTAAAAGTTGAAGTAGCAGTAGAGCATTCAGGAGTATTAGTCATATAAATATGAAAAGCTACTACTAAATAGGAGTATAAAAAGGAATAGTAGTAGTAGTAGTATAAATATGAATTATAGTATTAAGATGCGTAGAAAGAATAGAGTAATCAGAGTAGCAGAAAGTAAGAGTAGTTAGAGTAGTATTAAGAGTAGTAATAAGTGCAGTAGTAGAACATAAGAGTAGTAGTAGTAGAGAAATAGTAAGAGTAGTAGTAAGAATAGTAGAAAGAGTAGTAGTAGTTGAAGAGTGGTAAGAATAGTAGAAAGAGTAGAAGAAAGAGTAATAGTAAGAGTAGTAATGAGAATAGTAGCAGACTAGTAGCAAGAGTAGTAGTTAGAGTAGAATAAAATAAGAGTAGTTAGAGTATTAATAATAGTAGTAGTAAGTGCAGTAGCAAGAGTAGTAAGAGTAGTAGAAGAAGTAGTAAGAAGAGTAAGATTTGCTACAGAAGGACTAAGAGTAGTTGTAAGATTAGTAAGAGATAGAGCTAGAAACGTAGTAATAAAATAGTCTTAATATAACAAATTTAAGAATTACTAAAAGAAGTAGTATTAGTTATTAGTAGTAGTAGTAGTATCAGTAGCAATAGCAATAGCATCAGTCAGTAATAGAAGCTTATGCAATAGTATAAACTAAATTTCATTTACTTGCTGCTCTTCTCAAGAGCCTCAGCATAGTGTATCTTCTAGTCACTTTGCTGCCCGAAGACCCTTTCAGCTCTTAGCTGTATTTTTAATAGGTTCCCAATTTTGTGTGTTTAAGTTATTTATTTCTTCAGCCTTGATTGGGCATCGCAAACTTTGGCAGCCACAATAATTATATAGAACACAGAGAGATTTTCGAATAGCGGTGGCTATCATTAGCAGGGTCTCAAGATGTCGTCGGCGCTGGGTGTCCACTAATTAGTGGCAATTAAATTCATTAATTCAAATTAATATAATTCGAGAGAGCGCGAAAAACAAAAATGTGAAGAATAAAAAAACACTCAAAGCTAGGCAAATGACAGAAAGGTTTTTTCGCGCTTCGCTTCTACTGCTTCTTCTTCTTCTTCTTCTTCTGCTGCTGCTGCTGCTTTGCGCCCCAAAGGCAAGGGAGCCAACCGTAAGCTGCGACCCGGACAGACCAGGCCAATGACCAGAAGGAAACAATGCCGCAAAGTGTGAAAAGCAATGTTAATGATGCTACATCTGAGGGCCCCGAACAGACAGAGAGACTAATGAATGTGTTGCAGGTCGCTAAAAACAAGCTGTAAGTGTCTGATACACAGCAGCGAAATTACTCAACTTTAAGATGAAGCTAAATGATTGGATCGGTACAAATATAGAGTAGTAGAGAGTGGTAGAGTAGTAGAGAATAGTAGTAGAAGTATTAGTTGGGGTGGTAGAAGTGGGAATAGAAGTGGGAGTAGAGGTACGAGTATGAAAAGTATTAGTAGTTAAAGTTCCTTAAGTAAAAGTAGAAGTTCAAGGACGAAAACAAGAATTAGTAGTAAATGTGCTAGGAGTATAAATAGGAACATGAATTAGTAGTAGTAAAAGCATGGAACTGTGTATTGCTCTAACTCTGCTTGAACTCTGATATAATCGACTTTTAAATTTACACAAAGAAACAATATTTAAGTATATTTAAGTATATTTATTTAGTATTCAATTGAATTTCTTTTGGCAAACTCTCTCAGTCTCTCCCGCCCTCTCTCTAATAGAATCGCACATTAAAGTCACATAAATGTTTTTGGGCGCATTTTCGCTTCTCGCTCAAATTATTACCACATTTTGGTATTTGTCTGCCATGAGCGAGGCGGTGGCTGTGGCTATGGCTGTGGCTGCGGCAGAGGCGGCTTATCGGCTTGCTGCTTGGTGGCGCCTCACGCTGTGCTGTTTATTTCTAATATCCTGCCGTCGTTGGCGACAATAAACACGCCCACATCGAATGCTTTTCTGAGCATCTCGCATAAAGCCCATAAAGCGCAGCGGTTGTTGCTGTCATTAAAATCTCTTCTTCTTCTTCTTTTTTTTTTTGGTTTTTTCTCTGTGGCAGGTTTATGCTCGCATCGAGCATAGAGGCCTCTGCCAATTCGAGCGCTTCCTGTGGCGCTGCCAGCACCTTTAACCCCTGATTGCCCCAGACCAGACAACCTTCGAGCACTTAGAAGACATTGAAAGGGCTTTTGCCCCCAAAACTTCTCCCCTTTGTCTAATTTGATAAAAAAAACAAGTAAGAAAACTCTAGTCGAGACCGCTCGACTAGGGTATACCCTGAACCCTGCGAAGAACCGCTATTCCAAGCATTCTTAATTTCTTTTATATACACATGCATATATACGTTCATTACAAGCAAAACATACACACACACATACACAGGCGCACTCATACACAAGCGCAAGTCGGTGCGTCGGCTGTTGTTTGGCTGCTTTGCATGGCAATGCTATGGGAAATTAAATGTTTAATAACTTTTTTCTAGAGCAACGATTTAGATCAAACTTGTTGGGCGTAATCATGTCATCCATATGTATGTATGTTCCAAAGCACAAGTCTCTAGTATTTGATATACGGGAGTTACAAATTTGAGGCGAAGGGGGCGTGGCACCCAAAATTTAACAAAAACCGAAATTGCGCATAACACTAAATGCAAAATTTGAAGACTCTAGCTAGAAAGATGATTTAGATAGAATTGTATAGCTTAATTTAGATTTTCGTTTTTAATCGATAACAATAAAACAATAAAAGTTATCGAATTTCTGAAACAAACTCGATCTTTTCGTGCTATACAGGAACCTACATAAAAAATTTCAAGTCTCTAGCTCTTGTAGGTTCTGAGAACGACGCGTTCATACATACGGACAGACGGACAGACGGACGGACAGACGGACATGGCTATATCAACTCGGCTTGTCATCCTGATCAAGAATATATATACTTTATGGGGTCTGCCACGCCTCCTTCTGCCTGTTACATACATTTCAACAAAAACATTATACCCTGATTTCCCATTTTCAATGGGCTCAGGGTATAAAAAGATAGAGACGATGCCTTGTTTTTTCGTCTCTTATGCGTTTCGGGCGTGTAAATTGCCTTTTTCCTTTTGTATAAAGGAGGCGTGGACTTCTGTTTGCACTCGATTTCAATTGGGCGAGTGGCGAAAGAAAATTCGAACTCCTCTTAATTACGAGAACTACAACACTTTTTCTTCAGCTTCAGTTTCAGTTTCAGCTTCAGCCTTGTCGCACGCATTCGTTGTGCGGCTTTCATTATTAGCTTAGGTGAGAAGTCCGACTCGGCAGTTTGCCAGAGCTTTTGTTTAACCCCACAGCGCCACACAAAGAAAAAATTTATTGGCACAACTTCCGAAAACGAGCAAAGTTTTTGCGCCGGGCCAACACCTTTCACATGTTACGGGCATGAAAAACTGCTCAAAGTTTTTCGCTTGGCATTTTTGCATGACGCGTTGAATAGTTTTAGCTGCTGCTGCTGCTGCTGCTGCCGTTGTTACCTGCTGCACAAAAGGTAATGGGTTAATTAAGGTTTTTGCCCAGCCAAACTGATCGCTGACTGCATTGTGGGTTAATTATGTAGCATGAAATGTGTAAAAGCAAAATGCAACTAAATTGATTACAAATTGCAAAAGTTACGGACAGGCGTTGGCCAATGACGTTGAGCTTTGAAAGGAAAGTGAGGTTAAGTTGCAGCGTAATTGAGGTTAAGGTGAGCACCTGCCAGAGTGTTCAATGAAAGGAAAATCTAATTGAAATTTCATAAATGAGTGAAGTGTAAGCAAAAAAAAAGTTGCAGAATGAAAGCAAATTGTGTGGGAGATGGTTGGGAGACTGCAGTAGAAAGAATGGGAAATAAAGTAGTGAAAATTCTTAGCATTTAGTATTTTTTTTAGTATTTTATTTTTAAGAGTTTATAGTATAAATATATAAAATACAACATAATCTTTATATATTTGAATAGAAATTTTTAGTAGTTTTAGTATTTTTTTTTAGTATTTTTCTAGATTTAAGATAGGTGGCTTGAGTTTGTATAGATAAATCTCGAATGAAAAAACAGTTGCTGTTTTTCAACTTAAGCTGATGTTATGAAAAGCATTATTAATAGAAAATATTAGTATTTTTTAAGTATTTTAAGTATTTTTAAAATAATTTTTAGGATGTATTTCTAGAAACTTATCGGAACTAATTTTAAAACCATTTCTTACATTGAAATAGACTTTACAATATTTTATATTATGAAACAATATGTCTATTTGCATTTTCTTAAATTCAATTCAATTTTTCTTCAATAGAAATAGTTTTTTAGTATTTTCCAAGACTGTTTACTCGAAAACTGTTGAATACAATTTTCAAATAACTGTCAAATTCTATTCAAATTGACCTCAAATTACTTTAAATTATGCAAAACTTGCAAAGTTTGTCTTCTGCTTTGGCTGTTGCCTTGGCTGTTGAATGACCGGCGACAAATTGTGTACAACATCCGACAATTGTCGATTGTGCGATAGCAACGTATCATGGTCATACTTATAAACGCATCAAGAAATCAGGGAAAAAAGCGAAGAGAAATCATTGCTTATTGTTAATTTATTTCCTTTTTGGCTTTAGAATTTTATTTTATTGACTTTTGCTTTGCGCTCCGTCGAACTGTGTGCGGACTGTGCGGACTCTACGGATGTGGCGTTTCCGTTGCCGCATGTGCCGCACACACGACCCGGCGAGCAGACGGCGAACAGCCACCCGCAGCCCAACAGCCCGGGCATTGACCATTAAACGGGGCAAGAGTGAGATATACACATATATGCAGTACAGTAAACACTGCTCAAAGGGGAGCTGGGCTCGAGCCTCGGTACATTTAGGAAAAGTTTAAAGCGCCTTGGCCGTTGCCTTGTAATGAACTTTTATTTGCATTCTGTGGATGGGGCAGAGCAGAGCAGATCAGAGACAAGTGTGGCATCAGATTCTTGTGTTCGAGTCGACCATAAGCCGATACACTTGCCGCCCATTTCAATTCATTCATTTAGGCCATAAAGCGAACGCCCCTCATGTGTCGTCGTTGCTCGACCAAGACGTCCTCGACTTAGGCTCTGTGGGGGTGGGGGTGGGGAAGGCTCGGGTACGGGACCACCCCCAAATCGATTTATGGGCATTTCCGGGTTGAAATCACTTAAAAGCACAGAAACGGGGTAGGCCGCTTGTTAGCTACGCAGCCAGAGCGAAGCCCTTTGTGCTCGGCCTTTAGAGTCGCATTCATATGCACGCATCCCGCTGTCTCCTTCTATTCTGAGAGGGCAAAACACAAAAAATTTGCGCAAATTTGTTAGCTTTATAAAATAAATATTGCTGGGTTGAATTTTGCTTGACTTTGTGGGGTTTGTTTTGCGACGCTTTTGACTCGCACAATCTACTTAGGACACAATGATTCCAGATGCCATTTCAAAAGATTCTCCAACTGCGGTTTGTTTTTTTCTTTTTCTTTTCTTGTTGAGTCATCTATAGTTTGTTCCTCTCTGATTGAGTTATTGTTAGCAGACTAATGGAATTTGAGTTGAATAGATAATTGAATAGAACCCACCCTTAGTTTCAGCTAAAGCCCTTTTTGCTTTTGAAGATTTTATCTAAAGTGAAGCAGGCAACGGCGCTTTTAATTAGGCAAATTAGCAGGAATCTCTACGAAGAGCTTTACTCTTAAAATATCCTCTTACCTCCACAGTCAGATATCAAATATAATTTTATAGTGCATACTTTTGCTTACTTTCTCCTTACTCCTCCACCTCATTATTTATGGCGTTTGCAGGGGGAACTCCATAGTCCCAACATTTTTATTACCCTTCTAGCACTTGGCAGTGCGCTTTAAGCCCATTGCATTTAACTCAAGTGCCACACAAATATGCGCATGAAAATTCTATGCATAGACTGAAGGGGAGGACAGTGCCCACTTTGTCAAGGCGCCCAATGTTTGGCTTTATAATTTTGATGACTGTCATGTTTACACTTTCAATAAAAATGCTGTAGTTTAGTGGGAGGGGCCGGCCAGGCCCCCAGCTGTGCCCGGAACTCTGGCCACAATTATGGCCTTTAACCCTTTTGTCAACAACTTGAGTTTATTTGGACTTTATATGCACATGGTCCAGGGCGGGGCGGGCGCTTGTCGCCCTCGGGTATTGCTGTCTGCTTTTTTAGCTGATGCTGGCCAAAAAATGCCTTTGAGCATTGTCATAAGCGAGCTTTCGCAGCCACCACACCCCCACAGCTCCCACCCCTTTACTCTCTCTCTCTCTCTCTATAATAATTTTATATGGTTTTTGGTTGCAAATTTTTGCATAGTCAGGCAAGGATGCTGTGGCAAAAGGGCTTCGTGTGGCTTGAGTCCTCCCTCTCTTCCTCTCTCTCTCTGTCTGAGTCTCCACAATTGCATACAAAATTTGCACTGATTCTTGTGCATGACTCATGTTCCCCAACAGCCAAGCCAAAGCTTTCCAATTAACCCCACCGAACATATATATATATATATATATATATATATATATATATATATATATGTATCTCCTATATAGTTAAGTGTATAAATAAATATATATATTTTGATATTTACAATTTTCTGTTGACATTTCATTATGCGCTGACAAATTACCCACCCTTAGCGCTGGGGGTTGCAGCTCTGCTTAATTTTTGCCAACTCACGTAATAAAAATAATAATAATAATATTTGGATTTGATTTGGCATGGCTATCGAACCAATCGAATCGAACCTCACAAAAACCCCGGACGCGTGTTTATAATTTACGATAATTGCGCTGACTTTTGACATTTTCAATTAATTTGAGTTGAGTTGAGTTGAGTGGAGTCTTGGGCCCCTATGATTCGAATCCTGGACAACAACAACAGCAACAGCTTTTTCAACAGTTGTCGATATATTAATTAATTAGCCATATTTACCCAGAGGGTTTGGGGCTGAAATGTGTGAATTGTATTTGATTTTGTTTGCCCTGCTCAAAGCAAAAGGTCGGCGATTGAGCTGCTCTGATTTGCTTGGCTACGGAAATTTATGGGATTTGTGGCATTTGTTGCTTATAATGGGCTATGGAAGTCGGCTGGCAGCTGGCTGCTAACAACTCTTGGGCCGAGTGCGGAAATAAGGAGTTATTGGGGTAATCAAACTAATTGATTATTAAGTAATTAGTATTTTCTGTCGATTATTTATATATATTTTATAATCAATTTCTCAACAAAATATATAAAAAAATAAATAAAAAAGTAAATAGAATAAATTAAATAAACTAATAAATAATAAAATACATAAATTGAATGTACAAATAGAGTTTGTATAAAATTTATTTTAATAAATTATATAAATAAATTGTGTTTTGTTTTTTATAAAAAAAATTATAAATAAAATTGTATTTTTTATTATTTTAAAATTAATTATGTAAATAAAATACATTAAAATAAAGAATAAAATAAAACAGAGAAATAAAATATAAAATGAAATACAAAATACAATTTTCAATCAAATTTATAAAAAATATAATTAAAATAAATTATAAAATTAAAAAAAATGATAATAAAATATATAAAAAATAAATAGAATAAATTAAATTAATTAATAAAATATGTATATTAAATATACAAATAAAGTTTGTATAAATTTTAATAAAATATATAAATAATTTTTTTTAAATTATAAAATTTATAAATACAATTTAAAAAAAGAAAATAAAAGTATAAGTATAAGTATAAAAATAAAATAAAATATAAAATAAAAAATATAATAAAATAAATAAATAAAGTAAATAGAATAAATTAAATAAATTTAAAAAAATATGTAAATTATATATACAAAGATTGTATAAAATTAATTTTAATAAAATATAAAAAAAATTTAATTTAAATAAAAAACAAAATAAAATACATAAATATAAAGTCTAAAATAAAACTTAGACATAAAATATAAAATGAAATACAAAATACAATTTTTAATAAAATTTATAAAATATAAAAAAAATGTTAAATAAAAATATAATAAAATATATAAATATATATTTATGTATATTTCAACTCACTTTATAAAGACCTGCTCTTCCAGCTTCCCACTTTCTCCTAATCGAATTTCAACTCCACAAAAACTTCAATTTGCAATTGAATTTTCTTCACTTCGCTGGGTAATAAACGAGCTTGGCTTTCGCAGCGAAAACTTTGTCAAGTACTTGCCATGAAATCAAATTTATGCATTACCTGCATTTCGCGACATCTATTCGCCATTTCCCTTGGGTGTCTGCGATATTATCGCCCCCGTTGGGTTCGGCTCACACTTTAAATAGGCATTAAATTGATACAGCAAAAAGTTTTCCACTTTTTTTTTTTACTTCCACTCGCAGTTGGCGCACGTTGCAACCCTCCCAATGGAGTTGCCAGCCCGTCGCACAGTCTAATCGCTTTATAACTTCTAACGCAGTTTATCTGCGCCGCTGCTCTCGCAAACACCCGCTCGGGCCGCCACGAATGGCTTTAGCCAGGAAAAGTTATTGTTAAGTCTATGAGAACGTCGCTCGCACGCACTAAGCACTTGATATGACAACGTCCTCACTTTAGCTCAGCCCCTCGCCCTCACCCTCACCCTCACCCTCGCCCTCGCCCTGTCCAATGCTGGCAGATGCTAAATCTCCATACAAAATGTTCACTCTTTCTGCCTGCCTGCCTGCCTGTCTGCCTGCATCTGCATAGAGTGTGTATCGCGTGCTTTGTATTCTTTTTTCGCACTTTTTGCGATGGCCTTTCGCTATTTACAGCATTTTCAGTCTGTCTGGCATTCCTTTTGTCCACGGCCAGCTATGCAGCCGGAAATTATTGTCGGCGACTTCTTGCATTTAGTTTTTATACTCCATTTTTTTAAGCATACCCTGAGCCCAGTGAAAGCCCACAAATTGGGTATAATGACAGCGAATACATCTTCTGATTGGTCTGGGTCTGTCTATAATACACTATTGATAATACGTATATTGATTGATAAGGAAATGTGTGATGATGTCACGGTGTTAAAACGAATGATAACAAAACCCGATAATGAAGCTAGTAATTATATTTATCATGATGATCCTCATATTGTTGTTTATGATAAGCATAACAATGATAAGGATAATATTAATAATGATTATAGCAATAATTATAATAAAAATGAACTGAAAATGATTGTGAATATAATAATGACGATAATAATAATCATGATGATGATAATGAAAGCGATATTGATGCCCATGATAACTGGAATAAGGAAGATCGTCTTCATTTGGCATTAATAATATGAATAACTTAGTAAAGGGTATTTCTTAGTCGTGCACTCCCCTCTCATCGCGCGCTCATTTTTTCTTTGCTCTTTTAGCAGATGCCAAAAAGTTTTCGACGCCGCCATACAAAAAGTTGCTACACTTTGTGGCATGTTTTCCGTTTTTCCTCGCCTTATGCTCCTCTCGCATTGCCCATAAGTTTGGCCTGAAGCTTTATTCGTTTTTCTCGTTTCTGCCTTGCGGAAAAAGCGTAAACAGATTTATTTATATATATATATTTATTTACCGCGATTAGTCGGCTACATTTCTTTTTCGCGGCCATTCAATGGAGGGAAGTACCGTAAGCCGAATGGACTTACTCACCTGAAACACAGATTAGCCCAACCCCGCAGGAGACAAGAAATTTGTTATTATTATTTTTACAACTCAATGAGTCACAGCGATTCACAATAGACGAAATGGCAAGCCGATAAGATAACTAACAGTTCAGGTACATCACCTGCAAACGTTATCTGATAGGCCGCCAACACTCGGCTCCAACTATATATTGGCACTCGGTGCTGGGAGTGGGCACAGTACAATTGTTCAGCTCGTCGCATTAAGAGCTCCAGTTAACAGTAAACGGGATTACAAGGAAGTTAAAAGTGAAAACAATGCCGCCACCACACAACGATCGTCTCTTCGGCATCCACTTGGGCCTGCACCTGGGACACCATCATGGACATCATGGACACCACGGGCCACCCCACCACGGACCGCCCCACCACCACCATCATCATCATCACGGACCACCGCCGCCGCCGTTCTACGATCATCATCATCATCACCATCATCACGGACCACCACCGCATCACGGACACTATGATCATCATGGACACGTTGAGCACCATCATCATCATGGCCCACCACACCATCATCATCACTGCTAAGTGCTGGATGGGAAAGCAATGGAACAACGATCGGTCTATTGTGAACTGCCTGTGAAGTGAATTTAGATAGTTAAAAATATATACTATACAATCATAAACTTTATTTATTACAAATATAATACAACAATATATATAATCTAATATATATAAATATATATATAAAAACAATTTATGAAAAATATTTCCTTTATTATTTGCCAAGGGTTTAATGAACGATGCTTTATTAAATATTCTATATATATTCAAATAACTTCTTATATTGGAAAGAAATATAAAAAAAATATATATGCACATAAATTTAAAATATAAAATAATTATAATCATAAAACTCTAAATGGGTTGATAATCACCACAAAAATTAGATTTGTATGTATGAAAATAATAAATGACTAATACATATAGTTCACTTGCACTCCATAGAGCACATAAACTTGGCTAATATATACATATAAACCTGAAACACTGATTAGCGTAATGACTCACTGCGATTCAGAATAGGCGAAATGGCAAGGCGATAAGATAACTAACAACAATATATACTTGCTCTTGACGCTCAGAGTTAACACAGTACAATTGCTTAGCTCGTTGCATTAAGAGCTCCAGTTAACTGTCAGAGGGATTCCAAGGAAGTTAAAAGTGAAAACAATGTCGTTTTTTAAATTTAACGGAATGAACTTCGTCGAGGGACACCATCGAGATGATCATAAAGACTACGGGCCGCCGGATCACGTGCCGCCCCACCACCATCATCGTCGTAATCACGAACCACCGTCCCCGCCGATCGTCGATCATCGTCAGCATCACCATCATCACGGCCCACCGCCGCCCCACGGACTCTACGATCATCATGGTTACGATGAGCAGCATCATCGTCGTGGCCCACCACCACATCATTATCACTAATAAGTGCTTGATGGGATAGCAATGGGCCAACGATCTGTCTACTGTGAACTGCCTGTGAAGTGAATGTACATATATAGTTAAAGATATGCTATACAATCATAAGCTTTATTTGCTTAAGATATTATACAAAACAAAATATATACAGTAAAAATATTTATAAAAAAAATATTTATGAACAATCTAAAAAAAAAATTCGTTTACTATTTTTCAAGTATTTATTTATGAACTAAGAAATGTTAAGAAATTATTTTTTAAATATTTTATATACATTGTTATAAATATAATAAATTAAATTATATTATTTTACTATATATTATATAACTATATATAAATAGTGCAATACACATATATTCTTGTATTGGAAAGAAATATGAATAAATTAGATATGCTCATAAACTTAAAATATAAATTATATATTAATAAGATCTAATAGAATTAATAATCATTACAAAAATTTAATATAAAGAAAATTAGTAGTTGATTTAACAAAAAGCGATTACTAATCAATATATATATATATTAAAAATTTGCGAAACTGCGCAAAAAGTTGCCAAATGACGAAATCTAGAGCGAAACTTCGTATCTTATCTCTCGTTATTCAAACATTAGGAAGACATAAGTAAGCACTAGCAATTAGGAGCTCCAAAGGGCACATAATACTTGGCTACAACACATATGTATACTATATTTTATATATATATATATACTACTTCTACTATGTATATATATACATATATATGTATATGTTCACTTGTGTGTAATATTAGTTAAATAATTAAGTTAAATAATGACAAACAATGAGTATAGCTCTGGCTAACCCCATGCACGAAAGCAGCGACAATTCAATTAGGGTGGACCACGTGTGAGCCCCCCACGAGCTAATCGTGCACTAAGCGCATAAATACAAATGAAATTACCTATCAATGAGCCATACAAATATTGGCCAATTACAAGCCATTAGAACTGTTTGTCACAAATTGCTAGTTTTTACACACACACGAAAAAAAAAAACAAAATAAAGGAGGGCAACTGTCATAAAATGCAAAGTGTTGGCCATAGACGCGTGGGACGTTGATTCGACACCTGGAAATATTGGTAATTAAAATTCGCCAGCTCGAGTGTCTAGTCGCTCGCTCGGTCGCCGCTGACGTTGTCTAATAATGTTGTAAAACATGTTGCTGTTGAATGAAAATAAAATATGTATACGCCCCGAAGGCAGCAGCAGGCGTTCAGCTTTATGGAGTCGATTGACAGAGGCAAGCAGAAATAAATGGAGAAAAATCCAAAATATATTGTAGTCTATATGGAAACTGTCGATGACAGGCCGCGCTAATGGAATCGGTAGCATTTCTCAATCTGTCTGACTGTCAATTAAATATGAAAATTATTTCTGACCAACCCACCACAACCCACCAACCCACCTGGCTCGACAGCTTGCAATTTTTTGACAATATCATGCGACAGGCCTCAAACTGGCGGCAGCTAAAATGAATCTAGTCTCTCTAGTGTCCGCAGACAATTAACGTCTCAATTCATAATTGTCATCGTATTTTTGTCGCTCTTAATTAAAAAACTTCAACTATTTGATATGCCCACTAATGGAGTTTGAATCCCCCTGTCGCTATCCAAAAGGCAAACGAGCTTTTGCTATATATCTTAATTGTTATTTGGATTTAATTATACGGCAAGTCAACAGCAAAAACCCAAAAAAAAAAAATACTGCACTGTGTTTGTTTATAAATAGAAAACCATAAACGAGCGGGCAATGAGTTTTGTTTTTGTGTTGCCCAAGTAGGAAATTGTTGATGTATTGATAGATTGCGTAAAGCTTTCAAGTTTGACGCTCTTATCGTAAGCCACGGTAAACAAGTTAACCGTATCTTATGTGTTTTTAAGCGTGTTGTGGCACAAGTTGGCAGCGCCATAAAAATGAGTTAGAGATAAGACTACGGTTAATCATCGTGGCTTTACAATCGATAATGATTTGCTATACGAGTTTTTCAAGGAAGATAAATAAGCATGAAATGAGTGATAAATAAATAAAAAATTAAAAAAAAAAGGTGAAAAATAAATTTAAAAAATTGTTAATAAAAAAATAATAAAGAAATAAAAAGAATTAATTATAAACAATAAATAAATGATAAATATGTAAGTAATAAATAATAAAAAAAATAATAAAAAATATTAAAAAATAAATAAATAATAAAAAAATAATACAAAAATAATCTTACAAAAAATAAATAAATAAATAATAAATAAAGAAATAGTAAATAAATAAATCATTAATAAATAAATAAATAGTAAATAAATAAATAATAAATTAATAAATCATAAATTAATAAAAAATAAATAAATAAATAAACATAAATATGAAATTTTAAATATATATTTATAGAGTTTTTGACTTGTTATAAAGGGCTTAGGAATACTATAATAATATATTTATAGAGCTAATGATGGGTATATAGTTGAACATCTTTTTGAATACAGTTTCTATTGCTAGTTCTATATATCTGCATATGTGATCCCTCTAAAATTTATTTAATTCCAATTTGAATATCATTTAACATTCTCTTTCTTTTCTTTTCAGGTATGTACCAAAAATCTCTATCAATACTACTGAGAAAACTCTCCTCTAACAACGCAAGGTTTAAGTACTTGAGAAATATATAATTTCTGCATATATTTCCATATTATATTAATGACCATATCGCAGCACATGCTCTTAGCTAGTAGTCCGCACTTAAGTTTTCCATAATTCCATAATCTAATAATCATATCTCCGACTATTAACATACGCGAGCTCATGTCTGTAGTCAATGCCATCATTAGCCTAATAATGCCGCCGCACTGCAATCAAATTCGAGTCCAATTTCAAGAATTCACAACTCACATTATGACATTTGACCAGCTGGGGGAGTGCACATAAAACAATTTAATAAACCCATGAAAAATCTAAAAATGCGATAAGTGTGCCCACAACAAAGACTCAAACTTCAGACACACACACACACACACACACACATATGTGGTAATAAAAATTCCTTAAATAAACATACGAGGCGAGCGAACTAGTGAGCGGGAAAAGGTGGGGAGAGCTCAGTGTAATGGGACAAAGCCATATCAAGTACGCGTGCTCGCAACTATCTGGCCAATGTAATCAGCCAAGAAGCTGAGACCCCAACAAAGATTTCAGACACAGAGAGAGAGAGAGAGGATGAGAGAGAAAGAGAGGAAGCCAAAAGCAAGCGCTGCCGCGTAATGTCGCTTGTTAGTACTAATGATGGGTAACTTCTCGACATGCTCGCTTCTTGTGCCCCAATAAGCCAGCAGATGCTTAGTTTTAATAAATAAACATATGCTCGCATAGACGATATGCAGATACTCTATAGCAATTGCTTAGAGACTTTGCTGTGGGCTTAGAGGAAATGATCTGATTCTGATATGATTAGGTTTTATTTAATATATTGTGCAGAAATGCTGTATATAAGTTTGAAAGCTCAATCTCTTGAAGTCAATTAATTGTTTGTTATCCCAGAGAATCAATATATCTAATACTTATATATATTTTTACACATAAGATCTATCTTTACATCTATAAATAGTTTTGGTTACCTTTTTCTCTCGATATATATCGATATATTTGTATATGCATTAATAATTTTTTCGATAAGGCGACGTCAGTCTAAATTCTCGTCTGTATTTATCTTTCTATTAGTAATAATAATTAATAATAATAATAATAATTAATGGTATGAATCGATCATTTGCCGATCTCTGTCATATTCTATCTATTATGTATACTCATTATATATACTATATACCCCACGGACATATCTAAATTCCACAACTAGCTCTTAAGAACTTCTAACAATAGTAAAAGTATACTAAAAACTTAGTTGAGTCCATAAAGTCAAGTCCCTTAGTTGACTTAAGCCATTTCAGCTCATTTATGCACGCAAATAAAATGTATTCAAGCTGCCTTTGCAGGCTTCATTACATAGTGATTAGGCCCAATTGGAGTGTAGTGCATGCAAACGCAAAATAAATTTGTACAGCTGCGATAGAGGCGGCGCGATATGCCGCCAAAATGTGCCCAGCCGCAGCGATAGCGATGAGGATGGCGATGCGGATGGGATTGGGATTGGGATGGAGATGGCGTTGTCCATTCCGCATGTATGTCATAAATTGCCTTGGCCAACAGCAACAACAACAACAACAACGACAAGTTTTGGTTACTAGCATTGGAGCAGTCTAACTGGGGGCACGTTCAGGTCCCAGGCCAGGTCCAAGTCCACGTTGCGTCTAAGCACTAAAAATTAATAGCCAGCATAATAAGCGGCATTTTATGACAAGCGTGCACCTTAACGCAGCAGTTAGCCACGCCTCACGCCGGCCAGCCAGCCCCTACCCCCCCCTCTCTCTCTCTCTCTCTAGCAACACCCACCAATGATTTCTCATGGCATCGCACGGCAACAGTCATTGGGTTCAGGTGAGGGATCAGCCTCTCTTGGCCGCACTCACTTGAAAATTACGCAAATTGAAAGTTACATCGTTTGGGCTGGTGACGCGGATGACCGAAATGGGCATTTGGCAGCAGGAGGTGACCAGTTGTACCCCAGCTCCACTCAGCCATACAAAGTTATGAGCTTCATATTGGCGCTACAAGATTCCGCTTTATGATAATTACACGCCGTCGTCCCCAGTGCCATTTTATTTATATGTGAGAGCCAGACACAAGACACCAGACACCAGCAGCAGCAGCAGAAGCTTTGGAAAATTGAAAAACTTTTGCTCTGTGTGTGTATGTGTGTGCATGGAAAATATATGGCCGATTATGTAAGAGCTTATGGTAGTATATCGCTATTGAGGCGGTTTGTCCGGCTTAAGTAAAGGCGAGCTAATGACTTTTAGAGTTTAATTGAAATGACAATTGCCAGGCAGGAAAACGGGCAACAAGTGCACATTAATGAAGCCAACTGAAATGATTGCAAATGGCATGTTTAGCCAACAAAAGTAATCGAATGGGGTAGGAGAAGAGAGCACAGCTGAACTCATTTGAACCGGGAAATGTTATGGAACAGTTCCTAACTGTAAACATAACCTTAAAAAGTTATTCGTTATTCAAAGATGAAAGAACTGTGAGAAAAAGCTCTCGACTCGTAGCCATATAGCCATATAACGCATTTGGCCTAAGCTCAAACCATATTCCTTGACTATGATAGACCAATAAGAGCTCAGGGCTCAGAGAGAGAGAGAGAGAGAGACAGAGAGAAAGAGAGAGAGAGAGAGATCTAAGTTACTTCATATTCATTAAGATTTTACAACTGCCTACGTTGTAGTAAAAAGAAGCAGGCAAAGCATAACCGTAAACTAACTTTTATGATGGACTATAACCCAAATGGCAGAAGAAGTTAAGAAATGCTTCGATTTGAAGCCCAAAAATAGTGCAATCATAAAACTGATTAAGTGATAACTTCATATGGTAATATTATATGTATGTATTGTGGTAAGCCAAATGGCCAATAACAAATCGATGATGCTCAACATGTTTTGGTAGCTCGACCCAAAGCGAACAGTCAACTCGTTGTTTATGATGGTAATTAGTTGGAAACAATGGAACCAACAAATGATGCCTGATGTGAAAGAGAAATATAAAAGAGCTGACATAAATCATGCAGACGATCAGACGATCGATGGATCGATGGCTGGCTCAGCCAAATGTGGAGACACTTGTCAAGCCCTGTCTGAGCTGAGCATCCATAAAAGAGAAGACGAAAAGATTTGATATGCAAATTAGCTAAAAAATAAAACATGCTGGCTCCATTTGCCCTTCGAGCGCTATGCAAATGGAATGCATTTGCTGCATTTCGCCTGCAGTCAAGTTGTCAAAAGACGACAGAATTTATGGCAGCTTGGCCATATTTTTAACGCCACAAAATAAAATGAAATAAAACCAAATAATAATAAATGTGAAAAAAATTCAGAGAAAAATTCAGGCGGCCATAAATCATCCGATGCCGACTCCAACTACAGCTCCAAAGACAAAAACAGAGAAAAACGAGAATAAACGCAAATGCGGCGCATAAAAGTCATAAAAATGAAATTAGCCAAACAGCAGACGGTCGAGCGGCAACTGTGGCACCAAATCTGTTGACGTCGCGACGAGGGGGAGCATAAATTCGCGAATCCAGAGCAAAACTTGTGGAGGGCGACATTAAATTTAATATATTAAAAAGTTTAAGCACTTAACACTAAACAGTTTTGGTTAATTTTTTAAAAATTAAATTTTATGTGAGACTTGAGCGATTAACGTGGGCTTGAATACATAAAACATTTATTTATTTTGAAGATTCGATTTTTTCAACTGAAAACAAGATTTATGAACAATGATTGGCAGTTTTTCGCACCTTAAGCATATAAAAGAAGCACAGCAAAATTTATGATGGAATACCAGACAGTTAAATATTGTATCTATAGATATATATGGATATCAATGAAGTCTTTTATACTATAGTGAACTAATTTACTTTAGAGGCAAGAAAGATAGACAACGTGAAAAGAATTTATGATTTAAGTAATTTGAATTAAATTCTTATATAATAACTAAATTATAAATAATTGAAATAAATAGTATAAAAATCGATTGCAATATAATAAAAAAATTATACATAAATAATTATTAAATTAATTGATTTAATTATTATGAATTAAATTATTTTTTAATAATTAAATTATTAATAATTATTATTAAATATTATTATAATATTATTATTAATATTATTATTAAATAATTATTAAATTATTAGTAATTATTAAATAATTAAAATAATACGTAAAATAAAAATAAAATAATGTTCAAGAAACTCAATTAAATTTATAAAATAAAATAAATTTATTTTTATTTAATTTTTTAAATTTAATTGAATTTGATTTTTAAAACTGTTATTAAATTTTATTTGATGTATTAATAATATATTTCAAAATTTAAATTAATTTAATCTATTTTTGTATTTCATTATATTACAATTTAATATTAATTATTATTAATTTAATTTAATATAATTTCAAAAAATTTAAATTAATTTTATTTGGTGTGTTAATCTTTTTAAGAATTAATTTATCTTGTACCATTATATATCAGATAAATATATAATCTGACATTTCCGTATACCGCTTCTGACCAATAATAATAATTCTATGACCTTCCCGTCAAATACTATATTCATTTCTTTGTTTCTCAAAACTCTTCAGCTTCATCTTTGGTCATTCTTGGAATTCCAAAATGTTCTCTTAATTTACCATTAAATGTGCCTAATGCTTTATTTTGACAACCTTGCCCTTAACTCGAAAACAAGTTTTTAATTTCTATAGCCACAGTCTTAAGCATTTCTTCATAAATGTATTAATACTTAAGATATGCCAAAACTTTGCCAGCAACTTGACACACACGAAACTTCAAAAGAGTTTTTGTCGGAAGACAACCCCAAAAACTTTACCCCTGAGGTAGTCCAAGATATATACGTATATATCTATGTATATCTGTTTGTTTGTATGCATAATTAAGACTTCTTGGGAGCAGCTGAATTAGTGGAAATGAGCTAATGCACAGGGCGAAACTTCAAAGCTCTGTGTGTCTCTAGATACATCTGTCATTCATCTTCATCTTCATTTGCGTAGAGGCGATCGTTTCGAATGTGTCTATTCCTATGGCCGTCTGTCTTTTGGTTGCGCGGTGCGTTTCCTCATTGCCTCGAGTGGTGGGGCATCAAAGAGAAATTCTAAGAAAATTCATCTTGGCGGCAGACGATCAAAAGGGCAGACACAGACCCTGGCAAAGAGCAACACTTTCTGCTCCCATTTGAAATATGGCATAAAAACTATTTTGCATGGACCACAATCTCGAAATTTGACTCATCAAGTACAGTGGGAACTCTGCTCGAGCGAAAAGTTGTGATAAACTGGAATAATCAAGATATCTCTAGATCTATTTGGGCTAATTTATAAATACTTAATTATCTATCTATGTATCTGTGAATGTTGTGTGATTTCCTTGTTCTCTCTGTTGTTATTTTCCATAATCGTACGATCTACTGTAGTCGTCGTAGCCATCGCTCACTCTCTCAATTGACTGACTGATGAACTGTTGTGCAGTTGTGGGTAGTTCGTCTGGCTACGCTCCGTTGGCGTTTGCTTTGATCTTTTTAATAGGAAGCGCTGGCGTTGTTCAGTTCACAATTTATGAGCTCTGAAAAGTGCAAGTGATTTAAGCTACAAACACTGCCAGGCATTTCAGACACAAGCACAGTCGGACAACGGCTGGCTTTGAGTGTGGAGCACACGTAATCGAAAAACATTAACACACAACAAGCCAATTAATTGAAAACAAATTGACCATTAACTAGCCAGAAAAAAAAGCATACGATCGTCAGAGATTTACACGAGAGATCATCAACACCCGAAAAAAATACATACATATATATAGGTATATATATAAATTGAAAAACAAAGCGTGAAACGAAAACGTAAACAGCAGCTCGGGCAGCGATCGATGAAACGATCAATGGAACGAGCCTTAACGAAACTCAGTTTCAGCTGCGATCGATCGATCGATCGTTTTAAATTAAAAGTAAACTGACTGCTAACTAGAGCGCAAACGGACAGAGCGAGTGAGAGAGAGAGGGAGGCAGAGATATGAGTACTACGGTACCAGATAGCTTGATCAACATCAAACAAAGCGAGCCGCTCAATGGCTTGATTAATGTGCGCCACATTAATCAGAGAGTCGGAGGCTGTAGGCTATGGACGAAGGGAGAGCCGCATAAAACAAACACAGCAAACTTTAGCGGCGTCCAGTAAATGTTTGAAGTTGCTCAGATAGATGTATAGATACATAGAAATAGAGAGACTCTGGGCACCCACACACAGATCGAGTTTTAGGCGCTGCGCTTGTCAAAACAAATGAGCCAACATAAATCGAGCATTGGCCAGCTAGAAATATATGTATATATATGTATATACTAAACTTGGCTTAGATCTGCAGCAGCAGCAGCGTGGCTACAAAGTGACGACTGATCGAATCAGCGTGGCCGAGCAAGGGGCCGAATGCAATGGCCGCAAATAAATAACAACAGAGTTTGCTTGGCTTAAAGATCACGATCTCTCGCAGCCATGAAGCGTTTGCCAAAATGAGCAACAAACAACAAACAAAACAACAACAACAACAAGCTGAAATCACGTTTGCGATCTTGACTGTCGACACCAAAACGCTGGAAAAAAGCTACAAAAGCTAAACAGTAAAAGAGCTAAAGAAAAGTCATTTAAATAGCCGGCTTTAAGAACTTAAATGTTAAAAGGGAAACATTTGTTTGCACAGCTCGCCAGCACAGGGGCGTACGAAAATAATGAAGAAGTTGCTAGAGGGAAATAGTTATTTAAATACAAATAATATTGACAAATAAATTTGGAATAGCAAAAGAGCTACATGTGGGGACAGCAACACTGAGAAGGAATTAAATTAGTATAAATAATAAAAATATAATATTTATAAAAATTAAAAATATATGAAAAGAAATTAAAATGCTAAAAAAAATGAGATGAAGTATGAAAATAAGATTAGTTATTATAGGGAATATGTGTGTTTTATTAAATATAAAAATACTTATATAAATATAACATTATATATTTATATATGTTTGTAGTTAAGATATTATTCTAATATTTAAGAATAATACACTAACTAATAATATATTTTTATGTAATGCAATATTTTACAAAATATTTATATATTTATATTTATTTATTTACAAATAATAAGTCAAATATAAATATACAAATTTATTAATATGAATAATATATTTATATTTCTCTACATATAACTTTTACATATATTATTTAAATATTAATAATACTCTCAATCTATTTTGATTTACTACATACATAATTTTAAACACTTTTAATACTGGAGATTTCATTCTCATCAAAACTATTTTATTTGACGAGTCATCATCATTATTAATATTTATTAATATTTTATATAAGCCCAGTACCTCTCCAAAAGGCAGCTCAAATACTGAAATAGGAAACGGCGCTTTGAAATCTATTTTCCAAATGCTGAGCAACAATGGACTAGAATGCTCTCAGCTATAGCTGAATAGAGCCAGTAACATCATGCTGATTGGCAATTGAACAAAGCATTTGAATAGCAATATATGAATAATAATAGCAATAATATGAATATGAGTATTCTCTATTACTAAAGTCGTATGCTTGCCTCAAATTTGGAAACCTTGCTTCATTATCAGATAATATCTTAATTGAATAATGCGAATGCTACTTAAGCATAGCTAACTTAGACATATCTATATACATAAATAATACATTTTAAATACGGTTTTTAAATTATAAGAAACTCAGCTTACTGATAGTTGATGTCCCAGCGTGACTTATTTAATTTTCCTGGAAAAACTTTTAATAAGAAACTCATTCATTTTTGAAGTTGACTTCAAAGAAGTCAAAAAGATATCTCCAAGAAATCCCTTTGCCAAATCTAAGACTGAATTCATTCAGCATTCATTAAAGACTTTAGCTATTGTGAATAGTCAACTTCATTTGAAGGCGCCCCCTTGCTAGCGACGCCTCTGCTATGCTTTAGGCCTAGACAAGTTCTACTTGTTTGGCTCTTTTTTTTTTTGTTGCCAGCTATTTGTGCTGTTCTTGTTCTTACCAACTGTGTGCGTGTGTGTGTGTGCGTGTGTGTGTGTGCCGTGTTGCTCTTTGTTTGTTGTGCCTTGGCTACACATGCAAAGTGTTGTTTTTGTTGTACTCGAATGTTGTTGCTCCGATTTGAGTTACATGACAATGTGGAGCTATTGGGGTCTTTGCCTGCACAATGCCAATGAGTTCATCGGGCTTTAAAGTTTTTTTTTTTTGTTTATTTTTTCATTTTCATTTTTTTCTCTCGTTTACCTTAAAATTTCTGATTGGAGTTTCGTGTGTTTGCTCCGGATTTGTGTTCATTTGGTAGTTGTTGCTCTCGATGGCAATGCTTTGTCTCCTCTTGTTGGCTTGTGGTTTGGTTTCTTTTGAGTAAAAATCTCTCGCTTCCGGCTTGACAACTTCACTAATTCTTCAATTGTTGCGCAACTTTCAAATTCAATTTCTCCTCTGCTGCCTGCTGACAGTTTACCTGTGCGGGTAATAAATAATGTGAGTTGCTCTGCCGAAGGTCTCTCAACTCTGGCATTAATTTGGAATTCAGTGCAGTTGAGCTGGAGCCCTCACTCACATAATTAAGGCATCCATTGTGAATTCCTTGGGGGAAGCTGCATCAATTCACTCGGCTGCTGTTCCTCTTCCTGGCTACTGCCCGCCATACATCATTTTTATAATTTACGTGTAATGCATAACAAAAGCCAGAGTAAACAATAAGTGTGTGTATATGAGAAAGGTAAAATCTAATTTTCATGGCATTTTCCAGGCACTCTGCCTGCCTGCCTGCCTGCCAGTCCGCCGCAAAAGCCAACACTCGACGTCAGCTCATCAATTTTCCACGTGTGATTTATTAACTAATTTTCCTACACATTTAAATGCGCATTTCATGCGGCACGTACCACAGAGAGAGAGAGAGAGGGGGGCTCTTCGACAAAGAAATACGTGCAAATTCATTAGCAAAAATGTTGCTTTCATTTTCTTACAGTTCACATAATTGTTTGGGAGTTGGAGGCGGAAAAGCCTCTTGAGAAATATGAGCAAAAAAATTAGCCATTGCCAGAGTATAATGCATGGGCATTAATTATTTTTCGATATATGTATGTGAAGCACTATGCCTGGGAATAAAGTTAGACGAAGCAGCTTTGCCGGTCGGCTCGACATTGAGCGATGCGCTGCGACGCAGTGCATCGACGACTGTTAACGCTCGATATGAACCCATTTAAATGCCAAACTGCCAGTCGAATGCCTGGCAACTAACTCCTTGTTTACCTTCTGCAAACAACAGCATTCTGGCGACATCTACATGGCCATAACTTGCCCCAAAGACTTGGCCAACGGGCGGCTGTGTGAGGGGGACTGGGAAAAATGCAAGCAACCAAATTTGCTTGACATTTACAATGGCCAAACTGGCCAACTAGTTGCTGCTGCTGCTGCTGCTGCCAACTGGCAGTGGTGGATGGAGCTCAGCTCGGCTTCAGCCACTGATGCGCATGTGGGCACTCGGTAGCTGTTCGCAAGAGGGGCCCCCAAGTGCTCCCCATAGGTGAGTTGTGGCGTGTGAGGGGGGCACTGGCCTGATGCACTTGTGCCATTTTAAGTGTTTATAGGTATTTATTTTTATTGTTTTTTATGCTTAACGATATTTTAAGTGGAGTGTGCAGCTGTACCAGAAGCTAGTGGCCTATGCTGCATACTGACAGACTGCAAGATACTCTGGAACGCATGAAACTATCAGAATTGCTATTAAATTATTCCAATTTATAGCAAAGAAATGCTTATAGAAATCTAGAAACGAGATTAGAAGACTGAGGTATTCTGGTATTTTAGTATACCTATATACTATATCACTAATCTTAACTCTTATTCTTTTTTAAGTATTTTGTATTTTAATAGTCTATTCTTTTAGTATTCTAGTATTCTTGATGTCTAGTTTTTTATTAATCTAGTATTCTTGTATTCTAGTATTTTAGTATTTTAATATTATAGTATTTTAGTATTATAGTATTTTTATTATTTTAGTAGTATAGTATTTTTCATATATATTGTATTATTTTAATTATGATAATATTTTGATTATTTGGTATTTTTATTATTTGGTATATTTGTTATTTGGTATATTTAATATTTGGTATTTTCATTATTTGGTATTTTATTGTTTTCGTATTCTAGTACTTTTTTTTAAATATTTTCTACAATATTTTAATATTGTTACATTTAAGAATTTTTTATGTATTTGTATTTTTTAGTATTCTCGCACTCTACTTAGTATTTAAGTATTTTCTTTTTCAAATAATTTATCATTTTAGTAGTCAAGTTTTGTTCAATTTAAGATATATCTTTACCCTTATCTTATACTTTTATCTTTAATACTTTTTGTTCGAGTAGCCGCATATACCCTGTACAAACATATCCAGGTTATAGGTATTCAAACGTCAACCCCACTCGAGTTGAGCTCTCGTATGCAAAATACTGAAGATACTTGCGGGTTTGACTCTGTTTTGTTTTTATTTTTTTTCCTTTATTCTTAATTTTTTTGTTTTTTGTGTTTTTTTGCTGCTTGGTTTTGTCGGTTCTGCAGTTGGTTAACAAGCGAAACAAGCAGGCGGCATAGTTTGGCAAGAATTGTATTTGCATTGTGTTCTCAGAGGTCGACGCAAGTCAGCGGCAATTTAAATGCCAAGTCGAGCACGAGAAGAACGCTTATTGCCAGCACGAGAGAGAGGCTAGAGAGAGGGAGGCTTAAACGGTGACTCGAGTACCCAAAGAAGTTGCCGAGTTGCATAGCTTTAAGATTTATGTGCCCTTTGTTCAAGCTGAGTACAGGACAACAATGCATTGGAACGCGAAAATTTTCGCTTTCAATATTGTTTACCTTCGGGCAATATTTCAATTAAATTCTGCGAAATACTAAAGATAGATTCAGCAAGACAATGCAGCGTCATTAATGAGCTGCTAACAGGAATAACTATATAAAGAGCTGTATATATAGATAAGTGTTTTATATGCCTAGTCATGTTTCGCATCTGGGCAGATTTTTCCCTTTCATTGAGCTCGCGTCTTGTCTACCTCCTTCTCTTCCACTCTCCCACTCTCTCTCGCTCTCCCTCTTTAATTACTCTACGCATTTTATGATTTATCTGTAAGGTGGGGCGCAGTGTAATTTATGCAGGTGAGAAAAAAAAGTTGAGTTGGGCGCTGCCTTCCGCAACTTTTGAGCAGCTGAGGCAAACAGCAAAAGTCACTTGTAAAAATTGTTAAATTATGTGATAAAGTTTCACTTGTCATAGGGTGCGACAAAAAGTTTGCAATTTGACAGCAGCGAAAAGGAAATTAATTATGAGCCAGGAGAACATGAAGCAATTTGCTTTATTTCTTGGCACTGAGCACAGCTGCGTTTAAATGCGCTTTAAATATTCGAGCTTTATCGGCATGGAATGCCGCTCTAATCTGTGGACAAGGGTAGACATTTCTCTGGGTCGCACTTAATCCACTTGTCGTCCCAGTGACCCAGCGTTGACCCATTGTTAACGCACTAATCTAAGGGATTTTTTGCAGATTTTTTTAAACATTTTTTTCTTTCAGCTGAGACAAAGGCCAAGCGAGGCTGCAAGGTATCAGGAATATTCCCATGTCAACATTAATTAGGGTCCAGCATAATTCACATCTAATGCGCAGCTTAATAATAGGATTTGCGTATTTTTTCTGTTGCCTTAACAGCATATGGGACTCCTCTTGCCGGACAGTTTGACATTTTTATTTTTATTTATTTTTTTTTTTACTTCTCTTCTACTCTTTTGATATGTTAAGCACGCCCTCAATTAAAATGTCATCTTTGAAGAGACTTAAAGGAGGGTAAGCTTAAAGCGCCTAAGTTGAAAGAGGTGAAGATAAAGCTCTGCTCTTGCTATGTGAAATGAAGGCAAAGGTCTGCTCTTGATATGTTAAATAACATATGTTAAGTATTGCTACATATGTTTAGTAAATACTGCTGGTTAATAATGGATAATGCTATAAATCACCTGTATCATGCATACTATATCTAGTATATAGAATATATTTAAGCCTATTTCAAATTCAATATTCCATGCTTCTATGTTAAATAACATATGTTAAGCATGCCAGAAATGTATAGTAAATATAGCTGCTTCTTCAACTGCTTCTTTAGCTCTTATTTAGCATTTTGCATAAAGAGCTCAAGCTTAAGCTTCATTCATCTCTTATCAGATATTTATTTTTATTTCTTTATATTTATTTTAATTTTCCTTTGTGTCTAAAGTGCTCAAGCCTAAACTATAATCATCTCTTATCTAACACAAATGATTTCTATATTTATTTTAGTTTTGTGCTCAACTCAATTCATTTGTCTATGTTGGGCAGTCTGAAATTTATTCGTCTCTATTTATTCGGCAATAACAATCAAATTTCATTTAATTTATGCGAAAAACAGCAACGAAAACTAATTCTTTATGACAATTTGTCAATTTATGTGACAAGTTTCTGTCAAGCTCTATGCAAATGAGATTATTTCGGTTCTCTCTTGGCTTATATATGTAGTAGTTTGGCTCTCCTCCATTCTCCTCTGCAAATGTAAACATCTTAAAGCTTAATGAATGAAAAAATGGCGTATACCCCGCTTAAAATTTTAAGCCGATTTGAAAAAAAAAGATGAAGAAGAAGAAGAAGAAGAGAAACTGGCGCCAGCGTAAAATGTGCGCGTGGGCGTGGCCAGATTGTGTCGCAGTGCACAACAATGGGATTTGGAGATGGAGATGGAGATGGAGCGACAGCTATCAAGCCGGACAGCGCTCGCTGACTGGCTCCTTGTCAAAATTGTGGGCCCAACTTATCCGCTTATTCACAATCGAGTGAATTCTGACTTGGCTGAGCGCCAAAATCTGTCGCGATTCCTGATGAGCGCAATAAGCAAATTTGATTAGAGCGATGAATGGGAGGTGAAAGCTGCTCATATGCGAATGAGCAAAGCTTCCCTCCCTCTCCCTCTCTCTCACTCTCGCTCTGTCTCTGTTTCAATTGTGTAATTCGGCAAATCATTGCCGAGCAGTTTGTCAAAAGACAGTCTTCGATGAGCGGCGACTAAGTGGCGCTGTTGTCGATGATGATGCCGCTGCTCCTGCTGCTGCTGCTGCAGCTGCCACTGTTCCCAGACACTTTTCACACATTAGCCGCCACAAGTGGAGAGCTAGGGCTGGGCAGTCCAGGGCAGGGCAGGGCAGACACTCTCCAAGCGATTGCGACATGCCAAGTGAGCATTAGTGCGAATGCGACTGCCGACTGCTGACTGCTGACTGCTGACTGTGGACTGTGTAGACGGCGGGAAGGTGGCAATGGCTAACCATAAATAATGCCCCACTCGGCGAGCAGCTGGAGCCAGACAATAGAGCATGGCCATTACCGTTTGTTGTCCCAACATCCTTAGCCGTTTGCTTGCCTTTGGCTTTAACACAATTTGATATATGGCCGGGCATTGATTTAGCCTGCCCAGCAGCAGCAGCAGCAGCAGAATATGCGAATATGCGATATAATGTCCAATTAAATTCTAAAAAAAAGGGAAAAGAGGAAGAGAACGACCAGACCAGACCAAAGTGCAGGAAGCAGCCACACATATGTGTAAGACAACCAAGAGCCGACTCAGACTGACTGACTAACTCGCCTACCGACTACTGACTGCCGTCTGCCGGCTGCCCTCCCCCATAAATTTATACAATTTCTTATTTATTTTATTGTACTATTCTTTACACAAGGCTCGAAGCACAAGGTTTTTCGCCAGCTTTTATGGCTTATCGGCCTGGCCTCGGTCTCTCTGCCCCAGCCCCATCCCCCTACCCCTCTAACATGCCTCACTTGCATATTATTCCAATCTGGGCATAAATCTTGACTACAGGCGCCATAGATCATCACACAGCGACGACTAAATCGCCTGCCCTCAGCTTCCTTCTGCTCTGAGGAAGCATTTTGCTGTGCACTGAATCGGATTATTAAAAATTAAACTTTATTTTTACGGCCACATGGAATGGGCCATTGGCCATGGGGCTGCTCAAGAAAATATCTAAAATTTTAATGGCAGGAGAAAGGCTATGGGGGCGACTGAATTAGCAGCAAATAATTTCAGTTAAAGTTAGACGTTGCATGAGAACATAAATATAAATATAAATATAAATATAAATAAGGTGTGCATAGCTGAAGCTTAACGAAGATAGAAAACTTTTAAACAATAAATTTTTGCTATAAAATTCTTCTTACATCATTTCGATGGCTTCTCATTATTAGCTGGCAGCTCTGCGGTTAGTTTGAAGTTATAAAAAGAGGTAACTGCATCGGTATAGTTATTTTATATATCTTACGCCCGATTCGCTGGAAAATATATATATATTTTTTAATATTTAATTTTTTAATGGTATTTTTATGGCTGCTCATTATGCACCAACTAGTGCGAAAAGTCTGTTGGGAACTATAATCGCTTAGCAGGAAATATTAAAATAATATATTATAGAAATACATATATGAAATAAAAATATATTATTTAAGATATAATATAATTTAAAATTATATTAAATTTTAAATTTATTTTTATAAAATTTAATTTGATTCTTTGATGACTTTTAACTATGCTTTAAACGGAGACTAGAACGAACTGCTTAAGTATAACAGTTGCACATGCAGTAGAACAGTTTGCTAATAGTAATACATATATGTTTATATATTTAATAATAATATTATAAATATTTATAGGTTTATAATTATTATTATTTTAAAATATATAAAATAATATAATATAAATAATGTATTTCATAAATATGGCTTTGAATCTATATTAAAATAATTAAAATCATCTTTACTATATAGTTTTTCAACTATTTTATATAAATTTAGTTTAGTAAAAAACGCAACCATATTAATTTACAGATTATCCGCAAATACTTTATATATGTAAAATATATGTATTTACCATTTCCAAATTTGTTTATGGTTTCACCCTATTCCTCTCATATAGCCGCATGCTACTAAACTTTGAAGCCATAAAATAGTTTCTAGTTAGTTTCATACATCTCTCCACTAAGCCACCATCTTGTTACCTTAATTAATTGCCTGGGTTTATCAATTTTCCAATTTTGTGCTCAAACTTTGGTTAAACTGCAGTCAACATCATAAACACTCTCGGGCGAAAGAGCAAAGTTTTCATGCGTCAGGCTATTTTTCTTCGTGTTTTTTTTTTCATTTTTTTTTTCATTTTTACAATTTACAATTTTTGGTTAAACAATCTTGAGGTGAATCTTGGAAACGGCTGTGAGTGCAGTGAGGCAGGTACATTCGGGCAATTAAAAAGTTCAGCACAACTTTAATCAACGAATTTCCCAGCTACGAAAAGACGTACCCACAACAGCTCGGAGGCTTTTCGCATAAAAAGGTGCGTGCGTGCCCCCGAAATGAGTGTTTGCTGCAACTGTTGCAACTGCTTGATGTTGTCCTCAAACAGTTTTCTCTCTCTCTCTCTCTCTCTCTCTCTCTCTCTACTTTTTACTTTGCATTTCGTTTCACACATGAGCAACTGTTGTGCTGGCAGCACATGCAAAAGTTCTGCAACACGGGAGAGGGGCTGGAACAGGTTGAAGGTGCAACTATTCGTGTACTTCAGTCAGTCAAAGGCAGAGACAGCGCTGCGATGCTCTGCGCTCTAACTAGCTGGGCGTAAGTACAGCGAAGCAACACGAGTCAAAAATTGTAGTCAACTGGCAAATTAAGTAGAATCGCTAAGCGACTCGCCCCAGCTGCTGCTGCTGCTGCCGCTGCCCCCAGGTATTCAGCATAATATCTGCAGCATGTTCAGAGAAAAAAGAAAAGTTGGAAATTAATTTGCGTCGTCAGGCGCATGCGCGACTCGACTTGAAAGTTGAATCTGGCAGCAGGCAACGTGAATGCTGCCTGCCATGTTGCAAGTTGCAAGAGCTGCGAGCTGCGAGCTGCTCGTGTTCCATGTTCTGCCACACTCCAACAGCAACAGCAGCAGCAACAACTTCCTCATTTGCTTTAACATTTTAATTATGCGCCCCGTTAGAGGTTTACTCAGCATCTCGCCTTCTCCTTGCTTCTGTTGTTGTTAAACGAAAGCTCGTAAATTCCAGGCGCAAATAAATTTGTTTGAATATGTTCGAAAAATTTTGTGGGCGCTCTGCTGTTGTTGCCCATCCAAATGGCCAGATTAATAGCATGTAAATTCTCACATAATACCACAACTAGTGTTGGCAACAACACAGAATCGATCACGCTAAATTGATTTGTTAAAAGAATTCATTGAAATAAAGTGCGCATTTAAAATTAGTATTTGAGGGCAGAGTTGTTCGATGAATTGAGTGTTTAACCAGCATAAGAATTTTGTAAATATTATAAATAATTTAATGAAAAAGAAAAATGAAATTTAAAAGTAAATTTTAGATACTTTAAGCTGAATTTAATGTTGATTGCTGATTATTTATTTATTAATTATTATTTATTATTAATTATTATAAAAATTATGTATAATTGTAAAAGAATTCATTTTCTATGTCTATAACTATATAGCTATCTTTCGATATCTTAATCTAATATATATTAATACAAAATATATTATATATAAATTAAATAATATTATACATATAACATAAATAAGAATTTTTAAGCTCTTTTTAAATGCTTTTAAATAAATTTAATTTTGATGATTGCTTCAGTTTATTATAAATTGATTAATTATTATAAATATTTATTCATAAAAAAGTGAAATTATTATAGAAATAATTTTTCAATCTATAAAAAAATCTTTTTAATTTTCTGGTCAATAATATTATAATCTATTATAATATTATTCATTTATACAATCATATAACATATAAACTTACTATGATTATTATACATATATATTTATTTTACATTTATTATATTTATATATATTTAATTATCTTTTATTTCAATGCATGTCATGCCAAAAGAGACTTGCCTAGAATTTACCAGTCTTTAGTTATTCTCTCCTTTATAGCTATTCAAGTCCTATCTGTTTACAGCCTCACCTCTAACACAACTTTTCAAGTCTATATAGAATTATATATATATCTATATTTATTAGTATCTCTGCACAATTGCTATGAGTTCAGTATATCTGTTTCGCATGCCTATCTGATTGTTAGTCGCAATTTATATTTTTAATTGACAACAATTCATTCACACTTTCATGTGGCGCAGCAACTGTTGATTTGACTAGTTGGTGAGCTATTGAAGTGGCCTTAGCGATAAGGCTGCCAGCCCTGAAATACACGTGAAGGATACGACAGTTGCCACAGCTGCACCCGCAACACGTTGGCTGACTTGTCTTGGCCAAGCCATGAGGCCAAGTCAGCTACAGGCGCAGGTAATGCTGCCTGCCACTCAGCCGAGCCGCAGCCAGGTCGGAACGAGAGAGAAGTAAGAGTCGAGGCACTTTGGCTGGCTGGCTGGCTGGCTGGCTGGCAACCGCTTGTCAATCGCCTGGCCAAGTTGGTTTGGGGCACGTTTTTCCCGCGATATTTCTCTATTTTCTTTACTTGGAGTTTTCTTCGTCGCTTTGCCATTTGTTGTCTAGATCGAAGGCTGTCGATAATGTCGCCGGTTCTGCGGAGTTCTCCATCTTGGCTTGTTTCATTAAAAATGATTGATTGCCAATTAATTGAAGTTCGCCGATATGTTAATAACAATCCGACGGCAATTAAACGCGTTTATCCAGCACTGCCCAAACCCCACCCCAAAACCCAAGTCAACCGAACAATTTCAATTATTATTTTGATCCCTATTGAAACTGGATTTTATTTTCATTTCGTACTGATTTTCGCTTATTTGTTTGAGCGCTTATTTATTTAATAATGAGCAAAATGTTGGCTATTTTATTTGCATTTTGGTTTGGCTTTTTAATAAAGAAGGCTTTGGCTTTTGTTGAACAAATATGCATAATTAAAGCCAATTGAAATTGTATTTGGTAGCAGAATGATACAGATAGAGAGAGAGAGAGTGACAGTGAGTGAGAGGTATATCTTGCCATCTTTGCTGTCTCTAAAATCTTACTCCAATTTCTCGCACCAGGAAAAACATAAAATCTCCAACATTTTATGTGATGAAAAGTTTTTGGGCAAAAAATGTTCACACGCATAAACAAAGTGGCCCAAAGCGACAAAGCGAGTTGGTCTACAGACTTTACCTGTAGCCCAACTGGCGGCCAGGTCGACGGCGCGTCGGCAACTCAGCCAAGCTACAGACAAACATGTCGAAGCGACGACAACAACAGCCAACAACAACAGCGAACAACAAAGCTTGCAAATTGTGTCGTGTCATGTAAAAGAGGTTTTTACTTTTTTTTTTACTATTTCTTACTTTTTTTTTAGTTTCTGTAGCAAGAAAACAAAAAAAGTTTCTTCTTATTTTTGAAGCGCGGCCTTTTTATGTTTTTCACACTCTACAAAGAGACGAGAGGGGGGAGTTGGGAAGGCTCTGTGCTCTGTCTACAAGGCACTTAGAATGCAGAGTAGAAACAACAACAACTAAAACATGTAAACGAACACCCAAAGTGCTCTATGAAGTTACTTTTGACTTAAGTCTGGGCGGGGCTGGTGGGAAAATTATAAATGTGAAGCTTCTTTGTGCGATGCGGTGGAAATTAGCTGCAGGAAAATGAGATGGGAAAAATGATGAGAAGCTATGCGGCACTTGTGCGGCTATTGGCAGGTCACCAGGTTAAGTTGAGATTAGAAAAGCGAAAAAAGAGATGTGAGCAGCGGGGCTCAGAAATAAGTCTAAAGGCGTCTATTAAAATGACAATAACATGAGAAATATGACAGAAAGAAACCTTAAGTGGCGGAAAGGAGCTTAAGTTTTATAGCAACAAATGGAATATGAAGAACGAAATGGCATAAGTAAACTTAAGATGTGAACTGAAAGTGTTGCGGAAAACGTCTGAAGAAGACAAACAGAAATTATGAAGAAATATATGTAAATATATAGATTGAAGAACTATTATAGCATAAATTATATAAATAGAGTTTTTATATATACCAAAAGTCAAGAAATTATACTTGAATACAATAAATATATTATTGAATGAAATACAATAATATTGTGAGAAAATATAATATATTAATAATATTAAAATACATATAAAAAAGTAAATAAAAAATTACACATATTTAAAAAAATATTTTAAATAAAATATATTACTTTACTTAACATAAATTTTCACAATTTAAATTAACTTTAAGAAAAATACAATTAAATATAAATATTTCATATTTGAATATATTTTTATGTAGTTAAGTTGATAACTAAAATAATGTTTCAAATTAATTAATTTGAAAAAAAAATTATTTTTATTATTATTAAATATTTATTTTTATTAAATTTATTTTCAAATTTAATAAACTAAAAACCTATTTTTAAATATATATTTTTATTTAATGTATTCAAACTCAATAAACTAATTGCTTTTAAATATATATTTATTTATTAATTTTATTCAGATTTATTAAATTAAAAAAAAATATATATATTTTTCAAATATTTTACTAAATATATTTATGATTTATATTTTAAAAAATATATATATAGTAAAGTTAACAAAAACAAAAACAAAAAAAAATAGTATTCTATTTTAAAGTAATATTTAATTTGTTATTTTATATTTAGTAAAATAAAATTTCTCTATAAAAAAGAACAAACTGACATCAATTTCTTTAAAAAACTTTCAAATAATTTACTAATTATTTTCTTTGCCCTTTTTTCATTGCAGGTATGTAAATATGGTCGATAGCACGCCAGCTCACATATATATCTGTATCTATTGGTAGTAAGTGGACTAACCTCGTTTCTCATATACGAAATTGGTTATATAACTGTCTTTTATTGACCCCATTAGCTAATTTACAACAATTAAGCAGCTTTATGGCGCGCTATACATACATGCATGGGGATACAGATACGCATGTAATTGCCAGCTCATTGGCCATCAATTCAACATTGATATGCACTTTGAGCCACTTACACACACACACACACACACACATAGTTAACTTACACACAGATAGGCAGCAGCAGCAGCAGCAGCTGGAACTCTTGAACTGTTTGTAAATAGAGCCAATTAATTCTATGGCTGCTGCCGCTGATTAACTCGCACAACTTTGCCAGGCTTATGGAAATGCGATAAAAAAGGAAGAAAAAAAGCGCATGTGCGGCAAATGGAAAATGGGAAAACGCTTTACAATCGCTACCAATTGCACTTCTGCCAAGTTGTCCATGCCACTTAGCCAGAGTAGCATAATTATGCCATAAAGCGAACTTATTCTATTTTATTAAGCTGCCTGCCAAGGCAAACGCAAGAAGGAGGCTACAAAGAAGCTTATAAAATATATATAAAAATAAAAAAATATATACACATATATATATATATATATATATATATATATATATATATATATATATATATATATATATATACAGATAGATAGATAGATAGAGAGTGAAGCTCATCATTTGCTAATGGCAAAAAGTATGAAAATGATTGAGCAAGCTTATGTAGTTGCCAATTCCCTTTTATATAGCATTATTTGATTTCAAACAGAAGTTGAAGTTTGGTGCAATTAACTTACTTGTCTAGTATATATAGTATATATACTTGTCCTATTTTACTTTGAGCTTTTAATTAAAGCTTATTTATTTTAACATATTTAACCATGTGGAGAATAACAAGAATATTTGAATGCAGCGAAGAAGCTCGAAGCAACTACTTTATTTATATGCCAAGAGATTAGATCTGACTTTAACAAAAGATAAATATGAAATCTATAAAATATAAATTAAAATTGTTTATATTTTATTTATATTATATATTATTTGTATGCATTTAATAATAAATTAATATAAATATTTATTTATATTTGATATTAGTTAGACTGAAAATAATATAAAAATGTAAATAAATATTATTTTGTATATTTATTTATATTTAACTCTGTTCGAATTTCACCTCTTTGTAAAAGGGAATTATATATATATATTTCTCTTATTTTTTTAACAGTTTTTTTTTTCTATTATTTTAAATCCGAATCCACTTACTTTTGGCTCAAATACTTTCGCTTTAGAAAGCGTATCTCCAACTCGTCATTTTGATTTGCCAAGCCAATCCAATATAAATTTATTTAATGATGATTGTTTAAGAAAACTTCCTGCCCCTCATCCGCTTCTCTCTCTCTCTCTCTTCCTCTCTCACTCTGTTGTTTGTTCTTGTCCATTTGTTGTCTTTTGTGGAACAAGCTAACGAGATATTGTTAATGAAACCGGTTGAAACTTGTGCTAGCCAACAAAATCAGAGCAGAGTGTAAATATTTTCATTTGCCACACATTTTGAACTGTTGAGAATCGTATTGCAGGCTCTCATCGTCTCATCAACTGCTTTTTTTTAGCATGTGAAGCATGGCGTCTATTTGGCTTTCAGTCTGCCTTACGCACAACATTTTTTCACATTTTTTTTGTACGTTCAAGCTCTCTAACCGCAGCTTCCCAGTTCAGATCGTTCTGTGGCACTTGAGACTGGTTTCTCCAAATGCCACTCGAAACGGCCTGTCAAGTGCCTTCTCGGCTATGGAGCGTCAATACACGTCACCGTGACTCGTGCAAAATACATACATATAAATGTATCTGAAAGAAGAAAAAAATGAGACAAGAAATGATAAAGAGAAAAATGGGCATTATATACATTAAAAGAGAACTGAAAACTGAAAGAAATACTTGTGTGCCACGCCAAGAAGTCATAATTATTGCAAGTCAAGCTATTCGGCTCCACTTGGAGTGTCATAAATTTACATACAGATAAATAAAATGGCATATTTTAAGCTTCGATCCGTGGCTGAGAGAAAAAAAAAACACCAAAAGCCAAATGTATAACAAGCTGACATTTGGATTGTCACCTGGCCATTAACCATTTTGAAATGTGCTTTTTAGCTCAACTTATCTCGAATGTATCAAGAAAAAGAGCTAAACAACAGCGAGCTGCGAGCTTATAACTGTGAAGTAACATTAAAGTGAGGTTATGTTGTCGCCAAATTGAGGTTATGGCAGCACTACAGCAAGTTAAGACCAGCTGACTTGACCCAAGTGAGTTTAATATGGCCTAAGCTCACTCAACTCAATTAAAGAAGTCAGAAGCATTATTTAAGTGAAACCAAAAGTGAGGTTAGGGCAGCATTTTGTGCCTTAAAGAGCAGAAAACTAGACAAAGGCCTATTAAAAATAGCACTTATGTCTTTTTTAACTGGTTTAGATCTAGTTTTCTGTAGTTTATTACAACTGTTAGGATTCATAAACAACTTTAGGTTAGCATAAAAGTGAGGTTAGGCTGTGACAAGTTGAGCTTGGAGCAGTATTTTGAGTTTATTGGACTACCAGAAATGACCTAAGTCAATTAATCATAATATGAGCTGCTTAACAACTCACTTAAGAGCCGATATGAAAAAAGTGAGGTTAGGTTGTGTCAAATTGAGGTTAGGGCTGCACTTAAGAATTTAAAGACCAAAAAACTTGAGCCAGCCAACACACAATGTGAGTTAATAAAACTGAGGTTAGCAAAGAACAACTAAAAGACGCCCAAAGATGACCTAAGAACTTAGCAAAGTTTTTGTTTTGAAACTCATAAGCAAGATTTAATGAATACTAGAAAACCAATTATAATATTCCAGTTAGCTGAATTGGCTTTAAGTGTGACCAATCTAGTGTAAACCGCAAATTCTGCACAATGTAGCCCATTATGCTGGGCCATAAATCATAATTTTTTGCATTTCGAAAGTGCGTTTCGTATTACCACAAATCGAGACTCCGGAGCCACAGAGCCAGCCACTCGCGCCTCGAGTGTGTGGCAATGCGTGAGGCGGGGCTCCAATTAGGCCGTGTCCATATTGGACTAGGAGCTGGCGAAGGCAGAAAAAAAGCAGCTGCTGTAAATCAACTTCGCTGTTGTGTGAAAATATCTGCCAGATACTCACACAGATATGCAGATACGTACATATAGATACATGCGTGGCCAGCTAAGCATACATAAATTAACATTAATAAAACAGCATAAATAAACTATAAAAACTTATAAATAATTTCCCAAATTGACAACGCACATAAATCATTTTTAATGAATGCCCCCGCAGAACCCTTTCAGCTGGCAACAGGAAAACCAGCTCAAGGTGCATAAGCAGATGCAGATGCCGATGCAGATGCAGCTGAGACTTGTCAAAAGTGTTTTGCCAGCTCAGCTCTGGTTGCTGTTGTTGTTGTCATACAATTGAGCTACATTTTAGCCGAGATACGTTTTCTTCTCTCCTTTTCGTAATTTATATGAAATGCCGAAAAGCTTTTTTTTCTGGCCAAGTGTTGAGTGTCAATATGTTTTGGCAACACTTGCATAACAACAACAACAGCAACACCGCAGACTCCAGTGCGTGCCCCGGCTGTGTCTGTGTACCGTTAAATGCAACGTTTAGATACAAATGCATAGATAACAAATTGTTGTACAACTCACGCAGTACAAAAAAATAATAAAAATAAGCAGCTAAAAATTGAGAAAAACGAAAAACAAGCTCAAGTCTCGCGCTCGTTCGCTTTTCTTTTTCGGTGTGAAAAATTGGCCAAGCCTTCCCCTTGGCTGTGGCAAGTCTTTTGGCTTTTCGTGCTGCCACACCAACTGCCTTGGCGCGGCTCTAGCCATAGCTATATATACATATATATGTATATGTGTATAGAGTGGAGTGGAGTCAGTATCTGGTATCTGGTATCTGCACTTGTCCATCAGCCGCCGCGCTCCGCCTCAAGTGCAGTTTTTCATCTGCTGCGGAAATTTGCTGTTCCCTGCGGCACAGTCGCGCGTCTCAATTTTTTGAGCGACATTTTGACGCTGGCGTTTCAAGTGCAGTTCGCTGTTGCCTTGTTGGCTTCAGAAGTGCACTTTTGACTCTTGATTGAGGTCCGATCCCGAATGGCAGATACTCGTAACTGTTATACGCATGCTGATTGTGCGATTCTTTGATTGACTTTTGATTGCTGGCTTTTTGGCTTATTAATAAAGCTAAATGTAAGCAATCAATCAAACTGTTATATAGACCTAATTTAAATTATAAATTGGCTATATGCCAAAAGACTGTCATAAAAACTGTTATACACATGCATATTTTCAAAATCTATTTAATATTCATATTATTTCAGTTTATGTAGACAAATATATTTTTTCACAATTTCATTGAATGTAAGACTGTTATACGAACTGTTATATTTTTATTTAAGCAGCTAAGCTAGATAATTATGAGATTTTAAAGTCAAATAAAACTATTATACAGACAGTATACTTGTCACAGCACTGCAGACTGTTATACAAACTGTTATACAGCTAAATATTTTACAATACATTTAATAGTCGCATATTAAAGTCAACTACAGCAGTTAAACATTCATATTACCTAAAAAAAAATCTGAAAACTGTTATACTTTGTTATACAAACTGTTATACAGCTAAATATTTTACAATATATTTAATAATCACATACTGATGTCAGCTAATGGTAATATATCCACTATCTTTTTGCCGACAATCTTTAGCATACTGTTATACAAACTGTTATAAAGCTAAATATTTTGCAATATACTTATTTTTCAAATATTGGAAGTCAACTAATGCTGTCATACACAGTAACATATTGCCTACACTCTTTAGCAAACTGTTATACTCAAATTGATATTTGCCGAGTATTTATGTATTCCGAATTTCATTTTGCATCGGCTGGAGTAAACCATTAGAAGTGCGTAATCTATTCATAAGTCGTCAAACCAAGTGCACACGTCGACTTATGACCCGTCGCATGTGCATTTTTGAACACGGCTCAGCAGCCAATCATGCAAATATCTACAGGCCAGTGTCTAAATGCCCTTGTATGGCAACTTATTGTAGTTAGTACCTGGTATGCAGATGCGAGTGCACACAGCAGCATGGCTGGCTGTGGGAGTGGAAGCTGGCGAAGGCTGAAGCTTTCCCAAAATGTTTGGCAGGCGGAAACGAAGCACAGCCGGAATCCCAGCTGTGACTGCCAAAAAGAGACAGAGAGAAAGAGAGGGAGAGAGTGTGAGAGAGAGAGAGAGATAGGCCACATGTAAAATACAAGGAACGACAACAACGACGAGTCAAACACACAGACACATATGGCCAAATCCAATAGTCAAGGCAACAATAGATGAAGGAGCAACAGCAACGGCAAAAGCAACAACTACGCTGTGAACAGCCGTTGACCATTGCTTGACATTTGAGCCATGTTGTCAACGTTGCTTTGTTGTTGTTGCTGCTGCTGTTGTTGTTGCCATGTTGTGTATGCATCCATTATGGCTGTTTGTTACACTCGTGCCGTGGCTGCCGAAGCTCACTTAGCCAGCAGTCGGCAGCTTCCTCTTTCCCACTCAATTTTTCCACAGACTTTTGCGTTGTAGATGCCCAAACATGTGCGCAGCTCCACCCCCTCCCCCTCCTCCTGCTTCTGCCCATCGTGTGCCTTGTCTTGTCACATTTCATTGGAATTTGTTTTTGGTCAGCATTGTCTAGGGTCCACACATATTGTAGCCAGTCCATAGCCAGTCACATCCTTCAGCTTATTGCATATGCTAACATCACTTGGCCCGATAATGAGCAGCCCTCGGAGTACATAAATAAATCTGAGAGTTGACTTTTCTGCGTATTTAGACGTGTGCGAAGAGCTGCAAAAATTAGTTACAGCCACGACAACAATGTACACCACGTCGAGCACTCGAAATGTCATCTGTCATTCGGGGCAACAGCTGGTCGGGTGGACACACTGTGACTGTGGCTTTTTATGATCGATAGATGAGCGCTTCGCATATATGGCTATGGCCTAATAGCCGCCTAATGACAACAACAAAAACAACAACAAGCACAAGCACAAGCACAGCAGCAGCAGCAACTGGCCAATTGGCCATTTGGCCTTTTCCCATGTGCATCATTGGCCAATTATTATCATTGGCCAACGCTCGTTTTATGGCCACACAAATTTTGTGGCCAGCCGTTTGTTTGGCCATAAAGTCGCAATGAACATGACCATTGGCATTGCCATCGAAGCCAGATGCCAGATCTCGATCTGTTTTAGGGCAATCTTATTTCAGCTCTTTCATTGACTTGGCCTGTGTCAATCAAACGCTGCGCCCTCTTCACAGCGCCTCTGCTCGGTTTAATTTTTTAATTAATTGCTTGTCACGTAGCGTTGAGTTGATGAGCGGCATTCAGCGGCGAAAACGAAATGGCACGCAGACTAAGGAGCTTAAGCCAGGGGATATATAGGAGATATATAGGAGACTGGATCTCTGCTAGACGAGCCACAAAGAGCCACAAAGAGCCACAAAGTCATTCCGGTCGAGTACACGCAATAATTGTCGCGCCATTGTTGCACGTTGCTTAAACCTAAAGCTGAAAATAAAACTCAACATAATAATAATAGGCATAATAATAATAGTGGTGCTAGTGGAAGTGGCAGTCGGTCTGCGGTTGGCTGTCAGCAAATGAAAACTCATAAAAAGCACTTCAGACACTGACTTCAGACTCGCAGCTCGATAACAATAGGGCAAGAGGCTTGCAGCAGGGAGCTGCAAGGGTGGCAGGACAGTAGCAATAATTGTCATCATCATCTTGTGGTCAGCAGGAGGCGCTGCGACTGCAGCGGCAATTCTTGCTGCTGCTGGTAACCCCAGTGGGCGGCTGTCCGCCAAGTGGACAATCAGAGCCAAAGCAAACTATACTTAAAGCAAGTTAACCAGCGACATTTTTCAGATGCCAAGGCGAAGGCGAACAGACAGCTAAAACTGAGACAGAGACAGCGAAAGAGAGGGAGCGAGAGAGAGCAAAAAAGACAAAGACTGAAGACAGCAGACTGAACAAGCAACTAAACGGGCAATGGCTCGGACTGCAGAGAGGCGCAAAAACTCGTACCAAACTTGGCTAAAAGTGTTCGCCAGCCACACAGTGCAGTAGCCGAAAGGGGGCGTTAAAGGTAATTGCAAGAATTAAGAAAATAAAGAAATTAAACTGTTATACGTATAACAGACTGGTATAAAGGGGGCCATACAACAGCTGTATTTAAGTTTATACTCAAAAGATAAATATTTCTTGCACAATAGAAACTTATTCAATATTAAATCTAAATATATCAAAAATATATATAATGAACACTGATATTTAAAGACTAGAAATTGAGATATAACAGTTCTTCATTATAATGTGTTGCTTTATTAGGATTATTATTATCCTCTGCTCGGAAATTGTGCCCACACGCTCCTCTAATGTCTCTTAGCCCCTCTTTCTGTCTCTTTCTTTCCGCCTCTACCACTCTCTGTTCCTTTCTATATCTGTCTATAGCATATAGTCTGTCTGTCTGTCTTTCTCTCTGTATATCTGTCTCTTGCTATCTCTCGCTCCCTCTCTCTCTCTCTCTCTCTCTCTGTATGTATCTTTCTATTTAGATCTGCAACTCCTTGTCTCAATTTGTGTCTCTCTTTCTCATTCTCTTCTTCTCATTCTATATCTCCCTCTCTCTCTATCTCTATCTTTGTCTCTCCTCTGTCACTTCTCTGCCTGTTTCTGTCTCTGTCTCTGTTTCTCGCTGTTTCTCTCTGTTTCTGCCTCACTCTCTCAATTTCTCTCTTACTCTCTTCCTATCTATGACTCAATCCCATTTTCACTCTCTCTCTCTCTCTCTCTCTCTCTCTCTCTCTCTCTCTCTCTCTCTCTCTCTTTCCCATTCTTTACCTTTCTATCTCGATCCCTCCCCCCGTTTTGGCAATTTGCCAGCTGACTACGCCTCTGTCGCCCTACCTTCTCTTGTAATTCCCTTAGAATAACGCCCACCGTTTTTTTTTTCTTCTGCCCAGTTGTCCAGTTCTTGGCGGTTTGTTGTGGACAATCAAAGCAATTGCAGGTCCCCGGGCTGTGCAAGTGTTCGTATGGAAGCTACAAAAAAAAAAGACTACAACAAAAAGCGGACAGAAACCCGGCAAAAATAATGAGCTGGTAACCCTTTTGGACCTGGCTGAGAAATTAATTAAGGCAAAGGGGGAGGGGGCTAAAAACCGGGCAGCAGCAAGTGCGAAGGCAACAAGTGATTCGAGTGAGGTGTTGTCGCTCGCTTGGCTGCTTCGATTTGATTTCTGCACGACCTTCTACACATATAGGATATATACATATATATGTATACTCTATATATATGTATACTTATCTGGCTGGCACAATCTTTGCGCCATAAATCTGAGATGAATCGCAGCCACGCCCACAGCGGCTACTGCTCTGAATTTTTATGCATGACAAGGCTACTGAATTTGTTGGCCCAAAAGTTGCCAACGTTCCTGTCCCTGCCTCTGTCCCTGCCTCTGTCCCTGCCTCTTCCCACTTTCTGCTTAATTCTTTATGCGCAACGTCCAAGTTTTCATTAAAGTTTGATTAAAAATAAATTATTGGTTATTAAAAATGATTAGTTTTGCTAGACCGCGGCGCGCACTCAACTGGAGTAGCCAAAGCAACGCCCCGGCGAACTTTTATAAAGAAAAACATGGAATAATGAAATTGTTAATGGGCTTCCAAGACAACAGAGGGGGAAGGAGCACGGGGCATGGGGCCAGGACTCGTTTCGTTTGATGTGACAAACCCTGAGGGCGAACAGCGTACGCTAATGGTCATTTGAAAGTCGCTCAGTCTGCGCTGTGGCAGAGCACTTAACAATGCTGCTTGCTGTATAACAGTTTCTTGTATAACACTCCACAAACCGTCCACACGGTCTGTGTACTTCATTAAAACAATATTTTCTTATTGTTACAAAATAATTTGAAAGCTGTTTGCTTTCATATTGAGAGCTTTTGACATTTTTCCAAATGTTTTGATATTTTATTAAATTTTTAAAGTAGAAAAAAGATATATATAAAATATATAAATATAAATATAAAAATAAAAGCAATAAAAATAATTTTTAAAAAATATAATAAGTATAGTTTCAATAAAAATAATAAAAAAAAAAGATAAACAGAAATATCTTTAAAAATATATATAAATAAAATAATAAATATTTATAATATAATATTTGGTATTTTATTAAATTTTTAAAGTAGAAAAAAATATATATAAAATATATAAATATAAATATTAAAATAATAGCAATAAAAATATTTTTAAAAAATTTAATATGTACAGTTTCAATACAAATAATAAAAAATAAAATAAAGATAAACAGAAATCTTTAAAAATATATATAAATAAAATAATAAATATTTAAAAAATAAATAAAATAATAAATATTTTAGATATATATATTTAGAAAATATAATATTTATATAAATAAAATAATCAATATCGATAATAAATATTTTATTTATATATTTTTTATAGTTTTATAAATACTATTATTTTTTATATTTTTAATTATTTTAATATACTCAACAAATATTTTTTTATATATATTTTTTGTTGCAGTCGTAAACATTTTCAAATTTATCTACATTTTTCTTTAAAATTTAGTTTAATCTATCTATAATCTATCTTGATATTTTATATATTTTCTAAAAATATTTGCTCATTCTAAACTTGAGTTACAGCCTAGCAAAAATTTCCTTGAATTAATTTTGATTCCCTTGCCTAAAAACACATTTGAGGTCACAATTTGCATCTCCTCCGCCCATCATCTGTCAAACTAGACCATATGGCTGCTATGCCGATAGTTCCCAGCTCCCCAGCCTCCGTCTCCTCAGGCACTCGTATTTATGTGTTTAAAGCGTTCAAGGTATAGGCCTTGTGGCAGGGGCTCTCCCTTCCTCTGCTACGTGTTAGTTGGCTTTATATCTTGGCATTTTTATGCCTACGACTCGTATACAAGCTTTGAACTGGCGCATATGGGGTCTGTTTATTAGTATAGTTACCCACTCAGCCGCCCACACTCACTCACACACGCACACACACACACACACATGTGGGCAACGTGTGCCCCATTTCGATCCAATTGTGGTCTCTGCAATTTTTCTTAGGCATTTTTATTACTTTTTGCTGCTGCTTGTCATAATTTTTGTTTATTTTCTTTGCTTGTGCCTTTTGCCTCTTGATACATCAGGGGTGGACTAAGCACACACACTCGCGTCTATATATAAATATGTATGGTTATATATAGCTTCAGATACTTGCCTGTATTTGCCTTCATTTCCACAGCTGTCGGTTTATTGGCCACGTTTCTGTTGCCTGCTAAGTAGGCCTTTGATTTGGGTAACTGTGGAACAGTCAAGTCAACTTGCTTATGCCATAATGGAAAATGATTGTCTTTTGCGAATTATAGCTAGCTGAAAGAAAGAGATAGCGATAGAGTATATAATGTAAACTGTTTTAATTTGTTTGTTCTATGCTCGACTTACTTCAACTGCCTCTCATAGCCTCTCTCGCTCTCCCTCTCCCTCTCTCTCTCTCTCTTTGCCCTCTCTCGCAGCCCGCATGCAAATTTCATGTCAAAGCATCGACAGTTAAAGCACACACACAGACACACTCACTCATACACTCACACACACAACTTGATTAAACTGTCAAGTGACTTTATAACTGACAGCGCCGACATTTTGATTATTAATCATTGCCAATTGGCTGAACGCAGACTACGACAGAGACAACTACATACACACACACACACACACACCGATACAATATTTGCGAGGGCTGCTCTAGAAAAAGACGAGAGCACACAGCGATATTTGGTCATGCAAATATATAATAATATAATATAATTTATAATATTATAATATAAATTTACATATAATAATAAAAATAAATATTTAAAATAAAATAAATTTATAATATATTTACTTCACATATAAATTAAATAAATATTATTTATTTTATAATTTTATTTTATTATATAGCAAATATTTGTTTTAGATAATATTTCGATCTGTTTCTTATAACTTTAAGTCAATTCATCATATTTTTAGCTATTTTCTATAGATAAATATTTTTAATTATACATAATAATATTTATATGATATATATAATATTTATATATTTATGAATAATTTTAATAGTGTTTTTTTTTTAAATTACAAAATATAAAAATAATTTAAATTATAAATAAAATAAACAAGCATATTAAATAAGTGCTAACTGAAATAATATTTAAATATAAAGTAATCAAAATATATATGAATTTAAATAAACATATTAATTACTCTCTAACTAAAATAATCTTTACCCAAAGTAGAATTATACCTTGAATATATTCCATTATGAGCTAAGTAAACTTTCAAAAAAAGTGCTTGAAATTTCCATAATTTTATAACCATATCCAAACTGCTTTCAACAATTGCTTAAGCAGCCCTCGCTGCTGCGAGTATAGCACTATCTGTAGCACACATCAATGCGGGCAGACAGACAGCCACAGAGACAGAGATACCGATACGAAAGCAGGCTTAGCCCATTGACTGCAATGCGGCCCAGGCTAACTGCATTATAAACTAGAGTGGCTTTTCAATGTGGGGCGGTGAGGGGTGTGGCAAGGGTTATTTTTGAATGAATCGAGCTACTCAGCAGTGTTATTTCCAATTGCCCTCACCTGCCACCTGATTGTCATAGACTTATCATTCGATTGGGTCAACTACGAATTTTCACTAATTGCGACAGCTACTTTTGCAACCCTCGAGCTCTGACTCTCCCTCTCCCTCCCCCTCTCTTGACTGCTTGTAATTTTGGTTTGTCTCACTCGCTGTTAAGTTTAAGTTGAACGCAAATGAGCGCAGAAGTTGGCAGACAAAACTATTGACAGCAAAAGAGCACCTGTTGCTAGGAAGGGAAGTAGGTAGGGAGGGAGGGTGCCAAGGGCAGTTGACTGGCTGAAGTGGGCAAGGGCATGGGAGAGAGTTGAGTTACCGAGTTACTTTTATGGCAGTTTTGCTCTTAGAACTTTTGGCTCGCAATTGTGTTAAGTGCGTTTTGATGGGCAATGAATAGCAGTAGCTTGGCATTTGGGGTTCAAGGGGAACTAGTTCCGAAGACAATGGAAAGTGCAAGTTCAATAAAGAGTGAACTACGAGTTCATTTGAGGTTAGCTTGAGATCAGAGCGAGATAGCTAAACAAAAGAAAGTGAAGCGCTAAAAGGCTAAAGCTCATCATAAAAGTTGGCATAAAGAATTTCGTTTACTCTTCAAGTTTTACTTTTCTATATATTTAGACTCAAAGTTGAGCCCACTTTAAGCCAATTGGCAAGGCATTAGAGCCACAATTCCGGTAAAACGAGGCAAATGCAACGTGTAAATGCTAATTACATGCAGCTGGAGAAGTGTAAGCGGAAAAGGCAAAAACGGAAAATCCTGGAAAAGCGGCGCCAGAGCAATTCACGAAAACCAAGTCGTGTAATGAGATTGCAGCTGGCGGCGAGCTGGCCTCAACGGCTCAACTGCCACTTGAGGCAACCCAAAACATAACTAGAAGTGCGAGTGCGAGCGAGAGGGCATGCGACTTAATGATGCACAAAAAATAAGTTAGAAAGAGGCCAAAGGCAAGGGAGAGAGAGAGAGAGAGAGAGAGAGAGAGAGAGAGAGAGAGAGAGAGAGAGAGAGAGAGAGAGAGAGAGAGAGAGTCGAAACCAAAACCAAAAACCAAAACTGAATCCAAAAGCTGCAGAACGTTAACATTGCAACAAAAGCGGCTTAAAGGGTAAGAGAGAAAGGGAGAGGGAGAGAGAGAGAGAGAGAGACTGGCGGCCATCATTGGCATTGTTGTGTCTGAGAGTGTGTGTGTGTGTGTGTTGCAGTCACTCGTTAACTGCACATTTTGCCAGCTCGTTTTTTTTGGGCATTGTTTTTGTGCTGCGACTTCATTGTCTCTTTGCATTGTGCAAGGCGAGCCCTTGCCAGGCAGCGCCACCTGGCGGCCAAACGCACAGTAAAGTCATCAATATTGCTTATTTGCAACAGTGCTTTCTGCTGCTGTTGTTGCGTCTCTCCTCCCTTGTTATTGTTGTTTGGCAGTTATTGTTGCTGTTTTCCTTCCAACTGCCTTTTGCTTCCACAAATTGCGTTTTGTTCAGCCGCTGCCGCTGCCGGCGCCGCCTCTGCCGCCTCTGCCGCTGCTGCTGCTTCCGCTTGTCCCGTTTTTATTGTTGCTTTGTGTGTTGATTTATGTGCACTGCATGTGTGCGGGTGGGTGGGCGCATGTGTGCGTGCGTGTGGGCGTGGACGTCGACGTCGTTGACTTCCCTGGAGTAGACATGAACTGCACTCCGCTGCCATTGGCAGTAGCTGCAGCCGTTGCCGTTGCCGTTGCTGCTGCTGCTGCTGCGTCTTGTTGCGCATACAAATTGGTTTTAGTTATTAATGGTGTGTATAATTAAGCGGGTGCCTTTTGTTGCCAACTTTGTCTGCAGTTTGTTAGAATGTTTCTTAATAATTTGTGTGCGCATCGCTCAAGACAAAAGCAGCGAAGGCAGCGGGCGCTATAAAACTGTTGAAAGGGCTGGAGTAGAACAGACAGAGAGAGAGGGAGAGTGAGAGAAAGGCAAAGAGAGAGGGAGTGAGAGTTAGGGTGAGCGAAGCGAGGGCAACTGTAATTGAGGGCGAAAGAGTTTGAATAGTGCAAAGGCAGATTATTAGTTGAGCTTTTCTCATATTTTCCTTTAATAGCATGGAAAATTGCCAAGTGAAATGCAGTGGGAAAGCAGAGAGAGAGAGAGAGAGAGAGAGAGAGAGAGAGATTACCAATGCAATAGTAATTTCCAAATGGAATGGCAGAAGTAGCTGAAGGGCAGCTTATACATAGAGCTTTTGATATTTGCCTGTTACTACTCCTTGTTATTTCCCTTTACAAACTTACAAAAAAAAACACTATAAATTCAAGGGGAATTTAGTTGGCATTCTAGACTGAGTTAAGCAGCAGGAAATAATATGATTTGTTATCTTATATATATATATTAAAGGAAAAAACATATTATTTCCCTTTTCCCCTTGAATTTCCCTAGGGAAATATTATGATTTTCCCTTAAATATTTCCCTTTAGCCAATAACTACTTAAATTATTCTCAAATACAACCTAAACTCCCCTTGAATTTCCCTCACTTCCTCCGCTATTTATGTTCTTAGTCTTGGGCAATCTCATTTAGCCATAAATTGTTATGTCCTTTGCACGCTTCATTTAAGCATTTACTTATTTTGCGGCTCTCTTTGCCAAGGCTGATTAACTTTAGTCAATACACGAAGCAAATCAGCTCGCCGCAGGCTCAAATCAGGCGAAAGGCAACGCTCAATAACTGTCCGCAGTGCTAACCCCTTCAATTAAAAAAGTGCCAGAAACAATCCAAAGGACTTAAGCCCTTTACCCCATATCCTGTTTGTCTATCAATCAGTCGAACAAATAACCAAAAAAAAAAAGAGAAAAGGAAAGAGCAGACGAAAGGGAAACACGCAGCAATTGAAACCGAAAACCTTTTTGCTTCATCTTCTTCGTCTTCTACTCTCGATATATCCTTTGGGGCAACTCTCATTACGAATGCGGAAAGTGAAAGCCACAAAAGTCATTTTTTCTTCCTCTTCTTCTTCTTCTTTTTCTGCTTTATTTATTTAGATATTTGTTCTATTTTTGGGTCGTGCTCTTGACGCCTGCCTAAAATTTGATTTTTCCCTCTTGCGATCTCTCAACGAGAAGACAAACAGAGGGAAATATAAACATAAATTGAGGCTAAATACTGGGCAAATGTTGTATGAGCAACTTTTAATTGAATAATATGAGAGGGGGACGGAGAGACACAAAAAGAGAGCGAGAGAGAGAGAGAGAGTGGTTGAGTGACTGAGTGAGAAATCAAATTCATAAATTTTCTATTGAATTTCGGGCAAAGTTTTTCGGCGAACCACAACTTTTCTAATTTATTTTCCATACTTCTCTCTCATGCTGCCCCTTGCTCTTCATCGTCTGGTTCTTCTTCTTCTACTTCATGTATGTGTGTTAATACATATTAAATAATACTTACTTTGTATTTTTCTTTGGCCTCGCGCCGCAAGCTGAGCCTTTTTATTATTTTTCTGTTTTGTTCTAAGCGACGACAAAATGTAAGCAAAAACTCTGCCCAGCGCAACACAAAGAAAACTTTTGCCCCACACATAATATCGAGCAGAAGTTGAGCGTGCGTTGGGCTTCAAGTTTTCCCAGTTTCACAATTTCCCAGCTGGTTCGCTTCTTAATCTACCTCCACCTCTCCCTCTCCCTCGTGGGCCTTGTCGCCGCAAGTGTTGACTGCTGCGGGTTTTCAGCTCAGCTCCCCTCACTTATCTATTTGTCTAAGATTTCTTGCCGCTTGTGTTGCATAGTTTAAGGCGCTCGAGAATTGCATTTCAACAGGCTCGGTTTACACAAGTGGATCTACTGCATTAAGCTAATATTCTACACGCATAAGCCGAAATTTGCAAAATTTAAGCTGCTTTTAGTTCCACATACTTATGAGTGTCAGTTAATTGCCAGCTAAACTTTAATTTCCCAGCTTTAACGTGTTCAAGCTAGTCGATCAAAATTATGTATCTTTGTTTAAAAATTCCCTATTTCCTTATTATTTTATTTTTTTCCCTATTTCCCTTATTTATTTTACTGTAATATATAGCTAATCACTCTCTTGTCAGTTGAAATTCCCTACATTTAAGATCCCTATATTCATAATACTCATAAGTTATGTATATTATATATAACTTTTCTTGTTAGCCTTAGTCAAGATAGTTTTTCCAGTTTATATATCCCACATTTTGAATACAATTCCCTATATTTCAAATTCCCTACATTTTAAATTCCCTATTTTTTAAATTCCCTATATTTTAAAGCCCTGCTTAAAGTTATTCAGATAGGAAATCATTAGCTTTCCATTTGCTTTCTTCACTTTCATCAAGCTGCTCTTTCAATCTTATATTCCCCATATTTAAATCGAATTCCCTATATTTAAAATCCCATTATATATACTATTTCATATCAATTCACATAACAATCAATTTTGTTGGCAACTTCTGCCTCCCACTCTCATTACCCTTTTGTAACCTAATATTTCCCCATATTTTATAAGCCCCTGTCATTCCATTATCTCTCACCAGTCAAAGAGATTTTCCTGTCTGAGCATAATCAGAAGGTAGCACATTTCATTTCTTATCTACGACCACTTTGCTCCTTTGACATTTACATTTGTTTGCCTAACTACCCAGTCACCAGTCACCTCCCAGTCAGCTCCTGCCACCTACGCAATTACATTAAATTAAGCTTCCTGTAATGAACATTTTTTATGCATTTTATAGTAGAAAGCAGCTTCTGCTAAACTCACTGAGCTTTCGCGTTTGCGTGTCGCAGGATAATTGAGTTGAAAGGGGACTTTTAGGGAAACCTCCTGCTGAGGGCGGGGCAGGCAGTTGCTTGGCTGGATGGTTTTTAATAGGTCACACATAAAAAGACCGCAGAAACGCGTGTTAAAACGCGCTAAACAAGGATTTATTGTTTTATTAGTGTTTGCTTAGCTGGAGACTTTTGAAGACCTTTTTCTGCGACCCAACAAAATGGGAAAATGTCACACCAGCAGAAACCTGTATTAGGTTATTTATGCTTATATTTTTGCAGGCTTTGCTGGAGACTTTAGCCTGCCTTCTTCTAAGTCTCAGGATAATGGGAAATTCTAGCAATTGGTGAATTCCTTTATTTTGTTCTACATATTGAGCGAGGCTTTTAAGTTTAATTTCTTCTATGGCATTTCCTATGATTTATGTTTCGTTGAATCGACCTGCATCTCACAATCCGTTTCTCAATTTCCTTGGGGAAAATTTGTTTATTTATAGCCAGCAGCACATGCGAAAATATTCTTAGCCTTAACCGCAAAGCACGTTTGAACCCATGCCAAATAAATTCCATTTTCATTTTCTGTTGCCATTTGCCATTTGCTGCACGCTGTTCGTAAGCGAAAATGCCAACAACAACAAAAAAAAAAACGAAACTTGCGCAAATTCATAAATTTTAATCCTTTTTTATTGCCAGTCGTGGTCGCTAGAGGGCGTCTGAGGCAGGTGGCGACAAGCGAAAGGTGCGCGGAACGAAATGGAAAACTGAAATACACGAAATTCATTTCCGACGCGTCGCTACATTTGCCCTCCATATTTCCCAAAAAAGAGGCGTGGCAAGGGCTGAACTCTTGAAAAATGTCAACTATATATATATATTGGAAAAGGGAATACCCATTACTGGGAAATATTATGAGCAGAACAGTGGAAGACGTGACTGCTAATTTTGTGTATATTTTTTACTGCATTACATATTAATTTCCCATTATTTTGATTGAGTAATTAAGGAAATAATTAATTTCCCAATTTTTTAACACTTGAATAAGCTGATAAACTACTCAAATATATTACGATAAATTACCAGATTTTATTCAATATTTTCGTTCAATTATTTCCCCATATTCTCAGTTTCTAAAGAAATCCACTTCCCAATCATCTATACCTCTCTTCTATAATTCCCTAAATATTTCCCCATGTATTGCCATATCTATAAAGCACTTCATTTTAAACTATACGCATTCTCAGTATAACAGTATGACAGATGTCGCTTTAGTCTAGCCGCGCTCTATGCAGCTAAGCGAGGGGCCATTCAACAATTGTCTAAGTGCGGGGTACAATATGTGAAAGGGTAAGAGTGCTTAGTGCAGCACTAATTACTTTGGCACCTCGCATTATGTAGATGCAGGTAAAGCAAAGAGGAGGCGTGGCAGAGAAAGGGAAAGGGGAGGGGTAAGAGGTAACTGTAACGGGCAAAGGGACATAAGAGAAGAGCATACTTAATGTCAAGCATACGCCATGTTGAATGCCTGCGGTTAGCTCACAGCTCACTTCCGTCTCTCTCTCTCTCTCTCTACCTCTTTCTCGCCTTCTCTCTCTCTCTCTCTTTATCTTCCACTCTCCTGCTGCCACATAATTTGAATAACAAGTTGGAAATGGCTTTGGGGTCGGCATTTAAATGCGCGCCCAACTGTCGAAAAGGAAAAACAAATGAAAATTGCGAGAAAAATGGCGGGAATGCATGCGAGTGTGTGTTGGTGTGTGTGTGTGTGAGCCGCTAAAATGCGCGCTGCCTGAATATGTGGCATGAGGGACAGGATATGAGCAGGAATGCCGCGTGGATGCGTCTACTCGTGTCCTATTCTGTCCTTTTTGTAATTTATGCATGTCTAAACAGGCTTTTGGCATTGTGCGTCTCTGTAGGTGTAGGTGTGCGAGTGTGCGGTTGTGTGTGCCTTTTGAAATGACATGGACAGAAATCAAATGCTTTGCTGCCTTCACGCTGAAGTGGAACTGCTGCAAAATGCTGAGTGTGGACACACGCGGAGCGAAGCGAATTGAATGAATGAAAAATATATGAATGAAGGAATGTGTGAATGAACGAATGGCTGAACAACACTCATGAAATAGTGCTCCAAAACAAGGCCTGAGAAGAATTGTTCAAATTTTTAAAACTTGTTGAAACTTGTTTAACGAATTGAAGGATGCGAAATAAGAGAGAATTTTGAGTTTTGGGTGTGCTAAATGGAAATTGGCGAACTGATTAGGAGGAATTGAGAAAAGGGGTTTGAAATGGAAGATATTGGGCAGAGGGAATGTGTGTGAATAAGGAAAAAAAGAAGAATATTTATTAAAAATTAAAATAAAAAATAATATTTATAAAAATAAAACAAATCAAAAAAGCTTAAACAAAAATATTAAGCAAAAATATAATAAAATATAATACAAAAAAAATGATCAAAGTAATAAATTATAATTATTAAATAAGAAAATATAATATATAATAAAAATTAAATTTATAAACTATTTAATAATGATAATTAAATTATTAGATAAGAAAAAATAATAATTATTATGTATAAAAAATAATAATTATTTAAATAAAATATACAACAAATTAATTTTAAAAAATATAATTAAGCAAAAATATAATAAAATATAATAAAAAACCGTTATTACATAGAAAAATATAATATATAAAATAATAATTAAATTAATAAACAAAAATTTAATTATTAGATAAGAAAAAATAATAACTAATTATTTAAATAAATTTACAATTTAGGAGTTTAAATAAGGACCATTTGCACAAAAGTATTTAGGAAATTATATATTTCAATAATAGGGTTTTATTATCATAAATAAGCAGCAAAAAATGAACATAAATTAAATGAAATTTAAATTGTATAAATACTGCGAAAAATCGAAAGTTATAAGCTGAATGCTTATAAAAAAACTTTAGTAAAATTCTATATTGTATTACATATAGAATATAATATATATATAAATGTTTAAATACTGGGCTTAAAAATTGAGAAACAATGAAAAATTGACCAAAACTAGTTAAAGACATTGGCAGTATATCAATATCAATTGTAGATTGTTTCTACACTGCTTCAATTTCAATTTAATTTGACTCCACTATCAATTCTCCATTATCTCGCCCTCTCACCATGCACAATTTGGCTAAATTCTTCTAACTGAGATCAATTCGCAGCGCTTGCCTCTTAATTGTGCCACTTTTCGTTATAAATTCTTGAAAAACACAATCAAAAGTTCAACAAACTGTTGCACAAGTGACAAAAACAATGCAACAAGAAATAAACAAAACATAAAAAAAAAGAAACAAAACGAAAAATTGCGACACGCGACATTAAAAAAGAGGCAGGCAATAAAAATTGAGGTCAACAGCAGTAGCAGCAGCAGCAGCAGCAACAGCTAATGAATAACAAAGGCAAAAACTACAACAGCAACTGTCAGGGGTGGTGGGGGGTGGTTGGGGGCACATCGGAGGAGCGGAAAAAGTGAGGCGCGGTTTATCAAGATGCGCAATTAAATATGGAAATGCGCGCAAATGGAAAAATGGAGGGAGCAAAAACAACAGCGACACGAAATCTGCACACGCGACAAGTGTCATTAGCAGCGACAACAACCGCCCTCCCCCCTTCCCGGTAACCCTTACCTGCCTTAAACAAACCCCCGCAGCACAAAACCAACTACAGCGCGCCACACAACATGAAAAGTAAAATGAAAGAAAAAAAGAAAAAAAAACTTTAAAACAATTAAATGTCATTTTGTGGCACATTTTATTTAGTAAAAAGTGGGCGTTGTGGTAAAGTGGGCAAGGCAGCCATTATGTGCGAAGGGGAGGGGGTAGGGTAGGTTAGGGTAGGGGCAGGCGGGGGTAGTGCTCACTGTAGTTATTTGCTATAGTGTATTTAAGTCGAGTGTTGTTGTCAACGCATTTTGCGATTATTTGCTGTAAATATTTGAAAATTAAACACAGAACCAAGAGGCAACGAACAATGAGTCGGGGGGGTTGATGCAGGGGGGCGAACAGGGGCGTAGAAGGTTAGGCAGAGACATGCCTAAAATTTGTTGAGAATTTATATTACGTGTCGACAGCAACAACAAGAGCAGCAGCTGGCTGCGAGGTTAGATTGTGTGTCGGGTGGGGCGGGGCGGGGCGGGGGAGAGGCCGAGCAGCAGACAATGCAAACAATTTCAATTTGCATGTAGGAACAAGGACACAAACACGAGTGAGAAAGGGATATGCAGAGACAGAGAGGGAGACACTCACACACACAGTTGTCAAATGGCAGCCAAAGTTCAACTATGCAACTATGCGGCGCTGTCCTTGTCAGCAAAGAGAGCGTGAGGCAGCGCAGTCGCTGCTACATGAAGGGGCACACATTAAGTGGCGGTTCGGCGGTAGGCATATGCGAACTGCTGGAAGAACGTGTTTCGGCAAAGACACAGGCCAAAGAAGGTGACGGCTTGATTATAAACAAGGCAGGCCCAATGCCGAGAGTCCTTCTAAACTACCCTACTCCACACTGGTTAGCACTGGTTCAAGAGTGTCGAATAGAAACAATTAGTGTCTTGTACAAGAGGAGGTAATTTAGTAATTGAAGTAGAATAAAATGTGATCATAAATATAACATAAATAAAATACATATGCAAATAAAATTAAATATATATTTTAATTACATTATATTTCAAGTTATGCAAAAAAAAATATAGAATAATATGTATAATGAAATATAAATAAAAATAAAAATAAATATACATTTCAATTATATTACATTTAAATATATATAAAAAGAAATAAGTATATATTTTAAATATATTATACATAAATATATATATATTAAAAATATATATACATATACAAATAAAATTAATTAAAGATTAATAAAAATAAAAATAAATACATATTTTAGTTATGTAATATATATAAATATTATATAAACAGTTAAAAATTCCACTAATCAGAATATTAAATTCGTCATTAAAAATAAAAATCGACTAAATCTAAATAAAATGAAATTAAAATAAACTTATTAAAAATAAATAATTTAATTAACTAAGAAAATATAATTGAATAAACAAATTTTGAATATTTTATTAATAAAATACAAATTAATAAAAGTTTTTTTAATATATGTAAATATATTTATTGCAAATTCATATACCTTCAATAATAGTACTTTTCTATATGAATTTATTGAAAATAAATATATTATAAATATTTTGAGCAAAAATTCCAAAATATTTTATATTAATTTCAATTTCTGTTGAATTTGCAGTTTACAAATATAAATTTTTAATAAAGCAAAATCTCTTGCTTAAAAAAAAAAACTAAATTGATTTTGAATTAAAATTCAATATAAAAATATTAATAATAAATATAAAGAAGCTATTATAAATTTATAAATTAAATATTTATATTTATTTACCTAAAAATAAATTCTAATAAAAATCTAAATCATAATAAATTGCGGAAAAATATCTAATTAGCTAAAATATTAATTTTTATATTTATTACAAAATTAAGAAGAATCTAACTGCCGCTCTAATTCGCATCACAATTAAACTTGCCATTTACACGAATCAACGGAGTCTTAGCTTAAGCTTAGTGCTCAATAATAGCAATGCTGTTAAGTCCTTAATAGATATTGCCAACTAGTAGAGTTCAGCATGCTCGAAAGTCACAAATGGCAACGAGCTGAATGAGAAAACTCAGCTCAGTTCGCTTTGCCATGAAGTTTATGGACTGGAATATGGGCAACCCTTTGCAGCGTGCGCATACAATATTTTGCCACTGATGATGGCTGGAGCCAAGTTTATTATCAATTTCGCTTGCACAGACAACATTTTGCCCATCTGGCACGCCCACATGCCAGAGCGCCCACCTTTAATCTGGCTGACAAGTTTTAACGGCTGCTCCACATCGCTCAGCTGCCGCCCTATCGCTCTCAGTCTCTCAGTCCCTTCCTCTGATGACATTTTACCTGCTGCTCAGTTGGCACATATCCTGTTTGCAGCTCGTATCTACATATCTGTATATATGTATATACACATATATATAAAGCTATAGCTATGTTTGTTCACGTTAAGTCTGATGTGAACTGTCAACTGTCATTTAAAATTTAATCGCATGTTGTTTCTCTCGCTTTGCAGTTGTCGCCGCGATTATTGTCGCCAGTTGTAGCCACACAGCCCCACTCTCCGTCTCTCTGTCTCCGTCTCCCCTTGCCACAAGATTTTAATTACTGTGCCACAAGACAACGAAAGTCAAAGGCCCCCCCTCCCCTCCGCTCCCCGCTGCTCCCCTCGCCGCAGCCCTAACAGCAGCTGTCACTCGCTTATCGCTTTGGCTTTATAAAAATAATATTAAGAGACACTCATTGGGTTGTCTCACTCTCCCTCTCCCTCTCGCTCCCTCTCTGGCTTTTTCTCTGCTTCAGCTTGCCTGGCAGCTTTGCTCCATTTAGATAAGTGACACATAAATTAAGCAATTTTACTTTTCTTTCACTCTCTCTCTCTCTCTCTCGCCCTCTCTCTGCCGCTTCCTCTCAGCATAATTATAAAACAATTGTCTAGCTGCCTTTTGGCTCCGTTTGTTTTATATTTTACAATTTATTCTGCTTCTTCTTCTGGTATTTTTCTCTCTCTCTCTTCCAACTGCAAGTAGTTCGAATCGCCGGTTTATTAACCCCTCCGACACATTTGTCTTCCATCATAAAAGTTTATTTGCCTCATTATCTTTTATCATTTAAGGTACGCAGCTCGAGTGTTAGATAAACATTTTGACAGCTCTGTCATAAATTGTCTCGCAGATAATTTCCAACGATAGCGCAGCAGGGCAAAGTTTTCATTCAAGAATTTTACAGACTACAGTGAAGCTCTTGCGGGCAGAAGCTAAAGCCGGAGCTGACTTTGAAAGCTATTCGAACTTATTAAAGGCAAAAAGGGAAGTCAGCTTAAGGTATTTAAGCTTTATATGATATACACAATTTGCTAAAGTCTTTAAAGTTTATATAAAAAAAAGTAGAGAAAGTGCTTTTAAAGCACATTAAAGCTGTAAAGCATAGAGCATGGAAAACTGATCAGAAGTTAAAATACCATATACTTATATATATAGTATATTAGTTCTTGTTTACTTAGGGAGAGAGTGAAATTAATTCTACAATAAAACATAAAACTTTGACAGTTTAGAAAGAATTTTGAAAGCACTTGAAAGCTTCTCAAGCAATGCATAAATGGATTTAATTAACTTAAGCAGCTTGAAGAGTTGAAGACTGGCAAAGAAAATCTTTGAAATCTCATTAAATCTCTATAGGAACATCAACTTTTGTATCTCTTTACCTCTAGCTAGCCCTAGAGAAAAGATATATATAATTCTTCTCACTTTTTGTTGTCCCTTCGTATAATTATAGAGAAATGCCAACTGGAAATAGTCCCACGAACTCTTCTCGCTTCTCACCTCTATGCTAAAAATAGACAAAGCCCGGCCTTTGATAGACAATCAGGCGGTGACACCTCATTTGGAGTCCAGCATCAAAGTCAGAGGCAGAGGCAGCGTCGGCTTCATTATGGCTTGGCTGCTGCCCTTTGTTCGACTGTCTCACCTGCTGTAAGGGCTTGGGGTAAAAAGTTTTCGTATTCGTATTTGGCCAGCAGATTAACACCTTTTAAGTGGATGCTGCCTGCCACACGAAACTTGTTCCAGGGAGCAGCAATGCAGCTGCTGCGGTTGCTGCTGCGGCTGCTGCTGCTATTTCTTCAATTTGTGCTGCTGGCAAAAGAACTTTTCCCTTTTTTTTTTGTTGTATAAATATTTTTTAGTTTTTGCTGTTCGGTTTGGTTTATAATCAAATGCAATGGCATGACTAAAAATGGAATTTTGCTGTCTGCACTTCATCAACATGCGGGGCCCCAAATGACGCAAAGGACAAACGCACGGAGGGACGAGGGGAGGCGAGAGCCAGAACCAGAAACTGAACTCAGACACTGACTCAAGGCCCAACCCGTTCCAAAACACGCATTCCTCATGCCATACAAAACAATTGACAGGAATTGTTGTAGTTGCTGTTGTTGTTGTAGTGAATTGTCACAGCAGCAGCAGCAGCAGCAAGTTCTCTGCTCTTCTCTGCTGCTTCAATCTCCTTTGTCAAGTTGCCCAAAACAAGTTTGCTTGGAAAGGACTCGAGCAACTGGAACTGGTTGCGCACATCGTCAACAGACACAAATTGTCTTTTGCTCTTTATTTATCAATTGCACAAGCCCCCGCTGCCTGGGCCTGAACCTGGGGCCGGTTTCCTTTCAATATCATTTCATTTCGGCCCAACTCTCTGACTCTCTTTCACTATCTGACGCTCAGCTATCTTCTGCTCCTCTGCCGCAAATTAAGATCAATATCGTGGAGCTCAAACCGGGCGGTAGCCGCCTTTCCAGCGGCAGGTGGCATTCGTATTCCATTTGTTCCACTCGCTCGCGCTCACTCTCTCTCTCCCCCTCTCTCTCTCTCCCTCTCCCTCTCTCTCTGTTTCGTTCTCTGATTTATTTGCAGTTTCCAGTGGCGGAAATCGCTTAATACGTGGGACGCGAAACGTGGAACGCATTCGGTTTTAGTTTTCAATTCAATTGGCGCGCTTTGATGTCCAGCTTCAGCTTCAGCTTCAGCTGCAGCTAGAACTTCTGTGCCTCCCCTCGCCCGCTGCGACTCCCTGCTGTGCCGCCGCAACTCCCCACAGTTATTTATTGTATTCGTTTATCTGCATTTTCCAGGCGCTTATAAATTTCGCTGCGCTTAATTTGCTAAAGAACTGCGGCGCAGCACATGACTTTTATGGCGGAGAATAATATTTCCCGATATTGCATCAACTGCAGCGCCATCTGTTGGCTTTAACAGCAGCAAATAATTGGAATATATTGATCGTCATTAAACTGGGTGAGCAGCTGGAGCCAGCTAGCTCGCCGCTCATATTTAGTCACTGATTAAGCTAAGTAGCAGTGGCAAATTAATTGAAAGTCGCCGAGAGTCACTCAGGCGGAACAAACACTCGAGCCTCAAGTGAAAATAGAATTAGCATCTCATAAAAAGTGAGAGAGGAGAGGAGAGGGCGTGGCAGCAGCTAATCGATAATTTATGAGCAGCGGAGCTGGCCAAATCGGACGGCTTAGCCAGCATCAGCATGCAACATGTTTATAAATACGCCGCTAATGAGAAGAGCCAACGAACAATTCCCCATCAGTCGTTCAGTTCGATTCATTGCGGTGTCGATGGATGACAACGTCCACAATAGGGGGAAAACATGGACAAGGGGTGCAGCAAGGGGCTAGCGGTGCTTGTAAATTGTTTAAACAAGCGTCGGCACATTGACTTTGAAGCAATGTCTGTGTGTGTGTTAGTGTGTGTGTGTGTGTGTTTATTTGATAAAAGAGACGACTTTGTTCCACTGTGACTGTTTAAGCAATCGTTGTGTAAACATTTACCCCAAAGGTAAAAGTAAAATTAAGCATTGTTTATCTTTACACCCAGCCAGCCCGCAGCTAGCCCCGCTGGCCACCCTGCAGGCTGCAGCGCCTATCAGTGCCATAAATGTCGTTTCTATTGGCATTAAGCCGAATATTTGCCTCAAATATTTGTGCTGCATTTCTGAGTGATGTGGACACATTAATTGTCCCAATTTAGATTGCAACTGCATTTAGACAACTTCTGAGCCAGTGCCACGCGCAACCTGACTCTAAGCTTAAGATGCGGCATTAGGCAATTCACTCGCCGAAGAGAAAACTGCTTAAAGCTGTGAAAATTTGAATAATTCATGAATTTCTAGTTTCTAATGTGTGTCAGAGTGTGTATAAGAGTATTTATGCGTACACTAATAATGATTACTTATACTAATAATGATTACTTATACTTATACTTATACTTATACTTATACTTATACTTATACTTATACCCTCGCTCTCTTCTCTTACAGGTGACATCCTCTCCGGCGTCTGCTTTGTCGGCCAACTGGACACCCACTCCCTGGGCGGCTTCCTTATACTGCCCCTGTGCATTTATCTATCGATTGGCGCTCTCTTTCTGCTGGCTGGTTTCATCTCGCTCTTCCGTATACGCACCGTAATGAAGACGGACGGCAAGCGGACGGATAAGCTGGAGCGCTTAATGCTGCGCATCGGCTTCTTTTCGGGCTTGTTTATATTGCCCGCCTTGGGCCTGCTGGGCTGCCTCTTCTACGAGTATTATAACTTTGATGAGTGGATGATTCAGTGGCATCGCGACATCTGCAAGCCCTTCTCCATACCCTGTCCGGCTGCCCGGCCGCCTGGCACGCCGGAGGCGCGGCCCATCTTCCAGATCTACATGGTCAAGTACTTGTGCTCCATGCTCGTGGGCGTCACCTCCAGCGTTTGGCTCTACTCCAGCAAGACGATGGTCAGCTGGCGCAATTTCGTGGAGCGGCTCCAGGGCAAGGAGCCACGCACCCGGGCTCAGGCGTACGTCTAGTATGAGACGGCGGCGGCGGCGGCTGAGGTGGCGGCTAACGAGAGTTACTTAGCCTTTAGCACGTAAAGTCCCCCAAGTCCCCCCTGCCACGAGAACACGTTCAGAGAACCAGAAGGAGGTGAAGGAGTAGAAGAAGAAGAAGAAAGAGAACAAGTAGTCGTAGCTTAGCCTCGAACAGCTTTGTATAAAGTTCATCTATGCCCCCGGTCTACCCTACCCATCAAGCGTAATCAAAAGTTTATCCTAAGCTATTGTTTAATATTTAGTTATTTACCTAAACACATATATATACATATATACTTAGATATATATATAGAGATATTGTATATGAAGGCTTTGCGCTTTCTTGTTGAACCAAAACATTTTAATTGATAAGCTAATGATAAAATTCTAGTATTTTAGTATGCTAGTGCTCTTATGGCTCATGCTTCCGCTTTCCATTTCCATTGCCCGTTCCATTTCCACTTCCGTTTCCGTTCGCAAATGGTATACGAATTGTATAAGAGTTTTATCGCTCTCTCTCTCTCTCTCTCTCTTTGTGCTGCATCTTCAGTCTACTACTCCACAGACGCATTCAATTCGCATAAGTTTGCATTTAAGTAGGTTTTTTTGAACAATTTTATTTGTGAAAGCTTTAAATGTGCCCTAAAGTTAATTAAGTATATATATGCTATATATAAATATATGTATTTGAATATTTGTAGTTGTATGTGTGTGTCTAAGCTCTTTAGGATATTAACTGTAAGATTTGCTGTGAGTCTCTGACTGCTTCAGTTCAAAGTTCACAAAGTTCGCCTACTAAATTCACATAAATTATTTATGATATTTCGCATAATTTGTTCGCCTGAAGTCAGAGTTTCACAGCCAATTTAATGTAAGAAAAAAATTAAATAAAATCTAAAAAAAATGCTTAAAAACTAAAACTGCTTAAAATTGAATTAAAAGTAAATGTAAAATAAAATCGCAGCTTATTAAAAGTAAATAATTAAAAATCATTAAACGAAACATATAGCAACTACTTACTATATACATATATATATCTAGTATATATATATATATATATATATCCTTATATATATAAATGTATTACTTAGCAATAAATGTCCTCCATGTGCGAAACTTGTAATTGTATAATTATGATTAATTTGTTAAACTAATTAATATTCAAAGCCAAACGCGTTTGTTTTATTAAATCTTTAATGACGTTGTAGTCATAAAACTTAAGAACTCTGAACTCAAAACGAAAACTCAAAAATAAATTTGCGTAACTAAAAAACAATTACTGCCATTTAAATGTGTGTTTGTTAACTACTGTTGAGCATTTCGTTTAGTTTGTTTATTGTAAATTCTCGATAATGATTTTTTTAGTCAAAGTAGAGTGCAAAATATTCGCATAGCATTTAAGTGAACAAAAGGAAAACTCAAATGAAATTCAATTATGATAGTCGTTGTAAAAAAGAGAAGCAAAGCAAAAGCAAAAGCAAAGCAAAAGTAAAAGCAAAGCGAAAGCAACAATTAAAGCATATTAAGCAAATAAACAATTATAAGTGTGTATACATATGTATTTAAATCACAGATGGCAAAAACAACAACAAGAATATGAACAAATAAAACTTTATTTTATTGTTAAAGACTGAATGTGAAATGCATTTGAATTTCATTTTAGGCCCAAATTCATTTCAGCTGGGACGAAAAACTCTTAATTGAGCTGGAACTGTAAGGACTCAACCGAAGAATATTTGCATCGAACGAAGCAAACCTTGTGGGATGAAATATTTATTGATTGCTCGGGGCAAAGAGAGCCAAAGCTGAGTTCAATGAATATTTTAATTATTTTCATTTATATTTTGCACAAAGGCAAGAGGGCTAAAGAATAGTTTATCTAATTGATGAAGGAAGTGAGTTGATTATTGAAAAATATGAGCCCGTTTGCTATAAATTGGATATTTTATAATGTTGCCAGGCGCCAATGGGCGTGTTAATAAAAATATAACACTTGATAAGGGGAGAATACGCATTAGTATGCAAAAACTTTCACTATGAACATCAATTTGACTTGACTTGAATTATTTCTAACTTGACATATCTAGCTTAAATGGCCTCTTTAAAATTATATTTATAATTATAATATATACTTTAATACAGATTTTTTCCTTTAGGATCGGTAGAAGGGATCTTTAGCTTATCTACTTTTGAGCTCTTTGGTTTTAACATTTAAATTGTGTTAGGTATTTTGTAGGTATTATAAAAAATATATGAATGTAAGTATATACAATTTCAGTCTTAGCTGTAATAAAGGCAATAGGAATAGAGTTTATTTATATATATATTAAAATATCACCTAGCTTCCATTGGAACTGCCAGAGAGATATAAGTAGAGATCAGCAGCCCACAGCAACTCAGCAATTGCATATGGAATTCCTGGAAATCCCAGCTCAAGTTCATCTGAATAATTTGATTTGTTTGGCATTCGAGGAAGTTTAAGTTGTAAATTTGGTGTTCGCTGCGAGCGTTTTGTTGCTCATCCGCCACTAATTGCATTGCAGACAATAAGCACTTGTCTCGTGTGTTAGTCGACCAAAAAACTTTTCTCATTACAAGCAGCGAGAGCGAAGGCTTAGCCCACTCACACACACACACACACACACGTGGAGAGAGGCACTTTAAAAGCTAGCCACAAAGCAGCTTCAAATTCAATCATAACTTGCCAAACACCCGCAGCGCTGAAGAGAGAGAGAGGAAGAGTGGCTGAGGAAGGGAGCTGCAACTGCGATCCACACTTGAGCCACATTGCCGTAAGCATTGAAATTTACGAGTGGGCTGCTAGGCGTGGCAGGCTGGCACCCACTAACGCCCTGGCCAGCTGCCCGCAAAGCCACACGCCCATATAATTTTGATTACACTTGTTTTCTAAATACTCCCGACTATAAAAAGAAATAATACCACAAGCGAAACACATGCGAGCAGCAAATAAAATCCAGGACTACAGCACGTTAGCGGTCCGAATGAGCGGTGAGTGGGCCACAGGCGCCACAGGCGGATGGGGGGCGGGGGGCGTGGGGCGTGGCCTAAGCGCCTTAGCAACAAATTGCAGTTAAAAACGAGGGCCAGCAAATCTGCGCTCCTTGGCAACCAGACATGCTACGACTTCTACTCTCCCACCTCCTCCTCCCTCTGCGAAGGAAGCACGCACACAGCGGGACATGTACGCAAGGATATGAAGGATATGGCGCTGTTTTACAAAACACGTGTGTTATTTAACAACTACAACAACAACAACAACAAGAACAAAGCCAACTACAAATGCAGCCAAAAGTTTAGCTCAAAAACAAAAAGAAGAAACGGAAGAGAAAAAAACATTCAATATGGCGGCGAGTTTTGTTGCGTTTTTATGTGACCGCCATAAAAAAGATATTAATGTGTGCGAGAGTGTGTGTGTGTGTGTGTGAGTGTGAGCGAGTGTGTGTGTAGGTGTATGTGGGAGTGTGCACAAAATGGCGCGGGCGTGTGCAAGCGTTAATGTGGCAAAAATGTTTTTGCAATGAACTTTTCTATTTTGCTCCACAAGTTTTTGAAAATCCCCTAAATAAGAGTGGGCATAATAGGCTAGAGATAGGGTAAGTGTGAGATTGAAAAGAATACTCAAAATTGAAAACAAAATTTTAACAAGCATATGACTTTAGCTAATGAAGCAGTGCAGTGAAATGAATAAAAGACATATTAGCCATTCAAGGTAAGTTGTCTATAAAATTTTGTAATTGGATTTATATTTACATAGTAAATATATTTTAAATATTTAAAATTTATTAAATATATTTTTTATACATGGTAAAGATATATGTGATGTATTAAGAAATATTTATTTTACTTATAATTTGAAAATAAATAAATATGTATAAATACATATATATAAATATAATATATTTTATATAAAGAAAATGCATATTTATTTCATATATGTATATTTTATATATTTAGTAATAATATAAAAGAATATTTTTTATAAATTTAAAATTTATACAATATATTTTTTCTACATACAAAAATAAATATATATTATATTTTTAGAAATGTTTATTTTATATTAGATAATATATATATCAAATATAAAATAAATATTTCTAAAAATAAAATATACAATATATTTATTTATGTATATATAAAATAAATATTATATAAATTTTAAACATATAAAAACAGCTTTATATATTTCTGAAAATTTATATTTTTGTAGTAGTAAATTATAATATATATACTTTATATTTATTTATGTTTAAAATTTACATAGTATATTTTGTATATAAAAAAAAACTATATATATTAAATATTTAGAAATATTTATTTTACATATACTTTGAATATATATATTTTATATATAGAAAATATATATTTCTGTAGAAGTAAATTCCTTTGTACTAAGCTCTGTTTAAGAAAAATCCATAAAACCTTAGAGCATTTTATGCAAAATACATAAATATTTTAATAAATATAATTTAGATTACAAAATGTTAGCAGAATTGAATCTAAAATCTAAAATATTCTAAAATAAAATTACATTATATTTAATATTATTTATTTTCTCTTTAAATGAAATTTTTAAATTATTTAAAGATCATTTTGAAAAATGTTCTTTAAAAATAAAATTAAATTTTCTTAAAATTAAATTTTTAAATTTAAAACTTCCTTTAATTAGCAAATAAACATTTATCATATTTTTTACATGTAAGCCAAACAAAGAACAGATTTATTTTATAGTACTTTAGATTTTATGGCAACCATATGTTAATCTTTTATTACCATAACGATTTATAGTATCTTAAAATATCAATATGAACTCAAACGCTTTGCTTTGTCATTCACCAAACGTCCCTAGAGCATTAAATTGTCGTTGCGCTGCGATTCTCTTTTATATTTTAAGCTTTTATTATTTGTATTTCAGTTTTTTCTCCACTTTGTGGGCTAGCGTGAAAATCTGAAAGAAAACATATGAGTGGAGAGTCCGCTGTTGCATGTTGCACGCTGTAGAAGTTACTAAAAATAAAAGTGTGAATTTTTTGTGGTTTCGAGAGGAAGAGAGAAAAAAGAAATGGGACAAACGGCAGCTGGGAATGTTTCCGAGTTCGTAGCATACTTTCTGGCGCAGCTTCGAGAGGCAGCTCAAGTAGCCATGGCAATATATTTCCATAAATCTGGGACTTCATTTCATTCCACACATTCTACATATTTTATTTACGTACACTATAACTATTCCGACATCCGATTACACAAGAGGATGTCTGTCAAATTTTGGCTAGTTGTGACGGTGCTCTCGGTGGCCTTGGCGCACACCTATGTCTACACGGACTTGCTGCGCCAGAGCCATCCGGCGGACAAGACGGACTTCTCCCGCTACTTGACGGGCATGTGGTTCAGCATGAGCGACGCCTGGCAGTACCTGAGGTCGGAGCTCAAGTTTCACCTGGACGTGGGCCAGCGTACGGCGCTGAATGTCCGCCGCAGAATTGCCGATTTTCGCAAAAAGCGCGCCGAGCTCAAAGCCAAGCGAAGCGCCAAATCGAGCTACAATTGAGAGCCTCAAACAAAATTTTAGTCTATTCTATTCCTGTGATAAATATCGTGTAGTGCGCTGAGATTTTCATTAAATTAATTGCAAATGCTTTGCCTGTGACAGAGCCGAAAGAACTAAAACGGAGAGAGAAAGAAAACTGTGAAAACTGAACTCATTTAATTGGAATTTTCAATTAGCCAATGGCCAAATAGCCAAGCAAATGGAAAGGCGAGTTAGTTGTTACTGCGTATAGTTCTGCTGTACAAAAAATCTGAACAGCTGCGGCCAATTGGAGCTCAATGAAACTACACAGGGGAGAGGGGAGGGCGGAGGGCGAAGGCCCATTGCTTAGGCAAACAATGAAAAAGTTAATTGCGAAGGCAACTTATGGCCCCGGCGAGGGCAACTCGAGCAGCTCGCGAGCCCAGCACAATTTTCTTCGATCGTCGCAGCAAATTGCGCAGCGGTCGTCAAACGGCATCCCGGCGTGAATCACTGCAAGCTTCAATCGAGAGGGGGCGATTCGAGAGGGTGGGCGTGCCAATATTTGTCAGCTGCCAACAATTGCTGGCACTTTTGTGGGCTGCTAATTTGTGTCGCAGCAGTCAATTAAATTCTCGAAGTGGCTGACGTCTTCAACTTTGCCGAAATGAATAAATGATGATGATGATGATGATGATGAAGATGGGGCTGCTGCTGATGAATGTCAATCAGAGAGAGAGTTAACCAACGGAAATGAAGACAAACAATTGAATGAAAACAAATTGAATTTCGGCCGAAAATCGGAAAATCGCAAAATCGCAAAATCCAAAATCCCGAAACTCTGACGAAAGACGGCAAAAACTTTATCTATGATGAGTCATGGCCGGGCCATGACAATGCCATTAGTGAACTCTGCACGGTATAGCATAAATTATTAGCCAAAGCCGCGCCCACAAATTGATAAAGTTTTGCAGCCACCCCCAGCCCCTGTCCCAGCCCCAGTCCCACCCTCACTAGCACTAACAATACTAATGACAGTTGGGGCAAAAGTTTTTCGAAATCGATTTTAATGGCATCGCAAATAACGCAATGAAAATATCATCTGTAAATTTGGCCAGCTGAGAAAACAGTTGACTTGTTTATGCACTGCCTACTCGAAAGGGTGGCCCAATAGGTAGGGCAGGGCTGGCTCGATCGATGGACAGGATGGATGCTCGTAATGGGCTAAGCAAAAAGTTACAACTGCAAATGAATTGAGTTCGATTGTGGAAAATGTTGTAAAATTTTATGCCTATCGCGGGCAATTTGATGAAATGAGCAATGAGATAGGCAGGAATGGAGAGAGACGGAGGGAGGAGAGGCAGAGACAGAGACAGAAGCGGAAAGAGTGAAAGCAGGCGACATAGTTTTAGAGAGCTTAAGTTGCTCGACTAAGAAATACCCATAATAATGCAATGTAAAGCAAGTAGATCGACCAGCTAAGAAGTTTACCCTATAGTAGAAGCTACTTATATATTTTATATCTGAAATAAGTCAACCAATTTATTTGAGTGCAATAAAGCCTCTTTTAAATATTTAATATTATTAATTACTTAATTTATACATATTTTATATTTGTCTTTATTTATAAATTTTATATTTAATAAATATTTTAAATCTGTTATACATTTATATGTATATATTTTTAAATTAGATTATATTTAAGGAATCTAATATATTAAATATATATTTTAGATTATTAATATGCTTAAAATATATTAAATATATTATCAAATATGCCACAAACATTTATGTTTTTTTTTATTATTAATAATTATTAAATTTTATATTTCAGATTATTAATATGTTTAATATATATCACATATTTTCATAAATTCTAAATAAACTTTCATTTCAAAGCAGACTTACCTGGGCGCCTCTATTTTCATTTTATTATTATTTAACATAGGAATCATGCCAGTTAACTGAAGATTTTTATCTGAAAATATACGAAATAAATATATATAAATATTGAAGTACATACAAGAAAAAAAATTTAAAAATATATAAATATTCATGATGAAAATAATAGGAACAATAATAGGAACATAATAGGAACAAAACAAATTTGCATGACAAAATCATAACTAATTAATTTTTTGTATTTTTTGAAAATAAAAACTGGCAGGTTACTTAAAGAACGGAATCTGTAAATCTGGAGATGCTTGCCAAAAAAAATTGCATATTTCCCTTAAATTTATAGTAGTCACAATTCATTAGAAAGAGCCTGCCTTATTTTGGTGTGCTTATTATTTTCATCATGGGTGTATATAAAATATTTAAAATGACTCTATAAATATCAGGTTATTGGCATTAATGCAGTTTTTTTTTTGCAATTAAAATCTGTTCTCGTATTTTCCTAAAATGAAAATGAAAATTTAAAAAACTAAGCAATTAAAATTTATTAATTTCAATATAATTAGCCTCTCATAAATATATTTAGATATTACCTTTATTTTTCTTTTTTAATCTTTTATTTATTTTATAGTAAATAGCCGTGCTCTCATAAATTTTACTTTATATATTTTTTTCGATTAGTCAAGACAACAACCAGAAATACATTTAATATTAACAACCTAAACTTTAGCTTTTATCCAACGCCGTAAATCCACAAAAATCAATATTTATACACATATCAATTACAATTATTCGATATATCATAAATTTGTGCAACTTTCATAAAATTGTAAAATATATGTATATGCCAAAACAATATACCCTTTCACTTGCCAGCGGCCAGCAGTTAGTAGCGACGGCATGCGAAAGTGCGCGCATAACTCAGCCAATCGATGGATGGTGGCTTTCAACTTTGCGGGTTTATGGATAAAGTTGAGGCTTTTAGTGTTTTTGCCATAGATGTATTCAAATGTGAGTCGCATGATGAAACGGGCTGCAAATTTTAATGCGGAGATGCCATAAAAGGCGAGCACTGATGAGGCCGCACGCTGAGTTCTAAAGTGAAACCAAACCGAACTCAACTAGAGCCGAGGAAACTACTTGTGATCGGGCGCTGTAATAGTCGGCTGGGCGCCAAGTTAGATACGCTCGTAAAGCATGCAGCAGGTGGCCAAAAAGTTGTTTTTGCCACGCTCAGTAATTAAAGCGAATGCCACAAAGGCTGTCAGCGTGTGGTCACATTCCAGGGCTGGCCGAAGGAGGCGGCAGCCAACTGGGCCTTAATCTGATTTATGTTGCGGTTAGCGAATGGCGCGTGCTTCCCTTAATTGTCATAATTTCTTTTTAGCGCCCAAATCAAGAGAGACAGAGAGAGAGAGAGAGAGAGAGAGAGAGAGAGAGTGAGGTGGAGGGAAAGTGAGAGTATGCCAGAGGTCGCAGCTCAACTTTGAGCCATTAGGCGAGCTGAGATTCCCTTTTCAGAGTCTATGAGAATATAAACAAAGTTATCCATGGGGTATATTAGCACCTACGACTCGAGCCAAGCTTAGTTCGGTACAGGGTATGCTCCTCGTACGTCCGCCATTAGACTTAGATGAAGCCATTTGCTAATCCAGTCGACAATCTTTTGTCCCAATATTTCATCTCGCAAAGCCCGCCTTAAATTCAAGTTTCGGCATTGGCCTTTCGGCATAATTTATATGCCATTTGTTACACAGTCGCTGTGACCTTTTTGCTTCCCTTAAATAGAACCATGAAATTTGTAAGTGTCGCCTGTGTCTCTCTCGCTCTCTCGTCTAGTTACAGCCAGATTTTAGCCACAACTCCAAGCCCTCAACGACCGTGGCTAATGAAAAGAAATATTAAATTCTCACGTTCCAAGGCATGGCAACAGCCCAGCCACAGCAACAAAAGAAATGAAAAGGAACTGGAAAAGCAAAAAAAAAAAAAAACAGCAACGCTCTGGGCATAATACAAAACCTGAGCAGAACTTCAGCTCAGCAAAAGTACACAAAAGGTAAATAAAAATTGCAGCAACGACTCATTGGGAACGAGTCAAGTCGAGTCGCGTCGAGAGCTCGGGCACTGGGAGCTCTGACTTGTAGTATGGTCTGACCTTTGCCAAAGACCCAGTCCAGTCCATAGTCCCCAGTCGAAGTCGAAGTCAGTCAGCCATTGAGTCGAGAGGCATCCTCACAGCCCACGTCGGTGACTGCATCGTTAAAGTACAAAGGCAAAATAAAACGTGATTCATGTTACTTATCACCCGCACAGCATCGCATGGCTCTGGCTCTGGCTCTGACTCCAGCTCCAGCTCCAGCTACAGTCGCCAGTCGCCCAGTTGCCAGTCGCCACTCTCAATAAGCAGCACAATGCGCGCCGCTGCCTGCTGCCTTCCTGGTCTGCCATAAGTTGCCAAGCCGAAACTTGCCCTGTGGCATATGAGGTCGCCATCGCAATCTTCACTGGCTGCTGCTGCCTCGTCGGCCGCCTCGGCTCATGTTGATGTACTTCATCAATGCCTTTCGTTGGCTCGTTTCGCTGGCTCATTCTGGCGAATTGTTCTCTAGACGCTGGCGACGCTTTAATAACGTCGAAAACAATTTTGAAATTTATGCTCACGACCTTTGGCAAGTGCCCTTTATAGATGAAGTCTCTTTCCCTCTCCACGCTCAGCTCAGCTCAGCTCATGATCAAAGCCCAATTCTTCAGGCATTTTTTTATCAATTCGCTCGCTCGCTGATTTCTCATATTCTTTTCTATACAATTATTTTTTATTTTTTTTTGCATGGCCCGTGAAAATAAAGCAACAGTTCATTAACGTTCATTGTTGCTGGAGGTGAGGGCTAGAAAATAGAACAGCTGGATGACCTCATAAGATCATTTAACTGCCTGTTTAATGATTCACATGAGCCGTCTACAACTGGCAATAGTTGGCTCAAAGAACGAGACTTCATAATGCACAAAAGATTGGCTGTGTTAATAATAGAAATTGATGGAAAAATAAAAAGCTTTTCTTTACTCTGCCACAAGATCAGAGATCAAAGTTATGAATGTGCCTTGCTGAACTGAACCGAATGAGTATCAGTGTGGCTGAAGAAGACTTTGCATTAACTGAGGGACAGAAGTGTTTGTATATGGATATATCACGGAGAAATATTTGCTGAGAGGTTAAAATATAAGTTAAAGTTAATTTAAAATAATTTTTTAAAAAATTTAATTTTTGTTTATAGAAAATATGTTGGGCAAAATTTAATTTTTCTTTTACCTATTACGAAATTTATATAAAATAAATATAACTTGATAACTCTAAGTATAAACTATGAATATTAGCTATAAGTATAAAGTTAAACTATTATCTGTTAGCATAAAATATATCTTTGCAATTTATGTTTCATATTTATTTTCTTTTAATAGCCAATTTGTTTAACATTTTTATTCTATCATTGCTTTCATTAGTCAACATTTTGAGCATAGGCTACTACTGCCTCTCCACTTCCACCTTTTTTTGTTGCCAGTAAAACATATTTTTTCAGTGACGGATTCTAGCTGTGCTCAGCACAGATTAACACTATTTCCCACAGACCCTAAATACTATTTAATTTACATATACATATAAAGGGTGTCCCAAAATTCACGCAAGAAGTAATTTTGATAGAAAACATACGTTTATAATTAAAATTTGTAATTTTTTTATTTATCTAGTTTATGTAGCGCTTTTAATAACCCTGAACTATATATATATATACTGTATATACTTGGAATTTGTCAACTATCTAAACGCCAAGGATATAAGGCATAAGTTAGCCATATCGAGCTAAACTGAATTGACGCTGAGTTTTTGATTACAGATAGGGATAGATACACACTGCGCGTCATCAGGATAGCGCACCCTTCATATTCAGTGTATATGTTGATATTGTTCACTGTAGATCTTCTATATCATTTGAGATAGACTATCAAGTTTTCCATGAAGCTCTGTTTTGTTCTTCTTAAAATAAAACAAGATTGGACTCCGTATCTTTCCAGGAAGTATTTTTAAATTTTTGTTGAAAAAGCTTACAAAAAACGGGCGCTAATGTCGCGTCATTTGTATGTGGTATGGTATATCTGTATACTTTATGAGCCAAAAGAAATCATTCAATAGGATTTTTCTGCAATTATAATGCATATTTCTATAAAAAGAATCTATTTCAGCTTAAGCAGCTAAATTTCAACTACTTTCAATGCTCATCTTCAACTGAGCTTATTCATTCATATTCATATCTATATCTATCTATATCTATCTATCTATATCTATATCTATCTATCTATATATATCTATATCTAGATCATTATCCATATTTATATTTTTTATATTTATTTATACAGAATCTTGACCTACTTCAACATCTCTGCTGTTTAACATGTGTATAGGAAGACCATCATCATCATCATCGTCTTCGGCAACTGCATTCCTTTGGCATCTCAACTACTGCTCCCTCGTACAATATTTGTGCAAAGTTTTTTATTTTAAAGTTTCCGCAAGAGTTTGATTAGCTTCGCTTTGTTTTGCAGCCCACAGGATTCGTTCGGCACTCGCAATTTGCATTGCCCTCACACACACACACACGCACACACACACAAACATTTAACAAAGTTGTGTGGCACAATTTCAGACTAAACGCCCTATCGCCCTATCGCCTGTCAGTGGCAACTTTCTTGGCTTTGGCTTAGCGTCTCGCAGACGGAGTGGAAGCGGCAGCTGAGGCAGAAGTAGAAAGAAAAGTTAAGCCAATTGTTTGCTAGTCACGTTCGTCTTGATAACTTGTCGCCAGCTGGAAATCTTCAAATCATGCGACAATGTCGCCAAATCCGCAACCAAGTGTTGCAACATGGCTGCATTGTTGCACACACAGCTATTAATGCCGGTGCCACTGCCACTGCCATTGCCATTGCTATTGCTATTGCTTCTACTTCTGCTCCATAGACGCCTCCAGGCCACGAACGCTTCACAACGTCAACCATCAAACGGAGCTTAGGCGCACTGAGCCATGCAACCGCCATAGCCAAAGCTAAAGCCAAGCGAAAGCCAAAGCCAGAGACTACCACTGCCACTGCCACTGCCACTGCGACTGCATCCTCATCCGCATCCTCAACAGATCCACGCCTGCCAGCGTGTGTCATTCCGACATTTTGGCCACATTTTGGCCGCCAACTCGCGGCTTGACTTTAGAATTATGCAAAATGGCTGAAGCCTTTAGCGAAAATATAAAAACATCATCGACAGACAATTTCACGCCGAAGCTTTCATGCTCTGCCCACCCTAATTGAGGCATGTAAGCTATAAGTAGCGTTAAGATTAAAGATTAGATAAGTAAAAGAGTCATGACCCTTTCTGAGTGGATAAAAGATGAACGAGAACAAGAATTGATCATGATACTGATAATAAGAATAATTATGATAATAATAACAATAATAATAATAATAATAGCGATAATAACAGTTATATTCTGCAACGATTATTATAATGATATTGCTAATGATAATTACAATGCTACGGACATTATTAATAATACTAGTAACAATAACAAATTACTAATATTGTCCATGTCAATACTAATACTAATGCTAATACTAATGCTAATGCTAATGGAAATTCTTATGCTGATACCAATGCTATTACTAATACTAATGCTAATGATACTGCCAATGCTAATTAGTGTCTAATGCTAATGCTAATGCTAATGCTAATGCTAATGCTAATGCTAATGCTAATGCTAATGCTAATGCTAATGCTAATGCTAATGCTGATGCTAATGCAAATACTAATAACACTAACAATGTCAATGCCAATGATAATAATGGTATAAAATACTTGCTAATAATAATAGAAATAAAGTTGTTTAGAGTAATCCAAGTATCTAGATACTTTCTACTGTTCCCAAAAAAAAACTGCTTTAAAATCCCCTTCATACGCTTAACCCAGCCCTGTTTGTGGGCCATAACGAGCTCAACACTTTCCTGAACGTCTCTCGTCGCAGTTGATGCCGCTAATGTAGTGGCCGTGCATGGGATTTAAGTAAGTAGCAACGGAATGCAGAGTAGAGTAGGCAGCAGAGCTCCACCCAGCGCAGGGCAGGGCAGTCCTGTCTAGGTGCCACCTCCACTGCCAGCTCGGCCTCGGTCTTATATACATGATAATCGTGCCCCGCAGACATTTAGCATGGTATCCATCCAGAGCGCTCAACGTCGGTGCCAACCGCTTTTGGCGTAACTAATTTTTCTCTTGTGTTTTCCATTTATGTTTTGTTTTTCTTTTGCTTTTCTCTTACATTTTTTTCCCGAGTTGAACCTTCTGCGACTGCCACTGCCGCCGCTGCCGCTGCCGCCGCCGCCGCTGCTGCTGCTGCTGCTGCATTATGCATTTGCCTGAGCTGAACGTGTTGCTGCCCCGCATTGTTGCCAGCGCTAAGCAATGTTTACGCTTACAACATTTATTTTGCATGGCAGATGCCCTGCCTCCCCCTCTTCCCCCTCTCTCTCTCGCCCTCTCTATCTACCTTCTACTTTTCCACGGTAATGCCAATTTGGTGCACTCCACTCAGCCTTCCTTGCAGTTTTATTCTAAATGGCTTGCAGGCGTTGGCTTCTTTTGGTTGCTGTTGTTTACCACCAAGTTGCCAATCTTCCCGCTCCCTAGCTGCCACCTGCCCCCTCTTCCATCTCCTCCTTCGCATTATCTTACAGCCAAGTTGAGTGAACTTCATAGTTTTTGTGCCTTGGAGCAAATTGAGTGATTATCAGTTAGCGTTACCTGCGCGCACCAGCCAGCCAAACTCCCCACGACTCGGATTCAGTTTTTGGCCTTAAAGTGCGTGTCTCGCTGCCAGCTGCCAACAGCCTGAGATCTTGAAGAGTCGTTGACTTATTCTGGCTGCATGCTCAAAGCGATTAATTGAAAAGCAACCATAACGAATATGTTGTTTGTATCTTAATTAAATTGGCTCTAGACGCGCTTGTCATGCACACTAAACTCTCCCGGGATTGCGGTTGGGAGTACAAAATGATTTAGAGTTCAATAACTCACGGAAATTTTCGTATTTGCACGAACTATTCTTAGAGCTAAATGTATTCTTTAAGAATAGATTTTGAAGTTTTATAAAAATAATTGAAAATATAATTTAATTCTGAATTATTTGAAATATTTAATATATAATAATTAAATATATTTAATAATATAATAAAAATAAATTTAAAAAAATGAAATAATAACATTAAAAGTAAAATAAATGTATAAATATAAATATAATTATAAAAATAATATAAATATAATATAAAACTTATATAAATATAAAAATAATTATAAATAAATATAATAATATAATAGTAATATGTTTTAAAAATATATGTATAATTTTTTAGATATGAGAAAAGATATCTAAAAATATAAATAAAATAGAAAACATAATTTTAATTTTTGTAGCTGTCAAAGAAAACTATCTTTCATCGCCTACAATTTATGCTTTTAATATTTAATATAGATATAATAACAAAATATAGACTATTATCGAAAATATCGAATAAGTTTTTCAATGAAAATATAAACTTGTACCATATAAATTATATAAAATATGTACATTTATTACACAGAGTATAAGTCTCTGAGATATTTCATTACGTTCATGTAGATAAACTGACGAACAAAGTTAGATCGAATCAGCTCGTCATGTTGATATAAAATAGATTAAAATTTACATATGTACATACATATATATATTTTTTATAAGCTCTACTTTGACCATTGCCTGCATCTGCACAAAAAACTAAAAGTCCGACTGCCCGTTTTCACAGCCCATCAAAAATCATAAAAAATGTATAAAAAAATGATTTTTTATAAAATATTTCAGCTCGAATTCCATTACAATTATGCGCAAACATCAAATGAGCTTTTAGTGTAACTCGATTGCAAAAGAATTTGATTTTGGCTTAAAAAAAAAAACAGTTTTTTGTGCAACAGTTGTGCAATGTGAACAATGTTTGATGCCAATTGAATGAGAAAGTATATGAATATATATCAAAATAAAAATTGAATAAATTCCTGTATCTGCAATATACATTCTTGGCTTTTGCTGCACATATTTTAAAGCCCAATTTGTTGTGCTCTGGACCTGAGTTGCCGACTGTCACGTTTCTGTCAAAACTCGAGCTGTGACGATCTTTGGGCACACAATTAGCACGACATCATCTCCGGCTCAGTCTATAAATCAGCTTAAGCCGGAGCTGAGGAAAAACTATTTTGCATATAGTAATAATAAGTCTTGGGTATGCGAGGCACACAGCCGTTACGTAGGCCCAGTTTTTCTCTATATTTTCTCTATTTTCTTTTCTGTTGGCTGAGTGTATCGTGCATCTTTCGGGTGGGGGCAGCGCGTGCTGAGCTCGTGGCACGTGCCACAAAAGCTGCAACAACATGCGCTTAACTGTGCCACAAACTTGGCTCATTAGCATGCGACACCAAAGCGCATTAAATCACATTTTGCATTTTGTTGCAACTTGCTGGAAGTTTGAGCCAGCCAAAGGCAACGAGACTAGGCACAAAAAAATCCAGCTATAGAAGTGGGCTAGGTTGAGTAACTATGAAATACTCTGTAAATATTCGAATTTGTAGAGGAAGCGGGAGCGAGGAAAAGAGTTGAATCTCGATGAGGGCAATAGATAAATTTAGCTGTAAGTCTTGAAATTGAGATAGAGAATTGTCTTCTGCTAGGCATATCTGCTGGAGTATAAAGCAGTGATTCACCTAGCTAAGTTAGACAGTTAAGCTAGACTCTGCTTTGCCTTGGTCATAGCTAGTGTTAGCTAGCGTGAGCAGGTGCAAACATTTGATAAACCTGAAAATCTTCCCAATTATTTCTTTTCTTTATTTCTTCCACTTGTTGCTATTATTAATATTAGCCTTTCCCTCACATTTTTAATATCAACTTTATATTATTTCATTGATTCGATTGTAATTACACTTAAGATAATAATAAATAAATAAATAACAAATTTAAATTGTTTAACATTTTTTTTAGGTTTCACAATCTTTCTTCTTCTTTCTATTCCTCATAATTGAATATGGCGAATCTTAAAATATGTAGATCGGGCTGATAATAATTTAATAATTGTCTAATTCTACTTTCATTTATTTTTTATTTATTAATTTTTATTGTTTTTATTTATTAATTTTTCATTTTTTATATATATTTTTTGTTTATATATATATATATTTTTTTTAATTTTATTTTTTTAATTTATTAATTTTCCAATTTTTTTATTTTATTTATTTATTTGAAATTTATTTTTTATTTTTTATCATTTTATTTTTTACTTATTTATTTATTTAATTATTTTTTATATATGTATTATTTATTATTTTTTTTCTTTTTTTATTGAATCTCTCTCTAAAATTAAACTGGCTTTTAGTTTCATCTGAAGCCATGCTTAAGCTATTCTCATAGCATTCTTAACATTCGCCCATATCTCATTATATAGCCAATCTACCCGATTGCCTGTCAGGTCCAAGTCAAGCTTTGCATTTTGATAACTTGCTCGACTTTTCATGTCCAAAGAGACTGCGACTTCGCTCCGACTATGCCGATTGCGATTCCAATTCGCATTCAGTGAGGCTGGCTCATTGCCTGGCTTTGTGTTTGTTTATTTGCCATGTGCATGCATCTATCTATATAAACACATGCCTCTATTGCTCTCTCTCTCTCTTTTCTCCTCTATCTTAATGTGCTAGCCAGGACTTGGGCACGTTTCGTGCGCAGGATATTTGCCCTGCAGGAGCAATTCGCAATGGCAATGAAAGGCGCCGTGCATGTGAAATTGACAAAAAGCTGCTGGGCGTGTCTGCCGCCCACATTGGCATGCAAACATAAATATGACTCTTAGAGACTCTCTCTCTCTCTCTCTCTCTCACTCTTTCTTCTGCTGGCACCTTGGGGCAAAAGTTGCTAAGTTGTTTGCTCAGGCATTGAAAAGGACTAAGCCACAAACAATTCCCATATCAAGACGACGCTATCTCCTCTTCTCTCTCTCTCTCTCTCTCTCTCCTCCCTCTCTCTCTCCTCTCAGTTTCAAAAAGTTTAATTTCTTTAATGCGAGTGCAACGGAAGCTGCTGCAGCTCCTGCTGCATTTTGTTATTGTTTTTCTATGCAAATCTCCTTGCATAGTTTATGGTGAAATGTATTTCATGGTCTTTCATTTAGTTGTTGCAGCCTTTTCCTGCTTTGATTGCAAATATTTTATGGTTTTAGCTTTTCATTCATTCTTATTCAAAATCATTTTTACTGCAAATTCATAGAAAATGCTGTTGGCTCTCGTTGGTTTTTGTGGCTTCGGCCAGGGCTTGAATTTAATTGAATGCCTCGATTTACTTGTCGTCCGGCTGCAATTTTACAGTCTGATTAACTAAACTATTTCATTGGAATTGCTCTTCGTTTTGGGGTTAGATTTTTGTCTGGCTGGAATCTTATCTTAAACGCATTTTTATTGCTCTGTAACTTTTCGGTTTTAATTGCTCTCGCAGACAGGCGGAGCGGGCGGAGCTGGAAGGAGGGCCGCTTATCGCATCCATTGGCTGTGCAAGTGGCAAAACTTTTGGCCACTTGGCAACTTTAAGCCCAGAGACCACAAACAAAGGCAGCCCACGACCACGACTCACTCTCCCCCTTGCCAATTAAATGCAGCAGAGTGCAGCTCATTATGGTCCGAGTTGCGAAAAAGAAGAGAGCCAAACACTTGGGGGACTGCCACTCCCAGCTTCTTAGCTGCCCCTGGCAGCTGTCTATTTTCATTTGGGGGACATCTTGTGAGGCTCCCCAGCCGCTGTCTGTTGACAAACATTGTCAACGCCCATGGCCGACGTCATCATCAATGTCACTGACAGCTACACTCAACCTCTCCCTCACTCTCTCTCTCATTCTGTCTCTCTTTCAGCTGCTCCTTAGTTGTCAGACATCACTCACAGCTTCAACTTGAAGTTCTCTTGACGCTTTTTATGTTCACAAACTTTTCGCGTGATTATTTTAAATTTCCCAAACACCCTACACCCTACATCCCACGCTCTCAGCATTGTCAACCATTTGGCAATCAATTTCCATAATTTGCCATAAAAACGGCATGTTACACACCAGCGGCAAGTGCCCCAGCCTGCGGCCCATTAGCCGGGCCCGGGGCGTATTTTAATATCATTTGATTTACATTTTACGCGCGTTCGTCATTAAAATTTATGATTGTCAAAATGTTTCGACAGCTGCCAGCGCGCAGTATCTAACAGATGCATTCCAGATAGCCCGAAAGAGTTGAGTGCTCGCAACTATTAGATGCGCTGCATCTGAAACTAACTCAATAAATTAAATGAGCATGTGTTATATAGGGAAAGCCTTGCTGAGAACATACTGAACAGAAGTTTTTTGACTATGGAAGAAAACCTACTGTACTACTTTACTCTATATAGCTAGTAATCAACTATTTAATATTCTTTTCGGAAACTTGTCTTTTTTTAATATTAATAAATTATATATAATAAATATATGTATGTCAATATATGATAAAACTTTGCTGATAATTAATAATAATTACAAAGTCTTCGCTTAAAGAAACAAAAACTAGGAAAGGTTTCCAAAGTGAAATTTCAATTTATGCAAAATAATTGAAAATAATGTCTATATTATTATAAAATACTGGAAATATTTGAAAATAATATAAATATTATAATAAAATACTGAAAATATTTGTAAATAATATCTATATTTGTACAAAATAGTATCTATATTATTTCAAACATATGTATTTCTAATTCAATTCGAGCAATTTAAATATCGCATATCAAATTCAATCCATAATTAGAATCATTTCCAAATTAAATCGAAATTAAACAAACGTTTCACGCCAACTCACATGCTCGATGGCTTCGTACATAACTCTCCCTCACTTTATTATGATTGTAATGTTTACGCATTTATCTGTCCATCGGAAATTAAGCCACTTTTAATTGGGCGTCGAATGGCAAAAATTGTGCATTTCATAATGCGAGCATCGGACTGAAATATGCAAATTCGCGTTGCCTACATTTAGGCGCACGTAATCGAAACGGACGTGAGAAGCTGAGGGGCTGAGGACCCATTTCATTACGCTTTTAATTATGCAAATAGCTCGAATGACGCCAAAGACTTTAACTAATTAGTTATTATGATTGGCTGTTGGTATATATATATACTTGTATATATATATTCAGAATATTTCTGCCACCAGTGTACAGTGAGGGCTCATTCATCACAGCATCATTCGCGTGATTAGGTTGAAGACAGAAATAAATGTGGGTAGTGTGTGTGGCTCCCCATTGTGTAGTGGAGTAGCAACGGCAGCAGCAGCAGCAGCAGCAGCAGCAGATACGTGACAGCTAAGCCACCGACAAAGGGACAATCCTCCATGGATGCAGTACACACTCCAAGCCACGCCCACACCCACTCTCTCACCTACTCTAGCCAAGCATGCAGCGCATTGCATCGACACTTCTTTTCAACTTGCCAATTTTCAAGTGACAATTTCCACACATTGCAAACCAAGGACTCGGATCCCAGGACTCAGGACTTTGCTCCTGGTTAGTCCCTATTCAATTGCTCTCTGGTGAGGGGAAAATGCTTTGCAACTCGACTGGCCTTTGATATGCGACTGCGAGCACATACTTCTACTCCCATCTACATATACAGATACATATACATATATATGTATATATATATATATGTTTTATACATATTCTAAATATATTTAGAATAGTCGCCTGACACTCAAATGAATGTAAACGTAAGTAGTCCTGACTGTCGCTGTGTCCTTGGAGCTGCGCAACAAGTCGTGAAGCGAAATGTTGTGACAAGGACACAATCTAATCAAATCTTGTGACTGGGAAGAAAAGAACTAGTTCTTTTTTGTGAGAGGCGGTGTGGTAAATAATGGAGCTCTGCTTTGTCAGCTCTGGTCTAAAATTTTCTCAGTTGCAGCAGTTATTGAACTATGGTAAATAAAGAACTAGTTCTTAAAGTAAAACTTAAATGTGAATAAATAAAAATGTAATTTAAAGTGAAAGAACTATCGTTTGAAGAGTGAACACTACGAAGTCAGCCGATAGTAACTAAAAGCTTGAAGAAACTGTATTGAATATAAAAAAAAAACTAGTTCTTATATTATAACTTATACATCATAAGAGAATGAACTGGTTCATACAATAGGTAAAAGCAAGCAACCACTATCATATACTGACAGCTGATTGACTGTTAAGTATAATGAACTAGTTCGGATTATAGTTGAATGATTAGAGAAAATATGAATTAATAAGAACAAGTTACTTAAGGAAAGAGCAGAAGTATAGGGAGCTAGTTTTGATGATAATTAAACGATATAGTTAAACGATATATGAATATATGAATATATGCATGAATAATAAAGAACAGAACTAGTTCATAAAGTAGAGAATGCTGAGAGCTTAAAAAGACTTAAGTAGAATGAACCAGCTCTGAGTGCAGTTGAACGTTCAAATCGTTACTTTAAGATGAGTATGCTAAGATATAAAAGGAATAAAAGAAATAGTTCTTATAGTAATAAACAATCCTCGCAAACTGCCTTCCCCTTCGCCCCTCACTACTTCACCAATAAAGAACCAGTTCTCATAGCACTAGCCAATGCGAATGGCTATCTTTCCGGACTCTTTTCTTAACTTCTATATTCCCATCTCTATAAGCCTTCACTGTGACTGCCCGATCACTATTCAAGTGCATCTCCGCTGTTTTGACAGCTCCCTTTGGAATCGCTGGTAGATAATAATGATGCTGATGATGAGATGGACGACGATGACGATGACGATGAGCTGTAGATGGCAATGACGATGATGAATCGCTGGCATGACAAACGCGCTGCATTTCCCTCTCACAGCAATTCCAATTTCACACAGTGCATATAAATAACTTTCGAGTCTTAAAGAAATACAACAAGAATATTTGCAGCAGATGTCGGTCGGTGGGTCGGTGGGTCTGTGAGTCCTGCTAACTGCCAGCGCAAACATATCTCTCTGTAATGTGTATTACTTTTGATTGAGCCAAGTGGCAAGTCCTTCAGCTGCTGCTGCTGCTGTTGCTGCTTCCTTAAGCCCACGAAAGCTATTTCTTTGATTGGTTGTTCAGCTCAGGGTCGAACTTAGTTTTTTATGATTGATTTTTATGTTTGAATTTGACGTTTGATGGTTCCCTTTGCTGATTTTGAGAGCTTCAAAGCAACTTTTGCATATGAGCTGGAACTTAATCATCGCTTAACTCAATCTTCATTAACTCTTTCACTTTTTCATATTTTCATTAACGTATAAACTCTGTCTCAAAGCTATTTATTTACTCTGTTGCATTTCATTTTCATGATATGTTTTGCTGCATAATATTTGGCAAACAGCTCGTTCCACACTCTCTCTCTCTCCCTCTCTCTATCTCTATTTCTCTCCCTCTCCCTCTGCTAGTGTTGACAGTGCGTATTTGGTCTGCTGCTGCTGCTGTTGTTTATTGTTGGCTTGCTGCAATTGTTTGTTTTAAGCTTGTCGCATAAATCCATGAATCCTCTGGCCCCGCCTTTGCCCCCCTTTAAGCCCCACGCTGATTTATGTGGTATAATTAACGCTATCTCTGCTCGCATGCAGCATTAATTTAGCCAAATCTGATGAAATTGCTATTAAAAGCGAAAAAAGAATTTTAGCACGCGCTGCTGCAGCCATTGATGGAAATTTAATGAACTGTCAAAGCTATGCGCGCTGCAATGTCCAACGTTCAACGTTGCGTATGCGTGATTTATGTGCAACCAGCTAACGAGTGTAAAATTCTAGTTAAAGCTGCAATTGAAACAGTCGCGTGCATTTCCCGAGAAATGAATCGACTAGAAAATGCTCAGAAATTGCACCAGCAATTGAATAAACGCCAAAAGCTGCGTGGATACAACGAAAAATATGTAATACCCGCCGAATGGAAGGTGAGCGAGTGAGAGAAATGGCACAATAAACTGTAATAAAACTTGAATTATTTTCAGATATATTTTATGGTTTTATGGGTATTATGTATGGCAGATCAGTGGCAAAGCGTTGAGCCTCGAATTCAATTTTAAACGATTCGCTTCAATTTGTCTAATATTTATTATTTTAATTCCTTTTCTTTTCATTTATTATCATTAAAAATGTTGGCCTGGAACTATTCTTCACATTTAAACATAAGACTCAACAGAGTCAACTCTTGCTCCAATTTGCGAATAGTTTCATGAATTCTAACTAAATATTAAAGCTCCTCTTGAAGACCAACTATATCTCACAATTCACGTTGCATTTTAGCAAATAATGCAGAATTTTGTTAAATTATTTCAATTACTTCTACTCCATTGGCTTGTCCTAGCTGTTGAGCTTGTCTGATTTCATTTAGACCATTCAAGCACAGAATTTACAAGGATTTTATGGCGAAACTTCCCTCGACATTTATCTAATTTTAGATACTTTCGCATAATATTTCTGCTGCTAAACTTAAAATATCTCGTATAAACTGATTCAAATTCTTAGATAATGTTGGAAAACTAAGCCAGAGCCTGCCTTTATATACACTCATGGCCAATTTAAGGAAAGAGTACGGCGGACAAAGACTGTATGAATTCTTGAAACTTATTAAATAGAAAATAGTTTGTTTAAAATTGGGAATTAGTTTCTCTCAAATCAGTATTAAAACTGCTTCAAATTTCCGTCTCAAAATCTCTCCCACTCTCTCTCTCTCTCTGTCCTTGCTCTCCGCTGCTACGAATGATATATGAGTGCGATAGCAATCCGACGCGTTTCTATTGTAAATCAGAAACAAATGCCTGAAATTTATCTGTTGCATTGCAGCTGCAGGGGGCGGGGACGGGGGCGGGGCCAGTGGGCGTATGCTTAATGCATTTCCGCACGGTCGGGTGCATGTGTGTAATACTTTAATAGAGACACGCGAAAGGAGGTCGCGCGGGTGGGCGGCGAACAGATGCCCGCAACATGCCGCGGAATTCCTTGGCTGCCAGGCACTTTATCAACTTCCGGCTGGTGAGCGACGTCGACAAGAGGGACTCGAGGACCGTAGGACAACGGCAACGATAACGGCAACGGCAGGAAGAACGCAAATCAAGCGTGGCAAGCTCTTTGCAAACTTGTGGCATCGCCCGCGAAATTCCCCCCGCCCCCAGCAGCTGGCAGCATTGCAACGAGGCGTGCAACGCGCCACCCAACGTCGCCGCCTCAGCTCCAGCCTGCACTACTTTGCATATTTTAGGAAGTGATTGCGCAAATGCATAATTTAATGACAAGCGATTGCGTCTCCAGGCGACAGATAAGCAGCGCCCAAGCAGCACTCGATGGCGCCTTATGTGCATTGGGTGTGGGAGATAAAGCAAAGCTGAGATATGGCAGAGAGAGAGAGAGAGAGAGAGAGAGAGAGAAAGAGAGAGAGAGAGAGAGAGCGAGAATATGGCAGAGCGGAGAGCGGGCGTCTTTCTTAAAATATTATTTTCAGCTGCCTAATGAGTTGATTTATTAAATGAGGATTATTATATGTAGATCTTCAATATGCCAAATAATGAATTCAAACATTTTTTAGTTGGAAGTAAGGGATCCTTTTTGCAAAAGTATAGGAAAAGGGAATAAAGCTTTGCATTCAATTTTTAATCTGTTTAAGAATTAGTTTGAGGAATCTGGCATACGGAACCATAAGGATAAGATGAATGAGCACTTGCGCAGGCATTTTAATTCTACTAGAATCATTTAAATTAAGTAATTTGATTATTAATTATTATCGTATTAAATAAAATAAAATATGATAATTAATTATTGTTCTAGCGCCAAGAAATCAAACCAATTTAAAAATGCCTCCGACTAGAAGGGAGTGCAACATAAATAAACAAGGGCCACAGGAGTGGACATTAAATATAAGTATGAGCCTTACAAACGCAGCAATAAGTTAAGGTTACATAAATTAAGCTATGAGTTATGCATGAGTCAGGGTATAAAATCCCTGCCTGAGAAGAATAAAGATTCAGTACAAAACTAAATGTATTCGATTATATTTAAAATTAAATAATTAAAATATAGATATAATAAATAAATAATTATAAAATTTAACTATAATTATAATAAAAAATATATTATAGTTAAAAATGTATTATAATTAAATATATTACACTTTATATAATAAAGAAAAACAAAATTTCCTTTTTTAAAAGTTTTAGAGAAGTCTTGAGGGGCTTGTTTAGTTTCAGTTTCTCATTTAAAGTCAGATATTAGATTTTTTTAACAGCTGTAATAATTTTCTACAATTAACTAATATTTCTACGAAATTTCAGTCTTTTATTGGCCCTCTCCCATAAAGTTTTTAGCTTTAAACTATTATAAATCAAAATAAAATTTTAAAGTTTCTAAATGAAATAATAAATTCTCTTTAAGTTTTATCAAATTTAAGTTGAATAAAATTTAATAATACAAAATTCCATATATTCCCACAATTATAAAATTCATATTAAATACAATTTCAATCCGAAATCCAACCCAATTTCAGGCCTTCGCCAACCGTTGCCCTTCTGGCAATTTGGTGAAAAGTTTCCGGCGCAACTTTAGCGCCATTTGAACTTTTCAGCCCGAAATCAAAGACAATTTCAGCTCGGCGCTTATCAATTTCGCCATATGCTGCATGGCATACATAAAGTTCTACAATTTGTTGGCCATATGTTGCACTAACTTGGCCAACTAATTGAAAACAAGCCAAAAGAAGTTATGGCCAAGTGGCCAGCGATTCGGCTATGGCTTTGGCCGACTCGGTCGCATTTGATTGTCATAATTAAATAAGTTAACAAGCTGACCAACTATTTGTGGTATCTGCCAATAAATGTTGCACACTTGCCAGCTCGGAGGCGGTGGCGAGGGCGGGGGCGGGGGCGTGTCACTCGAAATATGCATAAGGTCATAATAATTAAATATCACTCATACGCACTGGTTAACAATATTACGAGCATCTCTACAATACAATAAACAAGGCACTAGCTTGTCCTCGCTTATGCAACACCAACAGCAACAACTACAATAACAACAACAACACTAGCACACACACAAATGACAACAGCAACAACAACAATTTGCCATTGTGTTTTTGGTCTGTTGTGGCATTTAATTTATAGACTACGTAGTCAGGCTGGCTGCAGGCAGCAGCAAGCTCTAGCCCTCACTATCACTGGCTAAGCCTTGCTGCTGCAGTAGAGTGGGCTTATTACACTCTGCAACAAAATTTGGGGTGTTAAAGAAATAAATAAATAAATATAATAAATAAATTTTAAAAATATATATATTTAAAAAATAAATATAATAAATAAATATAATAAAAAAAATAAATAAATAAATAATCTAAAAAATTATAAATTCTAAATTATTCTAAGATTAGGAAAATTACAATTTTCTATCAAATTCGATTTTCTTGTACAATATAGTCGACTTCACGTGCACAATAAATATTAACAAATACCTTCAGCCTTTTAAGATGCATTAGTTTCCGTATTCTGTGCTCATTTTCTTTGTATTAAACAATTTGCTTATTGTTATGAAAACAGATTGCAAATAATTAAATTAAATTAAAAAAAAAAAAAGAAATTCTTTGTCTGAGAATTGGACAGTCGCAGAGAGCCTGGTCTCGAGAATATAATAGAAGCTAAATAAATGCAATTTCTTAATTTTCAGCCTAAGACTGTTTTATGGCTTTGAGATCAAAACCCAGGATGTCGCTCTTCAAATGCTATAGGTCATATTATATATACTACATACTACTCCTTTACGCTTAGTTCTTATTGCTAGTTTCTTGGCTTTAATTTCTCTGAACTCAAACAAGCTATAGATATTTGTATATTGCTGTAGTAAATTTTGTTTGGTTTTAAGAAAGATGGAAAATTGTAAAATTAAAAAAAAAAGATAAAATATAATAATATTTTTTTTAAATAAATAATATATAAGATTGATTTATTTTTATTATAAGTTCAAATATTATACATTTTGTACAGAAGACTCCAATAAATATATGTATATAATAATTCAAATTAAATATTTAACAATATTATTTCCCTTTGCCAGCTCAACTATGTTGCCCAGTGTACCACTTTAGCTATGCTCGACGCTTAGAAATATGTGAACTATATACATAATTGAGTTCTGTATATTTATGCGCGCGTGTGTGTGCATAGTTGTACGTATTAGTGCGTGTGCTTGTATTGTAATACCAAGTATAAAGCTGGATTTACTCTCGCACATACATATCATAATTCAATTGAAATTGTTGCAAAATTCTTGGTAAAATATTTGTGCAGCATTCGCACGGAGTGAGTGAAAGTGGGCGGGGCAGTGGCACGCCCTCTGCAGCATACTTGCAGCACAACTGCTCATTATCCTTGACAGAAGCAGCAGCAGTAGTAGCAGCAGGAGCTTAGCAGAGCTTGAAAAACATTTGCTGGGCAATATCTGAAATCAATTAGCTGACTTTGTGCTTCCAGCAAGGCTGTCTCAGCAGAAAGCAGTTTGTGTGTGTGTGTGTGTGTGTGTGAGCAGGCGTCGAAGAGTCCTTGCATTGTTCATGCTTAAACCCATAATCCCTATCTAAGCCCACTTTGAACAATGCAACTATATAATAAAAGCGCAGAACAAAACAAAAGATTAAAACGCAGCAAGCAATATACTCTACGGACATGAAATTGCGGTTTGAGGTGGCAGGGAGTGCACGACTAGGCGAATACCCGAACAGCTTGATAAACTGCTGAATATGAACTGGGAAATAAGTTTCTAATCTGATTTTTGAGTAATGGTTTTTGAGTACTCTGCACTTATGCTTATTTAATTACAGTTTGTAAGCTAAACTAGTTAGAAACTACTTAAAAATTAGTTTGTAGGCTAAATTTACTGACTGTAGCTATTGTATAATACCCTTACTCTGCCGAAAAAGTGATTACTAATCATGTTTCCTGGGCTTAAAGCCAAATTTTATCCAATCTATTAAAGCTATTCAAGTTATTATTTGTGACATTCCTGAATAAAAATAAATTAACTTTGTCGAACATTTTTTAACAGAGTTTTTAAAAACTTAATAAAAATTCGCGTATTATTTTATATTGTATTTTATTATATTTTATATTATATTTATTTTTTTATATTTTATGTTTTCCTATATATTTTTTAATTTTGACTAGCACTCTCTTATGAAAATATAATATATCCTTGCAAAAAAATTAAAAATGAATTATTCCTGCGAATATTTCATAAGCTTTAATGGACAAAAGCATTCATTTTAGCTGAGGAAACTTGTTGTTGAAACTTGTTCTCAACTCTATTTAAAATTTTTTTAGTATTCATTTCTTTAATCCTAAAGTTAAATGTAAAGAAAAGTAATAATAATTATTTTATATAATAAACAAGTAAGAACGTTGCCGTCGGACGCAACCGACAGCGAAATACTATTTCACGTCCCAGCAGCCCACAGGGGCTGGAGATTAAAAGTTTTCATTGGAGGTGGCCAGACAGTTTCAATTAGGATCGAAGCTTAGAACCCTTACCTTAGCAAAAATACGCACCTAAATCGAGAGAGATGGCATCTCTCAAAATGAGAGATGTGGCAACTCTGAAAATGTGATTTAAGTTCGTTGGCGAGCGTAGAGGTCATGTTGATATTTTTGTTATATTTTCTTTATTTAGCTATTTTGTATTAATAAAATATTCTTTTCAAACATATATATATATATATATATATATATATATATATATATATATATATATATATATATATATATATATATATATATATAATTTGACAAATCAAAAGACAAGGTCAAAGGTCACAAAGTAATTATTTGGCGCGTTATTGGCTCAGAAGCTGCAGATTTTTCAGTTTTGATTTGCCACGCCCCCAGTCGCCGTAGACAAATAATTTTTGGCATGTGCATCGAGTGGGCGTTCAGGAATATAACTGTAAAGTTTGGATGCTTACACTCGAAAAATGCAAAAATTACAGGGTATATTTTGTACGGCATGCCCTTTTGGGGCGTAAGAATAATTTTGGGGAATCGATAGAGGAGGCCCCCAATAACTTAGCATCCAATTTTGAAGCTTCTAGCACTAAAACAGTGGAAGATATAAGCTGATAAAAGTGTCCATGGGCGATAAAGTTTGGGCCGATTGCCACGCCCCCAATGAACATATACACATATTTTTTGGCCTGCTCATAGAGTGGGCATTCAGGAATATAACTGTAAGGTTTGGATGCTTTCACTCGAAAAATGCGAAAATTACAGGGTATTTTTTATACGGCATGCCCCTTTTGGGGCGTAACAATAAATTTTAGGGAATCGATAGAGGAGGCTCCAAGTAACTTAGCATCCAATTTTCAAGCTTCTAGCACTAAAACTGTAGGAGATATAAGCTAATATTAGTTTCCACGCCCCCTGTGGGCGTAGATATATCCGCCATAGCTTTTTGATTGTGGGATGTTAACCCGAGTGTATATACCAAGTCTCAAGTCTCTAGCATCAATATCGCTCAAAATATAACAGAATTAGTAAAATCACTATATATTCAGATCCGATTTGCCACGCCCCTAGTAGGCGTGGCCATAAAATTTTTTGGGCGATTCTTATAGGAGCGTAACAGTAACCCACGTGCCAAATTTGGGCGTTCTAGCATTAAAACTGTAGAAGATACAGTTTGAGCCGATTTGCCACGCCCCCAATGGGCGTAGATATATTCGCCATAACTTTTTGATTTTGGGATGCCAACGTGACTGTTCAGTTAAAATCTCAACTCTCTAGCCCTTCTAGAAGTAGTGTTTCTGGGATACAGGAAAATTCATTTTCCGATTTGCCACGCCCCTAGTAGGCGTATCGGGAAAATCTTGACACTTTATCTGACGAGGGTATACACGAGTATATATTTCAAATTTCAAGTCTCTAGCTTTAATAGCGTGGAAATGGTTTGCGTTCATACGGACAGACGGACAAACTGATTTTGCACAAAACCAATATACTATATCACTACGTGAAATAGTATAAAAATTGTTTAGTAATAAAAAAATTATTATTGTTAATAAATTATTTTATAAAAATAATTAATTAATGAGTAATCAATAGCAATGTAAAAATATCAATTACTTAAAATATAAAATAATTTTTTGCTGTTTTTCTAGATAGTTCTGCTGCTAGTTGCAACTTCTTACAGCAGTTTAAGTTGGCTGAACGGAGGAACAGATGCGCTGCACTTAATCAACTCAGCTCTAGGTACTGAGCATACTACCATAATAGAATCCAGATTATTTATAAATAAAGCCACAACTGAGTTTGCCTGTTATATACACTTTACCATTTCCACAGTGTTGGGAAAGTATTAAATATTTTTGTAATCAAGCCTAATTCATACTCAAATTAATCTTTGGCAGTTGTACAAGCTACAATATATACTAAACTATCTAGGTTACACTTCGAGTGCCTAGCTAATATTCGTCAAACAAATATGCCCACAAAGTCCCAATAGCCGCCGCTACGCTTCCCCAGTTATGCGGACATTTTAAGGTCTTCACTTGCGCCTCAAACAATGCCTCAAGCTATGCTTAATATTTGCTAAATAAGCAAATGTCTAAATATAAATGTACATATAAATATATATGTATATTTATGTACATATACTCATTTATACAAATCAATTTGAAATTGAATTTCTCTTCCATTATCTATCTCCTCCATTCCGCAACACGCATACGCCCCACTGTCCGCTGCTGCTACTTTTTGCAGCTCAAAGCAACTTTAACTAGCGCAAAACTCTTTGACTAGCAATAAATATTAATTGCAAATGAGCTAAAGTTTTAAAGACTCAACGAGTTTAGCTACATTTTGTAAAAGTTTGATCGTAGCCAAAGCGCTTATCGAGTTTATAATTAGCTGGGCCCAGCTGGGCCCCTCCTGCATAATGATTATGGCCAGGCGCTGATAGCCAATTTCTGGCCTATTGACGGGCCTCTCGTGTTGATCCCGGCCAAACAATGGACGGCTTTTGTTGTTGTTTGTCGGCTCAGTGTGGACGGCGAGGGGCGAGTGGGGAGAGGCAAGCCAATTTATTGCAACATCTCGAAGGTGGGCAGCTGCCTGTGGTCTCTGGCCTCAGTCCCAGTTAATGCGATGCTCGCATGCTAATTACCTAGCGAAACTGGCCTGGCTCCTGGTGGATTAGCATTTCATGTAATGTCGGTCGAGATTTCGCCACTGAGATTCACCGTCGAAGAGTTATGCATAATCCTTAAAGCCTTAAAGCTCGCGATTTCCGTTAAAGACTCAACTCTTGTTAACGTCATTTAACTGCTCCTTGGCAGGATCTGGTTGGTGTCAGCCATTCAGTGCTATTCAAATTGCGTATCCATCTTCATTTATTTCATTTTCCTGTAATTTCCTGACATTTTTGCTGATATTTTGCTGGCCACGTTGCCGGAACTAACTTGGCTTCAACCCCCACCCCCATACCCACCCTCTACCTTAACTAGCGGCACGTCTTGGCTGGGTCTCCGCTCGGAAATGGAAAAGTGCGCCAACTTTTCGCTTGAATTGGCAATCGTTACACCTCGCTGTCCTCAGCAGTTGCAGTTGGCAGCTAACCGCAAAACCTCTCTCAACCCCTCACTCCCTCTCATCCCCCATTTGCTGTCTGCGGCTGCGGCTGTGGCTGCATCGGGACAACCTGTAATCGTTCTTTTGCGCCACATTTAAAATGTCTCCGGGAGTCTTGCTCGTCTCCTTGTCCATTCGTTTATGTCTTGTTAGCGTAAATCAAGCGTAACAAAGCGCCGCACGGCATCCGCCAGACCCCAGACGCTGGCCACCCAAATGGGCCAACTGAGTGAAAGAAACTGCCAAGATGAGGCATTAGTCTCCAGTTACGGGTACTGCTTCTGCTCCTGCCGCTGCTCCTTAGGCTGCTCCTGTTCCTATGCCTTCTTCCGTATTTGCTTCTGCTCCCCATCCATCTGCTGCTTCTCCTGCTCCTGCTCCTGCTGCAGCTCTTGCTCCTGTCCCCCCTCATGTCCTTCTCCTGTTCTTGCTTCATGTCCCAGCTTCTACTCCTGCTCCTCCACCTGTTCCTGCATCTCTGTCATCGCCTTCAGCTCCATATTCCTGCTCCTGCTCTTCCTCCATGCTCCTACTTCAGCTGCTGCACCTCCTCCATCTCATCTTTATCCTCCTACTGCTCATCCAGTATCTCCATCTTCTCTTGCTCCATGTCCTGCTTCAGCTCCTCTTCCATGCTCCTGCTCCTGCTCCTTATATAGTATCTCCATGTCCTGCTCCTGCCCTTCCATTATACTCCTGCTCCTCCTGCTCCTACTCCTCCTATATCTCCCTCTCCATCTCCTTTTACTCCTCTATGCTTCTGCCCATCCAACCATTTCCCAGCTCTTGCTCCTACTCCTCTCATATCTCCATCTCCTCCCCCTCGCCCTTTCTCCCGCTTGACTGGCAAAAAGTCGCTGGTAAATTTATTATGGCGCTCAAACGGAAACGCGCTCACTAAACTGCACCACTGGGATCGAAAAACTGGATTGGTCTGAGTTAGTAGCTGCCGCCGCTGTCCCAGCTCTGCCCGCTCTGCCAGCGCTGTGTCACCTCTGCTCCACAGCTCCTCAGCTCCGCTGCTCCACTGCTGACACTGTCCTTTTGGCAAGCGGACAATGTTGATTAAGCGCACAAAGATCTGGTGCCACACAAAGCCTTTGCAATGCGACAAAAGTTTCAAATGAAATTTTCGCACACTGGAAATTGAATTAAATCTAGCTATTCTTACGATAATATATATATAACTGCGGTCAATTTCAGTTGGTGCTAAATCAAAATAACTGACGTTATTAGTTTTTCACTTTAAAGCTACGCGCGTAGCCCTGTATATCAGTTTACTTTAAGTGGGAACTGATTAATGTATGAATAGAACTAAATAAAAAATAAATAAATAAAATTAGTAATAATAAATTTATATATTATATAAAAATTTAAATAGTAATCAAAGATTTATATTTTAAATAAAATAGTCAAATAATAATAATAAATTAATATATATTTAATAAAATAATTAAATGATAATAAATTTATATATTAAATCGAACTATTTTAAGACTTTCCATAAATGTGTTTACGAAACCCACAAAAATAGATTTTCACTAGTTCCATTCAAAGCTCAAATTCTCTTTTTCTTGAAAGTATTTTACTTCTTTACTGCAAATATTGTTTACTATTTGTTGGAAAGTGCACAACATGAGGTTTCTGGCACTGCCGAGCTATCGTTCAATATATATATATATATATAACAATATATATAACTATTCACATTAACTCTGCTCCGTATCAAATCGCAACACTATTTTATAAATGCAATTTTATATTTTTATCTTATATATTTTGTAAACTCTTTCATGGAGTAAAAAAGAATATATTAAAATCAGTTACTTTAAATTTGAGAGGCATTTCCTTGGAGATATAAATTCGCAGGACATATAATCTCTTTCACGAGTAATTATAAAAAACTTTAGCTCTGCAGCGACACTTCCAATAATACTCTTGATCAAACTCTGCAGAACTCTCCTCTCATTTAAGAGTTAAAGTTTAATCTCATTTCAGCAGCCCATTCAACTATCAGAGAATAACATTTGGTCACTCTAATATAAGGATTAATTTGTTCAAGCCATGCGGTCATACTTATATATGTAACTCTCTTCTTTCTGCTGATTTTGAGCTTTATGAATGCATATGAATGAAGTATAGAAGTATGACGCGCAGTATATATAGAATAAGTAGTTCAATGTTCCGCCAAGGCATATGGTAGTTATACGAGTATATAGTAAGCTTAGTTATTTAGGCTGTTAATATACAAATTCTTTGTATTTCGAATCTGAATATTGCTTTAAAATTAGCTCTAAATATTTCAAATCATGTAAAGATCTTTCTTTAAATATCTTTAAATCGAACCTATTGAAAAACTTCTCACTTCGGGTTTGTAAACTGATTTATCTTCATGTCAAAAGTGCAGCAATTTTCAAAAATACTCAAAAATTAGTAATCCTGATTTGATTTAATAATTAAAATTAAAATGTCTGCACGATTTAAATCATTTAAATTACATTTTTCATATCATTGAACTTCACGCCTATAAATATATATCTATATATCAAATAAATTGTATTTAATGTTTGCCGATGTCAACAGTTAAAAGCATGTGAAATCGTGAAATTGGCGCTAATTTAATTAGATAAAGTATTTTACAGGTATTTGACAGGTTTGTAATGCGAGAGTTCACACGACTGAAGAGCTAATTGACAGAGAGAGAGAGAGATGGATAAATAAATATAAATATCTCTCTATCTCACTCTCCCTTCCTCCCTCCCTCTCTCTCTTGGTCTGCTAATGTGATTGGCATAGTTAAGAGCTAATAAGAACTTAATTCAATTTGCGCTGCCAAAAAATGACGCCAAGCGACACATTCGGGCAACAATATTGGCCGCAATGGCCACTGGGCTACGCCCCCAACGCCCGCATCACCCCCTTTTTAGCCACATCAAAATAATGCAATTATAAAGTATTAATATTATACGGCAAACAGCGGCGCTCTATATTGACTTTCCCAGGATATTGCGGCTAGCTGAGTGGGCGTGGCGCAGCCCTCCGTTGGCCAGCTCTGATTATATGGCCAAGCGCAAAAATGTTTACTAATTATTAATATAAAATATTGGCCAACGGCTGTTTACAGATTTTGAGCCGTGTCGGGACGGGCCGGGGGAGGGGGAGGCAGCAGCGCGAGTTTGCTGTGCTTGGGAATTAGTTCATTAAAATGGCGAAAATTTCAATGTGTGTGTGGGTGGGTGTGTGTGTGTGTGGGTGGGTGTGTGTCGCCATAATAAATGAAAGCTGCAAATCATTTTTGTAGCGGAAACAGAATGCTGAACTTATGGCAATAAATATATATATAAATATCTAAATAAATATAAAAATACGAATATAATTTCTATATATATATAGAGAGATAAACATATTCTCGTTAATTATGAGCCACTCTACATATATACATATATATTTATTTACAACAAAACTCCCGCTCTTGCACTCAATTAAAGTCGCTAATTAGCTGAAAAGTGTGTAAATATGGCTCTTGGCCATTATTGAGATTGGTGTTGGCCAAGCGTTGTTCATGCTTCAGGTGGGGTCTCTCTGGGCCATCAATAATCATTTTTGGCTAGTTAAACACAAACACGAATTCAATATGCACGCCGAGGCACATTTATCACTCGAGTTATGGCCGCGCGATGCATTAAAACGGAATGCGAAAAGCAAATTTATGCGGCAAGCAAACAACCAAGCGAAGGGCAAGCAAATAAAAATAAAAAATAAAGCAAAACAAAAACAGAAATACAAAAAGTAAATGATTTTCCCAGGAACAATTTCGACAATTTGCAAAAATAATAAAATTGAAAGGATCAAGAATTTATAGTATTATATTACATTAAATTTAAATTTGAAATAAATGAGAATTAAGAAAATGACAAAAATACAAAACTGTTTTTATCTTAGTATATAAATTTGGATATATTTCTAAGGGCATAAGAAGGTATTATAGATTATAGATATGCATATCTAATATACAAAAAAATATAATATTTAATAAAAGTTAATAACTATATATTAATATAATAATTCTAATAGTAAAACATAATAATATATGTAAAACAATAAACAATGAAGTGACATAATTATTTTTTTTTATATATGCATAATTATAATAATAATTTCAGTATAATTTCTGAATAAATATATGTAAATAGATCAAGTAGAGGTCTATCTGCTTAGAGCTAAGGCTCTAATGATAGATGCACTATAGAGTCGAGTCTAGACAATATGCAGCAAAATAAATTAATATATTAATAAATGAATACATTAACACACTCTCTCCCTCTCTCTTTAAGAAATTATTGCGATAGTCATAGTTAGTTGTCATGTTGGAATCGTCTCCAATAGTGTTGGAGAAGAACCAAACAGTGTTGAGAAGAGTCTGTGCTGCTAATTGTCAATGTGAGAGAGAGAGAGAGAGAGAGAGAGACAAGCATAGATGTTGCTGAACGTTGTCCTTGAATGCAATCGATAGAGCTGCAATGAAGTCGATAAACGATGAGAGACAGCGCGACTGACAGAAGAAGACTAAAACAGAGAGTCATGGCCAGAGTGTGAAAGAGAGACAACGTAGCACGGGAATTCGTTAAAGGGCACATCGAAATATTAATTAAATATTGATCAAGGGCAAAACTAACGACGTTCCGACATATATTTATTATATATCTCCTCCCATTTCTTCACTCAACTCTTGTTGCATCTCTCTCTCTCTCTCTCTCTTTCTCTCCATCAACTCTCCCTCGCTCTCTCCCATTTAAAGAGCTCAATCTGTGACATATTTGAAATGGTTTTCCGGAACATCTTTAAATATATAAAACAAAACAATATAAACGCCAGAAAAAAAGTCTCGAGTCAGCTTCACATTAATTTGATTTAAGCATCGTTGCTTTTTTGACACTTTTATTGTTATTGTTGTTGCGCTATCAGAGGTTTGTGTGCATTGCTCTTGTTGTTGTTGTTTTCGTGTTGCCTTAACGGCCTTTTGCATTGTTTTAAACATTTTCCAACACAGTTTTATATTGTGTTTTTTTTCTGCTCTGTTTGCCCTTTTTGTGTGCCGTTATTTATTTGGTTTTTTGGGCCGTTTGCCATTGTTAAATGGCATTTTCATGCTCAACTGGCGTCAAATATGGCAACCAATGAGCCGCTCCACAGAGCACGCCGCCCCCCCAAAAGGGGGCGGGCGAGAGCTGGAGAGTGCAACGAAACGAGTGCAAATAAAGTTTTTGACACGTGTCAATGAGGAATGGGCGGGGAGAGGCAGATAGCGGCCAGGTGACAGGTGTGCATGTTAATGCATTAAACAAAGATGCCATCAGAGAGAGAGAGGCAGAGAGAGAGAAGGGGAGTGTGGGCAAGATGAGCCTGAAATGAAATATTGTTTTGGCTGTGAAAATAATTCTCAAAAGTGCAGACAAATACATGAAAATAAATTCTGTTGACATAGGCTCATGCCTGGTGGGGGAGTTGAGAGAGAGAGAGAGAGAAAGAGAGAGAGAGTATATTGGCTTTGAGGAAAGCTCTTACATAAGTAAATATAAATATGTATAAGTATGTATATATTCTATCTATGTATATATTCCATCTATGTATATATTCAATGTCAGTTTATCTATCTATCCACTTAAAGCGAGACTTGTTATACTTTATATTGTTGTTCAAGCATATCACACATATCTTAACTTTATAAAATCTAATCTCTAGTTAGAGCTAAGTTCAAAATTTAGAGATAAAAGATATAAATATCTTAACTACAAAACTAAAACTGAACTTCGAAAGAAAATATGGTAACTAACAACATGATAATCGAGTTGCATTTGAAAGTTTTTACTTATATTCAAGATCTCGATGTATATTCATTCTAATTTCTCAACAAGTCATGGAACGATCCTCATTTACAATTTTATATTCACATATCCCATTTTATATCCTCTGAGCCCAAGCGAGCATCAGGCAGTCAGTCACATCCAACTGCATAGATTTCTTTCTTCATTTGATAATTTGTTGCAATAAAATGCAATATTAAATATTTAATATTAAATATTACAGTTACAGTTATGCGGTTGGCTGTTGCGGTTTTTGCGTGTGGCTTTTCCCAGCAACCGAAAGCTGGCAAATATTTTGCACAATTTTTATGCAATTTATGGGAAATGAAAACAAAAAACATAAAGCGAAATAGAGAGAGCAAAGCAAAGTCAAAGTAATTTATAGAGAGTTGAAATTATGGTTAGACGAAAACCTGGAAAATTTATAAAAAGTAAATCATTGTGGAGCTCAAATGGATTTGAAATTAAAGTAAAATTAATAAATTTTAATGAACATTAAATTAGTTATGAAATGAAAAAATATATAATAATTATTTTATAAATATACAGACATATATTTATTATTATTTTATTCTATATATAATATTAAATATTTTTAAGCATCGTTTATATATGTTTATAGAATTTATTTAATTTTATTTATAGTTTAATTTTGTTGGATTAGGCGTATATTTATTTAAAAAATATAATTTATTTTTTTTTTAATATTTTAATATTTATGTAAAAAATATAAAATATAATTTCTTTATTTTTATACCATAGTGTAAATATAGGAATATATCAGATTTAATTTGTGCGAGACTTAAATTGTTTTGTAAATTCAATTATAATCGAAAAATATTCAAAAATTTAAGAAATTTTAGTATTTTAGCTGGTTTTAGCCATAGCTCACAGCTATTTAAAATGTAGCTTCAAAGCCCAACTTAAGCACATTAAATATTAAAGACAAGCCAAATTTGAGTGTATTTTTAGCTGGTTTTAGCTAGTTTTAGCTATAATTACTTATAGCTTTAAATACCAACCTTAATACCATAAATACCAAATGCAAGCTAGAATTTAGAGAATTTTCTTAGCAAATTCTAGCTGTGATTCAGTTACCCGCTGACAATTAACGTAGCTGCAGCGACTTTTCATTGCTGTCATGTTCGCTCTAGAATATAAATTTGAATGACTTCTACTTCTCCTTCTTCTTCTCCTTCTTCTTCACGTCAACATTCAGTTGCGGAATTAACCGGCAACAACAAAAAAAGGAGGCGTGTCTGACAAAGCGTGAAAAGCAGTGCAAAAAATGGCTTCGCTCGCTTTGCCAAAGAATGCGCAGCGGAACGGAACGGAACGGAACGGAAAGGGAATGAAACGGAACTCGACTAAAGCGCATAAATCTTCGTAAAGTGTCAGTGTGCATATTTCTCTGCTGTTGTTGCTTTTTTTATTGTTTATATTGTTGTTCTTGCTGATGTCAGCAACAGCTTTGCTCTTGTTGTTGTTGTTGTTAGCTGTTTTTGGGCAATTTGTACGCATTGTCTTTTTATTTCATTTCAGTTGTTCATTTATTTATTTTGATTTTATTTTATTTTATTTTTTTGCTGCGTGTGAATAACGAGTTGCAAAACGGAAATTAGTTGCAGAAATCCTTTCGGGCAAAGTTCTGCTCCGAGCGAGAGACCCAAAAGTTGCTCAACATTCATCATTAAACGCAAAATGGCCGCAGGCAGCAAAACTCAAAGAGAGCGGGGGAAGAGTAAGGAGAGTAAAGAGAGCACACTGTTGCAAATGCAAGGGGAAAAAGTGCTTGACAACAAAAACAATTAGCAACAGGCACAGCAATTAGCCTAAAAATACACACGCACACGCCAGCGCAATGAGCGTGAAAGAGATGACGAGAGAGTGCGAGTGCGAGTGTGAGTGCGAGCTGGAGCTGGAGACGTAACAGACAGCAGATAAATGCAAATGAGTTTCGGTTTTCGGGCAGAGTTTCGCAGCAGTCAGCTTTTCGGTAGAGCAAAAGCGATTAGCAGGATTTATGTGGAGAGCAAAAGTTTTACGGCTGGACACAACCAAAAGTTTCACATTACGTGGTCACACTCAAGCGAGAGGGAGAGAGAGAGAGAGCGATCGAAAGAGAGTGGGCAAGACTGAGAGATAAATGTAGAATGTCTGCGTAGGATTGCCAATTACTGTTGTGTGTGTGTGTGTGTGCGTGTAAATGATAAATAAACAAGTGTGCGGCCATTTATAAAATGGTTTGCTCTCTTTTTTTTTTAAATATGAAAAAACACTAGCTTACAAAAGTGCGAAATTACTAATATTATTTAATGCTTATTAATAGTATTTAAAATTAATATTCAGTAATAATCAATCAAAATAATAAATAAAAATATCATAATTTAAATAACTAAATATTTTATTTATTTCTATATTTAAAAATAACACATAATAAATAAAATAAATAAAAAATAATGGAATATGAAAAATAAACAATTATATTTAATTTATTATCTATTTAAAAATTTAAATAACAAATAAAATATGCAAAAAATATATTTATTTTTTTTTCAATATTTTGATGCCAAATTAAAAATTAATAAAAATATGAAATATTAATATTTATTTAAATAAATATTTTATATAGTTTCTTTTATTTATTTTTATTTAATTATTTATAATATTACATAAATTATTATATTAAATATTATAAATATTTGTATATTTGATTGGTATTATATATATTTTTTTTAATTTTTATAACATTTCCTTAATTCCTCAGCTCTATTTTGTAGCTCAGTGTAAGTGGCAAGGGCCAAGTTGATTGCTTAAATTGCAGCAGATTCTTTTCGAGCACGAGCCAAGTTAGCCGAAAATCGTGTGCATTTGCCGTATTTAAAGTATTTGCAAAACTTGCAAAACAAAAAATGGAAGAAAACAAAAAAGCAAAACAAAAAGTTGCGAAAAACGTGTTAATGAATGTGGTTAAAAGTGGGTGGCAACACGCCCACACGCACACACACTTAACTGCAGAGCCATATTTAAGGAGGGTGTATTCGAAACTTGGATAAACTGACAAATTGCACAAATAATTTATAACGGGAAAAACTTGTTAAAACTGAGCTGAAGGAGAGCTGAAAGAGTTTTCTTTTTTTTCTGTATGGAAAATTGTGATAAATGACATAAAAGAGGGAAAGTGGAAAATAAATGGTGGAAAAATGAGATACTTTAAGTGGAATTAGGGTAAATTATGGCAGAGTTAATTGAGGGAAAAATAGATAATAGATAGTAAAATTTGAGAACTCTAGCTCAATTTGATAAAGCTCATTAGCTTGCTTAAAAGTAGTAAGGGAACTACTAGTTCAATTGAATGAACAAGCTCATTAGTTCGTATCACACTATAATACTTATGATTAGTGTCAGGAACTAGTTCGTGCTTAGGTCAGTAGTTCATTTAAAAGACCAAATGAAATATAATGATCTTAATCTAATAATCTAGGAACTAGCTCACTTTTAGTTCAGTTGATCTAATTATCTAGAAACCTTTTCGATTTTAGTTAAGTAGTTCATTTAATAGAACAATTCAATTGAACAGATTCCGCATTGAATAGAATGATCCAGTTCACGTATTGCTGAATTCAATTTAGCCGATTTTGATACTCAAGCTCATATAGCGATTCTTAGTTCATTTAAAATTAAAATATTTTAAATTATAAATAAAATTATAATAAATTTAAAATAAATAAATTAAAAACAAGGTTAAAAATTCAAATTTTTTAAATATATAAAGCAAAAGTAAAATTATTATAAAAAAATATGAAAGATATAAATATATTTAAAAAAAAATAATAATAATAAAAAAATATTTTCAAAAAATTAATTTTTAAAGTTAAACTTTTTAAAATATATAAAAAAGTAAAATAATCTTATTTAAATATAAATATATTTTAAAAATAACATTATAAATTAAAGCTTTAAAAACAAACATTTTTTTAAATTCAAATAATTTTTTAAAAATATAAAAGGTAGAAATATATTTTAAAAATAAAAAAAATTTTATATAGTTAATTTTAAGTTTTTATATTTTGTAAAGGGAAAGAAAAACCGTTTCAAAATTTGCATTTTATCTAATTAATCTTCGTTCGCAGTTGAACTAGTTCCAATTGAATGAACAAACACTTTGCCAAGTTTTTTTGTTAATTGATTTCAGCCCACCTCTCTCTCTCTCTCTCTCTCTCTCTCTCTTGGCGCATGTATAAAGCTTATACACCCCAGCCCCTCCCCCTCCGCCGCCCTCTCTGCATGTATTTGTTACACCTGTCGCATTTTCAATACAAGCCGTAAACTAACTGTAAAACGCAATAAATCGACGGTCGATGCGACCTCTGCGCCCATTGAATGTTGCAACAAATGGGTTTAATTATGCGCTACGCCCCCACACCCCACCCGTGCAGGTGGCCAGGACACGAGCAGGACATGCCAATTGGAAGTCTTTCGGGTGCATTGGCCCAGGATAAACGGCGACAATAAATTCCCACTGCAGGGGGGAAGCGTTAATGCAAGTGCAGAAATATTTTGTTGCCAGACAGGAGCAACTACAGAAACAACAACAACAACAACAAATGTTTATATTTACCGTTATACGGCAAACTATTTAACAATAAACGTATTTTGCCAAAGGAATTTTCATTTTGCCAAAAGGAATTTCGCACAGCTTCTCTCGAAACCAAATTGAAAACAAAGAAACTCAGCAGAGGGAGAAAGGAATAGAGAGAAAGAGAGAGAGAGAGAGAGAGAGAGAGTGAGAGGGAGACAGCTAGTGGCATAAACAAGCTGGCTAAACAGCTAGCCAGACAGGATGCCCGCCCTGGTGCTGCAGCAGGATATGCCATAAAGAGCAAAACCTACAGACAGCCAGGTAAAAACGAAACAGGTGAGAGTCGTCAGCTGGGCAGACTTAATTGACTGCAGTCAGGCAACTTATTGGCAATTGGGGCAGCCAGGCGCTGTGTGCGAGGGGGAGCCAAAAGGATTCAAATGTGGCAAATGAAGAGGCGCACCCACCCACACACACACACACACACGCATATGAAAGTAAAGCAAACATGCAGCTGCCGTGCTGACCAGTGTTGTACAATGTCTGCATTTGTTAGCCAGTTGTTAATTGAGTGGCATTACTATGTGTGTGTGTGTTGCATGTGCTGCAGCTACTACATTGATAAGTACACTCATAGTCCAAAAAAATGTGCTAAAATCTGCATGTAACAGGATCTCCACTTGGAGTCCAATTGGAATTGCAATTCCCTAACAAATTATCACTCACATTTGTATGAAGAGCGCAGTCAAGAGCTCCTCACACTTGCCGTCTCCTTCACACAGCTGCTTGCAAGTGTTAAGCGCTGCCAGCAAATTTACAGCTCAATGTTTATGGTCGCAATTGTTAAGCCTGGCGCGCTCTCTTCACACTCTCACTCTCTCTCTCTCTCTCTCTCTCTCTCTCTCTCTCTCTCTCTCTCTCTCTGTCTTCACAGTCACATTTTTGATGCGGTGTTAAATTTGCCCAGCGAGTCTAATAAAATATTTACGGTTAGCAAGGCAGAAGAAAACGAAAAAATATGCATTGAGCGCGCTGAGCATAGCTGAATAGGAGTGAGCGGCGAGCCGAGTGAATGAGTGTGAGTGCAAGCGGGATAGCGCACATCACGTCTGCCAACGTAAGCGCTAAATGTCAAAGCAGCAGCAGAGCAGCGAGTGACGCTTGAACTTTGCGCCCTCTCGCTCCCACTCCCACAGCCAGTCAACGGCCAATCGTTAGCTAATTAAATTTATTATTGCCAAACCAACAAAAAATAGACAAATGCACCCACACGAAGATGAAACGTCACGAATACGTAAAAAAAAAGACAAATAAATAAAAGAATGGGAAAAATCATGGCAAAAATTATATTTTCTATGGGAAAATAATTTATTTTTTATGGGAAAATCGTTGGCGTTTCTCTTTTTGACAGTCGTACGAATTCAATTTTGTTGTTGTTGTTGTTTTTGCTCATTCACATTTATTAACGTATTTTTATTTGTTGTGGCCAAATGACATTTCAGCTTGTGGCGTGTGGAATTGATTTATTTACTTAATTCTGCATGAGAATTTCCCATTATTTTCTATGAATGCTGATTAAAGTCCAGCGAACGGGCGCCACAATGATAAATGCGATCGGGCATATTTAAGGTTTATTAAAAAGTGACAGATGTCGAGATAAAGCCACAGCTAGACGTCAATTAAAATAATTTTAATATATAAAAACTTAAATAAAATATGAAATAAATATAGCACATATCTTGCATATTTCAATTTTTCCAATTTTCAATTATAATTTTTCCCCCAGCTGTCATAAAACTTAATGTTCTCACATTATTGTTAATCTAAAGTGCGCAAAAAAACAACAACAACAACAACAAGAACATCATAACGGTAAGCAATAACAGCTGTAATCATGCTGCCAGCCACCATATTGTTTTTGCCTCTCTTCTGCCCCAGCCCCTCTCTTAACAACAGCTTGTTTCTTGTACAGTGGGAGAGCACCGCACAGGTCTCAATAAAAGGAAGATGCGCTGACACCAAAAAGAAAAAAATGTGTGTGCACATAAATGAAAATGAAAATAAAAGCTAAAACGTGTTTTGTTAGTGTTTTATTTTTCTTTCTTTCTCGCAGCGCCATCTGGCGGTAAGAGCTGCAATAAAGCAATAAAGGCGACTTTAAGCTGATTACAACTGAATTCAACAACTTGCGCTTGCCTTGACCATTGCCATTGCCACTTCCTTCTATTCTGCTGCTCTTTAAACCAATACACTTAAAGCAGCTCTCACTCCCCTCTCATATATTCTTGATGTACGCGTGTGTGTGCATGTGTGTCTTCTTTACAATTTTTGTCAATTTTTCTAACTCCTGCTCTTCTGCTCTCCCTCTCGCTCTCTCTTGCTTTGGCTGTAGCTGTCAAAATGACATTGCTGTAAATTGACATTGCAGTTGCTCGGTTGTGGTTTCTGCTTTTGGCATTTAAACTAATCGCTTGGCCACTTTCGGCTGTCATGCGTCACTTTGGCATGTCTCTCTACTTAGCTGCACAACACTCTCCCCCCGCCCACTTTAAAACTTTGACAATTTTATTTTTGTGCTGCCCAGCAGCAGTTTCAAATTTCGCGCGTTACCTACTCTGCTTGTTGTCGTTGTTGATTGCTTTACTTATCTACCATTCTTTGTTCTTGCGGTGGCGCCATCTTTTGTTAGCTGTCTACACTAAGAGTAGCAACTGTAGCTGCTATCTCTGTCTTTCCAGTTGGCAGCATTGTCTTTGACATTTTTGATTAAATAAAATTAGAAAAATCGAAATACTTGCGATCAGCGCAGAATTAATAATTGTATATTTTAAATATTGATGCATTGTGTTCATATGAAAGTCGCATCCAAGCTTAAATTGTAAATTGGAATACAAAACGGGAATAACTTCTCTTCTTCTTCTCTTACATAATTCTGCTGGCATTTACTTACGCTCTTTGCAATTGTTGTTGTTGTTGATGTGCTGTGACTGTGCAGCTGTTGCTGCACTGCTCACTCTCCTGCTGCGCTGCGCGGCTGGCGGCATATTACAAAACTTTTTACTTCTTCCACTTTTGCATTTTCATTTATTTCGCCGCTGCCGCTCATTCAGTCCCAGCGCCGCAATGCTCAAGTGCAAGAGGCGGTGGCGGGGGCGTCACTTTTGTTGTTATGCATATCGCTTCACTTTTAGTTTTTGGCGAAATTTCATTTCGTTTCCTTAACAAAACTTAACTTTGCTTTTTGCATTCTGCCTTTGAACTTTCTGCTTTCTGCGTAAGTTTTCTGCCGGACACGAGTATAAAGAAATAAGTAAACCGTCAATAAGTAAACGCAAACACTCGCACTCACAAACACTTTAATATTCGAAGCAGTTGGCAATTATTTGTGTGCATTTTATTCAGCCATCTTTTTTCTGTAGTTGCACTTGAGCAAAAACTTTATTAATAGCTCCAGCTTTGTAGTGCTGCAGAGCAAAGGCAGCCAAAAAAGTTATGAGAAATGTATGGAGAGCAAAGAGTCAAGGCTAACGGGACCGATTGTGAGTGCAAGAAGAGCAAAGGAGAGCGTGTGAGTGAGCGGATTGCGGAAGTTAGAGTGTGGGAGAGCGAATAATGCTGTTGATTATCTGAATGTGTGTGTGTTTGTGTAAATATGCAAACTCTCGCTAAATTATAGAATATGCATTTGTGTGCGTATTGTTAGGCACATATTGTAGCTATAAATAGACTTTGATGAGCGCGCTCTTCATATACTCAATTACAGCAATTGATCAGTCTAACCTCTCTCAGGAGTTTTACGCGGCTGCTGACACACATACACACACATACACATGTTTACATATCAGACAAATGCAGTTTAATCAAGCGGCTTTTGTTGCAAGCCTCGGGTCAGTTGGCGTGCCACGCCTCCAACAGAACCAGAGCGAGGTGAGGAGGAGAGCGAGGGGCAGCGCAATAGTTAACAGCATTGTTACACTTTTAAACGGTTTTTTTTTTTTGCTTTTAAATATGCGGCAAGAGGTAGTTGAACCAGAGGTAGTCGATGTCGCCATCGATGTGCATGTAAATGTGTATGTGGATGTGGACTCCTCGTCTGGTCCAGTTCTGGTTTTGGCTTTGCCTGGCCTCGGCTGCACTGCGGTTCATTAGCGCACCAAATGCGATTTGGACTTTTATGCTGCGGCCTATCCTACAGTAGCGAGCGTGGGCGCAGCGTGCGGCGGGCCGTGACAGTGGTCGATGTCGCCTCGTCCAGAACTAGAACACATGAGCACGTAATTTAGTAGCCGCTTTAGCGCTTTTGTGTGAAAATCACAACGACAACAAGGCAGCTGATAAACGAGAGAGGAGCGAGCGAGAGCGGGAGTTTAAGAGAGGGGCTCATGCCTCTCTTGCACATTAACCTATGCGCTGGATAGCTGACTAGCTGGCTGCCTGCCTGCCTGGCTGGCTGGTTGTTTATGGGCAGCGCCTCATTGGGATCACGGCCGCTTTCTGCGTGGGTCCGGTTTTTGCCGTTAATTCCTTTTTATTAATAGCCAACGGACACAAAGGCAGCAGCAACAACAAAAACGGGAAACCTAAACGCAAAACTAATCAGTTTTTTCTCTCTTCTCTTTTTTTCTTGTAGCTAAATGTAATGTAATTGCCCAGCGCAATGGAGGCTAATTTGTTGTGAAAGAAAGAGAGAGAGGGAGAGAGAGAGAGAGAGAGAGAGAGAGAGAGAGAGGGAGAGCTGGAGTGGGAGAGAGAGGCAAAGGCAGGCAATCAAATTATGTTGAGCTGTTCATTGTGAATGAATGCGAAAAGTAATATATACAATTGGGATTATTTGCGAAAAATTAGCCAAAAGTAATAAATTTAATAAACAGACTCAAACTGGCTTTTAGGTTAGAATACAAAGAGCAGAGAAGAGAGCTTATGGAACGAGAAAATGGAGAACAAGGCAAAGATATGTGGAAAGCAAAGTTAAGATCGAGAATGAGGCATCAATGAATATTGCGTAAAGGTTAGGCTGAAGACTTAGAGCTTATTGAAAAGGATTTATAAAAGAGAATATAAGATATAAGATATAAGATATAAGATATAAGATATAAGATATAAGATATAAGATATAAGATATAAGATATAAGATATAAGATATAAGATATAAGATATAAGATATAAGATATAAGATATAAGATATAAGATATAAGATATAAGATATAAGATATAAGATATATGATATAAGATATAAGATATAAGATATAAGATATAAGATATAAGATATAAGATATAAGATATAAGATATAAGATATAAGATATAAGATATAAGATATAAGATATAAGATATAAGATATAAGATATAAGATATAAGATATAAGATATAAGATATAAGATATAAGATATAAGATATAAGATATAAGATATAAGATATAAGATATAAGATATAAGATATAAGATATAAGATATAAGATATAAGATATAAGATATAAGATATATGATATAAGATATAAGATATAAGATATAAGATATAAGATATAAGATATAAGATATAAGATATAAGATATAAGATATAAGATATAAGATATAAGATATAAGATATAAGATATAAGATATAAGATATAAGATATAAGATATAAGATATAAGATATAAGATATAAGATATAAGATATAAGATATAAGATATAAGATATAAGATATAAGATATAAGATAGCATATATTATTATAAGACTTTTTCATGTACATCTTACTTCCGCAACGTCATATCTTGCTTACGTCGTATTACTTACGTCATATTATTTACTTCATATGACTTACGTCTCATCACTTACGTCATATGAGTAACGTCATATCACTTGCGTCATATTCTTTACGTCATATTATTTACGTCATATCTCTTATGTCATACTAATTACATCATTCGTCTTACGTTATACTGTTTACGTCTTATGTCTTACGCCTCATCCCTTAGGTCTATTGCCTTATGTCTTATATCATGTCCTTTGTCCTACATCTTATCTCCTATGTCTCCTGTCTTACATCTTATATCTTACCTCTTACGTTTTAAGTCTTACGTCTTATGTCAGACGTAATACGTATTAAACATGGACCGATTCTGTTTCACGATATGTGAGAAACTCAAAGAATCTGTAAAAAAGATAAAGCAGTTAAAAATATCACAAAAATATAAAAAACAAGTAAGAAAACTCTAGTCGAGACCGCTCGACTAGGGTATACCCTGAACCCTGCGAAGAACCGCTATTCCAAGCATTCTTAATTTCATTTATATACACATGCATATGTACGTTCATTACAAGCAAAACATACACACACATACACAGGCGCAAGCACACACAAGCGCAAGTCGGAGCGTCAGCTGTTCTTTGGCTGCTGTTTGCATGGCAATGTTATGGGAAATTAAATGTTTAATAACTTTTTTTCTAGACGAACGATTTTGATCAAACTTGTTGGGCGTAATCATGTCATCCATATGTATGTGTGTGCCAAAGCACAAGTCTCTAGTATTTGATATACGGGAGTTACAAATTTGAGGCGAAGGGGGCGTGGCACCACAAAATTTAACAAAAACCGAAATTGCGTAAGGCTTACATAACACTAAATGCAAAATTTGAAGACTCTAGCTAGAAAGATGAATTAAATAGAATTTTATAGCTAAATTTAGATTTTCGTTTTTAATCGATAACAATAAAACGATAACAGTTATCGAATTTCTGAAACAAACTCGATCTTTTCGTGCTATACAGGAACCTACATAAAAAATTTCAAGTCTCTAGCTATTGTAGGTTCTGAGAACGATGCGTTCATACATACGGACAGACGGACGGACAGACGGACAGACGGACATGGCTATATCAACTCGGCTTGTCATCCTGATCAAGAATATATATACTTTATGGGGTCTGCCACGCCTCCTTCTGCCTGTTACATACATTTCAACAAAAACATTATACCCTGATTTCCCATTTTCAATGGGTTCAGGGTATAAAAATGTAGAAATAATCGAAAAGAAATTAAAGTAAAGTTAAGATGGTTTATAAGGCCAACATGGTCTATCGAGGGTTAATACTACTCAAAGAGAGATAGTACAGACCTTCCAATATAGAGTCTCCGGCCTATGACGAAGTTCGTTCGAAGCACGCGCACGCGCTTATCGCTCCCAGATAATTGAGGGAAACTGGCCATAAATCACATTTAATTAAAATCAAGAAATGTTTTCGATCCACTCGAGCGGCTTTTTTATCAGCAAACAACAAAGAGGGAAATAAACAAACGCTTAGCCATATGAATTTATTATTAATGCTGCCGATAAAAACTTAAGAAATACAATAAAGGATACACAGTCAGGAAACGGGAGTGAGTTGGGCGCAGAGGGCTGAAGGCGGAGCTTTAGCTTTACTCAGCATCGCTGGCGACGGACATGTCGGGAACCGCAGCGGCGACTGTTAAGGAAAAGGACTTCAGGTTGAGATCCCTAAGACCAGGGTGAGTATGGGGCGTACTTACCCTTATCCTCGCCCTCGGAAGCGGCGGACATATCGGGAACCACAGCGGCGACTGTATCGGAAAGGTAAACTAAGTGAAGGAGGAAGGATCAATTATAGCTGAGGACTTACCCTGATCGAGGCCATCGGCGGCAACGGACATGTCGGGCACAGCAGCGGCAACTGCGGCAGTAAAGGACTTTAAGTGAGGGTCCTTGGGAAAGAGGATAACTATAAGGACTTACCCTGATCCTCGCCATCGCTGGCCACGGACATATCGACAGCAGCTGCATCGGCGGCAACTGCAGCAGTAAAGGACTTTAAGTGGGAAAAGGGATAACTATAAGGACTTACCCTGCTCCTCAGAATCGGCGGCCACGGACATATCGGGCACCAGATCAGCATCAGCAGAGAGCGCCTCGGGAGCTAATGGAAACTAATCTTTAAAAGGACATTCACCCAGAGACCTGTTGACCCACCTTCGTTCTGCTCAGCGTCGGCGGCGACGGACATATCGGGCGCCTGGTCGATGCTCATGAAGCGGAAGGGCGGCACCTGGCGCTGGCCGGACTGGGGCTTGGGATTGGAGTCAGCATCGCTGGCCACGGACATATCCGGGATCAGTATGATCACCTTGCCATCCTCGGCCGTGGACATGTCCGGCACGAGATCGACGTCGGCCTCCTCAGTCCGAGGCAGCGCGGCGCCGGCGACGAGCGGCACGAGCAGCAGAGCACAGATTGCGTAGAACTTCATTGCGGCGGATTCTCCTCTTAGTTGAACACTAAACGTGCGAGCCGATCCAGTATGAGTTTATATATAGAGCCGCAGCTCTGCTCTTATCGATTACTAATATTTTTTAATTTACAAGCTGCTGCCTGCCGCCTCTTCAGATAAGATTCAGCTCTGGCATGTATTTAGGGGCCTGCTATAAAAATATCGTACGTATATGTATATATATATATATATATATATATATTGTCTATATCTATATGTATGTGGAACATTGTGTCGTGTGGTTCACACAGAATCAAGTGTGTTTTTTATGGGCCACGCGCTATCGAGTCTGCCGATCTTGCAACTGAAGACTCGACTATCATAAAGCTAGAGTGCTTACTTTCCGTATATATAGTATATTTATATATTATACATATATAGACCGATCGGAGACTTTTGGTGATCGTTGAGCGTGAGAATATCGCGAACATTTATAGATATATAGGGACTCTATATCTGTGATCCTTGGAACATACTGTAATACGAAGATCTGTTAGTCTTTTAGCTCTTATACATAGATATATGAGACTTCGATATTAGAAGATCAATGAACAGTATCTATATCCTTGATATTTTCAATGTCCTGAATTTCGAAGATCTGTGAGGTTTTTATCACGTATATATGGGAATTAGTTGGGAAGATCAATGCTCATGTGGAGCCATGAACTCCGAAGATCTGTATCTTTAATCTCCTATACATATAAGAGACTGTTAACTTAGGGTCTATAATGTTATACATGGGTCTATAAGGATTACCTTTGATCTATAGATTGGCTTTGATTCTGAAGATCTATAAGGTTTTTATGTCTTACACATATACGGGAGTTATATTGGAAGATCAATGATCAGATGTAGTCACAGCGTTGTCATGATCCATAAGGATTTTGTATCTATGAACCCTGAACTTCGAAGATCTATGTCTTTAATCTCTTACACATATATGACCCTCTTATATCAGAAGATCAATGAAAAGTTGGAGTCATGAGATGAGAATTTTATATCTGTGATCTATAGATTACCCTGAATTACGAAGATCTATGTCTTTTATCTCCTATATATATGGGACTCTTATATTAGAAGCTCACTGATCAACTCGAATTGTGGAGCTATAAACAGCTGATCTCCTTTAAGTATTATTGATCTTCAAATATAAATCTCTTATATAAGAGATAGAAGACTTATAGATCTTTGGAGCTCATGGTATTCTAATAACAGTATTAAAGATACAAAATCCTTAGAGATCTTTCAGATTTCATGGTATTCTCACGATCCACGATCAGTAAAAGTCTTCGATTAGTCTGGGAAGTTGGGAACTATAAAGATTCTAGAGTTTGAAGATGATATAATGCTCATAGAGAGAGAGGGGGAGAGAGAGAGAGAGAGAGAGACAGAGAGAGAGAGAGAGAGAGAGAGAAAGAGAGAGGAGAGAGAACAAGGCATTATAATGCTCATATCCTTTTGATATGGTATATAGTAAATATAATGCTCATATATCTTGTTGTTCTCATATATATTCTTCAAATTCTCATATATCTTATGCATGATTCTAGTTGATCGTCGTTTTTCACACGTAGTTCTCACACACAAATAAGAGAGAGAGAGAGAAAAGACTTATAGATCTGCGAAATTCAGGGTATTCTAAGGATTAAAGATTATCTTCTTGGCATAGTATATAGCAGATATAATGCTGGTACATCTTATTAGTATTATATATCTTCTTCAATTGCTCCTATTATTATTCCCATGTATACTCGCCTGATTCTCATACATTCTTATTGATCCTTAATGCTCTATATAATTGCTACTGCTACTGATCCTTGATGTTTAATTAGTTTAATTAGTCTATAATATATTATAATTTAATTAGTCTATCTTATAGTCTTAAGTACATTCCAGTCTTATGGCTTCTAGGCTGCTGTCGCCCTTTAAAGTTCAAGGAGTGATCCATAGCTGATCCTTAAAGAGCTGCTTAGCAGCCTGGAAGATATAAGACTGACCAGCTCTTAACAAAGTCCTTTCTAACATCTTATTATCGAGTATTTTCTAGGCTCCTAAGTCGCTCTTGAAAGATCTGTTGATCTTTGATCTTTCAAGTAGCCCAAAGCCGCAATTATCATAGAGTTTATAGGGATTTTTACTACGCTTACGACACAGCCATAAAATACTTAGCCTTTTTCGCCTCTCATCGCCCAGCTGTTGCTGCTCAGCCCTTGGCCTACCTGAGTCAAGGATCCTTCCCTTAAAACCCAAAGAAAAACATAAATACATTTTGGTTTAACAATTTTATTTGAATATAGTTCGAGAAAAAAGTGATATATATTTATATATATATGTATGTATTTTTTATATTTTTTTTATATATTTTTATATATATATTGATATATAACATATGCATATCTGTTAAATATATTGACATCGGCGCTTTTATCCTCAAGAACTGAAGGCATTTTCGAATCTCCCAAGTAATCGACTTGAATAATCTTTGTAAATCATATGAAAATATTTATAGATATATATATATAGAGAGAGAGTCCTTATAACGGAAATAAAGAGATTGTTCGTTAATTAGTATAACTAAATTAAGTTTTTCTTTTCAGTTTCATTTTAAATTGAGAAAATTAAAATGGGAAATGGAATTAGTTTCCGTTAGAGTCTGGCTTTGGGGGCGGCTTTAGATGCCCAGAATGTCGTCGACCTGGTCGTCCGGGTCCTGGGGCTCGCGCTTGAGGCGGCCCATGTCGAAGTCGTCCGCCGCAATGGTGCCGGCCATGTCCGAGTTGGGCACGACGGGGCGTGGCTCGGCCAGGAGATTGGCCACATTGGAGCCCGCCGTCTGGCTGGGCATCGGCATTGGCTTCAGCTGCCCGCTGGCCGGGCTCAGCTGCATACGCACAGCTGCTGCTGCCGCTGCCGACGTCGGCGTCGGCGTTGGCGTTGGTGTCGGCTTCGGCTGGGCAGCGCCCTTGACATTGGCCACGATCAGGGCCCGCTTGGGCGGCGAGATGCCGGGCGTGGCAAACTCGGTGAAGGCGCTGCCCTGGATGCTCGCGATCTGCGGCGTCTTCTGCGGCGCCAGCGGCGAGCTCTGCCGCTGCCCGCCGCCACTGGAGCCATTGGCGGCGCTGGCGTTGACGCGTCGCATCAGCAGGCTGTTGCCCGGCGCAATGGCCTGCGGGGGCGGGACCTGGGGGCTGTTCGAGTAGCGCGGCCGCTGCATGGCCACCGCCATGGGCTGCGCCGGCTGCGGCATGCGTCGCTTGAGCAGCGCGACGTCGATGTTGCCAGCGCTGCCCGCGGCGGCGGCGGCGCCGCCCAGAGTATTGCTAGGCCCGCCGCCGCCGCAGACCGAGTAGCGTCGGCCCATCTGGCGCACCAGGATGGGCTCCTTGGGCGAGCCACTCGCTACGGGCGTGGGCTTGCCGCCCGTGCCGAACAGCTGGGCCAGTGGATCGAGGGGGCGTGGCGCGGGCTTGGCGCTGACGCCGACGCCCGGCACCACGAAGGTGCCGCTGCGGGCGGTACTGGAGCTGCTGCAGTTGCTGTCCATGCTCTCCTTGCGCTGCTCCACCAGGGCATTCACGATCTTCGCGTGGTTGTGCATCTGCATGATCCTGTAGAGCTTCTTCTCGTCGCCCAGCGGGTTCGTCGCGACGCTCGGCTTGAAGACGCGCTGCACCACGCTGGGCTGCTTGGCGGGTGCAGACACCTGACGCTGCGGCGGCGTGCTGCTGACGGACGTAAACGTCGACGTCGGCGTCGGCGTCGACGTCGGCGTCGACGTTGACGTGGCTGTGACCAGATCCGGAGTGTGCTTGGCCGCGCCCACCATGCTCACCAGCTCCCGGATGAGCCGCAGCTCGCCGTCGCTGACGTGCTCGAGGCCCGAGGGCGTGTTGATGTTGAAGTGCTGGACCTCGCCGCTGGCCGGGAAGTCGGTGGCGTCGTCGAAGATCTCGATGAGGGCCTTGAAGATCTTCTGCTTGAAGTTCATCTTCTGGCGCGGATTCATCTCGCGCATCTGCGGCCGCACCATGTCCAGGAAGTGCTCGTCCGAGAAGATGTCCTGGCACTCCGTCTGGCTGCCCCGCTCGCACCGCTTCACCAGCGCCGGCGGCGCCGCACTCACTATGGGCGACGCCGTAATCGAGGCCGTCTGCGTGGCGAAGCTCAGTCCGGTGCTGGCCGTAGCCGTGCTGCTGGCGCTGTTCATGGCGCAGCTGGTGGTGCTGATCACCAGCGTGTTGCTGCTGGAGACCAGCCGCTGATACTGGCTCTGGGTCTGGCCCTGGGTCTGGCTCTGGGCCTGGCTCTGGCTCTGAGAGGTGGCCGCCTGGCTGGCGCTGGATGCGGGTGGAGCGGGCGCGCGCTGCTGCCCGGCGTAGCTGGTGCGGGGTCCGGGCGGCGTGGCTCCGGGGAGCATGCGCTTGCCGGCGGTCTGCTGCATGGTCGCCAGCCGTGCCGGACCCGGCGGACGTCCCAGTGTGACGTGTGGGCGTGGCGGCATCTGCATGGACATCGAGACGCCCGGATGGCGCGCCAGCACCACCTGCTGGTTGAGTGGCGCCGTGTTCCGTGGCCTTGGGAATATGTCGTCCCGGGCGCCCGCCAGCGCCGACTTCGTGGGCGACTTGCTGGCCGTCTTGGCCGGCTGGCTGGCCCTGGGCACCGGGGTCATCTTGGGCGGCGTCGTGGCGCTCAGCAGGCTGTTGACCGCCGCCACGTTCATGGACTTGCGTCGCTGGAGCCGTGTCAGGCGCTGGTCGACGCTCGCCTTCTGTATGGCATGCTGCTTGATGCGGTTGGCGCCGCGGCGCAGTCGCCGGCCGCCGCCCATGCTGGCGATCTCGTCGCCGCTGTCGTCCGCCATGGCCTCGTAGAGGCTGTTGTCGCTGCTGGGCGGCTTCACGCCAATGATCAGGCAGTTGGAGAGGCTGTTGCTGTTCTGCTTGATGAAGAACTCCGGCTTCGCGCTGCCCACGGGCGACTCAGCGCTGGCTGTGGGCGTGACGGTGCCCTCAGAGCGAGCCTTTGCTTCCTTTGTCAGCTTTTTATCCTTTTCCTCCTCCTTTTTTATTTCTTTCTCCTTTTCTTTTTCTTTCTCTTTCTCCTTCTCCGTCTCCTTCTCTTTTTCTAGCTCCTTATCCTTCGCTGCCCGCTTGAGCTTGGCCAGCGGCTGCTCGTCCACTGAGTCCGCGTTGTCCTTCTGCTTGCCTTTATAGTCCTCGAGCGGCGGCTCTTTGCTCTTGCTCTTGCTGTCTCGCTCGCGCCCGCGCTCGCGCGCTACCTCGCTCTCCGGCGAGTCCTTGTCGCGATCGCCCACCGACAGGTACGGATACAGAAAGTTCAGCTCGTCGGCCAAGTAGAAGCTCGGCCGCTTCTGCCCGTTGCGCTGACGCTGATCGTCCGAGGATACCCAGCGCACGTAATCGTTGCGTATCTGACGCCAGCGACGCTTGCACTTTTCCGCTGACACCGACAGAGAGAGAGAGAGAGAGGGAGAGAGCAAGATATATATATAGAAACAGTTGGAATTAGCCAAGCGAAAGGCAGGCGCACAGGTAAACAGCTGCCTGGGGGCGGTTCTAGGTGAGATTCTAGCCTAGCTACCTGAGCTTAAAGGCCCTCAAAAATAACCTCGCAAACAGATGTTCAGCTTAGGACCTCAATTCTAGGCCTATAACTCATCTAGTGTCATAAATGTGAATACTTTCGACTTGGAATTGCTCAGATTTCAACCTTGACAAACTCAGAATTTCTGAGGTTTTCTTATGATCTGCGCAATGAAACCTTAAATAAAATGAAATTAATTTATTAAATAAAATTAAGAAATATTAAGTTAACATATTAAATATGATATGCATGTTTGATTATACCAATATATAATTCGGATATATACAACTATCTGATTAGCAGATGCAGCAGGCACTGTGCATAGGTTCAATTTAGTTTCCTCGAAATTTCATGCCTTTGGCAAATTTAAGCTGTCAAGAACGAAATCGGATCGGATCTAAAATCTGTTTATAAATATATATATAAATATATATAATCGGAATGACAACTTTTGTATTTATGATATGATATATAAATATATACAAAATATATATATATATATATATATATATATATATATATATATATATATATATATATATATATATATATATATTATTTGCTTTAATTTTGTTTTTAAGTTAGGTTTTTTATTTTTTAAATTTTATTTTTAATTTAATTTATATATTTTATATATTTTGTTTGTTAATGTTTCTTTCTAATTATAGTTATAGTTATAATTATAGTTATAATTATAGTTTTTATTTTTATTTACATACATACATTTTTGAATTTGTTGATTTTTAAAAATTTAATTTATTTATTAACTTTTTTTAATTTTTTCATTTTTAATATATTTTTATTATTTTTTATTATACTTGTGTATATTTAATTTTTTATTTTTAATTTAATTTTTTGTTTTATTTTTGTTTTAGTTTAATTTATATATATATATATATATATATATATATATATATATATATATATATATATATATATATATATATATATATATATATATATATATATATATATATATATATATATATATATATATATATATATATATATATATATATATATATATATTTTATTTTTTTTTTTTTTTGTACTTAATTATTATAATTTTATCATTTTATACATACATACATATTTTTTATATTTATCTATATTATCATTTTTTCATTTTTTATTTATTTTTATTATTTTTTATTTCACTTGTGTATATTTAATTTTTTATTTTTTAAATTTAATTTTTTGTTTGATTTTTGTTTTAGTTTAATTTATATATTTTTATTTTTATTTGTACTTAATTATTAAAATGTTATCATTTTATATATACATACATATTTTTATCTTAATCTTTATCTTCATATTCTTATATATTTATAAATATTATTTTTATATTTTTTACTATTTTTTATATTTATATTTCATATTCTTAGCTTTATGTCAAAACAAAAATTAATTTTCAAAATATCTTTATATATATTTTTGTTTTATTTGTATCAAATTAAATTTGTTATTTTAAAAACTTTATTATTATTTTTTAAAATATTTATATTTCATTTTATTCCATTTTATTTATTTTTAAATGTAAAATGTATCTTTTTATATGAATGCATAATTTTAAAATTTAATTTTTATATATTTTTCTTTATATGTTTTTTTCATTTTTTATTAATATATTTTTTAAACTTGATATTTTTAGCCTTAAAGCAAAGTAATAAAAATAAATGTTCTAAATTAATTTAAATATAAATGATTATTCTAACAGTTAAACTCTTCATTCATGACTGATTTTGGCAATATTATTAAAATAAATATACAGCTCATTTATATATTTATCAACCTGTATCAATTCTAATTGAAATCCGATCAAACTAGTTTCACAGCGAAATGGTTTAGGAGCAGCCATGTCAAATTACTTAATTATCGAATTACAATGTCGTAAATGTTTCGATACCAATCTAAATTGTGAGACTATCAACTGATGTTTTTTTATGGCCCAAGACGAAGCAGAGAATCTGTTTGAGTGTCATATTGAAAAACCTAGGTAGCACGAGATATTAATTACAAATTCTAATATGAATATTTGATATAAAATAAAATAAAATATACAACATACAATTAAAATAAATTATATAAACAAGAAATTGTTGGACAATGTCAATTACTAATTATTACTTGTCATTAAATCTGACTTTAATGCAGAGCAGAGAAAGCTCATATCATAATCTGATTGAAGCCTTTGAGCTGTCAATTCTACAAAGTGACATAAAAAATGTCTGATTTGCGACAGAGTCTGCCAAGGAAAGTATAAAAATCGATCAAATTTTCATTGAAAAAAAAAAAAATAATAAAAGTAGCTATTTGGAAATAATAATAATAATTTTTGTAAATGCCAATGATTTGGCTTAAAATTAATAATTAATAAATACCTTAAATAAAGCTAAGGCTTCTCTTCAAAGCAGCAGTATTTTCGCACAAAAAACGTTCGATTTCGCAATGTATTTGTATTGTTTAGCAGGAGTAACGCCAGTGATTTGAGTGACTTTGGAAAACTTTGTGCTGTCAAGTTGTGAAATTAACTACGTACAGGTTCAGTCAATTATATTCAAGTCGATAATCGTTTTCAAAGCTGCTCTGCATTTATCGATTTGCGTCAAAGCAGCTAATCAGTATTGCTATTAACACTTTATAACCCTAAAACGAAAAGGCTACCAATTTATTTATTTTCTTTTTCTTTAAATTTAATAAATAAATATTTAAATTAATAAATGATAATAGTTAACTTAGTAAATAAATATTTTAAATATATTAAATTGTATTCTCCTATTTAGCTGCTAATAAATTGCGAATCAAAAAATTTAATTCGTTAATTTCAATTTGAATTCGCATGTTAAAGTTGGTCGTTGAGCAACACTGCGTGCGCTGCCAACTCGCCGGCAACAGTTGCTCGTCGACCGATACACGATAACGATGAGCGCAATTGCGCACGCCTCATTTTGCAACACTACTTACCCGACTCTCCCACCTCTGAAGCGACCAAATCCCAGCAATTCTCTGATGGTAGTCTTTTTCTATAATTTTCATGACTTTGATCGTATAATATTGATTGATTCTTGATAGCGCGGCACAGTTTTGTACTTGTTTTGAATGCAGACATGGCTTAACCACAACACGCACACACCAGCGAGCACTTACAGTTGGTTTTATATTTATTTAACAGCAAATACAAATCGGGCGAGAAACTTTCCGACATCAACACGCGTCGTATGTAAAACGAACTGACACAGCCGCGAAAACGACTACACATACACACATATTCATTCGCACATACATTCCAACAGAGAGCGCGAGAGTGCCGAGAGAGGCGAATGCGTCTGTGTTGGTGTCTTGGATGCCAGCTAAATTGGCAGGCCAAGCAGGGAGGGTTGCATTATTGCTGCCGTCGGCGATTGTTCTTCGATTGCAATTAATATCCAAAGCAAAGCTTTTCTGGAGTTTGCGAATATTTACAGTTTATGTGTTGCTTAAAAACTTATTATTGTGACTGTATAAGTGTGTAGGTGATGTTATTATATTCAGCAACGCTGCTTTGACTGTATAAACACGCTGTTGCATACCAGGGCTACGTCACACGACCATTTCTGCATCAGTCTCTACTGATCGGACATCACTGCCAGCTGTTATTATTATTAAGCGACTCGCTGTAGCAACGGCATTTAAGCTGGCAATACCGCTCTCATTCTCTCTCAGAGAACAGTTGTCAGTGTGTGCGTGAGCAGTAGCGTCGTGTTATTTGCTTAAGTCTTAAGGGTTATTCGTCGCAACAGTTTGCTGAGCCCCTCGCGTTTTTGTCTATGCCAACGGCGCCCATGCATCTCTTGAGTTGCTTTTTGCCGGCAAACAAGCTGTTTACTACAGTATAAATACATACATATGTATGTATGAATGTGTGTATGTGTGATTGATTTAGAACGCCAGTAAAGAAATTCAGTGTGTAAAGCGTGGATTGATGTCATTTGTGGGGCAGCCTTAACTTAACAGCTGACAGTTGAACATACTGAAAACTAAACACATTGGCATTTCCTTTGCAGTCACATTTTCAGTCTTCTTATCAATGCCTTACAGCAGCGGGAGAGCGAGCGCGAGAGCAAACGTTAACCTAAATAAACTGTAAGAGTGTGCGAGCGAAACTCAGCAACAACAGCCGCACCAGCACCAGCACCAGCAGCAGCTGCAGCAGCAACAACAGCAATTTCACCGCGGCAACAGCAACAGTAACAATAGCAGCAGCAGCAGCAGCAGCAGTCGCAACAAAACCAGTGAAAAAGCAATAAACGGATTTAGCGAACTGCAGGTAGGTGAGAGCGAGCGTACGCGAGAGCAGGCGAATTTCAATAAATATAATTGTTGCTGGCAGCCAGCAGAAAACGCGCCAAACAGCTGTTGCGCCCAGCAGGCAGCAGAAACGTCCGAAACGTTCTCTGCTTGAGCGTGGAACAAAGCGAATTCGTTTCCCTTGTCACCTGTGCGCAACGGTTTGTTTTGGCTTGCCTGCGTGTGTGTGTGTCTGTGTGTCAGAGAGAGATTGTTTGTCTACGTGTAGAAGGGAGAGAGAGAGAGAGAGAGCGCGCAAAGAGCGACGCTAACAGTTGTTGCTGTGGAAACGGACGCAACCAAGTTGCAATTTGGCTGGCTTGGAAGCGTGTTGCTGCGCAGTTGGACGACGAGTCGTGTAATATTTTTGTTGTTTTTTGTTTTTTGTTTGCTATATTTGTAGTGCTCGCGGCAACAACAACACAGTAAGAACAACAACAACAGCAACAATGAATACACGTCGCAGCACGGGCAGCATCAAGACAAGCAAAAGGAGCATCAGCCGCTTGTATGTGGCGACGCTGACCACAAAGACGATAACGCCAGAGCTGCACGCAGTGAACGCCAAGATCTGCCGCCTGGTGGAGCAGCATCCCTGCATGTACGATCGCTCGCATCCGGCGTACATGCGCAAGTCTCACGTCGAACAGGCCTGGGTGGAGATATCCAAGGAGATGCACGATACAGGTGAGTGTCTCTATATATACATATACATCTCCAGATTCAAACTATTTGCTTGCAGTTGACAATTGCAAGGAGCGCTTCAGGAACATACGCACTAGCTTCGCGCGATCCATCAACGTGCAGCGCGGCTCGAACCGCGTCAAGCCTTACTATCTCAGCGGCGAGCTGGAGTTTCTCAAGAAGCACATCACCCCCGGCGTGCCGGTGCCGGTGAAGGGCAGGCGTTCGCGCGACAGCAGCAATCGTCGGGGCGACGACAACGACGAGTACGACGAGAACGACGACGAGGACCATGTGGGTGCTTTGGTTCACATCAAGCATTCCCTGAGCAGCGACGAGCACGAGCACGAGAACAGCACAGACAGCTCCGAGTGGGTGGCTGAGGAGCATGCGCAGGAGCTGGTCGCTAGCCAGCTGCAGCACAAACCGGACTCGGTGCTGCGCTCACAGACCGACGACGACGAACAGAAGCCGAACAAACTACTGCTGCCCAACGCAGTGCCTCTCACGTGCCCCTTTCCGCCCAAGAAGCGACGACGCCTCGTCACCGAGCTGTCCAAGCCAAACAACGAGGTAAGGGTATATATATTAATCCTGCGCCTCTTGACTACATCAACTGTCCCACCTTTCACAGCTGCCAGCTGCCGTTGGCGCCGACCCAGAGGAGCCCGGCGGAGATAACAAAGCCTCCATTGCGGACTTCGATGATGCCTTTCTGCAGGGCCTGCGTCCCGAGATGAACCACATGGACTTTCACCAGAAGCTCTACTTTAAGCGGCGCGTCTACGAGCTGCTCAGCGAGATATTTGCGGGCGAGGGCAAGGCGAACGGCCAGCCACGCACCAATGGGCTGGCTGAGGCGAACCACTCCACCACCATTCCTGTGCATCACCTGGGCCTCTTGGGCCGCTCGGGCACACTCCAACTGCCCAAGCTGGCACCCAAACCCTCCAAAGATCTCTAATTAGCACTAACACCGAATCGCCTAGAAATACGCCCAAAGATGGCCGCAGCTGCAGACCGACGGCGCTGCGTCAGCCATTTCGAATTTACGCTGTACAGTAATTTCCACATACCCATCGCCACTTGGGTATAGTTGTAGTTGTAAGACGTTACGATTTTTAAAATGTAATATTTACATGAAATACACATATTTTCATATTTTAAAACAAAATCATTTGTTGTTTGACGTTGGCAAAGGCGAATGGTATTTACGGTTATTAGAGTTTCAGCGAAATATTATTTTCTTGTCTTGAAAATAATTTGAAATTGTCTTCTAGATGAACTAAACTTATATTTTTTATGGTATCTGGCACTCTGACTTATAAACCCCATCGTGGTCGAATAATTATTTCGATTTTTTTGGGTATACATAAATCAACTGTCAAAAGTCAAGGTTTCTGAAGGGCTCTAAATGGCTTGACATGTATTTAAATTTAATTTTTATATAATCATAGAAAAATTATAACTGACAATTACGAACTGCCTTTATAGATCATTGATCACACACAGATCAGGAAATTCTGTATATTTCAGAGGTCTATCTTTTTACAGCATAATAATCATTCGAAAAAATCTAAAACAAAAGTATCTGAATCTCAATCTCAATAATATTTTATATATTATTTTTTGTATTTTTTTAATATTATTTTCTATTATTTATTTTATTTAATATTTTATTTTTATTTTCTTTTTTGTTACATTTAAAATTTTATATTTTATGTCTTATTTTTAATATTTTATTTTATATTTATATTTTATAATTTATTTTTAATAATATTTATTTTTTATTTTATTTTTTACATTTGATGTTTTTTGATGTTTTTATTTTATAATTTATATCTTATTTTTAATATTTTATATTTTATTGTTAATATTTTGATTTTATATTTGATGTTTTATTTATAATTTATATCTTGTTTCTAATCAATTATTTTATATTTATATTTTATACTTTATTTTTAATATTTTTTATATTTTAAACTTTATATTTTTATATATTATATTTTATAATTTAAATTTAATATTCTATATTTTTATTTACTCTTTCATTATTATGTCGTTTGTTTGAATAACAACCCCAAATACTTTTTATTTATTTCGCTCAATTTTTTCCAATCCTGAAGTCTTTCATTTTAAGCCAAGCTTTAAATGAAAAGCTATTGCATACTTTTAGGCGGTGGAAGAAATGGAAATTTGAAAATGTTTGGTTTCTGAGTGGTTTTCAAGCTTACCTATTTCTTGCTTATTTCTCTTTGGTCGTTGTACGCAATTTAAGCGCACAAAAGTTGTTAAGGACAAAGATCAAAGATTTTGAAATCAATGTTTACTTTATCTATCTTAAAAATTGATCAATTTTGTTGAATTAAGTACTTAAGTCGCCCAAGAAGTGTATATAAAAAGTGAAGTCCATCTGTAGACAATAATAACAGCGATCCTCCTACAAAGCTTGGTCTATCTAGCAGTAAAGCTGCAGAGTTTATACCGATCAGCTTTACTAGCTTTAAACAGATGACAACACAATCTCGATTACTTCATAAAAAGTATCTCAATATAATCTCATATTACCACAAGTTAAGTGACGCTTGAAAGTCATTTGTAAATATTGAATAATTTGCATAATATGGTTTACTTTATTTATATATGTATATATATATATATATATATTTTTTTTTATCAAATACTTTTGTAAATGTAAACATTGATTTTTGTTTGCTTTCGTTTAAACAATAAAATAATTATTTATATATCGTTCCCGCATAAATTATGGCATAAAATATATAAAATATTATTTATTTTAAATTTGATTTTCAGCAATTTTGCTTTGCGTTTTTTGTGTGCATTCAGAAATCGTGTGTAATCCAATAATATGTATAAGAAAATACCACTGTTACAAGAATTTCCATTTCTTTGCATCGTTTTAGAGAATTAAATACGTAAATTAGTTAAGATAGTTATGTACACTCAAAGGATATATAAAATATAAGTAGATATATGTATATGTATATATATGTGTGTTGTAGAGGACGCAGCCTCAGTTCAAATTAGAAAAGTTATATCAATTGCACTTTAAATTATTTAAATATATATATATAGGGTATATATATGTATATATGATTACGATTACATGTATATAGATCGCTCTCTAAATGCAGAAACAAAACGTTGCAGCTCGCCTGCTCTCTTCTCGCTTAAACCTAAAAAATTGTGGCGCATTATCATGATCGAGCTATGGAGCTTAGGCCAATGAAATTTTGACCGGTCCGAGCGGCAGCTGCTTCATGTAGTTCCAGGCATCGACGCGCGTCATTCTCGCCGTCGAGGCACCATTAATGCTGAGGATCTCGTCGCCGTTGCGCACCTGATTGGTCTTCTGGGCAGCACCACCTGAGCGGGTGAATTCAGATTGAATTTAGTATACGAAGTCTTCTTGGAGCCTGACCTGATCACTTACCCATGAACACCTTCTTGACAATCAACGGACGATTGCCCAGCGGCGAGTCGAAGCCACCCTCAATGGAGAAGCCCAGTCCACAGCTGTCCTTGACAATTTCCACGCAGCGCGCGCCTGCACCAGACGCCACATCTTCAGCTGCAAAGGCAAAACGAAGTTAAACCTGATCCCAGCAGAGGCTTAGCTATAGTTCACTTACCCTGCGCACGTATCTCCGCCGCAATGGCATGACGCGCCTCGGCTGCGCGCTCGAGCAGCTCGCTAGTGCTCAGCTTGGCTGCATCGCTGCGTGACAGCTGACGCCTGGCGCGTATGCCCGCAATGGTCACCTCCGCATCATTGGTGTGGGCCTCGTCCAGCAGGCTCGCCGGCTGCTGGGGGCTGCTCGTGCCCGTGCTGGGCGTGCTCGGTGTGCTGGGCACGGTGCTGGCTCCACCCTCATTGGACACGATGTCCAGATCCAGATCGAGCGAGCGCGATGCCTTGTGGTAGTTGCGCTTGCGCTCGTAGTCCAGCTCGGTGGGCTTCTCATTCAGGGAGCTGAGCGAGCCCAGCGACGAGCGTTTCTTGTTCAGGGTCTTGACGACCAGCGACTCGGAGCGCGTGACCACGACCACGACCTCCGGGCGAGGGGTCTAGAGAGGCGGAAGCAGACAGATTAGATATAATATAAGATGATATATGGCTATATATATGCCCACCTTGAGCACGCTGATCGACTCACGATGCGTCAGGCCGCGCATGCTCATGCCGTTGACGGCCAGGATGCGATCGCCCTTCTTCAGGCGACCATCCTTGGCAGCGGGCGTGTTGCTCAGTATTTTGTGGATCTGGCAAAGAAGAGGAACTAGTATCAACAGATCTTCATATACATATATCTCCAAGACTTACGGTTATTTCCTTAGCCTCATAGTCGGAGCCGCCGGCTAGCGTGATGCCAATGCTGCTCTCCGGCGTATCCCGCTGCAGCACTATGATGAAGGCCTCCGGCGTCTTCAGCGGCGGATCGGCCTCCTCGACAATCTGCTGGACATCCTGGGCCGTGATCAGGCTCTGGTTGCTGCCCAGCGAGGAGAAGCTGCCAAACTCCGTGGCCGTCTCCTGGGTGGTGCTCACGTTCTGCGTGGTGGAGCTGACGCCCGAGGAGCTGGAGGCCAGCGAGTCCAGCGAGCTGAAGCGCTCATGATGCGGCTTCGCATTGGCCAGCGCCACGCTCGTGATGGCCTTGTGCACGGGCAGCGGCAGCGGCACGGGCGCAGCTGCCGCAGCGCTACGTTCAAACTTCTCGCGCAGCTCCGCCGTAGTCTGCGACTTGCTGGCGCCGCCCAGCTTGGGCACCTGCGTGCGCTGCGGCGTGGGGCAGACGACGGGCTTGGCCTGGACCACGCGCAGCTTGGCCGGCACCACCTGGGCGGGCTCCGCCTTGAAGCTGGCCTTGCGCTCCTCGTCGATGAACATGGCACTGATCTTGGCCGGCGTATCCGAGCGCCGGCTGCTGTCGTCCGTATCCGAGGTGAGCTCCACGTAGGCAGCCACATTGATCAGCTTGTCCACCACCAGCTGCTTGGTCAGCAGCTGCTGCTGCTGCTGCTGCTTGTAGCTGGACTTCAGCCGACGTCCGTTGAGGACGCACGCCTCGCCGTCGGTGCTGTCGTTGTCGTTGTCGTTGATGTTCTCCTGCCCGCGGCTCTTGGCGCTGCGGCACTTGGCCGAGGCCAGGATGCTCTTACGGTTGGCCAGCTCGCTGCCATTACCATTGCCATTGCCGTTGGCATTGAGGCTGCCATTCAGCTGGCACTTGAGCACGCGCCGGGTGAGATCCACGGTGGGCGTGCTGCCCAGCGAGCTGCAGCTGGCCTGCGAGCCGGCGGATGAGCCCGACGTCAGCGTCGAGGTGTTCGAGCTGGCTATCGAGGTGTTCGTCTCCGAGCTCAGTGTGCGCGTCAAGGCGAACTTCTCCGGCGGCGTTGGCACGCGTGCTGTATTCGAGAACACGGAGTCCGTGTCGCTCTCCTGATCCGCCGCAAGGAAGCTCTGCTGCAGCGGCAATTGCTGCGCCGTTAGTCGGCTGGGCATGCTCAAGGCGCTGGCCAGCGAGGTCCTGGGCGGCTTGGCCGGCGGCTGCGAGAGCTGCGCGTCCAAAGGACGACGTTGGGTGCTGCTAAAGAAGCTCCGATAGCTGTTGCTATTGTTGTTGCTGTTGTTGTTGTTGCTGTTGTTGTTGTTGTTGCTGATGTTGTTGGTGATGCCATTGTTGACATGTCTCAGGGGACGCGTCTCGCCCAGGCCGCTGTCCGTGGAGTCCTCGCCGCTGGCCGCCTTCACCTGACTCTTGATCTCCGGCAGATCCAGTATGGGCTCCAGCAGCTGCGGCCGCTCCGGTATGACTAGCCCGCGCAGCTTCGACAGGCTGCGACGCCGCTGCTCCAGTATATTGGTGATGGCCGCCTTGCGCGTGGCCGCATCGCCCTCGCCCGAGAAGCTGATGCGCCGCTCCACAGCGGAGGCTGTCAGACCGCCGCCGCCGCCGCCGCCATGCGTGCGCCTTGGCAAGGAGGCGTAGCTGTAGCTGGGCGTGCTCAGCGTGTTCAGGGAGTACATGGAGTCGGCCACGTGCAGCTGGGGCAGCTGCTTGGCCAGCTGGTACTGGCGCTGTGCGTCGTTGAGGTTCTCCACGCTCATGGCGCGCGTCTTCAGGGCGGGCGCCGGCGTCGAGGAGGCCGCCTCCAGCAGATTCTCGCTGCTCATGTTGAGCGGCTTGCGGGAGAAGGAGGAGCTGTTGCTGGAACTGGAGCTGGAGCTGGCTGGAGCGGGCGCAATGGCGTCCAGCTCGTTGCTGGAGGAGAACATGGCAATCTTGTCGCGCACGGACTTCTCCGACTTTTCGTCCTTGCGCCAGTCGCTGGGCTTGCGCGGCGCCGTGGCGCTCAAGGAACGTTGATAGTCACGCACACCGCCGCCGCTAGATGGCGCCGTGGCCGGACTCTCTGTGGCGCGTGCGGTCTGGCGCGCATCCTCCATGTTAATGACCAAATCCTGGCGATACATCTTGCGCGGCACGGTCGGTGGCGGCCCCGTCTTGGGCAGCGGTGGTGCAGCCTCCAATTTATTGCTGCTGCTGTTGTTGTTGTTGTTGTTGTTGTTGTGCTCGAAGCTCAGCTTGGGATGCATAATCAGCGGCTCACTGAAGTTGGGCGGAAACTCGTGGCCATCGGGCGGCAGCCGTGAATAGGTCGGCGGGGAGGCGTAGCTCAGGTAGTCCTGCACCTGCAGCTGCTTCGTGCTCGTCGCCGATATGATTGTGGTTGCTGCTGTTGCTGTCGTTGTGGTTGCTGTTGTTGCTGGGCTGCTCAGCAGCTCCATTTTGTTGTGCTTGTTGTTGTTATGCTTGGGCGGCAGACTGGGGCCAAGCGAGGACGAGGACGAGGATGAGGCAGTCGCAGTGGAAGTGGCAGTCTTGGCCAGTGGAGGCTTCTTGCTGCTGCTGCTGCCAGTTGCTGTGATGTTGTTGCTGTGGTTGTTAAGGGTGCCCAGATCTGCAAAGGCAGGTGAGAGAGAGAGAGAGAGAGAGAAGGGGAAAGGGTTTGGTTAGCAAAATACACGAGGAGCAACAAGTGGTTGTAACAAATACGAGGATGTGTGAGGTAATGGGTAAGGCGTTTATCGATAAGTTTGTATATCGATAAGCAGTCGATAGATCAATAAAATATATAATATATGCGCTTGCACGATTGTTGTTGATTTCTAAATGTATTTCATCTGAATATTGAAATTTTTCTTTGACTTCTAGTTGTATTTTATATAGAGATTACTAGATCAGTAAATCGTTTCGTGTTATCGATAAGTATCAAAAGTATACAAAAATATGCAAAATATATTCAAGGAACATAGTGTGAAGCTGTATATATGAACTTTATATAGGTAAGCAGATTTATCGATAAATCGATATGTTAATAAGTAATCGATATTTGCCTGAAACAAGTTGATTTTATATAGAGACATTTAATGGGGATTCATGAGATCAGGTATATTATAATGAATGCAATTTAATTTAATTTATCGATAACCATATTTCGATAACTTTACTCTAATCGGAGCTTAGTTAAGACACGCAACACAAAACTGCTTGAGGTTTGTAAATCACTTGGATAGTGTTTTAGGTCTTTACAGGTAAAATGAGTTCGAGTAGTAAGCTGTAAATTGCAAATTTGTGCAAGAGAATGAGAAAAAGAGAGAGAGAGAGAAACAGTTTAAAAAACAATTTCCAAAAGACTATAATTATAATAAGCCAAAAACTGAAAACTTTCGCCCAAAAAAAAAAAGAAGCGAAACAGTTGTCATTAAGCCCCCCACCAGCCCGCCCACTTGGGAGACTCAGAGGCGCATCTTACGTATAAACCAGAGAGCAAATACATATATATATGTGTATATATAATCCAACTACTCTTCTAGCCGAGCGCAATTAAAACCCGCAATATGCGTAATAATAGCAATAATAATAATAAGTAGCTACAATAGTGCTGGGATGCAAATGGACAAATTGTGGATAAACAAAGCTTTGTCTTCACTGAAAGAAAAAGAAAATCAAAAAGCGAAAGTTTTGCTAATGAAGAATAGAAAAAGTTTTGCTTTAGGTTGACAGATTTTTGTATTTTTGTTTTTTTTTTTTGTTTTTTGGCAATTTTATTGCGTATTCGGGTCAATCGTTAGGGCGAGTTGAGCACAACAAGAAATTGATGAAGAGGAGCCAGAAGAAGCAGACTCTAGTCCGCACAATTTCACTGATTGAAAGAAGAAATTGGGCAGCCGCCCAAACTGGGCAGCCGCCCACATATCACTCACACTGCAAAGCATGAAGAAATTTGCATTTTTAATTAAGCCAAAACAAGAAGCCAGAACAAAAAAAAAAGTAGAAGAAGAAGAAGCGAGGCTATCTTTCCATTAAAATGAAAACCGCTGCGTGCTTCTATTTTTTTAGTATTTTTTTTTTTTTTTAGTTTTTTTTTACTATGCTGAAAATTCTGAAATTCTGAAGTTCTGTTGCGGTTCGTTGTTGGGTTTTGTAACTGAAGCGGGCAGTGTTAATGAACTTTTGGCCAGCCGAAGAGCGGCTAAAAAGAAATCATGTACATTGTAGAGTATGTATATATATAAATATATGTGCAAAAACTGAAAGAACTCTTGAATGTTGTATACGAAAAGGGCCCCAAGGGCGCTGAGGCAGACCTAGAGAGTGTTTGCGCTTGTTTGAAGCGTGTTTTGCGCTACCTTGAGTGGGGAATGCAGTCATAATTTCATTAATCAGCCCTCGATAAGTGCAGTCAAAGTAAACATTCGCTCATCGATGAGGCATAACTTAAGCCTGAACATAAATATTTGAATGCATGATTCAGCGAGCGAGTGACACAAAGTCTGTCATAGCTGTCCACTCACTCACTCACTCACTCACTCATCGCTATGATTAGATTCTTGCGTCGTGTCACTTGCCTTCATTGTGGCCGCCTAATATTTAATAATAATTGTTAATTTTAATCTGAAAGGGCCTTTGGGCGCCCATTGAATACGCTTAATTAATCAAATTAGCCAAAGTTGTGAACTGAACCCCGACGAACTTCTGACTCGCAGTCGGCAGGCCTACGACAGGCGGCAACAATTAATCTTCAACTCTCAAGTGTAACATGAGGCGCCCCGCTCTCGGTTAGGACTTGGCCAAAAAAGCCGAGCGAAGCTCTTTGTTATTATGTATGCATATCGTGCTGCCCACCGATTCTTATCTAATGAATGTTTTATGTAGGCGCAAATGAAAAAAAAAACCGAAAAAAAAAAACAAAAAATCTGGAAAAAATCCAAAAACAAAACTCGACTTGAGTCGTTTCGTTCGGGACACCTGCCACAATTTTATAATTTGTAATCTTTTCTGATTGCTCTTGGCCTGGCTTTATTTTTGGCAATTAAATAACACCGTTGCTGGAGCTCACAACTCTATATACATATATATATATATAGATTCTCTTCTCGTTTTTTTATTCCACCTTTAGCTGCCCCGCTGTGCGCTCTGCAACAGTCGAGACTGGCCACATTTAATTGTAATCTTCGGGTGGCTCTTGGCGAACGTTCGGCATGTGAAAGGTTAAGAAGATTATTAGAGGTTCAAACTTACAACAACAACAACGAGAAGAATTGGCAATGGGAATTTGGGATTCGAATTGAGGAAATGAATATGGAGTCGAACCCCCAAAGACTTCTCAAAATGCTTCCAATTCTGGGTACTCGTCGACAAATGTATCAAAAAGCGATTCTTGAAAGCTTCAGCGCGACGGCATTTCCGTGCTCGAGTCGACGCTTTCGAGTACATGCCAAAGTGTCGTCGTCTTTAATTAGAGAAGCGAGTGAAACCAAAGCGACCGCGGCCGCCGTCGTCTTGGGAATCTCAATGCTGGGGACCGGAGCGCTAAGCTACGCTTTAAAGTTCTTTCCGTGGAACTGGCTCGCTCGCATAACTCGAAGCTTGCTCTAATAACTTCCGCTGCGACGATTATTGCATAAGCGAGTGCCGAGCGAACAGTAAGCAGTGTGCTCAGTGCAGCGCCACCTACCGCTGATAATTATAAATTGCATAGTCTTTGGCTAGGGTTTTCCCACAGTTTTTCCGCTAGCGTTTTCCCTGGGCTCCCCGACTGCAAAAATCCTGTAACAAATTGCGCGCATTTAGCGCACAAAATGCCACTTAGAGTCGCGCCCCTCTCGGCGATTCTCGACGTGGGAATCGCCGCTGCTGAAAATCGGCTTGCGTGCTGCTTACCGTACGTAAATAATTGAAATTAATATAATATGTTGCGCGTCTTTTTTCTCTCTTTTTCGTTCTTTAAAACATTTTATCGCTCGCATTTTACTCTTGGCGGCGTTCCCTTTGACGTCCGAGCGACGCGGAACACAAAAACAAAAGGCCAGAGAATAAAATGGTTAAAAAAATGCGTAGATTGGTAGCCCGCACATTTTTCTACATGGCTAGCATTCTGCGCTGATTCTTCGTGGTTTCTGATGCTTTTTATTATTTTTATTTTTCTTCTTCTTCTTCTTCTTCTCTCTCTCAGAGTCTTTGCCCATTCAGCCGACTGTGAAGCAGGAGCTCGCATATTGTTTCCCGCTCGAGCCCGAGCCGTATGGCATATTTCATTTTAATTATTTTATTAAAGCCTCTCAGCCGCACTGTGCAATTATTTAAAGTGTTCAATGCGTCGTTTGATGGATGGATTGGATTGCTTTGGATTGAATTGGACTGGGACTGCCACTGGGACTGAGATGGAGAGGTTCGCACCACAACGCCCGAGGCGCCCAGCCCCCTTTCTTTAGATCTCTGTCAGCAAGTGACGTCGAGCTCAATGCATATTAATAAGCTTTGGCTAAACAAACTCTTGCAATTTTCTGCTTGATCAGCAGCTTCTAAAAACAACGTTAAAGCTCGATAATTGCCACGCAGTATGACAAAAGGCAACTCTTGCGTATTATAAAGATGTGTGTTTACTTTGTCTAGAAATAACTTAAACATAAGCCAAACAGCTGCTGCAGAAACAGCCGGTTCTTTACGAAGAAAAGTACACATACATATATACATACATATAAAATTGTATGGATAAGTATATATGTGTGTATATAGAGGAGTTACTAACTGTAGTCGTTAAGTAATACCCTATTCAACTTGGCGTCGGCATGTCTAAATATTTATCGGCAAATATAATTGGTTAATTTGACAATAATAGTTTTTGCGTATTTAAAAAAGGTTAAAAAATTATCAAATATATTGTACTTCATAAAAATGAATAAAAAAATGTAAAAAAAATGCTAAATTCCATAAAACTTATGGATTAAATATAAAATATTTATATAATAACACTCAAGGTTTAAGTAATTTAAAAAATAAATATAAATACCATAGAAAATAGAAAAGAAGCATTTTAAATATTTAATCAATCTTTAAATAATATAAAAATAGAAAAAAATATTTTAAATATTTTTAAAAAAAATTAAATAGCATAAAAATAGAAGATAAATATTTTTAAAACATTTAAAAAATATAAAAATATTTAAATTATAGAAAATATACGACCAAATATAAAAATGCTTTAATTCATACATTTTAAATTTAAAAAAATATAGATACATATTAATATTGTATAGATAAACATAAAATTTTAAATATTTCTTTGATAAGAGAAAAGTGTTATATAAATATATAAACACTATATAAAACAGAAAAGAATTGTTTTAAATATTTCACAAATATTTAAAAAATATAAAATTTACGACAAAAGAGATAAAAATTATTTTTAAATAAATAATAAAATATATTTATACTTTATATAAATTAAAAAATATTTATTTTGGAGTTCTAAGTTGGCTTATTTTAAAATCAGGTGTCTATTTTATAATTTGCCCAAATTTTATAGTGGTGCTATTATTTTTTTTCTCACATTATATCAGATATATCAGATATATATCAGATATATATCAGATATATATTTCTCATCCCACAAATTCCAAAAAAGTTGTCTTTCAGACATTATCTCCACACATCGCTATCTCTATCTATAAATAGTTCTACTCCCAGCACCCATATACCCCACAGCTGCTTGCTACGCTTCTAGGGCATGAGTAAAAAATTCCAGAGCATTTCTTTTATTTAATAAGAGCAACGCAGCAGACTAAGCAGAAGAAGAACAAGCAGCAGCAGCAGCAGTAGAAACCGCTGCTACAACCGACTTCTTGGCGGTGGCCAACAAAATGTTTCAGGTCTTAACTCCTTGACTACCTCACTGTCTCTCGGCCTCTCTCTTTTCCCTCTCGCTGGCCGTTTTGCATTTAATGTGTCATGCTACGCTGCATAGCGGACGCTGTTGCTGCTGCTGCTGTTGCATATGTTGCAGCAGTTGCAACTTCTGTTGCTGCTGTTGTTATGTGGCAAGCGCCAAGTGTTGCAAACAATGCGATGAGCGAGCGAGCGAGCGAGCGAGCGAGAGGAAGCGCCAGAGGGGCTGGAAAAACTGCTTATGCATATGGCGAGGAAAATGCGCTGCCAAGAAAAATGTGAGCTTCAATTGCCGAGGGAGAGGGAGAGACAAAGAGAGGGACAAAGAGGGCGAGCAGAACTGAAGTGTATGCCGTTGCATAAATATCGAGCTAAAGTGCCCTGGGTAGGGGGCAAGGTAACTGTCGAGGTCTCCCAGCAGCAGCAGCAGCAGCTGCTGCCACACACGTTGCACACACGCACCCAGCGGCGACTGCGACGCCGACGTTGCGGCTTTCGGCTTTCGGCTTTCGGCGACTTGGCTTAAACGCATTTTTGCCATTGGCGAGAGCCAAAGGCATAAAAGCAGACGGGGCATGGGACAGGTAAGCGCGTTAAGCGCGTTGTGAATTATATGTCAGATAGCGCAAGGCAGGTGAGGGAGTGTGTAACAGAGAGAGAGAGAGGGAGAGGGAGGGAGAGAGGCAGCGAGAATGTAGGCAGACTTCAAGGAACATTTCAATGCTATTTACGACGCAATTTCGCGCAAGGCATATGCGTATATGCGGTAGAGATGTCTACTTGGGAAATTTATGATGAGTTTTCTCCACTTTTTATTTCGTTTCGAAGCAGGAAGTGAAAACTCAAAGTCGAGAAAATCTCCAGCTAAACACAAAATAGACAAAATTCAAATTAAATAAATTTTGGAAGCTGCAGTTCAAGCGAATTGCGATCGCATCGCATGTAAAAGTGCATTGTCCATAAATTAAGCGTGTTTATCATTATCAAACGAGATAAAAACGAATAAATCTTTGGGGCGGCACAGTAAAACCTGTCCGCGAGTGAACGCAATTTAAATAAGAAAAAATAACACAAAATAAAAAATATTTTAACCACGGAAAACTAATTAAAATAATACCAAGAAATTACGGAAGCAACTAATTGGACAACTCGTGGTCTAAAGCTTGCCGTAACACAAAGAAGAAGAAGAAGCAGAAGCAGAAGTAGACGGAGAAGCTCTATAAAAACCGGAGTCCCTGAGACTTTGACAGTTTGCTTAGCTTGCATAATGCCGACTCTCGCGACTCTCTGGCTAATAATGTTGTTGATGGCTTTTAATAACCCACCTGAAGTTGAGTGAAATGAAAAGAAATGGAATGGAAAGGAAGGAACGGCATGGCAAGGTATGCTTTGAATATGTCAAGAACCGTAGCAGCGACGGCGACGGCGGCGGCAGAACTTTGATCTGTGAGTCGAGTCGAGAGGCTTTAACTTTGGCATCTCAAATATTGCAGATCGAAACAATTAAACGGCAATCGGAACAATTAAATGTTTGCAAAAGGCAGCCGACAAGAAAACAAATGGCCAACATGGGTTAATTACTCTCTCCGGCCCAGGCCTATTCCCATTCCCCGATTCTCCCATTCCCATTCTCATTCCCATTCTTAATCTTCCTTCTTTAGAGCAGTGTTGAAAAAGGGCGTACCCGCCGAGAGAGGAGAGGTGAGAGCACGCTTCGCTGCGCAATTTAAGTGACTCGAAAAAGGTTCAAAACTATTAAAAGTTTTGCTGCGAATACCCTGTAATCAGAATGCAGCCAAAGGCATGCTAATTATATGCGAATGAGCGCGCGGGCAAATATTTCAATGGAAGCCAAGAAACAAATTAGTTCTAGACTATGAACTGACTGTTCTACAGAGAAAGACAGAGAGAGAGAGAAGAGAGGGAGAGAGAGAGAGAAGAGAGGGAGAGAACCTTGGGTAAGTTCTTGTACAGTAAAAATAATACTTTAAAGATATTTTCTATGTATTCCCTTGTAAAATTATATTATTTATAGATTTTACTAGGGCGTAATACTTGATAAGTTCTTTTCAGAAATTCAATTCACTTCAATTTGCATTCACTAACATTTTCTATAATTTACAGGGCATCTAGCAGTCGTGCTGCTTAATGTATATTCCTCAAAAGTGCACTCAATTGTGGCATGATTCTCGTTTTTTCTTCTTATTCCATTCGAAGATCGCTGTAGCCACTTCCACCTGTGACTGTGACGCGGGCTGTGATCTTTATCGAGGCACAGCTGGCACTTCAAGTTCATTTTGGGTTCAGTTCGGTTCGGTTCGGTTCGGTTCTTGTTGGGGTTCTCTCGCGCTGTCATTGTTGCCCCTGAGGATTTCCATTTGAGTGACTCGCTAGGCTACAGTAGCCGGCATTTCTTGGCTTGGAAAAGCGATTTAATATTTTTCCCAAAAGACACAGACGGCATTGTGTTTTCTTATCAATTAAAGCGTGACCTTTGTTGTGGTTTATCTGAAGCGAATTAGTTCGGCCAGCCAGCCAGCCAGCCAGGTCGGCTGCTTTATGGTCTAATTAGTTGAAGAGAGAAACCTCCGTTCATTTCGGTTCATTATGACTTCACACACAGAAAACAAAATAATAATGGTAGAGTTGAAGAGTTGAAGAGAGAGAGAAAGAAGGAAAGAAAAATCAAAACTCATTCGTTTCGTTGATGACATCAAGCAAATGCTTCCATCACCTTTCTGGCTATCAGCGCTAGTAAATCTAATAAATCGAGCACTATCAATATGAATTGTGGCACCTTCCACTACGACAAGGCCAATCAGGTAATCAAAGCGCTCAATTGTGCCATGCATCATTGCCTAAAAACAAATTCATACAATCAGACTCTATATATGTACATGATTTATATATCTATATTTCGTATTTCATTCATTCGCATTTCGCACTTAATATTTACTATAATTGAAGCTGTCAAATGCAGGTGTCTTTTCCGCCAACTTAAGTTTCCATTAACAAGACAAAGGGCGAACAAGTTTTGCGAACTACAAACAGAATTCTTGACTTGCAGCTGAAATCTTTTTGTTTTTATGCATTTCTTATTCAGTTTTTTTCTCTTTTTAATTTTGTTTTTAATTGCAAATTACATGAGCGCTTTGATAAGGTATTACACAAAGGGTTATATGTAATAAAAAGTTAACAAAATAACACGTTTGGCTGTTTTCTCTATACTTTTTGTATAGATCGCTGCAACTGTCATACTGTTATACTGCCCTTTTATACATTTAAATCATTGTTCATTACTGCAGACTTATCGAAATATGCGGAAATATCTACACATATAAGGAACGCATTGTAAATGCCAAGTGTTTGCTAAACTGTTATACTCTTTTCTGTTATATTATTTTAAACTCTTTTAAACTATTCATAAGTAAGATCTACGATACTTTAAACTGGTATACAGTTTTGTAATTAAAAACATTATTAGCTGTTATTCTACTATGATTTTATACTGTTATACAGGTATGCTATAAGACTGTTTCGCTTTTATACTTTTGTATGATAGTATTACACTGTTATACTTTTACATTACTATTCTGTTTTACTGCTCTACTGTTATACTTGTATACTGTTGTACTTGTATACTGTTATACTGTTATGCTGTTATACTATTATACTGTTATACTGTTGTACTGTGATATTGTTATACTGATATACTGTTATACTGTTATACTGTTATATTGTTATACTGTTATACTGATATACTGCTATACTGTTATACTGTTATATTGTTATATTGTTATACTGTTATACTGTTATAGTGATACACTGCTATACTGCTATACTGTTATACTATTTTTCTTTTATATAGCTATACTGATATACTGGTATACTGGTTTACTGCTAACCCCAGCCCTTTGCTCTTTCTACTGTATAGGAATTACTACACGTTTATCTGATAATTCGAAGATGCGAGCATACAAAGAGCCAAATGTTTTCTGCGCACATTCGCAAATTATTAAAGTTTAGCTGTGGGCAAAGTTTTCACATATTTGCTCATTAAGTGAATGATCGTTTTCACTTTGATGTAATACCGATACGATCGGATCCGTTACGCTGCGTTACGATCCTGATGTCGCAAAGCTCTTTAAAAATGCCAAACACAAAATGCCCCAAAATAAAAATGAAAAAAAAAAACCAAAAACCGAAAAACCGAAAAACGAACGAAATAAAGTTGGTCTTATAAAACAATTTCAATTGGTTCGCGTTTTGGGGCATTGGTATTTCCACTCTTATCTCTACCTCTCCATGCACTGAGCAGCTCCACTTCGGCCCTTTTTGCCGAATTCTTCGCTTTTGTGGTTTCATTTAATGTGAAGCGCGCAATTTTCGTTGACATTTGCAAATTCTTGTCACAAACGCGAAAAATTACAAACGGACAAACATATATAATGTATGTCTATATGTGTCTATATACATATAAAAAATCAGCAACAAAAACAAAACAAAGGCGAATCATAAAAAAATGTTTAGCTTTCAAGCGAATTTCAACTATTTTGTAGCTGCGGCCTCTTTTTCGAATATTCGTATGTTTTTAATACTCTATACAGACAGAGAGTTTGCTAAATGAGTATATTGGTTAGGTGTGAAATATATATATGGGATATATAAATGGCAGAAAGCTTGACTCAAATATTTGTAACAAAATATAGAATAATATAATAAGAATAAAATTATATAATGATTAATTCTTATCCAAGATTTAAGATTTAAATATGAACTTGATTTAAGCTCAAAATTTGGTATTCAATAAATTTTATTATAAAATTTCTTTACATTTATAATAAAAATATTATTTATTTATTTTTAATTTTAATTTAGAAATATTTATTTAATAAATATTATTTAAACCATAGAAATGTATAATATATTATTATTATTTATTTTTTATTATAAAACTTATTTAATAAATAATATTTGTATAATAATAAAGTATTTCATAAATAATATGAATATAAAACATAGAGCATCAAGCAGTCTGTAATAATATATATAATATATAAATGTTTTTCTGGACTGCTGGAGTTGCAGATATAAAAAACGCATAGCGCATCGCACATCAGTTTGCCCTCTTTGACCACGCCCACTTGTGAACAATTCGTGCACATTTGAATGCAAATATTTGAATGGCTGTCAACTGGGCGGCTGGCTAAGTTAAGTAGGTAAATGTTTATGGTGCGTTTTATTGTTGCGTTGCGACTGCATTTGACGACAGCAAAAATCCAAATGACAACAGCAACAATCGACGGGGCTATGGCTGCCTTAACACCACAATGTATGTATGTTAATTCCCTTTCGAAAGTAGTTCAGCATTTTGGCATTTTGGCCAGCAAATATTTGCCAGTGGCATACAAATGCGAACTCTTTGTGCCTCTGAAGAACACGCGAGCTGTTTGTTGTGTCTATGAAAATGTGTCACAAATGATCTCGGCCAGAGTTGCCCCCACAGTCCGCAATGACAAGGCAACTTTAGGTGCCACAAAAAGTGTGAAAGGTTGCTGGCAGAGGCAGAGGCAGAAGCAGAGACAGAGAGAGGGAGAGACAGGGAATCACAAAGTGGGCTAAAGATTAAGGAAATGCCAGAGAGGAAGTCAGTGGAACAACAATGAAAAGACACAAAATTAATGCAACAACTAGACATATGTATATACGAGTGTATGAAAATAAAAGGAACGCTCCACTTGTCTCAATTTAACATCATTAAAGGAACACCAGCTACATATATGTGGCTGAGCTGCAAGAGCTTTCACTTTAAGTTATATAGAAATGGGATTAGAGCTGAACTAGCGAAAAGTGAAGAAATTCTGTTAAGAATGACATTTTATAGAGTTTAATATCATATAGAAATTAAGCTTAAGTATTCGAAATAACATTTAAAACACATTAGGGCCTTTAGCTAAGGTTCTTAGTTATAAGAAAAGCTATTCTTATTTTTTTTGTGAATTGTTATATAGTTTAAAGAGCTTTCGAAATTTATTATTTCTCTTGCAAATATCATTTATAAAATTTTTACATTTATTGTTTAATATATACAAACAATTGTTGGTATTTTTTCAGCCTTGGAAAAACAGATTTAGCAGTTAAAAATGATTTATTTAATTTACAATTTTTAATTAACAAAAATATATACATAGATAAATATTTTAAAATATTTTATAGCTTTTAATTTAATGCCTTAAATATTTTATTATCTTTAATTTTAATTTTAGTGTATTATATTTATATATTTTATTTTTATATTTTATAGTTTAATAGTTTTATATTTTAATAGTTTTATAGTTTTATATTTTTTATTTATTTTTGTATATTTTTATAATTTTATATTTTAAAAGTTTTATGGTTTTTTAAATTTTTAAATTTAAAAATGTTATATTTTATTATATTTTATACTTTATATTTTTATATTTTTTATACATTTATATTTTTATATTTTTGTATAGTGTTATATTTTTATATTTTATATTTAATATTTTTTTATTTTTATATTTATATATTTTTAAAATATTTAATCTTTTTCAGCAGTTTTTGTATAGAATAAATTTTTGAAATTATTAAAAAAATCAAATAGATATATTTTTCACATTTCTGATATACATTTTCATTTTCAAGAGACTTTCAACGCGTGTTTTGGCAAACTCAATTTATTGCCTACATTTATATATAATCTTTTGGCAATTTCTATAGATCGCTTATTTCATATATCCCTATATTTAATTTTTATTTATTACTTAACATCTCGAAGAAAATAAATCAGATCTTCCATTTTAGATTTAAAGTTTTATAAATTATTATCGCATAAAATAGATATGTTTATTCCTGTATACTAAATTATATTTAGTTCGTTTCTCCTAAACTTTTTTACTAATCGAACCCGAACCAGAGCTAATCAAAGCTAGACTTTGAGTTAAAATTATTTCTAATAATTCTTTCTCTATTATCTCTGAGATCTTCAATTATCTTAAATGCATATTTCTTTTTAGCTCACTTTCATTTGATACTCTTTCCTCTTATTTTTTATTTTTAGTATTTTGCCATGCTTTACATACCTTTCTAAAAGCTCTTGCTAAGCGTTCGAGGCTTTCGTTTTTGCATAAATTTCGCGCACATAATTTATTTATTTATTTTTATTTTTAAATTATTTGTGTCGCTCTGTGCGAAAATATTTAAACAGTTTGCGTTTTGTTTGCACTTTAAGGGTTTTTTTTTTAAATATATATATATTATTTTTTTCAGTATTATTATTATGATTATTTCGCTTTGTTACCGAATAAACTGTGTTAACACTTAACGGTTATTAAGATTAACATAATTATAGTATTAGCCATTTGTGTGTGTTTGGAGAGAAATTTCACTTTCTTCAAAGGCAATCAGCGAGAGGAGTTAATTTCAAGTGTTTTCAACAATTTGCATCAACAATAAATGAATGCAATTAATTGCTGCGCTCGAATGCACAGCGAAGCTAAACGGAAATGGATCCAAGTGAATATAAATATGAATATGGATATGAACTCCAAATGCCGAAAAAAAATGTATAAACGAAGATACACAACAAGCAAGAGGCAATAATGTTGTTAAGTTTGCAATTAGCTTTAAACTCGATTTCGATATTTGCGTTGCATTACATTTAATTAGACGGTGATGAAACGTGAATGAACGTGAATGAACTTGGCGGAGAGTGCAAAGCGGCAATAACAAAGCGCTGAGCAAAAACACACAAACAACAAAGCACAGTTACAGTTACTCTGCTTATAAACATGCAAAAAGAACAAACTTCACGGTCAGCCTGCAAGTGAACGAGCATTCGAATGAACTGCACACACACACACACACACATACGATCGCACTTAACGGTGTGGGGGAGAGCGTGAGAGTCGAGTCAAAGTCAAGTTTACACCTACGTGGTATGCCGCCTATTCCAAGTGCCCGCTTAACGTTGTGCACGCGACGAGCGCCGAAAGTAAACTGACTGTGCCGGCCGATCGATACGTCTGCGCAGCCGACTTCGCACGCAACTTGTTTGACAAGCAGCTGAGCGCAGCCGAACGAACGTCAGAGAGAGAGAGATAGAGAGAGAGGGAGAGCGGTCGGCGCTTGCAATTCTTTACTGTCTGACTGCCTGCCTGCCGGTGTGTGTGTGTGTGTGTGTGTGTCGTCGCGTGGTCTGTTTGATCATTATCTGCAAACTGCGCTCAACTTCATTATGAGTAGCAGCATGTGTGCTCTCCAACTCCAGTTTAAACTCTCATACGTGTGTGTGGCTGTGTGCGTGTGATCGCATTACAACGAGCTGATGACAAATTTGTGATAAGCATTGGAAAATCTCTTACTGGGCATTAAATTAATTTGCCCAATGAAAATGCCGCACGCCGATTGATATCGAATTGAACTTTGTACCCGCGCCTTAATTGCCCGCCAGGCGGCGCTTCAAAGTGTTATTTATGAGCACCCCAAGCTAAATATTCTCTATTTGTTCCACAATATTTTGCATATGAACGAATTCCCTTTGCTCAGAGCCAAATGAATTTACGACTATATACATACATATATTATATATATTATTTGATAGCATTGATGTAACACATGCTTCAATTAGTTTGTTTGCCATTTCCTTGGAATTTCATAGCAATTATCGTAAATAATACTGCGGTTTATGCCATGAAATACTAGATATTGTTTAAATTCGAGTGCCAAATATGAGCAGAAGAAGAAGAAGAAGAGGAAGACAAAGAGTAATGCGATTGGGCGCTGTAGCCACGCTCCACGCTTTGGGCTTAGTAATTTTTAATTTGGTGATTAATCGATAAGCGACAGCCACATGTGTGTGTGTGTGAGAGTGTGTGAAATGCGCTTAGAATTTGTAATAAGCTCTCTCCCTCTCTCTCTCTTTCTGGAGAGCAGCTGTAAGCTTAAGAGCAAGCTGATAAAGATCTTGCTTCCACACCCTCCCTCTCTTGCTCTCTCTGAGCACAGCTGGAAATTTGTATGAGAAATTTTCCACCCGCAACAACAAAATATTTGTAAGCTGTTTCTCGAAATTGAAAGTGCATTAGGATGAGTACACAAAATTGTTAGTATTTTTTTTTTTATTTTTTTATTTTTTTATTTTTCTCCCTGTTAGCTTTCACTTTGTTTTGGCTTTTTGTCTAGAATGTTGTTGAGATTTTGGTATGGAAATGGGGCCCGTTGCATAATCTGAGAGATTCACGACCTTTGGCCAATTAGCTCAGGCAACTTTCTTTGCTTCTTTCAACTTTCACACAGAACCCACAAAAAAAAGTTTAAAAAACACTTTCCCAAAAAAACATATTTTCTTCTTCGACTTCTTCTGCCTCTTCTTCTTGTTCGTCGGCTGGAGGCGACTGCTCGCTGAGTTATGTTTTTCATTTGATTTTCTGATTGACAGTTCTGCTCCCCCCCACTCCCCACTCCCTACGCCGTAATGGATACCAAATGTGTGGCTTAGTTTCGACCCTAATCAACATATGTAAATAGCTTCAAATGTGTCAGCGCGTTTAGTGCGAATATTTGCTGCGTCTCTCTCTCTCTCTCTGTAGACCTTGTGCCACTTGAGGCGCACATCAATCCCAGCCCATTCCCATCCCATCCCATTCCCATTCCGTTTCCATACCATTCCAATCAGCAGCTATCTTGACATGCTGTGCGTCACTTGGCAAAACAAATCAATCAAAGGCAGCAGCTGCAGCAGCTCTGCAAAAATTGCATAGCAAAACATATGCCAATATCAAGTATATATCTATCTATATACATATATGTGTATCTGTAGAACATGCCCTCACACGTTGTTTCAATTGCGGCAGAAGCTGCGGCGCCAAATGCAAATTGCGTTCATGTTTCGTTTCACGGCTAGCGGCGCAACTTTAAAGGCGATTCGTTTGACATGTGACATTATGCGCGAAATTCTGCCCTGGGGCTATGTCTGAGATGTGTAGATACAGATACATTTGCATAGAAATGGAAATAGCAATAGAAAGAGAGAAGATACTCTAAGTGGGCTGGAAACATTTGAGGAATTTTTGAATTTGATGGATTTTTGCTTGTTTGTTTTTTTTCTGTTTTAAAAATAAAACTTGTAAAAATTAAAAAAAAATATATAAATATATGTATTACTTATAGGTGTATAATATATTTATAAATTTTATATTATTTTGTATATTTAAAAATTTATTATATATTTTTCATAAATTATTAAAAAATATATAATATATTTATAAATTTATAATATTATTTTATATATGTACATATGTACATATATATAAAAATTTTTATATATTTTTTATAAATTATTAAAACATATATAATATATTTAACAATTTATTATATTATTTTATATACTTAAAAATTCATTATATATTTTTTTAAAAGTTTTTAAAACTTATATAATATATTTATAAATTTATTATATTATTTTGTATACTTAAAAATTTTTTACATATTTTTTATAAATTATTAAAACATATATAATATATTTATAAATTTATTGTATTATTTTATATACTTAAAAATGTATTATATATTTTTTATAAATTATTAAAACATAAATAATATATTTATAAATTTATTATATTATTTTATATAATAAATTTGATTTATAAGTTTTGTTTTATATATTTGTTTATTTTCTTACTTTCTCTCTCTTTCTCTCTCTCTCTCTTACTTTCTTACTTCTCTCTTTTCACTTTTCTTGTATATCCTAAGAAGCTACCCGCCCGCCAGTGCTTAACTATTGAGTTTATATAGTATAACTATACTAATATAACTAATAGATCATGCACATCTTTTAGAATTTTATTTTTATTCTATATTTTCTATCAGCAAATCCCGTCTCCAATCCAAACATATCAACTTCCCAAGTACTCTTTAAATTCACTCTAAAACCACTCTTAAAAGAGCATAAAAACTTCCTCACAATTTATCACCCAGTGGCTGGCTCGGCACTCAATCAAAGCGCATCGATTGATGGTGTTCAATTGTGTTTTCCTTTTCTTTTGCCCCTCTTCTGCCTCTTTTATGGGTTTTATTTTGCATCGTCTTGATTTTCCCGACTCGGGCAAATGACAAAGTTCAGCTCGCATGAGGAAAGGAAAAACTTATGATGCCACGAAAATGGTTCACAATGCTCACATTAGGCTCACAATGGAGCATGTTGCACTTGACAGTCGCATTTGTTAGGCATTGACAACAAATTTATTGTTTGCGCAATTTGCATAAAAAAACGGCCAGAAAAGCGGCCACAAAAGGCTAAAACTGGCCAGGCGGTCAAGCCAGGCTCATTAAAGACTTTTTTTATGTTTTTTGCTGGGCAAATTATGAGCAGGTTGCATGAATTTATGCAATTAGAGTTTGTTTTTTATTAAATTTTTTATTGGACAAATTAATTAGGTATTTTATTTTTAATAAATTTATATAATTAGTTATTTAAAAAATGCATGAATAAATTCTTTTATTAAATTTCTATATTTTGTATTATTACTTATTAAATTTATATAATTATTTATTTAATTAAGTGATTTTTATTAAGTTTAAATAGCTATTTATTTAAAAGATGCATGAATTAATTTGTTATTAAATTTATATATAGCTATTTAGTTTTAAAATTATTATTTAATAATAAATTTAAATACTTTGTCATTTAAAAAATTAGTTAATTGATTTTTTATTAAATTTAAATATTTGTTTATATTAAAAACTATTTTTTTAAGTTTATTTAATTATTTATATATAAAAAATAGTTTTTATTAAATTTTTATGGTTTTTTATTTTTAAAATTAATTTTTAAATTTTTTATTCAATTTAAATATTAATTTATTAATTTTTTAAATTTATTTAATTATTCATTTAAAAAATAATTTAGCTTTTATTAAATTTATGTAATTATTTATTTACCAAACTAAATAAATTATTATAAATTTTAAGCTTGGCTCCAAAAAACTCTTGTGAAATGTTTAAGAAGCCAGCTGACCTAGCTTAATGAAGACATAAACATAAATAAAGTCTATAAAGTCCATAAAAGAATATTATTATTCAAATTTGCTATAAAAACCAACTGAAATTACGTAAATATAAAACTTAATGTGAATTGCACGCAGAGTCCACATAAAATGAACATAAAAATAAATAACAGAAGAAAAAAAAAACAACGCACAAATAATAATAATAAATAAAATGCAAAAACAAAACCGACAACAAAAAACAAAATTAAGGATTCATAAATTTCAATCAGTGGGCCAACTAAAAAAACATTAAATAGATATCTATATATATCTATATATAGATAGAGTTGCTATAAAGTGCATAAAAATTCAATTTGGCTTAGCCAAAGGGAACTTCGCATTGCATTGTCTAGTACAAATAATGCACAATAAACATAAATTAGCAATTGATATTTCTGTTTTTGTTTTCGAGTATTTTTTGTTGTATTTTTTGTGTATTTTTAAATGAATTAAATTGGGCTTGTTAGGTGGCCAAATGACCTTTGCCAACAAAGTAAAACGCTAGAGGAGCTGCTGGAGTGAACGAGACTGCCAATTGGAGTCCGTTTACATTATAAATTGGCAGTTCGACATTCGTTTGACAATCGCCGAATTGGCCAAGTTCACATGGTGTCGATATCCGAATGTCGATGTCGATGTCGATGCCGCCGACTCCTAATTCATGTATTAGAAAGTACACAGAGTTTTGAGATGTGGGGCGTGGCGGCGAGTGACGATGGCGCAGGCACACCTTATAGAGCGGCGCAGCCTCATAATGAGATTTCTAGCCATAACGAAAAAAGCTAAACAAAAGGGGGCGTGAAAAAACTGCAGGGCTTGCATTTTTGGGCTGGGTCTTGGGCTCTGATTCTGTTTCTGTTTCTGTTTCGTTTCGCGAGTCGATTGTGGGTGGGTTGCAATGCCAACAAGTGCCTTGGCTTTAGCTTTTTAATTAGCTGATGTTTTAGCCTTTTTTTTTTTTTTTGGCTGTTTGTCGTGCGAACTTTTTTCTTTAATTAGCTTCGATTGTTCTTTGTCGTTTCGTTCTCGATCGCAATAAGAATTTTGACATTTGCAGCAGACAACTAAATATTGTATAATTGTTTATATATATATATATATATCTTATAAAAATATCTGATTTATTGGCATGTTGACGCAGCTCGTTGACGTTGCAATTAAAAATAGCCAATAATTAACAGTTGATAATAAATTAAAACAAAATGGCTTGAACTTTGATATACTCCTCAGTCGCAGCTGTCAAAGAAAAAATAGAATAAAATCAAATATTTCTATTACCTACTAATCCTGGCTTGGAATGTTAATTAAGTTGATTTGTCATTGAGTAATACGTAGTACTCACAAAGAAAACTTTAAGCCAAGTAGTTGACCAAGTTTAGGTTTAAGAAAAAGCAAATCGCAATAGTTGGCCCTTCAAAGCCATTATTCACGCAAGAAATTAACTCGTCTTGCAAGGCTTTTAAAATTGAATCATTCATTGCAAAAACAAGGCTAAAATCGTCAGCCAAACTTACGTGACAAGCTTCAAGTCCATTAAATTTAACAGGCAGATATATGAATCGATACTAAATTTAGCTCTTGGATTGTGGTATAAACAAAGAAGCTAAGAAATTGTCTTTTATTGGGAAATAAAATTTAAAGAGTTTATTTAAGCAGCACAAAGTAAACCAAATCTCTCTAAATGTAAACCTTTAGCAATTGCAATCAACCAAAAATAAAATTAATATTATCAAAAAGATTCTGAAAATGAGTTCAGCATAAATCTTTGAGCCTTGTGTTTATGCTAAAAATTTTAAATGAATTTTTATAATCAATTTTCTATTCTATAAAATATTTACAAATTTTATATAAATTTCTATAATTTCTAAAAATGTTTCTATAAATTTCTGGAAGTTTTTACGCATATCAAATAAATTTCTATATTACACTTGCTATTTTATTAACTTTACCAAATTATATTTTTTGTCAAATGAAGTAAATTTTTATATTATTATATTTCTCTGTATACAATTTTGTAAAATTTGCTGCATAAATTTCTATCAGTTTTTCATCAATCAAATATTAATATTATTGATATATAATTCTGAGTTATTCTATTATTTTATTATTTTTGTTGTTGCAATTTTTGTTTAGCTTTAAATATAGTATTTAAATTTTTAATGTATTCTTAAATTTTTCTAAAATTAATTATATATATTAAATTCTCTAATCTATTTTTTTTTTTAAATTCTATAAATTTCAGCACATTTTTCTCAAATGAAATTAATTAATATATCAAATTCTTTGTGCTCTGAATTTTTGTAAATTTGTTTAAAAATACATATTATTTATATTTGTAACAAAATCTAAACTATGAAAATATATTTGCACGAAAATTAAATAAATTCCATAACTATTCTCATCTAAATTCGCTCAGCAAATCAATCTAAATCAAAATCAATTTTTGTCCGAAATGTGAATGAAAATCATTTCAAATTTGATTGGAAATAAATTAATGTGTGTGTGTGTTCCACAATTCTCTGTTGTCTATTATTAAATGAATGCAATTTATTTATATCAAATATTTATCAATGTGGAAAAAGCCGCAATAAAATGTGAATCAAACTGTCGCAATTAACGCGACGACCGAAAATATTGCATTGAAATGTGAATCATATGGAAATGGAATTATTGAAAGCGCTCTTAATGCAATATTCCATTTAATTTATTCATATTCACATTTTTTTTTTGGGACAACTGCGGTCGGTTATTGTTATGAAACTAAAGACAGCTGCCGTTATCTGATTAAACAGTTAATGTTCGCTGTATTTATTTTTTTCTTTGCTCTGCCGTTTGTTAATAATTGAGTTGAGTTCGGCTCGTTCTTTTTATTGTTTATTGTTTATAATAATAAACTGTTCCATTCAGCGCGGTTTCAATTATCTAAATTAAAAAATTCCTCGCTCTTGTTTCACTTCTTATTATTGTCGATCTCTCTCTCTCTCTGTCTCTGTCTCTCTCTGTGTTGTTGGCTTCGATTTATTTATTTATTGTATTGCATTTTCGCTAATTTGTTACTCATTTTACGCTGGCTGATTGATTTTTTTCATTGTTACCTTGCAAGGTCGCGCTCGCACAGATACTGAGATACCCAGATACACATACTTCAGATACTTTTGTCGGCTCCCATTGGCTGCCGATAACAGTTGGCATTTATATTGGCGACAAATTAACTTGTAAATGTTAAATGAGCTGCTTGTCGCTGCTTGTTGTAGTCAGATTCGATTCTCAAGTGCTTCGATAACTCTGGCATTTTATCAGCCGCATGTTATCGATAACACGTGATGAAGTGTCTGTGCGTGGGAGCTGAACTTGAACCGCCATTTCGTACGAAATTTGTCATCGAAATTGCTGTTGACATAATAAAACCTTGAATCGGGTTGAAAGCTAATTGGAAATTTCCAACAAGCAGAGATCAATGAAAGCAGATAGACTATAAAATATAGTAATAACAAAATTGTGAAATTGCGACAAAATATATAGTATATATATTGACTGTATACGGTGATATTACTGACTAATAATGACATAATATTCATCAAAAATATAGCTAACTATAAATATAATATAAAAACTAAAAGAGCTTCAATAGTGCCAGGAAAATTATAGAAAAGTTCTTAAGTATTTAAAAAATATTTTTAAAGCGTTTTATATGAATTTAAAAATAATTGAAAAATTATAGGAAAATTGTTTCACATTTTAAATAATTTTTAAAGCTTTTTATGTATATTTTAAAATAAAAACAATTTTTAAAAATTCTTAAATATTTTTAAAATATTACAGAAAAAGTCTTCAGTACTTCAGATAATATTTAAATATTTTTACAGTTCTTTATATGTATTTAAAAATAATAGAAATATTATAGGAAAATTCTTTTATATTGTAAATAATTTTTAAATATTTTTTAAAGCTCTTTATATGTATTTAAAAATAAAAGAAAATTTATAGAAAAGTTCTATAATATTTTAAAAAGTTTTTAAATAATTTTTTTTAATAAATAAATATATATTTAAAGACAATATAAAAATTATGGACAAATTTTGCAATATTTAAAGCAATTTTAAATTATTTTTTTAAGATTTTATCTATATATCTTGAATTCCTAATACTATATATCTGAGCCTTTTATTATATTGATTTTTTCATAGTTCTATTCTTTGCCTTCGGCATCTTCTTTTTCATCTGCTCATTTAGTTTATTTTTGCGAAAGCCGCGCAACGCCGCTTTACATCATCTACTTATATAGACACATACATATTTTTGCCTTGCACTTATCGCATGCATTTCCTCGGCTAAATTCCAACAACTATAATAAATTCTATGCAGGCAATTCATGAATCATAAACAAATTCAAATTGCAATCGCAAAAGATCGTGATTCGCGTTGACATTTCCTAAGAGGCTGCCAAAATACAAATTTGCATTTAAATCAAAGCCGACATAACTCCCCCTCGATGGCAAACTAAAATAGGGCAAGACGCGGCCTTAAGTTAAGTTTTTTTTTTCTTATCTTTTGGCGCCCAAATCGAGGCTCATAAATTATATTTGCTGCCTAATTTCAACGCCTAGAAGTTGTGGAGTGGGACCAAAGGATGTGAGTGGAGTGTAGGATATATATATCTTATAAATTATATTTACATACATATATATATACTTATGCCAGCACGCATAAATCATGATGGCATCGTCAGGTATGGCAAAAGTCGCCTGCCAGGCACTTAGTCACAAAAGATTTTTGGCCAAACGCCGCAACGAAAGTTAACATGAAAACTACATAAATTCACTTAGATGTCAAATGGCGGGGGCGGTGTGAAGGGCTTGTAAAAGGCTACTAACTTGGCCATAAGTAGCAAAGGAAAGCGTCGGCTGGTAGCTACGTGTGCCAGCAGCTGGGCCGAAAGCTGCTCCACTCGTCAACCAAATGAAAATGTGGTAATAAAGAGTGCAGCCAGCAGCAGCCTGAAGAGATGAACGAACAATAAAGAAATGAAGCAAGAGTGATCTAGGCAGGTATGACTGACTGGCAGATACGCTGCATATGCTAAGCTAGATGTGTGAAGTATTTCTGATCATAATTATGATATAGCAGTGCAGGTATGCTCTATAGAAGGTATCCTCCATATTTGGAATATGTTTTTTTTCGGTTCTATAGGAAATTGAGGATTGTATTTAAATACAAAAATATTTCAAAATTGTATTTACTTTACGATACAAAATTAGGTGGCTCTAGCTTTAATAGTCTTAAAGTTATGCTCAAAAAACCAAATAAATATATCGATATTTATCGATAAAATGTAATTTTTTGAAATATCGCAAAAAAGTGTTTGGCATCTGCTGCGTATGATATACGAGAATATATAAATCAAATTTGCCGTCTTTAGCTTTTGTAGTTCTCGAGACTGCCCATATCAAGACAGATAGACAGAAGGAAAGAAGCCAAATAGACTCTACTGTTCAAGCAGATAATATTATACATGCTTAAAATTTCCCTCAAGTCTTCATTTATACATTTTACCTATAAAATCATCATACCCTTTCTTTCAGTATGTACAGGGTATCACAAAAACATATAGACAGAAAATTTGTAGTGGGCAGCGCTAGAGAAATTTTCACTAAAGCTCGCCGGTCACGATTTATCATCATTTGACAAAAAGGGAAACATCTGCCACAGCGCTGGGTGGCACACGGAGAGGGCTGCCTAGGATGGAGGTAAGAGAGCAGCTCGACCTGGCTGTGTGTAGCCTGTAGTTCAAGTTCCAGTCAAGCGGTAGAAAAAACTTTTTTGGCTACGGCTGTTCACTGTTTTTTTTTTTTTTCTTGGCTTTTTGGCGGCCTCTCAAACGAGTCGAGCACAGATCGGCGGATCTCTTGTAGTGGCTGACACTTAACGTGTCATTCGAACATTTTATTGGACTTGACAATGAACTCTTGAACCGCAGCTATTTAGGCAGAAAAAACAACAACAACAACAACAAAACAAAACACAGCATTAACAACAGAGATCAACGGCAGTTGGCGGTTGGCATAAGCAAAAAACATAACGAAATTTATAAAAAATGTATTTAAAAACATCGAAAAGTGGTTAAAAATAGACAAGTTGCGGTAACTTTCACATTGACAAAGGATTTGCATGAGAAAATAATCATTCAATAAAAACAAAAATAATTGTAGTAAAAAATTCCTGTGAGAAATGAGAGATTTTCGAGGGTAAAAGTTCAATGAACTCGATGAGAGCGAAATGTTTGAAATATAACTGAGATTGGAGCAGAGTTTGACTTAGTTGAAAGTATATGAAATAGATTTTGGGAAAGTTTAAATATTATTATTAATATATTTAAAAATAATAAAATATTGATATATTTTTATATATTATTTTTAAATATACTTATAATTATTTTAATATTAATAAATATTTAAAAATAAAATATATTAATGAAATATTTTTATATAGAATTTTATAATATTATATATAATAATGAAATATTTGTATATATTAATTTCAAATATACTTATAATTATATAAATATTCATTTGGGTATTATATTTTATTTTTAAATATAAATATTTTAATATTATATAATTTCTTAATATTTTTTTTAATTTATTTAATATTGCTAATAGATATTTAGTCTAGCTTAAAGATACTTTTGCTATTGACTATGCTCTGCTTGAGATTTTTCATTTTCTTAGTTTGACTTGAAGTTGGCAAGATTCTTTAGCAATAACTTTTGCTATATTTATTTTTTAGTTTATAAAAAGCCTTTTTCTTGGCATATGCAAAGCCGAAGTTAGCATTCGCATAGGTAAATATATTTATACATTATTACATAAAGTTTATCAGCGCAGCATCAAGGGTTCATAGATCGAAACAAAGCCGCAAATCGGCTTTGCAGCGCATTTATTTATTTTTTGTAAATTTATTTTTAATTTATGAATTTTAAGGATTAGCGTATCTTGAGTATCTTTTTATCTGTAGAGGGATTTTTTTCACATATGAATTGAAAGTAATGAACTTTCAAGCGCGCCGCAGCTTTAATAAAATAAATAAAAAATACTAAAATAAAATAAATAATTATAAAATAAATTATTGAAAAATATTTTAGGGAATTTCTCTTTAAGAGAAAATTATTGCAAAATTATTAAACCTGTAATTAATATTTGCAAATTGTTTAGATCTCTCCAAAAGTTGGTTTAGCTGGACATAAGAAAATGCCTAGTGAAGCTTGAGTATGTAGGTCTCGAATAATAGTTATGTCAACAGGCTATATATATTTGATTTTGCGATTATATTTATTAAGTTTATTGAGGTTAATATTTTTATAGATTTTTTTATATATAACAATATATAATTAGGCAAAGCTCAGCTAAAAGCAGTTTAGTAATCGCTTATACTCCCACTTAAATTGCTATTACAAATATGTATATATAAATCTATATATCTATATCTATAAAGGCTCACAGACTTTTATTAATATGTAATCCAGTTAGTAACATAAATCAATTACCAACTCGTCTCTCGGCTGCCAATCAGTAGCTGTTCTCACATTGATTTTGTCCACCTACAGCTCGCTCTGAGCTTTTGTGTTCGTGGGCCAAGTTGGTCGGTCTCTGGCCATTTATCAATGGTCGTAGTTTACATTTCTATTTTAACTGTCTTTTAAATGTTATTTCATTGATTTTATTTCGGATTTGGGTTTTGTGTTTTGTGTGTTTTCTTTTATTGGGGCCAGGCCGTAAAGGTTGCTCAATACGAAAACTTGGCTCAAATAAATCTTATCAAATTAAGTCGAGACTCCACAACAACCTGAAAACGTGGGCGACTACAAGTGATAGAGCTGCACACAGAGTAGGGGTAGCCCCTCCGACGAGTTTTTTTTTTCTTCTCCACTTTTTTTTTCATCCTCCTCTGGTCGGCTGCTTCTCGGCATTTTGTAGGGCTTGTCGAGGTTTCTTTGTGGGCTTGGTGACTCGGTTGAGTAATTGTTAACGAGTCGCTGTTGACCAAGTTAAATGTGTACCGGGGCCCCAGCCAAAAAATTGGCCAAATTAATTAAGCCATTTGAAACAATTTCGCGTTCGCCTTAGAAAGAGCAAAACAACAGCCAAAAATTGCACTCGCATTAAATTGTTTAATTTAATTTGCCTGAAAATAGTTGGAAATTGTTTCCATTGTTGTTGTTGTTGTTGTTGTTGTTGTTGTTGTTGTAATTGCATTGCGCATTGCGTTTAAGTGAAAAGTGCTCGGCACGTTTTTGTTTTTTCTTCTTTTTCTTTACAGTCTGACTTGGCGTTAATTTTCTACGGTCCAGTTATATGCTCTTACTGAAGCACTAACTTCGTGTGGGCATGTTGAGTTTTTAGCTGATTTTGTTACATTTTCTATGTGGTTGAATTTTTGTAGAATTTACTTTTGAAATGCTGAAACTAATGCTCAGTTTGTTGACATTTTTTAAGTTTTTTTAAAATTATTATATATATTATAATTATTTTTGTTATTTTTTATATGCTGCCTATATATATAAAATACTAAAATATTAATAATATATATAATAGTTCAATAAAAAAACCATAAAAAATATAAAAAGCTCTACAAATTTTATTATATTAAAAAAAAATTATAAAAAAATTCATATCATCATATAAATTCATAATTAAATAATTTTAAATAGTTTAAAAATTACTTTCGTGCATTAAAATAACTATAAAGCTTATACAAAAATACCTTTAAATCTTTTGCTTCAAATGTTTTTTAATCTAAATATTTTGGCATATCTGCATAAATTTATATAATATATAAAAATAATTTTTATAAGAATTTATGTTAACTTTTCAGTAAGAATTTTCTAGAAAATAGTTCAAATTAATAGAAAAAAGTTATTTATTAAATTTTAAAAATTTTCTAAGTGCATAAAATTTTAACTGAATTCAGTTTTAAATTCTGCCAAGTATTTTCCAGTATAATATATATAATAAATAAATTTTTATAATATATTTCAACTACTAAAATATATTTCTAAATTTATTTACTTTCAAGAAAAATACTTTTATGTATTAAAAAACACAAAAAATGTCTAAAAAATAATTTTAAAATATTTTCTAAAATATATATAAAATATATATACCTTTAAAAAATACATATATATATATATATATATATATATATATATATATATATATATATATATATATATATATATATATATATATATGTATAAATAAATATAAAAAATTCCAACTTGTATCAAATATTCAAGCAAAAACTAAGCAGCTTCAGTCGTCGTTAGCTGGCAACCTCCTCTAGGTCTGTGCGCTCAATTTGAATGGAAGAAGATGCTTTGTGGCTCGATAGGCTTCGTTTGCGAATGTTTCGTTTATCACAAATTCCGATGCACGTTTCAGTTTTTGTCGAAGGCTTTTTTGAGTCATATTTGTGGCAGGAAGTATTTTCTGGCTGCTTGCCAGAGGCCAATTTATGGGGGCTGAGCTCGAGGGCCCATCTCCAATTACCGTTTGGCTGGCGGCTGGCGGCTGGCCCTGGGGTCTGGCGAATATTTGACGCTTATTCCATCAATGTCAACGCGAGGGGCCAGCGACAATAACTCAAACTGATCGATCAAAAGGCGTCGCGGCGGCAACTCTTAACGGGTTAAGAGTTATTTTTGGCCAACTTTTTGCTGTGACACACTTTTTTCTGCGCTTTGACACAAATATTTGTGATGAACTCGAAACAAAAAAAAAACTTTCAATTTGTTTATATTTATTATGAAAGCAGAGAAGGAGCCGCGCGCTGCTTAGCTTTTCCAGCGCAACAATTGGAGCCAATTAATTTGTGATAAACAAAAGTCATAGCAGATCAATACACAATTATGTTGTTAACGAAACAAAGACGAAAGACGAAAAGAAATTGTGAATGTCGAATGAGCGAGTGATAGATAGACATCAGCCGTGAAAAGAGCTGGCCATGCACCCGCAACAATTATAAGCAGCAACTGGAAATGATCATGAAACCGAAATGGAAATGGAAATAGAAATGGAAATGGAAATACGAATGCAATGCAATGCGATCCTCGTCGGCAACAAGCCGCAGCAAATTGCATAATTATTGCTGCAAATGAAGCTGCGCGAGGCCGAGAAGAAAGTCGCACCGTTTGAATCGTGATAAAGCGATAATTTGAGCCGTTCGCCCTCCCCTATCGCTGCTCAATGCATTTCACTTTCAGCTCAGCAAACAAACCAAATGGCTAAACAAATGGAAAGAAACGACTGCTGCCAGGCCAGGTCCAGCACAGTCGAGTGTATTATTATGAAATCAAATTCAAATCGTCCACCCACGCCAGAGCAAAGCAAAGCCAACCGAACCAACTCAGTCTGTGATTCCGTTTTTCCACTACGAATTCGAGTTCAAAGTTTGGCCAACATCCGTAATTCATTTCATTCGCTTTTCACTATTTTCTTTTATTGCCCAGGCATGAAAATCCGCAGCTGAAAACTGATATAAACATCACAATATTATTATTTCAGCCAGGTCTCATCCTTAGCCTCTCTCTCTCGCAGCAGCAGCATCAGTAGGCGGACTGGGCCATAGCCCACTGACGGAAGCTTCTCGTGACGTTGAGGCGCCTCAACGATCCATTGTGAAAGGTCATAATTATAGCATTGAACGCTCTCAGCGCATTTTAAACAGCTTTGATTAGCCAAACATTGAATTAACTGTCAAAACTTGCCTCTCTCGATGTCATTTCACGAACCGAAGCTGACGACGGGGCTTGCTAAGGAATGCTTGAATAATAATATGGAATATGCAATACTGAAAAGTTTTTGGACTTAACTCAGCAATATTCCGCATTGTTCAATATATTTATAATATATTTGAGATATTAAGATATAGAGAATATTTCTCTAAGAAGACTATAGTCAAATAATATATTTTTATTCTACTAGACACTAGATGCGTCTTGTGCATCTGCAAAATTGTGAACTAATGAGAGCACAGACCTTGCAGAAGAATAGCTGCATGGCATTCTATACACTGATATCTCAGACAGAAAGGAAGAGAAGGAAGCTGATGTTATATGTGGAAATGCTACAACTGTCTACGCCCCATTCAAGCCCCGACAGGCCTACAAATATTCACTTATTTTAAGTCGAGTTGAGTTCTAGGCTCTGAAGGTTGGTTCCATGAAAGTTCAGCTGCCATAGGCTCTCTACTATAGCTAAGAGTGAGTCTACATCTCAGATTAAGATTGACTCTTGGCGTCAATTGGGACTATATTATATATAAATAATAAATTATTTATATTATTGCCTTAGATTATGATTATGATTATCATTTCTAGTTTCATGCATTACATTACAAGCATTATCTTCATCGTAATTCTTTTATATTATATATCAATCATATATGTATTTTATATATCATAAATATTTGCATTATCATTCTGTCAATCATGAGCATTTCTATTAGGATAATAATTGTTATTAAAATTATATTTATTTTATTAGTTTTATAAATTAAATAAATTTATAATATATAATTTATTATATATTTATTTAATAAATATATTGGCAATTTATTCAATTTTTAAAAAATATATATGTATATAAAAATAATAATATTATATTTATTTTATTATTTTGATAAATTAAATAAATTAATAATATATTTTTATAATATATAAAAATATAAAATAAATATAATAATAATTTATATTATATATATATATATATATATATATATATATATATATATATATATATATATATATATATATATATATATATATATATATATATATATATATATATATATATATATATATATATATATATATATATATATATATATATATATATATATTATATATATATTTTTTTAATTAAATAAATTTATCATAAATTTATTTAATAAATATATTATTTTTTTTTATATTTATATATATTCTAATTTTACTTTATTTAGCAAAATAATAATATATAAATACAGCTTTATTTTTTATATATTGATTTTTATTAGTTTATATTTATTATTTATTATATTTATTAAATAAATTTTAAAAAATTATAATTTATATGTATATAAATATAATAAAAAATATAATACGAAAATAATATATATAATAATTTATATTCTATTTATTTAATTATTCTTATAAATTTTATAATAAAATTTTATTTTATAATAAATAATTTTTTATATACTTTTTGTAATAAGTATATTAGAAATTTATTCAATTTATAAAAAAATATAATAAAAAATATTTAATATTATATTTTATTATTTAAAGAAATTAAATCAATTTTTAATATATTTCACTAATGTATTTATATATAAAATATATAAATTTATTTTATATATAGGTATATATAATAAATATTATAATTAATATTTCCATTGAGTATTACGCACAACAAAAACAATTCATACACGTATGCAATCAATTCGAGCGATGCAATTTCATTTTATTTTGATTTTTGCACTTTATCAGCGAAATGTGAGAATTTGCCGCAAAGCAGGGCAAACGCACGCAGCAGCGACGACGACGACGACGGCGACAGTAAACGAGGCAGCGAACAATAACGAAAAATTCGTGGCTACCGTTGGCCGCGGGCGCTGAGAAAGGTGTAATGGCAGAGAGAGAGAGAGAGAGAGGGCGAGAGGGAGAGGGTCATGGTTGGCAACAAATACGTGCTAATCCCGCCCTACGGTTATTGACGCAACCCACATACCGCAAACAGCTCATTGAATCAGCGCGAAACACTTTTCTTTTTCGCAGCTCGCCCTGCGGCTGGGATTAAGTTAAATTATTTTCAGCTTAATTAATTTACAAGCGGGCAAAGAGAGAAGAGTGAAGAGAGAGAGAGAGAGAGAGAGAGAGAGAGAGAGAGAGAGAGAGAGAGCAAAAGGGCAAAGTTATTTGCTGGCGCGTTGACAGCTGCGCCTTTTTTATCTGGGAAATTGGCTAGGAAAATGCTAGGAAAATATTTGTATTTATTTATTTTGCACGCCAGCAGAACGCTCGAGAGGGGGCTGGGGGAGGCGTGGCAGGGGGCGCTGCCTTTTTTGGAATTTTCACAGCCGCCACAACGGCGACTTGGGCTGCCTTTTGATAACGCGCAAAACTTGGACCGATCTATAAATAGAAACGCAGCGACGGGCTGCGCGCATGCGCGCATGCGCACATGCAGGTTCCTTGGAAAAATGCAGCCGAAGATCGGGGCCCTGGGAGCCCAGGACAAGTTTGAGTGCAGGGCGCAGGGCGCAGGGCTGTGTGGGAGGGCAGTGCAATGGGATGCCCCAACCCTCAGCTGCGTGCTGCATGCCTCATAGACAGATGCTGTTAAATTGATAGCGTGCGTTGTTTTTCTTGTAGTTGCTGTTGCTGTTGCCGTTGCTGTTGCGTGTCTGCTGTCTGACAGCGGGGAGCGAGCGTGCGTCGGCAATTGTGGCTAAGATGTTGGCAACACGAGCTCCAGGTGTGGTGTGCCACACAATGTATTCTAGCGAAAGCGAAACTGAGCAACCAGAGAACTGAGCATCGACAACACTGAGAACTGAGAAAGTGGCCGTGGCCAGAACTTACCCCTAAAACGTTTAATGGCTAACATTTTGTTTGCACTCAGTAATTTACCTGGAAAGAGAGAGAGAGAGAGAGAGAGAAAGAAACAGATTAGTATTAGTATATATACTAAATAAATTTATGCAATTATTTCAATTATTTTGCAGCGAGTTCATGTTCAATGCTCGCTCTTATCGAGCTGTCGAAAGAGTCGAGATGCGGCCTATCGCGGCACACGTCACGTCAGCGCGTCTTGGCCAAAAGGCCATGGTCCATTGATAAGGTCTAGGTCGTACGCTGTCTCGGCGCCCACTCTGCCAGCCAGCCAGCCAGCCAAGCCCAGAGCAAGCCTTTTGGCCTCAAGCCATGCACCAGCTCGAGCGCTAGATAAGAAATGCCTTTTATTGGTTTTTCCTTTTCGCTTGCCTACATTTCCTGATTACTCGCGCGATTGCGCAGGCCAAGGCTCAGGCTCAGTCTAAGGCTTCGGCTCCGTCTCCGGCTCCGACTCTGGCACTGGCAGCTCGAATTTAGGGCGCGGCTGCCAAGAAGCTGGGCGCACTTATAAATTGCTTTTTCATTGAGCCTAAGCTAAATGCAAACTAATTTGGACTTGCCCAACGGCAAGGCAGCAGCAATTTTAGAGAGTTTTGTGCGCATATATTAAGTGAAATCCCATTTGTTATTTATTAAATAAAAGCAAAGGAATTTCGAAGATTTATGTGATAAGCAAAGATTTGCAAATAAATTTAAAACTTCTATTTATATATATATATATATAATAAGATTATAATAAGATTGAACTTCAGCAAAATCGATTATAAAGAAATTATATTATTTTAGAAAATAAAATATTTAAAAAATATTTATTTTAGCTTTTCAATTATTGTTGAATTATACTTTATTATAGCCAAAAAGTTGTTTTAAAAAATATATAAAATTATTAATAATTTAATTATTAAGAAATATTAAATATTATTTTTATAATTGAAATTATTATTTATCATTTATATAATTAAATTTAATATATATTTAATAACATAAATAAATATAAATATTTTATATTTTATATTTACTGATCTCCAAAATATATTAAAAAAAATAATTAAATAAAAAATATTTTTGGGAGTTCAGTATTAATTTATTTAAAATATATAAAAATTGAAAAAAAAATTAATATTTTTTGAAGTTCAGCTTATATAAAATATAAAATATTTATATTAATTTATAATGTTAAATATTTATATATATTTACATTTGTATATAAAATATTCATATTTATTTAAAATAGAAATTTATTTAAAAAATATTTAATTTTAAATAAACAAATACTTATGTATATATACATAAAATATATATATAAAATATTTAGTATTTTTTATAATCATAAATATATATATAATGTCTTTTCATCTTTTTAAGAAATTGTGTATTTAATGAACATAATTTTGTTTACTAAATATTTTTAAATTTAAAAATACATTTACGATTAATAATGTACAAATTATAGAAAAAATCAAATAATATATATTTTTCTTTATTTAATTATTAGGCAAGAATTTCTAAATAATTAAATAAATATAAAAAATAGATAAATAATAATTAAAGAAATAATATTAAGAAAATACAAATATATTTATTTATATTCAAAAATATTAAATATTTAATAAATATATAATTATTATTTTTTATATGTCAATTTCTATAAAAAGGAGTTTCCATTACAAATTATTGCAACCAGAAGACATTGGGAGCACGCGGCGTATGCGTAATTATTTTAAGTGCAAGTAAAATCCACAGCTACAACAACAATACGATTATCATTTATAATAAAAAACACGACAGCCAAAACTCTCTTCTATCTAATACAGCCGAGACGTAGCAAGAGAAATGTGAAATATTTCATTCCGAAATAATTGACATATATTTCTTTGGCTGAGGTGTTGTCATTAATTATAAACAAAAGCAAAAATCACAGAAAAAAACACGATTTTTTTTTAATGCTGCCCGCACAGTGGGCAAATGTGAACAAATTAAAAATTTATCTATCAAAACAAAAAAAAATAATCACAATAAAGACAATACGATGAGAAATTATAAAAAAAAAAAGTTGTTGCCAAATTTTTTGTGCACTGAAAAAGAAAGTTTTGAAGTTCGATTTTTGAGATTTTGGAAATTGTGTAACATTCGCTGGCGCCAAAAGCTGTGATTTTTTTTTGCTTCTTTTACTTTGATAAATTGTCAATAATTAAAAGTTGGGTCATAAATATAGGCGAAGATGCCTCCAGACTCGGTGGCAATCAGCTTATGGACGACTCCGATGATTGACTGCGCAGCATTTGTGATTTGATTTTTTTTTTGGCATTATTAATCTCTCAGCTTTTTTGTGTTTTCTTATGTAAGATTTTATGGATTTGCTGTGAAAATGAAGGCGGATCTAATGAATGCGTGTGCTCGACCAGAGACACAGAGCTGCTGATAGCTTAAAGTTGAATATACACTTATGAGAATTGCATAGAGAGGCGAGAGGTATTATTGTCACTAACTTTCTTATATTTCCTTATGCTGCATATCATGAGAATTGCTTAGAAAGGTGTGTGAGTTACTTTTGAAATTATTTGTTTTGCTTTGTCTAGAGCTGGAGCTTTGTTGGATCAGCTTCTCGTACTTCTTTCTATCTTTATTATAATTTATTATTTATTATTATTTTTCAATTTATTATTTATTATTATTGCATAATTTATTATCATTGTATAATTTATTATTATTTTATTGCTTATTACTATTGTATAATTTATTATTTTATTATTATTTCTTATTATATTTTTTTATTTATTTTTATTTTATAATTTATTTATTATTTTATATTTTATTATTATTGCATAATCTATTTATTATCTTTTATTTTGTATTATTTTATAATTGGTTATTATTTTATTCATTTTTATTATTATACAATTTATTAATTTGTTATTATATATTATTATTGTATAATGTATTATTTATTATTATTTTTATAATTTATGATTATTGCATAACTTATTTATAATCTTTTATTTTTTTATTATTTTATAATCTATTATTATTTTCTATTTGTCTCTCTCAATCTTATTCTACTCTCGTAGACATAACATTTAACTACACGCCCACATTTACATCAGCTTAATGTCGTTTAGACTATGCATGAGAATTGCATAGAGAGGCCAGTGGAGTTTTATGGATTAGATTTCAGCGGCAGCCTAAGCTCTTTCTAAAACTTATAACTATATTAAAGATGATCCATTTACGTTTATATACATATACATATATAGTATAATTTTTCCATTCTACCTTTATCTCTCCATCTCTCCTCTCTCTCTTTCTCAACATTTTTCTTTTACTCCACCCTAATCAGACCAATAATAGGAATTTACTGTATTTTAGCTACTCACACACGCCGCTACACTCCTTTAAGCCTTAATGGAATTCATGAGAATTGCATAGAGCGGCGCTAGAGTTTAAGTACTCAATTCAAGCTTAAGCTAGCGTATCGGCTTTTCCTGCAGCTAAAACCATTTTATAGGCTTTCCAGCTACATCTTAATCTTGCTCTTCTTCTCCCTCTCTCTCTCTCTCTCTTGCTGTTCCGCTGTATTATTTCCCGATCATGGCGATAACATTAAAGCTTAATGCACATTTTATCTGCCCGACTCTCTCTCTCTCCCTCCTCCCCTTCACGCCCGCCTTAACACATCTGAGACGTGCGCTCAGATTACAATATTTAATCGTAATATTTTACGGTCCTCTGCGACTACTTCAACTGCTCCGTCTTCTTCTTCTTCTTCTTCTTATTCTTTTCGAATTTCGTTTACTTGGCCTCTTGGGCAGTGTTCTTCATATGTGGAAATTATATGCATTATTAGATATTACGCCGGGCCGCAGCAACTGCAGTGGGGGAGCGATGCTGGCTCCACTCGCTGCTGGCTAAATCTCAGCATAGATTCTAACGGTAAGCAGCCAAGACAAACAAACAAACATGTGTAAGCCGCTGCTTAGCAGCCCGAGGATTCACCTTCTGCTGCTGCTGTCTCAGCCTCTGCCTCTGCCTCTCCCTCTTCTCCCTCTCCCTCTCCTTCTTCTTCTTCTGCTTTGATATGCTTCCAGTTGTGATGATGCTGCGGCTTCCTCGCTTGCACGGGCTCTTCTCAACCAGCTTTGGCCAAGAGTTGTTTAGCCACATTTTCAACCTGTCGTCATGACTTGGCCAAAGTCAAGTTAGGCATAAACAACAACAACAACAACAACAACAGCAATGCGGCACACGTGATTTAGTTCCTGTCGCTGCAAAAAACTTGTTCCCCCTCCCCTCGCTCAGCGCCCTCCCTCGCCATCCGCTAGGCTAAGTGTCGCCGTGTTTTATGCATATTTTGTGGCCATTGGAGCTGCCTGCTTGCCGCTTATCTTTGGCTTAAATAAATTTTACGCTCGTGTATTTCTTTTCAACAGTCGCCAATAGCAAATCCCGGCCACGACCACGTCGACGTCGACGACACACTGCCCAAATGTCCTCTGTTACCGCATTGCAACTTATTTTATTTATTTAGTTGCTTTTACTGTTGTTGTTGCTGTTGTTGCCTCTTCCAATCGGTTGGCAGGCATCTTTGTCTGCCCGTTTTCCCAGCGCCTCTCTCTTTCCTCTCTCTTCGCCTGTTTGGCATGCACATTGTTTAAATTTATTGCCACATTAATAAAATTTACAGCTAATAAAAAATGTATTGAGGTCTTGCCAAATACACCCACCAACTGGCTTCTAGGCACTGGCTTAGATATCTATTTCTAGGCCAAATGTTAGGATTTTGCATTAATTTCTATACTCTTAAAATACACACACATATAAACATATACACTCACACTCATGCCTATGCTTGCTTGCGTGCATTAATTTCTTTGCTCCTAATATACACTCACACTCATGCATTAATTTCTTTGCTCTCACAACTCACTCACACTCATGTCTCATGCCAACCTTGCCTGCGCTCTCTTCATCCACACTCACTCGATCTCTCTCCCTCCCACCAGTAATTGCAGCGCTTTGCAGTTTCAATCATAAAGCAACGCCCTAGCACTGACTCTTATCCCCCTTCCACTCATACATCGCCTGCTGCTGCTGCTGCCTCTTTTTCCTCTTCTTTAGCTGTCACATACTGAAATCTGAAGTAGAAGTAGACAAAGCAGAAGAAGACGCAACTGTTTGAATAAAAATTGCGCAATATTATTTAGCAACAACAATGCAATTGATTTTGAAAGCAGAAGAAGACGACGACGATGCGAGGTAACCAACAATTACAACGGTACTTGCGCTGCTTGAATGAAAGCAAAGAATGAGCGAGGGACAGATAGAGTGAGAGAGAAAGAGAGAGAGTGCGCGCTGGGTTAGACAACTAACGAAGATTCCTCCAGCCAAGCGCAAGCAAACAAAATGCTTAACAAAGGTCACAACATTGACATTGAACAAGACTTCAAAAGTTTGTAAACGAAGAAGAGAAGAAAGCAGAGTGGGGAGAGCGAGCGAGTGCGAGTGTGCTATTCTGTTTGCCCAAAGAGAGCCAACAAAGCAAGCAGTTGGAAAGAGTAAACATTACTTAGGTAAATGCTGTTTAATATGCAATTACAAGCAGTGAGAGCGGGAGGAGAGGACTGCAGGATGGTGAGTTTGGGTTTGGCTGAGGATCGCGAGTACCGTTTTGGCCAGTCAATCAAAACGTTTAAAATTAAATTATACGATGACAAACGAAAATAATTTTTGACTTGATTCTGGGTACGTGTCAAGAGTGCAGCGAAGCTTTGCAGCTAACCCTAAGGGCTAGGTATGTATGTATGTAAAGTAAATGTACATACATATGTGTGTGAGTGTGTACATGCATTACAGCCACAAATCAATCATAGCTGTCATGCCTGCCCTCCCCTTCGCACCCATTGTGCGTCACACATAATTATGCTGTAATTGATATTTTCTACTATGCCAGCGCGCCTCTCTCTGCCCCTCATCCTCCCTCTCTCACTCACTCTCTTTGTCAGCGTCGCTCTCTTTGGCTCTTGTTGCGTCGCAACTTTTCAAAAGAAATCAAAATTTGTAACGCCTTTTGATGGTCTGTTTTTTTTTTCGTTGCTCTCTCCCACCCTTCTCTCTTTCGCTCGCTCGCCGTTCGGCTCTTTTAAAGATCAGCGCTTGGAACCTGCACTTAGTTTGCATAGACAATTCTTTGCCTGCTCTTCTCCAACTCCTTCTCCTTCTTCTGCTGCTGCTTGCTGCACTTTGGTATGATTGAATGTTTTCAGAGTTCTTAGAGTTACCGTTAGCTGGACAAAGAGCTTTAAAGTGTTTCGTCAATTTTGCTATATTGCCTCTCTAAAGAGAGAGAGAGAGAGGAAGCCAAGGAGCTAAGTGGCAGGGGTTAAAGCTATAGCAATTGGCAGTTAGGCAGGTTCAAGGCATAGTCCCGACTGGCAGATACTCTGTAAACTGCATAAGATTTACTTCAGTTAATAAAACTATATATAACTCTAAAGTCTAGAGCTATATAGTAGTCCATAAGATAGCCAAACTGAAGATGAGCTGTAAAATCTCTTAGGTGTCCCCATCAATCTTAACACTTTCCCTAGCAGTGAAAGTCTCCAAGATTCTGATTATGTGGGAGCATCTGACAAACATTCCAACAATGATAGATCATTAAAGCTCTTCACAGCTGACCAGACAGCCGATCACGACGACCCGAGAGAAAAAGCAGCCAAACAAACAGAGTTGAAAGGTCGTGTGAAAGGCTGCTTAAAACACTTTTTAGTGTTGGCTAAAGAAAAACTAAATGCACTTTGATTTTCCTAAATGAGGATCAATGCACAGATCAAGGCACATTTAGGAACTCTATAGAGCCCAAGCTCTCCCTGCCCTCCCTGCTCTCCTCCTTTGTTCGCGTCTAGCAGGAAATGATTTATGTTTTCTCTGCGCTGCGACAACAATGCATGAAAAGTTGCGTGTGTTTTCCGTTTGTTTTTCTTTTACGAAAATGTTCTCTAATAACACGAACAATTGTTCAACAGGGAAAATGATGTAAGCGAGCTGAAAGAGCTTTGACGGGGCCTAAAAGAGCTTTGCGGCTTACACAAAGCTCAATAAAATGTAGGCTAACGAAGGCCGTTGAAGACCTATGGGAGTTGACGAGAGATGGCATATTTAGAGGTGTGATGTAATATATGTATAATATATATATAATAATAATAATAATAATATATAAAATCCCAAAGTTATGCCTGAGAAATACCTGAGAAAAAAGATACTGATTTGTTTAAGATTCTTTTGAAGATCAATCAATCGATAGTCAATATCAATCTATCAATCGATAGTCAATATATAGTTAAAAATAGTATTTCTGGCAAAGTTACAGATTTATATATCTCGATTAATCGATAAACTATCTCTTGCTATAGTCTACAAATAATTGTATCTATTATCTATTGTATCTATTATCTATCTATCAATAATCTAACAATTACTGTATGGATTCATGTAAGCAACCAAAGCTATCGATTGTTTTAATCGATATATAAAAAGCTTTATATAGGTCGGCAATCTTTATACATGTAGTTAAAACTAATGTGGTTAGCAGTGGAAGCATTTATTTATTTAAATATTTATCAATTTAATCTATAAATAAACTCAGGCAACCAGTTAAGGCATTACATTAATCGATTAATCGAAAAGCTATTGAAAATCAGAAATTATATAAAAGTTTTCAATCTTTTACTAATTTTTCATAAATAGTTAAATTATGTGTTGCAAGCAGTCAAATTTATAGATTTACGAAACAATTAATCGATATATTGATAGCTGAATTATAGACGAATAATCGCATGTTTAGTATACATCGATAAATATCGAACTATTTGTTGATAAATCGAAAAGGGCCTCCAATCATTTAGTCAATTGCACTATAAACAAATATATATAGATAAGGCAACAATGATCGATAACTTATCGATTAATTGAAAGTGTCTTCAAATCCTATTTATTATCGAACAATAAATAATTAAAGTTAATAGTTGACATATTCCAGCACATCGCTAATCGATAACTTACACACACTTATCGATTAATTGAAAGTTTTCTCAAATTGCACATTCAATTCATTAATCGAACTGCAAACACAGTTAATAATTGATATATCTTAATCGATAACCAACATACACTTATCGATTAATTGAAAATCGCCTCAAGTCCCTTATCCACAACTTCTAATAGATAATATAAAGTCATATATAAAGCCAAATCCCATGCCTTTCCTCATCAATCTATGCATAAAGCATAAGTTCCGCTCTCCCACCAAGAGCTCCTCCAAAATCTTCCTAGAAAAGAGTTCAAATTATTAGAAAAGTTTAACCCTTTCCCCCCTGCAACCCCCTCCCCAGGAATATTACAACATTTGTTCCCATCAATTTGTTGACACTTTTGTTCGCGCTCATGTCAATGACCATTCAATAACTGCCACGAAAATAGTTTCCACTGCTCAAGTGCATTTCCATTCCTGCTCTGAGTCGGAGTCGGAGTCGGAGTCTGCGACTGGGTCTGTGTCAGCGTTATCCATCATTAGACTCAATTTGTTGGCAACGCCCCGAGCGTGAGTCGACAAGAATATATAGCTACGATTCTAACTGCATGACGAGTGAAATGGAGGCTGCAGCGCGGCCACTGCATAATGCATTCATTAAAAAATATTACAAAACAGAAACAGAGAGCGAGAGAGACAGAGAGCGAGAGAGACAGAGAGAGGGAGGGAGAGAGAAACTGTCAACAAGCGCACAATTCCCAGAGACAGTAGCTGGGCTAAAACAAATAAGAAGAAAAGTATTAAACAAACACTCGATGGCCAGTTCAATCAACTCTCGAAAAACCGGGCTCGGCTTGAACTGAAACTGTCAAAAGGCTCGCGCAACATTTGTAATTAGGCGGCATGTTGCAGCAACAAAGTTGCCAGCGCCTGGCAATTTGCAACTGTCAGCGTGACATTTGGCGGCAAATGTTGCAGCCGGGGTTAATGACAACGTCGCCACATCTCTTGCAACATTATGACAGCTCGACACACATATAGTGTGTGTGTGTGTGTGTGTGTTAGTGTGTGTGCTATTTACTATGTTGCCTTGAAAGCTGCGCAAATGCGCCCACAACTCACACAATTTGTGGCTAGTAAAAATGTCTATTGGCCTAAGTGCACATAAGTTATATTTATAGACTATCGCTATATACATATACATATATATCGGCTCTATATATGCGCGCAATCTGTCAGACTTTAAGAGCTGCTCTAATATTGGCATCCAATTGGGCCCCACTCAAAGCCATAATTGAGCAATTTATGGCGCGCAGGCGGCAAGTGCGTAAAACACATTCCACAGCAAGCAAAACCCAACTCTAAATGCCTGCAGATAATTTTTAAAAATTAAAAAAAAATATAGTAAAAAATATAGTAAAAAAATAGTAAAATATAGTAAAATATCTAAATTAATTTACATATTTAATACATTATTTTTATATTTTTTATAATTTTAATAAATTGTAATATATTTTATAAGCTTTTATATATTATTTCCAAATATTTTTACATTTTATGAAATATTTTAATTATATTTTATACTGATTTATGATATCTGTTTGAGCTTCGAGTGGGTAACTTCTATTCCATCTCCATTTTATTTAGAATTTTAATTTAATTTTAATTTTAGCTTAAAGCATAATAAGACAGCTGTTGATATCTTTTCAGTTGATGTTTGGCTAATAAATTATATGATAAATACCAGGTCAATTTATCATATTTATTATTATTAAAAAACTGAATTATTATTAAAAATTTTAAATATAATGATATAGAATGATTTTATCTGATATTCAAATATAATTCATCAGAAAAGTTCAATTGAACAAATTTTTAATTTATTATTTTTTAAAATTTAATATTATATATATTTATTTAATAATTAATTAATTGTTTTTATTATTTTTTATAATATTATTATTATTATTATATTTTTAATATATTTTATTTATTTATTTAATAATTAATAATTTTTATTATTATTATGCTTATTATTATAATATTACTAATTATGTATTTAATAATTAATTATTTTTTTTATTTATTTTTTAAAATTATTTTTATTATAATTATTTTGTTTTTCTTTTATTATATTTATTAATTTTTTTTATTATTTTTTATTATTATTATTCTTATTATTATTTTATTATTTAGTTATTTAATAATTAATTAGTTTATTATTATTTTTATTATTATTATAATTAATAAATTAATTTTTATATATATATATATTTTTTTTTTAATATTGATATATCTAAATCTCTCTATATCCAATATGATTAACAATAAAATATTTATAATTTCTATATTATGATTTTAATTTTTTCCCATACTTGAAGCTTGCTTCTTCTCTATTCTCTCATGAATTTAGCCTTAATATATTTTCTATATATCTTCTCTACTACATCACAGCCTTTCTTTACCTGAATTCATATCCCAATTCAAGCAAAAATATTTTATTATGTTTTTCCCACAGTCGTTTGCTGGCCACAAACAAGTTAATCGCAAACATACGCTGGTTCTCTCCGCTTTTCTTTTCCATTACCATTTCCATTTCCATTTGCATTTGCATTTTGTAAATCAAGTTTTCCGCTTTTCACTTCCACTCGAGTTGGAAAGAGATTCTCAGTCAAATCATCAAATCACACTCGCATTAATCAACAGCAATTAAAATCAATTAAACTAGTTGCAAACAGATGCATCTCCCCTCCACCCCATGCATTTTGCAGTTCCGACTCCCTTACTTTGGCATGGGTTTGGCTATTGTTGTTGCTGTCTCGCCCCGTTGACATTTCTATTTAGGCATTCTGAACACTGTCCGAAGTCAGAAGTTAATGACCAGCGCGAGACGAGCACGAGTCTAAAAATAAAGCTAAAGCCCTGCCGAGCGCCCAAGAGGCGTCGGCATGGCGAATCAAGCGCAGATTAAAGCCAGCTTCAGCTGGATGAGGCAAAGGGGAGTATTACACTGTGAAGCGTATCAAACGCCTGGCATCTGCAACTGAATTAGACTTTAATGCGCGGTAATTACGAAAAGCAAACTTGACCAGGCCCGCAGAGCTGCAATCGCTTCTGGTCTTCAGCTTGGCTACGATTTTGATTAGTTGCGGTTTACTGAAGGTCGAACACGATGCGCGTCTGAGCCGCAGTCGGAGTCTGGCGCTGTCAGCTCTTTCTGTGTGGCTTTTTCATATTGCAATACTGTTCATATGTATATATCATATATATAAATATATATATATATATATGTATCTGCCCATTGCTATCCATATATAATTCAGTGCGTCACTCTCGCCTGACAGCTTCATGCAATGTAGTTGGCAGCACGTTCGTGTGACTTTTGGGTGTTTCTTTCAGTTCAGTTTGTTTTACTCTACTCTTTTTTCGCGCTTTTCTGACAACAGTAGCCGGAGCTGGCAGTGGGGAGTGGGTGTGGGTGCAGCAGCAGGAGCAGGAGCAGGAGCTATGGCTCTGGCTGGCTTCACTTTTTGCATAAATGCATAAAAATTGTTTTCCATTGTTTGCAGTCGCTGAAGTTTGGGGTTGACTGCAGTCGAGAGCTGTCAAAATATTGAGCTGTCTGCGGATTTTGGTCAACAGATTGGACTGACAGTTCTATATATACACACACATATATATATGCATAAATACCTATATATCTATATACATATAAATATCGCACATTCATGCAGGCGACGGCCGCTGATATACGAATATTTTCAGACAGCATTTAAATTGAAAAATAAACTAGATGTGGATAGAAATATTTTCGAGCTTAGCGCTGAGCGAGTGAGCAAATTGAGTTTTATTTATGGCCTTCGCAGGGATTGTTAATAAATTAAATAAAGAAATGTATTATTATATTATAAATCCATAACATCTCCATAAAAAAAAGCTATAAAATAATATTCTTTTCAAATATTTAATATAACATTCAAATAATATAAAATATATCAAGTAAACCAGCAAAAGATATAAATTTAAAATATGTAAATATATATATAAATTTAAAAAATAATCAAAGTAGAAATATGAGAGTAGAAATATGTTAACATAAATATGTTAAAGTAGAAATATGTTAACATAAATATGTTAAGTAGAAATATGTTAACATAAATATGTTAAAGTATAAATATGTTAACGTAAATATGTTAAAGTAGAAATATGTTTTTAAATCAATATTGTGTTTTATATAAAATTCAAAATCAAATATTTTAAATAATATATATAAAGTATTTAATATAATTTTACTTGTAATAAAATATACATAAATTACAAAAATAATCAACAAAATTTTTAAAATAAATATTTTTCAAAACAACAAAAATGAAAACAAATAATAATAAAAAATATTTTATATAAATTTTTATATAATATAAAATATATTTAAAAATAATAATATTTTATATAAATTTATACATATATAATATAAAATATATTTTAAAATATTTATAGTACTAATATGTTAATACAAAAAACAAAAACAAACTTTAATATATATTTTTTAAATATATTTAAAATTGTAAATAATATATTTATTTAAAATTTATATTAAATTTGTATTTTTTTTTATTAAAATATATTTTTATATTATAAATAAATTTATATAAAATATATTTTTAAGTTTTGCAATTTTAAAATTTAAAATAAAAATATAAATTTAAATAAAATATATTTTTACTATTTTTTATTTTTGTATTGTTTTTTTTTTATATACAAAGAATAATTATTATAAAAATTGTGATGATATTTCTATATTTTAATAATGAACAATAATTGCTAAAATATTTATTTAAAATTTAAAAATATATTAAAAATAGTTTTTCAAAAAGCAAGTATTAACATATTACTATTATTACTATTATTATTAATATATTATATTATTTTAAATATTTGTATATCATTATTAGCATAAGTATAGGTCTAATGCTATAAATTGACAAAAGAAAATCAACTTTTTATATATATTTTATTAAATTTATTAAAAATAGTAAATAAAATATTTATGAAATATATTAAAAATATTAAAATATTTACAAAAAATTAATATTAAAATATTCTTTTTTTGTATTATTACAAATATTATTGGAACTCGAATAATCAATAATAAATCATTGACTGCATCACCTCTAGAAAACCCATGAAATATTTATGCTATTTACTTAGCAATCGTATTATTCGTTAAGTAATACTCATTAGGCACTATTCTATATGCATATTCGTTAAGTAATACTCATTAGGCACTATTCTATATGCATATATATCCTCACATCTATATCTGTACCTTTGACCTGCTGTCCAACATCGATTTGGAAGTGTTTCTAGCTGCGAATGCAGCGAGCACTTGGTTATATCACTTTATTTGTTTTTCTCACAACATTTCAAATCACGGCAAACACAAAGATGCAAACCCAAAAAGGTTCCAAAGTGCATACAGCGCTGTGAATTCAAATAGAAACAACAACAGCAAAAGGTACTCAATTCTAGCTGGGCAAACAACATTTTTGAGGCAGCTCAACAAAAGTCAGAGTCCGAACTCTGTGCAAATATTTGAGCCTAACTCAAAGTCGGACTTAAGGATGTGTTATCGAGTTGATATATCTACTATATATAGATATACATATTTATATATTTATTTTTAGGTTCATATCATATGATTCGAACTTCAAAGCCTTTGCCGTTACGCCGTTATATGATCTATTACAACAACACCTAGCACACACCTAGCTCGGGGTTTAGCAAGAGAACAACAACAACAACAACTTTTACGACTTCCATCCGTATACTTCACTTCCATATCTAACGTCTCGTATCTCGTCTCTCGTCTCTCGTATCGTCATATCCGTTTTTATAGCCCAATTTCCCACTCTTTCTACTCTCTTTCTCTAGCAATGACATTTTAATTGCTTTATTGCATTTTTTTCCACTTTTTTTTTTTGGGGTAATTTCTTTACTTTTCTTTCACGTTGATTGTCGTGTGCCGACGCCGCCGCCGCCGCCGCCACCGCCGCCTTACGTTACGTAACGGCAGCTGTCTCGCTCTCAGCTTTGATCTATGCCTGGCTTCAAATGAAACGAGGTCAACATTGTTATGGTCCATGTTTTGTGTGCTGTTGCTGTTGTTGTTGCAGTCAATTTGAAATTATCGGTCAACATTTTTGTCTGCCTTCTGTCAAAAAATTAATCAGATAAATGTGTCCACACGACAACAACAACAACAACAAACACCTACGCAAAAAAAGGTCAAACTTGTTTATGGCTGCACGAAAACAACACGAAAAACAAAGTCAAACAAGAAAAAAAAACTTAAAATTAATTGAGTAATGGAAAATTTGGATGACTTACGTAGTTGCCAAATCGAAAAATTCAAATTTTCATGCTCCGAATTAGTTGTAAAATTATCAATAAATAAATTATTTAAAGTTGCTCCTTTTACGGTTCAATGTTCGGCACGCGCACAAAACTAAACGCACAAATATTTGCTGTTTGAGTGAGAGTCCTTAGGCAATTTGCACTTGCGCATGGGAATAACGCGTCAAACGTAACGTAACGTAACGCAACGTAACGTAAGGTGGTGTAGCGTAGCGACGTCCGCTTGCACGGAAGTAGCAATGTGCACTGGCCGACTGTTTGGGCGCGAGAGGCGCAAGCGCAACAACCGCGCGAGCGAAGTTAAGGCAGAGAATCGCCGAATCGTAGGCCTTAGCGAGGACAACCTTACCACCGAGCCGCAGCGTAGCGTGAGCTTCTTCGACATAAAAACCGCAACACCGCTCGCCTACGTCAGCACGACGCCCGACAACTATGAGCTCGCCAGCAATGAGATCGACACACCCGTTGCCCATTCCCGTTGCAGCATTATGGGAGAGGCGTGCAGAGCAGTGCCGAACTGATTTCTTGCTGCACTTGCAGGTAAACGGAAAGAGACAGAGAGAGAGAGAGAGAGAGAGAGGGAGAGCGCGCGCGTGCAGCAGAGTGACAGACAAATGAAGAGAGCGTGTGTGTGTAGACTGCGTGCATAAGCCGGTGTTTAACCGGCAACATGCTGAAAGACCGCACGAGCCAAATGTTGCGGAGCAGCAGACGTAGCAACATGTTGGGCCAGAGTTCAGCTTGCTCTTGTAATGTAAATTGTTGTGGCTTTTAGGTTAAATAATAAATTAATTGGTAATATTATGCTGTTTTATTGTCAAGCTGAGCCCCATGTTGGCGAACCTCAATATGTTGCCAAACAGAAAGTACAGTAGCTAAAGATCAATATAAATATAAGTCTGATTCAAAACATGTTGCAAGCCAAAAGCCAAAGATTTTTTGAGTTTTTTTCTTACAAATTATTAGCAGCATGTTGCTTAGCACAAACAAAACTCTGATTCAAAACATGTTGCAAGCCAAAAGCCAAAGGTTTGTTGAGTTTTCATACAAATTATAAACATGTTGCTAAGATACAGGTAAGCCCGTTTCAAAACATGTTGCTAAGCAAACGCAATTTAAACTTGGCGCCAACTTCAAATAAATTGTTAGTTTTAGCACGCAAAATGCTCACATTTTCGAGCACCGTTTGCTTTAGTCAAAAGATTTGTTCATTTTTCATAAAAAGAAGAAAAAGCAATTTTGCACACTTTGCCCAGTGGCTGCGCTGAGCTTCCGGCATGCCGGCCCGCAGCCAATTCCCACATTAAGAACCAGGCTAATAATCCAAACAAAAATGAGGCAAGTCTTATAATGATGCGCGAGAGACACACTCGCTGCTAATGAGAGCAGACCGAGCAGACAGACACAGCGCTCACACCTTCAGCCGGAGTCTGCTCCGGAAGCCTGAGAAACTTTTGAATTGTTTCATAAAATGCACAAAGTTGCAGCACTTAATTGTGTCAGTCGAGCTGTCAGCTGTGTGTGTGTGTGTGTGTGTGTGTGAGTGTCTATAAGCCAGTGGAAAATGAAGCCATTTTGTAGCAGGCAGGCAGCATCTCTCGCTTTGGCATCAGGTTATATGCTAATGGCCAACAAGGATCTCGCGTCTCTGCATATAATTTATGCTTGCTTATTGGCAGCTGTTGCTGCTTTGGCGATTTGCATAAATTTCATATGCAACATGTGGCTGGCCACATGCCGCATGTTGCCGAGTGGGCGCTGTCTTTGACATTCGCAATGTTGAACTCGAAATAGACATCAAAAAGATGTATATATATATATAAGGAGAAACTCTGCTGCACGACCTCGTTTCCAGCAGGCCAAAACAACAACAAAAAAGTCAGCAAAATATGAAAAATATGTTTGGCAACGGGTCGAACGTCTCGTCGATCGCCGATCAGTGATTGGCGCTCGATTATGATCAGCGATTCGAGGTTTTTTTTAATGAGTTCGCGCGCCAAAAGTCGCGTTCACGGACGGACACGTTAAGCAGGTCACTTTTTCGTGTGCGAAGAAAGTAAAAGACGGACAGGATGAGCGACTGAGCGTCGACCCAATTTCGCTTTTTAATGGGGTGCCAAAGGCCGCTGCCGAAAAGATTGCCAATCGAACGATCGATCGATCTTTTCATCTTGGGTTCTTGTTCTCCCTCCCTCTGCCTCTGCCTCTCTCTCCCGCTCTGCTTTGATTTTCACGCTCAATTAATGTTTATGACAAGTGTCTGTGTCGCAGCGATAACTCAGCTTGGACTTCGGCTCCTACTCCCGCTCCCACCGAGACTGAGAATGTTGCAGTATTTTTCTTATTTTTATTTTATTTTTTATTTTTTGCTATCTGCAACATAGAAAGTTGTCGATTTGCGAATGGCTGCGATTTGAATTTATGTTGCCCGCTGCCCGACGCTGACATGTGAAAATCAAAGCTTGATTGATGTTATGACTGCGCCAGCGGATCGCATCGCATCGCATCGCATCGCAATCATTTTGAGTCTCGCCAGGGTTACGGATGTGGCTGCGGCGTGAAGTAGCCATCGACTGCACTCATTCTGTGTGGGTTGAGCTCTGGGAGCTCTGACTTGATGCCAGAGAGTGGGCTAAGCTAAGCTCAGCTCAGCTCAGCTTTGTGCTTTGCTTTGGCTTTGGCTAAGTGCTTAAGATTGATTTCTTCATTTAAATGACAGAGAATACTTTCTTTTTATGGCATTCGCATATTTGGAGAGCTCGTCTATAGACTAAATATTCTATGCTGAATTCTTTTTAAATTCAACTCAATTTATCCAAATAATTCTACTTTTAGAATCTAAATTAAATATTTTTTTTAGAATTTAAAAAAATATAAATTATATTTATTTCTATTAAACTTTATGCATATTTTAAACTATTCAATATTTGTATATAAATATTAAAAAAAATATAAATTATATTTATTTCTATTAATGTTTATGCATATTTTAAACTATTCAATATTTATATATGAATATAAAAATATTATTTATAAAATATTATATACAAAATTATTATTTAGAAAATATTTGATTATAAAATCATATACATATAATATCACAATTTGCTGTCTTCATATAATTTATACTAAGTTGTAGATTCCTATCATAATGTGTCTTCATATTTCTTGCTCTGCTCAATATTCATAGCATTACTATATTAACACAAAAAACCTATTTTATTTATATATTTATATTGTATATATTTATATTTATATATTATATATTATTTATTATATGTATATTAAATATTAAATATTATATATAATAAATATTATATATTATATATTATATATTATATATTATATATTATACATTATATATTATATATTACATATTTATATATTTATATGTTATATTTTTATATATTTATATTTATATTAAATAAAATTTTTATTTTTAACTATTAATAAAAAATACACTTTATTAATAGCAATATATGTAGGTCGTTCAAAATATTATAAAAACATTGGCAAATCAAAATAAAATGTTTAAAAAATATAAAAGAATTTCTTTTACCCAAAATAAATTTAATTTTATAATTATAATTATCTATAAATAACTAAAATTATTCCAATTATTTTTTTATATATTTATATAACATTTATTATGCTACATTTTAAAAAGCATTTATATTTATTTTATTTTAGTTATTTAGTTTTATTTAATTATTTTTTATTTAATTATTTTTTTAATAGCTAATTTTTTGTATATTCTTTATTTTTTTCTATTAAGCATTTATAGCTTGCTTTGGTCACATAAGGACACATAAGGACACATATTGTCTTTGAAGATCCTCAGATGAGCATTCTCTAGTAGCGCCGCTGCCTTGTTTTTGTATACCCATTCCACCAGTTATTTAGGATGTTTAAATTAAGTTTTATAATATAATCTCTTTCTCTCTTTTTCCCTCACTGAATTCCTTCCATTCTTTCATTCTCTCTCTCATTCATTCTTTAATATTTACGTTGCTCACACCTCACTATATCTTAGTCCCCATCAACATCAACCTCTTCTCTTATCACAGCTCAGCTCAGCTCTTATTCCCCCAATTAAAGCTCATTTGATTTGCGCTTTATCTAATTTCCAATGCAACTATTTATTTTCTCTACCATCATCTGTTCTCCCCTTCTCTCTCTCTCTCACACCTCTATAATCCTCTGACCTCCAGCCACGTGGCACATCTCTCTGCAACGCTTCAATTACAAAGCTGAGACTTTGTGTTTGTTTCTCCTTTTTTTTTTCTTGTGTGGAATCTCTTTGCATTGAAACCAATTTGGCAATGAATCCAATCGAGTTAGCTGCCGTCGAGTGTTGGCTGTCAGACCTTAAATGGTGCGCCAACAGCTGGCCAAAAGCTAGACAACCACTCAGCCCCACCGTTCATTTTCGCACCACTTTCGGCTGCCTCCCATTTATTTTCACCATTTGACCGCAGCAACTGTTGCAGCCGTTGCAAGCTCGGAATTGAGAGATTAAAACGCAGTCAGCCCCGCCGTCACACCACAATTCCCGCTTAAGCCACTCGCCCACCCACATACGCGTGGCCAGCCGAGTGGCTAAGGGAGCCCACAAATTCATGGTCGTCTCTTGATTCTACAGCATGTTGCATTTGCAACACAGCAACTGTTGCTACAACAACAGCAACAGCTGCTGCTGCTCATGACTTGAGCCAAGTGAAAGCAGGTTAAATGCAAATAAATTGTGAACGAAAATCTCCAAAATAAATAACAGATATAAACAAACATTAAGCTATATATACATATATATATACTCATATATATATATACATTTATCTGGCGAACTGCCTTTGCGTGCCTTAAATGCCATTTAGAGGCCTTTAATTTGATTACTCTTAATTATAATGATTGCTATGCGGGTAATTTGCCCATAACTATTGGGATTTTTCAGTTTTTCAGCTGCGGTTTCAAGTAGAAAGTGCAATTTTTGTATTTAACAGCTGTCGCTTCTCTATTAATATTTATTTAACAACATATCAAGAAGTTTAAAGCAGGAGACAGACAGAAATATAACTAATAGATAGAAATAACAAAGTCCTCATAGAATAAAAATATATATAAATTTTAAAATAATTTTATTTTAATTTTTGTTCATATATATTAAGTGAAACCTCGATATAACGAATCTGAGGGGAACCAGAATTTGTTTTCGTTATATCTATTGACTCGCTATAGGTACTTATTAGTAAAACCTTGGAAATGTGAAGGGACTTAACGAAAAGTTCGTTATGTTGAGTTTTTCGTTATATCAAGGTTTCACTGTATTTTATAAATTTATTTTATTTTTTTTTAATATTTAATTGTAAATAAGAAATATTTTGTTTTATTTTTTCTCGAAATTATTTTAATATTTATTTATATTTATTTATTTATTTATTTTAATATAATTATTTTTACTCATAGTAAAACAAATATTTCTTGTAAATAAAATTTTAAAATATTATTTTTTTTTATTAAACAGAATTATTATATATTTCTTTGTTCAAGTTACTCTTGTAAAATAATTTTGATTCATAAGATGCGATATTTCTTTAGGTATTCGTTATTTTTAATTTTCTTAAGGAAAACTTATGAGAAATAAAATAAATTATATTTAATTGTTGTTAAATAATAAATAAATAATATATTTTAAGCAATTTTATTTATATACATACATAAAGAAATATATATATAATTGATATTAAATAATAAACAAACAATATGCTTGAAAAAACTAACCAAACCTTACAAACTTAATGAAAATAAGTTGTTTTTATTTAAATGTATAAAAAAAATGTTTGCATAAATTTAATAAAAAATAATGTTATTTAAATTTTTTAAGCTATAGATCATTTTTGTCCAAACATACTCTTTATTTATTATTTAATGAAAATTATATATTATTTATTTGTTATGTAATAATATAACTAAAATTTAATGTATTTTTGGACAGCTGCAGACAATTTGTATTTATTTATTATTTAATAATTAAATATAATTTATTTAATTTCTCATGGATACGTTTTTACCTAAAGATTATTAATATTTATTAAAAATTAATTATCCTTTTCTATTTTTATATTATTTTGTATTATATTTTTTTTTCTATTTTTATATTCTATTTAAATTTAAAGAAAAATAAAATACATTATTTCTTTAAATTCTAGATTGATATAGCCTCATTTATTCGCCCTAGAAAATATACCTCTTTGATCTATTTACCCGTATTTATTTACTTAGGACACTTGGCCATTTCCTTTTACACTTTGGTCCTTTACGACAGGCGCTGTCAGTGCTGTGAGCCTGGACACAGTCGGCAAGTGTTACAAATTGAACTATGAATGAGAACCGCAGGTGTTTTGCTTATTTTATTTTTAGTTTCGTGGACTACCTGTTGGGCAGGGAGAGAACTGTTGGTGCGGGTTACCCTTGGCACACACCACGGGCAGCACTTAGGCGACGTCGCGACGTGCTAATGAGTATATTTTTTTTATGGATCTGCCGATTTATGTGCACCGATATCGGGTATACGAAAATCGGGCATGAATGAATGTGAAAGTGTTTGAAGATTTATGAGATGAGGCAACGGCAGCAGCGCACGAAGCTCAACTGCAATTAGCTCACGGGAAAGTGAAATGTTCTCGAACGAAGTGCGGACAAGTAGGTAGAGCCAACAACAGAGAGCGAAAGAGAGAGCGAGGAGAGAGGGAGAGAGAGGAGAGAGGGAGTTGCTGCAAGATAAATGGCAAAGACACGGGCAAGAGAAGAAAAGTAAAACACTTTAACGCTTGGGCCACATAAATCACAATGGGACATCGTGTTCGGGTCCTGTGTAACTGTCAGCTGGGCAGTCCGGCCAGTTGGGCAACTGTCAAAACAACGGCAGTGGCCAAAAATGTGAGTAACGGCTAAATAATAATGTGGCCAAAAGCGAATGTGCGAGGCCGGGACAGAGGCCGAGACAGAGCCTCGCTGTGGGTTAAGGTAAACGCTCACAAATGAATGCTCATTTATCATGCGAGAGCACAGAGAGAGAGAGAGAGAGAGAGAGAGAGAGAGAGAGAAAGAGAGAGAGAGAGGGAGTGGAGACAAACCTTTGCAGCTGGTCGACTGCTGAAATGGGGTCAGGCCGTGGCACACAGGCACAGGAAGCCCGTCAAGTGTCGCCAAGCGAGGCAACTCTCTTTCTGCCAAATGGCTCAATGAACTGTAATTTGAGTGCTCGACCAATTTGCCGAATGCGACTGCCCCAGGCTCGAGGTGTTTGCCAATGCAGCACGAACAGAAACAGAAAAAAGAAACAAAAAAAAAAACAGAACTTGCAACGCAACAACGCGTCCAAAACTTAATTCATTGACCAAATTGACCAAAAGCAAAAAGGAAGAAGCGCGATTTCAGCGCACAGGAAGGTTTCCTGCACACAGCCTCGAGCTGTCTATCTCTCTCTCTGTGTGTCTGTGTGTGTGTGTGTGTGTGTGGGTGCGTATGTAATTTAAGACTTTCTCGCTTTAACTCTGTCGGTTTATGTCGTTTATTTTCGTGAAGAGGGGGAGAGGGGGAGAGGGGGGCTTTCAAAGGCCAACAGCTGGTGGCCCGCTTAAAGGCAGCAGCTGCTCGAAATTCTTGTGCGTGTGTGGCAGATGCGATAAATAACTTAAATATTAAGAAATTATCGATAATTATGGGCATTACTTAAAGAAAACTAAATGATATTGCAGTAATATGTATTAAAACTCAAAGGCAGTTATCGATGGGTTGGCATTGAAACTATATAAATGCTTGACTAATCGATAACACATACATATATTGGGTAAGTGTGTTTTCGATATTTATCGATAACATATCAATTACTTTAAAGTGAGCCGATCATGATTTGATGACCAATTTGCTTATTTATATACATAGTATATTTATCGATAATATATCAATTATATTTTAAGAAATCGATCATATATAAACTTAAATGTTATCAATATATTATCGATTTATTAAAAACTAATCTGTCTGATGTCGATAAACATATTTTAATAAATTATCAAGAAATATATAAATATTTACATAAAAATGTAACCAAAATTATCGATAACATATGTATATGTATATAATCAATATATTATCGATATATTTAAATACAATTTATATGTTTTAGATAAACACATAGTTCTGAATTCCCATATAAATATTTACATTAATAGCTAAAATTATCGATAACATATCGATACATTAATAATCGCTTAATCGATACATAAATCGATTTTTATTTGAAGGCAACTTCTGCTTTTCAAGCCTTCACTTCTTCACGCTCTGCAAAGATTTTCTGCTTGGCCAAGCTATCGGCAGTGCAGATATCTCGATATAGCAAAAGCTGACACTTTCATGCGCCAATAAATCGATAACTTCTGTGAATAACTGCCAGCTACTCTTTCGCTCAATTCGCTCTAACTGAAAAAGTCAATTTGCAGCGAAGCCAATGACAAAAGTCCATTAAAATTTTGGCAGCCGGAACCGAATGCAAAAATACAAAAAAAAAAACATTAAAAACTAGGTAAATTCATGCTCGATGTGTGTGTGGGAAAACCGTTGGAAAAACACGTCGGTCGCTGTTGCTGCTGCTTTCAGAGCTCGTTGAAATGGAAAACACAATTAGATGACCTAATAAATAGTTATACTCGTATGCATTGGACAGACGAACGCAGCGAGCAGCGAGCATCGAGCAGCGAAAGCCCAACAATGGCCAAAGAGGTAAAAACACTAAATTTTTGGTAATGCAAAAATTTGTATGGGAATTACCTTGACTCTGGATCGTGAACGTGTCACAGCCGCGGACTGCAGAGTGAGTGCAGGCAGGCAGAGGAGGAGGACAGGCAATTGGCTGCGGAGTGGCCAAAACGCTCGACTCTAGGTTTAGGCCTGCGCTTTGTGTGCCTTTTATTGGTGCAGTCACAGCCTGACTTGTTGGCTCAGCTCTTCTAATGCTTTTGGTCATGGGAAAGTGTCGCCTCCAGCTCGAGCTCAGCTCAGCTCAGCGCGAATGATGTGTTAGAATTGTCAAGCAATTGCACAAATATTCACGATTGTGCAGTGAAAGTCAAAGAAGTGACGGACTTGAGCTGAGGTGAGCTGAGTTGGTAGAAGGAATTAAATACTAGGCAATTGAAGAAGTATAGAGAGATGGAGAGAGTGAGAGAGAGAGAGAGAGAGAGGACAGAGAGATAGAGGTATATTTATTGATATGGATACTGATATAGATATAGATATAGATATAGATATAGATATAGATATAGATATAGATATAGATATAGATAGAGATAGAGATAGAGATAGAGACAGAGATAGAGATAGAGATAGAGATAGAGATAGAGATAGAGATAGAGATAGAGATATAGATAGAGATAGAGATAGAGATATAGATAGAGATATAGATATAGATATAGATATAGATATAGATATAGATATAGATATAGATATAGATATAGATATAGATATAGATATAGATATAGATATAGATATAGATATAGATATAGATATATGTAGATATAGATATAGATACAGATACAGATATAGATATAGATATAGATATAGATATAGATATAGATATAGATATAGATATAGATATAGATATAGATATAGATATAGATATAGATATAGATATAGATATAGATATAGATATAGATATAGATATAGATATAGATATAGATATAGATATAGATATAGATATAGATATAGATATAGATATAGATATAGATATAGATATAGATATAGATATAGATATAGATATAGATATAGATATAGATAGTATATATAGATATAGATATAGATATAGATATAGATATAGATATAGATATAATATAGATATAGATATAAGATATATAGATATAGATATAGATATAGATATAGATATAGATATAGATATAGATATAGATATAGATATAGATATAGATATAGATATAGATATAGATATAGATATAGATATAGATATAGATATAGATATAGATATAGATATAGATATAGATATAGATATAGATATAGATATGATATAGATATAGATATAGATATAGATATAGATATAGATATAGATATAGATATAGATATAGATATAGATATAGAATATAGATATAGATATAGATATAGATATAGATATAGATATAGATATAGATATAGATATAGATATAGATATAGATATAGATATAGATATAGATATAGATATAGTATAGATATAGATATAGATATAGATATAGATATAGATATAGATATATAGATATAGATATAGATATATAGATATAGATATAGATATAGATATAGATATAGATATAGATATATAGATATAGATATAGATATAGATATAGATATGATATAGTGATATAGATATAGATATAGATATGATATAGATATAGATATAGATATAGATATAGATATAGATATAGATATAGATATAGATATAGATATAGATATAGATATAGATATAGATATAGATATAGATATAGATATAGATATAGATATAGATATAGATATAGATATAGATATAGATATAGATATAGATATAGATATAGATATAGATATAGATATAGATATAGATATAGATATAGATATGATATAGATATAGATATAGATATAGATATAGATATAGATATAGATATAGATATAGATATAGATATAGATATAGATATAGATATAGATATAGATATAGATATAGATATAGATATAGATATAGATATAGATATAGATATAGATATAGATATAGATATAGATATAGATATAGATATAGATATAGATATAGATATAGATATAGATATAGATATAGATATAGATATAGATATAGATATAGATATAGATATAGATCTCATATGGTAAGAAATCATCATCTATGCATGGAAAATATCTTTCTTAACGATATCATTCTTCTATAATACCTTTGCAGGTCAAAATAACTCCAAATAATACTCTTTTATGATCATTCATAAAAAAATTCAATAATTTCTGACAAAGAGAAGAATTTCTTATATAATTAAGATAGAGGCTATAGAGTTTACCAGGCAAACTCTCTAGCTTCCACTTTCTACAGCCAATGCCAAGTTCTATTTGCTCTGATAGACATCTGTAGCTGACATTAGTGACTATAAGTTGCCTCCACTTCCCATAGATTTGGGTTAACTTCGCTTTAAGATTAGCTGCCCTTAATTAGCTGGCGCTATTTGCACTGACTTTGTCTGACTTGATCAGAGCTGCGAGGCTTATCAGCTGCCATTAAGTTAACATTTAACTCACATAACAATCGCTCTCTTTCTCTCTCTCTCTCTCTCTCTCTCTCTCTCTCTATCTCTTTCTCTCTGTGACGTGAGGAGGCTGCAACTCCTTTCGGTGCCTTTTTATCGTGGCATTCATCTGGGCCATTTATCATCATCGAAAATGTGAAGCGTGTTGAGTTTGGCTCGGATCGGCCTGGCCTGGCCTGGCTATCTCGCTGGCTGCCTTGGCTGGGGGCTCATTGTTTGGACAGGCGCTCCAGCAGAGAGACGCCGATGCCGCTTGCCGGTTGCCGCTTGCCTGACCCACATTGGGCAAAGAGAGCGAGATAGCAGCTAGCCAGCGGAGAAGATACCTACACTTCCTTGTCTCTTTAGAGCATATATGTTATGTGCTTTTTTTTCGGCCGTTGTTGCTGCTGTCGCTTTTCAGTGATAAATATATGTTACACTTTTTTACTGTTATTGCGCCCCGCATGTGTTCGCATTTCTCCAAGCCAAGCCGAGTCTACTCGAGCTTTTGGCCTTTTTCTTACTCTTCCTTTCAAATGCAGCTTTGGCCATTAATCGTTGCGTCGTATGTGTGTGCGTGTGTGTGTGTGTTTTCTTTTCTAATTAAATTGCGGCCAACTCCATGTGGGTGTCTCTCGCGCCTGTCCAGCGACGACCAGATAATTATTCTCAAGCCTCAGAATTCGGTGTTCACATTCGAAATTGAGATTCTTCGATTTGTAATGGAAAATTCGACTTTTACTTTGCATACATATGCCCCGTTGACTGGCGCTCATAACTCAGCCGAACTCTAAAGTGGGCCAATTATACACAAACACGTGAAACAGTGAAAATTACGAACAGTTATTGCTGGCAGAGCATGGTGTGGGTGGTCTAATGATGCCAAGCTCAGTGTGAGCCCCATGCTTTACTACTTTTAATTGGATGGATACTTATGAATTCCATTTAGTCTTTGTTCTGCCCACAATGGAGATCCCAGAAACTGTACTGTTATCTCAGCGTGAGCTGCTTGAGATACTTCTGATTGGGTTAATGATACTTCTATTGCTTATATGCTTTGATTTGCTTAGATATCTTTGAATAGACTTAATAAGAAGTTCTTTATTATATTAATTATTATTTAATATTGTAGTTTTTCTATAATTATTTATTATTATTTATTTTTATCTACTGTTCAAGTATCTGCTCTTTATCCAGCTCTAATTTGACTTATAATAGCATCTTTCAGGCTTTTTGTGTGAGCCTAGAATAAATGCTTCTATTCTTGATCTAGCTGTTGAGTTGATATATATCTATATAAGTATACAGATATTTGTCTACTTTTTACTAGCTATATATCTAATATCTTCTTTTAGTCTTTGTGACAAGAGATATTCATGATGACGATATCAGAATGACAATTATTTCTATAAAATTCTTTTATAATTTATTTTTTATTTTTTTTATTTTTATTTATTTGAATTTAAATTTTTATTAACTTATTTTTTTCGTTTTTATTTATTTGTATATTTATTTATTTTTCTTTTTATTTATTTTTATTTTGATATACATATACATATGTAATTTTATTTCATTTTATTTTCTTTTGTATTTTAAATAATTCATTTTTGTATACATTTTAATATTTATTTCTATTAAACTCTTTTATAATTTATTTATTTGTATCTTTAATTAGTATTTTTTACATTTATTTGTATTTATATATATTTTTTAAAATTATTTCTACTTATTAGTATTTTAATATATTTTAATTCATTTATTTATTTTTATTTGTATTTCATTTAATTTAATTTTTTTTTTTTAAACTATTTTTATTTTTCTATTTATTTATTTTTATTTTCTTTTCTATTTATTTATTTTTTTTCTGCTCATTTATTTTCATTTTTTTTTTTAATTATTTTTGTTTTTATTTATTTGTATTTTTATTTACTTTTAAATTTGTTATTTTATTTATTTCTATTTTATTACATACATGTTTCTTTACATCTCTTAACATTTTAAGCTTATAGATACTTTTTGAGTAAAATTATCCGCTCCCTAGCTGACCTATCATTTTCACACACCTCTCCTCAAAGCACTCAATGTAAGTCTTAAAGATATTTCGGATATATTTCAAATAGCCCCAAAGTTATCCCAGCTCTTTAGTAAATGATGCTTGCTTCAATATCAAACCCTCCCAATGCCAACTGTCATCATAGTGCTATAAACACTATAAACAGTTATGTTGTCCGCATCTCAGTTAGATACTTATGATTTTCATGCAGACAAACCCTATAATTCCTGGTTTTCGGTTTAGGGCAAACGCAGCACATAAATTACCCACCCGTGCGATTCCACCACGACAAAAGGAAGCAGCAGTAAAGCAAAAGACAAAATTTAGAGCAGATTGCTTATCAGAAACGTTGAAATGTGGCCCGACGCGCAGCAGACAGCTTCAAGGCAAGCCCAGTTAGAAGCCACTCTCTCACCCACTTACCCACTCTCCCTCTCTCTCTCTCTCTCTGGCTGATTGTGTCAGCCAGATAGCGAACGGAACTTTGCAAATTCGCAAGTGTGAATTCCCGCTTTTTCCACCTTCCGCCACGCCCCCTTTTTTTGTTGTTGCTGGCGTGTGAAAGCGCAAATTCTGATTATAAACCCAAAAAGCAACTGAATAGCGACTGTAATTTATAGACTAGCCAGACAGACAGCCAGACAGACAGATGCCCCTCCATCTCGGAGGCTACTCCCCAACGCTTTTCGTTTTCACTTCCTATCGCCACAAAACAAAAAAAATCCCCTTCCCGCCACACATTTTCGTACATTTTGGTTTTGTTTCTCATGATAAATTTGCGTGGTTTATCCTGCGGCTAACAACAAATTATGGTTCTTAAATTCTCTCTCCGTCTCTCTCTCTCTCTCTCTGTCTCTCTGTGGCCTTAGCTGTTGATAATGTTAGCCAAACACGAAATGAAATGCCCATAAAACTGTTGCTGTTCGCATTTCGGATACAACGCAAATAAATTGCTGCACCAATTGCACGCTCTTTAATGTATCTCTGGGCTCTTTTCGGCTGCTCGAATTCGAATAAAAATAACTTAAAAACTATAATATCTGACGGCCCCAGAGCAACGGCTGAAAATTGATATTGTAACACAGTTCGAGGGGCTATAGAACGGCTTAACATTTCTGCTGTAAAACTATTCAAATTAAATATTATGAAAATACAGTTTTGCGGATTAGAATTGTTGAATGTGGAGCAAAGTTAATGCAGAGTTGAAGGCGTGGCTGGGCCAAAAGTTGTGGCTATAAGTTGAGCCCTGAAAAGTTGAAGACTTGCAGGATTTTATTATATATATTTTATATTTTATATTTTATATATTATATATTTTATTTTATATTTTTATTTTATATTTTATATTTCTTTTATTTTATATTTTATATTTTATATTATATTTTATATTTTTATATTTTATATTTTATATTTTTTATTTTATATTTTATATATTTTATATTTCTTATATTTTATATTTTATATTATATATTTTATATTATATTTTATATTTTTATATTTTATATTTTATATTTTTTATTTTATATTTTATATATTTTATATTTCTTATATTTTATATTTTATATTATATATTTTATATTATATTTTATATTTTTTATATTTTATATTTTATATTTTATATTTTATATTTTATATTTTATATTTCATATTTCATATTTCATATTTCATATTTCAGATTTTATATTTCATATTTTATATTTTATATTTTATATTTTATATTTTATATTTTATATTTTATATTTTATATTTTATATTTTATATTTTATATTTTATATTTTATATTTTATATTTTATATTTTATATTTCATATTTTATATTTTATATTTTATATTTTATATTTTATATTTTATATTTTATATTATATATTTTTATTTTATATTTTATATTTTATATTTTATATATTTATATTTTATATTTTATATATTTATATTTTATATTATATATTTTATATTATATATTTTTATTTTTATTTTATATATTATATTTTATATTTTATATTATTTTTTATTTTTATTTTATATATTATATTTTATATTTTATATTATATTTTTTATTTTTATTTTATATATTATATTTTATATTTTATATTATATTTTTTTATTTTTTTATATATTATATTTTATATTTTTTATATTTTATGTTGTATATTTTATATTTAATTTCTTATCTTTTAAATAGTTTATATATCACTTTGACTCTCTTTATGTTGGTTTAACTTTCTTTCCTGTCAAATCGTTTAATATACCAATTGAGAAATTCGCTAAATCTCTACAATTTTGGTAAATCTTTCAGCTAAAAGCTCGTTTAGACTGCAATTTGTAAAATTCGTACGATTTCGAGGCACTATTTGGCTAAAGAGCATTTAATTTGCTGGTACTTTGACAATTATGCTCTAATGACAGCCGCAGGCTGAGACTGAGAGAGCGAGAGAAAGAGTTTTCGTGGCTTGACCCTGTTTTGAAGCAGCGAACAGGCCAGCTCCGTTGTCATTAGCAGTTGATATGCCATTTAGTTAACAAGCGCACTGTCAAAATATGCTTATTTATTGTAATAATAATTCATTTGATTAGACTCGAGTGGCGGTGGCTGTGGCTGTGGCTCTTGCTGGTGTCCGAGTCGGACTCTGGAAACTAAACGCCCCATTAGCCTTTCTAAAACAGCAGCAGCAGCAGCAGCTGAGGATCTGGGGGATCAGCGAGAGTCTGGCTCCTAAATGCGATCACGTTTAAGTTGTCCAAAATACGACATGACTACGAAATGGACGTGGATGCCAACTGCCGACTACTGTGCACGGAGCCAACGAAAGGAAAGTAATATATATATATCTGTAGACTTATATATATAAAGAGTTTTTTTTTCTGATCGTGTTTTGGTTTTTTATTGAGCCATTATTAAGTTATAAACACGTTGCTATTGATACAAATACAAATAAATATGAACTCGGATCATAACATTTTTTGTTTTTGTTTAGAAAAGAAAGACAGCAGCCAGCCGGGTAGAAGCCAAGTGAAAGGTCCTGGACCTGCCTCACAGACACAGTTCGTGGCTCGGTCGCAACTGTTATAAATAAATATTGCCCATGTTTGATATTCTCTGTGTCGACGTGGGCGTTTTTTTTTTTTTTTTTTTGCTGCTGCTCTTGTATCTGGGATTTGCGATGTGTTCGCGCTGTGCATTTGTTTTAATGGCCCATTCCGAATTGAGTTGTTTGGCCCAGCCTTTTCGGTGGGCGTTCAGCCGGAACCCGAAACCCGAAGCTAAAACCCAAGCCAAATTGCACTCACAGTTCAATTTGTGCAGCATCATTTAGTCGAATTTTATTGTGGGCTAAAAGAAACAATTAAGCGCGCCCAGGCCAAATGGAGAGCGGAAAATCACAGTTGCAGTTGTCTGTCACACTGAGTGATCACTGTAGTGCCGGCAAAAGTGACGGTGCTTGAAACCCTGAGCAAACAGATGTGGAAACAGAGGCCAGACTAGCAGTTGTGGAGTCAGCTGAGCTGTTAACTGGAGCTGAAAGCTCTCTTACTAGAAGTGCGAGTAGATGTTGTGGCATGAAGAGCTTTTATGGGTTAGTAGAGCTTAGAAAATAAGCTTTCGCATACTCAGCATATAGAAATCTAGAAGAAGAAATCTAGAAGTTGTTCTACTAAGATATGAATTGTTGATTAAAGCTTAAAGCTCTTGACTTAAGAGTTGGTCTTAAGTGCTTAAAAGCTCCTTTTAGTGTTCAAGTCTTCACTGAAAATAAATAAGTCTGAAATAAAGCTGCTTGCGGATAGTCGTGGTCTTAAAGAGAACTTTAAGCTCTGAAATAAGAAAAGCACCTGAAAAAAGATTAATTAAGCGTAAAGCTCACTTATACGAAAACAGATAGATCTTGATTCTCAGCAGATGGTTCTTCATTCAGGAGATCTTGATTCTCAGCTGATGGCTTTGAATAATGAGCAAAGATTATACTTAAATGGAATACACACAGGAGCTTTGAGCTTATATAAGTTTATTTTCTTTCCCTTTTCAGCTTTAAGCTGATATAAGCTTCTGCTTAAGCCTAAAGCCTCTCAAAAAGTACAAGTATATATTCAAATAAGTAGAAAGCTTTTCTCAGTTAGTTAAGACAATCAACTTTAAGTTCATATGAGCCTTAGCTTATGCTTAAAGCTCTTTAACACAAATGAAAGTATATTAAAATCAGCAGAAAGCTTCTAAGTTTTGCTGCATATAGAGCTTTCACACATCGTTGTTGACATACTTAATCTGAAATAAAGCTTAAAGCTCGCCAATACAAATAAATCATAATAAGATTCCATTTGTCTAGGCGAGCTTAAAGCTTTATGTTAAGAAAGCTATGCTCAGATCTGTCAGTTCTTAATAAATAAGCTTTCCAAGCAACTTCCTCCTGACCAAGCTGACTAAGTACCTGTCATCGAATATAACCAACTGTTCTAGCTGTTAGCTCGAACCAAAAGCTCGCATAAATACAATTATAAGCAAATGCTGTTGTTTATACGTAGATTAATTGTGTGTGTGCCCACACTGGCTTATCTGCAGCATCTGTGACCTTTTCGTGCGAACATAAACAAATTAAGAAACTACGAAAAATACGGGGGGGCTGGCACATTAGATCTTGGCTGACGTCTGCGGCAATTAGCGGGATTAATTGCTTTCGTGTATGAGAGAGGGATTAAGAGAGAGAGAGAGAGCGAGGGGGGGGGGAAGGGTAGTTATATAGCTACCCGTAGACCTCACCTAGTAACCTCAGCTCAGCTAGAACTGACATTTGAGTTATATGAGAAGAAAACTGAAATCGGCGCCATGAGTCAGGCCAAAGCCAAATGTTGTTTGCCCAAGTGGGCACCATGTTTGGAGCGATGCAACGCAAACGCCCAGAAGTGCCCAAACCCAGCTGTGGGCGTGACAGCCCACACAGAGACTGAGAGGCTGGCAACACCAGCAGCAGCTAAGTAAAGCCAATAAATGGCATTAACCAAATGTGGTAAAAACAATTTTGAAACTTGTTAATAAGTAAACACAAACACACATACGCTCTCTCGCAGGCCTTTATAAATTTCCCACAATTGTTTTCAGTGTAGGTGTGTTTGATTTCTTTTCCACAATGCTTCACTGACCAGGCCAGGCCAGGCCAGGCCAGGCTGGGCCAGCCAAGCCCCAACTCATATGCAAATTTTGTCTCTCTTTTTTCCCTCTCGCTCAGAGATTAGTGTGACAGCTGAGCGACGATTTGTTGAAAAATTATGGACAGTAGTCGCTGCCAGAAACAATAACAATAAATTGCAATATGCTCCGCAAAAAGCAGGAAGCTCTGCACTCGCACTCGCTGGTGGGTGGGTGGGGTCCTCGCTGCCGCATAATGATGTGTAACATTTGGCCAAAGTCAAGAGATCAGGCCTTGTCGGCCAACAGGGAGCAGCATTAGAAAGTCGAAAGCCGAACGGGGCGAAGCTTTTAACTTAATGTTGCTATAGATACGCGCACTCGCGTCCAGTTAATCATCTTAATAGTAATAATAGATGTTGCCAGGATTTGGCTTCATTTTTGTTTTTTTTTTTTTTTTTGGCCTGGGGCCCTGATAACAGCAAAAGCTATTAACTGGAAATATATACAAAGAGCCAGTGAAAGCTTTACGACTGGGCAACGGTAAACGAAAGTCGGGGGCGGCAGCATAAAGTTTTTTATTGGCATAAACCAGAAGCTTCAGTTCTATATATCAAGTTGAAAGTGAACTTAAATTATATATGAAATTTATATAATATTTATTTGAGATCTGCGTGATGAGCAGAGGTGAGTTTATGGCAGAAATATCACTGAAAATTGATTTGGATATTTTCTTTAATAAATTTAATTTAATAAGAATTGGGAACTATTCAAGCAGACTTTTAAATTGTTATTTTTTTAATTATTTAAATTTATTTAAATTATTCAAATAATTTATAAATAATTTAGAATTTATATTTTTATGTTTTATAAAGTTTTTTATATCTAATTTTATGTTTTAAATAATCTTGTATATTATCCAGACTTTATTAATATTTCAGTCTTGGCCAAAATCAACAACTGCATATACATATGTAAATTTATATATATATAAATAAGAATATATATTTTAATGTTTTACTGCTTATTAGACTTATTATGTTTCATTTATATTTTGCTGCATATTAAATTTATTATATTATATGATCAATATTGCAGATTTTAATAAAATGAATTAAAAATATGTATATTTAAATTTAAATAATTGTCTGCATATTAAATGCATTTAATAATTAAATTTATGCATATTTATAAAGAAAAATATTTAAAATATATTGAAGTCATATTAAGGCATGAATAAAATTGATTCAAATTGAAATAAAATTAATTTTGATAGCTAACAATTATTTGGTTTTATGTAAATTTATTTATTTTTTATAAATATAAAAAAATTCTAAAATGTTTTATTTATATTTGATATATTTATTTCATGCATATGAAATGAATTTTGATAACTTATAAATATTTAAAATATATTGAAGTCATATTAAGGCATGAATAAAATTGATTAAAATTGAAATAAAATGAATTTTGATAGCTAACAATTATTTTTTTTATGTAAATTTATTTATTTTTTATAAATAAAATAAAATTCTAAAAAAATGAAATGAATTTTGATAACTTATAAATATTTGTTTGCATGCAAATATTTTTATAAATTTTTTATTTTTTATTTATTTATATGCATTTTATTTATAAATTTTTATTTTTTTTATTTATATTTTGAATATATTTTATTTATAATATTAATGCATGAAAATGCATTTTGATAACTGACAAATATTTTGTTTGTATGCAAACCTATTTATTTATTTTTTTTTATATATTTTGCGAAAATTTATTTATATTTGATATATTTTATTATTTATATTACTGCATGTAAATGAATTTTGTTAGCTAATAAATATTTTATTTGTTTGCAAAGCTATTTGTTTATTTTTTATTTATTTATATATTTAAGTATTTTATTTATATTTGATATACTTTATTATTTATATTTATATATGTATATTAAATTAATATATTCTGTGAGCTATGCAACTATTAGCTCTTACTAAGCACTCAAAATAATATAAAACTTACCCAAAAAAAAAAGGCAACCAAAAACTGACTCCATATAAACCCATCTCAGAACAACATAATAAAAATCCATTTAACATACCTGCAAAAAATAAGAGAGAAGATTTGTGTGAGATTAAAAGTGATTTTTTTGAGGCATTTATTTTTATTTATTATTAAGTATTTATTTGTTTGTTTTTGTGCGCACTTCTGCTGGAAATCGAAAGTGTTTTTTGGCGGGAATTAATTGCTGAGCAAATATGAATAAAACGAAGAGTTTTATGGGGCGAAGCCAAAAAGGAAGCGAACTTCAAAGCGAAGACAAAATCAAAAGTGAATTATGCGGCGATGAGAGACAACAATAATAATAATTACAACAACAAGAAATGGGTAATTTTTGACACTCGCCAAAAAAAAAGAGGGGGGAGGGGGGCTAGAAGAAGTGGGCAAGGGGGCGTCGCAATTGCTTAGGCAAAGACAAACAGAAAATGTTGTTGGTGCCCAAAATTGCTGAAGAGGAGTCGCAGCTGGAGCTGGAGCAGAGGCAGGGGCAGCGCGTGTGTTTACAATTCAATTGTAAAAGGTCGCCAGGCAGTTGAAGGCGACAGCGGCGAGTCAGCCTCAGGGTTAAAGCAAAAAGAGGCACAAAATGCGGGTCAATAAATGAATTGCGATGGCGATGGCAAATTATGCAACCATTATCGAAGTGAAGTGGAGTGGAGTGGAGTGGACTGGGGGGGTTGGGGCCAGCTGGAGCTGCTCATTAATTTCATAAACGCAAAAGAAATGCAACAATGAAACCGAAACCCATACTTAAAAATAGCTGGCCTCCATCTGCTCCTCCAGCCTTACCTGCCTAGGCACACATTACCTATCTCCCTCTCTTCCGCTCCTCTCACTCCATCATAGACAAAGCGCATTTGGCACACCTCTGCAGCTCGCTGAGGAGGGTTGCGCGCTAGGCGTGTGTGATGATGATTATGGCCTAATGGTGGGGCCTGTTGGCATGCCAGCGTAGATAACAACAACAACAACAACAACTGCTGGCCAACGACTGATGTTGTTGTTGTTGTTGTTGCCGCGTTTGAAGCAGCGCGTAAAAAATGGCAAATAATTTTTGCGCTCTGCCTGATTAGTTGATGCCAGCCAAGAGAGCAACGGAGAGAGAGAGGGAGGGGGAGAGTGCGGTGTAGCTGTTGTTGGAGTACTACATGAGGAGGTCATTGGTCTGGCCGCACTTCAATAGCATCAAATGCAAAGTGCAATGGATCGAAAGCAAAACAGCCCAAGAAACTATTTTGTTATGAACCAAAAGAGGGCAAATTTTAAAGAATTTCTGGCAAATTATAATTATATATTATAAATCTGTATTAAACTAAAATATAAGAAAAAAAAAAAACATAAAAATATTTCTAGAAATTATATTATTAAATAATAAATAAAAATAAATATATATTTCTATAGAATCTAAAATTGAATAAAATAAAACAAAATATTTATCAGAGCGCTAAATTGGATATATTAAGTTTACTAAGCTATAGAGTTTGAGGCAATGAGTTGCAAGAGTAAAGCCGAAATCAATTGGAAAAAAATATTAAATTGCATTAAATATTGTACGATATTGTACGATAGCAGGGCCAAAAAGCTCACAGAATGTTGCCTGATATTTTGCACTTTCCAACGCATTTAATATGCAAAATTATAGTTTTTTTTAATTCTTTTAGTTTTTGCTATATTTATTAATTGATTATTATTACACACAATTATTACAATTAATATAATCAGTTCTGATATATTTTAAACATATTTAAATACTTTTTATATTTTATTATTATTTTCATATAAATATATTTTTTTAAGTTTAAATTTATTATTTATTTATTGATTAAATTTATTAATTTATTGATTTAAATTATTAAAAATAATTTTTATTTTAAATCTTTTTTAAGACAGTTTAAATTTTCTATAATTATATACACTTTTAAGTTTTTTTTAATTTTTTATAATTAATTAGTTTTAATTTTGTAATCATTGTTTTACATTTTTTCATAGAAAATTTTTATTTTTTATAGTCCATTTCAACCTTTTATAGTTTTTTTAAAATTTTTATCAATTATGTTAATTTTTTATATTTTTTATAGCTATATTTACTTTATTATAATTATTATTTTAAAATTATTTATATTTTTTTTAAATTCTTATTACTTTTAATATTTTTTATAGCTTTTTTAATTTTTTATAATTAATTATAATTTTTAAATAATTTTTATATTTTTTCAATACTATTTTAAATTTTTTATAATAAATCAAAATAATTTGAAATTATTTATATTTTTATAATTCTTATTTTTACATTTTTTTTAATTTTTTCATAATAAGGAATATTTTTTATAGTTAATTTTAATTATGTAGTAATTGTTTTAATTTTTCCAAATTATTTCGATATTTTTGTAGTCAATTTATATTTTTTTAAATTCATTTTTGTTTTTCAATTTATTTAAAATTTTTTTTCGAATTATTTTTAACTTTTTTATGATTTTATCTACAAAGACCCTGCCACTTCTAAAGGCTTAAAAACTGTCATAATAATTGGATATTTTTAATTTGTTTACTCTGAACCTATTTAAAATGGGAGATCTATATAAATTGTTTTGCTTATATGTTAAAATATCCATATCAATTTGAATAAAAATCTCTTGAGTAACAGAAAAGTTGGGAATAAAAGAACTTGGCCTATTTTAACTAGAATTTATATACAATATATAATTCTATTCAGCTGATTTTGATATATCTTTTAAAGCAAACAAAGAATAAGATAAACTTGCCTCGATCTGTGCGACTTTGAATACAAATTCCGCTGCCATAAATACACTGAAAGAAAAACTCGGTGCTCTTTGCAGCAGTTGCTAATGATCTATGGGCATCAAGATTGGCCTGTCTAGATGTCTGGCTGGCTGGCTGGCTGGCTCGACTTGGCTTGGCTTGGCTTGGCTTGGCTACTTCCCCGGTACAATACAAAAGCTTTTTTTTTTTTTGTCTTCTATTTATTTATTTTGGCTTTGGTCAAGTCAAAGCTTTGTAGGCGTTCCATTTGTCTGGGACCAGATGCAGCTTGCAGCTATGTGCACTGCCGACTGCGTTTGTTATGACGCTGACAAATTGTTTACCATATCGGCTTTTTGTCCATGTGTAACAAATAACGCCCTGACCAGAGCCAGAGCCGGAGCTGCGGAGCTGCGGAGCACACGCCCAGCACACAAAAGATACAAACGATGCGTCTGTATGTGTGTGTGAGAGTGTATATGTGTGTGTGTGTGTATTGCTGCACTCAAGGTCGTTTCATTACTCAGCGGCGTCCTTGGATAATTACACACACGCCAAGAGACCAAAGCGAAGACCAAGACGAAGTCAAGCCTCGCCAAAGAAAAAGCACATAATAATAGCCAGCGAGCGAGAGAGAGCGAGAGAGAGAGGGAGAGAGAGAGATGGTCATAAAGAGCGAGTCAGACTTAAGCTTCGGTTTTTTCTTCTTTTTTTTTCTTTCATTTTCGTATTTTTTCAATTTTAAGCATCATAAAAAACGGTCAGTCCGGTCCGTCCACGCAGAAATCTGATCTTTGCTTGTTCTTTGCTCTATCTCTCTCTCTCTCGCTGGCTCTCTCGCTCTTTGCATTTTCTGCAACATTACTTCCTTTTAGGCTTCTAATCGCTTGCTGACTCAACCGCTTCCCTGCAACCGCAAGCTCCCCCTCCCCTCCAGCTTCCACAGTGCGCCGCGCATTCGTGCGAAAGTCTGTCCTCGTCCAGTCTGTGCAATGTGTGTTGTTCGCATTGTATATTTGTATCTGTGGCCATGTTTAGAACAGATACGAGTTCGTTCGCTCGCCCGTTCACCCGCTCGCCCGCTCACCCGTTTGCCCGTTCACCCGTTCGGCTGCTCCTCGCTGCGATGTTTCTAGTTTTGTGGCCTGGCCTAAACAGTGGACCGTGGATCGTGGACCATGGCAACGGAGAGTTCAATGCACCGCCGCCGCCGTTCGCAGCTCTACATGCATTTTGCTAGCCGCTGGCATTTTATGCAATTTTTTTTTATTTGCTTTTATCTCTTGCACTGAACGAGTACGCTGCCCTACCTATATGCACGGCAAGCAGTTGCCTTCTGATGGGGTCGAACGCAAGAGAGAGAGAGAGAGGGAGAGAGAACAAACGGGTAGCTAAGTTTATAAACATTGTTGCGGGTTGAGGGCAAATGAAATAAATTAATTGGTACATCTTATTGCCAGCAGAGGGCGCTTTGTCTTATGCAAATTAAAGTTAATTTAAATTTGTATTTAATTTGCCAACTAAAAATACAAGATCAGCAGTAAAACTTACAAAAATCTTAACTTAAATAGTCTAGATCTTATCAATCAAGATATATTCAACTGCGCAAATTCGACCTCAGCAGAACGTTAAGTTGTTGCGGTTGCGCTTCGCTGCAAAGCAGCTGTGCTACGCCTTAAGTTTTTTTTTCTTTGTTAGCTGCGCTGCTTCATTGTTGCGATAACAATAAAATGTGGGTGGGTGGCTTGAACTTGGACCTCGCATTGTCCGTGTGCCCCACAATTATAGGTAAAGAGCTGCCCAGATGAATTACTTTCAAAATACAAAAAAAAATAAGAAAAGAAGACGCCGAGAAAATAACAACGAAACTTGAACTCCTCTCAGCAACATCTGCCCAATATCTTGGCTGCCCGCTTCGCTCTGCACGCTAACCGCCTCGCTCTACCCGCTTCGCTCTTCCTGCTTAGCGCGGCGCACACTAAACTTGAAACTGGCCAAAGCAAAAAGAGAAACAACAATAGCAGCGGCAGCCGCAGCAGCAGCAAATAAATAAAAGAAACGCAATAACAACAAGAAGAAGCGAACAACAAACAAACAAACAAAAAACTACAGCAAGAACTTTAACTGCAAGTCCAACTGCGTTTGCAACTGCAAGTCGCAGGCGCATTACTCAACTGTGGTAAACGCCAATAGGCAGCTGCTTTTCGGTCAGCAGAAAGAGAGAGAGAGAGAGAGAGAGAGAGAGAGCAGAAGCAGCAGCAGCAGCAACAAACGGCAGTTTTATGTCGCCGGAAGCAAAGCTAAAACATTCGTTAGAGACGCGCATCCAGGCTTCGGCATTGCGACAGAGCAGCCGCCAAGGGCAGAGGCAGAGCGGCGGGCAGCGCAGTCGCTGCTTTATGCTCTCCTTCTCTCACCCTCTCTCTCTCTCTCTCTTATTTTAATGTAAGAAATGCATTTATTTATAGCACTTGCTCGTACTCTAACTTCCTTTTGACTCTCTTCCTCTCTCCTCTCTCCCTTTGTATTGTTTGCTTTGTAAACAGAACAATATTTTTATGTTTATTTATTTATTTTGTGTGCTCGAGGAGAGGAAGGAAGTTTTGTAATGTGGCCCATAAACTGCGCTCGACCACTTGCTGCCAAAGGTGCTTGAATTCTTAATGAACGCATTCCTGCGCCGCAGGTGAATTCTGCCCGCTTGATGCAGGTCAAGAATCGGAAGCAAATGGCTCATCTATGGCCCAAAAGGGGGAATGGGACAGCAAGGATGTGGGTCAATAAACGGAAGCAGCAACTTCAGCAAAAGACTTTAAACATGTCGTTAGAATTTGACAGCTGCTTTAATTGTGATTGACAAGCACTCCTAGAATCTATCAAACTGTTGGCAGTTAGTGTCAACCATTTGGATTTCCTTAATGCGAACTGCTGAGATAATGAGCGAGAATTTTTTAGAGCGGAAAAACTAATCAAGTGAGCGAAAAGCGGGGGGAAACTCAGAATAAGATTTATATAAAACTAGAAATATTTAAGACATTTAAGTTTTCTTATAGATAAAATATTTTTAAAAATTTTAAGCTGCATTTAAATTTTTGTTTTTTGTTATGGATGCTCAGCAAATAAATATCTTAAGATCTGATGAGCTTAAAAAATGTTCTTTGAGTTCTAAGATCTTGCCATAAGATAGTTCTTTTATAACAAAGTAGAAATTAATGCATTTTATTATTTATTAATATTTAAAAAATACTTGAGAAAAAAAAACACTAAAAAATATTAAAATATTTAATTGTAGAGATTTAACTACAATTAAATAAATTTAGTATTTTAAGCTTGTTTTTCAATTATGTCTAAAGACAAATAAATCTAAAATGCATTATTTTCTACTTTATTTAAAATAACTTTAATTTAATTTTAGTTTGTACAAAAATAGAATATTTTTTTAAATTAATTTAAATTTAGTTTTTTTTTCTTAAGTCAATAAAAATAAATATTTTTTTAATTTTAGTATTTTTTTTATTTTAATGGAATTTAATTCAATATTCAAATACTCAAATATTCACTTTTTGCGTGCCAAACACAACTACTTAAAATATATTTTCAAAATAAAATGAAACTGATAAAAAAATAATTTAAAAATAATAAAATAATAATATGTAATAATAACAATAATAATAATATATAATTCAATACATTTATTTGAAAAATAATATAAATGATAAAATTGAAACAAATGTTGATATTTATTATTATGTTGATATACATATATTATAAAGTACAAATATTTTGAACAATTCAAATTTTATTATTTAAATAAATAAAATTTTCTTCTATAAAAATATGAAGCATAAAATTTATTTTTTAATGGGTATTTATATTTTTAAAGATAATTGCTAAAACCAAATGAAATGAATTGATATGTGATTTTAGATATGAAATCATTAGACTTTAAAATTGATGTATTTTACATCAAAATATTTGATAAATATTTTCTTTTTATTTGAATACCATTTTCATATTTTATGCTAAATATTGTATACTAAAGGTAAAAGGTAAAGGTAAAGTACCTTAGCAGAAAAAATATATAATTAATGCTTATATAGTTAATATTATTATAAGTAGTTAATATTCTTATTTTTTATAATATATAAAATATTTATTATTAAATCGGTATAAAACACTTAACATATTTAAATATTTATTTAATATGAAGTACGTAAAATAAAATTTTTGTTTAATTAATCTCTTTATGTTAAATATTTTATGCCAAGTACGTAATATTAAATATTTTACATAGAATATTTAAGTTAAAATACTTTACATAGAATATTTAATATAAAATATTTTATACATTAAAAAAAAAAGAATATTTAATATAATATTTTCTATTTTAAAAAATATTAAATATAATATTTTCTATTAAAATCAATCTAAAAGAATATTAAATATAATATTTTCTAAATTAACATTCATTCCTCTATGTTTTTCTGCCACAGTACTTTTTAGCTTCCTCTATAGCTCTACAGCCTTTTCCTTCTCCCTCTCTCATGCTGTGCCTTTACATTTATCCATTTACTCTATAATTGAAACATTTTCCGTGCAAAAAACTTGCCCTTTGCAAATTGTTTCTCTTTTTTTTTTGTACATTTTTGCAGCGAATGTTTGCAATTCATTTGATTTTTTCAACAGCGCTCGATTGGACTTTATTTGTGGCCCTTAGAGCAGCAGCATCTGTTGTTGCCGTTGTTGTTGTCGTTGTCGTTAGTGCTTTCTGATTACATGATATTTGTCATGGTTACCTAGGTTAGCCTGGGTATCCCACAGACATTTGATACCGGCCAAATGTTGACAAATGGCCGAAGCAAATGTTGTTGCTGCACCCCAACCACAGCAGCAGCAACATCTATGCAGCTATAGATATCGGAATGCTTGACGCATTTGGCAAATAAAGTTTTCTTCTTTTTTTTTAGCTTTTGCCAATGGGAGTTGGTGGCACAAACAAGAGTCGAGCTGAAGAGCGGTCAGCACTTTGGAGGGCGCGACGCGCATTGTCAACATGTTGCCAAAGCAGCTGCTGCGCCAGCAACATGAATATGATGAAAAGTGCTCAAGAGTTGCTTTTCACTGGTTCAACAAGTTGTTGTTGTTGTTGTGGCTGTGTTGCTGCTGTTTGGCATAGCGGTTTCTATAGCAGTTATGTAAACTTTTGCTGAACTTTTGCTCAATTAACTTGCAACGCACCAACTGCAAATTGAGGCGCAACAGCGAAGAGAAGCACAAATTCTCGTTCTGATTTATTAAGAGATTTCCGAGCATGTCAAAAGACATCAGAATGCCAATATATATAAATGTATATGTATATATATTTAAACCTATTGCAAATATCTGGCTCAACACGTTGCAGCAATTTGTGGCAAAAGGAAAGTCTAGATTTCTAAGCTGATAGGCCAGCTATCGATAGTAGCTGCATACCCATTGAAAATTGAATGAAGTAAAGGGTAGTTGGAATTTTATAATGAACAGAAGCAAACTATTCAGTATCTGCAAGTCAATCTCGTAGATATTGATATAGAATTTTGTCATACACTACAAATTTCAGTTGTTCCTCGAGTCTTATGAAAGTAAACTATAAATTATATATAAATATAAATTATACAAATATAAATTATATTATAAATAAACTAAAAATTATCGATAAATATCGAAAAAATATATTTTTAAATAATAATATATATTTAATAATATATATTAATATAATATATATTTAATATATTTACAGAATAGAATTCGACTTATCTATAGGCTTTTTAATAAAGGCAAAATTTTGTATTTGGCAGAAAAAATTCTAATTTATTCCATCCTTAGCGTTATTTTACCATAAAAAGGTGTCACGATTTCTGTGTTTAGTTTTTAAATATATTCTTCCATACCTTTATTACTATAAAATCGATAAATTTCGACTTACAGCTTTGGCCTTCAATGCATATCTTTAAGGACCATATTTATAGCTAAATATATAGAATTTAGTATAGGAAAAAGTATCTTGGGCTAAAACACTGTAAAGTTCATTGAATAAAATGCAGTATAGGGTATATTATAATATTTTTATATATTTTTTATATTTTTTTTTATATATTTTTATATATATGTAGCACCTTTTACCCTATCAAATTTAGCTTTAGGAAAATAATCTGCTTCATGTTTACCTATGTCAAAAGTTTTTTGCAGGGTATCTACTCAACTATCATGTAAGCCTAGCGAAATATATTAGTTTTGCTTTGATTTGCAGTTCAGAATTGCATTTTTCAGATATTTAAAGATCATACAAATATTAAAAAAAAAAAATTAAGGAGTATCTATGCAGCACATAGACTCCTGCTACCCTGACTCATTATGGCCAAACCAATCAAAAATACTTCACTATGAGCAGGGCAACTGGCATAGCCTATACATAGAACTTAGCTGTTGACTTTTAATGAGTTTGCAGCAGATATCAGAGAGAGAGAGAGAGAGAGAGAGAGAGAGGAAGGGAGGCAGAGAGGGAGGCCGAAGGCGAACAGATAGCAAGAGAGTTGTTCGCACACAGTAGCCAACAATCTCGGCGCAATCTGTTACATCTGCAGCTTGTAATTATTAACTTACGGCATATTAATTTATTATTTGCTATTTAATGTGGCCAGCCTCCAAGCCACGCCCCTCGCCCCACAGTCCAGCGGGTAGCTGGCCCCTTAAGGCTACTATCCAGCTGTGTGTGTGTGTGTGCTTGCTTTTGCCTCGCAAGTCAAGTTCATTTTTTGACATCTGATGTATTTATGTGTTGCAGCCGCAGCAACTGTTGCTGTGAGCGATTGGTGGGAAACTATGCTGTCATGTGTTGCAGTCCTCTAGCATTTTTGATTGAGTGATTTATTTGGAAAATGTTGTCTGTGCACAAAAGGTATAATTAAATGGCCATAATGATGCCAAAGGGAAAGGCAACAACAGGCCAGAGGCAACAAACTGGGCTATTGTCGAAAGGAGTTGATCCCAAGGAGCCGCTGCACCCATAGAACTCTGCCTTTCCAGCTGGTGAATGTGTTTATTTGGGCTGTGCGATAAGATCGCTAAATTGTGCTGGGCAAATTGGTTAAAGCCAAACAAAACCTAATTGCAGTTGAAAGCAAGAGAGAGAGAGAGAGAGAGAGAGAGAGAGAGGGAGAGCTTAAGCATTTTATTGTAATAATTTATGGGCGGATCGTATATATATATAGTTAAATATGTTATGTGCCTTGGATGCTCTCCTATTCAGTTCAATTTCGAAGAAATATGTAAGATTTCTTGTCGATTTATTTATATATTTAGAATTAAATTGTACAAATTTGTAGTTATAAAAATATAAAACATATTTTAAAGTGAATCAGATATTAGACCTTTAAATAAATAAAAAAAACTAATCTTAAATATTTAGCTTATTTTATATTTGAAGATAATCTTGAAGTCAGCTCATGATAACTAAGTCTGCACCTAACTTGAATTTATGAGAATTGCATAGAAAGGCGGCACACACTTATGCGTAGTTATATTTATTTATTTATATTAGTTAGAATTAATGTAAAATTAAAGCTAACTAAGGACGGCTTGAAGATTTTATGAGATGGTATGTGTTGGTTTCTTTAAGGAATACGTAGTTATATATTTACTTGTGTTTACACTAGGACATTTAAATAGTGGCATTCGTACTATATTCTGATCATCCATGTCTACTTTCTTTAAAATTACTCCCCTTTTGAACATTCTCGTTTTAAGTACCATAATCCAACTCCTTTCAAATATTATTTCCTTCTTCACAACTATCATTTGCTTCTCGTTCTCCTTTACTAGATTCTGTTTTTTCTACTCCTCAGCCTTTTTGTTCTGTGTACCCTCCTCCATATCCACAACTACATTTACACTCCTTCTACTTAATTACTTCCTCTGAGGAGCAAGCTCTTGCACCACTCTCTGCTTTACCCATTACTCCTTATCTATTAAACTGCTTATCCTTCTCAATTGGCTTTTTCTCTCCCTCATAGTTACCCTATTATTATATATTTCCCTAATATTAACTCTTCCGATTTCTTCTGCTGCTGTTTCACATTCTTCTTTCTCTCAACTACTGCCTTCTGCCATTATTCTCCTCCATTGTCTTTCTCTCCCTTTCTCATACTACTACTAATCCTACCTGCCACTTGAAGATCTAGGACTCCCTTAGCCCTCACTTCAACTCATGAGAATCACCTAGAAGGGCCTTGCATGCAAATCTCTTTAAATTTCCACCAAAATGACGCAATTCCGTAAGAACTTAAGAGTAAACTTGGCCTCCCCACTTGAGTACATAGTAAATACTTTGAGAGTCTTGAGCGCACATTAGAGAACACGTTCTGATCATCTCTCGGCGAGCACTCCGATTTCCTAAATAGATATGGTACTTTTTATGATGTTAATGGATTTGTCAGCTGTGCCAGCGATGCTTTTGCATATAAATCACGCCCCACGTCATAATAAGTGCCGCTCGTTTCCTATATAACTATATATGTCGGAGTGCGCACACCTTTCACGGGTAACATAAAAGTCAATTAAGAGTCGCAAATCAGCTGCAATGTCTCTATAAAAAGTGTGATAAAGCCATCATCAAAGCACGCACTTGCGGTGTCTGAAGAACGTCAGGAACGAGACGAGCGAACGACTGAGCGAATGAACGAATCACCGAATCAAATGAACTGAAAGCCAATGACTTAATCGCAACTGTAAAAGCCAGTCGTGGTCGTCTTCGGCTAGGAGACACGCGAACCCAAACCCGAACCCCAACCCGAACCTGAACCCACATAAAAATCTTAATCTAGATCAGGAAGGAAATCAAGAGTCGTTATAATTGATTAACTGCACACGCTCCCAGAGGCAGGCAAACGAAGACAACGCGTCGACAGACAGAGATGGGAGAGAGAGAGAGAGAGAGAGAGAGAGAGAGCGTGAGAGAGAGAGAGAGAGGTAGAGAGTGAGATGGCGCAATTGGCAAAATGCAGATTGAGCAAGAAACAGGAAGACTTTCAAGCTAAAGAACAGGCATTGAGTGTGAAGTGAGAGAGAGAGAGAGAGAGGGAGGAGGGAGCGTGTGCTAGCAGCAGTCACGCATGCGCTCGTTGCTTCTGCTGCTTCGGCTGGCTATTTTGGGCCTTGCACACACGACCAACTCAGCTCAGAAAGGGAAAACAACCGTTGCGCGCTCATCGTTAGAGAGCCAAAACATTACGGTAAATGCATTGGGACTTGTCTGTCCTGTACGTTAGACTGCCCACTCGGCACCACACTCCCTCTCTCCCACTCTTGTCTCGTTTCGTCTCGCGTGATTAGATTAGAATTGCTCGATACTTAGTTAGTTGCGTTAGATAAGTTTGTCTGTGTGTCTGTCGCCGTCTCTAGTGTTGGCAGAGGTCATAAAAATAGCAGAGGCAGCGTCAGTCTTGCTGCTGTCTGACTGATGCGTGCAACTTGGCCATAAAAGAGCGACAACAACCACAGCAACAACAACAACCAGCAGCAGCAGAAGAGTGAATATAATTTAGCTGACGTCGACGGCCGTGTCCAGTCAAATGGTAGTCGCTAGTCGTCTTAAGGAAATGTATTAAATAAGACTTCCAGCATCAACTTCAACTCCTTAGCTTAACAGTTAGAGCCAACAACAGCCGCACTGAGCCAGCTACTGGGCATGCCCATCAACAATAAAAAAAAAAAACGAACGAACGGTGGAAGCTATTAAATATATATGGCCAGGGAGCCGTTCAATGAGCAGCCTTAGAGCAGCTGCCACTGGGTCAATGCAGTGTTGTAAAGCGCCCATGGGAAAAACGTATCTCAAATGCTTTCAATAGTAAGATGAACATCCATCAAGCAGATGTAAATTAAGCTGAATTTATAGGGCAGATTAGGGAATATATATATATATATATATATATATATATATATATAATATAAATTAAATATATAGAAATATATATAAGATGTATTAAATATATAGAAAAATATATAATACATACAATTTTGTTTGCGTATAAATCTTGTAGAAAAGATTAAGATAAAAGCTAATTGAATCTGATTAAAGCTTGGGGCTAAGTGATTTAAGAGGGCTTTAAGCTTTAATATGTACAAATAAAATAAATATAAATACAAAAATATAAATAAATATATATAAATATTAAATATTTTATAAAACAAAATAAAATTTGTAAAAAAAATTAATATATTTAAAATTTATATTTAAAAAAAACACACACATACACAATTTAAACCAAGAGTAAAAGCTTAAATTTTTGTTTTATTTGATATAAATATTAAATAGGTATATTCATTATTTTGTACTATTTATCTAAATTATGTATTATTTATTTATTTTCAATTTTCAGCAAAATTTTGCATTACTATAATTTTTTTATATTTATAATTATTTAAAAAATATTTAACTAAATTTCTTATTATTTATTTTTAGTTTTCATCTGAATTTTGCATTTTTAGTATTATTTTTTTTTAAATTTATAAATTTTTTAAAAGTATTTGTCTAAATTTATTATTATATATTTTTGCTTAGCTTTTATCTAAATTTTTTATTTTTTGTTTATTTATTTTTGTAGTACTTATTTATCTAAGTTATGTATTACTTATTTACTTTATTAAACATAATGTTTTGATTTTATTTTATAATAAAACAATTATTTAGACTAAACGCAATAGCTTCAATTTTTGTTTTGTTTTATATGTTAAATAATAATTATTTCTTTATTTTTTTTAAATTTTAATCTCAATTTTATTATTTATTTATTTGATTTATTTTTGTGATGATTACATTTGTTTAATTTTGTAACTTCATTTAATTTTTTTAAATAAATGTTGTGGTATAAACTATAGGCATATTAAATAAATTTTTATATTAGATATTATTTAAAAATATTTTGTTACTTTATATTTTATTATATTTTGTTTTTTTTTTTAATTTAAATTTATTATTATTTTTTTTTTATTTGATTACATTTGTTTAAATTTATATTGTTATTTAAGCCTTTGTTTTTTTTGCTTCATATTTTTATTTTATTTATATTATAAGCATATTAAGTAAATTTTTATATTCAATATTATTTAAAAATAAATATTTAAATTACTCAGCTCATTTTAAAGCTGCTTAAATGCAATTTATTATGTCGCATAAAATTCGAATTCAATTAAACTTCAGTTTCATTTACAAATGCAAATTTCAATTTCAGTTTCATTGACTGTCGCATTAAATCAAATTTAATTTGCATGCAAAAAAAAAACTGCATTGAAATTGTAAGAGAAATTTGATAAAAAATAATGCGAAGCGAAATAATTAAATAAAAGTTTTATATGAAAATTAAATTATTGAATTTATATAAAATTCAATTTGACTATATTTAAAAAAGAGTTTAAATTTTTAAAATTGAATTTAAATAATTAAAGACAAGCTTTATATGAAATTATTTTGATAAAATTTATATAAAATTTAATTCAAATAAAAGTTTTAAATGAAATTAATATTATTAAATTTATATAAAATTAAAAAAATTTATATATATATTTTTATTTACATAATTATATAAAAACTGAAGAAATAGAAGCGTAGAGAAACTTTTAAAGTGCAATATAAATAAATATATATAAATATATACCATTTAAATAGTTTTAAAGCAACTAAAACTTTCTCAAGCTTTACCCAAAGTGCAGACAGCTTAATATTTTATGGATGGCCATAAAACTATAAAATATTAAGCTGTCTGCACTTTGGGCAATTCTTGAGAAAGTTTTGGCTATAAATTTAAAAAAATATTTATATGTATAAATATATAGATATAATCACATATGTATTCAGCTTTAAGCAAATATCGATTGGCTGGGTCATATTTCTTATGCATTTCAATAATAAATCTTTTTTTTCTCTTTAGTCAATTGGCCAAGTTACTACCCAGACCGGCTGGCTGGCTGCCCAGACAGCGTGCTGCGGCCGGGTCCTAAAATCTGTCCATGACCTTCTTTGGCCATGTCAGTTCTTTTGGGCTAATAACGAAAGATTTTTACTCTGTGGCACGACTTTGAACTTGGTTTATTTCAAGCCAAATGCGCGCGCGTCCGTGTGGACAAATTGTGGCCCAGCATTTGGCATGCAAAGCAACAACAAAAACTAAATGAAATTATATGCCACGAATCTGGAATTGACATGCAGCAACTGCGGTTCTGAGTTGCAGCTGTGAGCCAAGAGCCCAAGAGCCCGAGAGCCATCTTTCACTTGGCCAAGTTTTGTGTCCCTTTTCATGTTGAAAACGAAATAGAAAGATGCTCGAGGCCGAGCCAAGCCAAGCCATTTACTGGCTCATCTTTTGGCCAGGCTAGTAAATAACTTTTTTCATTTATTTATTTACATTTGCTTTTGTTTATTATCAACAAACAACAAACAACAACAACAACAATACAAAAAAGTAAAATGATTGCCATTTCGTGTTTGAGGTCTCTGAGTTTTGTTTGATGACCCAATTGCATGGCTTTTCCATTCGCTCTTGATCGTTTTTTTTTTGTTGTTGTTGTGGTAAAGAAAGTAAAGGAAGATGCTGAGAACTCTCTGGCTGTGGCTAATGCCAATTGTTGACGGTTTCTATTAGGGCCCGCACCAAAGGAAGAGAAAGGAACTGGCCCAAACAATTTACTTAGCAACTAGACCAAGCGAATCAGATTGTGAACGAAAGACATGGCTTTTTGGGCTATATACATACAGCTAAGTTGGCTGATTGACAGATTGATTGAGTGATTGAAGCATAGTTTGGATGGGAACAGTCACAGTGCAATTATATAGAATGTTAATCAGTCATTGAGCTGATTGATAGATTGATTGAAGCACACACATCAATCCCAAGCAACTGAATATCTGATTGATTCAAGCACTGCTAAAATAGCAGCCATAATTTTAAATGTTCTCAACTTTTAGCTGTGAAAAATTAAAACTGAAAACCATTTAAATAAAACTTTATATGGCTGAGCATTCGATTCAAACTTCAAGCTTTAAACCTAATGCCAAAAGAAAACTAACTAAAAATCAAATGAGAATTTCTAGCGTAGCTGTGAAAAATTGAGCAATAATTTGAAGCGCGCTAAGGTGAAAAATGTTAGGAAATACTATAATTATAGCAGAGAAAAAATAAGCAAAGGTAGAGGAAAGATTATAATTATTATTTAGTTTAGTTTAGAAATAATGGCAAGAATTATCAAAAAATCTAAGACAAAAATTTAGGAATTCTGAATGAAGGGAAATGCTAAGACTTTAAGACTTAAGTTCGCTATATCTATATAAAATCTTTTTTTTTTTTTTAATTTAAATCTCAAGTCTAAAGTCTAAAATTTAAGCAATTGTTAGTCAACAGCTAGAAGAAGTTTAAGAAATTAAATTTAAATTTATTTATTTTATTATGAATTAGAAATAATTTTTAAATACAAAATTCAATTTATGATACTAAAGACAATAAATTGTTTTAAATAAATAAATTATTGATTAAAATTTAAAAAAATCCGGAAATTGCTAAAGTCTAAAAATGCGTTTTTTTCATTTTTAAATATTAAAAGTAATATATTTCAATATTTTATTATATATATATTTTTTTAAATATTTCTAAAGCCTAAAAATGTTTTTCATATTTTTAAATATTAAAAGAAATTGATGTAAGTTTTTATAATAATAATAATAATAACAATAATAATAATAATATATACACTCATGATAAAAATAATAGGAACACCAATAGAATTTGTGATATTTTGTCGTAACTAATTAATTTTTTATATTCTAGAAGAAGAAAACTGGCTGGTAACTTAAAGAACGCAATCTGGCAATCTGTTGATGCATGGCAAAAAAAATTGTATAACTCCCCCCAAATTTATAGTAGTCACAATTCATTGAAAAAAAGCCTTCTTTATTTTGGTGTACTTATTATTTTCATCATGAGTGTACATATTGTTATTATTATTATTATTATTATTATTATTATTATTATTATTATTATTATTATTATTATTATTACTATTATTATTATTATTTTTATTATTATTATTACTATTATTATTATTATTATTATTATTATTATTATATTAATAATAAAAATATATTTCTTCTTTATTTATTTATTTATTTGTATTTCTTTTAATATTTAAAAATACGAAAAACATTTGTAAGGCTTTAGCAATACTCTCTTTTTTTTTGTGCAAATTAAATCAATAATTTACTTATTTAAAACAATTTATTGTCTTTATGCCCTTTTTGCTGTAATTATTATGATAAATTATTTAAAAAGTATCTATTTATTTTAATATTAAAAAATATATATATTAATAAATATTTAACAAAAGAATATATATTTAAATATTTAAAAAAAATAAGAATATATTTCCTTTATTATATATTATATTATTTTATTGTATATATTCAGCAATATTTTTATCAGGCCTTGGGGCTCTTTAAATCAAAAGAAAATAAATCTTTCAAGCCCCAAATTGAAACGCTAATCTCTTAGCCTTACTTTTAATTGCAATTGCGATTGCATTTGAATTAAAGTCAAGAGCAGCTGTTGCTTTGTTCCTGTTTTTTTTTTACTTGTGAATTACCTCATCTATCGGCTGTTTGGCCATAAAGATCAGTCATCCAGCGAGGCGCATAACTGACCACACCTCAACCACAAAAGAGCATTTATAAAGCAACCACAAAGATAAATATATACATATGTATGCAAATCTATATGCATATAGACAACTTTTGTGTGTCTAACGCTGCGTATGAGTAATGTGAGAAAAAGGCCCAGATATGAGTCAAATTTTCTGTGACATTATTTGCAATTGCTGCAATTACAACGAATTTGTTTAGCTTATCTAAATGGTTTGCGTGTTTGGGTATTTTTGGATTTTTTATTTATTTTTTATTTATTTATATATATATTTTTTACCTTGTTTGGCTATTAGAGCGGCGCGTCTTTGCAAGCGATACATATTTGCAGCTGTTTGTTGTTGTTGATAAATATTTATTTAAATTTATATATATAAATATATATATATTTTTTTTTGTAATTTTTCTTTATTTTTTAAAGGTTGCTCGATTTGATTAACTGCACTTTGCTCACACCGAAACGCAAACAGTTCATTGTTGTACAACACTGGACGACACTGCGCGATGGGACATGTTGCACCGCGAGACGTGCGAGAAATTCTTTTTTGATCAAAATTGTTTGGCTCGCCGCAAGTCGAGCAACGATTTAGGACCGCTTGAGATGACGTGCAAAATTCAACTGAGCTGGAACTGAACTTCCTGCTGCTGGCTGCCTCGCTCGACACTGCAGAAGCGCAAAAAAAAATCCAAAGAAGAAAAGAAGTTTAAGTAAAAAGAAAACAGCAACAACAACAACGGCAACAGCAGGCCGTGTAGGAGTTGGGGCCAGAACACAGCGATTGCAACTTGTTTGGCCAGGCGTCTCTCTCTCTCTCTCTCTCTCACACACACACACTCTCTTTGTACCGAAGAGACGTCGCTGCTGATCTTTAACGAGCCATAAGGTAAACAAAAGTCGCTTAAAACAACAGCAACAAAAAGGTTGCAAAAAAAAAAGGAAAAAGCAAGAACTTGTTTTTGCATTGTCCATAGTTGGAGTTGGACGCGCATTACAATGTGCGTGCGGCTCAGAATGCTTGCGCTCTTTCGAGCTGCTTGCTAAGAGAGCGCGGCGTGATCGAACATGTTGCATGCTCGAGTTCGACTGCGAACGCTTTGACACTGAACTTGGGGCTGGCTTGACAGTTGTTGTTAATGTTGTTGTCTTTTTTGGATAAATTAACTGACATTTAGCTGTGGGTGGCAGAAAGACAGAGGGAGAGAGTAAGAGAGAAGCGCAAAGAAACTCTGCATTAGGCTGGCCTTGAATTTATGGCAGATCTGTTTAATATGATTTATTACTAATATATATAATTGTGTTTTGGAACTAAAAAAAATTTAGTTAAATTATAAAACATGAAAGCTATTTTTTGGGAACTTATGCAGGTCTAAAAAGTGTTCAAGTATATTAAATAAGAAATTTACTGTTAAAATTAAATCTTAACAAACAATATGTAAAGAGTATTATTCATTAGATATTTTATATATGTATATGATTATAATATATAAAGTATTTATGAACAATACGCTACATTTTTTTTTATTAATAATCTTATTATTTTTTAAATTTAATTTTAATTTGAATAATTTGTATATAATCAAATATTTTATATTTGATAATATATTTGTTTTTATATTTTTATTTATCAGGCGTTTTTATATCATTTTTTATACTTTTATTTCAAAGTTAAGTCTATAAAATATATGCTCAAGCTTATTATATAATAATAAATATTATATTTAGTAATATAATTCGTATATAGTTTTTATTAATTTATTTATTTTTTAAATATTTTTATTTCAAATAAAAATAGTTATTTACATTTTTTATTCAACAGATATTTTATATTAAATAATATAATTATATTAAATAATATATATATTTTTTATATTTTACGATTTTAAATTTTTATTTATCAGGGGTTTATATTATAATATAATATATATATATATATATATATATATATATATATATATTTTTTTTTATTTTAATTTTTTGCATGATTTAATTTTTGGAAACTTAAATTTTTGATTGATCAGACATGTTATATTTTATAATTAAATTATATATTATTTATATATATTTTGATTTTTTTTAAATTTTAATTTATTATTATCAGTCATGTTATATTTATTAATAAATTTATTAACATATGAATCATTTATTGTATTTTTTCCAACTTTATTTTTTGTTTACAAAATCTAGGCCAAAAGCCTTTTTAGCCGCCCTAATCTTAGGCGTCGAATCTAACAACCGCTAACAATTTGGCCAATTAACAAACGCAAAGAAGAAAAAAAACACACACATAAACATCAAACAGATTTATCAGATGTAAGCACAGCACCCACAAAAAACAACAACAACAACGATAAAAACAAAATGAATAAAAACATAAACAAATACATTCCAAGTAGCTAATCAAGTTCAATAAACCCCGAAAAGAGACTCCTACGATCTGCCGGCCTGCGCCCAGAGTAAGTTGTTACACTCGCCATCGGGTACTGACACTGACTTTGCACATATGTATGTATATATGTATACGTGTGTGTTTAGGTATGTGTATGCGTACGTATGTATGTCTGCTCCGTAATCCCGATCTAAGTGGGTCAAAGTTTGCGGACATGCTAAATTATTTGAAGAAGCAGCTAATCAAAATAAACAATGAAGTGCGAGAGGGCTGGAGAATGGGAGTTAAAGCAGCTGAAGACTAGATACCCTAGAGCAGTATAGGACTACTATTGAGAGGTTAAATAATTGAGCAACTATTTCTATAAAGAACACATTCCTTTAGATTTGTTAAAATATATTGAATTTACCAAAAATTTTACATAGAAAAAGTTTTTTATTGTATAAAGCTGGAAGAAAATGTATTCATATAGACCATAGGACTTTAAGTAATATAAAATTGATTAAATAAGTCAATCCTACGTATAAGTTTTGTATAAATTTAGAGTTTTTTAAGGGTCTGGAACTTGTGTAGAGTTTTCTTGAGTTAATATATCTCGCTATTAAACGTATAGCTGACTGCTACATATATCAGCTGATATATGATATCTTAACTGGTGCAATTAATCTAAAATATCTTAAGATTTAGCTTCAGGTTCTTAAGAAATATAAATGAAAATTATTTGGAATGAAAATATGTTTTTTTTTAAATAAAAAAAATTTAGAAACTAAAAAAAATTAAAGTAGTCAAATTAAAAATTAAATTAATAAATAAAAAAATATATATATATATATTTAAATTAAAAGTTTAAAATTAAAAATACAATTTTAATTTTAAAAAAGTTTAATTTACATTTTATTTTTAATTTTAAACTTTTTTTATTTTGTATTTTTTTTTAATTTTTAAAAAATATAAAAATACATTTGGAAAATTTAAAAAATATTTCATTAAAAAAGTATTGGTCTAAGGTCTTTTATCTATAATTGATACATAAGCAAAGCTACAGAATGAACATGAGCTCATAAAAGCTCTAGTCAGTAATTATTAATATATTTATATATAATATATATATATTTATATATCTTATCATCTATATATGCAAGAATATATATATAATAACCATCATTCATATACTCCATATAGACTATTCGTCACACATTTCCCTTAAATATCATACCCCATAAGAAGATCTTCGCCAGGCATTCCATTTCGCTGAGAAATTTTGCTGATCACTTTACGGCCAAGTTGAGCTGCCAAAATATTTGTGGCGAGCAGCGAACAAATTTACATGCCAAACTTGTTGCCAGCCAAAAGCCATTCAAGAGAAGAAGATTTACTACACTCGAGATAAAGATCGACCTCCATATATGTATATATATGTATCTTTATATATAAGCATTCCCTGATAAATGTTCTCACGCTTTATGGAGTTGAGTTGTCAACAGTCAACCGCCACGCCCATTTGACGCCTCTCCAACTTTGTTGCCCACTTTGTGTCTCATTAAAAGGGCACTAAAAAAAAAACACAGGCAAGAGAAGCTCATCAAATTTGATTGGTATTACGGCTATCAAATGGCCAAGAACTGCATACGTTTTATGGGTTATGGCACATTCTTGATGTCCGATCGGCTTTTACGATCTTGCTTGCTTGAGCTGAAGGGCCTGACAAACCCTATAGGCCGGGCTAATTTTTATGCCTCGTTTACACGCTCTGCACTTTAACAATCCGATTATTGATTTCCAAATGCGAAATCTTCCAAGTTTTTCCTCCTCCTCTCTCTCTCTCTCTCTCTCGCTGGCTTTTTTTTATGTGTTAATTTTTACAGTCAGTCGGCTCAATAATTGGATAAAATTGTCATCGTTAAAGAGCGAGAGAAAGAGAGGGAGAGGAAGAGAGAGAGGCAACATATACCTGGTGGTGGCCTCCGGCACTTAAACAGAAGTTGTTGCTCTTTAACTAGACCCTCTGGCAATTTGTTTATGGTTCGTTTTATAGTTTCGATGATATCTATTCCACACACAAATTTATGATAAGAGCTGCGGTTCGATTGGAACTTGAGGGGACTTGTGTGTGGGTCTATGATTGTAGAACGAGTTGGGTGTTAAGATCATTATTTCCATGTTTAGTACATAAAATAAGAAATAAACTCAAGGAATTATATAGAAAATAAACTGTAAAGCGAGTTAGTGTGAAAAGAGCTCTAAAAAGAGTTAATATAAATAATAAAAGTTTGGAGTGATTAAGCAGAAAAAAGGAAAAAAACTTGTAATGTCAAATAGAAAAAAAATATTAATTAAAGTATTTATGAATATATTTAAATAGATATATAAGTAAAATAATAATAATAATAAAAACATATAAAAGAGTAAATAAAATAAATACAGAAACACTTTGGTTTAAACAAATTTTTGTAAAAGAAATAAAAAAAATTTTAAACAATTTAATTTAAATTGCTAAAGAGCTTTTAGAATGATTTTTACAGACTCCAAAAAGATTTTGATGGTGGCCAGACTTCATTCAGAGTTGTTTTAGATATTAAATATTTCGAAATTAAATATATTTCAAATATTAGTATTTTAAAATTTTTTAGAAGTTTTGTTTGACAAAGTTAAGAATATTGAAATTTAAAATAAAAACTTTTTGGTCTAGAAAAAGCAGTTAAAAAAAATAATTTTAAAACTCATTTAGAGCAGTTTAATATAATGTTAAATATTCAAATATGTTTGACTTAGCTGTGTCAAAAGCACATCAAAATATCGTAAATCGACCTATTTTCCTTGAGGTCTTCTTTTCAGTCTAATTTCGCATTCAAATTTGATTAAAAACTGAAAATAACTAAGGCCAAGGCTATTGACTGGTTGACATAATGTGAAACAAACTCACGTTATAAACAAAGAAATACAACAGATAACAAAAATGGGGCCGGGTGTGGGCCAGTGAGAAAGCAGGCGGCCTGGAAACTGTGAGAGCCCCGGTTGGAATCCCGTTGGATGCTTATGTTTCATACAGGCCTACCTGCCCAAAATGAGTTAAAGTAAAATAAAGTGATAAATGCGCTATAGAGTCTCTGACAAGAAAGCAGCAAATAAATTAAAAAACCAATAAAAAAAAAAAAAAACAAAAAAAAAGATAACAAAAATACTTCATCCAAAATATTTTTGCCACAAAAATTAGATTGATCGAAGCTCAAATAAAATATATAAAAAAATACTAAATAATTTTTATATATTTAATTTATGATTATATAGATTTTTAAAAATTTTTAATTATATATATACATTATTATATTTTTAATTTATAATATTTACACATACATAAAATAAGTATTTTTCATTTAAAATATTTATATATAAATAAAAGAAATCCTAAGCTAATTCAACTATATTTTAAAGGCAAAAATTCCCCCCAACAAAAACCACAAATCAAAGAATTATTTCAGCTTTTGCTACTTGGCTTTGCAGCCCTGTCTAGCACAAGATTTGTGGCTGGAGGAATGCGTTGTTCTATGGTTCTATTCTGGTAGACCATAAAAGCCATAAGAGTTTCTTTTAACCTATAATTAAAAAAAAAAATAAATAAGAAATAAATGTTAAAAGTTGCTTTTGGTTGAAGGCGGCATTCAGTGCCATTCCACATTGCATAATAAGCAATAGTCAGTTGCCAAAAAGCTGCTCAGACACGAGTGGCCAGAGCACAGCAACGGCAACGGCAACGGCAACGGCAACAGCAATAACAAAAGAGCCAACTCCTCCAAACTCAACAGCTATAGACAACACCAAAGAAGCAAAATATATATATAAAAAAAAAAACGAAACCATTCAAATGTACCACACGATTTGAACAAATAACAAAAGAAAGCTCCGCACGGGTCCAGACACACGATCTCTAAAGGCTATATAAATGTATAGGTATCTATACACACACCTTCATACATATATATATATAGTACTTCATATACACTTAACAAAAAACTACAAATCTACTTATTTTCGCATACAAAAATCATTAAATGCGATCATTGAACCAGACTGTCGTAATGGATATGCCAAGAGAGCGAAGACGAGGGCAATAAGACAAGTCATGCCAAAAGGCAGCGCAAAAAAAAAGTAGGATGACCAAACAAGAGTGATACTATATTCGATAACTAAATGTCAGCAAGTTTTGGAGTTATCGATTGGAAATTGTTGTTGAAATATAGAATAAGATATGCCAATTGAGATTAACTTAACTTTTGTGTTGCAAATGTGGAAAGTTTTTCAGAATTTTACCTAAATTCCAATTGTCAAGTGAGTTGAAGAGCAAGCGAGAGGAAGAGGCAGGCCAAGCAGAGTAAATATAAATATAGAAATATATTAAAGCAGATCCAGAAAACTCGAAAAGTTCTCGGCAAAAGTTGACTCATCTCCAAGCACTGCTCATGTCAGCCTATTTGATTGATATGTCATTGCTTATATAAAGACATAGTTATAGCTGCGACAACAAAATTGATTACAAATTCTTTGCATATAAATCTGATTTGGTCATGCCGTGGCTCAGCCTTTATAAATAGTTTTCGGGCAGATTAAAAGCAAACTGCGGCGGGCGCGCATCAATTGAAATTGAATATTAATCAAAAAGTCTGCATAAATTTGTCACACACACACAAAATTTCGGCTAAATAAAATTATCGAAGGAATCTCGAGAGAGAGAGAGCAAAAATAGGAAAAGAACCGAAACATTAATATCAATTTACGAGGCCCGAAAAAATAAAAGCGCGTAAATTTCAATTGATATTTAATTGCGATGATGACTCGAGTTTCTCGAATTCATTTCAATCGATACAAATAAGCAGAGGGGCATTCCAGCTACATTCATATTCATATTCATTTTTTTGGCGACTGTCTTCATATATTGATTAAGGCTTAAGCATTCTGACCTTCAGCATTCATTGAGTTTGAGTTTGAGTTTGATTTTTCTTACTTTATTATTTATTTATTGTTATTATTTATTGAATTCGATTTCGTTGATTTCGTGGCGCCTTTTCATAACACACAAAAACTCGTTCGCTGCCAGAGCGCCTCAAGTGGAAGTCGCTCGCGTTCGTGCTTTGGCGCTGTTCTCGAGTTCAACAGTTTAATTATGTCTGATATATTTGTGTGACTTTGGATTTATCGTGCGGCTCAATTAGAACTCTTTTTGCCTCATAGTTTATGAGCTCAGCAAGTTTTTTTTGTTGTTGTTGTTGCTTGAAATGTTTTTATAATGCCAATCTAAAAACAGCTAATTACGTGTTATACGCTTCATGAAATTATTGTATTTATGTTGATATAAATCAAGAGACTCGAGAGACCGAATAAAAGCGATTGATCAATAAATAGCTCAATTTTATAGTTGCTATAAAAATCTCTAGACCTACCAAAAGTTTCCGTCAAAAACTAAAACTTTCTATAAAAGTTATTATCATTTAGCTTAACAGAATAATTATCTTTTAACAGAATGTTAAGTCAAACTGTTAATCGCAGCACAGATCAAGAACTTTGGGCTGCTTTGGCATATCTTCATATATATTTTTTGATAAAATACAATCTGAAGAAAATTTCATATTTTGTAGTATTTTTTTATTTTAATTTAACATTTATTTTAAATATTTTTATAAATATAAATATATTTATGTATTATATATAATTTATAAATTTAAAGTAAGCAAACATTGACAATAACATATAAATTAACATTAACATCAGCAATATTCAGATTAACATGACTATTAACAGCATAGCACTACGTTAACAGCATGCATGAAGTAAGCCATATGGAATGCTGTTAATATTTATATCAATGTTAAACTTTATGTTAAATTACATAATCAATCATAATGCTTATGCTGAGCCTTTTCTTTTTGTTTATATGAAATGAATTTTTATTTATATTTAAATTCAATTTATATTTAAATGACTATTAATAGACTGACATCAGCAAGCGCAACTTTCGATTCTATCAAGCCTCTTCAAGCCAAACTCTATCGATGCAAATTTATAAAATCTCTCCGAATCAATCATTTGAAAATTTCTAATCTCAGCTGTCTGCTTTAACAAAGCTATTCACTTCGTCAAACTTAGTTCAATAACAGCAAACAAATCTTGCTCATAGATCGTCTTACGGAATGTAAGCTGTTCTCTCTCTCTCTCTCTCTCTCTCTCTCTCTCTCTCTCTCAGTCTCTCTGCAGTACAGGCTTCAACTTCCTTCTTACAGCGAGCTGCCCATCAATTGAAGCTCAGCGCTAGTCGAACATGACTTTTAGCAGCTTACGTTTCCTACCTGGTTACCTGAAGACTATTTTTATTTCTTTTTTTATTTATTTTTTTTTTTTGGCTCGTCATTAGTCAGATCGTTTGCTTATTATTATGGGGCATGATCGTGTCTAAATGAAATCTATTTTGTTGTGCGGAATAAAGTCGACTAATGCGATTACATTAGAGCCCCGGCCAGTATTACAGCAAGCGAATCATAAAAGTGAAATAGAAATATGAGAAACGCGAAAATAAATAAAAAAAAAAAAAAGCTTGACTAAGAAATTTTCTAAAGTCAATGAACGTTACGTAATTTCAATTAGGCGCGCAAACGCTGAGAAGATGAAATTGCATTTAATATATATGAGGCAGGGCATAAAACGAACTAATGATATAACTCCAGAGAGTTCTACAAACTTACCCAGCCATAAGGAAATGCCGCCAGATGTACGCGTAATAAATCAGTTTTAAATACAAAAATTTACCTGCAAGAAGAAGAAGAAGAAGAGAGAGAGTTATTAGTGCTGTTATAATTAATATAATAATATTTAAATAAATTACATTTACTTAACATTTATTTAAAATTAACTTTTACTTTAACATTTATTTCATATAGTTTTCTATTTACATATTTTCCATCGTAAATCAATTTTAAGTTACAAAATTTTACAGTGAGAAGCAGAGGGAGAGTTTTTATTACTGTTATATTATAATATTTAAATAAATTAAATTTTCTTAACATTTATTTAACATTAACTTTAACTTTAACATTACTTTAACATTTTCTATTTTCTACATTTTAATATTTTCTATTTTTTCATATACTTCATATTATTTAATAATATTTAAATAAATTAAATTTGCTTAGCATTTATTTAACATTAACTTTAACTTTAAATTTACTCTAACATTTATTTTCTATTTTCCCCTATTTAAATATTTTCTATTTTTCGCTGTGCAAGTTTTTCCCTTGTCCGGCAGCAAAAAATCCTTTTTGCATTCATAAATCTTTTATGTGCGCAATGAACGTTTCACTAAACTAAAAATTGCATTGAACAATTTGTACGGCGCTGAGTCAACAATTTGTTCATAGACTCAACTGCGAGGCTCCACTCGCTCTTCCTCTCCCTCCTGCTCTCTTCCTCCACCACCTGCCTCTTTCTGATAACAAAAGGTAGCACAAGCTGTATGTGTGTGTGTGTGTGTATACAATATAGTTACAACAACGCAGTTGAGTGCCCTGCCCCGCCCCCTACTCTTCGTATACCGTTTCAATTTGCTCTTGCGTGTGTTTCGTTTTTTTTTTTTTTTTAGGTTTTTGCTGCAAAAATATTTGCGATTGCCTTTTGTTAAATGCTCTCTCGCTGCCCTAGCCTCCCCTGGCAGTCGCTATATTTGCATTTGTATCTCTATCTGATGTTTATACTAGCCGCGCAGACAAAGCATTGTGGTCATATACCCTATAAGCTAATGGCCATGTGTGTGCATAGATGTATTTACAAATTTGCAGACGGGATTCAGTTCAGGAAGATGCAATTGCATGGAATGCGTGAATACCCTGTAAAGTCGGTTGAATGTGTAGGCATGAATGATATATATAGAAATGAGGGATTACTATATGTGAAATTGGTTATTTCAAGGTATTTAGTATGCATAGTTAGTTCAAGTTATAGTTTAGTTTAAGTTAGAGTATAAATACAAAAGATAAAATATAGAATATAATATATGAAATATAAAAAATAGAATATAAAACGTAAAATATAAAATATAGAGTAAAAAATATAATATATAATATAAAAAATATAAATTATAAAATATAAAGTGTAAAATATAATACATAAAATATAAAAATAATAATATAAAATATAAAATAAAAAAATACATATAAAATAAAATACATGAAATATAAAATGTAATATATAAAATATGAAAAATAAAATATAAACTTTGAAAAATAAAACAATAAATATAAAATATATGTTACATATAATATATAAAATATGAAATATAAAATAAAATATATAAAAATATAAAATATAAAATACAATATATAAAATATAATATATTATATATATAAAATAAAATAAAACATATATAAACTATGTTATATAATATATAGCATATACAATTAAAAATATAAAATATGAAAAATAAAATAAAATAAAATATAAAATATATATATGTATGGAATTAAATAAGCAATAAATTCTTGTATTAATTTCTGAAAAAAAAATGTTGTGTACTAAATGCAGATTAAAGAGTATTTCCCATTTGCTATAAACAAAAGACTTAAGCTAGTAATTTAGAAGTCAAACACAACTTTAATCTATACAAAATTCATTATTTATAGGGTATACACTAGTTGTGCAGTTTAAAGCAACTCCCGTGTGTTTAACTTGACTACCGGAGAGTTGTGCAGCGATATGTAGAATGGAATCGGCGCCGTTTCTATGCCCGCTTATTATGAATTATGGCCACGTTGACAGTTTGGACCGGGCGAGGGCGTGGAAAACTTGACAGATGCGCGCAGATCTCGACGAGTCGCTGTGGAATGCCTGTTCCTGGTATTTATTGTAGATGTTGTTTGTAAATGTTGCTGTTGCTGTTGTTGGAGCTCTATTTCTTATTAATAATGTGATAAAACTGTCAGACGGCCAACTGTGCGAGCTCAAGAGCTCCATGAATATGAAAAGCAAAAGTGGCTTTTAGCTGGTATTTTTTTTTTTTTTTTTTTTTTTTTTTGAAACTCTCGCAATCCATTCCACTAAATTAAGCAATTAATTTCACATTTATATAAGCCGCATAAATTGTTGTCTTGGCCATATATAAATATATGTACATATGTATATGAATACATATCTTTCTATATAGACAGGATTATAGCAAATCTGAGCACTATGCGCAACTCTGTCACAACTTATTACTTTGTGAAGCCCAACAAATGGAGCTCTCAAGTTCGTATACGAAATTGGCTAAAAATCACAATCAAATCTGTATCTGTTGCTGTATCTTAAAGTCAGTCAAAGTGCACGACAGTTCGGCTAATGCGAACTGACGTCTGGCATACTTAAGAGCTGCCAGCAGCAGCAGCAGCAGCAGCGAAACGCAACAGGAAATTCGCATCAAGAAACGAGTCGAAAACCGAAAGTGAAAATCAGATTTATTATGAAATCAAAAAGATGAGCAACAAGTGCAGCTGTTGATATGCATATGTATTTAAATAAGTAAAAATAATTATACTCTATAATAAAATAAAAATTTATGGAAAATGTTTAAAATTAATGTGTTATTCATTAAAAAATACAATATTGATCATTTCACTTTTTTTTTAGCATATTCACTATTAAAGTCACACAATAAGCCTGTACGAATAGTTTTTCTGGCAAGTGTATATATATAATAAAATATATTTATGCATATAGATCAGGCTTTGAATGACTTGAAGTGTAATCCATGCCTTCAAAGCTAGTTATTAGTATTATTAGTAATTAGTATTTTTTTAAACTCCACTCAAACTGGTGTAACATGAGCGGAGTTCAGCTATAATTTACTTTTTGACTTAATTTGCATTTGATTTCATAATACAGTCGACTCTGTGATATTTCGAACCTCTCATTAATTCAAAGTTATCACGAGTCACCTACAAAAACTCTTTATATTTAATATTTCAAATATTCGATGACTCTTTATATTTTAAGAGTCCCTCAAAATAACGACAGTCGACTGTATATTTTTAAAAATATAATGAAAATTAGTTCTACGTTCTAATTAATTAATTAATTAATTAATAATCAATTAAATAAAAAATTATTAATATTTAATGATTAAATTAATAATGTATGATTAATTTATAATTTAATAATTATTGATTAATTAATAGATTAATTAATTAATAATTAGTAATTCATTTTACTTCTATCAAAACCATTCTCTATGGGAAACCAAAATAGATGAGAAGTAAAAGATAACCCAAATAAATTAAGTTATTCATAGAAAGAAAGAAAAAACCATATTATTTCTATATCTATACATATATATGTATGTATATTTATATATCTATTTCTCTTTTTTCCTGCACAGCTGCTCTCTCACTCTATCTCTCTATACATCTTTAACTCTTTCTCTTACTTTCATTCTCTGCTTGGCTCTCTCTACCTCTCGCTCTCATGCTCCCTCTCTCTCTCTCTCTCTCTCTCTCTCTTTCTGTTCCTCTATTTGTCTCTTTTTACCTCTATATCTCCCTATCTCTATCTTTTTATCCCTCACTCTCTCGCTCCATCTCTTTCCATTACTCCCCCTCTCTAACTATTTTCCTACTTAGCAAAAGCCTTCAACTCTTTAAGATAATTAATGGCCTTAACTAGATGCTAAAGCTAAAAGCTTTGCTCGCTCTTGATTACCACACTTAATTCTCTCTGTCTCCCTTCCTAAGCACAGCTTAGCAGCTCTTCAGCTCGCCAAAGTTCTCTAACTTTTTAGCATCATGGGCTTTCGTCCCTTTGCGGAAACTCATTTGAAAAGGCCAGCTGGAGTAAGAAACGAATTTGCTACGCATTTCAGTTGGGCGATTTAGCGTTCAATGCTCTCCATTAGGCATAAACAAGAAACCGCTTGAAAGCCAATAATAAATTCAAATGCTGCTAACATCGCTGCTATCAATACAACCGTCTAACCGGCAATAGCAGCAGCAACAACAACAACAACAACAAATGCAATTACAAATAATATGCAACTTGGTCGTTTATCTTTATCTTATTTATGAAAACGACAACAAACCGACAAATGCAATTTATGTGTTTGTGCTGGTCAATGCAAAGGGCAGGGACTCCCTCTGCCAGACTCCCTCCACTCCCGCTCGCGCTCATCTCTTTAGGATTCCGTATCAGCAGCTGGCAGCAAATAATGCTGCATAATGGAACTGAGCGGGGAGTGGATAATGGGGAAGCTGCGTCGTCCAACTTGGAAGCTGGAGCTGAAGAGCCCAGCACTTGGGCTTGACGCTCCCCGAAAAGCGAAAAACAAAAAACATCAGCAACAACAACAACAACAAAGGCTAAAAACTAAAACAAAACAAAGCCCAAGCCAACTAGGAAGAAGAAGTGGCAACAATTGTCGGGCATTAGAGATAGAAGATGAAACAAAAAAATGAAAATAAATACAAGAAAAAAAAAGAAAAGAAAAATAGAAAAAGCCAAACGAAACATTAAGCAAAAAAGAATGTGAAGCGATTTGTTGAAGTGTGGTAAGGCTGCACAGTGGTCAAGTAGTTATGGAATAGATAATGAAAATATAGAGCAGACTAAACAAATAAAATACAATAAATATGTATTTAAAATTATAAAAAAAAGTATAAGAAAAATGTAAACTTTATAAATTATACTCAAATTATTTAAAATATGATTTATATATTCATAAAAATATGCTTTAAAAATATTTCTAAAATGTATTTAATTTATAAAAATATTTTAATTTGATTTAGAAGTATTTTTAGGGCAAATTTTCAATACTCTAAAAATGTTCTTAGAGTTTGCATTAATTTTAGTATATATAATATATAATATAATAAATTAAATATGTAATAAATATAATACAATATAATAATAAAATATTGTATATAAAATAAACAAGTTTCTAATTTAATTTATTGTTAAAATATTTAATAATACGTATGAAAATCAAGAAATAAAATAAAATAATTCATAACTTAAATAATAATTATTTTACTCAATATATGTATATAAATTATTCATTATTAATAAAGAAAAAGAATTAATGCATTTAATTTTAAATTTTTTAAATATAAAACACGTTTAGTATTTAAGTTTGCAGTTTAAATATTAATTATAATTGAGAATTGTATTACGAAAAAATGTATGTATGTCATAAAAATATTTTTAAATATTATAAATTAATAAAAAAAAATAAAAGATTAAAAAAACACTTTATTTTAAATTACTAAAAAATAAAAAAAATTAATTTAAGTTACTAAAAAAAATAAAAACTAATTGAATAACAGTATTTCACAAATTTTATAATCTATATATATTTTTTTCAATATTTTATAATATTTAAAAATACTTATATTTAATTATTTATTATTTTTTATTTATTTTTCCATTTTTTAAATAAAATTTCAAAAAATTAATTTACATTTTCATTATTTTCGCAAAATTTGCAACACAATTCGACCACTGTTTGGCCACCAGAGGCAGTGGCAGGGTCAGAGCCAGAGCATTGCATCATCGAGTGGCATTGTGATTGGAGTGGGGCTTGGGCGCTGAGCAGTCGTAACAGAGTGCAAAAGTGTGACTACGGCAAAACGATGGGGAGCTTGCATGCAGCAGCATAGGGCAGATCGAAGCACACTGGGCAGTGGGCAGTGGGCAGTGGCCATTGGGATGCTGCCCCCATTGGCATGTTGCAATTGTTGCAACCTGGAAGTAGGAAGTGCCACAGCACATAGAGCAGCGCACTAAGAAAAAAAACCCTTTTGGGGGCAGCCAGCCAGGCAGGCAGCACGCAAAAAATCAACAAAAATAAATCGCACTTGATGGCCGATAGCTGGAGTTGCAGTTGCCGAGTCCGAGTCTGAGGCCGAGTCGGAGGCTGTGGCTGCAACTTGCCACAAATATTGCGTTTAATAAGCGCACATTGGGCATCGGTTAACTAACTGGGCGCAGTTGAAACAAAGGCAGCAGCAGGTAACAGGCAACAGCCAACAACCTGTTGCCAAGTGCAGGGCCGCATCTTCTATTGATAGTCAATGACATTTGGACGTGGCTTGTGGTAGGGCCACAGCAGCTGCTGCGCCCATAAAAAACGGCCAAAAGCTTCTTTGTTGCCTCGACTGATGCAGCAGCAGCAGCAGCAGCAACTGTTGCTGCCGTGACTGCCATTGAAATCCTATAAAAATGTTATCTTAATGGCTTTTATGTTAGCGAAAGCCATTAAAACAACAAAGCCAAAGCCCAGGCCGGGCCAGGCCGGGACGGGCCAACATGCAACAGGAGGCAGCAAAAAGCGTCGCCTGCTGCAACTACGGCAAATAAAGTTGAGTTTTACTCAATTGTACGATTGATCAGCCAACTGGCAATGGGCATTGGGCATTGGGCGATGGGCAGTGCTCATAATGGGCTGCACCCTGGCCAAAAGGGATTCAGCCTGGCCTGCAATTTGGTACTTCAAGTATTCTCTGCTCGATGAAGATTAGCGCCTCAAGTTGGCCATAGCCTTGACTAAGTATTCCCCAGATAAATGCTCAAAATATAAACGACCGATTGCCCATAAGCTGCAGGTATTTTGGGCCTAAAGCAGCACCAAGCAGCTGCGATAATAACAGAACGAATCTGAGCGCAGAATAAACTAAAGCGAGATGATTTATGACTGGGCCGAGGCGATTGAGATTAAAATAATTAATAAATAAAGCAATTACAATTAATTAAAATTTATTAATAGTGCAGAGATAATAAATCGTATATATATATACTTGAATTGAATTGTAGAGGGTATTAAAAATACCAAATATTTATGCAATAATTTAATAAATATATAATAATAATTTAATTAATGTATTAAATGTATAAAATTAATTTAATAAATGTATAAGCATAATTTAATATATATAAAATTATTAAATAAATATATTAAAATTATTTTATAGATATATAAAATTAATTTACTTAATATATGAAAACAATTTTAAAAATGTATAAAAGTTATTTTATAAATATATAAAAGTTATTTTATAAATATATAAAAATAATGTTATAAATACATATCAAATCTATTTTGTAAATAACTAATTTAATAAATATATAAAAATTAAATAAATATATACTAAAATTTTTAATAAATAAATATAAAAATAATTTAATAAATATAACAAAAATTCAAATATATAAAAATATATAAAAAAACTATTTTATAAATATATAAAATTTAATTAAATAATTATATAAAAAAATTTTTTTTAAACTATATAAAAATAATTTAATACATGAAAAAATTTAATAAATATATAAAAATAATTTAATAAATACATATAAACATAATTTAATTAATATATGAAAAATTCAATATATACAAAAAAATGTATGTAAATTTTAAGCAAATATTTGACAGTTTTTTTCTGCTAATAAATTTTCTGGTAGCAATAAATTTCGCAGTCTTTTGCCAGAACTCTATTTACGATATTTGTTTTAGGGCTAAGCCAAGTTCTGGTTATCTTTTTTCTGTCTCATTCACACGCTGTCGCAAAAAGCCAGCAGAGCGCCTAACGGTGCCCGCACTTGCACAGTCGACTAAAGCCACTTAGGCACGCTGTCTTCAGCCCGAAAACAAAACAAAAACACAAAACAAAGTGAGAGACAGCCGAAAAGCAAACAACCTACCGCAGTGTCAGCAGCAAAAGCAGCAGCAGTAGAAACAACAACAACAACAATGGCTAAAAAGACAATCAACCTGAGCCTGACGCTTGAGCACAGTTTGAGAGGCACTGTCAGCTTAAAAGCTGCCCTTCAGCTGCCTTCAGTTGCTTCGGCTATCAGTTTACATTTTGATTTTATGCCTGCCCCGCTCGCTGTCTCTCTCTCTCTCCCTTCCTTGCAGTTTACTTTTAATTTTTATGCCTTCCTCACTGCTCTCTCCCCCTGCTGCCTGTCAGTCTTCGCTTTTCGCATATTCGTAATTAAATAAAAAACAAACTGTAAATATTTGCAAAAAGGCTATACGGAAGCTTTTTATAAGCACATGGAATACATGCCTTTCGTTGTTGTTGTTTTTTTTTATATATTTAAAGAATATTTTTTGTTGCTTCTGTGAGGCATTAAAAACATTCAGATTGCAAAGTGAAGTGAAGTGCGACAGCCGCCGGTTTCAAGTGGCTCCACAACAACAACAGCAACACAATGCAAAGTCCCTCGCTTCAGCAGGCCATCAGGCAGTCAGTCGACCAAACGATCTGTCAGGCCTCGCGCTCTTCACATCATCGCAAAAAAATATTTGTTAAAAAACAATCAACAACAATCAACAATAACAACAGCGAACAAGTGAATCGCATGTAAATGGTAAAGGTTTGTGCATTGGCTAAATGAATGGAAACTCGGATGTGTGGGAATGGAATTGCTTGATGGATTATTGAATGGATTTGCCTTAATATAAATATATACACATGTATATTAAATAAACTGAGACAAGAATACCGACCGATGGCAAGAGCATAGTGCATATGAGTTACTTTTACTTTTTATACTTATTCATGAAAGCGAAATGGGCATATTGGTTTAATGCAATGTCCTTCCTACTCTACGTCCGTCTACAGCTCTGTTCGTCTGTCTGTATAAACATAAGTTACTTCAACACTACTGAAGCTAGATATAACTCGTCTATACCCTCGTCTAATAAACTGTCAAGACTTACCCGATACGCCTCTTAGGGGAGTGGCAAATCGGAATAAGTATCTTACGACATCCTAGAAACACTGCTTGTAGAAGAGCTAGAAAGCTGAGCTATAATATTGCTGATATATATACGACCTTTAAGGTCGTGGAAAATTGACTAAAACTGTAGCTACAATAGTTTTAGAGCTGAAATTTATACTCGCTTTGATAATCCAAGATCAAAAGGATATAGCGGATATATATATGAGCCCATTGGGAGCGTGGTAAGTAGGGTAAAACTATACCTACTACTTTTTAAAGAGCTGGAATTTATACTCGAATTTACAACCCAAGATTAAATCAAGTTAGCGGATATATATACGCTCATTGGGGGTCATTCATATCGGTATCTTCGTCAGTTCTAGAGCTAGAACGCCCACATTTTATAAACTATAAACCAACAAGTTTTATACATTATAGTAAAATTATTCATATATTTTTCGCTCTTTCCCTCTCATCTCACATTTTGAAAATCGCTTAGAAGAGCGCGTCACATTACATATCTCATTTTGTTCGTTTTCTTTATACATATGTACTAACATTTATGATTCTCCATTTATGCTACAAAGTTCTCACAGCTTTACTGTTAGATCATTTATATAGTTTACTGTTAGATCGTATTGTCTGTGTCTATATTGAAATGGCAACTCCTTCTGCTGCCAGCCACTCGCCGATGATTGCAATTACAACACAAAGCCTGACTTTGACGCTGGTTAATTGCATTTGCCCACAGAAACAAATGCGATGCTGCAATCGCGCAACAAGCAACAGGCAACAACAGCAATGAACAAGCAACAAGCAACAAGCAACAACAATCATAATGAGCAAAGGCAACAAACAATAATGAAACTAACAGCAACATGCGATATGATACGAAGCGATAGCAAAATGAAAAACAGCTTCATTCACAGTAGCATCAAAAGCTATTTAAAGTCTTTGACACTTCATTTAAAATGAAAATGAGAAGCGCGAACTGGCTTGGGATCCCTAGACCCAGCCGACCCAGCCTGCCTGCCTGCCTGCTGGCTCAACTGCATTTCGTGCTAAGCACAACAAAAGGCGAAGAAGGCAAAAAATAAAATAAAAAATTAAATAAAGAACCAGGCGGGCCATAAAAAACAAAAAAAAAAACACAAAAGTAAAACAAAACAGAACAAACCTAAACCTGAAACTTGAGCACAATATGCTGGTACTCCAAAAACTTGCCAATGGGTTCACAGAAGTGTGCAAGGGAGGACGCTGGCGGCGGGTCCTAAGTTGAAGGCGACAAAGTGTCGCAGCGTTTTGCCTTTGGGTCTAGACTTCGCATTCACGGTTCTCGGAATTGGAACTGGAACTGGAACTGCAAATGTTGCATTCAGCGGCTGACTGATTCGAGTGCAACGCCACGCCATAAAGCTAACCTCCAAACGAGCCAGCATAATGGCCATAAATAATGTCCAAGAATCAGCCTAAGCGTAACGCCCGGGGCATTAAGAAAATTATTCAACCCGAAGCTGGGAACCGCAAAATATTTGGCATTTGCACTTCACAAGCAACGCGGCCATTAGTCATACTTCAGCCATGCACAAACCTGTATAGAGTATGGCCAATATATATATACATACATATATCTCAATCTCTGAGTTTTATTGAAATTTCTTTGGGTCTGCCAAAAAGGTGTGAAATTTACGCATGGAAAAAACTTCGAGAGAAAAAAAGGAGATATCTAACTGCCAAAAAGGAGCAGCTTCGCACTGGCGCCTCTGTTATTTATGAGTGACTGACAAACCGACTGTCAAACTTAAAGTCTGTCTGACTGACTGCCAAACAGGCAGTCAAATATTTTGAGCTGCTCTGCAACGTGTGTGGCCTATTTCCGGTTTTCTGCTTGCTGTGTAGAGCTTACACATTAGGCTACAGGGAAAACTGCATAAGGAAATCAAGGCTAAGATCAAACAAGCAATTTTTATAGTATTCAGTTTGTTGTACATAAATAAAAATTTATAAAATAGTTGATAATGTTTGAGGTAAATTGAAAATTGATAAAGAGGAAAACTAAATTGATTATATATTTAAATTTATTATTTCTTTAATATTATCTTTAGCTTTGTATTGAGAGTTTAAGTTGTTGCTGATTTAATTTCAAATTAAAAATGTTTTGGAAATAATGAAAATAGTATTATAAATAATGAAATAGTATTATGTAGACTGTAAGGGAATCTGATCAATTTATAAATATTCTCAATTGAATTTTATACAAATTAATTAAAAATTATTAAGCTGAAGCTCATATGAATTAATAATTACAACATATATTGACATGTATTTATACATATAAACTGAATTAATCTAGAAAATGTGTAGAAAATAATGAATTGTTTATATAAATAAATAATGTATAGATAGTATGGAAGTTCATAATTTAAATATATATATTTATATAAAAATATTTAAAAATTTTATAAAAAGAAAATATTAAAAATAAATATTAGTAAATTTTTTTAAAAAGGTTTAAGAATTCGTTGTTTATTTGTAAGCAGCATTAAATTGATATATAGAAAATTTATCAGGCATATTTATTTCTTTGACTTTGGTATTCAAATTTCAGCTAGCATTTGCCACTCAAAAATGTATTTAGATTTATTTTTGCTTTGAAATATTTATATATTGTAGTAAGCCTATAATTGACGATTGTAATTATTTATTATTATTATTTTTCCTATCCAGCAGAGAAGAAGAGAAAGAACCATTCTCAGCTGATTCAGAGTCGCATCTCGAGAGACATTCAAAATACTACAGCGTTGCTTACAACTTGTTATCGATATATCAATTAAACTTAACATAAGACATTAATACAAAAACTTTACAATATATATATAGTACATAAATCAATATCTTATTTAACAGTGCGATCCATAAAAGCTTAACATACATTTAACATTATTCAAAGCATATGCCTAACATTGCATTGCAATGTTTATATTTTAACATACACTTAACATTTTTTGAAACTTAACATACACTTAACATTTTATTAATATGTTCAAATTATTATTTAATTTTTTTGTATAATTAAAGAAAACTTTTATATTCATACAGAATTTAAAATAATTTTTAATCAATAACTATTATTCATCAAGACATTACATCACTCATAGCCAGCGTGGACTGTAGCAAGCTAAGGGATTAGCGATTTGCAGGTTCCTTTTACGCGTGACTCATTCACAAACATAAAACAAGTCTAAGGGCGCCGTTTTTTTTTGTGTGGTTCTTGGCAACGAAAAAATACTTTTGCAGCAGTTGAATTTGATTCGGGCTAAAAAGCTGAACGAACGTCTGCTCCCTTTCCCACATTGGCGCAGCCGACGCCAAAGACCACCGGGCTATATATGTACATATATACAGATATATATGTATTTAATCTTCTCTTTTTTTGTTTGTTTGCAATTTTGCTGAATGAAAATTGAATTTGAAGCACATAAATTATAGGTTTTGGCTTGGGTATTAGTTTGGTTTTTATGCGGAAAAGAGCAACGGAGGCCCATCATCATTAGATGACGCTGCTGATGATGATGAAGTTGATATAATCATCATCAGATAGGCCCGCTAACAACGCAACGAATGCAACAAGCCGAAGATGATGTAGCTGCAGATAAAAGAGAGCCAAAGCTGACCTCTGGGATTGCGTGCGACGGATGCTCAAAGTGTGGCAGACCAGAGACCAGAGACTCGAGACTCGAGACTCTAGACTCTATCTCTGTCTATGTCTAGCCAACCCTAGGCATTAATATTAATAAGCTGGTGGAGACAAGCGCCAACTTCCTTTGAAACATTTAGAATTCTAATTAAAGCGACTTGATCTCTGATTGGATGCGAGTTTTTCTCTCTCTCTCTCTCTCTCTCTCTCTCTATATATATGTTTTATTTTTAAATGCTTATTAGAATCTGAAGCACGTGCCCAGGGACCTGACGTCTGTTAACTAGAGCTGCTTGTCAAAACTAACAAGAGCGTAGGCTAGGGTATGATAACTATGGAAGGAAATATTGTAATGCATGAAAAAAATTAATGTTTATTTAAGAGAATTCTCTTGTAGTCAGTTGGTAAAACTTATCACGATTCAGCTGGCCGCCTGCTGTTAATGTTAATGTAATGTGACTGTTAGGGCCGCTGTTATGCCAACAGCAGCAGCAGCAGCAGCAGCTGGAGCTGGAGCAGGTGCAGCGTAAGGCACAAAAACTAAATAAGTCGCAAAACAAATAGTTTTTTGCTATTCGAAAAGTGGAAAAGAAAACAGAGTCAAAGCAGCCAGCTCATTGAGGAGAGGCGGAAACTAACAGAACAGTAGCCAAAGAGAGAGAGAGAGAGAGAGAGAGAGAGCAAACAGCAGAGAGCGAGCGGGCTGCGCTTCGACAGCGACTGGCTGCTGTTTGCTGTTGCTGTTGTTGGTATTGTGTCTTTTATTTAAACAATTTACAAGAAAGCAACATTCCAGCTGCCTTAAAATGGACAAAAGTTGGCGCAAGAACCACGAATAGAACAAAGATCGAGGGGGCACACAGAGAGCCAGGGAGATACAAAGAGAGTAGGGAGAGTGAGGCGAGGCGAGGCGCTGGGCTGAGCAGACGCCAGTGACGACGACGACGACGACAATGGCAAACGTTGGCGCGACAGCAACATTTTTCTTGGCACCAAGACACAGACAATGTACACAGAGTGCAAGGAGCCGGGGCGGAGCTGGAGACTAGTGTTGGGTAAGACAATAAACGCGTTTATTGACTTGGCTGCTCCTTGGCAGCAGCAGCAGCAGCAGCAGCAGCAGCTGCGACTGCTGTGTGGGCAGCAAACGAGCCTAGAGCGAGCGACAACGACAGCGACGAGAACTGCGTTTAACTGTTAACAGTGGCCAGCAGAAAATGTTAATTGAGTGTAATGTTAATTACGTTCTGGCATTTAAGCGATTGATTAGGTCTAGGTGGATGCTAGAAAGAGAGAAAGAGAGAGAGAGCGGGAGGATGAGAGTGGTTGACTGGGAGTAAACTGTGAGAGAAGTGTAAAGTGCAGTGCAGCTGAAACTGTAGGAGTTAACAGATGTTAGCAGATGTTAACATACAAAATAGTGACTGCTAAGAGCGATGTTAAGCTCTACATCATAAATTAACATACAGTTATAAAGCAGTACAATGACTGTCCAACTGTAAAGTTCATTTAAGCAAGCGATTTGATAGCAAAGGAAATTAGAAATTATGAGGCACGCTTAGCGCACAGACAGACAGAGAGAGAAAGACAGAGAGAGAGACAGAGAGAGAGAGAGAGAGAGAGAGAGAGAGAGAGAGTGAGAGAGAGTGAGTGAATAAGACAGCAAATAAATAATATTATCGCAAATTCGTTCATCAAGTTTACGTTTTTCTTTTCCCCCGACCCAAGCCATGGCATTTTGCAAAGAGGCTTCTCTATTGCTTCCTTATTCTTTGTGGGCCCCGGCACGCAATGAAGACAACATCTTGAAAAGGGTCAAAACATCAAGCAAAAGGTTTCAAGGGATTCGCGGCGGATAGCGCGATTCAAGCTTCAGATTCAAATGCAACCCAAAAAAAAAAACATAAAAAAAAGAGAAATAAGAAAAAAAAAAACAAAGTTTTGGCGATGCGCGCCACTTGATAGTCGAGTCCAAAAGTCGGACGGCTTTATAGCTCCACAATGGAAATGAAATGAGAGAATTGCTCAAAAGAGATTCACGGCACGCGAGATTTATGAGCTGGCACTTTGAGATGAATTTGTAATCACGTAGCCGCTGCTGCCAGGGTTCAAATACAGCGAGAAATTGAGATTTTTCTGGCTTGATTTGGCAGCTGAAATCGAGCCGGGCGAAGATTTAAAGCCTTCTTTCATGCTAATGTTAATTACAAGCACTGAATGTTAGCCAAAGATGTTAACAGCTGCGGCTTTACAGCATCTGTGCAGCATTTAACAGCTGCAGCTATACAACATTTCTATGAGATAAGGTTATGTTAGCTGACAACAGCAACTTAGCAGAGTATCTATTGACTAACCGCCTCAGCTTAACATAAACACTGTTAACTTATATGCTCGACTTTACAGCGACTCTGTTAAGTAACATTTTAAGCTTAACAATTTGGCTGTTTATTAACATATTGTAATTTTTGTTTATATTTCTTATCCAAAAACGTTAGCTTAGCAGTATCTCTGTTATCCCACTGTTAACTTACAGCCTCTGTTAAACCCAATCTATATCAAGTATTATCCTTAGCTAACTAACAACTCAAGTCAATGAATCGCCTTAACTTAACAGTATCTATGTTAAATAACATGCCCAGCTTAACATTAACTCTGTTAAGCAGCTGTAAACAGCTATTGAAGCTGCAACTACATATATTATATATAGAATATTATCTTTAGCTTGATAACAACTCTGCCACTGAACAGCCTTAACTTAACAGTATCTATGTTAAATAACATGCCCAACTTAACATCAGCTCTGTTAAACAGCTGTAAGCAGCTGTTACAATGTAATTAGCACCAAAAAAAAGTAAAAAATTTAACTGATTTGCACTGCGGCAATTCACGCGTTGCCGCGTTGCCCATGGGCCAGGAGTAGGGGGCGTGTCACGCAATATGTTTAACGTAATTAGCAGCGAAGGCAGCCTGTAAAATATTTGCGTCGAATTAAGGCAGCAAACAGGCTACCGACGACGACGACGTCGCTGCCAAAGGCAACAGCAACTGGCGACTGGCGAGGGACTTGGGGCAGCACTGGGCAGGCTATGTTAGCCTAGGCAGCGCGCAGCTCGTCGCCGCCAATGCCTTTTGTAGCAGTAACAACAACAGTTAGAGTTGGCCGAGGCAACAGGCAGCAGCCAGAGCCTGTGATTGGCGTCAACAGACGGAGACGGAGACGACGACGACGACGACGACACCCATTGGAGTCTAGAATATGGCGCCACTAATTAGAAATTCTTAGCGCACAAAAAGACGTTGCGAAAATATTTTTGTTGCCCGCTCGGGGCGACAGGAGACGCTGGCGCGGGACTTTTAAGGAAGTGCCAAAGTGACATTAAATAGTTGTGCTTGCATTTCTATGATTCGTTCTTCTCCCCGCCCTCCTCTCTCTCTCTCTCTCTCTCTCTCTCTCTTGGGCTATTGCTATTTGTGTACCTAGTCAAGTGTCAATTGGCTGGCAATGTGTTCAATGCAGCTCAAACTGACAGTTTGAGTGGCTAGGTTAAGGCGAAGAGTTCCTGATGGGCGAGCTGAGCTAAAGAGCAGCTGCTTTAGTAGCTCGTTTGAAGCAACTAGAGTTCTATCAGTGCATTTCAAACTAACAGTTTGAAAGGATATATATAAATATAAATATAAATATATATATAAATATAAATATAAATATAAATATAAATATAAATATAAATATAAATATAAATATAAATATAAATATAAATATAAATATAAATATAAATATAAATATAAATATAAATATAAATATAAATATAAATATAAATATAAATATAAATATAAATATAAATATAAATATAAATATAAATATAAATATAAATATAAATATAAATATAAATATAAATATAAATATAAATATAAATATAAATATAAATATAAATATAAATATAAATATAAATATAAATATAAATATAAATATAAATATAAATATAAATATAAATATAAATATAAATATAAATATAAATATAAATATAAATATAAATATAAATATAAATATAAATATAAATATAAATATAAATATAAATATAAATATAAATATAAATATAAATATAAATATAAATATAAATATAAATATAAATATAAATATAAATATAAATATAAATATAAATATAAATATAAATATAAATATAAATATAAATATAAATATAAATATAAATATAAATATAAATATAAATATAAATATAAATATAAATATAAATATAAATATAAATATAAATATAAATATAAATATATATAAAGAGCTTCTCTTTACTGCTAATCTCTTATCGGACATGTGACATATGCGCCCAAATCTAGCTCCAAGCTGTTAAGTGTCTTTCAAACTTCCAGTTTGAGAGGCTAGACAAGTGCTTGTGCCTTTGATCGGTCATCAGCTCATATGCGGTCAACGGTAGCTGCCCTTCCATCTAACCCTGCAGTTTTGAAGAGGTTGTTCTGCCTATGGAACAGCAACCACCAGCAGCAGCACTTAAAATTCAAGTTCAATAGCAAACATCATCATCATGAAGATGCTGATGATGTTGGCAACAGCGGAACGTGGCGCAGCATGTGGCGCGTTCTAAGAACTTGCAACAGTTGCCGACTGCCGCTGCTGCTGCTGCTGCTGCCACTTGGCACGAATGTCAACTGCACGAAAATGTTGCTGCTGCTGTTGTTGCTGCTGCTGCTGCATGCAATTGCCTCAACCTCTCAGCTCGCTTCTGTTCTATTGATCGTTAGGCTGCTGTTTTTTTTTTGGTCCCTGGTGATAGCGTTTGCTCCTTGGCTTGTCAAAGACGAGCAGCAGCTCCTTGTAGTTGTTGCTGCTGCTGCTGTTGCTACTGCAGCAAAGGTTAACAACATTCGCTTGGGCCGACGTTTCGGTTCGTGCGGCATCTTGATGTTGCAAGCAGCTTCCTGCTGCTGCTGCTGCTGTTGCAGCTCGATGTTGCTGCTGCTGTTGTTGTTTGCCTTTTTAATTAGCAACTTTTGGGACTCTGGGGGCTGCCCAAAAGGCAGCTGCTTTTCATTAAGTATGCAGTTTCGGTTTGTTGCTTGCTCAACAATGTCTCCTTGTTCTTGCATTTAATTAAATGCTCATAAGCATGTGAAGTCATTGTTGTTGGTCTCAGTCTCAGTCTCTGGGGCTATAAGCCATAGCCATAGCCATAGCCATAGCTGCCTCAGCCATGACTATCTGGCCCTGTTCTGGCTGCTGTTCTAATGTTTTCTTTTGGCTTTGCCTTTTTTTAGGGCCTCTTTTGTTTTGCCTCTCTGATATTTATCATTTGCTTTGCCTATCTATCTAGCAGGTAAATGAACTGAAAACTACAAAGCGCACCCGGGGCGTATGCTTAATGGACTTTTGCTCCATTTACAGTGCACTCGAGCAACAATTTTTACCAGCTTTTATTTTGCGTGCGGCAGCAGCTGAACACATTGCTGAGAGCTTTCGAATATTTTCGATATATGTGTGAAATAATATATATAAAATTAAACTTAATCAAAGTATGTATTTACTCTTGAAAAAAAAAATTATAAATAATTTTATTTAATTGCCAGTATTTTAGATTTTTGAACGGGAAGAGGGACAGTTGATAAAACATTTGTAATAAAAATAAATAACAATAATAAAAAATATATATAATATAAAAAATATATATAATAAAAAAAATAAAAAATAAAAAATAAGAAAATATATATTCAAGAAAAATTTAGAAAGGTTTTTTGGTAAATTTAATATATTTACAAAAAAAAAAAAAACCTACACTAAATTTTTCTTCAATTTCGTTTTTTTCGTTGTTCAAACTTTCGTTTAGCCCTTAGAAGTACTTTATAGAACACTACAATTTTCTATTGATAATAAATAAATGTTTTTTTTTTTTTGGAAAAATATATTCCATTTTTTTTAAATTAAAAAAAATTAAATAATAATTTAATAGTTTTTAAATATTTTGTAAGTAACTTAAATATTATTATACATTCAAAATTATCCAGTATTTTTATTAGAATTATAAGGAGTAAATTACAATACCACAAACTCTACTACTACAGACCAAAAATTTAAAATATATATATATATATATATATATATATACATATATATATATTTTTTTTTTTAAGTTAAGTTTGATAGCTGCTAGCTGATATATATGGATTTCGATGTGAGGTATAAGCGGAATATAAGAAAGTTAATTTAAGTAAATTATCTTAGTATGCAGGAGAGGCCAGTAAGGTTGGCATAAACTCCTTCAAGAGCATTATAAAACAAACAAAAGCTAAAAGAAACAATCGCTATTTACTCATACTGATAATTGAATAAATACTCAGCTCAAAACAAACCTTAAATATAGCATAAATATTGATTAATTATTAAGAATATTTCGCTAACATGTGAGAGGCTTTAAATAACTAGAAAATGCTCAAATATGACCCTGATATTGTTAAACATAAATTAGTCTTTATAGAAGCACAGATGATGGTAGTAGCTATGACAGCTAAGCTGAATACTATTCAATACTCAAACAACTGCCAAGCCTGCAACAGTAGCAGCTTGGATTTCAAGCCGAGAAACTGATTTGGCTTTAAACAGCTGGAAATGCGGGCATAGCTTGGCCATCAATGCTGAGCCACCATATATATAACTAGACTTTAAAGGCAAACATATAAAAATTAATATATATTTTAAGACATCTTCTATCAATAGCATTACTTAACCAAATTGAACAATAGTAAAATATAATCTTTTGCACAAACTATAAATGGCATAATGCGAATTTTCCTCCCTTTGCTTTATGCTCTTTGTAGCATTATAATAAAATCAGAGTTATAGCATTTTCCTTTTAAAATTGCGCTTCAAGAGATTTTCGCTTTTACCTTAGTAAGAAATGCGAGCAAAAAGTGCCAGCAAAAAGTATGCAGCATACTTAAGTAGCATAAATAAAATTAAAATCCCTTAAGTTAGCAAAATGTCAAGAGTTGACTCGGAGTTCGCCTGGCTCTTACTGCAGGCTATGCTACTGCTATTCCTGCTACTGCTTCTACTCCTACTCCTCTCTCTGTCTCTTTCCTGTTGCTTGCCCAACGCATTGCGCTTTGGCAATATGCTTTGCCCAATGTCCTTTTTGCATTTTAGTTGAAGCAATTTTGCCTTTTTCAATTTGTACCAGTTAGCTTTACCTTTTTGTGCTCGCATGTCCTGCAATTCCTGCTGCTGCTGCTGCTGCTGCTGCTGCTGCTGCTGCTCCGACTGCGCATTTTGCATTCAAATTGCTGCCGCATGTCAGTCAGCATATGCAATACCCTAACCAGCCCTCCCTTCTCCTACCCCATCAATTGTTTGTTTGGAAAAACTCAATGGCTGCTATGAAAGTAGTTGCTGCTGCTGCTGCCATGGCAGTTGCTGGCATTTCGGTTGCCGTGTTATAGAAAACTTTTATAATCAAATTAAATTTTATGGCTTATTGCAAAATGCGCGCGTGCAAATCCAATTTTCTCCACACACATGAAAATAGCAAAATAAAATAAATAAAAATTACATTTCGCTTTTTGTGCTCAGCTTCTTTTTGTGATGCTCTTCGATTGTCAAGGTTTGATTTACAAATTGCGAATTTTCAAATTAAAAGTTGAGCTTAAAGTTGTGTCCTTTGAAGTATTAAAATTAATAATTACAAAGGCTGACAGAATGTATAGAATCTAAATTAAAACTGGAATATAGACGCTCAAAAGCGAGTCTTACTCTTTCTAGCTCTAACTTATGCTTCTCACTCTATCGCTCTTTCACTCGTTGTCCCGCTCACTCAATGATAAATATTTTTTAAATATTTAAGAAGGGGTTTTGACTGAGATTGAGAAAATCTCAGTTTCAGATATAATAAACGTATAAACTAATTAAATCGAAAATAAATAATCATTCTAAATCATTCATTGCACACGAAAAAAAGTATTAAATTATATCTCATAGGTGTATTTAAAATTGCTTGATTTTCTATAATACAAACAATAATTCTCAATATATATATATATTTTTTTTTTAATAAAAATGAACTTTTAATATAATAAAATATTAAATTTAAATACACGAAAAATTAAATAAATTAGTTTTTGATTAAAATTCAATTCCTGTTCAAATGGCGAATTCTTTTAAATATTTTAATAACTTTATATTATAAATAACTTGAACAGTTGCTTAAACATAGTTAGAGAAAATACTAACACGCTTGTTTGGTCGGTTTATAAATTAAATAAATACTATAAAAATCTAAAATATATAATGAAAAATACATAAAATAAAATATATATACTAAATGTATATACTAAATAAATACTAAATAACAAATATATATGTATTAAATAAAAAATATATACCAAATAACATAACTATATACTAAATAAAATAAAAAATACTAAATTTATACAGCAAATAAAAATCTAAAATATAATATGAAAAATATACAAAAAAAAATAAGTTTTATATATATACTAAATGTATATACTAAATACAAATAAATACTACATTTATACAGCAAATATACAAGATCAGAATATAGCGTCAATGGTTTAAAGAAAAGGGAGTTAAAGGAAGACCATGCCGAGCTAGAGCAAGTAGAACAAAGTCTGCTGATGATTAAACTGTGACAATTTTCGTTTAGGCTTGGTAGGAAAACTGTGTGATTGAGCTACAGTTAAGAGAGTGTCCAGCAATTATGTATGTGTCAAATAGTCAAAGCAATTCTTTAAACCCATTGTCTGCTAGCACACAAATCATAAAGCCCCTTCCGGTTTCCCTTAATACCACAACGAGCAACTTCACCCGAGATTTCTTCAAGCACACTTTCAGCATAAACCTATCAATTTTGCAGTCAAAACACTTGGCCAAAAACAACTGCTTAACTTTGAACTTTTATTCAAGAGCTTATCAAGGGCTTCGACTGCCTTTATGCCAGCAAAGCCCTAACTTTTCATACAAAAAAACTATGTAATTCTTGGCGCAGTACAAAAAAAATACCATTTTCTTTTGTACAACATTTAAAACTATGCTAGTTTTTTCTGGCAAACCCTTCGTTTGATTCACTTTTTGTGCTGCTGAGTGGGGGGCAGCTCTTGCTGTCCACCCACTCAACCAGTTACAAGACTATTTCTTCTCTAAATATATATATAGAAACCTTTTTTTTTTGTTTTTGCTATCTCTTTGCAGCTTTTTGCTCGCTGTATTTAAAGCAAATTAAACAAAATTGCGAGCAATAAAACTTAATGGTTAATTAAATGGGCTGGGTTGGACTTGGGCTTGCCCCAATGGCGCATCCTTTGCAGCATTAAAAAAAAATGCAGTAGCAGCATGAGCAGCAAAGGCAGCTGGCAGCAATTTTGCGAAGCCTTTTGCATAATTTACAAGTAGCAAAAGGAAGCAAAAAACTGCAACTAAAGAAGAAGAAAAAAAATGAAATAATAAAAAGAAGTGAAGAAGGAACATGGCCAAGATGGGTAGTCGAGTCGACTCGAGTGGGAGTTTAATGCCTGGATATTTGCCATTCGCTTTAATGAAATTATTCAGTTATTGCTCTATATATGGGCGAAGTTCTCAACTTCTGGCTGCATATGTAGCAGCTCCTGCATCGTCTTGCCTTTTTTTTTTTTTTTTTTTAACTATAAATATGTAAATTGCTTATGCATAATAAATGCCAGCAAAAGCAAAAACAGAACTTAAGTAAACTAAGCTAAGAGGGCACTAGACGAGGCAATGTTTGACTGGGAAATACGCTGTAATGTATGATAAGTGACTATGGTATTTAATGAGTTTGTTTTGAACTATGAATGCTGGATGCTTGAGTAAATTCAGTATTTTTTGAGTTTATGACTTTGATTTGTTAAAAAAAAGAGTTTGGAAAGCTGTGTATATTACAGTTCTCGAGATATTCATAAAAATGTAAGAAATATGTATGTTGAAATCATATAAAATATATTAATATATATTTGAAGCATCTACTTCTCATAGTTCATTAAATAGGCGAATAGATTCCTAGGCATAATAAAACCAAATAAGCTTTCTTATTGCATATATACATTTAACAATTCCAATACAACCAATACACTCCACTCAATTCCCTTCAAGGAGCACTCCGTAAATTTTTACTTGAGTCAAATGCACTTAGCTACAAGAAAATATCTATAAAACAGATGAAATGTTTGCTAGCTTCATAAATATTTTAAAACCATTTTTTGCTTTCGATTAAGCTCTTTAAGAATTTGCATTGTATATGTATATTTAAAAAAGTTTTTAAATGGGAAACTGAAATATAAATTACAGATTTGAAAACTTAGTTTGAATGGAACTTACTCTGAATATATTTAATAATTTAAGTGTTTGTACAAACAGCAATGTCTTACCTGAAATTAAAAAGCAGAAAAATATTTTATTAGTAAAAGAAACAAGCGTAAGTAAAGCAAATGGCAACAAGATGAGCAAAGTTATTGCAACATCAAAATTAAATTTATTGATTTAAAAATAAATTAAATATATATTTTGTAAATACTAAAAAGTAATAAATATATAATATAATAAAAATATAGTTATATAGGTATTTTGTAAATACTAAAAAAAAAATAAAAAAATTAAAAATATTATAAATATAAATATTATTTTAAATAAGTGATATTAATTGATTTATTATTTTTATTATTGTTTAATATTATAAATTTAACTTTAAGAAATTATTGATCTATCTTTTACATATTTAGTGAATAGATGTGAAAGATTGATAAATAAATCTTGGGTCTTAAATAAAATAAAATTTAAAATTAATTAAAATATCAAAAGATAAATCAAAAATATTTTTTTTATATTTTATAATTTATTTATTTATATTTCTTATTATTTTTAAGTAACATCCATTATTTAATATAAATATATATATATATATATTTTTGGTATAAATTAAAAATTTTTTTTCTTTATTTTTTTTATTTAATTTATATATACAAAAACTATTTTTCAAAATAAAGAACATTATCTTTCGCTTTAAAAAATATTAAAAATATTCTCAAATGCCAAACTCCAAATATTTTTATAAATTTAGTATTATTTCAAAAGACAATAGATCTATAAACTCAGTCTCAACTTAGTTTTAAAGTCTATCTCATCGTCCAAGAACTCTCTGAAGCATCTTACGTATAAATATTCTCAACTTATATTATTGCACTTTTATTATTCAATTACCAACTGAAAGAACGTGCCGTAATCCACGGCTGTTAGGCCGCTTTTCCGCCTCAATCTCTCAATTGCAGACACTAAGGATTGCCCAGCTATCTGTGCAGTCATTATGTCTGCAGCACTTTGTCTACTTAACATTTTGTGCAACAATTTTGCAACTTTTGCTTACAAAACTTTGCATAGTTTTTTAATTTTAATTAGCCAGCTGCCCAGTCACAGGCACAGATGTATCCTCAACCCCTCCCTCTCGCTGTCTCTTGCTGTTGCTTATCTGGCCAGCTTCCAACTGGTGGCTGCCTGCCTTACGCTCAATTTCTTTTCGCGTGGCTTCGGCCTGCGCCTGTCGAATCGCGACTTGAGCGTCGCCTTGGCAGCCGCCTGACCGCCAGATAAGCGCGCAAATTTCCAAATGGACAGCCAAGTGTCGGGCGAGCGGGTCCACAGTTCTTGGCTGCCTTAGTTGTAATCTGCATAAAAAGATTTCATTCTCGAGCCCCGCCATTGGCATCGGCATCGGCATCGGCCCATGGGTAATTAGTGCATTTTAAACGTCTTTTAGTATTTGGCCAGTTCGGGCCCTGCGCAATTTTCCAGGCTATTTTAAGAGTTATGGGCATAGATAAATGGATTAGCTCGGACTCGGGGCACAGCCAGTCAGAAGCCTTTGACGGGCAACAAACTTGCGTTTTTTAGTGCAAAAAAAAAAAAGGAAAAGAAAAGCATTTGGCAGGAGGAAAAAAGAATTACCCAGAGTCCGGTAAAGGCTAAGGTACAGGTACAACTACTCTTTCACGCTCCGCTCTCTCTCTCTCTCTCTCTCTCTCTCTCTCTCTCTCTCTGTGTCTCTAGCTGAGCCGAACTAAGCGCAAAACGTAGTTAAAGTCAAGATCTGACTGGTAAACGCAGTCAAACGTGCGATAAATTCAAAGCATAGACCAAAAAACCCCAACTGACATGGAAATAAAAGGCACAAATGTTAATTGGTTTGTGTCAATCTTCCAGCACATTGCCCAGCGGCCAGCCGAGAGAGTGTGAGAGAGACAGAGACAGAGAGAGTGAGAGAGACGGAGAGAGATGCGCCCAGAAGCTTTGCAACACATTTAATGCTACGAGCAGATGAAGTTGTTTAGTTGGTAAATTGTCTTATGCCTCAACTCGAGTCAAGTGTCTACGTTCTGGACCTGGTTCTGGACGGGCGATTTTTTCGATTTCGCCTCTAGTTTTTTTTTTTTTTTTCATTTTTATTTTTATTTTTTCTTGTAATTTTCATTTCAATTTCTGCAACGTTCGCTGAAAGCGAAATGATGTTTAGCTTCGGTTTCGTACCATGCTCTATTGGAGTCAGCTCGCCGCTCTTCACCTGCCTTTCTGACACGCCGAGACAGAAGTTGCGGCTTCTAAGCACGACGACGGAAATACGCGCGGCATTTTGAGTAGCAATTTCCTGGTCAATCGTAGAAATGGAGTACGAACAGCGGGCAGTGCGCCGCACGAACCTACGACATCCCAGAAACTGCTTAGTTGATCGCTGCGCAAAATGACATCTGCATGAATTGCGAATGTTAATGCGAGCGCAGTCAAGCGCGAGACTTGCCAGAACATCAAATTGCAGTTGGCCGGCATTTGATAGAGTTATCAAAGTTCTCCTGGGAATTTGTTATGAATCTAATGGAGATGTAGATGAGTGCAAGACTCATAACATGTTTGTGGGAAAGATTTTATAACTTTATCAGATTTATGTACTCCAAATCTAATCTCTTTCTGTCGAAGAGATAGAGCTTTTGATAGCTATAAATGAGTTGAGAATTCAACTATATTAGTCAAATCTGCCTTTAAAATATATTCAAAACTTTCTTTTTTTTAAGTTCAATACAAATAAATAAAAACAAGTAAGAAAACTCTAGTCGGGGGTCCCGACTAGGAGATACCCTAAACCCCGCGCTATCTGCGTTTTTCGATTTATTGAACAGCTGATAATTAGCAAATTATAGCGCCATCTATTGGAAATACGTACACTAAAGCTTGCGGGTTTGAGAATTTGCTAGATGCTAGATGTGTATGTGTGTATGTGTCCACATGTATAGGAAAACAATTTGTTTTGCGTTGCTGGTCACGTGTTTGGCCGATTGGCCAAATGTTTTGTTTAATAACTTCTGCGCGAATTAATGGATTTGAATGAAATTTTCAGCTTATGTTCATCATATTTTATTACATTTTTTTCAATTTTTAAAAATGTAAACCCATTCATTTACTGGCTTTGAGTGCAACTAACCTCAATTTAAATATTTGGGGAAATTTGGAGCCGGTATCCAAAATTTAACAAAAATCAAAATTAGATCAAATAAATATAAAACTTACAAAAAAATTGGGGACTCTAGCTATAAAGACGTGGGTGATATAATTTTATAACGAACATTCGATAATGTTTTTAATCAATAACATTAAAACTAAAATAGTTATCGACTTTTTTTTAACAAACTCGATCTTTTCGTGCTATTCACGGACCTACATAAAAAAATTTCAATTATCTAGCTCTTATAGGTTCTGAGAACGACGCGTTCATACATACGGACAGACAGACGGACAGACGGACGGACAGGGCTAAATCGACTCGGCTTGTCTCCCTGATCAAGAATATACATACTTTATGGGGTCTGGGTCAGGGTATAAAAAAATAAATAAATAAAATATTTAATTAAAAAATATTCAACTCATAAATAAAAAAAAGTAAATAATATAAATAAAATAAATGAATAAATAAAATAAAATAAAATAATTAATATAAGTAAATAAATAAATAATAATAATAATCCATAAAATATCTCTTTAGACTTATTAGAAAACTTTTTGTTTTAATCAATCTCCTTCAAACTAAATACCTAATATGTTGCTGCTGTAAGCTCTTTGATCATTTTTATGAAATAATCTCTCTTAAACAGTTAAATAAATACTCAAATATCAACGCTATAAATTTTCTACTAGCTGTCCAAAACAAATATAAATAAATCCAGAATATGAACATGACATCATTAAGATAATCATAATCATTTACTCTTCATATCAATCCCTCTCCATGTTCAATACTTTCTCCAAACAAACATTTTATCAGCAGCTCAATCTCCTACTGTCATTAGACAGCTATCATCAGTTACGTTCGATATTTGATATAACAAGTTGGCATCATTTATTAAACACAATTGAAACTCGATCTATAATCTCTGTCGGACAGTTATCATCTGTAAAAAGTTCTTAAATATCACACTCACAGAGCTACGGTCGCTCGACTGCGACTATCTGTAGCATCTGCACTATTAGTTTTGCCGTTTTACACCATAAATTATCAAAGAACCTCGCACACAATTTGTCATGGCGAGTGACTGCATCATCTCTGGTCTTCCCCCAAAGCAGAATCGTCCCTCTTTGGGCTGCCTACCTGCCCGCTGCTAGGGCCAAACATTTGAAAAATGATCAAAAAGCGAAAATGCCGAAATGCACAAAGAGAGAGAAAGAGAACGCAATGCTCTCTGAAGCTCCTTCGCTTTGTTGCCTTTTTGCCCAATGCCCAATGCCCAATGCCAGTTGCCAGTTGCCAGTTGCCATCCATTGCCATTTTGGGGCGCAAATCCCTTCAAGTTTTGTTTGATGTCCCTTAACTGCGCCGCTGCTGCTGCTGTTGCTGCTTGTGTTGCTGCACGCTTTGTCCATCAAGTCACGGATGCGGGCTCCTTTGGACGAAGCCGCTTTAACTTGTACAAATGTCCCAAACTGTCCAAATTGTCTGTTCAAATGTCCAGGGCGCAACTTTTATGGGCAGCGGCAAAGTTGATTGCACTTTGCAAAGCATCTTCGTTTCGGTGACAAAAGTTGCTCTTGCTTTTGCTGCTGCTGCTGCTGCTGCTGCTGTTGTTCTTGTTATTCTTCATCTTCTTCTCTCTTTTTTGTTGTTGTTGTTAGTTTTTGATGCACAGCTTGGGACAGCAGTAATTAACACCCACGTGAAATGCAGGCAGCAAACAACTGGCAACTGGCAGCAGGCAGCAGGCAGCAGCCTCTCCTCTCTCAGGAAGCAAGTGTGAAGAGCAGCTGGGCCGCATCCATTTACATGCCACAATGTTGCTCAAGTTTTGAGTGTTTACTTAACATTAGAGATGACATCGTGACAGCTGCATTTAACAGCGATCTCACATACCCAAATAACCTGAATGCGCTTGAAGAATTGAATTTGATTCAGGAATTCATTTTTTTGGCAACCAACTTAGAGGCGCTCTCTTTATCTAGGGGTAGGTATCTAGGTCTTATAAGTATTGAAGAATTACCAAATACAAAATTGATATGCTGTAACTTGTGCAAGTCTACGCTAGACTTAGCTTAGCAGTTTAAGTTGTCTCGGAATTTGTAATATATTTTTTATATTCTGTGGAAGCTTTGACTGTATCTGCTGAACTATTTAAGTTTATAAAAGAATGACTTATTATGCCATAAAACTTTAAACTTGACGAAATTTAAGAAAAGTGTTAAAGACTCCAAAGAATTTCTTTATATTTGAGTTTAAAAATTTCATGTGTACAAAATTATGTATTGTATATTGTATAAAAAAGAATCTCTTTATTTTTATTTTTTTTTTTAATGTTAAATATAAAATAAATATAAATTGTAAAATTTTTCAATATATACAATTTTTTAGAATTCTAATTTTTTATATTTAAAACATTTTATAAAATGAAATATAAATAAATTCTTTGAGTCCTAGACACATTTTTTAAATTTCATAAAATTTATATAAAAAAACAAACTTATTCTGTAATTTCTTAAAATATTCTATTTATATTTAATTGTTAAAAAAAAAAAACCTAAAGAGATTCTTTGGAATCGGTAACCCATTTTTTTGAGTTATAAGAAATGCGTATTTTCTAGCTAGCTAAATATAATAAAATTGTAAGATTGCATAAGGAAATCAGCAGACAAACCTAAACGTTTTATGTACTCAACTGCTTTTGTATTTTTTAATTTTTTAAGGAATTTTTAAGAAATGAAGAAAACTTTATTTTATTAAACTATTATCATTAATATTGAAATAAATTTTAGCTTTAAAATATTAATATTTTTATTTTAATTTCTATTTTAATAAGTTAATTAAATATAAACTTTAAAATATAAATGTGCCACATATACTAGAAAAATACCAAGAAAAGAGAGAGAGAGCGAGAGAGAGATTTTCCACTGCTCGTAGAACTCAAATCATAGCTTTAAAAATCTCTACCCAACCATAACTAATTTTCTGACTTCAATAGATATTTTTGCTTATCTAAAGAGTCGTGTAATATTGCTTTGTGCTCTTTCACAAAATATTAAAAATATATATGTTCCATATATTATTAGCATTTTAAGAGCTGATTGAATAAAAAATAATTTGCAAAATGAAATATATAAATAAATAAATAAATAAATATATATAATATTATATAGAATATTTTTGCCTTAAGGAGCAGCTCCTGCCTTTCTAATCCTTACTCCTTTCTAATTATGCCAATTATCTCTCGCATCAGCTACTTCATATTCAAAGTTAACTTAATTCCCAAAAACAGTCCGCCAAAAATATCTGCTGATGCTGTGTATCACTCGCACAGCTTATCTCATTTTTTACATATTTTTTGGGCCTTCCTTTTGATGCACGCTCCCATCGCCAATTTAAGCGTCGAGTGAGTGAAACCCAAAGCCGGGCCAGATCCTCAATTCAGACGCTCCACAGCGGTCCTTCAGTGGCACAACTTGAAACCCAGCCAGCCCCACTCCGCGTGTCTGCGCTGCTGTCGCTTCTTCTTCTCCTACTTCTTCTTCTGGCTGGAGTCAGCAGCGTCAAGTGTGTGGTCTTTGGATGCACTGTGGAGCGACAGTCGCTGATACGCACACTTCACATTGAATTTCCATTTGTTGCCAGCCAGAGCCAGAGTCAGAGCTGAAAGTGGCCAAGTCTGTGGCTGGTGTCTGTGACTGCGGCTGGTTGGCATTGCTACTAGGAGCCGGAGGAGCTGTAGTTGGCTGCTCCCTTGATTTCCATCGATTTTCTAGACACTTTGATTGTTTTATTGTTGCATTAAGTGCTTGGGTCCGAGCAGAGAAGGAGCGCGCAGCCTCTTGCGACCAACCACAAAAATGCAATTGACACTTTGGTGTGAAGTGCTTAGCAATGGGCATAGTCTCTCGGCTGGATCGCGGCGGCTTAAGGCTGCGGGCTGCTGCTGGCTAAGAGCTCCAGGGCCAGGGCCTGATTTCTGTTTAATAGATACATTTGCATCTACCACAGGCCGAAGATGAGTTGCTGCGCTTATGGCCATTTTGATGGGACGTGGCCACAATGCTTACGGCTCGGCTCGGCTCGCCAGTGCTTGGCATTTTTCTAGCTGGTTGCCTGCGCCGCTTGAGTGGAAAATTGTTTTGGGTAATTTTGTGCGTGATAGAAGCCGAACGACACAGACAGGGAGACAGAGAGAGAGAGAGAGGGTGAGAGAGAAAGAGAGAGAGAGACGCGCTAGCCTAGCAGGCAAACGCCTCTGGTATGCTGTGGGTAATGGGTTCGGCTAAGTGGGGTATACGCTGAGCGCGGGGAAATGGATCGATTAGCATGTTGGCGAGGTGTGAAACATTAGGCTTTAAAACGTTTTCGGTTAGTAAAATGCTTTTAAATGCTGCTGTGGAGGGGACATCAAGCATTCCCTGAACACTATGCGATGACAGTTGGCGCTAATAGAAAGAAGAAATTCGTAGTTGGAGTAGTTGAAGGCGAAGTCCTTAAGGCAAGATTGCATATGTGCTGGGATATATGTATATCTATATATGCTTTAGATATCCATATCTATGTCTTTATGTCTATATGTCTATATCTAGACATATCTCCTATCTTCTATTTCATATCTCTTATCTCCTATCTGCTATTTCCTATCTATTATCTCCTACCTGCTATCTGCTATCTCCTATCTTTTATATTTTATCTTCTATCTGCTATCTCCTATCTTCTATCTCCTATCTCCTATCTCCTACCTGCCATCTGCTCTCTGCTATCTTCTATCTTTTATCTTCTATCTTCTATCTTCTATCTTCTATCTTCTATCTTCTATCTTCTATCTCCTATCTCCTATCTCCTATCTCCTATCTCCTATCTTCTATCTCCTATCTTCTATCTTTTATCTTCTATCTTCTATCTTCTATCTCCTATCTTCTATCTTTTATCTTCTATCTCCTATCTTCTATATTTTATCTTCTATCTTCTATCTTCTATCTTTTATCTTCTATCTTCTATCTTTTATCTTCTATCTTCTATCTTCTATCTTCTATCTTCTATCTTTTATCTTTTATCTTCTATCTTCTATCTCCTATCTTCTATCTTCTATCTCCTATCTCCTATCTCCTATCTCCTATCTCCTATCTCCTATCTTCTATCTCCTATCTTCTATCTTTTATCTTCTATCTTCTATCTCCAATCTTCTATCTCCTATCTCCTATCTTCTATCTTCTGTCTTCTATCTTTTATCTTCTATCTCCTATCTTCTATCTTCTATCTTTTATCTTCTATCTTCTATCTTCTATCTTTTATCTTCTATCTCCTATCTTCATCTCCTATCTCCTATCTCCTATCTTCTATCTTTTATCTTCTATCTTCTATCTTCTATCTTCTATCTTCTATCTTCTATCTTCTATCTCCTATCTCCTATCTCCTATCTCCTATCTCCTATCTTCTATCTCCTATCTTCTATCTTTTATCTTCTATCTTCTATCTTCTATCTCCTATCTTCTATCTTTTATCTTCTATCTCCTATCTTCTATATTTTATCTTCTATCTTCTATCTTCTATCTTTTATCTTCTATCTTCTATCTTTTATCTTCTATCTTCTATCTTCTATCTTCTATCTTCTATCTTTTATCTTTTATCTTCTATCTTCTATCTCCTATCTTCTATCTTCTATCTCCTATCTCCTATCTCCTATCTCCTATCTCCTATCTCCTATCTCCTATCTTCTATCTCCTATCTTCTATCTTTTATCTTCTATCTTCTATCTCCAATCTTCTATCTCCTATCTTCTATCTTCTGTCTTCTATCTTTTATCTTCTATCTCCTATCTTCTATCTTCTATCTTTTATCTTCTATCTTCTATCTTCTATCTTCTATCTTTTATCTTCTATCTCCTATCTTCATCTCCTATCTCCTATCTCCTATCTTCTATCTTTTATCTTCTATCTTCTATCTTCTATCTCCTATCTTCTATCTTTTATCTTCTATCTCCTATCTTCTATCTTTTATCTTCTATCTTTTATCTTTTATCTTTTATCTTCTATCTTCTATCTTCTATCTTCTATCTTCTATCTTCTATCTTCTATCTTCTATCTTCTATCTTCTATCTCCTATCTCCTATCTCCTATCTTCTATCTTTTATCTTTTATCTTTTATCTTCTATCTTCTATCTTCTATCTTCCACTTTCCATCTCCTATCTTCTATCTCCTATCTCCTATCTTCTATCTCCTATCTCCTATCTTCTATCTTTTATCTTTTATCTTCTATCTTCTATCTTCTATCTTCTATCTTCTATCTTCTATCTTCTATCTTCTATCTTCTATCTTCTATCTTCTATCTTCTATCTTCTATCTCCTATCTCCTATTTCCTATCTTCTATCTTCTATCTCATATCTTCTATCATTTATCGGCTATCTTCTATCTCCTGTCTTCTATCTCCTATCTCCTATCTCCTATCTCCTATCTGCTATCTTCTATCTCTTATCCCTATATCTGTCTCTCTGTCTTTCTCTTTCTGTATCTCTTTCTCTATCTCTATCTTTCTCTATCTCTATCTTTCTCTATCTTTCGATATCTGTCTCTATCTTTCTCTTTCGATATCTCTGTCTCTATCTCTCTTTATGCTTCTGCATTTATCTCACTTTATCTCAGTTTATCTCACTTTTTGTCCCTCCCTCTATCTGTCTTCCTCCCTCTTTGATAACTTAAAGCACAATTCATTTATTGAATTTATTCGTAATAACCCACAAAGGCGTGTCCTTCCCCACCCACTCAAACCAGGCCAGCGCGCTGGCCTATTGAATCCCACACAGGTCGTGTCTATTTCTGCCTCTCGTATTTGCATCTATATATGCGCTGTTCGATATTAATGAATACGTATCTATGGGTGAACGTGCTGTTGTGCAAATACACTCGCGGCCATAACTGTCAATGTCAACAGGAGACTCGACGCAAACGAATATCAAGCGAATGTGTGTGCCGCTGCATGTGCCACATGCTGATGATTGCCAATACGGAGAGCGTGTGTGCAGGATGGCTGGCGCGAATGTTGGCCACTCCACAAACACAAACATAAACGTGGCGCACGCTGGCACAGAGGCCGCCTCGAGGCCAGCTCCTTTGGCTGGCACAGCAACAGCAACAACAACTGCAGGCAATTGCGATCCGTGTCCAGTGATGCGAGCGCAGTCCTTTTAACGCTGCGGTTTAAACCTATTTTCAGTTCACAATCGCCGCCACCACACAACAATAACAATAACAACAGCAACAACAACGACGACGACTGTGTGGACAGATACTGCTTGCAAGCTGGAGGCAAACTACGTGCAGCGATAATTGCCACAAGATTTGCCTTGTGCAACATGAATAATTTCGCACGCAAATTATTTTTAATATTAACGCCAGTCGGCGGTCAACCGCAGGCAGGAGTCGCCAGGAGAAGCCACTAAAAGTGCAGCGCACGAATTTAATTTTTACTTTTACAGTTTGGCAACAGCATCTGCATCATAATGTGGCCTAGGATGACAGTCAGACAGAGTCATATATATATAACTGCCTGCCCGTGTGGGCGGAGTAACTCCGGCAGCTGCGCGATATGTGAAACTCAAATTGTCCAATCAGCCAGTTGGCCCCACAAAAAAATGAGATAAAATGAGTGCGGCTCAGTTTTTGTTCCCTTTTTGCGGTCGCGTATTGGCAATGATGAGACGGAGGTGCCAAAAGGTCAAGATGCTGGCGAAAATGAGTCCAAAAGTGGCGGCTGAACACGTCCAGGTATGACATGCAGTTACAGCTGCGAGACGTCTGCGCGCATAATGGACAAATAAAATAATATAATTGGGAACGAAAAAGCTCTGGCAGACAGTAGATGTGGGGAGAGAAAGAAAGATACAACACAAATGGACAGTATGAAAGAAAATTTAAGTATTTTTTAAAGAGAAGTTTGTATGGAATGAAAGGAGGTTTGTGAAGCAAGTTTGGGTCTATATAAAATATATGCAGATCATATAGATGAGCCGAGCAGATCAAGATCTGATTGACAATTGAATATAATAACTGGAAGTAGTGAAAAATAATTAAGTATTTTTAAAGTGAGCTTTGAGTAAACTAAATTTAGTCAAAAAAGCTTTTATTTTTGTAGAAAAGAATGCAAAGCAAGTATGACTCCATAAGATATATATATTATCATATATTGAATAATCAGAACAATGAGCTGATCAGATCAAGTCAATTTCTGATATATGTATGTAGTATACACATAGAGAAGACTCATCTGATAGTTCTCACTCACTTAAATCACGTCTAATCAACATGATAGATCACCTCTTTCTCGAGGTCTACTTGCAATTTAGTCTTTAACCAATTTATTTTTATATATTTTTATATATTTATTGTTTAGCCAAATATAGCAGACATCTCAATAAAAAATCTATACCTCGATAGATTGGCAGTTTTTTCAAGCTTAGCCCCGACACATGTTCACTTATTTATTTTAGATAATTAATGCACAATTCTAACAGCTTTTCGCAGACTTGTTTGCCATTATTTTTAAAGTCTTATGTCTAAAATGCTCGCCTACGTGGTGCACTGTGCGCACACAAGTCGTGAGGGTTAAGAGAAGTCATAGAAAATAATTTTATTGTATTTGTTTCCAAATAAGTCAAAGCTTGGAAATGTTTAAACAAATGTATTATATACTAAATAACTATTTTGTATATTATATTAAGCTAATTACTGTTCTTTTTGAATTTATGCAGATATAATATATAGAGAAAATAATAAATTTAAATAAAAATCTGATAAATTCAAAATATTTTTTTCAATATTTGCCAATGAATCAATAATATCAAAAATATAATATAATAATAAATAAAATAATAACAAATAAATAAAAAAAAAACAAATAATATAATAAAAAAATATAAAATATTGATTATAATAAAAATTAATAAATAATATTATTTGCTAAAAATACTATCGACAAATTCACAAAAATAAAATAATATAAATATATTCTAATTATTTTGCACAAAAAAAGAATATAATATATATAAATATATTCAAATTTTTTTAAGCGATTCTAAATATATAATTATTTTTTTATGAGTTTTCCCAATCACAAATAAATAAATATATGATAGAATTAAAAAAAAAATTTGGATATAAAAATTAATATGTATTTAAAAAAAAGATACATATATTAAGAAAATACATATATAATTTTAAAAATATTTATATACAGTGAAACCTTGATATAATGAGTCTGAGAGAAACCAGAAAATTTGTTGTTATATCTATTGATTTACTGTACCTATAGAAGAAAACATTTCGTTATATATTTTTATTCGCTGTACCCATAGCGAATCAATTTACTTTAGATGTACAGTGAAACCTCTATATAACGAGCTTCGTTATAAGGCAAAACTCAACATAACGGATTTTTCTTTAAGTCCCTTGAATTTACCAAGGTTTTACTAATAAGTACCTATAGTGAATCAATAGATACAAAGGAAAGTTGTCTGGTTCCCCTCAGATTCGTTATATAGAGGTTTCACTGTATATTAAATTAAAATAAATTTGTTTTTAAATTCACTAATCTAATCAATGCCTTAATCACTTCAAAAGTTGCATAGGCTAAGGCAAAAAAAGTGTATCTCAATTAAAGCATTTAAGTTCTTGTTAAAAAGTTTGCATTGATTCACATCAACTTTGTATACAAATTACGGCAAATGTATTCCAAAATAAAACTTTACAGTGCTTATAAGCTTCCCATAATTATGTATACTCAAGTATTTACATACTTATATATTAAATGCATATGTAGTTAGTAGACAACATTAAGTTATTGTTGGCAGGCAGGAAGAGCGTTTCGCCAGCGTTTGCCCGCAGCCATAGAAATAATTCACTCGTCGCGACGGGCTAATTCAATTTATTCGAAACGTCTATTGGCCACTTTAAATGCCAGTTTAGAGGCGATTGCATTTTGGGCCCACACACTGCAGCTGCACGGGCCTTGGCCATGGTCCCATATGCAGTGCTGATGGCAAGGGCTAATAAAACTGCTGGCCAGCTCGTACTCGTACTCGTAGTCGTCCTCGCACACACACATATAATCGTAAAACACAAAACTCAATTACAACATTTGATGCTCAAGGCCACAAATAACGTAAGTTACGATGCGTCAACATTTTGCACACGTCCGCTAAGACGCGCGGCGCGACACACAGCTCGCTGCCACCTGGCCTGGCTCGGCCTGGCCCGATCGGGGGCAAGTGATGCATTGCTTTATTACCAGGAAAGTGAGGCGAGGCCTCAGCTCTGGCTCTGGCTCTGGCCAGACTGCAATATGCATAATTATGCGCTGCAACTCCCTCTGTCAGCGAGTGCCCAGTCAGCAGGGCTGCTGGGCCGCTTGGACTGCTGCATCGTATCCTTAGCGGCTCTTTTGGCTCGTTTTTAGTGCTAGGCTGTCTTGTCAGCAGGATTAAGCAATTTTCAGCTTGGTTTGCGCTTTTCGCTCTGCCTGTCCGCGCCTCGTCGTCAGCACACCAAACGTCTCTCTCCCTCTCTCTCTCCCTCTCTCTAGCCCCCGGTCTGCCCCGTCTCCTGTCTGCCGCCAGCAACGCCCAGCCGCCGCAGACAAGGCACTGCCCACGTTGACAAAAAAAAAAGAGTCTGAAATTTTGCGATGCGTAAAATTTTGTTAATTTAAGCCGCACGCAGCGGATGTGCAGCACCTTCAAGCTCCGCTGAGGTGTTAATGTGTGCCGCAAAAGCTGCAACGTGTTGCAGCTTTATTAATTTCAGCATCTTTGCCGTTCTCAGCCAGAAGACAAAAAACTGTTAATGTTTTGATTGAGGCCAACCCCAAGAGATGCGCGAAAGACGTTCTTAAATTGAAAATGTTCTGGCAGAATGTTTTTTTTAATACGAATATGGCAATATATAAATTTAAAAAAAAAAGTAAATAAAATATATATATTTAAATATATATACAAAAAATATATAAATAAAATATATAATATATTTTTATATATATATAAAAATGAACATAAAATAAATATATATATATATATATAAAAAACTATAAATAAAAAAAATTATATAAAAAATTTTATAAAAAATATAAAAAATATATAAAAAATATAAAAAATATATATATATAAAAATATATTTGAAAAAAAATATATATATATATAAATACATATATATGAACATATAAAATATATAAAATCTGTATATATGTAAAAATATGAAATACATATATGCCTATACCAAGCCCTGTAAGCTGAGAAAAACTTGATTTGTTTGAGGCAGAGTTTCGAGTGTAATAAAATAATATTTATAAACGATATATATTTAGAGGGTTGGGCACTCGAAGTGTAAACAACTTTAGACTCTTATCGGAGCTGTGCTTTTGACAGCTATTTATATATTATATTGTCTAATAATGGTTCTGAGTAATAAAGTTAATGGCTCTGAGAAATAAACGATAAATGATAGATGCAATGGTAGTAAATAATAAGTATATTAATCTTTTATATATATATATATATATATATATATATATATATATATATATATATATATATATATATATATATATATATATATATGTATAGTGTATCATTTGGCAGCTATTTATACAAAAGTAAGCGAAATTAAAGCGTACAATATCGAGCTGACAATTAATGAATATCAAAAAGTATATCCATAGACAGAATTGAAGTGAAGTGTAGAATTTTGGAACTCTGCTCATTTTGTGAGCGACTGTCGAATCTTGCCGAAACTTCCTTGGTCCGCAGACCTTCTCTTACAATCAACAATTTATTTGTTGTAGATTTCTTGCCAAAAATTCTAAGATTCACAAAAAAGTCTCTAGAGAGTAGCGGGGTCTCTATAGAAAGTAGTTACTAAAACAGGCCAACATTCACACCTAACCGCTGCCTTAACTTTCAACAATGCTTGCATTTGCTTTTCTAGCCAAAAATGCTCTCTATCGCTGGCTGCACCTACGCTGGTTGTGCATTATCATTAAGCGCAACTGCACTCATTAACTGGCTAAAGAATATCTGCACTCGATAGTTAAGCTTAACCCCATTCACAGGCTGGTCGGAAAAGCCAGGCTAACTAATCAGCTGTCATGTTGGAGACAACCGCTGAGCTGAGGAGGAACAACAGTAGCTGCTGTTGGGGGATTGGCCAGTGTCAACTGCTGCCTCCGACTGCACTTTCAAATCCAATTAAGAGTGTGAACTTGCGTGGCGTTGGAAATTAACAGATAGATAAACGACAACAGCAGCAGCAGCAGCAGGAACAGCAAACAGAATGACATTGTCACATTAAATGCGAAACAAAGCGAAAATCTAGTGTGCAACAGTAGCAGCAGCAGAGAGAGATGCCTATAGAGAGAGCGAGGGAGGGAGAGAGAGAGAGAGAGGCCAAGCCCAGCTGCACTTTGGTGTCAAACGCAACCAACCCGAACCCAAACCCGAACCCAAACCTGAACCAGGCTCACCTCACACGGCTACGGCTCATTACAAGCGCTGGCTTCTGGGCTCTGCCAGCTCGCTGCAATTATCACACATTGCCAAATGGTCACGGACCACGAAATCTCGATTCTGCAGATAGAAGCCAGCCCAAAGCATATGGAACCCTGAAAGTCAAGCGTAGCATTGCACTCTATGACTTCATAAAACGACTTCCACGCAAGAGCGAGACAGCTCCAAGCTCTCCTCGCGCTGCCTACTCCATAGATGCTTGTTGTCGAAGTGGAAGGTATATTGATTTTGCTATGAAGCGCGGAATATGTAGCAGAAGAAAAGGTTTATCACGTCATGAATTAATTTCAAATTATTAATTAAAATTATATATTCATGTTTAACTTTCTAACTAGTCTGCCTATAATATTAAAAACATTTATTTGGATTGATTAATATTTTTATCAAAATTTACATTCATTACTAGCAATAATGGTATTTCCTATATTTAAGTAAAATCTGTCATCATATTTCTGTCATATGAACAATCTATCAAGAATTAAGATTAAGAACAGGAATACTTTTAAGTTTTGTAAAGAATTTTTTAAGCTTGAGTTGAAATTTCGAATGCTGTCAAAATGGGAGCATATTCATATGACAAGCAGAATAATCAGCTTAATATTTAGTTTTCCAAAGAAACTTTTCTGCTTCAAGCTATTTTAGTTGTTATTTATTTATGATTTATTAATTTTTGGCATTATTATTTATTTTTTATTTATTTATATATTATTTATTCCTTATTTCTTCATTATTTATTCATTATTTATTATTTATTTATTTTATTATTTATTTATTATTTATTTATTATTTAATTATTATTGATTTATTATTTAATTAATATTTATTTATTTATATTATTATTTATTCATTATTTATTTTATTACTTATTTATTATTTAATTATTATTTATTTATTATTTAATTAATTTAATTAATTAATAAATTTAATTAATTAATTTATTTATTTATTTTATTATTTATTTATTATTTAATTATTATTTATTTATTATTTATTTATTATATTTTTAAATATTTGTTATTTTATTTATTTATTATTTTTTTAATAGTTGTCATGTTTATTTTTTGTTAATCATCAATTTATTAATTATACATTATTTATTTAATATTAGTTTATTTTTTATTTATTAATATTTATAAATATTTATTTTAATATTTATAAAAAATAAATAAACTATTATTTATTTGCATGCAAATAGGTTTTTCTTTATCATCTATACCATACCCTATTTATCCCCCATCCCTCACCCTTGATTCCTTATCTACCCTCTACCCTACACTCAACTTCCCTGCAAGAGTATTTAATCTTCGCTCTTAGCATTCGCTTGCATTCATTCTGTTTTAATTTTTTTCCTTCCACCTTCTATGCCATAATTCTCGCCCCGTTGACATTTATGATGTGTGCGCGCATGTGATTTTCAACGTTAGCGATTGCAGCACGATAAAACAATGAAAATGAAGTCATGTCTAGAGTTCCCTACGGTTTCCTTGCTTGGCTACTCTCAGCCAAGTGTTAAATAATTAGCGAAACTTTTTATTTGTCTCGGACTCTCTGGGTGAGTCAGTTAATTGAAGCGTAGAGCAGCTTTGCATAGCTGCCTGCCCAAGCAAATGTGAATTTATGCAGCTGAGCTGGCGACTTTCTAAAGTGCGCTACTGAGAATGCTGTTCTGTGTGCTTAGCTGACAGCAGTAGGTGTTGTGTATGGGTGTAGCTGGAGTGATTGTTAAAGGAAGTGACTTAGAGAAGAAGGGAGCACTGTTAAATCTGTCAATCTGTTTAAGTAACATAAGGGAATCGAGAGAGAAATTGAGAACTTGATAAAAGGGTTTAAAATATTAAATAAATATATGAAAGTTATTCAGGGAAGCATATAAAATGATAATATAAATATGGAATGATACATTTTTAGATATAGATACAAAATGCTGATTTTTGACAGTAAACATTATAATTTAAACATATTTGAAGTATGTTTAATAACATATTAATAATACCCAACGCAATGTAGAGTATTCTACATATGAATGCGTGATATGCTCAACACATAATGGTAATATAAGTCTATAACATAATATATATAATGTATTAAGGCTAAGATCGCTTTGAATTCGATAGATATAAACATCAAACCCGAGCAGAAGCTCCCGCTGTATTCTTCAACTATTGCAGTATTTTAAGTATTTTTAATATATTACAAATATTTATTATATATTTAAAATATATGTAAAATATTTAAAATATATATACAACTTTTAAAATATATATAAAATTTTATTATTATATATTTATTATATATTTAAAATATATTCAAAATATATATAAAATATTTATATCTTATTATTTATATTAATATTATATTTTAATTATTTTATTTACTATCAATAAGCAACATTTTCAGCTAGAGACAAGCTTAAAATTTGGTTTAATTGCCAATTCAAATAAAATAAAAGAATATTTCCAACTAAACAGAAATAATAACAATATTGGTTCTATTGTTAATTTTTATAATTTATATATATAGAGCTATCAATAATAAACATTTTAATTGAGCCCTATAAAATATATATTTTCTATATATATAATTTTATAATTTATATATTTTATATGTATATATTTTTATATTTTATATATTTTTCTATATATAAAATTTTATATATATTTTTTTTTATTCAAATAAAATCACAAAGTAGTTTAAATAATTAATCTTTTTTTTCAATTTTTAATAGCTTCCATCACCTGCAGCAGCAATCGCCTCTTTTTCAAGCCAATTCAACGCTCGTTTAGCACTTCGGAGCTGCGCCGTTCATCACGCTTTAGCACATTTCAATATGCTGACAATATTGACCCAAGGCTTCATAGCGAACTGCTCAATGTATGTGCTCAGGCTTTATTTATTATTATTTCGCCGACTATTTGTGCTGGAGTCTGGACGCACAAAGGGCATAAATCGACCGCAGCTGGACATAAAGGGGCTCAATTCATATTTCATAAGCGGAACGCTGCAGCATTGAGTAAATAAATGAAGCTAGAGGCACAAAGGCTGACAGAAGAATAACAGAATATATAGGCAGAACGCCTGTATAAATCTCTATCTTCAGCCAGCTTTCATTCAGGATTTATTGCCAACTGGTTTACCTGTTTAAAGTTGTTATTGCCATTAAAGATGCTTGCTATGACAGCTGCATTTAATCAAATCACATAGAATGCAAATCGAATCAAATGAAATCACTCAATCGGCTCGCCCTTTGACCCCAATGCTCGAACGCCTCTCAAAATGTTCGATGCAGCATTTTCTGGCTCATCGATTGTCAAATTAAATGCCATTTAAAATCAATCAAACCAACTGTAAATTTTGACAGCGTTTTGTGGCGAGTCAGGCCGTTTGTGTGCTGCGTGTGTCTGTGTGTGTGTGTGTGAAGTCCGAATTGCAATTGGAATTACGGTTAAAACCATTGCTTTGCGGTATCTATGTGGCATAGCTAACGGTTCGCATCGATTTGTTTTTGGCGTTAACCCAGAAAGTGATAATACTATATAAAGCAACTGGCATCAGCGAAAGCTTTAATGTGGATTTATTTTTTTTTATGACCTGCAAAGGATTATTTGAAATTTGTATTGGAAATACGGCGCGTATACTTAATGAAAATTCTAGTATATTCATCAAGCGGATTTTTCTGCAGTACTTTTAAATTTATTTTACTTTAGTTATATTTATTATATTTTAAGCCTCATGAGTCTAAACTTTCATGTGTGTTTTTGAAACTGTGAAAATATTTCATAAATATATTTATTTTTGCTTGAAATACGGTACGTATACATAATAATAAATTTATTGTCTATCAGTCTAGGTAGATTTTTAAAGTGCTGCTTCTAGATTTCAGCTAATAATGCTACACTTTTATAGAGGCTAAGTCTGATCATTTATTGGTAATTTCAAACTCTTACAGCGAACCTCTTAATTTATTTTTGCTTGGAACACGTTGCGTATACTTGATAACCATTTGGGCCTTTAAATGCTCGTAAAAATCTTCTTTAAAATATAAAAATGTTGCAATTCTTAAGAATAAATTCTAATAAATAAATTTTAAAAGTTGTTCTACAAAAATAAATTCTGTAAATTTAAAAAAAAAATGTAAAAACTCTTGTTTAACACAAACTTTTAAAAATCTTTAAAATATATAATAAAAATTGTATTTAAATAAAAAAATTTTAAATACTTCTTTAATCAATAAATAAATAAAAATATATATAAAAAATATATAAACATAAAAATATATAAAAAATATATATATAAACATAAAAATATATAAACATTAGTTTTCTTACACATAATTTTTTTTAATATAAATTTTCACTTTATATGAAAAGCTAATTTCTTTTTATCTTATTTTATATTTTTCTATCAGCTCAAATAGCATTACTTCCCAGCTGACATATTTTTCTAATGGCTCAACCTACTGCAATTGTGTTTACTCTACAACACCTCACACCCAGTTCAACCTTGTTCTTTGTGTTAAAGATTTCCCCCGATATTAAATACGAGAGCCGCAACCGCTAACCACCCAGGCAATACCACGAGCCAAAGTCAACAGACGATAGTTGTATTTACCAAACAATTAAAAACGACAAAACCGCAAACAACAAAATTAGCTACAAAATATAATCAAAAGACCCCGAGGCGCCAACAGCGACATGTAATTACATGGAGCCAACTGCGAAAACAACAACAACTACAGAAACTACAACAGCAATGAGCAACAAAAAAAAAAACAAGCAATAACAACACACACACACACAGACATCAGTCGAGAAGTTGACACCGAAAATCGAATTGAAAATTAATTTCAAATTAATTTTAAATGCACAAAAGCGATAAATTTTGCGCAATGAGCGAGAGAAGGGGTTGAGCGCGTAGGAGAACTGAGTGACTGATATGGAGAATGGGCGGGAGCGGGAGGTAGAAAGGGTGAGCGGCAGCTGCTGACCTGCAAATGTCTACAACACTTGTAATCAAATAGACTGACAGACAACGCTGTCAATTGAAAACTGTAAGCCAACGCGCGCCAAAAATGAAAACGAAACAACAAAAATGCAACAAAGAATGGCAAGCCGAAGTTAAAATACACTTTAGAGAGGAGTTATAATACAAATACGAGAAAATATATATATAATAAATATATTTAAATTTTTTAATAAATATATTACAGTCTCATACCAAATTATTGGCCGTCTTTTGATACAGATTTCGTGATGAAGCTCATTTGTATTTTATTTATTTGAGAAATACTAAAAAATATAAATGTTAAAAGCCTTATAAATTGCAGTAAGAACTACTAGCTGATTTGATATCCTAGAATATAAAGAAATGTTTATACGACGGTTTGAAAGAATAGGCCTTCTATTGAAGTTTATTATCAAGAATACTTTGCTATTGATCTGCTTCTGACGTTTAAATATCTGAAGCATCAAAAAGGAATTATCGTACAGCGTACATTCATATGGCGACTATTTGATTTTGAAATTCGATGAAAACCAATTCGATGTAGAAGCTGATTGCAGTGCTATGGAAAATATATATGCTTGTTTCATACACTTCAGAAATATATATATATATATATATACATAAATTGGGTCACTCATTTGCAATATATATAGTTTATGCCATCGACTCACTGAATTAAAATTAATTAAAAATATATATTTATAAATATATAAATTGATTTAATATTTCTTTTATATTATAATAATTTAATATAATAATTTTATATTATAATTATACTCTAATAAAGTGTGTTCAAAGTAAATAAGAAACCTTTAAAATTTTTCAAAGTTCGATATGACAAATTCATTTAAATAATTTTCAATATTTAGAATTAAATTTAATTTCTATTCGAATTTTATGAGTTCTGTTAAGATTATGTTTTTTTATTAAATTATATATTATTTATTTATTAATTTTTATTATATATTTATTGTACATATAGTAAAAAAAACCTTATTCAATATAAGTATATATGTAATTTTATTTTATTTATATAAATTATTATTTATTCTACATATATAGACTATATTATGTTTTTTTATTTTATTCATTAAATTCAGTTTCAATTTTTAATAAATTTCAATATTTTATTAAGGAAGTTTATTTATTAAGGAAGTTATTTTATTTTATTTATATAAATTATTATTTATTCTACATATATAGACTATATTATGTGTTTTTTTTTATTCATTAAATTCAGTTTTAATTTTTAATAAATTTCAATATTTTATTAAGGAAGTTTATTTATTAAATTATTAAATAATATTAATTCCTTGCACTTAATTCTAAAATTCTTTATTTTTTCTTTTTTTTATAGATTTTAATTTATTGCAACTTTTGTCGTTGACTCTACAGCGCATGCTTAAATTTACCTTAACTAGGAAGATGCCTTAATTTTATATTCTATCCAGAGGATGAGATCTAAACTAGTTCTAGATTCCAGCTATTCATTCTACATATTCCATCAATTTCTACACTTTTTCGTGGCATACTTTTGGCAGGTGGAAAATCAACTAACTTTCTATTAGTTTACTTGGCTTTCTGAAGTATTAAAAGCTCTTCAAGGTATGCAACAAGAAAATAACTTTAATTAGACTTCAATCAACAAAGTCCGCATTGTTTTGCAATTGAATTACATATGTATGCATTAGATATTCCAATTTAATATATTATTGCCAAATTGTATATCAAAAATGGATTGCCTGCTTAAGCCTTACTTGTGACATAGTGCAGAGACCCTGCAATAATTTCAACTCCAGCACAGGGGCAAACAGGACTCGAGTGCACTTCGGTGCCCTGGCTCGGCTACCCCAAATGCATTTTCATTAGCCCAGTGGCGCCTCAGTGGGCGCCATGTGCCCAAAAGCAATTATGGCAAATGGTTTCAGCTGCTTTTAGATATGGAACGGCAGGGCGAGTCAGTCAGTCAGTCAGCCAGTCAACCAGCCAGCTAGCTGGTCATTATGGCTTCAAATCCAATTTCAAAGTGTTGAGAACGGAAAACAGAAAACTGAACACAGAAGCTGACGATGACGTTGACAGCGCACACAGCTGGGAGTGCGAAGGTGGCTTGGCAGCAGCAGCAGCTAGGGCATAGATTGAGCTGGATTACTGCGCTCAATGCCAACTGTTAGCAGATTAACATTATGCGCAGAGTCAGTTGCTAATAACAAACACGAAATACTTTGGTAATCAATTTTGATAAGAACTTATCGCCATATGGACACCAAATATTTGTTGTCACTGATAGATAACACTTGATATGAGGAAAGCAAAGCACGTATACGAATACGACTACGAGCTATCAATGCATTTCGACCACAAAAGTAATTACCATTAAAGAGATAGGGAGAGAGATAGAGAGAGGGAGAGAGAGAGAGGGTGAGGCAGAGCGGCAGAGACAAAGGCTTGTAATTATGAAATTCAATGTGGCATAAAAATATTTCTTCTTTATCAGGCGAGAGAAATGCCAGAATGTAATAAATACAGGTGGAATGCAATAATGATGCGCTCATAATTAAAAATACATAATTAATTGAATACACTTGAAGATATGCGAAATTGACTGAAAGAAAATAAATTAAATAAAATGAAATAAAATAATAAAAAATAAAATAAAATAATAAAAAGAAAAATTAATAAAGTATAAATAAATAAAATGAAATTAAATAAAAATATAATATATATAAAAAAAAAAAAAATAAAAAAAATTTAAAAAATACAATAAATATAAAAAATAAAATAAATGTAAAAAAAAATACAAAAAATATTAAAAAATAAAAAATATGTTAAAAAATGATAAAAATAAACATAGATATAGTAAATATATACTACAGAAAAATATATATATATATTTATGTATTATATACAGAAAAACTACTAATAAACTGCCCCAAGTAAAGGTATTTTAAAGTGTCATACAAAATATGTTAATATAGAAATAGGAAATATATAATACCGAAAAATATATAAATATATACATAAATAATATGGACAAAAATAAAAAAAAAATTTTAATTTAAGTAAACTCAAACTATATATATAGAAAATAGCCAGCTTTTTTGTGAAATATATAAATATAACTATGATAATAATATATATAAGTAAATACAAATTAATATATAAATATCTATCAAAGTAAATCTAAGAAAATCCAGGCCAAATTCCTAGTTCGAGTTAACCAAAATTATGTATATAGAAATATATTGAAAATATATATAGAAATTTAAAAACTATCACCTTTAGCTCCGCTATAACTATAAACATTCCCTATAACACTCGAAAAGCTTATACAAAAATTGATAATTTGTTGAGTTTGAACAGTCAGCCTGACGCAATCCCCAAATTTATAACACTACAAGCAATGCACCATAAATACCTCTAAAAAAAACACAGTAAAAGGCAAACATAACAGTGGTAACAGGGCTTATAACTATGTTGCAATAAACCGATTTATAATTGTAAGAAAAAAGGCAATTTATAGTGCTCAACCCCAGCAGAATTTCAATTATCGATTAGATAATAAACATATATGTTTTCCCATTATTTTTATGTCAGTTTTGGGCCAGTTGCGGCCCACTGTATAATATGCAAATGCAATTCGTTGGGCTGCAAAATTTTTGATTAATATTTCTGGGCAAAAGGATATGGCCAAAAAACCCCCTCGAAACGTCGAACCGCAGCACATGAAAGCAATCTGCATTTCGTAGCGCATTTTGGTATGCAAATTCCTTTCGCCGCTCGCACCTGTGCGCAATGTGCAATGCAATGTGCAGGTGCCAATATTTGTCAGTTTTTGTTTAATTAAAACATTTCGGCAATATTTTATTTTATTTGCCCTCTGCAGCTCATTGGATTCGATTTTGGCTTCTCACTAGCTTTTTTTTTTCCCCGTTCAACAAATGCAAATCCAATGCACATAAAATATTTAAGCCCAACAATTACGTATATTCGCATCTGTGTGTGTATACGTAATATTTGGTTGCACACACCTGGCGTATACGCAATGTAGTTATACATATGTACATGCAATTTTTGGCAATTTTCGTTTGGCTTTTACAATTTGCATTTCGCTGCGTGCCAATTGTTCCACATTTTATTTGTATTATTTGTCCTCGCTGCAAATAATTCGGTATATATGTTTTTCATAAATTGTACATATTTTTTTCTGCATAATTATAATTCAAGGGAATTGTTTGCCGATTGGACAAATGGAAAATTCATATAACGATTTGTAAGCGATATTATTGGCAAACAATATTTATAAATATTTTTTAAAAATATATATAATATATGTGCTCAAGAGGAAAACTCTATGGAAAAAATCGAGTTTGAATATTTGCATTTTGGTATCTGTTATTTGGCTGTTGTTCAGCTGGCCATTTCGGCTGCAGGTCATAAGTCCGCAAAGTCCATTAGTGGCATTTTGCATATGCCAAGGGCAACAAAAAGCTGGGCGGGGCACTAGGGCAGTGAAATTGCGTAGCGCACAGAGATTGTGGCTTAGTCGGGCGAGATACTCCAGGCAGGCAGGCAGGCAGGCACACACCCACAGAGACAGACACATACATGCATATGTATGACCAATAATTGGATGCCTTCCACTGCTAACGGACTGTCGAGAGCTGTCAAAAATCAGTTGGGAGAGCAAACTGCCCCGAACTGATGCTGGTTGCTGCTGCTAGCCGCAATGACCGCTGCTAAATGCTAATAGAACACTCCTAGGCATACAACAGAGAGAGACAGAGAGAGAGAAAGATAGCTCCAGGCTTTGCCTCGGATATGTGCAGGAAGTTGCTGCCTGAAGTGTTTTGGAAAATTGAACAATGATTGGAAAAATCATAGATGGCAGTGGCAATAATGAAAGCAAGCAGCAGGTGAGGAGCTGAGAATCAATAGGAAAACACCTTTAACTGAAGAGACTTGAAACTTAAGGGGAAAGTGTTACGAATGGAAACTTTTGTGTTTGAGTCTGAGAACAAGATGGGAAACCTCACGCTCAATGTTAGGTATGAACTTCGAATGGGAACAAGACTATGAAGCTAAACTCCTAACTAAGGTTAGCAGATACTAGGCATTCCCTACGGAAGAGCTGCTAGTGTAAGGTAGTTGAGCTAGCTTATCGCTTACAGATATGTACGAAGCTTGTAGCTTATTGAATACGTTTTCTAACATATAAAGTCTCTAATATAGTAAGTCTGATGTACAGTAATTTAAAGGATAGCAGTGGAGGATTAGTTGTAAGGAAAAAAATATTAGCAGATAATAAAATTTCACGCTGAAGGAAAAATATAAGGAATAGAAATAACAAAACGATTTTAAACTTATTTCACATTCTAAATGGGTATACAAATTAAAGAAATAGTATGAGGACTAGAAGTTCTCGAATTTAAAGCCAACAGCAAGAAAAACATATTAGAAATATATTAAAAACATATAGAAATATATTGAAAATATATAGAAATATATTAAAAACATATAGAAATATATTAAAAACATAAAGAAATATATTAAAAATATATAGAAATATATTGAAAATATATAGAAATATATTGAAAATATATAAAGAACTTAACTAACTTTCACTCTTAGCTCAACAACTACAGACATTGCCTGAACAGGTACAACTAACTGCAGACAATACGTAGACAACAGCTAGAAAAAACTATAATTAGGACTAGACTCCCAAATTTAAAGACAGCTAGAAGTGGGAAAATTACCAGCTTTAGAAACACAGTATAAACTTAACTTATTAACAGATAATTGCAGTTGAAGATTTTAAGTTGAAGGAAAATTGAGAGGAATTATAGGCTTTTGACTTGGCCAAATGGCAGGAATAGAACTTTGATGATGTTCAAGGAACATAACTAGGTTATAGTTTATTAAAGAATTAAACCTCTAGAGTTTCAACTAGACACATCAGGCTTATTAAGGAATAAAGCCTCCAGAGTTTCATTTATGAGCAATAATTGTCATGCTGCAGCTTGGCGATACTCAGAGACAGTCTGCCTGCAGCTAGACAGAATTTTATGAAATTGGCTTTCAAATTGAGGAATAATCTCAAACAAAGCAAGCTCTATCAGCAACTGTTGATGAAGATTAAATATATATAGATATTATGGACTTAGATAGACAGACATGGCTATACAAAGTCGAAAGTGAAAGCCAATCAATAATATATATGTATATATGCAGATAAATATATATAATAATAAATAATATAAATATAGTAATAAATAATATATATATTATAAAAATAATAAATGAATATATATAATTTAAATGATAAACAAATATCAATAATAAAACAAGCTTTCGGTCTCATCAACAATAAAACAAGATAAACACCTAAAGACCAAGCAGTTATATAGTATGCATATATAGTTATATATTGCATGAAATCAAAGATCTTGACTTCAACTCTCTAATAATATTTTCTCCAATAAATTCAGCAATGTTGCTTTAGCTTTATACACCAAATAGATTCAGCTTCAAATACTATTCCCACTTTAACAGGTTAACCAACCCGACTACTCTTTCAGTTTCCCCCCCACATCAATGTCACTCCATGTGTCCGATGCACACACGCATTGAGCCACTTCCGTTAGGATTTCCCCCTCTGCACTTGACTAACTCCCATTGACACTTGACATTCACTTAGCACTCACCTGTTTCGTGTGCTCTATCGAGCGTTGTCAACGCTGCTGACACATGCTCCACATGCTGTTCGTTGTCTCCGTTTGGGCTATTGTCGCTGCTCTCGTTCGGCTCAGGCCCATTGCTGACCTCGATGACACTTCTGACCGAATCTAGCGATGACGTCGCCGATATCAAAATTGGCGTCGTTATGGGCGTTGCAGCCGACGATGATGACGACACTGTTGATGTCATCGATGAGCTGGCACTCAGCTCGGTCAGGGCTTCCCCACTTTGACCCAACACCTCGCGCTGCTTCTCCGCATTCGGCAGCTGGTGGCTCTCGAAGTGCAGATCGTGGTGCAGCAGGTCCACAGCTTGGGCCACAAGATTGTCAGTGGCAGCCTTGGGCGCCACATTGGGCAGGTCCACGCTGGCCAGCTTAATGATCGGACTGCTCTCCTTGGCCTGCTCCACGCCCACAATGATGCGCTCCAGGGGCTTGGGCGGCGTCAGCTCGAGGCTGCTGCGTCGCTGCGTTGGCTTCGGCTTGCCATTTAAACTGATTTCGCTGCGCTTGCTGGGCACTGGCGGCGGCGCCGTCTTCGGCTTGACCACCGTTGGCAGCATCTTGGGCTTGCTGCTAGGCACTGGCGGCTTGGGCTTAGCCACAGGCTTGGGCGCCGGCTTGGGCGCCGGCTTGGGCGTAGCTGCCTTAGGCTTGCCTGCATCGATGATGTTCTTGTGCAGCACGTAGCCCAGATCGTCTTCGAGGGTAGCTGACGTTGCTTCAGCTTGTTTGAAGGTTTCAGGATGCTGCAGGGGTTGATTGACTGCAGCTTGGATTGATTGCGGGACTGGAGTCTCGAGTGGAGCTTTTACGTTCTTCTCAACTGGAGACTTGACTTGTTCCTTGATTGAAGGCTTCACTTCCTGCTCGACGGGAGCCTTGACTTGCTGCTCGACTGAAGTTTTGATCTCTTGCTCAACTGGAGGCTTGGGAGGCGCCTCGACAGGAGGCTTGGGAGGCGCCTCGACAGGAGGCTTAGCTCGCTGCTCGACTGGAGACTTGGGAGGCTTCTCGACTGGGGCTTTGATTGGTTGCTTGACTGAAGCTGGAGTCTTGAGCTCCTGCTCAGCTGGAGACTTGATTTGCAGCTCAATTGGAGTCTTGACCTCCTGCTGAACTGAAGCTTTGACTTTGACCTCCTCAAATGGAGTCGTGACTTGCGCCTTGACTGAAGCCTTTGCATTCTGCTCAACTGTAGCCTTGACCTCCTGCTCAACGGGAGACTTAACTTCCTGTTCAAGGCAAGCCTTGATTTCCTCCCCAACTAATGCCTTAGTCACTTGCTCCACTGAAGTCTCGATCTGTGGCTCGCTTGCTGCATCGATCAGCGGCTCTACCAGCAGCTCAACCATCTGCTCCACTGGCGCCTTGGCAGCCTGCTTCAATACAGTCTCCACCAGCTGTTCAGCCTCTGCCTTGAGCAGCTCTAACTCCGCCTCTGTGCCCAGCTGTTGCTCCACTTTAGGCTCCACCAAAGACTCTATGAGCTGCTCCGGCTTAGCCTCCGCCTGTGGTTCCACCTGCTCAAAGGCGCTCAAGTCAAAGCCCTGCTCATCGTCGGCCAGCTCCAGATTGTACAGTTTCTCCGTCTCCTTCTTGACCTTCTGATAGCTCTCAATGATCTTCTGTGCCTCCTGCTCCAGGCGACGCTCCTCCTCCGTTTTCTTCAGCAACTTCGCGCCCTTCTTGCAGGGCGTGTCCTTGGACTGCTCCAGGCGCTTGGTCACCTGCTTCTCACCATCCCTGCTCACCGTCAAAGTCTCGCTGAACTCGCGCTCGAGCGTCGGCTGAGCCTCGGCGTCGACGGGCTGCGCGTTGAGCAGCTGCTGGCCCTCCAGGTAGCTGTGCTGCTCGGTCTGCTCGCATTCGGTGTAGCTGCTGAGGCCGCCGTGGTCGGCCAGCTGCAGCTGCTTGCCACATTCGGATAATGTCAGAGTACCCGTTTCAATACTCTGTTTATCCTGTGGATTCTCCAAGCGCTCCTTCAGACACGTCTCCGCCGAGACGGTGGCAGTCAACGGCTCCAGCTGCTCGACCTCGGCCAGGTCGAGCAGATTGTCGTTGCTGCTGATTTTCTTGAAGCGAGCGCTGCTTGACTTCGACTCGGCGCTCGTCAGCAGCTGCTCCTCCCCGGTCAAGGCATCCCTAGTCCGCCGTTCGCTCAGCGTTTGCTGCTCACTCACAACGCGACGCTCCTCGTGCACGGTGGTCGTTATGGCGGGGAGTTGGGACTCCTCGCGCTCCTCATAGGGCTGCAGCTTGAAGGATATATCCGCCAGGGGACTCGAGCTGATATGGGAGGAGCTCGTAGAGCTCGAGCTGGTGGAGCTGCTGCTGCTGCTTGTCTTGGTGGTCACCACTTTGGTGGTGATTGTGCGCTGGGTCTTCTGGCTGCTGCTGCTGCGGCTCTCGCTGGTCTCCTGCGTGCTGGTGGTGCTACTTTCCACAAACTGTCCAGCCTTATCGCCCGCTGCTTGCTCATGCACCACAATCTTATCATTCTTCACTTGGGCTTCCATTTTGGCTGTGGCCTGCGGCAACTTCTTTAGCTCCTCGACAATCGGCTGGCTGTGGATGTACAACACATTGAGTAATTATAATGACTGCGCCTTATCAAGCGAGTATATCTATATATATATATATGCCCGCCTACCAGCTGTCGGAAACAGCGAACGGAAATTTGCCGTCGCTTCGATCACTGCGCAAAATATATCACAAAACCGAGCTGCGCCCGAAAATCTATGCCTTGCGCCTTTCGAAATAGAACTAATTGACTCGCGCGCGCTCAGTCGAATGCCATTTGCCATTAGCTTTTATCAGGTTGGCCCACACGAGCTGCCAGGCCCTTATCAGTGCGTTCTCCGTTCTCTCGCGCACCGGCATTTGCGCTTATCAAAGCCCTAGCCGCATGTGTGAAAGTTCTCTTACTATTGTTATTGTTATTATTATGCTAGATATTTCGCAAATATTTACAAAATTTCCAAAAAAAAAAAAAAAAAAAAAAATAATTTTTGCAACTTATTTTCGCTAGCTGTAAAACCTTATCTAGGCATAGACCCTGACTAGCTTATGACGGATTGCGGCTGATACTGCGCCTAGGCATGGGTCGACAATAGCTTTCATTGTTTTATGTCATGACGAATGTGAGATACTCTATGATATGGGAGCTTATCGGGCTTGATGATAGTGATAGGCAGTGGGCAGCAGCTCGATTTCCGCCGTAATAGAAAATGTTATCTATATCTATAACAAAATATATTTTGTATATACATTGTATACTCTTAAGAGAATTCTCTCTTAACTCTCGTCTCTCCTTAGGCATTGTGAGCTTATCTGAGTTTCTAGTACGTTTACGGTAATGATAAAGAACACCCTCACGCTTTCCCCATTGTTTTCCGCCGTAATATATCGATATGTAGTCGAAAAGGTTATCTATATCTATTATAAGATCTCTTATCTTAAGAACACTTCTCTCTCAACTCCTATCTCTCCCAGTCACATTCAATCTACTACATTTCCGCACACTTTTCCTCTCCTCCACTCCCTTCGCTTTCCACCCCACCCTCCCTCTCTCCAGCTTCCCTCAACTCACCCATTTGTCAAGGACTGCGGCTCCAGCGAGGAGAACTCCTCCTCGACCTCGCCAATGGTCGGCAGCATATTCGAATGCCAATACATATTGAAGTAGGCCTCGGACGGGCCCGGGCCGTTGATCAATTCCGGCGGACCCAGCTTCTCGCCATCCTCGCAGATATACTCGCGCTCTGCGTCATCCACGTCATCCTGCTCGCCATCGTCCTCGTCGCTGCTGGAGCTTGAGTAGCACGTGGTGGTCTGATTGTCGTCCGCGACCTTTGTGCACTTGCCCACGACCAAGGGCGGCGGCGATTCCCGGGCAAGATCAGCTGCCTCCGCAGCTGCGGCGGCCAAGAGCGCTGCGATGTCGCGCTGCGGCTTCGGTGATGTCTCCGCCGACTCCTGCTTGTGCACCAGATCGAACAGGCTGGGCAACTTGTCCTCGTCCTGGGCCTTGCTCTCGTACGTCTGGATCTTGAAGCGTATCTCACGATTGCTCGTCGGCGACGGCGTGTTCATGGGCGTGGCAGGGGGCGTGCCATTCGTGGACTGCCTGAAGGTCTGCATGCTGAGCTTAGGCTGCTGCTGCGGCGGCGTCGTGGGCAGCGCCTGCAGCTTGGGTATCTGCGTCTTCGGCAGCGACTGCACGCGCTCCGGCGGCTTCGGCTTGGGTCCCTTGGGCGAACGCCCGTTGCTGCCGTTGCTGCAGCTGGAGCTGAGCGACTCCGTGGAGTTGGAGCTGCTCCGCGAGCCACTGTTCAGCAGCACCGGTATGAAGGTGCGCTCAGGTGTGGTGCGCGCTGGCGCCTCCGCCGAGTTGGCGCGCTGCAGCGGCGCACGCAGCTGCCCCGGGCTGGGACTCGAGTCCTTGGACTTGCTGCGATAGAAGCCGAGCTTCAGATCCGTTTCCGACTTCTGCTTCTGCAGCAGGCGAGGAATGCTCGACGGCGACGTCGCCATCGACTTGCTGGCTGGCGGGGATTTCTGCACGGGCGTCGTCACGATGGGAATGCGCGACTTGAGCTGCGGCGACGTCTGCTTGACGGGCTGCAGATGGAGCTTGATCTCGCCCTCGGTCTTGGCGCGCGAGAAGCCCGGACTGGCTAGCCGAGCCTTGGGTATCTTCGTGCTGAACTCCTTGATCTCCTTGGCCGGCTCGTCCGTGGGTATGCGAGGCGGCGCCACCTCGATGGGCTGCTTGCTGGGCGTGGCGATCTTGCGCGGCATTGGTATGATCGAACGCTTCTTGGGCTCCACGGTGGCAAGTAGGACGCGCGGCTTGGGCGTGGGCGTGCCCAGCGGACTCTTGAGCTCCACATTCTCGTAGAGATTGACCTTCTCCGTCTTGAACTCGACATTCTCGTAGTTGTTGCCCGGAATGATCAGCTTGGGCTGAGTCAGGGTCTGCTCCAGCTGGAACTCCTCCTCGAGCAGGGTGAACGGCTGCACGAGCTTGGCCAGCTCGGGCCCGTTCAGGCTGCTGGTCAGCTCCGTGTCGGAGGAGTAGTTCGAGCCCATGGAGAGCTTGTCGATGACCGTGGATATGGTGCTCGCCGTGTCGTCCGACTCGGAGCCCGCTTTGAGGGACTCGGCGAACAGATTGATATAGTACTCGGCATCTGGAGGCGGCGTCAGTGGCTTCTCCACCAGCAGCTGCACTGTGGCCGGTCCCGGTCCCTCCTTGGAGTTCTGTCGCTTCACCAGCTTGCGCGGCGGCACGGGCGGCGGCGGCGGTGGCTGTGCGTTGAATGATATGGACACCTCCGACTGCTGCTCGTCCTCGCTGGGCGGCTTCTGGCCGTGGCCATTGCGCACGATCAGGTGTATGGCCACGCTGTCTTTGAGGCAGCGCACGCAGTCGATGCGGGTCATCTGCGAGACCTGATGCCCGTCGATGCTCTGGATCTCGTCGCCTTCGCGCAGGTGGCCCCAGCTGGTGGCCACCTTGGAGGCGGGACTGTCGGCGGCGCACGACTGTATGTAGAGCTTTTGCACCAGCTCCGTGTTCCGTGTGCCGCCCTGAAACTTGAGGCCAAAGCCCAGACGCTCGCCCGGCAACCGATAGACGGTCACGTGCTCCGGCTCATCTGTGTCGGATTGCTCCTCTTGATGTTGTTGCTGCTGCTGCTGCTGGAGCAGCTGTTGCTGCTCGTTGATGGTCAGCACGGTTATAAATGAGGAGTCTTCGGCGACGGAACTTTGCCGTTTGACTAGCTTCTTCAAGTGGTTTGTGTCTTTGGTGGACGATGTGGGATCGTCAACTTCAACAACGGTTATGTAATCATCGTCCGTTGGGTTTGTGTCTTTGCTTTGCGACATTGTCGTTGTTGTTGTAGTTGTGCTGCTGCTGGCCATACTGCGCTGCTAAAGCTTTAAGCATACGGCGCTGTCGATCTTCTGGGTTTGTGCATGCGCTAGATTTCGTTCTGTGGATGGATGGTGCTGGCATGCGCTAAGTGCGCGTTGGTGAGTTTCGTGTTTGGTTCTTGCCTGAGCTAAGCTTTTGTGATCTTGGTTGATGTGATTGTGCGGTTGATGTCCCAGCTGAGTTCGGTTGATCCAAATGAGATTTGTGCTGGAAAATATAAAATAAAATAAATTTAAAAAATATAAAATAATAAATGAAAATTATTATAAAAATTTAAAAAAATAAAGCTAGTATATATAATACAAAAATATTAAATATACAAAAAAATATGTGAAAAATATATTAAATATATAAAAAAAAATTATATATAGCACTTTAATAAATTAAAACAAAATATAAAAAATGTAAATAATATTAAAAAATTATGAAATAGACAAATTTTAAAATTATATTAAAATTATTATTTAATAAAAAAATATAGAACAGAAAAATAAAAAGTAATTTAAAATTTTTAAAATATATATACGATTTTCTAAATAAAAAATGTATATAAATTTATTAAAAAGTTTAAAATATATCGTACATATTTAAAAAAAGAACAAAATAATTTATATGTAAAATAAATACATAATTAATAGCTTAATTTTAACAAATTTAGTATTTATTTTACATATTTATTATTATATTTTTTAGTTTTTAATTTTATTTATTATATATTTAACAGCGCAATAAAAATCTGAATGCTGAGCAGTAAAACTTACTTTTAAAAAATTTGCATTTCAAGGAATATTTTCACTAATGTTAGAAAGTCTTGCAAATTCAATTTTATTATCTATAAACATGTATTAAATATTCAATTTAAATTCACAGTTAGCCATGCAAAATGTTTCTTTTATATTTAAAACACATTTTTATTGACTCGACTCGGTGCTTGGCAGGTGTCTTTTGTGTGCCCATTTGCTAATAATGCTGTTCATAATCAAAATAAAAATTCAATCATCAAATTGCTTTTGATTTCAACTATCCATGGGGTTGGCTATGAGCAGACAGTTGGCCAGACAGACTCACAGACGATTAACTTGCTTCACAAAAACTTTCAAATGCATTTCATTTCGACACCGAAATCCCACAATAAGTTGCCAAAAAGAAATACAAACTATTCCCAGTTAACAACTCTTTTGGCATCTCTTTCGCTTCATCTCAGCCTTCAGCCAAAACTATTTCCTTCCTGCACACGACACAAGACAACAACAACAAACAGACAGCAACTGGCAACTTTTGTTGCTACCGCAACTTCAACTGGGCGAGCGAGCGAGCGCAAAAAAAAGCACACTTCGGGCTTACAATTTATGTCAACTTTCTTTTTGATCAAACAAAAAGAAAGAATTAAGGAAAAAATACAACAAAATAAATTCCAAAGATTTTTCAAAGTAACCGCAAAATGTGGCATACGACTCCCACACGAAAACTTGCCCAGTCAGTCAGGTGGGTTGGGCCGAAGATGCGCGATTCAACAGATGATGATGATTTTTTTTTTCTTTTCTTTTTTTTTTGGTTTCTGAGCAACGGGTTTTTCTAACCCCCTGCAACTTGCAGCACACTGCATGCAGCAAGAAAGTTGCCAAGTTGCCAAATCATGTTGCGGTTCTTCTGCTTCTTCTTCTTCATCTGCTGCCAATGGCACAAATACATTTCGGCGTTGGCCATCGAAATAACGCATCCCAACGAGCCGGCCAAACAGGTGACCAGGCACCAGCAGCAGCGACACCACCACCACCAGTCGGTGCAGTTCTTAAAACGTGTTTCGATCTCTGCTCAATTTCAAATACCCTAACGAGGACATACGAAATTAATGTGAAGGCAAAAGATTATAAATACCAAAAGAAAATATTAATTAATAAAAAACATAATAATTAACAAAACAATTATTTTTAAATTAAATTAATCAAGTCTTTTTAGAGTTTTAACGTAGTTTAAAATTGTATTGGAATATTTATTTGAATTATTAATATTTTACAATAATAATACAAAATATTCTATAAATAAAATTGTCATTTTTCAGCTTGATAAATGAAAGAAATAAAAATGTAGGAAAAAATATAGATTTGTATAAAATATCTCAATCATCTAAAACACATCTATGCAATCATTGTTTTATTTTTAACAATGAAATAAAGTCTAAAATGTGAAACAAGCAAAGAAAGCTTTAAAAAACAAAATCTAAATAAAATATTTTTTAAATTTGTTTATATACATTTTTTAGACAATTAAAAAACTGCACAAAAATAAATAAATTGTGTGGAAATTCGAAATGAAAATAAATAAATTCAGCAAGTCAAAAAACAACAATTTGTATTAGTCTAAAAAGAAATTTATCTAAGTAAAATATTTCTAAACATTTTTAAATATTACAAAAAAATATATTTAAAATTTCTATTATATTTAAAATTTTATAATCAAGCTTTGTGCATAATTTTTATTTTTGTAAGCAATATAAAAATTGTATATTTAAATGTTTTTCATATTCAATGTTTAAAATGCTTAGAAAAATAAATTTCATTTAATATTGTAGATTTTAAATAAAAGTAATACAATATTATTAGGATAATATATAGAAAATTGTAATATTAAAAAAAGAATATTCACAATTTGTGAAAAATTATTTAAAAAAATAAAAAATTATGAATTTAGAAATTTGTAAAAATAAATAAATGAATAAGACCTAATTCTGACTGAATAATATATTTAACAAATATATAAATACTATATACTCTTTAGCAATTGATGCTCAACTCTATGTTCACCCTATATCATACTCTGAATCTCTGAAAGACTTCATCGTTAATAGTTAAAGTCCATTATGGCAAGTGTATCTAAGCTTCGTTATGCTTCGCGCTGCATTACTCGGGCATGTTGTCTTTTATATTTCTTTTTTGGACTTTTCTGGACGCCTCTTTTATAACTGTTGTTTTGGCCAGGTTTGGGGCTGAGGCTGACGCTGTAGCTCTGGCTATGGCTATGGCTGTGGCCGGTAATTACGAAGCTCGGCTCGCGCTTGCGGGCCGTACATCACAAATTTGAAATCAGTTTCATTATATAAATTGTTACCTTTAGACGAGATGTGGCAGACACGCTTGAAACGTGGGGATTAACGAGAGAAAGATGCGAGAGAGCGCATAAAAACGGATCTGATTCGCTTCATTGGAGCTGTGAAATATTTGCTGTTGCAGCGACTTAAATTGGGCTTAAATTGCCACAATTTGTGGCGCATAATGTCAAAGTTAGTTGCAGCATCAAGTAACACAACAGAAAAAAAAATGTAAAATAAAAAAAAAAGAAGCTGCAAGCTATGCAATCGACTTCAATTAGAGTTGGCAAGCAAAAGGCTTCCGATACACGCTCGTCAGCCAACAGTTGGCCAATGCCTCTCGCTTTGGGCGCACAAAGTGTGTCAGCCAGGAAGCCGCGACTTTGAGTGGCGTTCCCCAGTTTACAGTTTGTTTGCTTTCCATCGGCCTCCACAGGCTCCACAGTCATATTGCCAGCTAGCTGTCCGTCTGTCTGCGCCGTCTCCAGCAACTGTCCACATGCCCAGCCTCTCCGCCAGTCTGCCAGGCAATCTAACCGTGTTGACTGACGGCTGCCGTCAAGAATTTTGGCGCTACAAAAGCGCATAAATAAAAATTGTTCAGCTCTGTTGACAGTGAGACAGACAAAGAAAAGAAAAAGAACAACGAAAACCAAAAAAAAAACTGTTGCAGCCCGTCAACTCTGCCATGGAACGCCATTAGCTAGATGAGCCACGCGAAAAACTCGAAAAGGGAAACGTGTAAATTTTGCCAGACTTTCAGCGACTCTGAGTACGCAATTCAATTCAATTTCAACAATGTTGAAGCTTTATATTGGGGAAAAAAATATAGAAAATTTAGGGAAATGATAAGCTTTAAAATCGAATGATGTGAGAATGATATAAGATACGATAAAAGAGATATATGAAGTATAAGATACTTATAATATACAAAGCTAGAAACAAAGCTAGAAACAGATCGAATACTATCCCTCTCCATCTTTGATATTTATATGACATATATATATGATAGCATATAGCATATATTATATGACATATAAATGACATATAATAAAATATTAACTATATCAATATGCACACAGTACGATATATATAGGCACAATGTTGAGTGTTGTTGCTACTCTGCTGTCAGATATCAATGAGAAGTAAATTTTGGTGCAGGCTGCACAAAGTTCTTAGTACTTGGCACTAATACTATTTATCTATGATATATAAGTTGCCATATGACATATGTAGAATGTCATATAGTATATATTGTATGACATATAGGATCATATAGTATCATATATATCAATATGAATACAGTACAATAGCATAACAGAGTTAATAGTCTTTATTTACGCTATTTCTAAATAATTCTCATTAATTCAACTATTTTATCTATTATAATCAATATGAATAATTAAGATACGAATTATAAATAAATCAAAAAAAAATCTATGTAATACAATTTGTATGGTCAATATGAATAAATATATAATATACGATTTATAAATATATAACAAAATATTTATTTATATTTTAATACGATATAAGTATATAGTAACAATGTTGAAGTACTGTTCTCCAGTTGAGCAAGCGAAATCAATAGGCTATACATCCATTAAAATCGTAAAAATCGTGAGAAAATAACAAACATTGTTGGCGCTTTGCATATGAATGCATCTGCCTTATATTATCCATCAATATAGAACACAGACTTCATATTCATTGAGAATAGAGAATATTCATTGAGAATACTCAACTTAAACAGCTGGTGAATGTTTTAGATAATAATAATAAATTAAATAATAATACAAAATAAAAAAATAATAATGAATAAAATAATATTAAAATAAATAAATAATAATAATGAATTAAGTAAATATATTGAAATAATAAATTAAAAATAGTAATAATAATGTCAACCTAGAAGTAAGTGTAAGGCACAGGCCCAAGCGTCGATCAAACCACAAAGATACAGATACATGGATTTTTTAGCTATCAATAATTATATACGTAGAGCTCAAACTCAGTCATTCAAGTATTGCATCTTTTATTCTTTTATTCTGTTATTTTTCTAGAAAAGATTTTTAATTTTCTAATTAACTATTTTCTAATCAATTTATATATTCTAAAGCTCTACCGATTATCTAAAAATATTTATTTTAAAAATAATATAGATTATATAGTAAATATATTTTTTTTTTGCTTTTAAACTTCGTTAAATCATAAACTAAATTTACTCAAAATTCATAGAATAAACAAAGCAAACATAACTTTATTGTGTTAATATAATTATTAATATTAATAAGAGAATAAAGCTTTGATTATCTTCTAAGCTTAAGGCAAAGTACGTCAAGCAAAATCTTGTAAATAAAATCAAATAATTTGTCAAATAGTCTTCATTATTAAACCAATAAAATATCATTGAAGTTCAAAGGAAAGTCACCAAGAAAGCCAATATAAATCAAATTCAAATTTCAATTAGGAATTCTCTTTATGCATTTAAATTCGAAATGCTAAGACACACATTAAAGATATATTTATATATGTATATGTATGTTTCCCTGCATGTATGTATTTGTGCATTTCACTTCCTTTTTAATTTCATTAGCAAGCTGAATGCTTGCCCAGCTAAAAAGCCACTTAGCCAAATATGCTTTAAATGCCTTAATTAAAAACATTTATGCAAATTTCAACAGCAGCAATAATACCAAAAACTAAGTGCGGTTGCAAACAATGCAAGAGTAGCAGCAGCAGCAGCAGCACTATCTGCCCCTCTCGCTTGCTGCTGCTGCTGCTGCACTGCTTTGCACTGCTTTGCCGATGCTGTGCAAAAATTTCACACCATTTGCTGTGCAAGTGACCAGCAGCAGCCACAACTCTCCACACCTGACTTCCTCCTCTCCACTCGACGAACTCTCTCTCTCTCTCTCTCTCCCCGCTCTTCTTTGGTGCTCATTATGTGCGCAGCTTTACGCAAATTATGGGAAACTAACTCGCTAAGTTTTTGCTCTCCTTTTGGCCCGCAACGCTTTGTCTCTCTTTTGCAGCAGAGTCAATGTTAATGCTAATTTGTTTTGCCTCAAACTTCCGTTCCCCTCAAATGCATTTTAATTGCACTTTTTCCTGCTGCCGACAACTAATAACTGGCAATTTATTAAAATGTTTGCGGTTTTGCCAACAGCAATAGAGACTGACTGAAGGAGAGGGAGAGAGTGGGAGAGAGGAGAGGACGCTGCCTTAAGCACTATTCGGCATAAGTTTGTACACTAGTTTTGATTAAAGAGCAAGCCTTCGCCGCTGCGTCTTGGCCACTGGTCAGCAAGGCGTGAAAATTTCTCTACCCAAGTCGCCAGCGATTTATGTGAGAAATATGCTAAAATGCCAAACGAAGCGTGGCCCAGAGACGCCTTCCAAAAAACAACAACAACAACAACGAAACCAAAAACTAATAAAAAAAAACTGCACAAGCCACAAATCTGCCAGAGATGAGGGTCACACGAACAAAAGAACCAGTTTCATAAAAAGTGCTTTGAATCTTTCAGCATTTCAGGTGAACTATAGATCTGTGTCTGTTATAGATAGTCTAAGATTCATGGATGCATGATAAGCCAATAGCTGTGTTTGAAGGAGAAAAGAGACTAAAAAACAAACAATTATCGATAATAAATCGATTGATAATGAATCGAATAATAATAATATAAACTAAATTTATACGTTTAAAATTAAAATCTCTAGCTTATCTGACTTCAGACATCTCTGCGGGCGACAGGCGAACAGCCAGGCCTTGATATCGCATTGTCCCAATCAAGAATATATATGCATATATCATTTTTAGTATCGGCTACGCCTTCGTCTGCTAAACAATTTTATAAGATTTATAAAGTATTTAAATGTACGCTTAAAACTACATTATTATATAGTCTACCACTTTCTACTTACTTTGCATACCCTTAATTCCAATTTGTAATATATAATATAAAAAGTAATAGAATGAGATAGAGATAGACAGACGATAGACATTAAGTATTGAGAGAACATTATTAATATATCAATACTTTACGAAACTCACACAATTTAGCATAGTAAACTTACTCAAGTTGTTTTGAAGTCTTCAAGTTTAATAAAATTCCTTTTTTTGGGATAAATCTAAATTTCATTTTCGATATTCTTCTACATCAACTATAATTACTCTTTCTCCAACTCTCAAAAGCCGTTTTCCAATTAATTCAAATTAAATTGAAATTTCTTTATTGATTTGTTAAAGTTATCGATTCGTATTCCGTATTAAATTCTTGTTTATAAAATTAATTTGAAATATTTCAGAACTATTTTATAATCACTGATCATTCAATAGTAATTTATAAATGTTCTAAAAATTTATAAATCGTTGATCAAGTCAAATTAAAAGATACAGTTTTGCTTTATAAATTATATACAATTAATTAATTATATGTGTATATTATATAGATATTTATCGACTTTGCAAATATTTTAAAAATTCTATTCGTTATCTAATATTAATACAATTCTGCTACTTTTTTATTTGTATTTTACTGTCACTTTAGTCGATCTTTTTCTTTTCAGACTGAGTCAGTCTATATATTGTAATTCAATATAATTTATATTTCATCAGAAACTAATTAATTTTTCAAATATTCAAAATTCCGATGAACTATGACTTTTTTACTATTTCTATAATTATTACCTAAAATATGATTAACAAACATTAAACTATATATTTTTGGCATCCTCGAGATTGTACTCAAAATTTGAATAAAATACTGAACTGTTTTTATCTCAATTTACAAGGAAATAAAACAGATCTCATCAAGTCACTGGGATGAGTATAGAGAGCAGTTTAGTGTCAACGGAGTGAAATACGGTGAACGGAAGGAACGAATAAACGGAATGAGCAAAACGCATCGAAAAAGGAAAAAGCAAAAAAAGAAAGCGACAAAAAATGATGAGACGACAACGACGGCGACGACGACGACGTCGACGACGTTGACGCCACAAACGATAGACGAGGAGACTGCCTGCCTCATGGATGTCCTGCACCTGCACATGCTGCACCTGATCGAGGATCGGATAAATCTGCAGCTAGATTTGGAGACTCAAACGTCGAGAGCGCGGCTGATGCTGGCCAAGACTCGACTGCAGCAAGGTCGGCCGTATTTCGTATCCAGCACGCGGTTATCCAACTCCACGCCCTGCCGCGCACTCTGTCGCCTGCTCGAACAAAGCATCGAATGGTGCAGCTCCTTCAAACTATTGCGGCACAGTCTGAACCCCAAACGGGGCTTCCTGCATCCAATCAATCGCATCTTTGGCGCCCTGGTGCCCTACAGCTTGCGGCTGGCGAGTGCGAAATGGGAATCCTGCGTAGAAAAGATCGTGGAGAGTGCGAATATTCAGCGAGAATTGCAATTTGTAGTCAAATCCATTGAACGGCTGAATTGGGCGCTGCGCAGAAGGGGCTGCGTCTGAGCGTCGCCGGGGTACTAAGTTCAAAGTTGAGAATAAAATCACTGGGATTTCATATAAGACGTGCCGTTACCCTTTTCTAGATGGGCAGATGGGCACAGGGTCACAGTTCTCCATAAAAAATATTCAATTATAAGGTTATGTTGAGTACTTGTGTGAATATCGTTGTAAATATATACATACATATATTTATACTCTTTCCTCTATCGGTTGACGTATCTGCTACGTGAAACGTGAAAATTACCGATTTATGGCCTTGAGTAACTCAGGCATAAGTTATAAATATTAAAATACTTCCCCGTCTAGAAGAGAAACCTGTAAGCTTTTACATAGAGTTCTCATAGACTAGGCATGTAAAGAAAAGAACTAGTAGAGTGAGTGTAGAGATGTAGGATATAGGATTGGGTGTAGAGATATTAAATATATGAGTGGAGAGATAAAAGTGTGTGTAGTGATATAAGATATAAGTGTAAGTGTAGAGTGTATAAAATGTAAGAGCGAGTGTAGAGATTTAAGTTATAAGAGTGAGTGAAAAGATATAAAATAAATAAGAGTGAATGGAGAGATATAAGCTAAAAGATCGAGTGGAGAGATAAAAGTATGTGTAGAGATATAAAATATAAGAGTGAGTGTAGAGATATAAAATATTAAAGAGAGTGGAGATCCACAATATAACAGTGAGTGTAGAAACAGAAAATATAAGAGTGAGTGTGGAGATATAAGATAAAAGAGTGAGTGTAGAGATATAAAATATAAGAGTGAATGGAGAGATATAAGATAAAAGAGTGAGTGTAGAGATTGAAGATATATGAGTAAGTGTGGAGATATAAAATGTAAGAGCGAGTATAGAGATTTAAAATATAAGAGTGTAGAGATATAAAACGAAGAGTGAATGGAGATATATAAGAAAAAAAGATCGAGTGGAGAGATAAAAGTATGTGTACACAAATAAAATATGAGAGTGAGTGGAGAGATAAAAGTATGTGTAGAGATATAATATATAAGAGTGAGTGTAGAGATTTAAGATATAAGAGTGAGTGTAGAGATATAATATACGTATAACAGTGAGTGGAGAGATATAATATACAAGACTGAGTGTAGAGTTATAAAATAACCAATAGCATTAAAAATATTTTAGAATATATTAAGCTATATATCTAAATAGAAGAACGCCGCTAATGTTTTCATAATTCTTTTCGCAAAGCTTAACAATATTCCAGATAAAAATGTTAATTGCAGTGCTAAATCTGTAGTGCGCCTTTTTCAATGCCCCCAACGGCCCTGCCTGCGCTGCCCCTGCCCCGCCCTGCGCGACTACTTACAATGCATGGGCTCATTTGCAGTCTAGTTAAAAATAAAATCAAATGCCAAAGCGGCTGCATTGACAACATTGTCGATTTGGTCAACAATCCCCACAAAGCTCCCTACTTTCCTCCCTACCTCAGCCCCCTCTATCTCTGCTGGCTCCCCATCGACTTACGTCGCGACGTCGGCAATTATGCGGCATTTTCTTTGGCCGCAGGCAAGAAACGAGTTTGCGAGATATCTTTGTTTGCGCTGCAGTTGCAGTAGTTGCTGCTGCTGCTGCTGCAGTTGCGGCGAACTACAACAAAATACCAGAAATAACTTGAAAATCCATTAAATCGCTGCAACGCGACATTGCCTGCCAGCGATGGCATGGCCTGGCCCGGCCTGGCGTGGCATAAACTGCCGCCATAGGGATAAAGATAAACTTTTGTCAACTGGCCCCGATCGAGCGAAAACCTGCGCCGACAACTGATAACAATGTGTCAGCGATACCCAGTCGACTCGAGGCGAGGCGGGGCGAGGCGTTGTCCTTGGCTTCCATTCTGCCCAGCGATGACAATGCCAAAAATGGACCGTCACGGCCTAACTGCATATTTTTTCGCCAAGTTTTTCAGCCTCATTGATTTTTCAGCATATGTACGAAAAAGTGAAAGGCCAGCAGGTATACCTCATTGACTTGTCGAAAACCAACGATAACCTGTTTCCCCCCCAGCAACAAAAAGAAGTGAAACAAAAACAAAATCAAGAAAATAAAATAATAATTTGCACAGAAATTACTTTATGAAAGTATTTTCTGCTAACCCAGTTGGGGGTGTTGTTGGCCAAAAAGAAAATTTGCATTGGCAAACTTTAGCAGCAGAGCGAAACAAGTGTCGTGGGTTAAGGTTAAGGATGAACGTGAGCAATTTCCATAAAATGTAAAGAGTGAAAAGCTTAAACTCTTAACTCTTAATAATCTTAAATGAGAGATAAATAAGTAAATTAATGTTGGAAAACTTAAAGGCTTGAAAGCGAATTTAAATAAATTTGCTAATGAATAGATAATTAAATATTTAATTTAGGGTTAATTTCTATGAAATATAATAGTGTAAATTAAATATAAAAAATCAAATATTAAATAAATGAAATTATAAATTAAAAAATAATACAAAGTAATAAAAATATAAAATAATAAATAGTTTAAAAAATAATAATTAAAAAACAAAAATGAAATAAAATAAGATGGTAAAATATAAAATAAAATAAATTACAAAATAAAAATAAAAAAATACAAAATAAAAATAAAGTGTTAAAAATACATTAATAAAAAAAATAAAAACAAAATAAGATAGCAAAAAAGAAAAAATATAAAAATATCATAATTATAAATAAAAAACTAAAAAGAAAATATTAATTTTATTATATTTATATCAAATAAAAACTAAACACAAGATTTCCAGGAATAAAATTTAAAAAATAAACAAAATATATATATATATATATATATATATATATATATATATATATATATATATATATATATATATATATATATATAATAATTATTATCGAATTGGCATAAAACCAATCACATTTAAGTTATTATTTTTAAAATTACATAGAATTGCAATAACAACATATTGATTAGCTATAAGAAAAATCCTAACCAAGAAGATAAAAATTGAGTATGAACAAAATCAAAACTCATTTAGTACCAATAAGACTGAGCACGAAAATGAGATTGACTAAACAGACTGAGAAATAGAAACAGAGAACGAGAAGCGACTGTCGAATAGAAATAAGAAATAACTCAAACTTGTTCCATAAATATATTTGAGACAAATTAAATAACCCAAGCCGAGTTTACTTAGTACAATAACAAGAATCTCTGGTATTCGCCGCGATCCAATCCAAGTATCTGCTGACTCTGGTATACACACCCGGAGCATTTGGCTGGGCACAGCCGTAGCCGAAGGAAACGACGCCAGCTAAGCGGAAGATGCGATCCGGCACAATGAGTGGGCCGCCACTGTCGCCCTGCAAGGCAAGAGATGGAACCAAGATAAAAACCAATCCGAAGTCAAATCGGAAGCTAAGCTGTTTCTAGCCCACCTGGCAGGCATCCTGGCCACCTGTCTGCACGTAGCCCGCACACAGCATCGTGTCCACGATCATCGTCTTGTAGGCGGTGGCGCGGCACTGGGCGTTCGTGATGATGGGCACCGTGGTCTCCTGCAGCACGCTGGACGTGACGCCGTTCTCGTGGCTCAGACCCCAGCCGGCGACTATGGCCTTGTGGTAGTCGAACGACTGGAACTGACTGCTGGGCAGGCACACGGGCCGCATTCGCTTCTCCAGCGGCACAGGCTCGTCCAGGCGCAGCAGCGCAATGTCATGCACCAGACTAACCGGATCATAGCCCGCGTGGGCATGCGCGAATGCCACGGCACGCGTGATGCCCAGCTCTGCGGAGCTGCGATCCAGCTGGAGCAGACGCACCGACACGCCCGACATGTCCATCTCGTGCACACAATGCGCAGCGGTCAGCACATAGCGATCATTGATCAAAGTGCCGCCGCAGAAGAGCATCGAACCGCGTATCATCTGCGCTATCCATGGATACTTGTTGGTGCGCACCTGAGTGCCGCCCACAATGCGATCGGCATTGGGCACGCCACAGGCTGCAAGGAAGAGGAGCACATGGCTACACTAAGCACAGATCGAGTAGCGTCTCTCGGATACTCACAGCAGTTGGCGCAGCGATTGACGCGAAAGGCCTTCGCATCGCTGTGGAAGGGGGAGAGGCTGACAGGCTCGCTGGGCGGAGCAGCAGCTGAGCCGAGCACATTTGACAAGATTTGTTGCTTTTGCTGCTCGATTAGATCATCGATGTAATCCGCTTGGGTTGCAGAGCCGTTTGCCGGCAAAGCCAACTGCTCCGCTGGCTTGTCATAGAAGTAACCACGAAACGGTGGCTGATAGCCATAGCCAGCAGCCAGACCACAAGCGAAGCAGCAGCAGAAGCTGAGCAGACAGAGTAAGAAACTTGGTTTGGATTTCATCACGAGCACCGCACGAACCGCAAGCCTAAACTCAACTGTTGGCGAACGTAGCTATCTTAACGGTTCTTATAGGCCATGGCCAGACAACAAATACATATATATAGATATCCCATTCATATTGATTCTTAATGATGCTCTTAACGTGCCAATCACAAATTTTTTATCATCTATATTTTAGCATTTGCATTTAGATCCACTTGGCAGCCCTCGGACATTACCTGACCCAATTGGCACTGGCATAAAATCTTAAACCCATTTGTCAATTAAGCTGTTTACGATCGCAACAAAAGCCCACTGACAGCTCCAAGTGGTTCGCTTTTTCGGTCTATATCAAAAGTTTATGTTAATCGAGATTTTTTTTCTGCTTTCTATTCTGAAAAAGTTTTTGATTTTTGCTTCAGTTTTTATCGCAGAAATATGTTTGTTTCGCAAGATTTATAAGTTTATTGCGAGTTCGATTGAAACTCGTCTGACCCACTAAATGAACTTCATAATGATCGTAAATCATTTCGATTACATTGACCCAAAAAGGGCAAAAAAAAATTCCTGAAGCTAGACAACAAAAGAGTTCACAATAAAACTTTGCACATATGAGAGAATTCAATCATTTGAGCCACAATCATTAGCAGCGCAAACCACAAAAGCCAAGTGGTTTCGGTTTAATAAGCAATTGATTTGGGGGAGCAGCAGAAGGTCAACTCGGGTTGAGTATTTAGATCAATCAATTGCAAGATTATGTGAAGATGGCTTCGTTCGATTTTTGACTTAAACTAATAGGTTTTTTTTGGCGCAGAAATGGTTAAGACTTAGACAAAAATAGACAGACATTATGTTTATAAAATAAGTTCCAATGTGTATTATATAAATATATAAAATAGAATACTTGTGTATAAATAATGCTGTCTGCTTTCGTTTTCAACTTTTTCTTTCAAATTTCAATTGTAAATTCAGGTTGAATATATAAACGCATTTAAGATAATACATACATATAATAATTTGTTATAATTTAAATAATTAATTTATAATATTAGAAAAATGATCATTTTTAATTTAAATAATTTCAAAAATTTACAAATTTATTTTTTTAAATTTACAAGTTATAATAATTAACTTTTAATGATTTCTAAATTGTGAAAAAATTATTATTATAATTTGAAGTTATTAAAAAATAATTTTTAAAATTTATGTATTTTTAAAATTAAATAACATAATTTATAAAATATTAAAAGTTAATTTTTATTTTTAAATATACAATATTAAAAATAATTCATAAGATATTAAAAATTAACTAACTATTAATTAATTTTTAAAAGCTTTTGAAAAATGTTAATATTTATATTTAAAAATTAATTTGTAATATTTTATAAATTTTGAAATTTAATTTGTATAATTTAAATTATATAAAATTATATATTATATAAATTATATATTATATATAAATTATATTTTTTATATTATTATTTAAAATGATTACAAATTAATATCTATGCTAATATTAATATTTACTAATTAAAGTTATTAAAATAATTAATTAGTTCTGGGCAAAGATTTGTCTAGGCCTTTGCCCTATATTCTTTTTGCCGTAATTCAAATAAAAAACGCTTAAAATTACGTTTTCCTGCCTTGTTAAAGATTTCTTAGAAAGATTTCTCTTGAATGATAATGTTTAATTGAAATTGTTGCCGTTTCTGCTTTATAAAGTTGAATTTCAGCAACTTCCTTAATTTATAGAATCTTTGAATTCAATATAGAAATAAGAACTTCTTGTATTAAAGTAATGCTTAAACTCTTAATATTATAAATATTGCATTATTTACTCACGTAAAATAACATTTAGTATAAATTTAAATAAAAACGCGTTTGAAGCTCACCTGAAAAATAGGTTAAAAAGAAATATAATTAATATTGATTCAAGAAAATATTTTTAGTTTTCGTTTTAATTTAAATATATTGTAATCTATATTATGAAATATAATATAATGAATTTATTCTCATATTAAATATACAGTAAAATGAAGTAAACCAAAAATGTAACTACAATTCTCACTATGCTTCGATTCCCATCAGTCAAATTAGTTTCCACATATAAGTAATCATATTTAAATACCTAATTAGTCTACTTAGACCTTTCCTTATTTCCATATCCCCAAGCTAGTTTATAGTTAAAGAAAGAGAAAGAAAGAAAACGGAAGCGCCAAAGCCAACGCCCCAGCAAATCAAAGAAACTCAAACACAAACTAAATTCCCATACGGAAACAATAAAAGTCGAAGCAAAAGATTTTTATTTTCCCCCAATGAAAGTAAATTAACAGCAAACGCCTTCGTCTGAAATTAAAAAATATTCAAAATGCTAACAAGACAGCTATCAAAAGTAAAAAAGATTCTAGAGATCGTTAAGAGAAAATAGAAAGTAAAAAGAACGCAGCACAAATCGAAAATTGGGTCAAACTAATGAAGCCACAGATAAAGGCGCATAATCGAAAAGAAGAGAAGAAACGAGAAATATATATATGTATATCTGTATCTGTATATATAAGATGCCCGCCCAAAAAGCTAAGTGCGGGAAAGCCCTGCACGACACGCATGTAAATTGTTTGGGCCAAGAGCAGCAGCTGCCGCTGATAATCTCGTGTCTTGTTTAGCCAACAACAAGGGCTCAAGCTACAACCGAGACCAAATGACACAAGGTGCACACACACAGCGGCCAGGTAGTCCAGCTGAAAGAGCGTATTTGGGTTAGGAGTCAAGCCAGCCAGCCAGCCAGCCATCCAGCTCTCGCTTCTAAATAAATAAGAAACAATTCAATGGATGATGAGACAAAACCACGAATGGACAGCTTCTATGCAGTCTAGAGGGGGGTTTTAGCTTTTGCAGAAAGAAAGTCTTAATTTGTTATTTATATGCGTTCCGCTAGAATCAATGGAAGAAAGTTCTGCAGCATCCCAAAAAAAAAAAAAAACCAACAGCAGCAACAACAACAACAAGAACAATAAATGAACAGACAGAAAAAACTCGTTTGGCTGCGAGAGGCAAGCTGGCGTTTCTCTTTCAGAACGAAAGACTTAGGCAACAAACTTGAGTCGCCCATTGAGAAAGACTTGAGCGAGAAACCTGTAACTTGAGTGGAAGCGTCTCTCTTTGGTCTCTAGACATCATCGCCCGGCTATTTATGGCCACCTTGCCACGGCGAGCTGTGCGATGTGTTTGTTCCACTTGCCGCAAACTGGGTCAGCGCACAGAGATGCAGCCAAAGAACAAGTGGACGCTGCGCGCTTATGTCTGCAAATGAACAATCAACGGGACAGACGGACATGCATTAAGGCCGTCGTCGCGTAGACATGTTATTCTTGTCTTGCATTTGTTGCATGTTCGCCATGCGTTGTGGCCGACAAATTTGTTAGCAATTATCGCATTTTTGTTGCTGCCTGCAATTTATTTGCTACTTTGCTGCACTTTTCCCCTCTTTCTTAATGTTTGAAGTCAAATTTTTGATTGTCACTTGAGCCGCGCTCAGCTGGGCTCAGCCACACACTTGTTGCAACTTTCTCAGGCTTCATTAAGTTTCACTTCAACATTTTTGTTGTATTTTTTGTTTTTTTTTTTTCCAGCAACTATTTTGAGTATGGCACGATTTTGTTTATGACAGGAAATTGTTTATGGCGCTGTTTGCCATTTGTTAATGAGCTTTGCGCATCGTCGTGCATTGCATTTTAATTAAATTGAATCGTACAGCCGGCATTCGCGGCGAGCCATGCGTGCGCTTAACATATTAGACGAAAATAATTAAAGATATATGTTTAAACTATTTAAAAAGTATTAACTTGGCTTGCTATTTGCTGCAAAGTAATTGCCTTGCAGCTGTGGGCAGACTGAAGTAAAATTAAATAAAATCAAATGACTTCAAAAAACATATTTTGATTTTAATTTTTAGAAATTTTGCATGGATAGTTTATGAATATAAACTATTATTATTATGATATTGTTTTTAAAAAATGTTTGAAAGCTTAAATGTTTTTGTTGGTTTTATTCTCTGCAGGGAGAATTAATTTTATTTAATTTTAATTTTAATAGTTTTTTTTTTTAATATATTATTTATGATGTTCACGTTTATTGTGCATAATTAAAGAAGAATTAAATATTATACATTTTATATTATTATTATTTATTTTAATAATTAATTGCTTAAAAGCTAAAATAGTTTCATTAGTTTTATTCTCTGTAGAGAAAACTAATATTTTCAATTTAATTTAGTTTTAATTTAAATTTATATATTTTAATATTATATTTTATTTATATATAATTATTTAAAATGCATTTTTGCAATATCAAAGAAGAATTAAAAATTATAAAAAATTGTATATTATTATCATTATTTCTTTTAATAATTTGTAATGGATTTAAATTGTTACAAAGTCATATTTTTGTAGCCATATATATTATTTGACGCTTGATAAGCGCATAACTCGTATAAATATCACAGTGAATTATTTTATAAAAAATATTAGATATGTATACATTTATAATATAATAACAGTAATAAATATTACAAACTTTATAGCCTTATAAAAATACTATTTATTTAAATTTAATTATTTGATATTATTATTTTTTTCCTTTTTTTGGTTAAAATAATTTTTGTTTAGTTTTCATAATACATTTAAAACTTATTTTAAATTTATGTCAAATTTAAAAATATAGAAAATTTTTATATTGGAAAAACATATAAAAGTTATTTAGAATAATTTTTTAATTTTAATTAAAATTATACAGAATTTACGTTTTTTTTTTCAAAATATATATATTATTAAATAATATTTATTGGACATTATTATAACTATACAAAATATTAATTATTGTTACTCAATTGATTTCATTTTCGCCAGCGCTTAAACTTAATTTAGCGTTTAGCTTTTTAACAAATCTATTAAAATTTGTATATAGCAAACGGCAACTGGTTTGGCATAATTAATTCCCACACAAAGCAAAAGTGAATAGATAAAGTGCGGCTCAAAAGCTGTCCGAGTCAAGTTCGCTGTCCAAGTCATTCGTTCCGAGGCAGCATCAAAAACATGACTCAATATAAATCATACGAATATATATAAAAATATCTGCGTCTATATATGCAGACCGGGCCACCTTCAACTTCGTTTGACATTTGAAAGTAAGCAGCAACAGCAACCGCGGCAACAGCGAATGACACTTGAAGAAAAATATGCAAAATAACAAAAGCAACAACGGCAGCAAGTCGAAAAATGTAATAAGACCAAAACTAGTTTGCCAATTGAGAAACAACAAAAGCGGCAACAGCCAGCGAAAATCACTCTCATTTTTTTCCAACTCTTCATTTGTTTATGCACAGAAAGCAAAAACTGTAAATAACATGGAAAAGCAACAAAAATGGGAAAAAAAAAATAGATAACATTAAAAAAAAAATGGTAACTGTTTAGGTTTGTTGCTTTGGTCAGAGACTTGTGAAGCGCATTGACATCTATGCCGCTCCATTTACGGTTCTCGTATTACCCGACGCAGCGCGACGCGTCGCGTCCAACGCCTTTTGTGGGTTCTATTTGGCCCGGTTCGGGTCTGGTCCGCTCTTTTGTCCATGGTTGCTGTTGGTGTGTGCTGGGCGCCTTTTGTATGCGCCACACGCAACCGTGCGGTGAGGTAATTAATAAGCCACCAAACCAATTGAAAATTGAGCGGCGACTCTCGCACCGGGCATACCAAGTAGCTGTAACGCTCCCCCAACCCCAAGTTACGATCCAAACAATATACGATTACGTACAGTGCGAATGCGACTGCGAGTGCGAGTGAGTTACTGACCATACGCAAGACGAGTTTCGGTTAGGCTTTTGTAGGGCTTCGCCTCGTCTCTTGTTTTTTTTGCAAATGCGCTGTGGCTCAGCAAAAGTTCAAGGGAAGTGGAAATTTTTGGCAAGATTTATTATGACTTTTTGCGAAAATTCAGAAATATTAATAGTGTCCCTGAGGCCAACATTTATCTTTAGCTCCCAATAATTATCCAAGTACAAATTATATATTTATAGTTTTACCTAACACTGTTCCGGGTTCGCGAAGGTTAGAGCAGATTTATATAATAATTTATTTATAATTTTCGTCTTTTTCTTTTTAATGAACATTGAGAACATTTCGATTTTTTGTATAATTTATAATATAATTATTAATTTTCAATTCTCTGTTTTACTCATAAGAATCACATAGAAGGGCATTCCACATTAACTATGGCAACTAATTGCAAATTTGTTGTACTCTGCCATTAAAAACATTAAAAAAGATAATTCCATATTTATATTTAAAGAAAACCCGCCACATATATACATATCAGCATTCTTCTGATAATGAGAATCGCAATGAAAGGCCTTGTTATTTTAAATCAAACAGAAATCCCTTATTATTAGCTCTGGCTGAAGAACCATAGCGTAAGATATTCCGCAATTAATAATTAGCTTAAATTCATAAGTACTTATAATTATGAGAATCACAGAGAAGGGCATTCCATGTTTATAATGCAAAGAAATGCCACATTAGCTGTACATATTAAAATACTCTAAATTATGAGAGTTTCCGTGTTAATAATGGAAAGAAAATAACCAACTAGTTGCATTCGTAAGCGTGAGAAGCGCATAGAAGGGCATTACAACAATTTCAAATAATTTCGAAATGCACATTTGTTGTACTAATTGCATGGCAGTTGACCGCTTAAGTTGGAACTTAAATACACATCATTTAAATGTCCAAAACTCATAATCGTGAGAATCACAGAGAAGGGCCTGCCACATTAAATATTAATAGCAAAGGCAAAAATCATAAAAAAAAGGCAATTCTACATTTATGACCTAAACAAATTACACATTAGATATGCATTTGCTTTAAGCTTGTACCCATGAGAATCACAGAGAAGGCTTTGCCGCTTTTAGACGGCAAGGAAATGCGCATAATTTCTCGCAGAGCTAGGCGAAAGGGTATTCCACAAGGAAATGCACATCAATGGTCCGTATCCAAGTACAGTTAAGCGTCGCATTCTCCCCGTCATCGTGCTCAATGGTCAGTGTAGAACGTACTGCGCTCTAAGTTGGACGCGCCAAATTAGCTGCAAGCGCACACAATGGATTCATTCGCCAGCTGATGATTGCCATAACTGTTTGCCAGCTTTGGACTGTAACTCATTGTTGTTCCCATTCGCATTTGCCATACCCATTGTTTGTCGCCGCTGATGCCGCTGATGCCGCTGCCGCCGCCTCTGACCCACTCAAAGTGTCCATTCATGCCACATATCTACCAGTGAGCAGGGTACAGGGGGGCAACTAATCGGTTGGCGCTCTCATTAACAGGCACCACATTTCCGTAGCTACTTAGCGCACGAAACGGTCGCACGCCTAACCGTAAATCCCTATTGACCCGCATTTAAGTGCAATAAATGAACGCGCTTAGACCTGTTGAAGTTGGCAAAAAGGGCCGACAATAGGCTTAACTAAGGCAGACTGATGTGCGTAAGCTTTACTCATTGAAGCTGGCTGTGGGGTATAATGTGTGTTGACACTCACTTGTGACAGGCAGAAGAAAGTAGCTGTGGAGCTAAGTTAATTTATACAAAGACTTAGACTGGCTAAGCCTTGAGTTGATGTGGATGACAGTGAAGTTTGCTAGAAGTTTCAAAAGAGTTAGGCTGGCTAAGACTTGAATTGATGTTTATAAGCTGTATTCATTGAAAATTGTTTGAGAATGAATGTAGGGGTCAGTTGAGGATTTGAGTTGATTAATTCTAGACCAGACTAGCTAAGACTCAAGCTGCACTGATTGAAAATTGTACTAGGCCCAGAAGCAAATACGTTAACTTGAAAATATTTTCTCTCATGTTGTAATATGTCAAACTGGCTGACTGTTTCCCTCTCTATATCAAGTGAAGTTTAAACTTCAATATAAAAATCTATTAAAACTTATATATAATGTTTCTTCTTCCCTTGATGTACACACTACTGAGTATTTCTTTGTCTTAAACTGCCTTGTAGACTTAAGTTATTAATTTTCTGGCATTTTTCATAAACTTTCTTTATATATTAATGTTTACAGAGCAACTCTTCATCGTACACTCCCATCTACTACATTTTATGGCATATTTCTTATTAACCATTTTATCAGCTTCCTGTCATACCTTTATATATTATTACTTATATTAGGTATACAGCATATCAGCTATATTTTCAGTCGTTCATTCGTTTTCAAAGCGCTCTTTTCTGTTATTTCTGGTATTATATATATCGTATAAAAAGATGTTTATCTTCTATCCCACAACTCCTATTGACACATTTGATGAACAGTGTATTTTGGCAGTCAATCACTCCCGTTTAGAGCTCTCCTATATAATAAGTTTTTTGCTTATAAACAAATATATGTATTTTGCTTATCTCACATATAAACTAGGCATACCCTATGTTTACAGGGTATCTGCTACTCCTACACTTTCGTCTAGAGCACTCTTACTTGTCTGTTTTGCTTTTGGGCTTTTCTGCTTGTTGCGCACTTGCAATTGGCCTTTTCTTTGCCTGCAATTTCAATTTGCACACATTTTGTTTGCTGATATTGTTGTTGCTTTTGTTGTTGTTGTTGTTGTTGTTGTTGCAGGCAGCAGTAAGTTATTTCTTGTTGTTGTTATTGTTTTTGCTTGACTGAAACTTGTTTATGGTTTGCGCTCCTACAAGAATGTGGCCATAGCGCAAAACTGGGTTAAAATAGTTAGACAAGCGGCTAACAGGCGGTCGCCTTGTGTTGTTGTTGTTGCTGCTTTTGCCGGTTGCCGACTGAAGTTGCAGTTTGCCGTTTAAAGCTGATTGCACAGCCCGCTGCATAGTCTCTCTGCCACAGCAACAACAACAACAACAACAACAGCAACAAAACGGCATATGCTTTAAACGCAACTGTTTTTGCGTTATTAACACCGTTTTTTAGCCAATTGCAACGAGTTCGCCTAAAGGCACCAAATCGAAACCAAAAAACATTTTTTGCCTACGCTCTTAGAGTTTTTCCATTTGCATTCGTCTGCCAAAGTAGTGCTTAAATTGATTACAACATATGTTTGCTAAGTGCAGTAAAGCTATTAACAAACTGGAAAAGCAACGAAGATATTTGCCAATTATTGAAGATTCGCATGTGTGTAGTACAGGTGAATGTTTGGTGGACGCTTCATATGAAGTTTACCTATAGATATCTGTGGTATGGGATTGTAATGCGTACATAATTTACATATACATACATATATATATATTTTCATTATTTATAGTCATATATTTATTTATAAATACATATGTGTAAATCATTTAACTTTCCATCTACATATGTATTTACCATGAGCCAAACCCTAAATCAAACTTCTACTATTCACAAACAAAACGAAAACCAAGCCTAATCACACTCTTCATCAAAAGTGTTTTGTCTTAATAGCCAAAGATCGATCTAGTAACCCACATAGCCCGCATTCAATTTACCTAACTCTATATCTAAAAGACACAAATTATGAATCGAAATACAAATGTAGCGCACCTTTTATATGAAAATACCTATGACTCAGTATTTTCAGTGGGAAAGATGCACGTTTATTAAATTATATAAATAGTAAAATTAATCAAAATAAAGTTATATAATAATAAAATATGCATAAATAAATAAAAAAAATAATATGAAAATTATAATAATAAATTTTTTATGGTAAATAAATTAGATTTAAAGATTATAAATTAAAAATATAAATAATTAATTATAATAAAAATAATAAATTATATATATAAATAAATAATAAGCTTTAATACATTAGGCAATAAAATTGTAATATAAAATATGAAAGTTATAAAATTATAGTTCTGATAATATTTAAATGAATAAAATTATAATTTGACCAATATAAAATAGCAAAAATATAAGTATAAAATTATTATATAAAAATAATAATTAATAAATTATTATTATATGTATGTGTATATATAACTATGTACAAGTCAAAAATAAAATATATACATATGTATAAAGAATTCTATTTCATTTTCGCTTGAATGCAAACGCGAAAAACAACAACAAAACAATTTTGAGTTTGAACATATAATTTTTCGCTCTTTCTATAAAAGATCTCATCAGTGATTCACCAGCAAAACTTTCTGAACTGTAGCTTAGATCTATTTGTCACACCTCAGTAGCTAACTAGATATGCATTTATCTAAGCACGATTATCTTTTGTAAATTATTCATTTCTTCTTCATCTGAATTCAAAGAATATTATCAAATTTAGCCTTGGCAAAATATTATACTCATATTAAAGAATTATTTAAGTTCTATTTAAGACGCGTACTTAAAATTCACAGTAAGTGGCTAGTCTTTCCCTTCTTAAGCTTAAACTTACTTTCTTATTCTTGTTAATTACGTAGTCAAGTGAACGTGACTTTTTAAAGAGAAATTATTTTGCAAGGCAATTATGTTTAACTGTTTATGAAAAATAACAAGTGTGAAATATTACAGAGAATAAAACACAAAAATATATCTGTACATATAAACCAAAAACAAAAATTCTTATTATATATCTTAATTTAAGCTGTTAACACTTAGGGTCTATAAAACTGTTGTCTCAACTGACAATTCGCATAAATAACAAAGCTAAACAACTAAATTAGTTAGACAAACTGTTATTTTTTTTTAATAATTAACTTGTGCCAATCTCTGACAATATTTGTGCCAGTCTCAAGAAATATGACACATTTCGAGAACATCATCAATCTATGGCTTTGTGTTTTTTGTTGCTGTGGCGCCAAGTTCGTTGACCCCGGCGCACAGTAGTCCAGCACGGCTTTTCTTTTGTGGCCTGTGCTGATGGGTTCTACACTTGTTGTTCAACAGTAGTAGTTCGCGTGGCTTTTGGTTTTGGCTTCGGTTTTTAGTTTCCTCAAACAGCCCTTTGGCTATTATTTACACGCTGTCATCCGCGCGTTTCTCTATGTCATGATCCGAGAGACTAACTCGTACAACGCGTACTCCACCAACTAACTACTTGTGCCAGAGACCTAACCACTGAGTGCCACTGAATGGCAGCCAGTCGGTATGCGACCCGCAGCCGTTTATAATTACGTATTATATTAACTTTATACCTTTATACATTTCTAGCAGCTGCTTTCCTCCTGCTCATTTACACTTTGCTGTCTAACTGCATCTAATGTCTTCTTCTTTTTTTACTATACCCTTTTCTCAATGGGCATTCAGAGTTTGATGTGACAATAAAAATAGATATATAATACAAATTTATATAAAATAAAGATACGTAGGACAAAAATAACAAAATATATGGAACAAAAATATATAAAATAAAAATTTAAAAAAATAAAATAAAAATTTATATAAAATTAAATGCATATCAAATAAAAATTTATATAAAATATAAATATATTTAAAATAAAAATGTATTTAATATATAAATACGTATAAAATAAAAAACACATAATATAAAAAATATATAAAAAATATTAAAAAACATTAAAATAAAAAATATATAAAATAAAAAAATATAAAATAAAATAAATATAAAATAAAAAACATATAAAAAATATATAAAATTAAAAAAATATAAAATAAAAATAAATACAAAATAAAAAATAATTAAAATAAAAAGATACATATTTACAGATTTGTAAAAAAAATTTATTTTATATAGGTTGTTATTTTATATAATTTTTATTATATATATGAATACAAATTTATGTAAAATGAAAATATCTATAAAATAAAAATATATGCAAAACAAAAATATAAATGTATATATTTTATTTTATACAATTTGTTAATCATTTTATTTATTGTTATCTAAATGAGAATAATTTCAGCTCTAAAGCTTGACAGAATTAAATATAAATGAACCATAAATAGCAATATATTTATATAAAAATTTATAATTTTTATAGGTGAAGCTTATCTGATATTCAGATATGTTTATATTAATAAAGTATGACAACTTTTGGTGTATATTTGAATCTACGGAATATCTATTTGAAGATACTTTCTTTAAAGAAACTTTCTGTTCTATATCCAGCTGAGTCTAGATTTCCTTTCAAAAAAGCTAGATAAGTTTGAACTCATTAAAACAACAATTAAAATAACTTTTCTAAAGTCAACTACTGCGCTCAGTGCCATTTGCCCTTCACAAAGTTGTCTAGTTGGTTCTCACGACTTCACTCAAGTCGTCTGTCTATCATCCATAGAATAGAGTATTCAATTGTCTGCACTCTCTTTGACCATTGTTTCTAGCAATTCCTTGCCCTTTTGAGCTGTGCGCTCTCTTTTGTGCTTTCTGCTTCATTTTCACACATAAAAAACGCATAAAAAATGTTTCTTTGTCATTAAAAAGTCAAATTTATTATAGTTTCCAGAACGAAAGACGGGTTTGGCTCGCTTTTGCGCTCTAGGTGAAATTTTTAACGGTTCAACAAGAACATCTCGAAACGGTATTAAAAGAAGCGGAGAACAAAATAAAATGCGTGACCTGCGGCTCAAGAAAACGAAAAAAAAAATTGATAAATTTGAGACGCTTTTTCGCCCTAATGAGTTAATAATTAATATTTGTTCAATAATACGTTAACAGCTGACGAAGTGATGAATGCGTTTTTCATCCGCAGATGACACAGTTATCAATGCCTAATAATAGCCCTGAAAGCAGCGCGTTAATTTTTAATGATAATTGAGACTTTAGGCATAGCTCAGGGTCATGTGCGTCAGACAGACGATGAGAGTATCAGAAATGCGGGGAATGTGAGCTTGATATGCGAAATGATCTTCTGACAATCTAAGGGCAGTGATGGGGGTAGGTATAGTCTATATATAGACTATAAGATACTCTATATAAGCAAAAATGATCTTTCAAATGAAAATATTGTTGACTTGCTAATACAATATACGATCAGCCATGATAGATCTCTATATACTCTATTCATATATGCTCTTTACTAAAGCATATATATCTCTATTCTTATATAAGCTATCTATATATATTTCCACAGATTGATCTTACAGCTTCCAAATAAGATACAAATGTCTATTTCTCCATATCAATCTAATTAAAATTCTTGACATTTCAGATATTTATCCCTAGGATAGGCCACGTGTATCTTATCTATATGTTTCTCTACAGATATCTATTCTATTATCATAGCTATTATCATTTCTTCTCGTTCCAGCTATACTCCTTCCATATATAGTAGTTTATACAAATCTCTCTATGCAAACAAAAGACTCCCCTACATATAAGTTTGACATACTCCATATACTATCTCCACATCTATCCCCACTTCACATATACCCCATCTATCAGCTCAACCTCTTTAACCTATCCACACACATGCTCAACCCACTCCGACTGATCTTCTCATAATTATTGAAACAATTTACATGCACCTGAGGTCCGGGCTAATGCCCTATGGGAATGCTCAGCTTCTCCACTCACTATCTCGATCTGGTTAAGTTTTTGGCATTAAGGCGTGAGCGTCAATTAATTGGCCGCAACACTTAACCAAAATGAAGCAATTACAAAATGCCAAAACAGCGTTCGGGGCGTTCCACTCGAGAAGTGTTGAGCCGCAATTAGCGGCCGCAACAATAAGCCAGTTAGGCAGCCAGACGGGCCTACTCACCACTACAAAGTACAAGCCAAAAGCCGGGACAGCGCAAATACATGTCTGTGTGGTGTTTGTGTATAAACAAATATTAAAAATGCGACTACAACCTTGACATTGAGCGCTGACAAGTTGCGTAAAAGATGTGCAGCCAAGTGGAAAGTAAAGTAAATAAATGGGAGAAGTGCTGAACGAAGAGTTACCCTGTAGGAGGAGCTTATGAAATGCTAAATGAATTGCAAAATGGTTTTAAATAGGCTTAAGGTAAGGCTTCACTGGAGAACTACTTCTACAAGCTGCATAAAAGGAAGAGTAGAGTAAAAGAAGAAGAGTTACCCAGTAAAATATGAAGATGAGGTGAGAAAACATCTGTAGATACCTTTAAAAATAAGTGGCATATAGTTTATACTATGTATAAACGAGTTTAAAGCATGTCAAGTTCAAAAATTACTTTTACAGGGTATGTGGCATGTGGAAAAACCAGATTGAGCCTATATTTATGCCCTTTTAGATGAAAGATTATCATTATGAATAACTGAAAGAAAGCAAAGCTTGTAATTTGCTTAAGCTGGTTTTACAGGGTATCTAAAACATACACAAATTCCCAAATAAAAATATTAATAAGCAGTAAGTATAGTTAATACTATTAGAATACTAAATAATAAGTAAATAAAATACTAAATATTATTAATGAAATAAGCTAAAGAATATAAATTTAAAATTTCTTTTATTTATATCAGCTTTAAGTGTGACAAGCCTCAAAAACTATATTTATAGGGTATACAGAATACACACATATCAAAATTAAATACATAAAAGGCCTGTAATGCCAGAACAGCCTATCTAACAGAGTATGAACTATGCACAGAACTCTAAATTGAATGTATTAAGAGCGCTAGACAAGGAGTTGCCCTGTAAGCAGTGCAAAAAGAGATTTACAAAGAAGTTTGATATATGATATAGGTATATGATATAGGTATATAGAAAATAATGAGGAATAAAGGAAATAGTCGAGAGATGTACAGCATAAAGACAGAAACGGATAACAAAGCTTATAGTTTTACAGGGTATTTAGAAAACAATGAAGCACAAATAAAATTTATTAAACTTAAAACAAAATTCATTAAGATGACTCAACCTGAGTTAAATAACAATAAATCGTGATCTCAAGTCATTTTTTTCGACTTATCACACCTATTCCTGCGTTTACAGGGTATCTACAACACACAGATTCGTAAGCAACCCACATAAATATAAGCTCTCATATCACGGAACGTGTCTTTTGTGCAAAACTCGCAGCTGACCATAAACTGCAAAGCGAAAATATGCAAAAATAAAACCGAAATCGAAAAATAAAATGAAAAAGGTAAACAAAACGCGTTAAGAACGTTAGAAACAGTTAACGCAAAATGGTCAAAATGAGTCATTTGCCCATTTTGAGAGAGAGGCTCGAACAAGTTTCGAGCTGCTGATGGAAGGCAAGATGAGCTCAGTGTCTAGAGCGCCCGATGCTGTCAGTGTGTAAATAAATATTTGAGATCAGAATCTGAATCTGACTTACAAATTATATACTATATACATATATATAAATATGTGTGTAACATACATATCTATTATTGTGTGTGCTTTGCCTTACCTTTATCTTTCTCGTTCGCCTTTTGTGTTGTGCTTTGTGCTGTCTCTTCTGCTTCTTCTAATGGAAATTATTGCCGTGATTTTTCACCACTTTCACATTCACAATGAAAATCAAATGCGAATGCACCATTTGATTATTTATTAACAAAATTTTGTTATTTATTGTTTTTATTTTTAAATTTCTTCTTTTTTAATTTCTTATCATATGCCAAATTTGCTTTAAGTTTGAACACACTGAATGAAATTTGATATTTAGGATTTAGATTTGTTTGAAAGATAAGCGAAGATCGAGATCTGGGAAGTTGACTGGTTTTATATGCAAAAAAAAGTATATTTTAAAATACATTTTTATATATAAAAAAAAATATTGATTTATATATAAATATATATATTTATTTATAAAAATATTTATTTATTTTAAAATATATTTATTTAAATTTGTATTTATATATAAAAACGTATAAGAATATATATTTATATGTTCCAAATTATTTATTTATATATAACATTTTTTGTAGTACTTTAAAATATTTTTTTATATTTAAAAAATTGTTTTTTTTATGTTTAAAAATATTTGTTTGTATTTAAAAAAAAATTTTATTACAAAATATTTTTATATATAAAAAAACATATTTATATTTTAAATCAGTTATTAATTTTTAAATATATATTTGTTTATATTATTAAAAATTTATTTGTATTCAAAAAAATAAAATTAAAAAAAAATATATATATATATATATAGTTGAAAAATATATATTTATATTTGACAAATATATATTTTTATAGTTAAAAAATATATTTATATTAATATTTAAAATATTTGTTTATTTATAAAATATTTTTATATTTATATTTATTATTTTATTTCTATATATATTTATTTTTTAATTTTTGTATATTTATATTATTTTTATGTTCCTATATATTTATTTATTATATTTTTTGTATATTTTTATATTTATTTATTTTATATATATATATTTATGTATATATTTAATTTATTGCCTGCATATGAAATTTCACTTGAGTATGCAGCTCACGTACTTTAGTATGCTGGAAAACTCATTTTCCACACAAACGCAAAGCTCGAGTCATAAGTCAAGACTTTCAATTAAGCGGCTTTAACACGACAAACTGCGTTGGTAATAGTGAAAAGATGCTTACGCCAGTCAGCCAGCCAAATGTATCTCTGTATCTCTGTATCTATGTATGTCTCTACAATGTGTAGCTTATGCTGTTATGTGTATCTGTGGGCATCTGTGAGCGGCGGTAAAAGTGTAAAAATTACAACAACTTGCGCTTTCACAACACACACAAAAATAAAACAACGATCCATGATTTGCGAGATGATTTTTCCTAGGGTTTTCAAATGATTTTCCGCTGTTTTTCTAGCGACAATTGCAGATGAGTCTTTAGCATTAAGCAGCAAAGTTCCGGGTTGAATGAAACGCAGATAAATTAGCTGATATATATATAGCTATATATATATTCATTGATTTGTATTGCCGATCGATTTAAAATAAATTAAAATACACGCACAGCTGCCCAAATACAATGGAAATGCGTGTGTGTGAGAAAGTACGCAGCGAAAAGAAAAATAAAGAAAAACAAATCAAAGTGAAAAACCGTTGCCAGCCCATTTACAAATGGAAAATTGTCAACGCACATTGAACTTGACGACAAAAGAAATGCAGCGAGCGAGCAGAAGAGAGAGAGGAGCGGAGAGGAGCAGAGCGAGCCAAGGGGCTGGAGTGGGCACACGAGCATGCCTCAATTTACAGTTAAGCGACGCAGACGCAGACGCAGAGATGCAAAACTCCGCTGCAGACTTTCGGCCAGAGGAATGCGAAATGCGAAATGCACTTGCTGCGCCAACTTTTTTCGCTAAAAAAGAAAAAAGTGAAGGGGCCACAGCCAGCCGGGATCTGGCAAGACCTGTGCCCAGTCTAGCCACAGCTCCCCTCTGCCCTCTCTCTCTCTCTCTCTCTCTTTGTGTCTAAAGATATATAGAGATATGCACATACATCGACTAGCCGGCTAGCATAGCGGTACTTTGAGTGGGCATGACGAGGAGCTAATGACTCGGCGCCTCACTCGACATTCGACAGACACACGACTCAACAGGAAGCTGGCAATTTTGGTTAGCCAGACCAGAGCCAGAGCTGAGGCAACTAATGTTGATTGAGGCTGCTGTATGTCCATAAAGGCGTATATGAATATATCTCCATCTATGGTTTAGCTGCGTTTGTTATGTGTGCGCGGTGGGCCGGGAGCAAGTGATCATGCCGCGGAGTTTTGAAATTTCTGTTAAATAACTGCAAAGTATTTCATACATATATCCATCAGGTCTTCAATTTAGTATCCCTTTTTTTTATTCGATGGATTGTTGATTTTTATTTTATATTTTTTTTTTTTTTTTAATATTTACAAATATTTTAAATTTTATTCTGAATTGGTACAAAATTTGTTTTTTTTAAATATTTTTCATTCTAAATTTATTTAATTTTTTTCATATTTATAAATAGTTTACATGTTATTTTTTATATTTATGAATAGTTAATATTTGATTTATTTTTTGTATTTAAAAATAGTTTACATTTTTCACATTTTTAATATATCGATCATAATATATTTCTATTTATTTAAATCTTCAAAATTGATTTATTTTTAACTAAAGAAACCTTTTTATTTTTTATACTTAGGTATATTTATTTTGATATTTTAAAAATTTAAGATTTCAATTATTGTTAAAATGAAAAATATTTTGTTTAATTTTAAAACTTTAGTAATTTATTTTTTAACTCTTATTTTTTTTATTTTATAATTTACTACTTTTTTTAAATTAAAAACAATTTTTAATAGACAAATAATTACTGAAAGTATATTTTATTATTTATTTTATTTTATTTTATTTTATTTTATTTTATTTTGTTTTATTTTAGTTTACTTTATTTATTTATTTTTTATTAATGTAAGACTTAAATATTATATTTTTTAATTATTTTTATTCTTGATTATTTGTATTGTGATATTATTTTATTTCAGTCTCTTATTTATTATTTTAGCTTATAATATTTGAATAGTTGATTATGGATCAATAGATCCACAAAATTATATTTCATATTCGAATTTATTCTGTTCAAACGTTATCCAATTGGCATATCCAATTCGGAATGCCGCAATTTTCTTATAAGAATTCGATCTTCGCTCTCTTTCGTACATTCAATCGAAATGCCAAAACTCCAATTGATGCCAATTAAATAAACCGTTATCACAATGCTTACATATATGTATGTATATGCTAAATATGTATATTATCAATTATTGCGCTTGATTTTGAGTTTCGATCATTTTTCACTTGGTTTAATTTGATAATTAGCCGCAAAGTACGCAGCAACCGTCGTCGTCGTCGTCGAATGAAAGAAACTGTGAACTAAAACGGAGACGGCAATCGAGGCCGATGAATAAAAACGCGCGCGTTACGAACGCGCTACGTACCAAACTCAGACTGTGAGGCAAAACAACGGGCGGCTAAAGCGAGCGGCCCAAGCAAGCGCGCAAGCAGCGAAGAAAAAACCTGACTCAGTGCGAAAGCAGCGCAGCGCAGCTGCTGCTTAAGCGGCTTAGAAAAAAAGGCCAAAGCGCAAAGAGAGAGAGAAAGAGAGAGAGCGCGCAACTTACCGCTCAGCTGTTGCAGGCTGGCCAACAATAGTAGAATATATACAGGGTGCACTTTTGGCCACAGGTAATCCACACAAAAACACGAAATTCATTTCCATATTCTTAAATAACTTCAATCTTATTTCAAATTTCCAGCAAACACTTCGTTTACAGTTAGCTCTCTTTTTGCCTTTGCGTAGCATGCACTGGCCACTGGACAATTTAACATGTATTGAAACGATTACTATATTATTTTATTTCTATTTCACTTTCACTCAGCATACATTAGACAATTTTCAGGTTTCAACAGAAGGCAAAATTTAATTTATTTGCATATTTTAAAATATTTCGGAACACTTCGCCAAATGTCTGCGCGCGGAAACTGCGAGCACTGAATAAGCGAACTATCGATAAACTCAACCGAATACAATTGTTAAATATCGCTAAATATCGCATAAGCGCCATTTGACATCTCTAGTTATGTTACAGCTGTTTTCAGCAATATATACAAAATTCACACTGGCGGGCGAAATGGCCAACGAGTCCTGTATATTCTGTAATATTTCACATGGCGAGTCGGAAACCGTTTTGGAAATGGAATCCGATGACTTTGCCATATTCAAAGACATCAAGCCAGCAGCGCAACATCATTACCTAATTGTGCCAAAGGAACACTACGAGAGTCTAAAAGCTCTCGACGAATCTCACACAAAAATGGGTAAGCCGATAAGATTGTGATTATATATTATATATATTATATAATAGTAATGTATACATTCCCAACCAGTATGCCTCATGGAGGAAGAGCTAAAAAACTTTTTTAAATCCAAAGGCATTTGCACCACAGACGCGCTCTACGGCTTTCACTTTCCGCCCTTCATCTCCGTGAAGCATTTGCACATGCACGGAATTGCTCCACGCTCCCAGATGCCGTTCTTTTCTCGCATGGTGTTCAAGCCGTCGACAGCTTGGTTTAAAACTGTATGTCCATATCTATATATTCATATTCCTTTAACTCCTAATCCTATTCTTATTCCTGTCCATTGCAGACCCAGGAGGCGCTTGCCTATTTGAGAAGCAAAGCCAAATAGTTTTCCACTGCCAGGATTTTCCCATTGCCAAAGGGAATTATAAATAATATGTATATATATTGATATTCTGTTTGTAGACATGTGTATTGGTTTTTATGATATGCTTTATTCCTATACTAGATCTTAGATAAGCTAAATTTTTGTATATAAACAAATAGCCAACACCTATATGCGAGGGTAGCTACAAAAATAGTGCAGTAATAACATAAAGTTAAAAGGGAAATGTGTAATATAATACATTATTGTATAATCCATATATAATATAAATTAAATATAAATCTTTAAATAAATATATATATTTTTGTTAGCTCAAAAACCTTTCAAACAACCCTCGTTTTTTATATATACAATAAATAATTAGACTAAAAATTATATGTCTATACTATTTTTGATTAAGCAACTTAGTGTATTTGATAATCATAAATTTTTTAGGCTTTTATAATTTTTGGATATTTTTCAGATTTTGTAAATCTTTGAATACATTTTTTGTAATATTGTAATTTTGGTATTATTTTTTATGCAAATCAGTCGAACGTAGTCAGAAATGAATAAATCGAAAATGGGAAATTAATAGCCAAGATCCCAGACGTCACACATTTTAGGAAATGCAAATTAAAAGATTTTTCATCAATTTTACATAGTTTTAAAAATATGTTTTAAATTGCTGAGCATTTTTTTAAAATTATTTCCATTCTCTTAAATCTTAGCATTAAAAATAATTTAAATTTAATAAAAAGAAGAATTTTTAAAACATTTTTTAAATTTGTTCAATTCCAAAAGAATTTCCAAAAATATTTTTAAATTTGTACAAATACAAAAGAATTTTTTTTAAATTTTTAAAATTCCAAAAGAATTTTTAAATTATTTGAAAAGAATCTTTTAAATTTCTACAAAGAAAGAAGAAATTTTAAAACATTTTTAAAATTTGTAAAAATTAAAAAAAAAATTTTTAAACATTCTTAAAAATTTTTAAATGTCAAAAGAATTTTTAAAACATTTAAAAAATATTTGTCACATTAAATAAATTTTGTTTTTGCTTTATAAATTAGTAAAATATGCTTAGATCTATTTCTTATCTTCATCCAGAAAATATAAAAATGATTTAAACACTTTTGACAACAGTTTTACAGACATAACATACATATAAAATGATTTTTAAAATTAAAATGTTTTAATAAATATTTTTAAAAATAAAATTATTTAATACATATTTGTAAAATTATTTTGAAATATTTGTATACATTTTTTTTAAATATTTTAAAATCAATTTAAAACTTATAAGCTATAAACCTCTTACGCTCTTCATGTGCAATTTTATGGAATCATTTCCTCAGCTCAGATTTTGAACATATATGAAATATTTTGTAAAAGTCTATAATTATTTTTATAATTTATTTTTTAGATATTTTAAATCTCGTTTACAAATTATAAAAGTTGTTTCTTCGATTGCGCTTGGAAATTTAATTTAACGCGAATTCGCAGCTAATTCGTAAAAAATATTTAGCAATTTATGAAAATATTTAAGATTTTATAAAAAATATTTGAAAATATTTAAGATTTGATTTTTACAAATTTTTGCAAATATTTAAGGGAATTTTTTTAACTATGCAAATATTTCAGGCTTTGTTAATTTTGTTTTTTAAATATTTAAAAACAAACTCAAAAAATATTTCCAAATAATATTAAAATAAATTATAAAATATTTGGAAATAATTAGGATTATTTAAATGTTAGGATATTTTTAAAGATTTTTAAAAAATGTAAAATATTAAAGGTATTTTTAAGTTTTGGAAATAGTTCAGGCTTTGTTAAAATATTTGGAATTATTAAAAACAAATTTTAAATATTTGAAAATATTTAAATAAACTACAAAATATTTGGAAATATTGAAAATGTTGTTAAAATATTTGGAAATAATTTAGAGTGTTTAAAATATTTTTGTTAAAATATTTTAGATTTAGTTTAAATTTTTCTGGAAATATTTAAGATTTTAAAAATCTTTATAAATATTATAGTTCTATCAGATATCTGATCTAATTTCTTGTTTAAATACTCTTTAGCTTCAGCTTCACATTTAACACAGATTCAAACCCATATCCTGTAGGAAGTTGGGGTCATCCGTGTGGGTGCTCATGTGCCGCTTGAGATAGGAGCTCTTGGGGAAGGGCATCAGGCAGATGACGCACTTGAAGGGTCGCTCGTCGGTGAGGTGGACCCTGCGGTGCCTTTGCAGTGCGCCCGGCTGGACGTAGGCCGCCTGGCAGAGGTTGCACTTGTACGGACGCGTGCCCGTATGGATGCGCTTGTGTACCGTTAGGTTGCCAGCATTGGCGAAGGTCTTGGGGCACTCCAGGCACTTGAAGGGCCGCTCGCCCGTGTGCGTCCGTATGTGTTCATTGAGCCGCCCGCGCTGGGTGAACGCCTTCACGCAGTGCGGGCACTTGTACGGCCGTTCGCCCGTGTGGGCCCGGATGTGGTCGGCCAGATTGCCGGGATTGACGAATTGCTTGGGGCACATCTGGCACTTGTGCTCGCGCTTGCGGGCATGAAAGCGTTCGTGCAGCACGAGCTTCTTTTTGCTGAGGAACTCCTTGCCGCAGGTGGAGCAGCAATTGGCGCCCTTCTTCTTGTTGAGCAACGATTCGTCGCTGTTTGTCTCGCAGATTACGTCGCACTCGATTTTAAACTGGCACGCGGCATAGAGGTTGGAGTCCCAGGTGTCCTCGACTTTGGTTTGGGTGTCGGCGAACACACACTTATCCATTTCGTCCGTCAAATCCTCCACGATCTCCTGCTCCTCCTCGATTTTCACCGAGATCATGCTCTCCGCCCAATCGGCCAGCTGCAGATTGTTCGCCTCGAGCATTTGCCAGAAATACTGCTGGCTCTCCTCGCACTTACGCTTAAACTCGTAGAAATTGCGTGCGTCCGCGACGCAGGATTCGCACATTTGCTGAGGCAGTGGATCATCTTTGTTTACCTCGCAGCTGGTGCACTCGGCGAGCATTTCGGCCAGGCTGGGTTCGTGCTCCTGCAGTGGCTGCTGTTCGTCAAAGATGTCCACCAGTGTGTCGGCGCTATCTCTGCAAACGCGACAGAACTTTTCCATTGCTTTAATTTATGCTATGCTCCGCAAATATTGTATACAAATGAAATTGTTTGAAAGCCAAATCTATGCTGTATAACTGACAGTATTTTTTGATATTCTGGCACTATTTGGAGTTAGGTCACACTGACAAATATATGTACCACAAAAAATACTTGAAAATAATTAAAGCGCCAGAATAACAATCAGCGCATTAATTTTAAATTTATGAAATAGACTACATTTAATTTAATAATATTTATTAATTTTTAAATATTATTTTAAATGTGCAAATTTGTGTCGATTATTTGCCCACACGATCTATCGGCAATGCAGTGTAAAACATCGCCGCAAGTAGTATGCGCGAAAAGCAAAAGCATCGTTTGGGTATCGATATTATATCAACAATCCGAACAGAGTCAACTTCAGCTGTGTGCGCTGTTCTCCGCTCGCTGCTCGCTCGTATTTTCGTATGTTTGTGTCCGCTATCCATGCATGTGTGTTTGTGCGTGTGCGTGTGTGTGTTTGTGCGTGTGTGCGCTGTGGCATTTGTGTGTGTGTGCGTGTGCAAAATCAGTGTCTTTGAAAAAAGCAGAAAAGTGATCGAAGAAGGGCCACCAAACGGCAAAGTTCCTATTATCAACAATTCGTGGCCCACGTCCAGCCTGAAAGTGGCCAAAATTCGACGAAAACAGCGCAAGTGTGATAAAACCAACGTGCCACAGCCGTCTGCAAAACGAACGAAAACAAAAGAGAACAGTGTTGATAGTACGACAAGCATTTTAAGCAGTGGCAGCGGCAGCGGTAGCAGCAGCGGCGCCGGCAGTCGTGCCAGCAGCAGCGCCAACACCAACAACAATAGCAACAGCAACAACAACAACAACAACAGTAAGCGCGCATACGCGTCGTTGGGCCGGGGAGCGGCCGACGTTGTACCTGAAGTTCGTTTACTTCCAGCAAAAGCAACAACCACACGAGCAGCAGCAGCAGCAGCAGCGGCGGCAGCGGCAGCGGCCGCAGCAGCGACAACAGCAGCAACAACAACTGCAGCAAATAGTGAAGCGGCTGCCGGCCGGTGTCCGGCTGAGGAAACTGTTGTTAGTGTTGCGGGGCGGGGCGGTGGGGGCGTTGCCGAAGGCGCACAGCTAACAAAGGGGCCGCTGAATGCGACGCATTTGTCGCTGCCCGTTTGCTTGCGCACCGTGCAAAAGCTTGCCGCCGAGCTCGACGTCAGCGTCAACAGCGACGGCGACAGCGACGCCAACGTCATGTCCGAAACGGGCTGCCGGCACTATCAGAGCTACGTGAAGGAGCACAGCTACGATACCTTTCGTGTTATCGACGCCTACTTCGCTGCCTGCGTCAACAGGGATGCGCGTGAGAAAAAGGTGAGCAGCACGAAGCAGCACGAGGTAGCTGAAGGTAGCTAACCCCCTTCTCCCACAGGCCATACACTGCAACTGCTTCGAGTGCGGCAGCTACGGCATCCAGCTGTACGCCTGCCTCCACTGCATCTACTTCGGCTGCCGCGGCGCTCACATCACCTCACACCTGAGGGCGAAGAAGCACAACATCGCGCTGGAGCTGTCGCATGGCACGCTTTACTGTTATGCCTGCCGTGACTTCATCTACGATGCGCGCAGTCGTGAGTATGCGATAATTAATCGCAAGCTAGAGGCCAAGGATCTGCAGAAGAGCCTCGGCTGGCAGCCCTGGATACCGACGCCCAAGGAGACGAATCTCCTCCTGGCCAATGCGCGACGGCGTCTGGTGCGGCCCAATCAGACGATTGGGCTGCGAGGCCTGCTCAATCTGGGCGCCACCTGCTTCATGAACTGCATTGTCCAGGTATATTATTAAATATCGTACACGAACTAAGTCTCATCTCTAATGGCAAATAAGTGCAGTGCAATAAGTGTGAGCTCTAGCGTCAGCTGTTTAATGGCTGAATTTTGCAGCATCGATAATCGATACTTGCGATAACATAGAATGCAATTGGTATTTATCGTAAATTTGAATTTTGAATGCAAAAGTTAATTTGCTTTAAATTTGAGGTTAATTGAATTAAATTTAATTTTAATATTAGACAAGCCTAATTAATTATTTATATATATATTTATAGCTATATATATTATCAGCTACTTTACTTTTCATATTTTATACTTAAAAAATCGATACATTCCATAACAAAGCATGCAATTGGTATTTGTTGCGAATAATTTAACCAGATTTGCTATCGATTGTTATCGTTAAGGATAAAGCGCGAAATTTGAATTTTTAAATTACTAAGCTAAAAAATTGAGGTTATTTAAATTTAATTTAAGTTAAATATTAGGCAAATTCAAATATATTAGTTATATTGATTAGCTATCAGCTATATTTAATTAGTATTTATATTTTCAGCCACTGTAAGGTTATATAAAATTCTTTATCTCTATCTATATTTTGTATAACTTTTATCTTACTTGAAATTGCTTCTTCTTTAGGCTCTGGTGCACACGCCGCTGCTGAGCGACTATTTCATGTCGGATCGCCACGACTGTGGCAGCAAGTCCACCCACAAGTGTCTGGTGTGCGAGGTGTCGCGTCTCTTCCAGGTAAGCGCATGCGATATAGCCCACAGCACAGTTCCCTCAATCGATTAATTGAGTGCTCTTCTAGGAGTTCTATTCGGGCTCACGTTCTCCGCTGTCGCTGCACCGTTTGCTGCATTTAATTTGGAACCACGCGAAGCACTTGGCCGGCTATGAGCAGCAGGATGCGCACGAGTTCTTCATAGCGACGCTGGACGTGCTGCATCGGCACTGCGTGAAGGCCAAGTCGGAGCACGAGAGCAAGAGCAACAGCTCGAACGCCACCGGCGGCAACTCCGGCTCCAGTGGGAACGCGACGGCGACGCATTGCTACGGGCAGTGCAACTGCATCATCGATCAAATCTTTACGGGCATGCTGCAGAGCGACGTGGTGTGCCAGGCGTGCAACGGCGTTTCGACCACATTCGATCCCTTCTGGGACATCTCACTGGATCTCGGCGAGACGACCAGCCACGGCGGCGTCACCCCGAAGACCCTCATCGACTGCCTCGAGCGGTACACGCGGGCCGAGCACCTCGGCTCGGCGGCCAAGATCAAGTGCTCCACCTGCAAGTCCTACCAGGAGTCCACCAAACAGTTCAGCCTGCGCACTCTGCCCAGCGTCGTCTCGTTCCACCTGAAGCGCTTCGAGCACTCGGCCCTGATTGACCGCAAAATCTCGTCCTTCATACAGTTTCCCGTGGAGTTCGATATGACGCCGTTTATGTCCGAGAAGAAGAATGCGTACGGCGATTTCCGGTTCTCGCTCTACGCCGTAGTCAATCATGTGGGCACCATCGACACCGGCCACTATACGGCGTACGTGCGCCACCAGAAGGACACGTGGGTCAAGTGCGACGATCATGTGATAACGATGGCGTCGCTCAAGCAGGTGCTCGACAGCGAGGGGTGAGCGATATAAATAAATTTATAAAAATTTAAAATTATTTTTAATTAATTAACTTTCCCTTTTGCAGTTATTTATTATTCTATCATAAGAATGTCTTGGAGTACGAGTGAGAGAGGGAGAAAGAAGAACACAAACTCAGCGCATCCACAGAGACTGTTATCTCACTCTCACAAAGGCACTCACTCGCTCACCCCACACACTCTCTCTCTCACATACACATACACTCGGAACGGCACTCAGTGTGCTCGTGCATGTAGCATACACACACACACACACATACGCATATACAACTACGACTTCAACTACAACTACAAAATGCAGACAAGAACGCGGCAGCGCTTACAACAAACAAATCTTAATCTTAATTATTGAAAAAACAAAAAACAAAAACATATTGTTCTAAGTATTTCCAGCACATAATGCTAAAAACTAAACGAATGCTAAAACTACAACAACAAATTGCTTATGTATGTAAAACAAAGGAAACAAAAGAGAAAAGAAAGAAAAACAAACAACAAATTTATGCATAGCAACCAAAAGGCGACGCAAGAAAGAAACAAAACGAAATAACACAATTTTTGCTCTTACTCAAAAACAAAATTTCGAATCTAAACAAAAACTGATACAATTTTCGCAGTTTAAGAGCAGCTACTTGTTTTGTTTTTAGAGCGGAAATTTTTTTTTATTAATTCATTTCACATTTATTTAGCGCCCCCCCCCCCCCCACAAAAAAAATGGGGAAAAAATTTATTTTCAACACTTGGGCTCGTCCGGGAATTGAACCCGGGACCTCTCGCACCCGAAGCGAGAATCATACCCCTAGACCAACGAGCCGGTTGAAGGTGGTGCGCCACATTGTTTATTTCACATTGCTGCGGCGGCGCTGACTATTACACATTGTGTATATATTGGGCGGCGCACGCAACACGTGTTAGAAAGAGATGAACATAGTACGCCACAGTGTTGGTGTCTAGGCTAAAATCGAGTGATGTTTCAGCAAAGACACAAACCTTTGCTTTTCGTGTTTGTTATGCTCCAATAATTTTGGACAAATTGAGTATACATATGGGTTAAATATGCTGTTAATGTGCCAAAAAGGTATATTGATTATATGAACAATTATAATTTTAAAAGTATTATGTAACTGTATTAAACAAACTATAAGTTAAAATGTAGTATATCCAAAATGATCAGTTTGAGGTTATATAACTCTAGTGATCTATTATGAATATTATTATATAGTTTACTAATGGTTTAATTATTATTTCTACATTTATAAAGCGCATGTTATTTAGGCTCTTGAATAAAAAATTATATACAAATGCGGGAATATCAACAATATTGCTATCGATCTTCGTCTATTTTACAGCACTGGCTTCTCCATGGAGAAATTGACTTCATTCAAAAATTAAAACTGAGCGAGTAATCAACTGCAGGCAGTCAAGTGCATTAAGCTGAACAATGGAAATCCAAAGAAACAACAAGTCTAAGAAATACTCCTGGCTGCCCTCAACGAAATTCCCAGTGCTCTCGAAGTCAGAGATTTGCCTCGAAAGCTGCATTTGCCAGCGCAAACGTGGCTCGATTTTCTGCACCAGTTGCAAGAAAACGTTTTTGGGCCGCATTGCCGAACGCTGCCAAATGCATCCCGAAGTAAACAGTTAGATATTTGATATACACATTATTCATGTAACGTAAATGATCTTATTATTTTAAGGTTGCTTATCTCATGGATGCGCGCAATTGCGCTTTCTGTGGTGCTGCGGCTCGAGATTTACGTTTGGCGGATCAAATGTAATAGAAATATAATATGTACATACCCATATGTAAACGATAGAAACAAAGAAATTATAAATATATCAATTTGAATTTGTAGATAAAAAAGAAAACAAACAAAAAATAGTTTTAATGGCTGCGTTATGACTGTGTGTATGTATGTATGTGTGTGTGTGTGTAATATACAGAGCTGCATGCGCTGTTTAAAGCATTTTTCAACACCACCAAACACCGTTACTTTAATATTTTGAAGCTTGTGCTGGCAATTCAGCTGCTTTCCAATTGGCAACTTTAGCTGAAAAAGGCTAGAGATGCTGGATGGTTAAGCTGATTGGTACTGGAGGGCAGCTACTTTTAGCTTTTTAGCTACCTTTTTTTGTGCTTAAGCGCTGCCACTCAGCACTGTCTGCTTAGTTGAATATTTTCACGACGCAATTGTGCACAATTATTCCGCGTACGCATTCGTTTTCCTTGTAAGGTAATTGATATTGAGCGTTAATTGTGTTTGATATGTGGGCAGGCGGCAGGTGTATAGCGCAACTGAATTTCATTTACAATATATATATATATATATTTTTTTTTTTCGTGGAAAAGAAGTTATTTTTAAGTTGAATTGAAAATGTGTACAGACATACATACATATATAAAGATGTGCATGCATGCATATGTGTATGTGTGTGTATGTATCTATGCGTATCTCTTTGTTAATGAAATCTTAAAGGCTTTGCCTTAAAAGTCAACATTTAAATGTGATTTAATTTTCTAGCAGGTTGTCGGCAGGCGCTATAATTCAGTCAAGATGAATTCCCAATCTGGATTTACCGACTACAACAATAACGAGAAGAGCTGGATCGAAAAGAATAAGAGGAATACTAATAATAACAACAACAATAACAATAATGGAGCTAGCAGCAAGCTGCAATACGATCTCCCCGAGAACTACCAGTACGAGGTGCCTCCTTGCATCTGCAATCGCGCCCAACAGGCGTTCGAGTGCGGACGCTGTCATCATTACTTCCATGGACGCATCAGCAAGCGCTGCAAGCAGCATCCCTTGGTATGTTTCGAATTGAATTTAAATGAATTATATATATGTATATATAATGATAATAATCTGTGCAGGAATTCTATCTGATGGACTTCTGCCAGTGCCCCTACTGCCTGGCACCCACCACCGAGATCAAGGTATCCTCCTTGACCTGGGCCCAAATACGCAAAATCGAAGATGGCAATTTGCCAAATGGCGACGATCTGTAGCCAAGTTCGAGGCTCGTTAATTACCATTATATAATAATAATATATATGTGTAAACGTACATTTAATATGTATTCATGCATAAGCCGTGCTTGGACACCTTCTTGTAATACGTGAGATTAATATAAAATATATAATAACTCTAGTGTAAACCAACAACTGTGCTATTAATCCAACCCAACACCTGTACACACATACACACACACACACACCCACACACAGTCCATAGTCGGCTGAGCAGCTTCCCGCATGACATTTATGAAGTACTCAATGTCGTCGACAGCTTGACTTGGCGCACACATAAGCTGCTGGCAAGCAGCATCTGGGCGCGTAAGTAGTAGAGCTTGACATGATTGCATGTTGCATGTGTGGCATATGCCATATGGTGGCAAAGAGCGCAGCCAAAGCAGCTAGCAGCCATGACTCGGCAGAGCAAGTAAGTGAAGTGTCATTGCTAACGTTGCACCGATTTAATCCCCACTCTCTGTTGCAGGTAATAGACGCAGAGACTCCGCTTTAAGCATCTCCTTAAAGAGCACTTTTATCGCTGCCTCGCTGCCATCATTTCAATTGCCAAAGAAATTCATGTCGCCGCTAACAATTCAATCACTTAAAAGTTCAAATCGTCTCACAATGCCTCCCCAGCGTCCAACTGGCCAACTGTCTGGCAACTGCTGTCTGTAAAAATCTTGTGCATAGCTCGCCGGGCATCTGCATTGCTGAAGTTCCTACTTATCTCAACAGCTTGCCGCAAAGCCATTCAATGGATTCCCTTGATTTGGTCTCAGCTCTGCAACTGAGGCCTTCGAGTGTCTGCACTTGGCTGCTGCTGCCAAGTTTTAAAGTTGATTTTGCAAACAGCAAACACGACTGACTACTCAACAGGTCGGGTCAAGTTTTGAATAGTTGTGAATATATGTATATGCATTCATATATATATATATTGTAGAGGAGTATTTTGTGTAATTAGGAAATGTGAATAGTTATGGAAGTTTCTTATTATTCATAATAATTATATATATTATAATTATATTTTAATTTTGCACGTTCAGTTCAATTATGTTCCCTTTAAAAAGTTCTTACCTATCAATGCTGTCCTAGTCAACCTAAGCAACTTGTATAAGACTCACTCAATATTGTAGAGGAGTATTTGTGTAAAATGCTGTACTGCTCGCTGTTCAAGTTTAGTCAAGATTCAGTTAGTCAACCTAAGCAATTTTATCTGTTCTCCTATAATACTCATTCAACAATATTGTATAATGCTCTTCCCTGCAATTGGGTAATCAGCATTGAAGGATTAGGGAAGTTACTTAAATATAAATTATAATAATATTTTTATTTAAAATATTATAATTTTCCCCTTATACAATTCAGTTCCTCTACAAGTTGCTTCCCTATCATGCAAACTTCTCTTAGCCAAGCTTCAGTTAGTCAACCTTAGCAACATTATATGTTACCCTATGTTCACTCAACTTATGAAACTGTATGGAAGGGTTTTAGGAAAGTTCTTCTTTAATATAAATTATAATAATATTTATGTTTAAATTATGTAAAATTTCCTATTGTACAGTTCAGTTCTTCTACCCATCTTACTAATAGTTAGGATTCCTTTCAAATTTTTTAAAATTTCCTATTGTACTATACAGTTGCTGCCCTATCAATGCTCTCTCCTCGCTTGACTAAGCTTTAGTTAATCTGAGTAACTTTATATGTAGCCCCAATGTTACCATCTGAGAGTGCACATCTCTCTCTCTCTCTCTCTCTCTCTCTCTCTCTCTCTCCTCACTCTCTATATACATATATAAATATATATATATACTTACCACTAGAATAATACTCGCCGCAGCTAAATTGAGCTGCCAAGCCGCAGTTCGCTTTCATTGTTGCAGCTGCCGCCGCTGAGCCCCCTCAACTGCCATTGGCTTCGTGTCTAATTTCCGTTGTCCTGTTTGTCTGTCTGTGCGCTTGTCTGCTCTCTCCTCTTTATTTTTGTATAGCCTCAGGGGCTCTGCCGAGTGAGCAGCACAATTGCTTTCATGCTGATTTTATTTGCCGCAACACTCACAGCCGACAGCTTGACTGTCTCTCCGTCCGTCCGTCCGTCCGGCCAGCAGCCACTGTAAGTTTTGGGCGGGTGAACAACTTAACCAAGTATTAGCACTATTTAAGAGCTGCAGTTGAAAATTTTCCAATTAGTGCTGCTATTTGAGTTGGGTTGCCTGCTGCCTGCTGCCTGGATGCTACCCCCTCCCCGCCTTACTTCATTGCATTCAGCTTGCCGTAATCTTGGCAATTAGTTTCGCCGACGTCGAGGAGTTGCAGCCTGCTGCTGCAATTGTAAATTATGCAATCGCTTAAAATATTCATGAAAACTTTCATGGCCAGTCAACAGTTGCACTCAAATCAGTTGAGCGCATCCTTTATGTGCCCAAGTGTGTGCCCGAGTGTGTGTGTGTGTCCTCTGCTTGGCCGGGTGAAAAATGAACGTTGTTTCTCTTGAAGCATCTCGCGCGCCATTGTCCTCGTCGCCCCTGCCATTACTGAAGTGTGCACTTCCGCTAAATGGTATTTGGGGCAAGCACATAAGCTGACGACGCGCCCTTTGACCCCTTGGCTGCCAGCAGATCTAGTGACGCTTGCAATTTTTATGGCAAACACAGAGAGCGAGAGGCGAGGCTGCATTGTTCCATTGAGCTGTTTATTAGCATTACCCTTATCTTTTAGAGGCATCTCTATATACATATCTATTCAGGCCAGGCAGCGCTTCCGGCTCAGCCTGCCCTGCTCCAGGCACTTGGTAATGGCTGTAATTGAATATTAAGCATGGTTAATCTAGTTTAATATGTATTTGCAGTCGCTGTTCTACTAACCCCATCTGGCGCCCAGCACGACGGGACACACAGCATGCTTGGCCAAAGGATCCGGGGCACCAGCTGCATTCAAATTGTGCCACACCAAGGCTGAGCCGCGCAGCGGCTGCACCACAAGCTGCAGTTTCGGAAATATGGTTGCGCCACCAATAGCGACGTCATTTGCCTGCGTGAATATTAAAATGTATTTGAATTATATATACTATATATAGTATAATAATCCTTGATCTTTCTTACTTTCATAGAACACAACTGCGGCTATGCGCTTGCCTCGCGCCTTGCAGCTTTTGCTATCTGCGGCTTGGTCCAGCACAAACTTGAGCACATGCAGCAGCTCCTCCGTTTGGATGCCCGTCATGTCAGCTTTACTCTGTTCTATTTTGTATAGCTCCAATTTCTTGGTTATGGAGCACATCGTGATAGAGCTGCACAAGGGGCTCCACGCTCAGCTGCTCCAGCTTCAGCGGCGCCAGCTTCAGATAGGCCGAGCTGTTGGAGATGTAGAAGCAGCTCAAATGATCCGTTTTCCACGCCGGCCAGAGTCCGCGACACGCCTTCTCCATAGCCTTGGACCTGGGCCTATGCTTGGCGCGCTGATTAATGTAGATCTTTTCGTCTGCAGCCAAATACTTGTTGACCATGTGAGCGATATTATCGCTGCTGCTCTCACGCACAATATTTTGTCGACTTTGTCAGCCAGCGCTAGCCAGCGGGGCTCTATGTCAGCCGCAGGCGGGGACTCAGAGGTGTCCGCTTAAAGGAAAGATTTCAATTTGATATATATTATAATTATATATAGCATAAGTCTTAGCTTACTTTCGTTGATCATTGAATGTGCATACTTTCTGTGCAGTTTCTTGGGATTTAAGCCCAGCACTCACTGAATAGCCTAGCGTACGGCTTTTTGTTTAGTCGCACTGCCGTGCGATACCAATGACTGGATCTGGCGAAGTCTGTGCTGTTGAAGAGGCTGTCCGCCAGCACTAGGCAGTCGGAAGTTGTCAGATACGAGCTGAAAGCAAAACAGAAAGAGAAAAAGTTCAGTTTTCAGCCTTAGACTCTCTCCCCTCCACACATCACCCACTCGTATTGCTTGTCCAGCAGCCTGCCCTTGGCCATGTGAGATGTCTCCAGATTGTAGACGCTCTCAATGCGCAATAAGCCCTCAATTGCTGTCTGCAAATCGTTCCCTCTGGGCCCCAGCTCCAGCAGCTTTAGCATCTTTTCCATTTTGGCCTGCTTCCCAAGGTCCTGCTGCAGCCGTCTCAGCAATGCAAATGCGTAAAGAGGATTTCCTACATATTCCTCTCGCTGCTCGGGCCTAATCAGCGGAGCACGCTCCAACATCACTAGGAACCTGTAAATAACTGCACTTTATAACTATTTTTTGACAACTGACTGCACTTACAGCTTTATCATATTTTGCTTCTCCTGCATGTCCATCGCAATGGCTTTCAAGCTAGACATCAGTTTCTACTCCAGCTGCAACAATTTGGTCATGCTTCCTCCGATCCCCTGTGCAGAAGTATTTTGTTTTCATTTTCCGTTTCTGCCTTGCAAAAAACAGCCTGAAATACGATGAAATATATCAGAAGCCACGTCATATTCTGCTGCTGACACTATTCCTACTATTCCTAATGTACTTGAACCGAGTCCTACTGTCCAATTATTTCAACTATCAGTTTTTTTATATGAATATGTTTCTATTTTCATGGCTAATTTACAGGTTTCATGCATTAGCCATAGCGTGACCAGAAACCAAAAACCATTTGAACATGTTTTGGTAAGAAGTGTCTTCGACTAGAAGATACCCTAACAACAGAGATATAATAATACAAATTTGATATAATAAAAATATTATATAGTAATAATGATAATAATAATAAATAAAATTATATTTTATCAAATATTTTTTAAAGCCTTTCCTATATGAATAATAATAAAATGTTGATTTATTTAAACAAAACTCATTTCTTACTCTTGTTATTTAAATACTTTTTTTTCCAATTTTAATAACTATTATTGAAATGATTAAAATTAACATTAATTAGTTAGTATTTACAATTATTATTAGAATTTAAATATTTAACGGTATTATTTAACGTATATATTTTACTTAAATATTTTAAATAAATATTTCAAATAAATATTTGGAGTTAAGAATTGAAGATAATGCTTGATGTATTTTAAAAGTCGACTCATTAGTTGACTTTAATAGTTGATGTTAATATTTAACGTTACATTTAACATTTTTCTTTTATGTTAATATCTCACTCTAATATTATATTTAAATATTTGACGTAAATATTTAATAGTAATATTTAACGTTAATAAAAAATGTTAATATTTAACGTTAATATCTAATACGTTAATATTTAGTGTTATATTTAACGTTAAAATTTTACGTTAATATTTAACGTTCATATTTACCGTTAATATTTTACATTAATATTTAACGTATTTTTTATATTTAACGTTCATATTTTACGTTCATATTTACCGTTAATATTTAACATTATTATTTTACGTTAATATTTAACGTAAATATTTTTCGGTTATATTTAATATTTTTCGTTAATTTTTACTGTTAATATTTAACGTTAATATTTTACATTTATGTAACACATTTATATTTTACGTTAATATTTAAGTCTAATATTTTATTTAAATATTTGACGTAAATATTAACCGTTAATATTTGAAATAAATAGTTAACGAAATATCTGACGTTTATACTTTACATTTATATTTTACTTAAATATTTGTCGTTTTTGTATTACTTAAGTATTTGACGTTAATATTATATTTAAATATTTGACTTAACATAAGCATTAGCAAAAAAAAAAAATAAATAAAAAACAATTTTAGCATTAACATTAAGTTTTAACAGTTGACAAGAACATTTTAGTATGATATAAACATTACTTAAATTTTAACATTTAGCATACAAATTATTTGTTATTGACCATTTACAAAAATTTAATTTTAAATTTATTTAAACATAAACATTAACTAAATTTAATATTTTACAAATTCTAAACATTATCAACAATTTAAATATTTACCAAGCACTGTCCTGCGACCGATCATCACGAAACTAAAAATGGGACTGAGCGAGCGGCGCAACAGGCTCGCCTTTTTATAGGCCTCACACTCACTTTAACCAAAATGTTGTTTTCGAGCTAGTGCATTATGTTCGATCTCTCGCCTGAGTTGAGTGTGGAGAGTACGCTCAAGGTGGCCACACAAACATGCAAAGGGCTATAGCCAGCATACGGCTCTTCGTAGTGATCAAGAATATGGAGAAAAATAAGAGAAATCGGTCAAACAAAATTTATAAAAAGGAATTGTTTAGAAAAATATAGAAATTAAATTGAATATGATTAATTTATATATAAGGCAAGCACTTGATTACGAAGTGAACTAAAATTGTGTAGCCTCTAATATGATTATTTTATGCACTAGAAAACAATTAAAATATGAATAATATTATTATATAAACAAATATATATATTATGTATTATTTTAAATAATTAATTATTAGAGTTAATTAATTTCTTTATTTTATTTAATCAATTATTTAATTCATTTAAATAACTAATTTATTTAATCAATTTATTTCACTTTATTCTTTATAAAAAAGTTATTTGTATATACATATATTTTATATTTAACATTACATTAATAAGAGGGAATTTACTTGATATACTTTACTTGATTGTGCAAATAACTAAAATATATATTATATATATATTATATATATATATAATTTTAGAGACGGCTAATAGCGGCATGGATATTGGCCTGTATATGTGAGCATCCTTCAATTATTCTGAAGTCGATTCCCTAGGTTCATTCGCATATGCGTTTAGTAAGAGCTGTAAATGGGATAAGAGTTTAAATGAAGTTTATAATTATTAGAATGTATATATTTTATAAAAAAAAACCCACTCCTTTTGCTGCCCACAAGCACAGGACATGAGACGTAGTACAAGCAGCGCCGCTCATTTCCTTGCTCATTTGAAACGTACGAAATGAGAGCGGCGCCCTTTTGTGGCTTGATATAAAGTTGAAGATCTGGAAATATAGTGGCGCCACCTTGCGGCACTTCGTTTAACTATGGAGCAGAAAGTTAAGCGTGGTTTTGATTAATTTAAGTTTTTAATAATTTTTATTTTATTATAAATTTAGATAAAGTTATTAAAATCACTTACGAAAATTGTAATGGAGGCTAAAAGACAGCTCGATTGAGGCTTTAAATATGTAGATATTATTAGATAAATTATATATATTTAATATGATATGTTACCTGTTTTTTATCATCACTTATTTGTCCAGTCAAGCCATCGTACTGCAGCACAAATTCCCTATCAAAACCCATATGCACGCCTGTCATATGCCTAAAGCGCTTATGGAGTGCTTGACTCAGCTCTAAGTTTACAGTTTTGCTAGCATATAGAGCAGATCGATTATTTTTTAAGCTGTCCAACAGTTTTTCAATTTCTGTGTCGTATATGACGTCGTGATAGACCGCCACATAGGGCTTTGTGTTTAGTAACTCCACCTTGAAGCGTGCCGGCATAAGAAAGGCTTCAGTTGAAGCTTGATAATAGCAAAATAATTTCTTTACAGCAGGAAACTGACCTCGACAGCCACGCTCTATTGCAGTCAAAGGTTGCTTATTGCGCTGCATTCGTAAAATTTTAATTAAATTAAATTTAAATTATAATAAAAACTTACCTGACTGCCCGTTTTCATGTGCTGACCAGATTTTTGTAAAGCTCTTCGCTGCAGCCAGAGTGAAATGTGCGCATCTCCGACGTGGTTCAGAATATTCAAAGCCTCCTTGATGTTACCTATAAATATAATTATCTTAAATATATATTTTATTTTATTTTTTTTAATAAAATATTTAATTTTTTTGTATATAAAATATTAAACTTTTTTTATATAACATATTTATGTTATTTTTGTTTCAATTTTAACTTTTGGTTTGTTTTATATATTTTTTGCATATATAATTTTTAATTAATTAATTTTATAAAATATTAAACTTAAATTTTTTGTTTTTATAAAATATCTATCTAATTTTTTTATAAAATGTTTGACTTTTTTTTTTATAAAATATTGATCTTAATTTTTGTTTCAAAGATTTACCCTAATTTTTTTATATAAAATATTTATAATTTTTTTAAACAAAATATATACACCTAATTTATTTTTAACTATTTATCTTAATATTTTTTTATTTTATAAAATATTCACTAATAATTTTTTTGTAATATTTATATTCATTTTTTCTTATTTAAATATTTATCTTCATAAATTTTTTTATATTAATTTATTTATTTTATAAAATATTTATCATAATTTATTTGTTATATTTATATTAATTTTTTCTTATTTAAATATTTATCTTTATATTTTTCTTATATTATTTTTTTCTTATTTAAATATTTGTCATTTTTGTTTAGTTTACGTTTTGTTTGCAATGTGTTAGTCAGATAAATTAGAAATTAACTAATTTTCCACTCACCACTGCTAGCTAAGACCTCTGCATATTTGCCATATAAATCAATGAGAGTTAGCTTATGCACCTGAGCATACAATACGCTGTGCTGAGAATAGTTCAACTGATCCGAAGCCTTAAACCAGGTCAATGCAAGTTTTGGCTGAGATTTCCGCTGGCAAAACTCAGCCAGAGCAAAGCAATCGAGAATATTTAACTGAAAACTTAAAAAAATATCTATAATATTATAAACTACATTCTCTTTTAGGGCCTTATTCTTACCTGTACTGCTTGTCATTGATCAATCCCTTGGCAAGTTGCACCGCATCCAAGTCATAGTAGTTCTGCAGGCGCACAAGTGCCTCCATTGCCTGCTCCAATTCCTCAGCCTTGGGAGCTTCTTTCTCAATCAGCTTATTTACATTTGCCGCCTGCGCTGAGCCCACTGATTCGCTCATGTAAGCCTCAAAGTAACTCCAATCCTCATGCAGGCGTCGTATGAGCGCATAACTGTTTAACGGATTTGCTAAATAAGCCTCGGGATTCGGGCTCCACTGTTGTCTCTTTGCACGCACTTCAGCCAGAAAGCTGACAGCATAAATCAGATATTATTCTGCCTTTTATTGCCGCACTTTACTTACCTCTCGATTGTATTAATTTTGCTTCGCAATTCCATCGCATACTGGCTCAGCTCGTTTACGAACAGGCTTTGGGCAGATTTAAGTGTTTCCTTGGCACACAAAGTAGAAATCCATAGAAATGTGACGTAGATCGAGCTGTGGAAACTTGGCTTCATATTTACGGTTTACGGTAAATATTTTGTTGTGTAGAAATAAAGAAATATAATTTGCTTTCTAATGCAGTTAGTCAAGGTAGTTAGTGTTGCCTGTAATATTAAATTGAATAATGGATATGAAAGTATTTATAATAAAAATTCGCTTTAAAATTATAATTATACAAGAAAACAAAGATTTTCTATTCGCATTTCAATTTTGTGATGAATATTAAATTTATAAAAATAATTATTTATTTTTACTAGACTTTTACATATCCTTTGAAACATTGATTTCTTTCAAATGAAATAAAAATAAATTATGTACTTAAATTTGGACAGTTTTTGAGTAAATTTCTCATATTATTATAATTATTAAATATTTAAAAAATATAAATCAATAAAAATATATTTTTCAAAAAATTAATAAGTAAAATATATTAATATATAATATAAAAATTTTAAAAAATTTTAAAAAATTTTAAAAAAGTTTAAAACTATATATAAATTGTTTATAAGATAAATACAAATAAAAAATGTTTAAAATATTGGTTTTATTCTTTATTTTATTAAAAATGTTTCTAAATAATTTAGAATTTTAATAATATAATAAGTATAGTCATACCTGTAATTATTATTTTTTAAAATAATACATGCCAATTCCGAGCAGCGATAAGTATGTAAAAATATTTTATACCATTTTAGCTTTTTAGAAAGTTTAAACCATTCCTTAAAGAAACCCTCTAGAGCTGAAAGAAATATAATAATTGTTCATATCATAAGCAACCTCAAACAGTTTATGGAAAATGTGAGCAAAGGCATGAAAATCAGAGTCTAAAACTATTTGTTTGCTGTGCAGCTTTTCGACTGAATGTTTACAACTTTTAGCACAAAATTGTGAGTGTAAGCCCTTACCTGGGTATTAGGAACAAAGATCTGTCATACGAGTGACCCTGAATGTGCATTACGCAGAGGGAATGCATTCGCATGCAAAGCTTCTTGTATTTTGTTTTTATACTCGTTCAAGTAGTGCAGGAAAAAGGGTATATTGATTTTGTGCAAGCTAAGGCAAGGAAATGTGGAAATAATATGTTATTTTATATATATTATTTTTATATTAAAGTAGTATTTCCTAACGCTAATCTGTTTTTTATTATTATTATATTTTACTTATATTAGATTTTAGTTCGAGTCATATCACATCTTCGATTGTTTTGATAATCGAAAATAATAAATAATATAAAAAAATTAATAATTTATTGCACATACCAGATTTATTAAGAAATTTATATATACATGCATATATTTGTATATACATTTATAATATATTAGACAAAATTGATTTAAAAGGTAATTTACTTGATTGTCTCATTTATTTCGGTAGCTGAGCTTCTCTCGCCAGACAAGGTTTCTTAAAGAGCTGTGGGTCAGTGTGGATAAATTTGGTAAGAGCTATATTTATTAATATTAAACCATTATTAATTAATTAAGTTATTAATAAGAGTTCCCATAACTTACTCCATCTAGAGCCCGATATGACAGGACAAACAGAGTGCAGCGAACGTGTGTTCGGACTGCCGTCATCGAATAGATTATACCAAAACAAGCAGCTGCCTTTCTGCGGTGGCACTGCCACTTGAATGCTCGGAAAGACGGTCGCGCCGCCCTGAGAATCGGCCGCCTACAAAGGGTAAATATTTTCTTTGCTCAATAGCTTAAGTGAAAGAATTTCAAATACAGACATAGAATAGTAGGGTCGCCGTACGATCGCCCAGGCCGTAAGTATCCTCAAGCCAAACACGATCCGAGGTTACGTAGTCGAAGTGGGGCTTAAAGTAGCCGCCGATGCCATAATTGGCTATTTGAAGCTCTCCAAATTCTCGCACATCGAAGCCTGTCATATCCTCAATGCGTTGATTCATGCGGTTTATGAATGGAGTATTTGTGTCCACCCACTGCATTCGGGCCACGATTTCTGGCCGATGAGTTCGATTCGGTGAGTTGCTGTACGACAGACCGTTTGTCATATCATCTGCATGTCGCTTCATATCCTCGATCTCGCTGTCGGAGATCACATTATGATACATGACGATATAAGGATCAAGATTGACTTCCTCCATCTTAAGGGGCGCCAGCCTCAGGAAAGGCGATGTCGTTGTGTTGTAGCGACAATGGAGATTCATCCGTTGGGGAAAGTGTCCGCGACAGCCCAAGTAGTGGGGCTCATTCAATTTCTTATTATGCTTAAAGATTGCATCGTCCTGCTCAAGTATCTCATTCACAAGGTAATCGATGAAACTCGAGTCCATTTCCTTAAGCTTCGACTCGACTTGTTCCCGCACTTGCTTGTCACTCAACAAGGTCTCCTCCGCTTGGGTAACTACTCAAAGTTTGTATATGATTAATATTGTATATAAGAATGCAGATCTATATTATATATATATATATTTTCATCTCGCGCACCTTTTAGTATATGCATCCTGGCAAACTCTTCACGCACGCCTTTTAGTGCTCCGCCCAGCAGTTTGTCGTAGGTAAAGGACTTCGGCTCTCGCTCCCGTTTCAGAGCAATGCCGTACCAGGCGAAAGCTCCTCCGTAGTCCTTGTTGTCATATTTGTGCTTGGCCAGAGCCAGACAGTCGCGAATCGAAAGCGTTTCACTGCAGCATATAGATTTGTGTTCGGATTGTAAGCTTCGCCTGCAGCTGGAAGACAACTTACCTGAATTGCCTGTCTTGCAGGCGGCCTTCGGACATGTCTAATGGATTCAAGGCGTAGGTGGACTCGATGCGATCAATGCCCTTCAGCATCTCCCCCATATCGTCGTCATCGGGCGCCCTTTTTAAGAGCTCCGTCATGGCTTGCAGTTGCTCTGCGATGGCATTAAAAATTGAAAACTTAAATAATCGGTTAAAGTGAAAATATGACTTGGATTACCTGCGCCCACGTCCTCCTTGGTGTACACCTGCAACTTGGGCCAGTCCTCTCGTAGGCGGCGTATGAGCGAAAATCCTTTCAGAGGATTGGAGACGTATTCCCTTTGTTCTCTTTGGGATGTAATTCCCTCGCGTTCTAGTACCTTTAAATAACTGCAAAATAAGTCAGTTAATTTTAGTTTTTTGATTAATTTTTTAATTTTATAAATTTAATTTTTTAAAATTAAAATTTAATTTGAGTTTTAAATTTTCGCTCACATTTTCAACGTTGCCAGTTTTTGCTCCTGTGCCTCAGCATACTCCTTCATATTGAGCACGAATTTATTCTCAATATCCAAGAGTTTCACTAGACCCACAATGGAGCTACTGTAGTACTCTGCGGTGAAGTTCAGGGCACAGCTGGCATAGCGGCCAAATAGCAGAATGAGGAAACTCCAAATTGAAACTTGTAACTTCATTGTCGGGCGGTCGTAGACTAAGAAAGATTCGAAAGGTTTTCTTAGATTTGTTTTTTAATTGAATTAACTATGGAACATTAGAGAGACCTTCGACTATGACAAAGTATTTAAAATGCATTTCTAATTTTAGAGATAAGTAGAAAGAATTTTTCTGATGAAATAAAATGATTAACTAAAATTGCTAAAAACAGAAAAAAATGGGTAAACAAATATAAATAATTGTTTTTTTTTTTTTAATATTTAAAATATTATTGTTGTATTCTAATTTACTAAAATTTTCTAAATTATTTCCACTTAAAAAAAAAAAAACAAATAAAATCATTATAAATATAATTATACAACAATACATGATGATGACATGCTCTGCTCGTTATCATAAGCAACCTCAAACAGTTCATGGAAAATGTATAAGCAAAATGTGAGCAAAGGCATGAAAATCAGAGTCTAAAACTATTTGTTTGCTGTGCAGCTTTTCGACTGAATGTTTACGACTTTTAGCACAAAATTGTGAGTGCAAGCCCTTACCTGGGTATTAGGAACAAAGATCTGTCATACGAGTGACCCTGAATGTGCATTATGCAGAGGGAATGCATTCGCATGCAAAGCTTCTTGTATTTTGTTTTTATACTCGTTCAAGTAGTGCAGGAAAAAGGGTATATTGATTTTGGGCAAGCTATGGAAAGAAACGTATTATTGTTTGTATATTTTTTAGCCTTAGCTTCAAATAAAAAATATATTATTTTTTTAAATATATATTATTATTTTTTAAAATTTATTTTTAATGGTTTTTGGCTTCAATTGAGTTTAAAAATATATAAGAACCCGGTAAGTGGGGAAAAAACAATAACTTCTTCTGTTTTAAAGGTTATATAGATTAAGTTTGCGGAGTGGACTGAACTTATGTTGAGTGAGGGAAATATATATTTCTAAGATAACTTAATTATTTTAATACAGTGAACGTGTATTATGCAGTCACTCCCGCCCGACTGCAACATTCTACCTTATTTGCTGATTGTGTGTGAGCTGCTGAGGTACGCCCAAACGCAGTGCTATTTGTCAGATACTTTGCCACCTTGATATATAGAGAGAAATGAAGAATATGCGCTTTATCATTTGCACAGCTGGGACAAACGATTCTCGTGCCTCCTCCGACGTGCAATCATTCATGTTTATGAACCTATTTAGATAGCACTTAAACAATTTATTTGGGCCATTGTTTGCCGACCAAAGTTTAATGTCTGAGCCTTGGGCCTTGTATTGATTTATTTTGGCGCGACATTAGACCATTTAAATTGCAAATTTCCATTTCTATTTCTCTCTGTGTGTGTGTGGCCAATGGATATTTATGCGCACAGCTGGTTAGACGATTGCCTTCTTCTTGATTCGATACAAATAAATTCCTGTTGATTAAACATGTGTCATTAGGTAGTTGTCTGGTCCGCCTAATGCAATCATGTGGGATTCACAGGCGCTGACCTTTGCCCTGCAGCATATCATAAATAGATGCAGCAGCATGCAGACATCTTGAAATATATTTTAAAATATATCAAATATTGTAGGTGGCACATGCTTTGCATATTTTGTTTCTTTATCTTTTGCCATTTGCCCAGCATTGATAAAGAGACTTTGTGTTTAGGCATAAATCAGAGACTTGAGCAGCGAAGAGCCATCGAATTGAGTGCGAATGGCTTGTGATTGCTCTCATAAAGTAACAAAAAGGGGGCTTCAGACGGGAATGCTTGACTATGAGGCGCTCTGTTTAGCGCTTGGCCTGCAGATAGGCGAGGCAATTATCTTCTAGATGGACTTTGTCAAATAAAATCAAATTTTTAAAGCTTGATAATTATATCTATATATTTATATATGCCAAAGCACAAGTTTCTAGTATTTATTTATATATTGATTTATTGTTTTTTTATTTATTGATTTATTTATTAATTTATTAATTTATGTATGTACTTATTTATTTATTTATATATTTATTAATAAATAAATTAATCAAATATGTTTTTTTGAATTTTTTTTATTTATTATTAATTTATTTTTCAAGTTTTTTATTTTTAATAAATAAATCAAAAAATGTATTTATTTATTTAATCATATATTTATTTTTTGACCTTCATATTTTTTAATTTTTACTCATTTATTAATAAATAAATTTATTATTTTTGCATATTCATTTATTTGTATAATTATTATTTTAAAAAAATTATTAATTTATTTTTATTTTATTTTTTTTTTTATTTAAAAATTTGTGCATTTATTTATTTTTATATTTATGTATTTATTTAATTATAAATTTATTTATTATGTATTTATTTATTTATATTATTTATTTATATTATTTATTTATTTTTTTATTTATTTATGAATTTATGTAGGTTTATATATGTTTTTATTTATTTATTTATTTATTTTTTTTATTTATTTATGAATTTATGTAGGTTTATATATGTATTTATTTATTTATTATTTATTTTTTTATTTTATGCATATATATATTTATTTTTTTATTTATTTATATTATTTATTTTTTATTTATTTATGGATTTATTCATTTAGTTATTAATATACACACTTACTTATTTATTTAATGTCTAAATATGGTTAGCCTTTTGCCTTAACTAACATAGAAATTCTAAATGTGAAACATGACTAGTTTTTTTGTTGTTAACAAACCCGGCAACAACTTCTGATTGTTCCGTTGCTCTGCCGCCCAAAGCGCATTACGTATACGATCCCGTAGAACAGATTTTCATAGCATGTTAGACATTTGTGCCATGCTGCATTATAAGCCAATTAAATGTTGTCGCTAGGATTGGTCTCGGTCTGACGGTGACACAGTTCGTGGTCGTCATGGCAATCGGGTTGTGCAAGGAATTGAGTTCCACACGCTTCGCTTCTGATATGTCAACATATCTCTTTAATTCATATCAAATCCGAGCGAACAAGTTGCAGTTGCAATTGAATGTTGCAGATTTGCTGTGGTACCATTTGCCTGGCCACTCTCCTCTCCTGTCGGCCAGACAGCATACCATATATGATTATCTTTCTATTAAACCAAGTCTCTATTGAGTGAGTGCGTGTGTGCGTGTGCGTGTGCTTGTAACAATTGATTTTGATTTCGAGTTGGCTTTAAATAGCACTGAGTTACGACAATGGCAAATGGCAAATGGAAATGGAATAGAAATAGAAATACTTGTCTCTTACGTTTTTTTCCCTTTGTATGAGGTGCGGCGCTTCATTTACTTTATGTCTTTTGTCTGCGCTTTATATGTATGTATGTATACACATATATAGATTTATATATATGTATGTATGTGTCTGTCTCTGTGTGTGTATTTTGCCAGAATTTGAATGAGCTTCGGTCTTTGACTGGGGCGCTGCATTTTTATGATCTCCCCCACATTCGGACAGCTCTGGCTGTGCCATCACGAATTGTTTGCGAATGTTCTTTTATTTATTGTATGGCTACTTGATGAGCTTCTGCTGAAAATGTTTTATGGCCCATGTGCCAAGTTCTCTTTAGTCATACGCACGCCGACGTTCATCAATCATCGATGGCAGTCGCAGCAGCAGCAGCAGCAGCATTTCAAATGAAATGCGTATTTAATACATTTCATAGCTCTCCCACTCTCTCTCTCTTTCTTTCTCTCTCTTTGGTATTTATTTCTTTTTGGCACACTATATTTTACGAACTGCTTAGAAATTGTCCAGCATGAAATCTACTTTAACTGCTCTGCCAGCCAGCCAGCCAGCCAGCCGGCCGGCCATCAACCTGTTGAACCTTCATTTATCACACAGTCGCCCGGCGAGTGCTCAAAACGGCGGAACTAATGTGTCCAGCGTCACATTTGAATTATGTATTATTACGCTGAATATTTCCCGCTTTCCCTCAGGGGGCGGGCAGCGTGATCGGGGCGCCGTGTTAAAGTGACGGGGCGTGAATTCCGCACGATTTACTAACGCTGCTTTTGGCCAACAAAACTTTGACAAAGGACGGCGTGTCATTCAGCTTTGCAATTTATAACCTCTCAAAAAAAGAAACCCTCAAAAAATCAATAGAAATTAGGAAAGATAGACCAGGAAATACCCTTGAATGTGGGACCAAAATAAAAATTAAAATGAAATATTTAACATATAAAATTTAAATATAAATTAAATTAGGTATTTAATATATAAATTAATTAGCTTATATGTATTAAATAAAATATATAAAATATAAAATAAATTGAGTATTAAATATATTTAAAAATATTCTATATTAAATCAAATATTTAGAATACATAATAAATTAAATACTTAATATATCGAAATATTAGTTTCTATTAAATACAAAATATTTATAATATAAAATAAATACAATTTTTGATTAGAGGAAATAGTTTGTTTATGTTTTAATATCGTTTTTTTATTGAGCTAATGTGTAATATTTATTAAAATTGTATGACTCAAAGAAATTTTTTATTTACAATTTTTGGGGAGTTTTTATTTACTATTAAATATATATTTTTTTAAATTTTTATGGCAGATGTGAAAGAGCAACTTTTATAATTTGGGCGAGCTTTTTGAACAAAATACTAACAGAATTTAAACTGCAAAAATATATATTCGGAAAATTTATTATTGAAAGCTAATTTTAGTTTAACTGTTTTGTTATTTAAAAATTTTAATATTAAAAACAAATAAAGACAAAATAATTTTTTAAAATAAAAAAATACATTTTTTTTATTTCAACATAAATTTAATTATTATTTTATTTATTTTTATATTTATTTTATTTTATATATTTTATATTTATTTTCTTCATTTATATATGTATATAAAAAGTATTCTTAATGTCGTGCACAGCTTTGCTTAAGTAAAAACTCAGTTTTACAGGGTATCTGCATGCAAAAGTAAAAATCGATTTATCAGTTGTTTGAACAGGTCCAACTTAGTGCGGAATGTTTATTTTTATGGATATTTTTTTGTTTATTTTATTTCTTTTGCTCATTTTGGGCTTGAATTGATGGACGCTCATATTTCGCACTCGTTGTCCTTGCCTTCCCTTGGAAAGGCTATTAAAACAATGGCCAGACTGGCTAGCCAGGTCTAGTCTACGTCGAGACGTCGTTATGGCCACTTCAATTTATACCCTGTAAGCCTTAAAGAAACTACATTAAATAAGGTTATTTAAAATATAAAGAAAATTTTAAATTATGTGTGGACGTTTTTTTCTTCCCATTTAATGTTGTCAGATATTCGCACCTTGATAATAAATTTCATTTTGGCTTTCGGTTTATTTTGCACTTTGTGCAGCACTCGAGGCTGAGCAATCGCTTTGAGCCCCTTTGATTGAGTTCCGTCTGGTTGCTTATGCAAACGCTTCGCTCTAATAATCCAATTTCTCTTGTTGATTGACATTTGAGTTGGTTTGTTGGCTGTTGGTTGCGACTGTAGAGCTCTCGTCGCTCAATGCTATCAATTCGCATAGTAAATTCCTGTCGACCTTGACCTTGACTTGGTACCTTATGCTGCCAGGTGAAAGGCTCTATCAGCTTCTGCTTCTTCTTAAATTTTGAGTTGTTTGAAGTTCTTTGAAAATGCAATGATGAATATATTGGTTTAAATTCAATTAGCAAAGTGAACGCTAGAGAATGAACTGAAAAAATGGTAAATAGAACCACAATAAAATATATGAATGAGCTGTGGCTAAGGTATTGGCAGTTGTGAGGCAGAGAGAGAGTGAGAGAGAGAGAGAGAGAGAGAGAGAGAGAGAGAGTGCACAGAGAGCATGCCTGATTTTGACGGGAGGCTGCATTTGATGTACCAATTTTATGCTCTGTAATATATTTATATATTTTTCTTTTCTGCAATATATTTGACAAGCCAAAAAATAAAACAAAAAATAATAATAAAATATTTCAAAAACAAATTTCTCTTATATTCAATTTGTTTTATTTCTTTACATTCATTTTTTATATTTCTAATTATTATTTTATTTATTAAATTTTTTTATTTCTCTTTATTAAATTTTGGTATATATTAATTTTCTTAGCATTATTTAAATTATTTTAATTCTTTTTATTAATATTTCTTCACAATTTTTTTTGTTTTTATCATATTTCATATTTTTATTTATTTATTTTTTTAATATATTGGTCAAAAGAAAATTTCATAATTGCTTTAAAAATTATATTTTAAATAAAATTACTTCGGTTCTTCCGTTCTGAGTTGCTGACAATTGCCCAGTTGATATATATAGTATAGTCTATATATGTATAGTCTGCTTCTATGATTGACTTGTCAACAGTATTTCTGATTTATTGATTTCTTGAATTTCATGCCTGATTGACTTACTAATTGACTAACTGCCCGTTTGATTGAATGACTAATTAAGTTCAATGCTGGCTGATTAAATTTATGACTAAATGAATAATAAATTTAATGACTGAGCAATTGACTAGTTGAACGCTTGACTGAGTGTCCAACTGATTCAGTGAGCTGAGGAATATAAATTTGACAAATTGACAAACTTGAGCCAATAGCAGAATTTTATAAGGAAATAGAAAGCTGGGAAAATAATTGTATAAATGTTTTAATAAAATTATATATATTATAAATATTTTTGAGAAAGTTTGTTGTATATTTTGCTGGTCAAGCTAGAAAAGCTGCCAAAAGGCAGTGTCTCTACACTGATTGATTTAATAGCTTTGATTATGACTATGACTAACTGATCAATGGAGAAATATATTTAGTGACTCAATAGGTGATACTGTGTCTGATAATAAAAATATATATAGTTTGATAAGTCAATAATATACCACTTACTGACTCAATAATGGATTGGGTAACTGATAATAATAATAAAATACAATTTACTAATGGCTTAAGCAACTAGCTAATTGATTAATTGATTGATTTGTTGACTAGCTTAACTAGCTTAACTCACTCAAAATCCTTATAGAAAAGTAAGGCTAAGCGAGAAGTACAAAATAAAAAAAAAAAAAAAATTAAAATAAAATAAAAAGTAAAAGTATAACAAGTTACTTATTATAGAAATAATATAATATAAAATACAAATTAAATAAAAAAAATAAAAAGTACAAATAAAATAAGTAATAAAATAAAAAATAAAATAAAAATAAAAATAAAATAAATAATAATTTAAAAATATTTTAAAGGATTTTCTCAGCTTCCAGCGGACAATTTCATATTTGTTGGATACTTGTAAAATATAAAACTCTAGTCATATGAAGGCAAAGCTGACAAAAATTAGAATGCAATATGTGATGGAGTGAGGATGAATGAAAGTAAATGATTAACTGACCAATTGCCAAACATATTGAGTAGATTCAAGAGTGACTGATAATAATTTAATAATCAAATTTACTCATAATATAGTAATTGCTAAGTTAGTAACTGACTTGATGACTGATAATAATAATATATAATTTACTAATGGTCAAACAAATTTGAATATTGATTGATTAGCTGATTGACGTATTCAACTGATAGCTCACAGACCTAGGCATTAGCCTCGACATGACTTGAGATATATAATTTATGTCATGTCTTTGGCTATTGAATAATGCTAGCAAATTGTTTTAACAAAGAAAACATAAGAGAAAGAGTAACGAGTAAAGAAACTGTAAGAGTTAGAGTAAAGATAGGCTTTAGTTTAGCCTGAAATGTTTCTTCTAGCCTTATCCTCGGGATTTTACTATCTATACCATCTATTCTAAAAAATTATAATTTTATATTATAATTTAATATCTTCAAATTTGTTTTCCATTATCATCTGTAAACTACAATCCCAACTTCCCCATCCCAGAAAGTACCACAAAATATTTAACTTAGCATTGATTTGTTTTATTGAGAAGAAACTGTCTTAGTTATAGATATTTACAGGGACTGCTGAGCTGAGCATTGCTGATGACCACGCAGGGTCCGTGCTGCACCTGGACGGAGCTCTTGCGGCGCCAGTCGCACTCGATGGGCACGAACTGGCCCTTCCTGATGACCGTCTTGGGCTTGGTTGCGCCGTAGCAGCTGTACTGGGAGGCGCTGCGCGAGACGGGCAGGCACTGCTCGTAGACCTCGACGATGTCCGGATGAATGCTGTCCAGGCTGAAGTCCTGGCCGCAGCGCAACTGCTGATGGATGTGCAGGCGGCTGCGCTGCTTGAATTCCGCACGACAACGCCGACATCTGTAGGGACGCGAGCGACTGCGACTGGCAGCGATGGGCGTGTGCAGCTCGTGCAGTCGCTGGAACTGGCCCATGATATCGTTGAGTATGAGGAAATTCTTGTTCGGGCGCTGCTGCAGGGTCTCGCTGATGTGATACGGCACCACGTAGAGCTCCTTGGTGGTCTGGCACTGCTGCAGCCCGTACAGATTGACGCGCATGTTGGGCGGGAAGTAGCCGTTGCATTCGCGCAGATGCTTCACATAGGCCGCCCGCAAGCTGGCCAAGTCCGACTCGCTGGTGGTGCCCTGGCCAGACATGGCCTGGCTGAGTTGCAGGGGTAGTGGGAGTGTGGCCAAGCTCGTGCTCTCGCTCTCCTCCCGTTTGCGCTTCAGTTGGACGCGTATGCGAGTGATGCTGCACTCGTCTAGGCTCACGTCGTGGCTGCTGCGCAGATAGTTCTCTATGCGCTGGGTGAGCAGCTCGTAGACCACGCCCACGCATTCCTCGATGTCGTAGTGATGCTGGACGAGCACCGTGCCGCTCTGGCAGATGTGCACCTGGTTCTGCACGAGGACATAGCACGCCACCTGGAACTCCAGCCGCTGCGTGCCATTGTGGAACATCCAGCGCAGCAGCTCCGGCACCCTCGAGCTGCACGTCTCGGCCAGAAAGTCGTCCAGCTTCTGCTGTGCGCTCTCGTCGCAAAAGAAGAACGTCTCCAGCTGCCGCGCCTCGATGATGTCCAGCACGGCCTGCTGCTGCTTGGTCAGCTGCGGCTGTAGCTGCTCGCCGCGGCGCAGCCAGTGCTGGCTGGGCGGTTCGTCGGCATCGATGCTGCTGCGGCAGGTGCCGCACTCGTGCAGCTGCCCCTCCGCATACCACTGATGATGGAACGTCTGTTGGTTGCCCTCGTTGCTGAACACAAAACTCGAAATTGGCTCCATATTGACTGCCCGATTATTGCTTGGTTGATAGAAATCGCTGCGATTGCTGTGACTGTGACGAAGTAAGTCAGTTGACTGATATGGCTAGAGAGCAGCCTGTGAGCTTATATACAGTTGGGCCAACAACAGGTAGGCAGGTCACCAGCCACCAGCCACCCACCCACAGGTAGTCCAACTGTGCAACAGCTGCACTCCAAGTGACCCTTTTATGGCAGGTCCTTAATCCTTGAGGCCTGTCCTCAACAGTTGTTCGCGGTCATAAAAGCAGTTAAAGCTCTCACTCGCTCTCGCAGATTTATGTGGGTAACTCCAGGACGCTGGAGTGTAAACTAGTTAAGACTCTCGAAAATTGGTTGGCTCAACTAGTTTGCCTGCTGCTTGCCTCAATTTGCATCTGTCGACCACGAAACACGCTGCCATTGCTCTCTCAGCAACTCCATTGTTGTTTGCTCTTGCTGCTGCTACTGCTGCTGCCAGCTGTCTGGACGCAAACAAAATGGACAATGGCCGACGCCAACACCAACGCCACTGTGCCGCCATGCCACGTTGTGGCTAGTGACGTGACAATGGCGTGCCGCAGTGGCCAGCCAAGAGCGCCTTGTTGGGCGACATCGCAAACGGAGCGCGCTGCACTCACTTAATTTCCTTTTCCCCCCTTTTTTTTTTACACGCTTCATTGTCTGGCTGCGGCTTTGGTTTGGCTGCCTGGCGGCTTTTAAAGCCAGCGCCAGCGTCAGCATTAAACAAATGCTCGAGAAATAAACACGGGCAATTAGATGCTAGTTAAAGCTAATATATAATGGAGTTCTTGGTTGACTTAGTTGACTCTTTCTCTCTCTCTCTCTCTCTCTCTCTCCCTCTCTCTGTGAGTTCTTTAACTCTATTTTCTTCTGGCTTTGTTTGACTTGCAACGTTTTGAGCTGAACTGTGTAGTGCTCTTAAGAGTGTTTAAATCTTATTTACTATAGGTATAGTCCATCGTCTCTATGTATCTATAACTTCTCACTATAGCTATGTTCTCTTTGCAGTTGGAGCATAGCTCATAGAGTGTTCTTCTTATATTCCTATACTCAATTTAAATAATTAAATTTTATTTAATAAATACCTTTATACTTATATAATACTATACTTATATAATACTTACATTTAATGGTTAATTTAATAATAAAATTAAATAAATAAATTTGCCTTTGCCAAATCTATCCAAATCTATCTTTAAGGGCCTTCAGCTAGGGCTTAGCTAGCCTAAGTCGAGGCTTATCAAGCGTTGCAGCTGCATAATTATTGAGCTACTCAACAGCTAAAGGACGAGTATTATGTAGTCAGTAATGTCTAGCAAATTTCATAATATCTGTTTCTCTTATTGACTACTCTCATTGCTGACTTTGGTTAGTTTCCTAGGGTCTTAATAAACGTGTCAAAAAAATTTGGCTTTTGGCCAGATAACTTTATACTTTTTTTTAGCTAAATATCAAGTAGGGAAAAATATTTAAAAATATCTCATTTAAGCCCCTTTTATCGCGCTCTAAATATCTTTTGTTTTAGAACTCAACAGCAGCACGAACTGAGTATTCAAAGTTTCGCGTTGCCCATTTTTTGCATAGCTTTATTTATGGTATTATTTTTGGCAAAAGGATGCTCGGGTAAACAATGCCACAGAGCAGAGGGCGCAAAACTTAATTAAAGCAGAGAGAGATAGGAGTAGAGGCAGGCAAGAGTAGCTGCCAAATGCAGCGAGGTGAAAAGCAGCCGCCAACTGTGTCTGTCTGTCTGACTGACTGCAGCACAAAAATCTTTTAAATAAATACGAGAACCGGGTCAGAGTGTCAGCTCGAGGGCAAATGGCAGCCCTTTTGCTGCTGCTGCTGCTGCCGGCGGCATTGAATCATTCAGCATCAAATCAGAGCTAAGTGCGAAAGCGGTATTTGCCATTTACTAGTTGCAATCGAATGCCAAACAAGCAGCACAGCCAACACCTCAGCAATCAAATGGAATATAAATCACGCTAACACAAACAACAAACTGAAGCGAGCGAACCCAGTGTGTGTGGCAGCTCGATAGAGGTTTTGTGGCAGCCGCACACAGTGTGCTCCATCATAGAATGTTTAATCGCCGCATCTCTGTGACAGAGTTTATATATATTCTATATTTATCTACTGCTGCGAAGCTGTCCGCAGTGCCTGGCTGCTTAAGGGCTCAGTGCTGGCTCATATAATCGACAGGTTATATGTCGCGCTGGTGGCATGCAGCCAGGTGTGCAACTGACTCATAAAAAAGGGCGAAGAAAAACTGCAAGCAAAGCGGAGACAGCAACAGCGACAGCGACAGCCAAGGCCCAGCTTTTTACTTAGTTTTTTTTTTCTTTTTATCGTCTACTCAAAGTGTTGACGTTTTTTGCTCTGGCTTTTAGGGCTCTTTTTTTGTGCGCTGCTTGGCTGAAAGGCTCTGGCTGTTAGCAGTAGCGCATTGACCCTGTGCACACCTGAATGGGTGAATGGTGAGAGACGCGCGAAGAGCGCGGGAAGTCTCTTTATAGCGCCTGGAGTTTAGGGCATTGTTTGGTTGATAAAAGGCATAAAGGTTTGTGACATGGTAAAGGTTTGTGACTTGGCTAACGAATTTGATCAATTTTTCAACGAAAATAATTTGAAAGAGTTTGATGAGAGAGACAGAGAAAGAGACATTTGTTTAACTAAGCTGCGCTTGTTTATCAATTTTTAGAAATATAAAAATTATTTCTACTTTAATTTAAGACAATTAAGCTGCAAAAATTAAACCGAATTGAATGAGAGAAAAATATATATAACGCACCTCATCTGGGCTTAAGTCTTTGCATTTAAAATTTTTCTTTATTTCATATTTTTTCCCCCAATTTCTGTAATCATTATAAAAATTGATTTTATTATTGCTGCATAGACAATAAAATAAACAAAATATATATTTATTTATGTATATACATATATTTAATATAATAGGAATACAAAAAATAAAGATTCTAAATAAATAAAGTTTTTTCTCTATAATTTTGAGCGTCTTCTTAGTATTCCTTAATATAAATTATTAAATTATACTAACTTTAACCATTTTTAACTCTAACTAAAGCTCCCAGAACTTTCAATTTCATGCTGCCCAAGCAAACTTCGCACTTATCCATGCAAACCTTTTCGTCGCAGTTGCATTAAGTTGCGGCTTCCGCTCTCTGGGAGGAGCACAGCCAAAACATGTTCGATCGCTCGATCGTCGCTGGCTTCAAAGTACTCATTGGGAAGCAAGCTGACAGAAGAAAGTGCGCTTTCATGACCCTTGCTCTTAGAAAATCACTCTTCACTCAAATGCACATGCGACTTGCTATATCAGTTGAGTGTATTATGCGCTGATTAAGTAATGTGAGCTGGATTTGGAGTTGTCTGTGTATGCGAGGCATATGGAGTTGGAGCGGAAATTTAGCTGAATGTTCGTGTGCTCTCACTCTCTCTCTCTCTTTCTCTTTTTCTCTCTCTCTCTCTCTCTCTCTCTTTCTCTCTGCTCGTTATCTCTGTGTTCGATCTGCCTGTGCTCACTCTCCCTCTGCTCGCTTACTGGAGCTGAGCAAACGACGAGTGAAGTCAAAAAGGCATCGCTAAATTGAAACCAAATGCCGAAGAAGATGCATGTTAAAGAAGTTGAATATTAAATATTTTATGCCTTAGTACAGAGGCTTCAGTTTCAACTATGTATACTTCTTACTAACAAAAGAGCTAAAGCAGGAGGAAGTAATTTTATATTATCATTTTATATAATATATCAGTCTTGATTATTATTATTATTTCTGGCAAAGCTATATCCGGAGCTACTATTATTAAAGGAACTAATCAATTTCCAATTCCGCCAATTGTAATTGGTATTATCATCGCTCTTTTTGAGCTTATTGATAATTTACTCAAATGCCATAATATATTTATATGCTGTCCTTTTTTTTTTGATTTTTGCTTTTGATTTTTACTTAATTATGAACTAAAAGAGTCAAATCTTATATGAAACTGCATTAAAATTCTGTAAGTTATAAGTTTTTAAATAATGAATGCTTCAGAAATTCTTAAAATTCAAAGTATAGTGTAGTTTTGCAGCAGTTTATATATTCCTTTAACATACTCTTACATAGAGAAGCTTTTATTTAACATTAAATAATGATTGAAGTCTGAGTTGCTCAGCTGCTTCCAACAACTATTTTATACATTGACTTTTGTTTTTTAAAGGAGTGTGTTTCCTGCCAAAGTTTTAAAACTACATTCAAAATAAGGCAAGCTGCAAGTTTGTTGGAACATGGGTTCTTAAAAAATACTTGAAGTATTTTCTTTAGTTTCAAAGTCTTTAAAATGTTATGCCTAATTTACTTTACTTCATTCATTCTAGCTAGCACAGACAAGAGTCTTTGCTTAATTTTTAGCTTTATTTGAACAGTTTTAAAGTTATATCTTAAAAGTCTTTCTTTCAGCTCTTGCTACTATGTAGATTTTGATAGTTCTCAAATATTTCTTTGTAGTTTTGAGCTCTCTAGGTTCTCTCATTATAAAATATACATATTTTAATTAGTAAACTACAATCAGCTTATTAACTACATTTTCTACTTCTCTCATACATGCCTAATGTGATTCGCGCACTCGACTCCTTTCCTTCCTCCACTCAAAATGTAATTTTGCTGTTCAGCGTCAATTTTCATACCATTTGCATGCTATTCTGTAAGCCGCTTTAATTTAATGCCTCGAAAACTTTTCCACTTTGCCACTTTTCCTACTTTTATGGTGCAACCGGGCTCCAGCCTACAAGTTGTAACTGTTGGCTGCTGCAACTGCTGCAAGCGAAGAAAAAAAAACAAAGCAAAACAAAACAAAACAAGAGCCGAGCGAGTCGCAGTTTAGCTGGCAACAGCCATTCTGGGCGTCTGCTGGCAGATATTGTCGTAAAAGAAAACTTTGTCTCTGTCTCAATGGCGAAAGTCGTCAATGGCAACGCCTTTGTCTCACTCGTTTGCATGCGTAATTTAAGCAATCTACAGACGTGCCACAGACTGAGGTAAGCTCCAGCTCGAACAGTGGCAGCGGCAGGCAGAGGGTTTGTCTGAGGTGTTGACAGCTCGCTTGGGCCACAATTTGTCAGCAACTATATTCTCTGCTTGCCTTTAAAAGCCCGGCTAAAAGTTATCCTTCTCCCTCTCCCTCTTTCTCTCTCTCTCTACACTTCCCCTCCTCATCTCTCATCTACATTGCATTCGCTTGCACTTTGCATGTTGCTGGCGAATTATGCAAATTTGGCTTTCACTTTTCAGCAAGGTCAACATATTTGTGCCCTTTTCTATATGCAACTGGCTGCAGTGAGAGTGCTCTAAGCGGGTGAAACTAACTGTCTAATGCTCGTTCACAGCGTGAAATTAACTAAGAAAATTCATGAAGAGGATATCGATTTGCCTTTCACATAAAAGAGGTCAGGCAAGGATACGCCTTGATGCGTAGAGTGCTCTAAGTTAATATAGAGTATAGTCGACTGTCAAATACCCTATCTCAATTGAATGGCTTGTCATATTTAGGTATATGTTTAATGACATATTTTGCTCTTCTCTTTCTTACACTTTTATATATATGTATAGTAACTGTGGCTGCATATACCCCTCCTATGCTTTTTTACAGGGTATATTGCAGCTAAACCAACTTAATAAAGCTTTTTCCCAATCCTTATCATTCATATTCCAGATTTGCCTTTTGTCATTCAACTGCATATACCCATTTATGCCTGTTTACAGGGTATACTACCTTAGAGACAAGCTTAAGCAGTGTTCTACTGACTTGCTAATACTCGTTCAAAGTCTTGTTCTTGATTTTTGCAGATTTGTTTTACAGCTTAAGGTAGTTAAATTGCCAAGTCATGGGTGTTATCGACTGCTTAATACTCTTTTACAATCGAATCACTTGCTTTGACTAATTTATTTGTGATATTTATTACAATGTTTATTACAATTTATGTATATATTTTGCCTTTATCATATTCTAGATTTTCAGATTGTTGTCTAGGGCATACTGCAGGTCAGGCAAGCTCAAAAGATGCATTGCCGATTAGCTAATGCTTGCTATACTCTTGCTATTCCTTCTATGTACTATATAAGCTTATATCGAATCTCTTCACTTTCTTTCATCATAGCTTCCTCTGCATATACCCCACTTCGAACTGCCTTGTAGGGCATCGCTCAGACAAGCTGACACAGCAATTAAAAGATTCGAGCAAATGGTTTCGCTGTCACTCAAAGATTGAGTCACTCATCAGGCTCGTTTGACAGCTGTTGCCAGCTGATGATGTTGGCGATGATGTCATTAGGTTGGGCTTTAACAGCGAGGAGCTCGCTCCAGCTTTGCATGACAAGTGCGAGTGCATGAACCGAGTCAATGAACACACACAATAAATGTTGAATTCAGTTTTAAGGATTCGCTTCGTCTTCCGAAGGAACTCTTATTTCTATCTTAGCCACTAGCTTATTCTTGTTAATTTATTGCATAATTTGTTGGCAGAGGAAGCTGCCTGGCCGAGCATCCATTATTCATGCAGGCCATGAAGGTCAAAGCTGCGAGGATGAGCCTGTGGCAGAGACTGAGGAACGTAAAGTGTATTTAATTTATAACCTTTAATTGAAATGCATTTTATATGAACATGAGCACTGGACAAACTACTGCTGCTGCTGTGGCTGCTGCTGCTGCCTGTTTATCTTTTGGTCAAGTTATATGTGCTCTACATATCTGTGTTTGCCAGACTGTTGAACTCCTGCTCAAATTTAATTTGTAATTTAATTTCGTAGTTGTGGCATGAGCTTTGCATATAAATTATTTGAATATATATATATATATATATTATCCTTATTCGTTTAATTGCCTGAAGGTGGTATATACTTTTTATGCTACAGAATACTTTCTGCTTGCATTTAAATACTTTAGGTTTTTTCTGTTAAACTTTAAACTATTTTAAACATTGATTTCATATTTATAGTTTCAATTTTTAAAGAAATTAAAATTCTTAAGTTTCCATTTATATAATTTCTAAACACTTTCTTTTACTTTCATTGAAAAGATGAGCTCACGCACTCATTGCCTTGCGCTACTTTATGTAGCTCACAGAGGAAAATTTTCAAATTTCCTTTTAGTATAAGCATCAAGTCCTGAACAGGACGATGATTTGAACTATGTTAATCTGTCTGCCGGCCTGCTTGCCCGTTTGAGCGCATCGAAATTATCAAATGCTGAAGCTGGAGACTTAAAATTGGTATTTAATATTTAAATTTTATTTAAAAAACTTTAAACAATTTTATTATTAAGCGAAAATTAAAAATTTAATTAACTTATTTTTATAATTCTAATTTTATTTATTATTTAGCTCATATTTATCTTATTTTTGTATTCAATATTCAATATTTTATTTTATATTTATAAACATATATATTTTATAATTTAAATTTTATTAGTCATTCATCTCATATTTATCTTATTTTATATTACTATTTAATTTATTTATTATTTTATTTATTTTTTAATTTAATTTATTATTTATCTCATTTTCTTAGTTTTATTTTTATTTTATTATTATTTTTAATGAATATATATTTTTTATAATTTTATTTTTATATAATTTAATTATTTTTGTCTATCTATGTATATATATTTATAAAATATTTCTAAATAATTCTGATTAAAACAACAGCTCCTCGTCAGTCACTCCCAAGCATTTTCACATCTCTAATTTTCAATGAAGAAATTGAAGCGTTTAATTTTGCGTTTTCCTTACGCACGTTTCTTAGACTTGGACTTTGCTGCCTTTTTTGTAGCTTGCTCATTAATCAGCTTAGCTTTCGCTTACGTTGTAAAATGCGCTTTGACTACGCTTCTCTGCAGTTGCTGCTCATTTGCCTGGCATTCAGGGCGCACCTTTGCTCGTTCCCTTGGCTTTGCGCATTTCATTTCGTTTCTTTTATCTGCAAACGATAATCCTTTAGTCTTGCAAGGCTTTGTCTTGATTTTCATTAATGCAGTGAATTCATTTTTTTTCTTCTTCTTTTTTTTTTTTTTTACTGATTCTCATTAAATTTAAATTGCGATCAATCGTAAAATTGAATTACGCCTGTCACGTTTCGTCAGCGCGAGAAATCGAATTAAAATTTGTTTGCATTTCATTTACATTGTTTTTTTCTTTCGAATTTCCCTTTTGTCGTCATTACCAGATTGTAAATCCCTTAAAGCATATTTTAGCGGTATTTATATCTGATTAAACAGCCGGCGAGTGCGTAACATGATTTTCATTCTTAATGGCAAATACGTGCATGTGACTGATGCGAAATCAGTTCGTAATATTGAAATTGCATTCATTTTTATTACAGTGCCTGCCAAATGCAGCGCACACTTCCCTCATTCTGTGGCTGCAATCATATTGATTGCTGGTTTATGGTGAAGACTCCTTTTGGCACTGATTTGAAACTGAAATTCCAATTTACCGTTCTATTCTAAATGACTTTTTGGTAGCTACCGAAATGAATTGATATTGGCTTTCCACTTAAACTCTTTATTTGCAACTGCAAAATTTAAATTGATTCTTGCATTGAACTAGCTTATACATCAGTCATTTGCGTGGGCTGCAAGCTACAATGCTTGCTCCCATTTTTAAGAGCAAATAAAATATTCTCAATAAATAAAAATTAAATATTCTAAATATTGCAGCAAACTTCAAATGAAATTTAGCTAACATATCCCATATATTCTTATGCATACGTATTGCATTTATAGAAAATATCGAGCAATCATTAAATATAAAATAATGCGTCTGACTTATGTACCTTCTACTCTCTATTCTTTAGATTTTAATAAAAATATTAATTAATTATTCGAAATATAAGTAAATAAAATACAAATAAAAATAAAAAAATAAATATTGTACTATGTATATATAGAAAATAAATAAATATAAATAAATATATACTAAAAATAAATTATATACAAATATTTATATTTATTGAAATAAAAAACTATATAAAATATATATTAAACAAAACAAATAAAATAAAATAAATAGTTAATATAAAAAAATATATATGTAAAAAAAATAAATAAATATAAATATAAAAAAATATAAATAATAATAATAAAATAAATAGATAAATGTAATTAAATTAGCATATCTGAATAATAAATGAAAAATTTGAGATTGGGTAGTTAACAATTTTTTTTATTTTTAAGTGCTTTAAGTGCTTTATTTCTTGATCTTTATGAAATGAATCGCACTCTTTAGCCTTAATCTTTGTGCCGGAATTTTCTCTAGGCTTCGATACTCATATTTTTCATCCTCTCTGGGTCTTAGTTGATTCGCACTCTTTAGCCTTAGTCTACGCTTGCCGCTCATCACCTCACTTAAGCACTCTTGACTCCTTTCTGACTCCAGTCAGCTTCTCTTATCTTTTTCCTCTCATCATTTAGCACATTTTGGCTTGTCATCTCGTTATGCACTTTTGATTGCTGCTTGAAATTCTCTCTCTCTCTCTCTCTCTCTCTCTCTTCACTTCTCATATCTTTTAGCATCTCTGACTCTAGTAGACCACCAGCTTACAGCATAAATCAACCTTCGCCACTCATCATCTCACTTAAGTTATTGTCCTCTCATTGGCTAGACTCCAATGTCGCCACTCAAAACTCTTTCTCAGTTTCACTGCTCACATCTGTTATCTTGATCTTAACTTCCGCATGGCAAGCTCTGCCCTCACTAATCATTTTGATCTGTGGCAATGAATATATTATTTATAGAGGATTCGGCAAGTCATAAAATCACAAAGCGGAAGTAGTATATTTCTCATTGTCTCTCGCCCGTCTGAGATGCTCTGGCTAAAACGATTTTCCGGCCAGCACATTTTGGCTACAAATTGCAGCATTGACGTCGGCGGAAATGCCGACGCCATTTCGACTGGGTTGCTCGTCTGTCCGACTGGCCGGTTGCCAGGCTGCGGCACGTGACCTGATTTAATTGAAGAATACATTCGCTGGAGATGCCGGCTAATTCATGGCGTATGAGAATGCGATTAAATCGAGCAAAAACAATTAATTTGTTTGCCCTGTTTAATTGCCATTCCAATGCCTACGACGAATAATAATTAAATTGAAGCTTTAAGACAACCCAACTAAACTATCCCCCCCTCTCTCTCAGTAGCCACTTCTAAATGGCTTTATTAATTTCTCTTTTTTTTGTTTTCAGCTAGCACTTGGCCTGGGCATTATGGAAAAAAGTAACTGACGTTTATTTTCATACATTTTGCGCGTTATTCCATAATTTATGCATAATGAAATGAAAGTTGTTGATGTTGGCTCCCTCGACGCAACGTCAGAGTCTATGCCGGAAGCTTGTCTTGGCGCTGGCTGCCAGCCAACTGACAGTTTGCTAAGGACGCGGGCAACCTGTGCCTGGCCACTGCCATACATACATATATGCAACTATATATGTATGAGTATATATATATATATATGTATATACTTTTCCTTTTTCTTTTGCACTGCACTTTTGAGTAATTCCCCATTTCAGCGTCCAATTAACATTTTAAGGCAGCAAAAGCTTTTGTGGCTCGGCCATAAATGAATGAAATAAAAATGTTGATTATAAAAATCTTTGTGCGCGCCCTGCCGTGGTTGGCAAAAGGCGGAAAATAATCAAATATTGAATGCAGAAATATGAATACTCTTACCAATAACCAATTACAATAAGTGAGTAAAATTATGAATATATAAATCTGAAAAAAAGAGAGGGGAATGATTAGAAAAGAAGTTTTAATAATGAAAAAGTTTATATTGAGAGTAAGGAAGATGTAAATATAATAATTAAATATAAAATATAAATATTTATAGATTAAATACAATTAAATATAATTATAAAATAAAAATAATTTAATATTATATGTAAATGATGTAAATAGAAATATTTACATATTCAATATAAATAATTATATATTTAATATAAATAATTAAATAATAAATAAAAAGAATTATTTATGAAATATTTTAAATTCAGTACATATTAAAAATAAATAAATAAAAATAATATGTAATAAAAATAATTAAATATTAGATGTAAATGATTAAATATTAAATATATATAAATAATAATATTAATATAATAAATATTAATAATTACATATTATATTGATGTGAAGATGTAAATATAATAATAAAATATGAATAATTATATACAATATATAAATAATTATATATTTAATATAAATAATTAAATAATAATTTATTAAATATTTTAAATTCATTACATATTAAAAATAAATAACTAAAACAAAAAATATAATAAAAATAATTAAATATTATATGTATATAATTAAATATTAAATATATATTAATAATAATAATCTAATAAATATTAATAACTACATATTATATTGATGTGAAGATGTAATATATTTACATCTATATAATTAAATATGAATAATTATATACAATATATAAATAATTATTTATTAAATATAAATATTTATATATTTAATGCAAATAATTATATATTTAATATAAATACTTAAATAATAAAAAAATTAATAATAATATATAATATAATATAAAAAGTTATTTATTAAATATTTTAAATTAATTACATATTAAAAACAAATAATTAAAGATTTAATAAAATAATTAATAATATAAAATATATTCTTAGCATTTTATATGTATTTAAATATGTCACCAACTTCATGACATATCCATAGTAGCCCTTACCATGGATACACTCACTTTAAAAGCCGTTAAGTGCAGGAAAGCCAATGAACTTTGACTGCCTGCACATCTATATTAAGGGCATTTCAACTAGCCCAATGCTGTTCAAAAAGTTTTGCATGCTTGAAATCGCAGCAAATTGCAATTTCAAACCAAAAAAATAAAAATAAATAAAAATGAAATACAAATGTAATCAAATTGCATTTATGAAAGAGTGTGCACAGAGACATATATATACATATATATACATATATATATTTATATTTTTCCGGCAGCTTTTTGGAAAGTTGTCAACTCGTTGCTCATTAAAATTTGATATTTGAAATTATGTTTTGTTTTTATGTACTTTGCACTTTGGCAGCCATAAAGACTAAAAGTTGCACTTGCTGCTGCGTGTTAATTTGTGCGTGAACTTTGCTAACGAACCGGAAGCCCCGCCCGGCCAGCCTGGACAGGGAGTAGGGAATAGGGAATAGGGACGGAGGGGAGTTTATTGCAGCTACTACACAGACCGTAGAGCACATAATTGAAATGGCATTTAAATGTTTTGATCTTTCAGCTGCATGCGAAGCGAATGCCAAAGCGCACGCTGGGGGCGGAGTATTGAGAGCCAGCGGTGCAGAAGAGCGGATTATGTCTTAAGCGTTGCGGTTTCGTGAGAAACACTGAGGGGAGTTGTGGTTGAAGTTGTCGCAGAAATAGTTAAAGTAATTGCTGAAGATGATATTTCAATTAAGAGGAATAGTCTAAGTTGTAATGCTTGGGTTTTAATGTGTTATAGTAGTAAGATAAGTCAGCAATTTAGTAGTAATATTTATAAGAGAAATAGTAGTAAGACCAGAAGTAAAAGGAATACAAATTGTAATAGACATAGTGTTAAATGATTAGAAATAGTAGCAGAAGTAGTAATAGCAAAAATGTATAAATGGAAGGAGGCGCAGTAGTAAAATGATAGAAATAGGAGTAGAAGTAGCAGTAAAATAAATAAAAATGGTGGGAGATGTGGTGTTAAAAGAAGTTTGAGTATTACTGGACGTAGTAGTAGTAAAAGTAGTAGAAATAGTAGTAAAAAAAATGATAAAAAAAGTAGAAAAAGTATTTGATATAGTAGTTAACATAGTAATAAACAACATAGTAGAAAAAGTAGTAAATTTAGTAGAAAAGTGAAAGATATAGGAGTAAAAGTAGAAAGTAATAATATTAATAGCGGTAGTAGACGTAGTAGTAAAAGTAGTAAAAATATGATAAAAATAGTATAAAAAGTAGTAGATATAGTAGTAAACACAGTAGTAAACTTACTAGAAAAAGTTGTAAAAATAGTATAAAGAGTAGTAGATATAGGAGTAAAAGTAGTAGTAAAAGTAATGATAGTCATAGCAGAGGTAGATGTAATATTTCAAGTAGAAGTCGAATTTTTACTAATAGTGTGAATGGCATTAGTACTTTGAGCAAAAATAGAATTCCAAATACGAGCAGAACTTAAAATAGTAGTAGAAAAGGAAATCTGTATTAAATATGAGCATCAAAGCTGTGAGAAAACTGTTGAGAATATATCACAGTGGCACGATATTTATGTCCTTCTCCCGCTGAAAACTCGGCAGTCCTTAAATCAGTTGACTTTGGTTTCGACTGACGCACCTCGAAATCAATTATCCTGGTAATCCGAATTGTGTCAGACTTCAATCTCCAGCCACGTAGCAACAATTTGCGCATCGGGCTCTTTCCGAGTTTCGCCAGCCGCAGACTTGGCGTCGCTCAGCGCACTGACCAACTTTTCGGGGTAGTCCATAAGGGCTGCGCTGCTGCTGCTGCTGTGGCTCAGTGAGCCAGCTCCATTAGAAAGTTGCCAGATGCAACCACATATATCAATTACACAAGTTTCGTTAGTCGTCTTTGCAGTAATTGCATAGAAAATTGCAGCCAAAAGGAAGCCACAGCAGCAGTAGCAGGAGCAAGAGTATCTGCTGCCCATGCAAATTGGCATTTAGCTGGGGCTCATAACTTGACGTTGGGCACAAAACAATTTCAGTAATTGATGGCCAGGAATTTGTGCTGGCCGGGCCAACTTCTAATTCCGTTTGCTGGCTGAGAGAGAGAGAGAGAGAGAGCTGAAAATCCCAAATTTCCTTTAAATGCATTTGTGAAATTCTGTTATTGTTATTCCATGCAGTTTCTCGTTTGCTTTGCTTTCACTTTGACTTTGGCTACGCAAACATTTTTCCGCTTTTCGCATGGAAATTCAGCGAAAAAGCCAACAGCAAAATTTTTATTTCAAATGCGTTCACTACGTGCGTGGCCTGCATGGGGCGGGGCCGTGGGCCGTTGCAGGCAGTACTTTTGCTTGTATCTCACTCGACACGGTATAAAGATGTTTATCATTTTTTCTCTCTGCGTCTTTTTGCTGTTGTTGTTGTTGCTGAGTGCAAGCTTTCAATTTGTGTGTATGTGTGTGTGTGTGTGTGTGTGTGTGTGTGTGGAAGTGCATTATAAAGATATCAGACTCTCAGCAGGATTTCGATGTGCAATTGCAAATTGTATTTTGAGCAGCAATTTCTGTTTGTGGCGCGGCACAAAGGTTAACTAAACTGGAATGAGCACAACTGCAATGTGACGAATGTTGAAGAGTTTTAGCAATTTTTAAGAAACCTGCAAATATTCATATAATCTATAATATAGAGTGGATTCCAGCTTATTTCAAGCAGCAGCTGAAAGAAAATTTAGGCGTCTATGAAATGAAAACTAAAAGAGAAATGAAAGGAAAATAAATAAATATATAATATAAAATAAATTTTAAATGATAGTAAATAGACTAAAAAATATATCATTTATAAAATAAATATAAAATAAAAATAAATTATATAATAATAATACGAATGAAAATAAATATAAATTAATTAATGCTGAGCTGTTTATTTTTGTTTAATATTTCATAGTAGTTAAAAATATATATAAATATAAAGTAATAAAATATTAAAAAATATTTATGATAGTTAAAATATTTAGAAATGTATATTTATATTTATAGAAATTTGTCTTCAATAATTTTAATATTTCATAATAATTAAAAAAATATATAAACATAAAGCTATAAAATATTTATAATAATTAAAATATTTAGACTAATTATACATTATTTATATTAAAAATTGGTTTAGAATAATTTTTATAATTTATAAAATCTTTAAATATTTTAATTTTTAATTTTTTTCTTTAAAGCACAACATAAAGATATTCAAATAAAAGGCATCTGCTTGATGATAGATTATATAAACTTCTTACACTCTATTCCTTTTATGCTATAAATTATATTCACATTCACACTTCTATTTAAATACTTGTCGGCAGTTAAATACAAAATTGTATGTATATTTTATAATTTATATTTTGATATATATTTTATTTTTTATTTAACGCATATTTTATTTGCATTGATTTATGTCGTTCACTTTGAAGTGTGGCAAATGCTTTTAAGACGACGCACTCTTGCTCAAGATTCCAGTACTTATTAGAGAGTAAGCCGAAGCCGAAGCCCGTTCTTTATACATTATTTTGTTCAACTCTGGCACTGGCATTAAATCAAGTTTGGAAACTTGGCTCTCAGCCTTTTGCCAATGCTGCCATTGATTTATGTGCGATGGCGTGCCAACATTGCCAAGTCTGCAGCAAGATTTTGCCGCCAGCAGCCCGCTCCACGGGCACAACAACCTGCTGCTGGAGCGCAAATAAATGTTACTTTAAATATGGCTAAAACCTTTGGAAATGTACGTATCGCTAAATCGACTAAGCCCCTACTTCTGTGTACTGCGGACTTGTTTACAGTTGCGCGAACTGCACGGCTGATGGGGAGAGGGACTGAGCCAGATCGCATGGGGCAACTGGTGTGGCAGCCCGCTCAATAACTGTGCTCCACAATTTTCCAAAGAAATTAGCAAAAAAAAAAACCTCGTTGGTTGCCTTCTTTCTGTTTCAGTTAGTCTGCTTTGCGCGAGAGTTAGCTCGGAATTGCACCTTGGCTTTTCTATTATTGCCTTTGACTCCTGAATGCGCTGGCAAATTGCATTTCACACTTTGGGACTGGCTGCGTGGCGTGGGTGAGTTTTCTATTAGTGCTTAGCTTTAAGGCGGACTAGTAGTGCGATTAAGCTGTTAGTTTAATACATTATGAGTGGAGTTAGGACAGATGTGATCGTTGAGTATTGGATACTTGATAGATCATAGAGTTTGAGGACTACAAATACAGATATGTGTGCTAACTAATTGATCGCCTTCCATTCTAACTTAAAACTTATTCCCATTTGCTTTTTTTTACAATGTATTTTTTAAATTTGTATTTATTGAACCAATTTAAGAATGCAGAATAGAGATGCGTACAATGAACACGCAACCCCATTCAGATATTGCTTGTAACTCTCTCGAACATTAGGGGGCAATCACAATAAATTAAACAAAATATCGACGGCAAAGCAATAAAAGTTGTTCAAATATATATTTATGATACAGAAAAATAATTAGATAAATTTTATATATTTTATGTTCGATTAGTTCTTCTAGCGATATAGTCCATTAGCAAAAGAAACCTTGTGAAATGCATATGGAATATTGGTAATATTCCAACAGCTCTTCATTAATGCCATTAGTGCACTGTCCTTTGATGAGGCATCTGGAACCTAATTTCAATGATATCTTAAATATATAGATCAAAGTTTTTTATATGCTAGTTTATAGTTCATTTGAGTCATTTAAGAGCTAAAAGAGACTTGCAACTGGCTGAGTTATAGCTAATAAAGGCTTCTTTTTATTAGAGAAATGCACATAGCTCGACTATAAACAGACTTTAAGGAACTTTTAAGTTTTAAGGAGTAGTTTAGGAATGTAGGTCAGTAAAATTCATTTGGTAGTAAATGAAACTGATTCAACTATAAAGAATTTTGTTTACTTTGAAAATTTTTAAAGTTTTTTTTTTATATTTTTGCCAGCCAAATATATTTAAATTTAAATAATAAATTAAATTAAATAATAATAGTCTGAATTTCTACGAAGCTGCTCCAAATATATAAAATACTGAAGGCATCTCTATCTGCCATATTCAAATCATTCAGAACAACTTTCAGCAAGCCATCCACTAGTTGCTGTATCAAAGCCCTCTGAGTGCTTCAGAAAAGGACCCGCAAATATTTGCCAGCTCCACAAAGAGTTTTGGGTCAACTGCATTGAAATAAATTAACCTCAAGCATAATTTATTTGCTCATACTCGAAACGCTGGTCTTTTGGTGGCGCATTGCGGTCGCAGTCAGATTTCAATTATTTGATTACTTTGGCCACTAGCACAAGTCACAAGGCGCAAGGCATAATTATATTTAATTTCGGTTTAATTGAATTTTGTCAGTGCGTGCTTTTCGGTACACATATTCAGATTTAGTTGCGGTGCATTGCAGATATAATTAAATAAAGCCTTTGATTGACGTTGACCGCAAGGCGAGACCAGTTAGCGGCCGATAGACAATCGTGTGGCTGAAGTGATAGCTAAGAGTTTGTCAGATAATGAGATGTGCTGTGTGCAGACCCATCTATGCTGCCCGCTGCCCGCTGCCCATCGGCTATAAAGCCACTCAATGAGCAGCGACCAAACAATCTGAAACGTGTGTTGGCCCAGGGTCAACAGCCGAAATCAAATTGGCGCCACTGCAATGCGAACAAACCAGCGACAAATTTGTAAAATGCCGTGAAATATAAAACGTGACCAATGCAGTCACAGTCGCATCGCATACATATTCAACTGTATTTCGATTGCGTATACGACGTGTGCGCCCCAACGGCCACGTTCCGGCAGCCAAAGCTGAGCATTTGATTATTCTGATGCTGATGGGATTACGTTGTTAATTTTCTGCACTCTGCGCTCGTCATTGCAATCGGTTTTGAGTGTATTTTTTTTATGTTTAATAATTGCATTTTTTTATAATTTTTAAAATTTATTTTATCACTATATTTCAAGTTACAAAAAAAACATAGATTTTATATTTAATTTTATTTATATATTTTATAATTATTTTATTTGTGTATTTCGTGTGACAAAAAATACTACTACTTCTTTATTTAATTAATTTCTGGTATTTTTGTTTCCATATTTCTCGCTACAAAAAAAAAAAAGAAAAGAAAAACATATTTAATAACTATTTTTAATTTTTTCTTTATTTTTATTTATTTTATTTATCTTTTCATATTTAATATTTATTTTATTTCCTGTATTTCTTGCTACAAAAAATAAAAATCGGATTTGATATTAAAAAATTATTTTATTTTTCACTATTTCTTTATTTAATTTATTTCTCGAATTTTTGTTTCCATACTTTTCGCTACAAAAAAAAGAAGAAAAAAATATTTAATAACCATTTTTAATTTTTTCTTTATTTTTATTTATCTTTATTATTTTTCATATTTAATATTTATTTTATTTTCTGTATTTCTTGCTACAAGAAATAAAAATCTGTTTTGATATTTAATAATTTTGTATTATTTATTTTATTTCTTGTTACACTTAAAAGCACATTTACACACAGCTGAATGAAGTCTTAGATCTATTAGATTTTGTCGGCAAAAATACCTTTAAAACTTAAAGCTAAACTTAGGTTTAGAGCTGAAAATTCGTCGTATTGAATATTGAATACTTTATATTTTTATAAATATTATTTATGTTTTAGAGTTAGACATTAATTAAAATTAAATACTAACTTAAGACTAGGCTTGGTAGTACAATATATATATATTTATATATAATATTTATAAATATATTTAATTATATTATAAGAAAACACGAGGGTGACGACGCTGCTTATGCTTGGCTTTTCATTGGGAGTCTCTGTTAATACTGCTAGATAGAGCGAGAGAGGGAGATAGTAGAAAAACTGATGCTATATATATATAGTTCTATATACACACACATACATTTAATAAGTGATTATATGTTTCAATATTGAAGTTATAGATCAGTTTGTTGAATCAGACTGGAGCCGCGCCGCGTCGTTGTGCAAAATGCCTCGTGCTGCTCGCTGAGGCAAATAATCAGATTTTCAGCGGCATTGGGCACGGTCAGCTTGCCATTGGAGCTGCACGACTTGGGCGCATTGGTGGAGCCCGTCTTCTCGGCTGTGGTCGTCGAGGAGGTGGTCGTCGATGAGTTATTGTTGCCCATGTGCAGCGAGAGCAGTGGCGGCTGCTGTTGCTGCTGCAGCTGCTGCTGGTTGGGATTTGTGGCCAGCAGACGTCGCGAGCCGCCACGGCGACGACTGCCCTGCTTGGTGAAGACGCTCGGCTCCAGCTGGAGCTGGGCGTTGATGTCCTGCTTGGTCATGCACGTGAAGGCCTTGAAGAAGCTCTTGCGGAAGTTCTCGCTGAGGAAGGCGTACAGTATGGGATTCACCGCCGAGTTAGAGTAGACCAGGGCGCCCAGCAGCAGGAAGATGAGTATCTCCAGCCGGGACAAGTCGCGCTGTGCGGGATTCGAGTTGATCAGCGCCAGCTGTGACATCCAGTGGGGCAGCCAGCACGAGATGTAAACGGTGATGACGGTCAGCACCAGGCGTGTGACCTTGCGATGGGCGCGACGCTTCTCCTTGGACTTGGTCGTGTGCTTCGGTCCCACCGAGCGCAGCTTGCGTATGACCAAATAGTAGAAGCTGAGTATGAAGCAGAGGGGCGTGGCGAAGCCCAGAAAGAACGTGTACAGTATGAAGGTGGTGCCCGAGTGCTTCTTGTACGCGTCTGGCCACATGATGTTGCACGAATAGTTGATGCCATCCTCCTGCTCCACGGTGCTGGCATAGAGCATCACGGGCAGCATCAGCACCGCCGACGTGCTCCAGGCCAGCGCCGACACCAGCTTGGCAATGTGCAGGGTGCGATAGCGAGGCGACGATATGGGATGACAGACGGCTATATATCGATCCGCGGACATGATCAGCAGAAAGATGGAGGAGGTGAACGACGTTATCGACGTGCTCACCATGTACGCCTTGCACATGAGCTCGCCGAAGCGCCAGCTGCAGATGCGCATCGTGTAGAGCAGAAAGGGAATGCCGATCAGGAAGCATTCGTCCGCGATGGCCAGGTTGAGTATGTAGATATTGGTCACCGTCTGCATCTTGGAGAAGCGCAGCACCACATAGATGACCAGCGTGTTCCCGAAGAGGCCCACGATGCAAACGAGGCCGTAGAGCACCACGGTCAGCAGATCCGCAAAGGAGTTGCGCGTCTCCATGCAGTGCTGGTACGTGGGCAGATCCGTGCTGTGCACCGAGCTGCCCGACCCTGGGAAATACTCCTCCGACTGCGGGCTGTAGAGCGTATCATTCGGGTAGTCGTAAGGAGCTCTCGTGCTAGTGTTGCCCACCAGCAGCCAGTCCGGCTGCTCCGACTCGGACGTCGGACTGCCGCAGACCAAATGAAGCCACGCAAACAATAGCCACATGGTTGCATAAGCTCTACATATATAAATATATATATATATATATTTATATTGATCTGTATATATATATATATATATATATCGTATATATATATATCGTGTATATTGTTTGTAATTTAGATTGTAAGCCTTATTGTTGTTTTGTCATTGGCCAAGCTGAAAACGAATTGTTGTTGCTTGTTGCCTGCAAAATAAATATGCAAATTGCTCGTTAGATATTTTCTATAGAAAATGCTTTTGTGCTTGTTATAAATTGATTGAACTCGAAATTAACAAGGAAGCAAGCGCTGGACGGTGGGCCACGACTAGCAGATACCCTGCTAATAATAACTTCTGTATTACCCAATGGATTTTAATGAATGTGTTCTATAGATTTAATTGAATATTTAAAATTTTTGTTAAAAAGATAGAAAATAGGTTATATTTTGAAAATTTTGAGTATCCAAAAATTTTAGTATCCAAAATATAACAAAAATCAAAATTTGATAATACCATCATAAAACTAAATGCAAAATCTGAAGACTTTAGCTCCAAAAATGTATGAGATATAATTTATTAAGTGAATTTCGATACTTTTTGTGTTATCGATAACAACAAAACAAGGAAATAGTTATCGATTATTCGATCTCGAACTGATTGAAATGCGATCTGTGCGTGCTATATAGCAAATTCAACAAAATTTCAAGCCAGTAGCTCAAATAGGTGCAGAGATCGATGTATTCAGATATATCACAAGAAGGATAGGCGGACAGAGAGGCAGGCAGACAGACAGGCTGAAAGATTGACAAACAGACAAACATACATACATACATACACTACATACATACATACATACATACATACATACATACATACACTACATACACTACATACACTACATACATACATACATGCATACATTCATACACTACATACATACATACATACATACATACACTACATACATACATACATACATACATACATACATACATACATACATACACTACATACATACATACATACATTCATACATACATACATACACTTCATACATACATACATACATACATTCATACACTACATACATACACTACATACATACATACATACATACATACATACATACATTACATACATACACTACATACATACATACATACATACAGACAGATTTAGTTACATCAACTCAGCTCGTCATCTTGATTAAGCACATCTATACTCTGCCAAGCCTCCTTGTGCCCGTTGCATACAGTCCACCATAACTAATATACCCCGATTTTCCATTTTCAATGGGTTCAGGTTATAGTAAATATGTCATTCGAGATTGGGTAGGTAATTAATTGTAGCTTTGGTTGCCAAAGTGATACGCAGGCCTTGGTGCATTCATAAACATCTAAAAACTTTAATTAAAATATTTCCCTTTTAACTGGGCCAAAAAGTAGTTAACAATTTATTGATTTCGCCAACTAACTTTCGCGCTCGTCTAATGTGTTATTGAGCTCCCGTTTTTTTTTTGAGGAAAAACTTTCAAGTCCAACTTTTTGGCTTGATTTCTCGCACCTAACTTCCAGTCAAGTCCGTGAAATTCACAGCTAATGCGCACAATTAACTTTGCGCAAGCACAAAATTCATTTTGAGCATTCAATAAGAAATTTGATTTGCGAAATGGCATTAGGATTTCAATTGGATTTAAATTAAGCATATTTCAACATGAGAGAGTAGCAAATATATTTTCCTTTTCACAATCTCTGTGTGTGTGTGTGTGTGTGTGTGTGAGTGCGGCAGGCGTTAAGATAAACAGCTTCGGCTTTTGGCCATCCTAATTGAGCTTTAGTATCGATACTTTGCATAGCTCTGGCCGGCCCCAAATTTGACTATAAACATATTGGTTTAGGCTTGTGTTTTGCTAGGCAAATTAATTTGTGGCATATTTCACACTAAGCAAATATTGTAGTTGGTCCCGGACGGAAGTCTTGTTAGGCCAAATTAAAATGGCTTTATGCCATTGGCAGGTTAATGCATCTGCCATAAATTACCAGACATTTTCAAGTGTTGGATAAACAAGGCCAAGCCACGAGCTTACCAAGCTTACGACACTCGAAGCATTCCGAAACAGCCTCAGGCTGTGCTGTGAAAAATTTACTTTGAAATTAGAAAATTCAACAAAAACCAGAAATTACAATAGAAATTGTTGTGCAATAGCAGAAAGTAGTTATTGTTATGGCAAATGACTTTACTTAAACGAAAGTAATTGGAAATGTAAACAAAATAGATAGAGTTTTCATATGCGGTTGGTCTTAAATGGAAGTGAAACCTGGGGAAGTGATTTACAAATATTGGACATTCTTAATTGGATTTAACAAGCCAAAAAGTTGTAGGAAAATGTAGTAAAATATTCAATATATTTGCCTTCAAACTTCCCTGCAAAAACTTGCTTCACATTGGTATTTAATCTTTATATTGTTATTATGATTTTATCATAGTTATAAGAATGTATATAACTAATTTATGTTTAGATTAGGTTGCCTAAACGATAGCATATTTAACTTTCTTTTTTTGTGTTAAAAGAAACACCCAGAGTTTCTTTTTGCTCTTATTATTATTATTATTTTCATTATTATCTTATTATTATTATTACCTTACTTTTTTCTGATTTATTTTAATGCCAAGTTTTAATTACTTATTACTAATTTAAACGTTTATCTAAACCTATTCATTTTTCAATTATCAAAAGATGAGAATTTTTCTTGCCCCAATAAGTATGCTACGATATTTATAAGTTGTTCTGAAGAAAAGTTCAAGCGTAATTCATCTCTGCAACGCTTGAAATACAGATATATATATATATATATATATATATATATATATATATATATATATATATATATATATATATATATATATATATATATATATATATATATATATATATATATATATATATATATATATATATATATATATATATATATATATATATATATATATATATATATATATATATATATATATATATATATATATATATATATATATATATATATATATATATATATATTTATATATATTTATTTTTATTTATTTTTTTTTTTACATTTTTCATTTTAGCAACTTTTTGCCTTACTCTATAGCTTATGTTGCCTTAAACTTGAACTACTTATGACCTCCTAGCTAGTTTATATATCTTAAATTTTCCTCTTCTTCATCAAATCTTTTCAGTTTTGAATTCTCTTACGCTCCGAGGGTTCTTTTGCTCTTGTCTGCAACCAAAGCTTGTTAGCTTCACTTTTGGGCGCCCTACTTTGGGTTTCCTCCAGCTTTAGCATAATGTGCGCTTGATTGAACGTTTATTTCCACTTCATAAGCATAAATCAGAGTTTCAATCAGCAGAACATGGGGCTGCTGTGCAAAAATGAAGTACGCTTTCAGATAGATTAGCCTTACACAAAGCTAAATACTCTCTACACTTCTTGAGTGAGTATTATAATTTACTTATTCATATATTATATAAAAAATTTGATATGATATATGACAAATATATAAAGAGTCACATAATTGTTATATGAGAGAACTTTCATTCAAGTAAACGTTAACTTGAGTTAAGTTTCCATATCATATCCTCTCACACAACTCTCTTAAAACAGACTTTAAAACTGAAGTAAGCTCTGCCAAAGTTGTCGGGGATTGCCATTCACGCTGCAGTTGGACTGAAGCTGATTGAAGTCGACCCACAAATTGCCTCGGCATTCGGTTTGTCAAAAGCGTTTTAAATTTCGCTGTCGTCCACAGTTCATGCAACTGGAACGCGACTCACGAGTAATACATCGCTTGCAATTGACGATGCCGCTGACTGAGGTGTGGGTGGCAGAGCCTCTGTGTGTGTGTGGGTGTGTGGAGGTGGGGGAATTGTGGTTTATATCGGACAGGATTTGGTTGTGCCATCAATTAACGGAAAGTTCAACGTCAGGTGCGTGAAATGAACATGCGAACAGCAGAAAGCTGACGCGTTGTCAAGGCAAAGAATATTGCCGAAGTTGAAGATTATTTTTCAAAATAATAATAAATAAAAAAAAACTAATAAATAAATAAATTAGAGAACAGATAAATAAATAAATAGGTACATAATACTATCAAATAAATAAATTAATAAATAAATAAATAAATAGGTAAATAAATAAATAAAAAACAATTAAGTAAATAAATAAATCAATAAATAAATAAATAAGTAAATAAATAATTTAAAAATAAATAAATAAACAAATAAATAAATAAATAAAAAGGTAAATAATACTAATAAATAAATAAAGTAAATAAATGAAAAAATAAATAAATAATTAAAAAGTAAATAAATAAACAAATAAATAAATAGGTAAATAATACTAACAAATAAATAAATTAATAAATAAATAAATAAATAAATAGGTAAATAAATAAATAAATAAGTAAATAATTAAATAAATAAATAAATCAATAAATAAATAAATAAATAAGTAAATAAGTAAATAAATAATTTAAAAATAAATAAATAAACAAATAAATAAATAGGTAAATAATACTAATAAATAAATAAATAAGTAATATAGATAAATAAATAAATAATACATTAATAAATAAATCAACAAATGAATAAATAAATAAAGTAAATTAATGAAAAATAAATAAATAATTAAAAAGTAAATACATAAACAAATAAATAAATAATACTAAAAAATAAATAAATAAATAAGGAATATAGATAAATAAATAAATGAGTAAATAAATAATCATATGATTATATGTAAACATATATCAGAATTTATATATTTATTTATAATTAAAACTAAAAGAAAATAAAAAGGGATTTTTATTTTAAAGTATATTAATAAAATAATGTGATATATGATATTTAAGTTATAAATCCGTATTATATATAAATCATAAATATATTTTTAATTTTTCTGTTTTTGATTTCAAATTAAAAATAATAATCTTTCACTTTAACAATATTTTATTTTATTTAATTTTATTTTTAATTATAAATCCATATATCCATATATATATAGCTACGCCATTGTCTATTTCTATTCTGTATTTCATAATTTCATAAATATCTAAGCCGAATGATCATTTGGTTCCATTCGTTGACGCTTAAACGTTTTCCAATAGGTTGATTACTTTTGCCCTTTTCACCTTTTGTAGAGCACTCAACTCGATTATCTCCACTACAGCGGAAATTCCCTTTACTAAATAACAACTTAAATCCATTTCAATTGCAAATCGAATGTTAAATTCATTTCATTCTGCATAAGTAATAAATATTCTCGCACTGGTACGCGGTGAGGGTATTGTGCAATCTGTTTAGCCGTAATGCCCGCCCGCATTTTATGGCTCTGCTAACTGGTTTGACATTTTGTTGAAGGGTTTTAACGGCTTTAGTTTAACACCTGTCGACGCTTTGTTCTGATATCGTGTTCGTAACTTCTATCTGCTGAATGCTTTTTTGTTGCCTTTATTGTGCTATCAAATGGCAAAGTGCAGGCAACTGCTGCTGCTGCTGCTGCTGTCGTTGTTGCTGCTGTCGCTGTTGCTGTTGCCGTTGCCGTTGCAACAATTGTTGCTGGTAACTGCAACCGCAATTCGGGCACAAATTGCAGCTGCAGTTGCGGCTGGGTGTGGCAGCGGCCCAAGCTCTGTCCATTGGCTGCCATTTGACAGGCAAATAGAACATGTGCTGCAATCATTGCTGCTGCTCTGAGACAGACATGGGCTAGGGAGAGGCAGAGGGAGAGGAGCGAGCTGAGAGTTAGCTTCAAGTGCCCAGTTTTGGCTGCTGACTCAGGCAAAGTCCGCAGCTGCTGCTGTTGTTGTTGTTGTTGTTGTTGGGAATGTCCCTTGGACGCATTTTGTGTGCTGCGCTTATTAAAAATTTATGCAGTTTATGAGAGACATAGCACTCGGTGCCCATCTTCTAGTCGGATGCGGTGCAGCATGTGTCTGGACATTGCTGCCGTTGTTGCTGCTGTTGCTGCTGCTGCTGCTGCTGATGATGTGGCGAACGGCCATAAAGCAGCAGTTTAGCCCGGGGGATATGCATCAAAGCTGCGTCGGGCTGTTAAAGCGGAAAAAAGTATCGCATAAGCCACAGCAAAGACTACTGAATGGCATTCCATTCAGAGCCAGTCGCTGGAGGTTTTCCCAGCTCAAGCATTGAGTTTTAGTGAATTTCATTGAAGGGCGCAAAGTTCACATACGTGAAATGAAATAAAGCGAGTCAAGCTGAGGGGGATTTCTGTTTTGTCACTGGGCTTATATAAGTTGCATAGCTAATGATGTGTGCCGTAGAGGACTTATATCTGGCATTATATATGTAAATATGCACATCACTTCATAGGGGACACAGCGTGATTAGTACCTTGAAGCCTAAACTGGATATTTGCATGGGGTGCATTATATATTTTTTCATCAGAACATGTAACTTCTAAGAAAATGAATGATAGTTTACCTTTAGTTAAGAATCAAAGTCAACTTCAATTCTTGATTTTTCCTCTAATGATTATATTATATATATTTTCATAAAGTAATATTTTTCTTAAAGATAATCAATATTGTGGTTTACATAAAAAATTAGGTAGCTGTGGATGTCAAATTAAATAAATATTAATTATTAATATTAATTATTATTATTAAATTAAATATTAATTATTAATTTTACAACCGTTTTTGGATGCTTTTTTTTACAAAAAATAATTAAAATACTTTCTGAATTGATAGAGACTCCAATTTGGTTTTATTTTAGCAAGAGTAAAACAGAGTTGAAAAGAAAATAAATTTGAATACTCTAGGTTAAAGGATATGGAAGATATTCAACATACGTATATGTATACCGTATATGTATTTCTATAAATTAATATAATATCTAAATAATATATCACTAAAATCTTGTAAATCTATTTTCTTTAAATTAGTTTACAAAATCTATGTATAATCCCAGCATTATTTTTAAATTGAAAGCATTCCTTTAGCTTTCTCAGCATTCTTTATGCTTCCCAATTCCTACTCCTAGTTTCTACTGCTCAATAACTTGATCAATGACTAGTGGAAATATATGTAGTTAGAAACTCGCTAAGCGCACGTTTGATTGATTTGATTTATGGACCGCAGCAGCGAAACTTTAAAGGCGAAGAGCGTGCACTTAATTAATTAGAAAGTTTGTGTAAAACTTCGTCATTACGGACAGGCCGCAGCTTAGAAGTGAGAAATGCGGATTCAGGGGCAGCTTCATTGGCTCACACTTAAAAGTTGTTGCAAATTGTTGCACGCGTGCGAATAATGCCATAAAATTACAGCAAGTTCAAAAGGAGGTGCATTGTGGGTGGGTGTCTGCGGCAGGCAGCCGTCGGGCAGTCAACAGCTTGGCAAATGTTTAGCCGGCAGGCAGCTGCTAGCCGGAATAGTAGTCGTTGAGGCTTATAATTTTTGGATAAACAACAACAACAATTCATACATAAACAACAACAGCTACACACACATACACTAAGAGTGTGTAAATTTGGCTAGCGCATTTGCATGTAGACCTCGCTCAACTCAAACCACACAGAGAGAGAGAGAGAGAGAGGGAGAGAGAGGGACAAGGCGAGAGCACACCCAGTCAAGAGCACAAGTGCACTTGGTGTATTCCTTGTTTATGGAGTGTGCGGCGTGCCTAGTGTAAAGTGCAACATAAACAAAAGCCACGGCCTCCACTCAGCCTCCCACTCTCCATTTCTCTGTCTCGTTCTCTGTTTCCTTTGTTTGCCAAATGTTAACCGCACTTAATCTTTGGAACACCTTTGCTTAGGGTACGCTCTGTGCACAAACAAGACATGCGTCGCAACAAGTTTTCGGAATATTCTACTCTACTCATACTTTAGTAACCCAAAACTTAAGATTAACTATATATAAAATTTATATATATTATGATATATTTATACAGGGCATTTGTTTTGCTATTTTAAAGAGCTCTAGTATGCAGCTAATATATGTGAGCTTTGGCTTATCATCATCTAAGCATGCACTTTTATTTCAAGTGGGAAAGACTGTTTCTTCTGGGAGATATATTTTCATTATATATATAAATATATATTCTAGCTAACCCGACACACGCCGCATTGTCATCTATTGTATTATACTATATATTTTAAATTGATTGCTTATTACTTTTGCATTTCCCTGCCTTGGCATAAAGAAGAGCTGAAAAGGAGCACCTAAAACGCGCCTCTATGCGCGCAACACTATCTCTCTGATATTGACGCCACAAACAACATAAGCTAGCAAGCGTCAAACGGCAGTTGCTGCTCGTCCACTGATCGAGCCAACAGAATAACTCAGCGACAGGTTCGAGTTCGACTGGTTGGCTCGTCCTATATAAAGGCGCGCCTGCAGCAGTGTTGCCTCAGTCGGATGCCTGATCTCCTGGTGGGCAGTCGAGTAGTGGATCGGCTCTTCAGTGTGTGGTAAGTGTTTAAATTGTTAATTATATTAAGCAAACTGTTGTAATAGATTTATGCATTGTTTTAAGCAATTGTTTTTAATAATAATTGTTAATATTCTTTATGTTAAATAAATATATATGAATATATATTTTTAGTATTAATTTATATTAGCTTTGCTAAGTTAAGCACTCAAAGATGCTGAGCAAGGAGGAGAGAGCAGAGAGCAGAGACCTCAGGGCAATAGCATAATTTTGCTACGTAAGAGCCGAATTACGTATGATATGAATTACGTAAGAGATAAATACGTAAGAGCTGAATTACGTGAGCGATTAATTACGTAAGAGCTGAATTACGTAAGAGCATAGGAGCGTTTGGCAGATCCAGAGTAGATCCAGAGTCAAAGGAGAACCAGAACTCAACCAGAGGCAGAGCTATGAGCAGAGCTATGAGCAGAGCTATGAGCAGAGCTATGAGCAGAGCTATGAGCAGAGCTATGAGCAGAGCTATGAGCAGAGCTATGAGCAGAGCTATGAGCAGAGCTATGAGCAGAGCTATGAGCAGAGCTATGAGCAGAGCTATGAGCAGAGCTATGAGCAGAGCTATGAGCAGAGCTATGAGCAGAGCTATGAGCAGAGCTATGAGCAGAGCTATGAGCAGAGCTATGAGCAGAGCTATGAGCAGAGCTATGAGCAGAGCCAGAGGCGTTGGAGTTGAAAATATTACATGTATATCTTAGATGACTTTTTATGACTATTGTTAAAGAACAAATTGGGAAAATTGACTAAGAGCAAATGGATAAACAATGGGTTTTATAATTGGTTTCGATTGACTTAAAGCTACACGAAAAATCTCTATTAATGTCTATTAAAAGCGAAATTGCTTAAGCCAAAGTTTTCTGCTTTAAATTTTAAATATATTTAACTATATAAACCACATTAAGCTTCTACTTTAATCACATAAATATTTAATAGAAACTGACGAAGTTTCTTTACAGCAGTTTGCCATCAACTCAGGGTTTAATAATTAAGCTTGTGGTTTGGCTTTGGGTTAACCCAACGAGTCATCAGTCAATAGGCCAGCGGAAACAGCTTAATATATTCAGATTAGATCTGACATATATTGATATCTCCAGCTTACTTCGCTTCAGCATTAAGGCCTGCCCCTAATCTCAAAAGTGTAGAGTTACAGCTGCTCAACATCAGTCATCATCAGCTTGTTCAGGTCAGACAGTGTTACACAAGGCTCAGTCGTGTTTTGTTGTGGTCGAAACCTTTTGTTACTCAGCGAATAGCTCAATAATCGAGAAGTCCAACTGTATTTTCATGCTTAAAGGCAGCAGAGTGTAAGGTTAGTTACTGCCTGTTCTGACCACTCAATTATGTATGGGTTTCGGGTGTGTGTGTGTGTGACTTTCACACATTGCAGCCCAAGTTCTAGTTGTGAATGTCCTGCGGTTTTTACCATTACTCCGGCCGGACTGCTCATTTTATTTATGAAGCCCACTCAGCTACACCCACGCCCACCCATATATCATAGGCACTGGCTTTTGGCTTTTAACAGACACATTTGCAAGCAAACACAGACATTTTCACCTTTTGTTTGGTTTAACGAAAGGGAACACAAAATTGGGCCGTTGCTAGCCTTTGGTGTGGTTAGAGCTGAGCCTTATTGCAATTCCTGCCGCTGCCATTGCTACCGTTTGTGGCTAAATGGCCTCAACTGCAGACCTAAGTCCTATATCCCAGCTATCCGTATTGCTCCATGGTCGCTTTTCGCCCTCTATCTCTAAGTGATCCAGGTGATATATCAGTGGAACATTAACGGCACAGCTCCTCCCGGCGAGCAAACAGATTGTCGCCGTAAATTAGCGCCGTGACGGAAATTTGTCTCCACTTAGTCAACTAAGTTGGAAAGAGCTCTAGTCCGGACTTAACTTGGCTTAAAGTTCTTCTTGAGAACTGGCAATTGATTTGCGAATGGAAATCAATTTCGTTAAAGAAAATTATATAATAAATGTTGAAATTTATTTAATTTGGTTTTCATTTTCCTCAATTAATATATTATTTTTTTTTTTGCTTCATATGATCAATAATTAATAAATATGTATTTTTTAATATACTTTTACATTGAAAACTTATTTATTTTTAATTCGTTTTTCGGGAAGCGCAGAATTTTATATTCTTGAAAAAATTCTTGTGTGGATTGATTTTGATTTGAATTTTGTATATGCTGTAAAACGCTTAAAATTATAATTTAATTATTTGATTTGTATAAAAAGCAAAAGAAATGTATCAATTTAATTTCTATCATCATTAAAAATATAATTAAAAATACTATTTTCCCAATTATGACTTTAAACACAAAAAAATATGTAGTTTAAATATTTTAATACGACATACCATAGTAAAAACTATTTTTTATATATTAAATTCATATTTAAAATGTATTTTATATTAATAATATTATAAATAAATATATTCAATTTTAAAAAGTAATAAATTTAATCATATATTTCTTTAATTGAATTTAAGTCAAGAAAAATAAGTAATCAAAATAAACTTAATATTTAAAATATAAAAGCTAAAATTTAAATTAATTGATATCGATTTTAAATGAATAAAATTTGTATAAATATCCATATATTTTATATATATTTTATATGGATATTTATACAAATTATATTCATAAAACTTGTAAAAATTTCTTTAAATAAATGTATTTAAATTTGCACTTCAAAAATCATTTAGAACTATAATTAGATGAAGTAAATTTACAATATTTAATTAAAATAAATAGTTTTAAAAATTAAATATTGAAAATTTGGTTATTCAATTAAATAATTTTAATAATTAAATACAACATAATTAAAATAAGTAAATTTAAATTTAGAAATTCATAATATATTAAATTAATTTATTTTAATTTGAGCTTTCATAATCTGTCTTTTGTTTCCCCTCCCAAATTAAATTTGGCACAGCTGCTGTATTTAATTTCTGGCTCATTTATTTAAGCTATATACCAAGTCCGATCCCTGGCCCATTTATCAATTCAAATTTTACGCCAATATAAATCACAATCGATTATCTCTAATAAAGCAATTTATTTGGTTCAAGTTGGCATAATTGAAGGCGCTTATCGAATGCAGCTGCCGCTGTTCATTTTACGCACGCTTCACTGTGTGTGCTCGTCTATGCGCATTACCTATTTGGAGCTGCCGCATAATGCAATTTACATAAATTAGCACCAATATATTGCCACGCCCACGGCCTAATAGCCGCCCATCTGTTGGTCATGCTCGAATAGTTTGCGCTTCGCGAAATTTTCAACAACGCTTTTTTTGGTCCACATAATTGAAGCATGCCCATTGATTCCATATGTGCTCAACTGGCCTTAGCCTAACAACTGGTGGGCGTGGCACGCGGTTTTGGCGCCCACCGCCAACAGTTCGGCCATTGTTGCAACAATGGAAAAGCCAGAAAAGTCAGACGACTATTTGGGTTTCTATGGTGCCGGCAAAGCAACAGCGACATTTTAATTGGATCCTGTTGAAATTCGACATTTTATTTTAGCAGTTTGACTTTGTTGAGGGCTTTTCGGTGGTTGCGGGCTTTGATTTTGTTGAATATTTTGCCTGAGCGGGCATATATAATTTTTGAATTTAATCGAAGTTGAAAATTTGAGCTTAAAAAATTCTTTGGACTGAGTTTTGAAACTGTTTCTCGTTGTACTAAACGTAATAAGTTAATTAGAGCTTCAGCTTCAGTTTTCAATGCCAACAACTTTAACTATTCTCATTAAATAGATAATTATTGATTATGTTATATTTGTCTAGAGAGTTGAGAATGATCTATAAACACTGTCAATACTATAGAAATATGAAATTGAACTTATTATGGTATAACTAAAGAAGACCAGTATAGTAAATCTGTTTATCTGAGTCTTCTGAGGAAATATACCTCAATCTTTCTCATTTTCATATCAATATATTTAAACTCTTCCATAAATTAAAAAAAAGTAACTACTCAAACAAGTTTTTTTCAGACTTATCCAGGAATTCTAAGATCTATAAACTTTTTTAACATAGTAATCCTTTGTTTCCCACACTCCACAAAGATTTCTTTTACTTCCGGGTATCTCCTAGTCGCGCACTCCCCACTACAGCTCGTCAGCCCTTATTCAATGTTTTTTTCTATGAGCTCAGCTTACATAGTTTTTTGTTATATGAACAAAGTGTTTTGTGTGTCATAGTTGTTTCGCACAACTTTATTAATATTGTTGTGAACCAATTTTAAAGCATTTTCTAACAATTTGATAGAGTTTTCAATTAAAATTTGCTCGCACAATTTGTGAAGTTTTTAATTGTCGTTGCATATTTTGTGGACAGCAGGAAGTCAACTGTGAACGAATTTCAAATGGCAATCAAATTTATTTGCTTCACAGTGAACACAATTTTATATGGGAAAAAATCACGTATACGCCATGTTACACTGATTTTTTTTTATTTTCTTATTCTTATCGTATCAAAGAGATTTTTGTATTTCCATTTCCTAGAAATTCGCTTAGTCAATCAAAGTTATAGCATTTACCTGTGTACAAATAACATTTGAAGTATAATTTCCGAACTGGAATAAATAGGAAGAGGGAAATGGCTCGGCTCGGCCTTTTATGTTGTCTGCTCTCTGTCTGTCTGTCTGTCAGCAGGTCTATCTGGCTCATCAGTTTGCTTGTGTTGATATTTACAGCTGACTCAACAGCAGGCGAAAAGAAATATCAAAATAAATAAATTGAAATCAAATCAAGCGTTCGTCAAAGCAAATTGTCCAGCGGAAAGTCGTTAGCCGCTTGGCAAGAAATGCAATTAGCAACATGAATGGCCAATTAACAATTATTGCAGCAAATGCATAGCACTTGTCGTTGTCGTTGTTGCTGCTGCTCTGGTTGTTTTTGGTTGTTCTGTTCGTTGTTATGCCTCAATGGCATACAGTTTCCCGCACTTAGTCAGCCATCAATTTTATTTATTCATTTAATTATGATAGTCGGTCAAGTTAATATACCGAGTAAACAACGATTGTGCGTGGGGTATACTTAGTATAGGACATAAGCTGAGGACAGCATGGAAAGCGTTTTTAAGACATCGATCAAGAACTTTAAAACTGTAGAGAAGTGCGAATTAATTGGCAATAAATTACTATATAAAATATATAAATTAATATATATAAAATATAAATAAATATATAATAAATTAATATATAATAAATGTAATAATAATAATTAAATAATATTTAATTTAGGTAATTCAAAATTCAGTAAAAGTTAATACATAAAAAATAAATATATAAAAAAATTCTAAACATATTTTTTTCTTAACTAAAATTTAAATTAAATCAAGATATAGATAAAATATAAAAGATAAGTAAAATCAAAACTCAAAGTCAATATAACTTACAAAAATTATGAACGTTATTAAATAATTTATATTATTAACTCTTCTCTCATTAAGAACTTTTTGATATGCAAATATAATATAATAATTTCTTCTTATTTAAATTTAATTATTATTATATTTTGCATAATTCAATTAATTAGTTTTAGTGAAACATTTTTGTAATAATAAATGTTGCTAAATCTATTACAAAGTATTCGTGAGAGCTTTAATAATTTATAAATAAAATGTTTTAATAATTATTTCTCTAAGATTTCATGCAACTTTCTCTTCATAGAAATCTTATAAAATTATGAACATAATTAATTAATTTATTTTACTAAGTCTTCTTCTATTTCTGAAAACTTTTCGAGTTCCTGGTATAGTAAACTTTTGATTATAAGCTTATCAATCTTAATTCCTTTTCTCAGGATATTTTCTAGTCCATTTTTTGCTCAAATTATTTCCCCCCACATTTTTTCTGTTTATCCAAATTGTGCATTGATGTTTGCTATTGTTGTTGCTGCTGCTGCTCATATTTGTTTTCTCTCACGTTTGCTCATTGAAGTATTTTTAATATTTGTAGCCATGGCCGACCTAGACAATGCGCCTGCCAAGCGCCCCTCTCTCGTGCAATTATTTGATGAGTTCATTTAAGCAGAAGCAATGAAAATATGATGTACATTCAATTTAAATTGATTACTTTACAGCAGTAGCGATGGAGCGAACAGAGAAGTGGGCCAAGCAGAGCGAGCAGTATAGATAGGGATATATACATATATATATTTACTGTGTATATGTATATGAATCGATAATGCATTGACGTTCAATTAACACTAAATCATGATATTAATTAATTGATATTTTTTTGTTGTTGTTGTCTAGTCTCATATCAGCTGGAGTCCGCTGCTGCTGGCCAATCAATAGCGCCTGAGTGGGGTCTGCACTGCTGGCTGTCAGCTCCATTTCCATTTCCATTTTCATTTCAGGGACAATTATTCATTTCGTCATCGGTCCGCGCTAATTGAATTGCGAAATCGATTCGGAAGCGGAACGAAATGGATCGCATGACTCACATCATCAGCAGCGAACATAACTAATGGAGTATTTATATGTGGATCGGAATGTCGCCGTGATTGATTAGCTAGCTAACTAATTTCAGTGCCAATCAGTGTAGCAAATACCATAGTTTAACTAATTTACTATATGATAATGCTATCGACTTTTAGATATTGCCATATACATATATATATATATTTATATTATCCCACAGCTATTTGACTGTTGGGCATTCATTATCGTGTAACCCTTTGTTCTTTATGGTAATTTTTTTTTCTTTTTTGTTTCAGCTTTTTAGTTGGCTCTTTGTTGTCGCTGCCGGCTTTCTCTTTTGTCGTCATTAACGTCAGCCAGGCGTTGTTTAATTTGAGCATTAATCATGGCCACGAGCTGGGACTCCCAACGTAACTGGATACAGTTGCAATCTGCAGCTCCAGCTCCTGCTCCTGCTCCTGGCTGACGACAACTTGATGAAAAAGTTGTGGCAAGTTTTTTTTGGGATGCAAAACAGCAAGTTGCATAAGGTGTAACAACAGCGCAGCACAATATGCATTGTGCTCGGCAATGACTTGATGAATTCTTGCAAATTTGTTTTGAAAATATGTTGACATTCCTCCAACCTAGCGCCAACTCCCCCTGCCACACTTATTAACCACATGAGGTCTTTATATTATCAAACTATTCCCATTTTTTTCCTTATGCTGAAAGAACTTTGGCAGTAAAATTTATCATTTCACAAGTTTAACAAAGAGAGAGAGAGAGAGAAAGAGTGGGGAACAGAGAGCGCTTTTAGTTTAGGTATGGCTGACTGGGGAATATACATATGATGATATATTTTAAAGATTAGCTTTAAGGTCTGCGCCGCTTGGCGTACGATTCATTTGAATTATAATTAGGTGATAATTTTAAAAAGCACAAGTTACAGCATGAATACTGAGTTATTATGTTGCCCTGTATCTTTGGCTATGGAATAAACTTTATTATGTAAAATATAATTTAAGAATACTAGAATACTAATACTAAAATTCGTTAGTTTTCAATAATTATTTGATATCATTTATAAATAAATTTGCTGAAGAACTTAAAGCAGCTTTACCTACAAGTCAGTCTGATCATAAATATATGATAAGCAAGATTTTTTTGTTATTTAATTTTCCAAATTTCTAAGAGGCATAATATTTATAAATTGTAAATTATTTTTAAATATTATAAAATTATTATTATATATTATTAAAAAATAAAATAAATATTATTGTTATAATAATTATTCTTCTAATAATATTATATAACATTTATTTATAAGTATTTAGTTAGTAAATAATATATAATAATATATTATAATCTTTGGTTAATCTACAGCTTAAGTCAATCAAATATCATTCGGATAGACTTTTTAATATTTGCTAAACACTTCACTTCAATTAAAATTCAAATTTCAGACAGTCATACAGTCAACGCACGCTAATATACCCCTTTTCACATGCACAAACAAGCAGCGAAAAATCCTTAAAGCTGCGATAAATAGTTTTTCGCTTTGCAAGTTTCTTTCTTTTATATAAAGTTCGCCTCGCTTTTCCCGACTACCCGACTTCACGTCATAATTTAACAAGAGTTTTCTCCTGTAAGATATTTTGCAGCATCCGCTTTGCTGTTTCTGTTGACTTTTTGCCAACGCCAATTTGATATTCTCTCTGGCAACTGTGCATCGTTGTCGCCTCTAATTTCTTTTTACCACTTTTGGCTTATGATTTCACTCTGTTTTCACACCTTAAGTCAGCTTTGAGCTGCTGCTTTAAGGGTATTAAAAGTTGTTGAGCAGGCGTGGAATTTCGCTTGATTTGAGTTCCATTCCTGCATAATGCATTAGCTAATGGCTAATGATTCAGTTCAGCTCCTCCACTAGAGTTACCTTTATCACCTCTATCAACGCATCGATTGCTTTTCAATTTTCATTTACGCTGCGCAACTAATTGCAGTAGCTCGAGCTGCTTATCTTATCTAGCCGAAGCGAGTGCTTTATATATATATAGATAGAGGCAATGCCACCTGCCGTGCGCCATGTGCCTTGTGCCACGTGCCCGTCTCTATCCGCCCTTTGGATCGGTTTAAAGGTCTCATCGTAATTAATTGCAAAACTTTTCGCATTGCAGGGCGAAAAATTTGAAAAGTTTGCTGCTGCAGCTTTGGATATCTCATTAACTGTTTGCGGCGCTGCAGCCATTGACTGCTTAACCCGCCTGCCTGTCTGCCTGCATGACTGTCAAATATCAATGGATAAGTACCTGATGGAATGCCAGAAATTTGAACCCGACTCGAGAGCAAAGCAAAGAGATAAATGACAGTGACACATGGCATGGAGAGCATAGGTTTCACATGTTTTCTATTCGCAATTAGAAGAGGCATTCGAGAGCCTTAGATACAAATTAAATGGAGTCTAATGGAAATCAAAGTATTTCCACAAAAAAACCTCAGCTCAATTTGTGTAGCTGTCGCAAAGCTTTTAATTTCAGTTGCCCTCCAGCTTACTTTCACCTCAGCATTCCTTTGACTTGGTTACACATTTTTGCCACTTGGCTTTTTTCCGTTGACTATTTGTCAGGCCTGGAGCCTGGCTGGGGGAGGTTGGAGCTGGCGCCGTTGCCATCAAATTATACGAATTTGCTATGCACTTTGTCTGGCTGAATTTGAGGGCAGAACTTTTGGCAGCTGGCTCTCAAACCATAAACCTACAGCTTTTGCTGCCTATTTTGTGTCGTAATACGCTTTGTGTGACCTCAAATGGGTGGCTTCAAAGGCAGAGAAGAGATTGGAATGTATGCAGATTTGGGTATCTTTGAGATCAACAATAATAGTTATGCATATCCATTTCAAAATCGTATTTTAAATTGGATCATTACGTTTTTTCTATATCCTGTGATGTTAAATATTGGAATATAGGGTATTTGCACGTCATGCATATGCTTCAACATATAAAAAAAATACTGTTAATGTGTTGAATATCACAAAGACTAAGCTTTATCTTGTAACTCAGTCCAATCTACATATAATTCAAATACAGGGTAACTGCTAGGCGTGCATATCCTTTCACATATATACATATATTGTTCAGTATTACAAGCATTTCCCTATTTTAGACAATTTCTCAACTATAACCAGCTGTTGAGTCTCGACTTCAAATATTTCAAGTACAGGGTATCTGCTAGTCATGTATACACTTTTAGTTATTCTTTACTAAAAGCACTATAATAATTTCCAAGCCCTACTCTAATAGCTCTGTGCAAACTCTCAATCACTCAACTACAGGGTATCAGCTAGTCAAGCACACCCCTTTACACACACACATATATATAAATACATTTATATTCTTTATCTATTCATTACTAGTCGCACTGCGATAATTTCTTAACTCCATTCTGCCAACTTCGTCTAGGCTGCATAATACTTAAGTGCAGGGTAGCTGCTAGTCATGCATATTCATGAATTGAATTCGTTTTTATCACATCATTTGCGCTGAAATGTTAATGTCTGTTGTTTCCTTTTGTCGTTTCCTAAGGTCTCATGTATGTCCTGGCTCAAAAAGCATTTCCAAATGGCAGCCAGTCAGCCGTAATGGAAGGAAACTGTTTGGTTGCAATGTCCTCTCGTGTGTGCTGGTGTCGATTGTCGGAAATGGGCGTGGGCGAGCCCGAGCCCGAGGGCGAGGGTGAGGGCTAGGGAGTGGGAGTGGCCGAGGTGTCTTTGGCTTGACGTTAAAAGAAATCTGTCTGACAAATTACATGCGTAGCAGCAGCTGCTGAATGCTTCGTTTGGCCATGTCGTCCTTTTTGCTGCGGCTGCTCCTCCTCCTGCTCTTGCTCCACATTTGACTCAACCAACAATCATCAGCCAAATGCGCGTCACTCACTCGCTGTCTGTCCGTTTCCCAGTCGCGCTGTCTCTTAGTGCGTCCGTCCGTCCGTCCGTCAAAGTGGAGTGCAACGACCTTCTAGCTACGTTTTCCTTTGCAACTGCGGCTCAATGGGCTGTACCTTGAATTATTTGACTGATAAAACTGTCTGTCTGTGATAGGATTTGGCAAAGAGTCTCTTGCCGGACTTTGTTAATAAGCTTTGGGTGAGAACTGTGATATTTGCTATAAATATATTATACTTATTTTTGCAGTATGTATGCTTTAATTTGGTATTTTTAAAGTTAAACAAATTTATTGTTATAAAAATAAGGGAAGACAAGGTAAAAATTATAAATAAAAAATATTATTTATTTATTATTATCATTATTATTTATTATTATTATTATTTGTTTATTTATTATTTATCATTATTCTTTTCTTTTTTATTATTTATCATTATTATCATTTAATCTTTTTAAAGGACAGCATTATTTATTATAAAGAATAAGCGATTTATTTTAAATATTCATAATTATTTGTCTATGTTCCATTTTTTCAAATAAACAATCTAAAAGCTTTTATCCAAATTTAATTTTAATTTGTTGTTAAAATTTATTTTTTTCTAATTAACAGAAAGATTTTTTTTTTTGAAATTAAGTATAAATGGAAAATTGTTGAAAGGAATTTCATTTTTAATTATTTTAATTCAGAAAGTTCCTCATTTGTACTCAAAATAATTATACTTTGAAGAAAGTTACCCAATATTTAAAATATATTTTTAAATAAATTCTTTCTATAATTTGTATTAATTTCATTGTTTTTAAATAATAATTAAATAAACTCAATAATAATAAACTTTATTAAAGTAGTTATAATATATTAATTAACATACTAATATTAATGAATAAATTTAATATGTGTTTATATTAATAAATATTAATAAATATTAATATAATATTAAATTTCACCATAAATTTTTTATATATTTATATTTTTTAAACCATCATTATTTAAAATTTGTTTTTTAAAAATTTTTTAGAGAATACCCATAGAGTACCTTCTACAAGCTACAATTCGAGAATATTTAGGGTTCTGCCCCATAAAATATTGAAACTATAAGACTCATCCGAAGATCTCGCTTAAGACAACATAAAAGTCACCCATTTTTTTGAAAACTAAAGCAATTTGGTAATCTTGCGAACGACTTTTCGGCTTATTAAGCTCCGTCCAGCCGTATTCCAGTCACACTCAATTGGCACTTCGTCAGCTTTGAAGTGCTTAACCCTCGCATTCAACAGTTATAAATGATTATGCGTACAAATTGTCGCTATCTTGATAAATTCGCATGCAGAGCACAGGGCAGGACAGGACATGGCAGGACATGACGAGACCCTTCGAAAATGGCATTTCTTCTTTTATTGCATGGCCAATTCGTGACACTCACACACACGAAAGATACAAATGTATCTGTGAAACGTATCTAATGCTTACCATTGTTATGCGACGCCAGTTGCCGCCTTGGCACACGGCCCATCCTCGACTGCGGCACGCACTTTTTCTTTTTTTTTTCTTTTCTTTTTTTTTTTTTTGAGGTTCTCAAAATATTTGGCAAGCGTTTGTGTGATTTCTCGAATTTCACGAATTTCTCTGTTATTTTTCACAGTCTGAATTATTTGCGCTGCTGCCCGCGGCCGACTGCCTGCCGAGTTATTTGTTTATTTACGCTGCGTTCTGCTAATTTGAATTAGCTAGCGCTGCCAGCGTCGCGCGTCGCGCAGTCGTCGTCGTTGGAGTACCGTTGGATTTACGCACTGTTGCTTTGGCTCGCTTGCCGCTGGATGCGCTGCATTCGGCTCGGTTCGCTGCTGCGACTGCCAATGCCAACTGCACGTTTCAGCTTTGTTTTGCATACTGCGCGCCGCAGTCGCCGGCGAATGTTGTTGTGGTGCATGCGACGCCCCCGACTGCAAAGCTGATGCTCCGACGATACGCCAGCCCTCGTGTGCTCAGCTCACTCGGCAAATTGGCTAACTGTTCATGCTCGTGTGTTTTTCATCTGTTCGTTTCGTATTCGCTTTCTGCTCATAGCGAACTGCATGCATGTCTCACATTGCAAGTGCACTGGGAGAAATAGTTGTCTGGGTATCTATGCTAAATCATTAAATATATTAAATATGCTTTGTGGAATTTATAGAATGCTATATCATTATTATATTATTATATATATTATATATTATATTATATTAATATATATATTAATATTTTTATTTTTTATTATTATTGTTAATATTATTATTTTTATAGAACTGTAATTTAGGTTTACAGTGGAAAACTTTCACATATAAATAGTCGTAGATATATTATATAAGTATATAATTTTATTCATGCATATATATTTAACATTTTAAGATCCTCCAATTAAGAATTGGTATATTGCGTTTTCCTTGCAAATAAAAAATATATATTTATTTGTATCTTTAAATATATATAAATATATAAATTATATATATTTAAACACTTTTGTCTTGCTTGCGTTTTCCTTGCAAATAAAAAATATATATTTATTTGTATCTTTAAATATATATAAATATATAAATTATATATATTTAAAGGTTTGCCAAACACTTTTGTCTTGCTTCAGTCAACTCTACCAAATTTTTCTCAGTGTTGATACAATTAATAACACATGGCACAGGCTGCTCTGTAGCTTTCTCGCTCTCCTGCTGTCTCCCTCGCTGTCATATGTTTGAGCTGTGGCTCTCTTATACTCACGCGATTATAAGTACTATTTTTGCCGGCAAACTTTCACTTTCAGCGACTGCTCTGCTGCTGTTAACTTAACAGCCGGCTGTCAACAGTTAACAGCACTGTTAGTGCGGTGCCTAGGACATTTGTTGATTGCACACTGATTAAATGGCAAATTGATTTGGTTTACATGCGATTGCCACCAGCTGTGAGACTCATTAGGCTAATTAAACAGGTGCGAAATAGACTGCAAAAGCACATATCAATTTCTAATTGGAAATCGCAAGGGGTCGTGATTGTACTAGATGTGGCTCAGATGTGGCGAAAATGAAACTAGAATTTTCCTGGAATTAAAGGTATTTTTGGACCAAACCTCGACCTTAGTGAAGGTGGAAATATTGAGAACGAGTTCAGGTTGCAGCTGCCAAGTTGTGAAATTCTCAGAACTTTTAGCTAGAATTGAATTTTATGGTAACTGGGAACAACTTAGCTGAGAGCGAAACATTATTTTGTATTAGATTTTGGGCTTGGGTAAAGTTGGCCTGCATAGAAATATTCTAATAGTTCTAATATTGATTGTCAATACAATTATATATATGTATATATATTATAATATATTTAAATTCGATTTTATATCGAATTTTTAGAATTTCAATAGGAAGTTTCGATTGCTAATAAGAATAATAGATTTATTATATTATAAGTAAGTATTATATTATAAGTATTATAAGTAATTTTTCGTAGTATTTTTTATGGAAAAGAAAACATCCTGAGAGGAAATATAAACTTCCAAAGGAAACTAAAAAACTTAACTGTACTTTGTGTATTATTATCTTATTCTGGACTTTTATAAAAGGCAATCTAAAATTTCCATGAATCTATATTTACATTTGTTTCTTCTTTTATTAAATGTGAAAATTTCCAGAATTTCGTCTAAGGCAAAGCAAATTGAATTCCTCGAATGCGCTCAAGGACTTATTAGAAATAAATAACATTTGCCCGCAACTTTATATAGCCAATTTTTTTTATTTTATTTTATTTATAAATTTGCAATAATTTGAATGTGCAACAAAAGGATTCTTTGCCAGGCATAAAAACTTTGACTTAGGCAGCAGCAGAAAACAGCAAAACAGGGCTAGAAAAGTTCTAAGCAGATTCAGAATAGAGAGAAAGAGAGGAAGCTAGAGAGAGAAAGAGATGGAGAGACAAAAAAATATGGCATCTGTGTCCTTTTGAACTGCGCCTTAGTTCGCCTTTTGAGCAAAACTTTTAATCCTTCTGCCTGGCACTTCCGTCACTCTCCTCTCTCTCTCTCTCTCTCCGTCTCTCTCTGTCTGTCTCGCTCATATTGCTGTTATTTTGCTCTCCAACTGCTGCTGCTGCTGAAATCCTTTAACGCTGACACTGAAAAGTGCTTAGAGTGCGGACTGGCTGAGCTGTTTATTGTGTTTACAATGCTCGCTCTACGTTAGGGCCAAAGGACCCCAACTAGTGAAATTTCGAAAAACTTTAATTAAATATAAAACAAAAATAAAGCCACATTTGTTGACGAACTGTTTGCACTTTGATCAAAACTCAATTAAAAATGTTTTTGAAATTTCCGTCAAATTGCTGATTGAATTTAAAGCAAATATGAAGCAGTTCAGACAGAGCAGCTTAACTGCCTTAATTAGTTCAGTTTCCGGCGTATTCCTGTCCCTAAATCGCCACTAATTAGTCAGCCACTTTGCAGCCAATCAAAGCCCTTAAAGATTCACCACTTTAAGCATTCGCTGCTGATGGAAATCGCAAATATTTAAATATTCTTCGGCTCCGCAAAAGTTGCTGATGTTTGGCAAAGTTTTCATTGTGGTCATGCAAAGCGGATGTCTGGGAATGCAGACTAGGCAGGCGTATGCCAAGCGTCCTTTGAGCACTCTATTCGTATATAGATATGTTTGGGCAGTTTTGATGCTCGCTTATATAAGTGAAAAGGGTATATTGGTTTTGGTAAAAGTAATGGCTAATATAGAAGCTAGAAATATGAAACTTATAATATATATTCCTTTGCACGTAGCATTTTTAAGCTGAGATGTTTTTGGAGAACACTATCGAAGCTAGGGACTGATAGACTGAGATCTAGATAACGTATCTTGACAGATGGCGCATCTTAGCTTAAGAGGCTGGAGGCATAGAGATAGCAATCTAGATATCAAGATAGCGTCACCAAACATCCAGCCTCGCTTTCAAGACGCTATCTTGATATCTGTCAATAGAGGCCAGAGTCCCAAATAAGACACTTAGACGCTGTCAAGATCTATCTAGATTTCAAGATAGCAACACTAGAGACTTACTGACGCAAGAGACGCTGTCACGTTCTATCTAGCTATCAAGATAGCGTCTCTAAGTCTATTGAGATCTATTAAGGCATCAATAACGCATCACTAAGTTTGTAGAAACACAATCTTGACAGAGAGTCTCTAGTTTCGCTGGCGTCTCTTATAGATATGCACTAACTAAACTATGTAGTAGATATCACTATACAGATATAATCTTCTAAAATGTATCTTCCAGATACTCACAATTTACTATTAGCAGCCCTTTAGTTTAACTTTACAACAGATACACTCATTGAGCCATGGCAAATTCAAAAATATTGAAATTCAATCGAATTGCATCAAATTGAATTCCTTTCGCTGCATGAGCGAGCATTATGCAGTCCACTCCTTGGTCACTCCCCACTGAGATGCTGTTTCTCCTTTCTCTTGGCAAATTGTGGGCAAGTGTCTATCAGCAAAGTTTGTCGACAAGTTTTATGGTAAATTTAATTTACCAAACGAACACAAAACAGCTCAAGTCGAACTTTAAGAACTTTGCGCATCATTCTCCGCAAATAGAAGTCGATGATTCTGCAGCAGCTCAGCACGAACACATTATTAAATTGAAATGGAAACTATAAATAATGAAAATGTTTTAGCGAATTTGCAATTCGATTTTCAGTCGATTGATTTTCGCTTTGTAAACAAGTTCTAATTAAATTTAGCTCTGTGTAATAGAGACTGCCGTAAATGTTGAAATTAATTTGCAGCTTTCATTTCATTACGTCTCATTTCGCGTAATTTTTATTGCCAATTTTCGGTTTTAAGTGCATTATTAAATGCACATAAATTTCTGCTGATAGAGGAGAAAAATACATAAATGTTGGCCGCATAATATATGCGAGAAAATAATTACACCACGCCGTACGTTAATTAATAGCGCTGGCAACACTTTTTTTTGGGGGCACACATTAAGCAAAAAAAAAAAAAATATAGAAAAGCGGAGTGTGCGCGACTGCAGAATGCTCGTTCGTGGTGGGAGGCAGAGTAGGTAGATTTCGGCAGAGCTTGTGATATTTTAGAATTTATCTATGGATGATGTTAAGAGAGATTCATCTAGCTAAACGTGTTGATGATAACTCTGTAAGGGTCAAGCCGTAGTCTATAAATATTTCTGCAATTTGCCATGTGCCCAATGCGCATGAATAGCATTGATAATTATGTGATTTAGGTAGCTCTATCAAAGCAGTTAAAACAGAGATAATAATAATAGTATTAAATGTATCTATAAATATATCTAATGAGCTACGAAAATATTTAGGAATAGTTTAAAACCTGTAGAGGAACTAACCACGACATATAAATGTTTTCGAACATAAATATGGTTTAAATATTAGATCTCCAGCTTAAATACAGACGAAAACGGATTTGTAATGAAGATGATAATAGGAAGTGCTTGCTCTGAAAGTATCAAATATTTTAGGACAATACCATAAAGACTAGGGTTTACTATGGTATAAGTAACATATAATTGGATATATATGCTAGCATATATAAATAGATATAAATTCCGCAAAATTTCGTCTATCTTTCTTTTCATACACAAGGCCGAACAATTCGCCCAATTAACCTAACCCAAATCCTTTACTACACAAAGCCAATACACCCCTCCTTCCACTCACTGAACGCGCATCTGTCGCAGCATAAATTCATATATTTACTAGGTGTTTAGCGTGTTTATTTTCTCTGCAAAAAATTTTATGGCGACAGCTGGGTAATTAAGTCATGAGTTTTTATAAATTAAAATGCATAAACATTAATTAGGCATGTAAATAATCGAAATTACAACAAAATCAAGGTAAGCGAAGAGTTTTTATGAGTGAAATTATTTAGAAACACTCTAAAATGGCAGAGAGAGAGAGTGTGTGTGGAGTGTGTGTCTCTGCGGCTGTCAATCAAAGGAGGTGACACGTTGTCACCCGCTAGCTGGCTGCAGTTGCAGTTGCAGCTGCAAATGGAGACGACGATGCGACCGACGATGAGGCCTCTGAGATGGATGCGTGTGCGAGTTGGCTAGCTGGCTGGCTGGCTGGCTGGGTGTCTGGCTGGCTGGCTGGCTGGCTGTCAAAAAATGATTGACATGCACAAGTGAATGCTGCTGTTCTTGCCAAATGAATGTTGACCGAATTGGAATCGAGCTGGAAGGTGGGGGGACCGAGGGATGAGGCAGTTGACCATAAGCACGCCCACCCGGGCAAACGTCAAATGATTTGCATTTCACTTTTTCGCCAGCCCGGTTCATTGGACTCGGTGTCCCAGCACTTGGCCGAATGTTTTATTTAAGTGCCTGCGGATATGTGTGGACCGCTGGCCACATTGCGCAAATATTCCGGGGGCTGCTTGTTTGCCCAGAAGTCTGGCAATTGTCGTGCCACTCGCCGTCAACTCAGCTTGCCATAATAAATTCATCCAGAGTTCTCTCCACTCGCCGCCGGATGAGTCATGCCACATAAATCACGACGAACTCACTTGTCAATATTTATTTTATTTCACATTTACTATGGCTGCTGCTGCTGCTGCTGTTGGCCGGCAAGCAGAGCGTGAATGACAGCTCCGCTGTTGGCCAAGTTTGGTGGACTCCAGCTAACTGGGTGGCATCTCCTACCTGAGAACTGGCCCTTTGGGGCAGAGTTTTCCTGGAATTCCTACTGTCTCTATCGCAATTAGTCGAAGGTTAAGCTGCTTATGCAGGCCTCGTCCGCAACCTGAGCAACTTAAGCCGCTTACCAGCTAATGTCCTAATGTTCTATTAGCCTGGCCAATTGACCACATTTCACTTTAACATTATGATACTTTAATAGCTAGTTAGGCTCACATTACAAATTGCCTAGCTGAGGGACGCAACTTCAGAAATCTCAAGCAGTTTCCTTCGAATCTTAACAACAGTCGTAGTCGAGAAACTACTTGCACCTAGCCAAGTTTCGTTTTTCCACCGCCTGTTGTTTTATCTCTTATGACTTATATGCCAACTTCAACTTCAACTTCTCAGCTTCAACTCCAACTTTAACTCCAACTCACGACAACTCCCGGCAGCATGACATAAATTGTCAGTCAGCGTGCTTGAAAAAATAAATAACTTTGTGCTAGCTGGGAATACCAAACTAGAAGATACCCTGATCGATGTATGTATATAAATATATAGATATAGATCTATATCTATATCTATATCTATATCTATATCTATATCTATATCTATATCTATATCTATATCTATATCTATATCTATATCTATATCTATATCTATATCTATATCTATATCTATATCTATATCTATATCTATATCTTTTATCTATATCTATATCTATATCTATATCTATATCTATATCTATATCTATATCTATATCTATATCTATATCTATATCTATATCTATATCTATATCTATATCTATATCTATATCTATATCTATATCTATATCTATATCTATATCTATATCTATATCTATATCTATATCTATATCTATATCTATATCTATATCTATATCTATATCTATATCTATATCTATATCTATATCTATATCTATATCTATATCTATATCTATATCTATATCTATATCTATATCTATATCTATATCTATATCTATATCTATATCTATATCTATATCTATCTATATCTATATCTATATCTATATCTATATCTATATCTATATCTATATCTATATCTATATCTATATCTATATCTATATCTATATCTATATCTATATCTATATCTATATCTATATCTATATCTATATCTATATCTATATCTATATCTATATCTATATCTATATCTATATCTATATCTATATCTATATCTATATCTATATCTATATCTATATCTATATCTATATCTATATCTATATCTATATCTATATCTATATCTATATCTATATCTATATCTATATCTATATCTATATCTATATCTATATCTATATCTATATCTATATCTATATCTATATCTATATCTATATCTATATCTATATCTATATCTCTATCTCTATCTCTATCTCTATCTCTATCTCTATCTATATCTATATCTATATCTCACTAAACCTATATACCCCCTTCTCACTCACCTCCAATGGGTGCCAAAGCCACGCCAAGCATGTGAGTACTGAACTCTACAATTGCGCCAGTGTTTCCAGTGAAACCGAACTCCCACCACGCCCACTCGAGAGCCCGCTCTTAAAAATTCATTTGCTTTGTGTCTGCGTGTGGGAGATTATAACTGAAAGTTGGGCCAAGCAGCTGATAACTATGGAGTGCCAGCCAGCAAAGTTTTTCATAAGTTTATGACGAGCAGCTCTGAAGCAGCAGCCACTCCACATAAGTCTTATGTGCGCCACAGAATGAAACAAGGATAGAACTAGTTTCTGTGCAGCTATCTATATATTCAATTACTGATGCTAACGAAATCATTGAGTAGTTATGCTTTAAGGCATATAAATATTATTTTATTTGAAATTTCCCACCTTCCCCTATTCTAGCGCATTCATTTGCCCAAAGCTTAGCACATTTTTCGTTGCATACTTTTGGGCAGTCGCACGAAATCACGCATACGCCGTGCACTCCATTGAACCTTGAACCTTGAGCGAGCAGAGAGAACAGAGTGAGCGCTCTATGAATTTTGTATATTTTATGTCCTGGCAACAGATTGTTAATTGCTCCTAATGCGAATGCTTGTCCAAGCGTAGCCACCGCCCACCCACCGGCCACTGAGTCGTCGGGCTGCGCGCCGTCACGACTCGCTTGGGCGACAGACACATGTCAAATATTTCAGATAACGACTTTTTGTTGGGCCTTGGTTCGGTTCAAGGCATTATAATTGAGCGGTTTATGGTCCTGTTCCTGACGTTGACTTCATTTGCCCGCTCTGCGACGCACGTCGTCGTTTTTAGTTCGCTGTGGTTTTTCCGTGCAATTAGAATGGCATTTTCACTCTGCGCCACTTTACTTTTTTTTTCGTCTCCGCCTCACTTTGTTGTTGCTGCTGTTGTTGGTTTTTGACAAGTTTTTTAATGAGCATTAGCATTTTGGGCCAAAAGTTTTGCTAGACATTTGTGGCTGCGGTGGCCTAGCATGACCAAAAAAAAAAAAAAAAACAGAGCAGCTGACAAAGAGACAGCGTGACAGACAGACTAAACACGTTGGCTTTGCTTTAACCAAATTTTATAAATTGCTTGAAAATGTTTATAGAAAAATAGAGAGAGAGAGAGTGGTAGTCGCTTGCAATTACTCTAGACTTTTGGTTTGTGCGAGAGCAGTAAAAAGAGAGAAGGGGGGAAAGTCTCTTCCAATTACTCTAGAGTTTTGTATTGTTAATTTTGTAAAGCACTGCTTTAGTGTCCTGTTCAATTTGCCTTTCTATGTGATTCTCATTAATATTTAAATGCCATTTTTATAGCAAGTGACAACAGAAAAGGTATTGAAAGTCACTTTCTATGCGCTTCTTATTGTTGTAATAATTTATTTTTACATGTAAATTCAGATTCGTTTTTCAATCTTCTACGTAATATATGTCAGATATCTAACAGTACTTTATTTTTAACCTTACACCTTTCTATGTGATTCTCATCAACTTAATTTAATAATGAAAAGCGCAATAAAAATATATTTTAGAATTACTTGCTTAAACAATTAAATAAAAAATAATAAAGTGTAAAATAATAAAATAAAATAAAAAAAGGAAATATAATATAATGATGTATAATAATAAAATATAAAGTAAAAAAAACATTAAATAATAAAATTTAAAAAAGGAAATATAATGTAACGATATACAATAATAAAATATAAAGTCAAAAAATATTAAATAATAAAATTAAAAAAAATAATATTAAATAATGTATAAAGTATAAAATAATATAATTTAATATAATAAAATATAAAAGAACAAAAATATTTCAGAGTCCGATTTCTGCAATTTTATATTTCTCAGTTCCCTACTTTCAACCTCTTTTTGACTTGTTTACTCAAAAGATTATACATATATATACTTATAAAACATTTCCATGCTACAAATTGCAGCTGCAGAGCAACATTTCGTAATTGACTGTTGTCTAGGAGGATGTTTACAAAAAGAGATATTATCATTATAAATTCCTTTTTTCTTTGCAATTAAAAAGCATTTAGAAAGTTGAATGAAATGTTTGTGCGAATGTGAAAGAGTCAATAGTAGTCAAAAGGGCACTAATTAGAGCAACGTGGGACTTGGCGGCGTTGAGTGCAGCAATTGCATAATAACAAAATTAAAGGTGTGCGAGTGTGTGCGTGTGTGCGTGTGTGTGGTTATGTATTTCATTTCCATGCTCGTGCTGTGGCAAAAACAACATTTGCTGTCGCTGAGGAATTACGCGAAACAAACATGCCACAACAGCTGGCTGGAGGGGCAGCGGCGACGGCAGGCAGCAGCACGAGACTTGATGATGGCGATGAGGTTGCGTGTGCTCAGGGCGTGGACGACATTGACAAATGATGGCCGCCTTGGAACACACGGTGCGGAACACGGATCGGCGAACGCCATGACACGGCAGGACAATGCGCGCTCTGCGCAGCTGATGGCGATTTGGCCAGCCAGCCATGTGCCGCATATTTGTGGGTTCACTAGGTCACACACACTAACACACACTAACACACAGTAACACACACAGTAACAGTCATGTATGCACGCTGTGGCAACTGGCGAAAAGTGCAACGACCAACTGACCAAGCATAACAATAGATCCAACTTCTTTGTTGCAACTTGGCCCAAGGCGAAAAAGTTGCAGCTGCATTTTATGGCTACGAAAATACTCATATTCCTAGTTGCGCGCAAACTTCCTGCCCCCTGTTACAGGGTGTTTGTGGGTAGAGATAATTAGAGCAGATTTCTCTTTGTGATAGAAATTATTAAAAATGCTGTGATGGATGATGAAAGTTAACGATAAGAGGCAAGTTATGTAGGTAGGTAGGTAGGCTTGATTTGAATGGTAGGAATATCTAATGGGGCAAATAGAAGTATAATTGAATGTGTATATTAAAGTATATGTACATAGAGTATATATAGGAAAAATTAAAAGCAAAGTTAATCTATGAAACTAATCATAAAAACTTAAGTACGAAGTGACCGAAACAACAAGAAGAACTTGAAGAAACTTATCAAAACTAATCAAAGTGGAACTCTGAAAAAAAAAACATAATAAACAAACAATTATCAATTTTTATTCTATTTTTTAGAAAAGAGACCTTGAGGGCTGAACTGTAATGTGGAACATCCTGAACAAGACCTGAACAAATTGGAATCTAAAACTCTTAAAGCTTGAGTCTTGAAACCTGGAACTAGATTGTTGGTGCCGGAATAATTAATATTCATTTTCAATACTAAAGCCAAAAGCCAACTCCTCTGAGAAGCAGCCCAAAAGAGACTTAAAGACATCGATCTTGGAACGTGAAATCTATAAACTTGAGCTTGGCAACAGATAAATTTGTTTCTAAAGACTCTCTTATGCTACTAATGCTATTTTTCATATACTGACCAACGTTTATTTTGTATATGATAATATTAGTTTTTAATACTGATGCTATAAGGTTCACAGATAGTTATTTGAAAGCTCCACCAGACTCTGTAGCTTGAAACATTCAATAAGGAATCTGGCAGCTAACAACTGCTGTCTATAGATATGTCCCACCTAAGGATCTCCTATGCTCACACCCAGAACACCCTGTATTTTCTCACATACTGCAAGCGTTGCCCTGCTAAAATGTTCGTTTTCTGCGGCAGTTTAGAAACTCAAAAAATTATTGACAAAGTAGCTGAGGACGTGACACAGCAAATTCAATTTGCAATAAAAGTGGGCGTGCGTGGGGCAGTTATTACACACACTACATACTATATAAGTATGTATATATATATATAAATATGCCCTTCCTTCCCACTCTCTCTTACTGCTGCTGCCCCACTGAGCATTATGCCCTCCCCATTGATATGTGTGCACATAATATGTCAACTAATGTGTCAAGCTTGTGTGAACACTTTGATTCAGTTGTCAGCGCCAACTGGCCCCACGCCGCTTCCCTGGCTTGATGCGAGCTTTTAAGTGCTGTCATTTGCTCGTAATCCACAATCCACATTTGTAGCGCTCACGTTGCAAAAATCTCAGCAGCTGCGTTATGCAAATGAAATATTGTCCAACATTTGCATTGGCAAATAGCAGGTAAATGCCACGGACGCGCAGTTAGTGCCGCCTACGATACAGCAAGCCACACCACCAAACCACCCAATCAACCCACCAACGGCCTCTGCATATAATAAGTTACACAAAAAAAAAAAAAATGGCATTCGAAATATGAATTTCAAGGAAGTGCGTCAGTGCGTCTTGTTGCTCCGACTGCTGCTGATGATGAGAACTTCGTCAGCAAAAAGTGAAACACAAACAGAAGCATTTGCTTTCGGGCATGTGCCTGAGTGAATACTCTTTGCTCATGAGTGAACAGCTTATATTGAACACTCTGTTTCCTGTCTGTAGGTGAAAAACAGTTGAGTAGTTCCCTAATGCAATGATATTAAGCTGCAAGTGCACTCAATATTGATGTCTTTATAGGAAGATCTCTGATTTCTCGAAGTATTTTGCTATACAAATTCAAAAATATCTTTTATATATCAATTAGATTTTTATTAACTTAAAGTCATATACATTTTTATTATACAATAATCGTATTTAGTTCTCTTATATAGTAGTTTTATATAAGAGTCTTCTACAATATTCTACTAGAATAGATTATACCAAAGTCTTCTATAGCAGGCTTCTATAGATGGCTTCTATAGCAGTCTTTTATTAGAGTCTTAGACTTATATAGCATACTTCTACAATAGTCTTCTATAACAGTCGTATACTATATGGTACTCTCATATAGAAGTCTTCTATAATTGTCTTATATAACAGTCCGATGCAGTACATACGCTTCTACAGCAGTGTTATATGGCAATCTTATATAGTAAATAGCAATTATATCTTATATTGTATTTGATTTTGTCTTTCATGCTACACTCAAAGATAAATGTTATATATTGTATAAGATATACACATATACAGTTATCTTATATTGTATAAGATTGTTATCTGTTTTGATTTCTTTATGATCTGTTACATCTTTCATGCAATAGTCCACATATCTTTCTAGAAATGTTTAAGCTTCGTCGAAGATAAATTTACATTTCAGTTGGCGCTTTATGCAATAACATTGCAGTCGGGTGTGTCCGACTGCATAATGCTCGCCCAAATCAATTTCAAAAGACTACCAATGTGCCACGCCCATATATGGTTAGCATCAACAGCAATCATCTACAAAATTAACCAATTGAAGCTCTATAACTGAGAAAGATCTCGTTTAACTGCTTCAATACGCCCACAATAGGCTCACATATCTGTTCAGCCTTAAGAATAGCTCTACAGCTTGAAAATTGTGGAATTTTGCATTTTTCAGATTCGGACAAGACCCAAATTCATCATAATTTACATAAAACCAATATACCCGTTGTACTTTATGAACATGCATTAAAGCCATTCGTAATTCTCATACTTATTTTTATTCCGATTCGCTCATTCGCAATTTGCAATACTCATTTTGCATATGTTTCAACAAACCGAGAGAGTGAGAGAGAGAGAGAGAGAGAGAGAGAGAGAGAGAGAGAGAGAGAGAGAGAGAGAGAGAGAGTGAGCGTTTCCAGCACATTCATTATATGCCATGTGATCTACATATACATTTACATACATATATCTCATACCTCTGTGCACATGCATATATATTTTGTGTCTGTGCGTGGGTCGCAGGTCTGTCTGCATTCATATTCAGGTTGCTCTGACTCGCACCGACTGTTGCTGCAAATAAACAAAACGAGTCCTTGCCGCAGGCTTTAACTGCCTTCTCTGCTCAGTTAGTTGTTCTTTGAGAGAGTCAACTAAATATGGCTAATATATGTCGGCACACACACACACACACACACACACACACATACATATGTTAAACTGCATTAACCAAAGCTGACACTTATCTGTTGTCGGGGAGGAGAACTGGGAGACCTGCAGAACAGGGATGATAATTAAAGTATTTTATTTAAAATTTATATACATATATATATGAATATATACATAAATGCATGCTTTAAATTATGCAATAGGTTGTTAAAAATGTACTATGAATATTAAGAAATGTGGAAGCTTGGAATATCTAACATAAAGCTTGGTTCCTGCAGCAGATACCTTATTTCTGAAATCCGTAAGCTTGTAATGGTATCTGAAACCTGGAATCTGAAATATGATATCAGAATACTGGAACCAGAACTCTTAAATCTAGAAAGTAAAACCTGAAACTTAAAGCTTGGAGCATGAAGTGTGAAACCTGAACTCAGAAACTCAGCAATAGGAGCTCTTCAGCTCTGAGCTTCGTAGCCTGGAACTTGTAGCCCGAAGCTTGAAACCTGATATCAAATGCCTCTATAAACGGATTCAAAATCCAGAGGAAAAAGCTCGTAATTTGTGTTAATTTCTATACTATATATATATAAAAATAAAAACGTTTATACATAAATAATATACATAATTGAAACTTGATCTGCTAGAGCTGAATTACCATCTACAATGCCTAGCTCCTATTGGTATCGAGTCCATACAAGTTAATACAGCCATTCCGTCTTATAGCTAACAGAGTATAAGTACCAATAGGCACTAAGTGCAGCGTTGCATGTTATGATAACAATAGTCGCTCTGGTAATTACATCAGCTATGCTCCATAATATGCTAAATCAAGCATCTATTGCTAATGAAGCAGGCTGTGATGTATGATGGAGGGCCCACAGCCTACACTCCAGCATGAGAATCAGTCGTCGGCTGATAGAGTATTAGAATTATTAAAACAATAATAAAGCAATGGATTCTTCCTAATGGACGCATATAGTTAGAGCTGGATAGATGAAGAGACCAACAGGCAGACGAACAGAGAGATGAGGACTCAGCTGGAGCCACTCCACTCTAGAACTGATAGACAGAGTATAAAAAACAGTAAATACTCTACTTAAATATCTGCATAAATGTAAATTTTCAAAGACAACTTCCATGTGCATATAGAATAATACATATATAATATATATACCTGTATATATGTATACATAATATAATTTAATAAATTGCCTATCACGTTCGCCATCTCTCCTCCTTTGCCAACATTATTTAATCACCCTGATGGCTGTTGACACACATGTCACAAATACACTTATCTACGCACTTAACTATTCAATCATCTCTACCTTAGAGCCAACATATCATCATCTGACAGTCAAATGCCGGAACAGCGAGGCAGAGCTGAGCTCATCTCTTTGAATTCCTTTCGCCTTGCCTTTTTGTATGCGTTGCCTTTGAGTGGTTTCTGTTTTTGTATCCTTGTTCGATACTTGTTGTTGATTTTGTTGCCTGTGTTGGGTTGGGTCTTTCTACTCCTTTGTCGGATGTTGGCAATTTCGCAGTGACTTCCGCCAGAAGAGTTAAGAGTTTCTTTTAATTCTCAACATAAGCGAAACGCGTCCGCAGGCAACAATAAAGACAAACCGCGACAGACGAGCATATCGAGTGGGAGGACTGAGCATATCTGCACACACACACACACTCACACACACATATGCTGCTATATGAGACGCACTTTTTGCGCTCATTTCCGTTGAATAATAAATGGAGGCCGGGAAGCTCTGGCGCTGCCTGCTGATACAGCTAAAGGATATAAATGAAATTTATGCCCCGGCGCGTCCCGCGTCAGCTCCTTGCAAACACGCATGTGTGTGGGTGTATACATGCTTAAGCATTGCTATCGCCGATATCTGCTTGTATACATACATATATATATATATATTTGAATTGTCGAATTGATTGGCTGCTGGAACGTGCCACACGCAACGCCGCCCGAGCCCAGTCCCCGCCCAGCTTCGGCTTGCTGCAACATGCTCTAGGCAAACAGTTAACTGCCGTGGCGTTGCGTGGCGCGGAAATGAAAACGAAATTAAACAGAAATTTTACCGTACGTGTGTTGATGCCGCTGACAGCAACAGCAACAGCAACAGCAGCAGCAGCAGCAACAGCAGCAGCGACAACAACAAGCGGCACTGGCGCCATCTTGTTGCAAGCGCAATTAAACCAAAAGGAAATGCATTGTGCCCTTGGCATAGCCCCAACAACAATTGCATCTGTATCTTTATTCGCAACGGCTGGCAATTTACAGTTTATATTTGCAGTTAAACCAAAACGAAACACAAACACAAAGGAAGTGCGAAGTGAAAAAACTTGATATACAATTTCATTTACAGCGACCCCCGACCTTGATCGTGAACAGCAGCTGCCAAAGGAAGTCAGCGAAATGGAGCAGGTTGTTAAACAAGTTTTTCCACTATTTATAAAGAGCGCAGCGAGGAAACTGAGTGTGAAACACGTAGAAGTAGCCCAGTGGGAGTTGTTTGTCACTTTGTCGTTGCATCCTGATTGTTTTTTTGTAGTTTTATGAAAGACGAAAGAGATTTGCCAGAGGTGTATTAATTATAATATGTATAAATATATAATAATAATTTTTTTATAATATAATTATAATATAATTATAAACATAGCGAAGAAAACCTTTGAAATTGATCTGTGCCGAAAAATAAAAAATAATTTTTACTATAAGGACTAAATAGAAAATTAAATTTTCGAATTGATTTTCAGATTCAGAAAAAAATTAATTAGGTTTTATTAAAAATAAATAAAATAAATTAATAACTTAGCAAATTATTTATGTAGAATAAACTGGATAAAAATAAAATATTATGAATTAAATTAAAAACAATTCGTAATGATTAAGTAACATAAGCAAAGAGTAAAAATTCAATTATGAAAAATATAATTTTTAAATTCGAGAAATATTCTGATATTCAGAAAACATAGAAATACATTCATTTTTAATTAAAATAAATAATATAAAAAATAATAATCTTATAATAAATTAATTAAAATAAAATATTTAAAAATAATAATAATTTTAGAATAAATTAATTTAAATAAAATTTAAAAAAATACTAATAATCTTATAATAAATTCATTTAATTTTTTTTAAATACAATAAAAATAAAAATAATTTTATAGTAAAATAAATTTTTAATAAAAAATAAAATTAAAAAAAATAATATAATAATAATTTCATAATAAATACAAATAAACAACGTTTTCTTCTCCAACCTAGTTTCTTATGCGTAGGCGATTTCTGGTACGTAGAGATTACGCCTAGACTGATTTAAATATCATTTGTGCTCCAGGCATCTCCTAGTCTTATTTATTTGCTCATAATGGGCCAGCCAAATTATAGCTTTCTGTATTTTTATCGCGCTTAAACAACACACAACTGAACAAAATACAATGCATTTAACTATATTCATAATTCAGAAAATATAAAAAAATATAATTTAAATATTTAAAAATGGCAATAATCAGTAAACCAAGTTGGCAAATAGCTTATCAGCTGAATATTTCAACTAAATTGTATTTTTTTTTAGTATTTTATTTATTTAAGTTTTATTTATCAACAAAAGTTTGTCAGTTGTTGTCGAGGTTATCTATTTAATGACCGCTGAACCAGTCCAAACACAATAGAAGCAACGCAGCTTTAAGGATATTATATTTTCAAATTTTTTCCAGCTGCAGCATTTCGTGGTTGACCGCAACATGCGACAGCTAAAAAGTAAACATTACATGAAAGTTCACTAAATTACAATCAAATGTTTGCGATTTTTATTATGTTTTTTTGTTGTTGTTGTCATAGTTGAATTGGAATGCATTTAATTGGTTTTCGCTGCATTTTTTTCTGTTTCTTTTGCCGAACGATATAATATTATTGCAAAGTATTTTGCATGAAAATGCAAACCGCAGCGCGGCGAACGCACAAAAAATTATATAATGCCAATTAAGTGAAATATCTTTCGTCTCAATGCTGTTATCAAATTGTAAAACAGAATTGCAAAGGACAAAAAATAAATGAATGTCATTCAGTGGCTGCTGTCAATGGATGTTTACAGCTTTGCTTTAATGTTTTTTGAGTGAGAAATTGCCTTAAAGCTAAGGAGTTTCCTGCTGCACACAGTGGGTAACCATCGAATGTTCCTACTATATATTTTCGATGACATTTCGCTCAGGTTCAAAGGGTTGAATTGCTTTGATAAACACCTCAATAAAGGCGCTGGCAGTAGCTACCTGCTGCTCACCTATCAAGCACAATGTGCAAATACTTCAGCGCATATTGAGATGCAAAGCAGGCGGAAATATGCGTACACACCACACACACACACACACACGCACGCACATAGTAAGCAGCTTTTCTTTCTATTATATAAAAAACAACTCTGCATGCTTAGGTGAGTGTTCTCGTGTGTGTGTGTGCGGTCGTTGCTATAGGCGCTGCTGGTGCTTGCGCTGTCATGACAGCGCATGGAGAGCACATCTCAATATTCGGGCGAAACTTTTTTCAAAGGCGTCTCCCGCCGAGATATTTTTAAAATCAAATTTCTTTGGCTTACCTTTGAAACACACGCACCTGCAGCGATTTAAGAGCTTAAATTAAACTCGACAAGCCGCAATATTGCTTTATTAATTTGTGTAAGAGCACGAGAGCAAGTGAGTGCGAGTGTATCTGTGTGTGCGTGGCATCTCGCTCGTAACTTCCATTAAGTGCATCGCACTTTATGAGCCGGCATGTGACTCTCTCTCTCTCTCTCTCTCTCTCTCTCTCTCTCTCTCTACCTCGCTTTATATCTGTGTTGGCCACAGTCTAGGCGAGTCGTAAAACCAAAAGCGAATCCCATCTAATGGGATTTTTATTTTTGCCTGCCATCAAAAATTGACAGAATTGCTTCGAGTGACAATCAATTTTTGGCATTTATTCGGCCTTTTTATAAAGGTCTTTTGATGGACACGGGTCAAGAACAGCATGTTGTATGGAATATGCAGACATGCTTGAATAAACAGCCAGATGGACTATGCAATGAGATAATGGATCTCAAAGAAAGTACCAAATATAATAGAATATAAATATATTTTATAACATAATAAAATATAAATATATTTTAAATTACATACAGTATTTTTTTTTATTACTAAGAAATCTATTTAAATTTTTTCTTTACATAAATATATATTTTATAATATTAAATAAACATAATTAATTGTTTTAAATTTTGTCAATAATTTTTAGAATTTTCTTCCACCCAATATAATATGTATATAGAAAAAGAAATCCAATTTCACTAGTTGAAAACTGATTTTTGCTTGCATAACAGCATTAGGGTATTAAAAACGTCAAAAATAAAAAAAAATTCCTGTGTGCCTTGATGTATTAAATAAATTCTTGCATTTTTGATGTCCAAAGTAAATTACAAAGTTTTGTTTTTATTTAATCCGGTTATTAGCCTTTGAAGAAGTTTTTTTCCTCTCATGTTTGTTGGCAAACAGAAAAGTTTTTAAGCCCAGGATTAAATTTGATTTGCTTTCTTTTTGTGTACAAATTTGCCATGATTAAATCTATTAAAAAAAAATACATATTTCAATTTATATTCAAATGCACAGTTTATTTTTTCTTTTTTTAATTGCTAAGCTTATTTAGTTGGATTTGTGATATGGGCTTTAGTATGAATGTTGTTTGGGTTAGGTGAATATTTATTATAGTTATGAATATTTATTAATATATGCATTTTTTTATTTATATTATATATATATATATATATATATATATATATATATATATATATATATATATATATATATATATATATATATATAAATATATGTTGTAATAATATGTGATTTTTAGATATGAATAGAAAAGTCTCTTTGCCAACTAATCTCAATTCTCTTCAATTTTTTATCGTTTTCCCTACTCATATCGAGTCAAGAGAAATTTAGCTTCTTCTCAAGAAATATGTATATACATAGATATATTTTAATAAAACATTTTGACTGAAAAGTCCGACTTTTGCTCTATAAATCTCTCAGCAAATAAACATAATTTGTGCTTTTGTTATCAAAACATTCGTTGTGAAAGCAGAACAGCCACAGAAAGGCATTAGTAAGAGTAAAAGGCCAGCAGTTGGCCAACTGTAGCCCAGCCATTCAGTTCAATTCAACAGACAATAGCCCAACTCCACTTTTAGATGCCTCATTATTGTGTTCATTACCTAATCCCATTGACCTGTGCAATTAGCAAGAATCTAACAAAGGGCCTCAGCTTGGCTCGACTTGAGTTGTAAATAATATTCCTACCACATTCCATTTCATTAGCATAAACATTTCTCATTGCAGTCGAATGAAAGGCGCTCTTAGCTTTTGCCTTTTGCACTTTGAGCTTGAACTTTTGGCGTTCTAAGAAATTCAATTCAATGAAAAGATTTTAATTAGATGTAATTTCATCCTCCATTCAACCGGCAGCCATTTTAACGCTGAGCAGCTCTTAAGCAATCAGCTATATGCTCCTGCGGTCTTTCATATGTCATCTTTGTTCGCCGGCACGTCTAGAACTTTGCGCCATTTGCCCGCCTTAAATGGAATGCCAACAAATAGTGGGAGCTTAAGTGTCTCGGCACACAGGCACTGAACTGAGGGGGGTGGGCGGGTAGAGAGGCAACACTGAAGGGGTGGCGCCAACTGTCGGATCAGACGAGGTCGTCCCTTGGCCTCTTGGGCTTTGGTACAGTGAGCACACATGACACGAAAATGCGTTGCTGATTGTTTTGATTAATTAGTAAGCTATGCGCTCGACATCGACGAACAAAGCACGTCAGCCAGCCTGACCCTGATGGAGTTAATTGTCTTCGATATTCAGTTCGATTAACATCAACATTTTCCCATCGCCTGCTGCCGCCGCTGTTGTTCTTCCATCGCAGCCTTATTTGTAATTATTGGCTCATGGATAAACAATTAAATTTAATGGACTAAACAAATGGCAGACGAAGCAGCCATAACCAAGCCCACTTTATTTAATGGCTAACAATTGCTGTGCAAACCAAAAACTCCAAAATCACCTCAACAATTTCTAATGTAACTCAATTCCCGTTTGACACGATCTACTGCAGTATATTCTGGTCTCTCTGTACTTTGATTTAAGGCCCTAATTAGGCATGTAAGCATTTCAAAATCCCCTAGAACACGTACGTGCCTGGATCCACCTTTCGCAAAGGGCCAAAAATCTCGCACGTGGCTTTTTCTTTTCACTTTGCATACTCATTCAACAAATTTAACGTCTGACAGCCGACAAAAAAAAAAAAAAAAAAACAAAGCAATTCTGAATATATATGCATACTGAGTGAGGCTTCTCATCTCTGCCTGGCAACAGAGCCTCCGCCCTGTTATCATAATCGAGCCATTGTTGCCTATTCGGCAGCCATTGAAGTGTAAACATTTTAATATGCGCAATAAGAAAGCAAATCTTACGCCTTCTTCTGCTGTCTGCTTGAAATGGGTCGGGTTGGGCAGGTAGGCGTGGTCGCCATGACCTTCCTTTGCATTGCGCTCAATTTCATTTCAATTTCCGCACAAGTAAGCTTTGCGTGCATTTTTTTACTGACTGCCAAGCTGTTACAATTAAGCCAAATGCTTGCGAATTTCCAACTTTCGTCAACTGTCGACCGAAGACCCTGAAGTATGCAGTCCAATTGACACCCAAGTGGGATAGTTCAGCTGTAAAAATATGTAGCGCTTGAAGCTGAGTTAGATTCTAATGTAGCAAGGCTTTAATATGAAATCAGAGATGATTTGAGAGAGCGATTGAGAAAGAACAAGAGAAACAGGATAAGAATGGAATGTCGGTTTTGTCTACAAATAAATTTGTTAGACTTACTGGAACGTATAAGAATCGCATAGAAAGGCGATGACTAACGTTTGGTAAAAGGGAATACCTATATAAGATGTATACAACTGCTGACATTCCTTATAAACAAATACATATATAATATATATATATATACATATGATATCACACTGATGTATGCATACATCATTTAAATATTCGAATTTTTTCATAATTTTATAATTTTATTTACAAGATAATAAATTCGCAAAAATGCATAAATAAATAAATTCATAAATTTATTAATTCATAAATTCATTAATTCAATAATTCATCAATTCATAAATTCATAATTTCATAAATTCATAATTTCATAAATTCGTAAATTCGTAAATTAATAAATTCATAAATTCATCAATTCATATATTTATAAATTCATATATTCATAAATTCATAAATTCATAAATTCATAAATTCATCAATTCATATATTTATAAATTCATATATTCATAAATTAATCAATTCATTAATTCATAAATTCATAATTTCATTAATTCATAAATTCATAAATTCATAAATTCATAAATTCATAAATTCATAAATTCATAAATTCATAAATTCATAAATTCATAAATTCATAGATTCATAATTTCATAAATTCATCAATTCATTAATTCATTAATTCAATAATTCATCAATTCATCAATTTATAATTTCATAAATTGATAATTTCATTTAGACGTAAATTCATAATTTCATAAATTCGTAAATTCGTAAATTCGTAAATTCATATATTCATAAATTCATAAATTCATAATTTCATTAATTCATTAATTCATAAATTCATAAATTCATAAATTCATACATTCATAATTTCATAAATTCGTAAATTCATAAATTCATAAATTCATCAATTCATTAATTCATTAATTCATTAATTCATAAATTTATAAATTCATCAATTCATTATTTCATTAATTCATTAATTCATAAATTCATAATTTCATAAATTCATAAATTCATGAATTCATCAATTTATAAGTTCATAATTTCATTAAAACATAAATACATAAATTCATCAATTCATTAATTCATTAATTCATTAATTCATCAATTCATAAATTCATAAATTCATAAATTCATAATTTCATAAATTTGTAAATTCGTAAATTCATATATTCATCAATTCATTAATTTATAAATTCATAAATTCATAATTTCCTAAATTCGTAAATTAATAAATTCGTAATTTCATAAATTCATAACTTCATTTAGACATAAATTCATAAATTCATATATTCATAATTTCATATATTCATATTCATAGATTCTTAAACTCATTGTATTCATAAATTCGTACATACCAGTATTCATTAACACATCCTCTATATACATACATAGATCCACTAATACACACACACACACCAACTACACACACACATTCACCCATAATCAATCTCTTCTTTCGCCTATTTTATTTTACCAAGAAGCTTGACAGCTTTTAACTTTTCGAAGTAAAAGTCAAATGAATTCACTTTCGAAGGCCAATGCCGCATAGACAGAGAGAGAGAGAGAGTGCTTTTCGCACCCAGTAAAAGTATTTCGCACCTGTGACACACCTGTCTGGGCTTAAGCCCCGTTCGCATCAAATGTGCTCACAAGTTTTCTGTGGTTAATTAGCAAACGCAGACAAGGTTCTTGCTAGACTACAGCAGCCCCACGTTCCCCCACCTGAGCGGGTTGTGTCGGATGACAACTTTTACTTTTTGGCAGCGTGTCAATTGACGGCTGGAAAATTGAGAAGATTTTCCGTCACTTTGTTGCCGGTTCAGTGAACTTGGCTAACAGAGCCAAGTTGGCCCAGCTGAAATCAGAAACTAACCAACTGTTGGATGGTTCGTTTAATGATCTTGAAGTACTCGCAACGGCACGTGTTTGACCGCTGCCCATCAATCAGGAGGCCACGACAGCACAGCACACAGGTAAGCTTAAGCAGCAAGACACCAGCAGCCCAACTCCAGCCAAAGCTAACAAAATGTATTGTGAAAGGTTCGACTCTAAAGCTGGCAACAATCAATCAGAGGCGCGGCGCAACCACCCCCCACGACATAGGCCGCAGAATTCAATCAATTCATGCGCCTGCTCCTGCCTCAGCCTCAGCCTCTGCCCTGCTCCTTTTACAAGGAATTTTGAGGCTCATATCAAACGCATGAGTAAATTGAATTTCAAATTTTGTGTAGGCCAGGACGCAGATAGATTGAAAGCCATGGAAATTGATACGCAATATAAACAGTAAATAGCCAAAAATCTTGTCAGGATTTGCATATGAAAGCCACAGAAACTCAGCCAAATGAATTGTAACCGAATTTCAATAATGGACAGAGGACAGAGGACATAGACAACAAGCTTGCGCTGCCACAGCACACAAAGGGCAGGAATTTGCAAACTATTTGCAGAGAGTAGGCACTGCTCGACTAGCAGATACTCTCACCTAATTAAATTTCCTTTAACAAAAAATCAATAAAGCGCAATTAAAGCTTAAAGACCGAATGGCAAATAGATAAATGAGAGTGATATAATTTGATTAAGCCAACATCAGCAATAGAGGCAGCCGCAGCAATTAAACCACTTCAAAGTTTAAGCTAAAAAAAAATCCCAAATTTAACCGCGAAAAGGCAACTTCGTGACTTTCGCTGGCAGCGCAATGAACATACAAAAATGATAAAGATAAGCCCAGTTTATGAAGGAATTTTTTATGTTCTTGTTCTTCTTTTCACTTTTGGGCGTGGCCCGAATGCTTGCCGTCATTTGAATTAGGCGTTAAGGGCGCTCTAATTCGTGGCAGACACCCAAAGGAGTAGTTAGCATTAGATAAACGACGCTTTAGAAGACACGGCCCAGACTATTGTGTCTAGGGCCGCTCCACGGCTCGGCTAAACTTTGCTCGCCATTGACCGCTGGCTGGCGGCAGCCTTGAAGCGCGCAGCCAACTCGAAGGGCCATAAATCAAAGCGAGGCAAGTTTCAGGTCGACATGCCTCAAGCTGCGGCCATCTAAGTTGATCTAATGCTGGCGAGCAAAAGCTTTAACAAGCCCATGATGTTGGGCCGTTCTCGGTGCTTCTCAAGGCAATTAGTCTGAACATTTTGTTTTCAATTTGCTTAAATCCAACACGAGCTGAATTCATTTACTTATGAGTATGTCCAGCTGTCCCCATGAAATAAACTAACAGCCTTTGCGTGACATTCATACAAATGTAGGTGAAGTTGGCCCACAACAGAGGCAGAGTGGACTTGGCACTTGGCCAGCATTTATTTGCCACTTTTTGGGTAATTGCTTTATGGACACACTAAATGGATTTACAAGTCTATTAGATAACACTTACAAGTTATAGCAACAAATTTAACTGTCTAATCATAATTTAATACTAACTAAAGGAAACAAGCTGTGAACGTACAATATAAATATTTAGAGAGTGAAACTTTTCAATGGAAAACTGAGAAGTGAACTCCTCGCACAAGTTCAGTTCCACAGAAGTCGACCTCTCGGCACAGCTGTTGTCAGGGCCAGGCCAGCTCGTAAAAGGGTCAGCATTGTGGTTTGTTTAGGCCGTCGTCGTGAGGTTTGCGTGGCGAATAACAAATAAAATTAATTTACGCACTAAATGAAATTACGAGCGGCAGCTCCCTCTTAACGACAGCCTATAAAACGCTTTTCACCGCATAAAATATAAGTTTTTATTAATTTTTCGCTGGCCAGGATTCAAGCTGAAGAGCAGAGACTTTACAGTTAAGTTAGTCTCGTATGAAAATCAGCAGCATTGGCTATATATATAGATGTATACATAGCTGACCTCGAGCTATACAAATTTGCAAAGTCCACAAATTGCTGGTTAATATAACGCACAGAGATATTGCGCTGCCGAAGAGTGCTAGGCAACATCAGCAATAACCCAACCTCAACCTTAGTCTAGCTAAGCCAACTGGCCCCACACCCCCTCACCCAGCGCCAACAACAGTTGTCCGCAATAAACGTGGCCCATTTTGCATGGTTTGCAATTAAAACGAGCCGCACAAATGGAAAAACAATGTACTCCCGGGCTGGAAGCATTTAACGGCACCAATATATGAAGTCGAGTCGCAACGCAATTGTGGCCCGCCGCCAGCGTTCAATTTGCGTTTTTAAAGCCCAACCAACTGTGAGATTATGGGGTATATTGGCTGGGCACACAGTCCAGAGCAGGGCATATAGCCGAGCGGAAATGGCAAATGCCAAACAAAACAAATTATTGAAACAAAACTTTGTCTGGCTCCTGTCAGAGCAGGCTACAGCAAGGCTAATGAATTCATAGGTCTTTTACTCGCACTTTGAGTGTGACCAATTGCAGAAGTGAGAGAAGCAGACCAAGAAAAATAAGAAGAAGAACATAAAAGTATAAGCTTAATTTAGTGAAACGAAACAAGTCTGGCATATATGCCAATTGCTTTAGTATGTGATCATAAATCAATGCCGGCTGAATAATGAAAGCTGAAAGGAATCGAAGTCGAGTTAATAAATTATGAGTGACAGAAGAGAGAATACCCTGCTTATGAGATAATTGTAAATGATACTACATTTTCAAATTGTTTTTTATACATTTAAATTTTTGCATATTAAATTTATTTTACTATAGAATGAAGCAGTGAGAATGTTTTTATACATTTTTGAATAATTAATACTTAAATTTTTTCTGACAAAAAAAAAAAAGTATCACAAGTGGAGCGCTCTATTTATGTAGAGCATGAATATACCCTTTAAAAATATTAAAATATTTTAATCAAAATAATATATATTTTTAATCTTTTTTACTTTAGTTATATATATAGAGTTATTCTCCCCTTTTTATTAGAAAATTAATTATAATTTTAATTTTGTACAAAAATTTAACATAATCTTATTTATTGGTATTAAAATTTTATATTTCATTTTATTTATTTTATTTTTATTATTATTTATTTTCATTATAAAATTATTTTTAATTTAATTTATTTTCTGAAAATCATAATTTTATTATTTACTTTTAATACAACATTTTATTTGTTATTATTATTTTTATTTGTCTTATAATTATATATTTTCTAACTTTATTTATTTTATTATTTTTATTTATTTTCATTATAAAATTATGTTTAATAGAATTTAATTAATTTTTTTTCTGATAATTATAATTTTATTATTTATTTTTAATATAAAATTTTATATAATTTATTTATTTGTATTATAATTTTATATTTAATTTTATTTATTTATTTTTTTATAAAATTATTTTTAATTAAATTCTGTTTTAATTTATTTTCTGATTTCTATACAAACTAATATGCCCAGTTCTCATTGCCTGCGCTTAGCAAATTAAATCAAAACGAATGTATTTAATGTAAAAATGTCTTGAAATTTACTTGTTCACAAGTTTTTGCCGGTTAAGATTTATGTCGCAAAAACAAAACCAAAAGAACAAAAAAGAAAACTGAAAACATATCGCAATTGTCAGATAAACGAAGTTGTCAAATAACTTATGGACGCAGTGGAACAATAAAAGCGCGCCTGGCGCGCTAGCACGGGCAAAAATATATATTTTAATTGCGCATACGCCGTGTGGCACACACACTTTTTTTTTTGGTTAGCATTAAGCAAATGTGTCAAAGGATACAGGACGATAAAAACGCTTTGGCAGCAATTGATTTATGCCCGAATCGCTATTTGTTTTATATTTATTTTGGCTTATGTTTTTCTTGACTAAGCCCTCGCCCAAGTCAGATGTTGATATGCGATTTGGACACGCACCATTTGCCGGCAAAAGTCAACAGACGCGAGTGAAGTGGGCCAAGGAAGTGACAAATTTATAGCCAAAGCCGAATTGGCTTAGCCTTAAATGTTTCTATATATTTGAGTACGAATAACATCAAAAAAACATAAATAAAATTCAATTAAAATGCCAATTGTTGTTGTTGGTCAGGCCACAAAAAAAAAAAAAAAAACTTCTTAAACAATTCGTCTGCAAAGCTAATGAAAACAGCTGATGTTTTGGCGGCTTTTTCCAGCGGCAGCAGCAGCTGGAACTCGAGAGAGCAACAGCAGCAATTCGGAGTTGGAGAGCAACAGAGCGCTGTTAGATAACGCACTGTTAGCTGCAGAGCAGTGTTAACTGCTCACAGCACACTGTTAAGTGTCGGTTAACAGTGTTATGTTAGAGTCCATACAGGTGCCTCGGCATGCAATTAACTTATTTGCCTTTGTTACACTTTTCCTATAGAATTTTGATAACTAAGCACACCACGCCCATTGCTTGAGGTGAAAATTGAAACTGGCATAGTTCCACTTGAATGCCGGCCACACCCTTGAGGCCGACTAAGTAGTCTGGCATGTTATCAGAATTCATTAAAATCGTTTGCTCAAAAAAGCAAACCCAACCCAGCACAGCTCGACCCAACCACTTCAACCACAGCATAGGCACTCTGCCTGCGTGTGTATCTATTTTGCATATGCTTAGAGTGCTGAGATTTCGATTTTGCTTGGGATTTAGTCCGGCCCCCGGCAGGGGCAGGACATGTTTGACAGGCTGTCGTCTCTGTAGCTGCTTTGAAAAGGGTTGTTAGGCACTGACTAATCAGTTCGCCTCATGGCCAAGTCCAGGTTGTATTGGGGCTTTCGGCAATCCAATTGACAGGCTGTAGACATAAGCCTAGGGACTTGTCTCTCTCTCTCTCTCTCTCTTTCTCTCTCTGACTACAATAGATAACAAGCAGTGCTCACACATCTGTGCGCCCCGAAATGTAATTAATTTCAAATTAAAGCTAGCAAATTGCAATGAAATTTCTTTAAGTGTTCTCAAGGGGACTCCGAGCAAGCTCCACTCGTAGATTAGACAGATAGCGTGCCACAATTAGACACACTTGCATTATGCCAGGCCACATGTATTACTTGTCCACACCTTCGCATTATCTACCTGCTGCCGCAATTTCCATCCAGCAGCTGCCAGCTTGTCAGCTGCCGGCTGGCCAGGACACCCCCTGGCCCCACTGGACACGTGCTGTGGTCCAGGCAGGACTCGCTCGTGCGTCTGTGCTATAATTACGCATAGCTTAGGGAAGGCCCCAGGTGAAAGTTTATATAAGTGTGTAGGACGACTGTGACGCTATCTCGCTCTCTCCATCTCTCTCTCTCGCTCGCTGTGTGGGTGCGTGCGTCCTGCTTTCGTCTCATAATCAAAATATCAACCGTGACGTTATTTGCATTGTTTTACATAAGCCGACACAGAAAACGACCGAGGGGCGCCTAGCGGAGACACAATGAGATTTTACAATGAATGCCAGCGCAGATAAGTGTATAATTAATTTCATTGGAACATGGCTAAAACATGGCACGCTCTCACGACAAAGTCTGCCTCAACATGAAAATTAAATACTATCAAAGTGAATGGATGCATTTATATATAAATCAATGTGCAACAATATCCAGCTGAACTTTTAATTGTGCCCGCATATGACGTTCGGTTTTTTTCTGAATACCCTGAACCCTTTGCAAATGCGCAAGCAGGGTAGATTGGCTTTGTTAAAGTGTGATTAAGAGGCAGTAGAAGGCGTGGCAGAGTACATAGAGTATTTAGCTGAGTTTATATAGCCATATCAGCCTGAGTGGCTGGATATCCTTCCGGCTGTTCGTTCGTTTGTCCCTGCGTTATACGTTTACACTAGTGCATAACACATGCTCTACAAGCTGATTATTTTTTTTCGATAACTATACTCATTTTTCTATTATCGATTAAAATCGATTATTTTATTTCGTTTTTTGAGCGTTATTTGAATACCATTAGAGCTAAAGATTTAAGATTTACTATGTATATTCGTATAATAAATACAAAACTTTTGTAATTTTCAGATTTTTGATACCGCCCTCTTTTGCACCTCAAATTTATCGTTTTTAAAATACACTAGAAACTTCAGCTTGGGCAAATATACTCATAAGTATACTTATATATCAAGAAAGTCGATCTAGAAGAAAAGTAATTCAATAAATGGATAAATAAACAATAAAACATGATTGAACTATCGTCTCTTCCCAGGCTTCAGGGTATCTCCTAGTCAATCAGTACCCATCAGAACACTTTTACTGATTTTTTTGTCTCTTCTTCTGTTAGTTATGTATGAAAAATTGTCATCGTTATGTGACAGGCTGTAGCATCATTTATTTGATTAACACGACCGGCCGCAACGACATTACAAGCTTTACGCGTTTTCATATTTTATTTTTGTATATTTTTTTTTAATTTGATATGCTTTTGTTTCAACTGTACTTTTGTTTTGTTTTGTATTCTTTTTGACTCCGATAAAAATGGAATCCATAATTGTAAGCTCCATATCATGGCGTATAAAGCGCTTGTCATTTAAAAAAGAGTCGCGCCGGCTCACATCGAGCGCGCTCGTTGAATTATTTAACAAGTCAAATAAATACGCACACAGAGAGGGAGCGAGAGAGAAAGAGAGGGGAAGAGTGAGTGAGTTTTTTCCTTTCAGTACCCGGCGCTGTTTGCGGATTGCCCGACGCTTACATTTTAAATGCCGTATGCTCGAAAGCGTACAGCACAATTGAACATAAACTATGAATTTTTGTCGTTGCACTTAAAGCCGAGCCGCATGAATATTCTATAGATACGGCGAATATTTATTTAAAGTTTACGTTTACGGACGGTTTACAGCGTTTTCTACATAATACATTAGCTTGCTTTGATATGCCATCTTAGGCTGTGCCCTCTTTGTGCCTGCAGCAAGGCAAATTAAATAATAATAAACAAGTTAGGGTATCAAGGGGGCGTCTTCTTGGCAGGCAACGAATGGGCTGCTTGGAAGAAGTTTGAGTATGTTTTTTGACTGAAGCAGAGTTTTGAGTTCAAGCTACGATTGTATATGAGTTGTAGCTTTTTTTTTTTAAATAAATATAAAAACAAAGCCAAACCGCCTTGAGTTTAAGCTTAACAATGCCTTCATTCATTAAGTAGGGCAGAGAGACATTCCCATTCTGACAACTTCAACTTCATATGCTGCTCTCAACAAAATGTTTTCTATTAATAATTCAAATGATTTAACAGGTTCTTCGTCATCTCTTGGCCTTTCATCAGCAAGTTCCCAGCTGACACATGGAATGGAGTAGGTAAAAGTTATATAAAAGCAAAACTGGGTTTGCAATTTTATTGAATAATGAATGAAAATAAAAATAAAAGAAATAAAGAAATATTTTCAACAATTTTTATTTAATTTGCAATTTATTGTCACATTAATCTAATTTTTTCAGCCTGTACTTTTCTTACAACAATTATATCTCTCGATCTGGCAATTCTTTGTCATATACCTAGTAGCAACGCTGCTATGTTTACTTAGCTGTTATGCATGTTTCACTGTTACTTAACTTAGTCCCACAGAAACAACCAGTTGTTGCTGTACTTCTCTTACCACTTTTCAACAGTCTCTCCCAAAATATGTACCTCTATAGAAACTTCTATAACATTTTCATTATATATATTTACTAGAATCTGAATTTAGTAACTATTCAATTAAAATTCGAATCCTAACTAAGCAGCTACTCAGCTATAGCCAACTAATTATACAAGACTCTCGCTCTGCCTCCTGCTACGCACTCATTTCACTTGGCAATCCATTAAAATGCCCAACCACAACGTAGAGTATTAGAATGCAGTTAAAAAACAAACGAACAACATTAAACATTATGCACTATAGCAGCACAGCCTCTGCTCAGACACTCAGAGCCGGCTGTGGCAAGGGCTTTGCATAGCAAAGGGCACTTAATGCCATTCAAGCACAGCAAATGCCAGAGCTGCCAGAGAGTAAGTGCCTGGGCCAGGTAAGCTAATCGCGGTTGACTGCCAACTAAATTAATTTATAATAAGCGCAGCTTGATTAAACTGCATTATGCCAGTTGAATGACGAAGGCCCAAGCAAAGGAATTCAGTCGAGACTAAAAGAGAAAGGCATATCTGAGGGAAGGCCAAAACTCATGCAAACTAAACTAAAGCAAGATTTTGGGCTATTTTTAAATATAGTCGTTAAGGAGTCTGCTCTCGACTCGGAACGAGTTGCACTCGAGGGACACACAATTCATTCAAAATAATTTGAGATTTTAGGTAAGCAGCGCCTGAGGGCTATTTGACCCGCATCTAGATCCTTTTTTTTTTGGTATTTTTTGTATTTTTTTTTTCGGGTCTGCTGGTTAAGAGTTGACCGCGTCATTGTCACTCAATTTGCTGAGCCCGACATTTGAACTGTGAACTCGATGCAGACGTTGGCCAAAGTAGAAACTGTTGCCATACATTTTGACTGGGTCAAGAGCAGCAACAAGAACAACAACAACCCTGAGGCGTGGCGTGTGCGTATGTGTGTGTGTGTTGGGGGCATAATTTGTAAATGTCTCAACATGAAATCAAGGCAAAAACGGTTTTATATGCTACCAAATTCAACGGGCCATAAAAACTTGTAACTGAAACACGAGCTGGCTGACGGGCAGCAGCCATGCCAAGCCGAGCCGAAAAACAAAAGATGTCGCAGGACTGAGCCAAGGCGAAGCAGGCCCCAGACACAATTGGGCCAAGCCCGGAGAAGCTGTTGACAACTTGAATTCAGGCCAAGACGAGTTTCCAAATCAAAGTTGCGGACGAAGCACAAAACAACATGTAAAATATTTAACACGAAATGTGTTTTTTGCTTATTTTCATTAAATTCGTATATGCTGCACTAAAAATAAGAAAAGAAATTGCCCTGGGGCTGGCAGGAAAAAAAAACGAGGCAAGCCAAGCAAGCGCCTGCTGAAAAGTAATGAGCATCATGCGGCGTAAAAGACTGCGACGCTGTGATAAATTTACTAACAAATTTATAGGGGCAACAGTTGTTGGTGCCATAATGGCCCCGGGGCGATAAATTTGACAACTCATGTGGATATGGAAATATACATATACAGCGCTTGATGTGGGTAAACAAAGCGAGTGAGAGTGAGAGAGGGTGAGAAACACTAACTGGTTTTGACTCTAATTGGAAGTTTAATATGCAAAAAATATGCGAAAGAACAGAAACTTTAATATACAAAGATATGTAAAAAAAAACATTATAAGCTGTATAAGTTATAATAAGTTTAAATACAACTTTAATATATGCACATAAATTTAAAAAAAAATAGCTGTGCTTTTTTCAAATTCTAAAACAACTCTCAAATTTAATATGGAAAATATATAAAAAGATAAAATGGAAACTTCAAAAGACCAAATTGAAAATATAAAGTTTTAAAATATGCAAATTAAAATATATAAAAATATTTGTGCACTTCTAAAACAAGTCAAAATTATAATGTGGAAAAAATATGTAAACAGAAATTGAAACTTTAATATGCAAAATTATGTCAAAATAAGTTGAATTTAAACTTTGAAATATTTGTTAAAAATTCTACAAATATTTATACGCAGGCTAAGCTCTAATGAAAATCGAACTAAATCGAACTCTCAAAATTAGCAAATCGCACGCAGATGGAAATAAATATTGATGCGGATAAATATTAGAAATAAAATCAACAGCAGGAATATTTATGCATATAGACATTATGTGGGTAGGCGTATGTGGGCTGGCAACAAAGGACAGAAACACTAACTGGACTGAAGTCAAATTGAAATTTAATATACATAAATATGTAACATTTAATTTCTATTAGAAAATAAATATGTAAAAATAAATTATTATTGCGACTTTAATATACACGAATTTATTTTCAATTTAATTCTTACTTTCAACTACATAAATATGTGAAATTAAATTCAAGTTATAAAATAAAAATATCTAAAGGAAATTTAATATCTACAAAATGTATAAAAATAACTGTCAATCGGAACTTACATATTCCAAAATATGTATAAATTAATTTCAATTACAACTTTAATACGCAGACATGTAAACAAGACGATTCCAATTGGATTTTACGCAAATAAACAAGTAGAAATGAACAAGAATTGCAAATTTAACATTTCAAAATATATAAACTTTAATAAACAAATTGATTTCTTACTTAATAATTGAAAATTTAACAAAGAAAATTTTATAAAAATATTTAAAAGCTTCAAAGATTGCTTTAATCTAAAAAAAATATGCAAAAGTAGCTCTCAAAAATATAAAAAATTTTTTTGCACTGCAAAAACTTCAAATCAACTGCCAAAATTAGCTAATCGCATGCAGTTTTTAGATAAAACAAAAAAGTATTGCCTGCTTTGCCAGCAGCAGTCAGCAGCTGGCACGAGAGCAACGAGCAACGAGCAACAACTGCTTGTTGGCCCCAATTGCCTGGCACTTATTGCCGCCCATTAATTTGCAGTGTAAATTGTGTGTGGAGCTTGTGTGTTGCATACTTATTAGGGCCAGCTGGCAGCTGCTAGCTGGTAGCTGGCTGGCAGCATGCAGCATGTCGTCTGTGGACGCGATGAAGCCATCATCAAAATAACATTAAACAACGCCAGCGAATGGGGTTAATTGCCATTGTGTATGACATTCGGTCATTTTGCCAATCCATCTCCCACTCTCTCTCTCTCTAATATATTGCCATAACATATCGCACATCATCAGACGCAACAATTTGCATAAACTACAGCAGGCTACGCGCAGCGTCTGGCGCTGTAAAAACAAATGCTCTGGCATAATGGTTAATTTATTTGCATGCTGCGCCTCATTGGCTTAGCCTGGCTGACTATCTATCTGGCGAGTTATGTCGCTCTCTTTTTTTCATACTCGTTAAACCAACGCCAACGCCAACGCCGTCTGATGGCAATTACTCCAACTTTCAGTTTTATTGCGCCCTTGAAGATATTGTCTGCGCTGCTTTTTTGTGTGTCTCTTGTTGCGCCTGCCCAGAGAACAAACTTAAATTGAATTGCCTTACTTTATTCTTCTCTCTCTTTTTTTTTTTTAAGTATTTTCACTTTGAATACATTTATATTTATATTGCTGTACCACATATATTTTGTAAAATAAGGGTTTCAAGATCTCAGATAATGGCATATTTTATGTTTGGCACTATAAAGCCAGCTATTGTTATGTTTAATAGTCGTAAGTCTTTCAAAATGGATATGAAAGGGTTAAATGCATATTTCGTGGGCTAAATATTGAAGAGGGGCTTATGTGTATGTAGTTCATGTATTCAGATGACATCGTTACATATACGAACTCGTTCTGCTGAGCGACCATATTGAGCGAGTCTAGCGATTGTAAAAGGGCTAGAGCTCTATGGCTCTATGGAGTGCAAATCTGGGGGATTGCTGCCAAATCCAGCTACAAACGGGTACAGGTATTGCAGTACCGAGTACTACGACAGATAACCAACCCTCCCTGGTATATACGCGGCTCAACACTCCATAGAGACCTCAAGCTGCCTATTTTAGAAGAGCAGATTGGTAGACACACTAGCAGATACTCGGGTAGATTGCATCGACAACGAAGCCAACTCGCAAGAGATCTAATCTAATATGTTAAAAATTAATGCTAATAATGAAAGTTATAACAAAATAATAATAATAATAATATAAAAAAAAGAAAAGCTAAGAATAATATTATTTAAAATATTATAAAAAATTTATTAGTATTCTTAAAGAATTAGGATATTAACAAATATAATAATATAATAATTAAAATAATGATCACCATAACCATAGTTATAATATAAGTCCAAACTTGGCCACCAGTAAGAATTACAAGGCCTTCTATATATGTAGCCTTATTCAGGCAACAATAATACCAATAATACCAATGTTAACTACAAATTCCTTTTTTCAAGCCTGATTAAAGATTGAAGCGGAACCTCATTGGTGCCAAGCCAAGTAGCTGCCAAGTAGCTGCCAAGTAGATAATGCAGTTTGACAATCCTCTCACAGCGACAACTTGATCAACTTGCAGGTTTATACAGAATTTCGATCTACTTCAGCAACAATATAAACTAATGATGATAACACGAGCCTCTGTCTGACACATTATTGATGACTTTTTAAATAATGATGACAATGATATGGTGAATAAATTAGATAGATATTGGCATAATATTGATATGAAATATTTATATTAATAATATTCAGCTTCATAATACATATAATGTTTATTAAAATAATAATTATTAAGTAATTTCGCTTGGACTTAAAAGAATTTATTTTTCAAATAATGAAAAGTCTATTAAGCTTAAATACAAATTGATTACATTTGCCTTTGTTTTGGAATAAGAAAAAGCAAAGCTCAGGCAATTCTGACATAGAGAAATGAGATCAGCAGTAAATCTTAGGGCATCTGTTAGTTAGGTTCTCCCCAACAGCCTACTCTCACTTGTTACACTTGTTGTTGCACTTGATTTGATTCATAGCCCTTGTTAGCATGTCTGTCGAGTCGACTCAAGTCGCATCTCAACGATTTTGCTCTGTCCCCTAGGCTCGGCTGAAGTGTTCATTCGAGTCGTCGCATCGTCATTGTCGTTGTCGTCTGAGGTCGCCTTGCCAATATGTTTGTCTCAGCCGAAAAGAAAAAAGAAATGACAAGTTGATGACTTGAGCGCAGTGACGCGTTGGACAAGCGGCAAAAATGTGATGTCCAGGATGGAAGCGAACTAATCAAAATGCTGTGAAATGGAAGTTTTATGGCGCTGCATAAGGTGAGCTTATGCTCGACAGAATGAACGCTCTGACAGCAAGTTTATTGGACATTAACGAGCCAAAGCTTCGCCTCTTAAATGATATTTTAAGCCAAGGGCAAAGCAGACAGCCCAAAGAGAAATACGTTTGACAGCATTAGACAATTGTTGTTCATATATGTATAAATACATTTATGTACACACTTCTGTCATCCATCTTTAACTTTTTTGTTTGCATTTTGGAAAAACATAGAAATTTATATTGGATTTTCAGCTGCTGGACATTGTGTTGTGTTGCGTTGTTTGCGTACTCACATCCTTAGCCCGATTTGTTGTTGTCTGGCATAAAATCACATCTTGTTATGCATGCCACAGCCAGACAGCCAGAGAAATGGACAAACGAATGGATGAATGGACTTTAAGAGTGGACGTCACATCGCCGGCTCATGGCTCATGGCTCATGGCTCATGGCGCAGCATAATACAATATAATATTAGGGACCTATACTCGCATCTATTTGCATAGTCCGAGCTCCTTATTTGCTGTTTGTGTATGAAAATAAAAAATAAAGACAGCCTGCAGCTGGGAATTAAACTGGAAGCTGCCAGCTCTCTCTCTCTCTCTCTCTCTCTCTCTGGTTTGTTGTGTCGCGCACTCATAAAAAGAAAATAGAAATTCCTAACAAAAACAAGTCAGATTATGGCAGTCGGGCGGGAATGACTGCAGAATACTTATTCGCGGTCTACAAATTGTGGAATCTGTTTGGGTAAACGAGTCGCGAGGGAGTTTGTAGTAACAAAGTTGTCTCAGTTTGAAAAATACGTTTTTCTGAATTCCTAAAGTTATCAAAATTACAGGGTATATTCGGAAAATCTTATATATCCAGACTATATAAACCAAACCTCAATTCTATAGCTTTAATAGAGCTGAAGTAACTTACGTACAGATAGACACGCGGACAGATAGGTCGAAGGACACTACACAAAGCCAACATACCCACTTCACTCCCAGAATAAGTATAAAAATATGTATAAAATTGTTTTCTTTTCTACAAAAAACTTTCTATTTACTTTCAGCTGTAGTGGAGGAAGTCTCCTTTGTTGCCCACCAAATCATTCGCATTGTATGAAATAGATTTACCAACATTAGCCATGATTAGCTAAAATGACTCTCGGTCAGAGCATTCTAATACAAAGTTAATTAAAATCTAATTAGGTTCAATTAAAAATCTCCGAAAATAATGCAAAAATTCCAGCTTCATTTTGAAAAATATCTTAAAATATAATTACTTTGAGATTTGCCCAACAAATTGTATATAAGGAAGATAAATATGCAGCATGTGTTGGGATGGTATGCGAGGGCTGTTCGAAGAAGAACATGTGCCGCAGCCATTAGTTAAATTTATGCCTGTTGCTAAAGCAAACACAGAGTAGTAGTATGTATCTTTATTGTCTTGACTCCTTGCTTGGCTCGTGCTCATTAAGTATGCTCGACCCTTACCCGACCCGGAAAAAATAAAGAAAATCCTCACACTCTCTCTCTCGCCCGGGCGGCTGTTCGTAACGATTTGGTTGCTGTTGCGACTATTCCAAAAATGTTAAAGCAAATATTAAACGGAAATGTTTACTAAGGCTGACTTTTGCAGTTTGGCCATGGACTGCGTGGCCCATGCTCCTCCATGGCGTATTATTTTGCGTTTAGGCTGACGCTGTCACGCCCCCAGACCGCCCCCTGTATAATGTTATTTGTGTTAGTGTGTGTGTGTGTGGGGGGGGTTGCTGCTCTACAAAAAGCATAGAAAATTAAGATATGTGCTCGATTGGGGAATTGGTGCGAGAAGGTTCGACTTGGCCAACAAATTGATTTAAACTAAGTTGATTTTTTATTGATTCAATTCAATGAGCTCGGCTCTCATCGCATTCCAAATGCAGGCAGGTCAACCAAACAGACCCGGAATACATTCAGTGAGGTAAATAGCAACGGGCGGGCGGGCGGTCGCACAGCAACATTCAAATTAAAGTTGCCTTTTAGCCTGAAGTGTTAACCAAAGTGCTCGCAATGATGCGTCTCATTTAAATGCTTGCTGCCAAAAACCTCTAACAACAAGCTCAAATCTGCCTTGCCTAATGGCCTGCCAGAGCGAGTCCATGCGCTAAGCTAGCCAACCTGATGAAGCTAAAGACTTGAGATTTTCATTAAATATGCAAGAGTTTATTTTGATAATTTATGGAGAAAAACATTCATAGAAAAGTGCAGAAAGGAAAAGGTATTTCGTGTTCGTGCTGAAGCCATTGAAATGCTATCTCGAAAAAAGCGAAATCAACAAAATCATAATAAAAAGGCCATAACTGTGCTGCCAAGAGGAAAACATGCCCAGACGGGTATCAAAATGGCATGAGGCGAAACAGACAGATAGAGAGTGAGAGAGGAAGAAGTAAGCATTGTCACAATGTTGCGATGCCTTCATAAAAGACAAGCTGAAGACATGGCTTCGAAAAGGGAGCTGCAAAAAAAAAGCGAAAAAAATAACAAAAAATTGAAATGCAAAAAGCAAAGAAAACAAACGCTTAGATAACCACAACAGCAGAGCGTCATGGACACCGAGCGACGTGGCTGACAATAATGGCGCACGGGCCGGAAATAGAGCTGGAAACGCCAACAGAGCAGGACTCAGTCCACATATATTGGCTTAAATGTGGCATGTGGCATGTGGCATGCGGCATGCGGCATGCGGCATGTGTGCAGTCGTCTGGCTGCCAAAAGTTCAGTGCGAATAAAAATAAATATATCTGTTATTATACCCGCTTCGCAATTTATGCCCCGGCCAATGACCAAAATGCGCATTCACATTTGGATTATCCTGAGAGTCAGCTGCGGCGTGCGGGCGCAAAACTTCTTCAGGCAAATTGTTATGGCGCGCTCAGGCGCTATTTAACTGACTCGACTCGAGGCACTCATAAGGAAACAAACTTTGCTTTAGATTGAATTTATGAAACGATTACGAGAATAGTAAATTGAATAGACAGAAAGAGTCAACGAGTCTGCAATAGCTACATACTTTTTAAATAGTTTTTTATTTAATGGTTTTAATGCTTCGGCGGACAGTGGGCATATGAAAAGGTATTTCAGCTTGAACTGGGCTGATTTCAGAGTGATTGGTTTAGCTTTTATGAAAATGTTAGCATATTCGTTCAAGAAATCAATAGAGTATATAGGTTTCAACTGATGCTAGTCTTGCTATCAGTCTTCCTTTCTTTCTTCTAATCAAGTAAGAGTACTCTGGTCAAGACTATACGACTAAGAGATGCCCTGAGCCTTGCGAAGTGACACTATTCCAACCATTCAATCATTTTTATATATATGTCATAACGCTAACATACAGTAAAGTTAACAGCACAGTCGAAGAGCTGAGTGTTCATAATAATGTATAGTTAACAGCACAGCCTAGGAGCAGTCTGATACTGTGAAGTTAACAGAGCAGTTTAACAGCGTAGTATAATAATAAATGATAAATTTAAAATAAATTAGAGCCTCAAAAGTGCACAAGGCATCCATCATGATCACCCTCATAGCCACATATATAAAATATAAAATATATTATTTTTTTTATTTATTTCAAAACATCTCCAACCTGCCCATTGTCAGGCACTTTACAAGCACACGCCAAACCTATTAAATGCGCTCAGCCACAGCATTTTCAAATACGAAATTATACACAAATGTATTTTGCAAGATCAAATTATTTGGCTTGGCAAAATATTTACACTTACGTCGTAAAATCACGTCAATTTGCGTACGCTGTAAACTCAATCAAGTCAATCAGTTAGTCAGAGGCAATTGCTGGCATAAATTGCAGGCGCAAATGAATACGGAAAACAGAAGTACTAACTGCTTGGACACGCCCACACAGATGGAGAGGCGCACACACAAGCTGCAGTGCAATAAAATATCATAAAAATCCACAAACAATAAACTTGATCGAACGACAACAATGGGCAGCAGAGCAAACGCATATGGTTGGCCGTTTAGGCAGCAGCTACCAGTGCTTGAAGATACCCTGTAAATGATGGAATTTGTTGACTTAAGTTGGCTGTTGACTATGAACTGCCCTATGCACTCTCTAGTACAGGGTATGTTATTTGGTTTATGCCTCTACCGAGTTGATTAGCCCAAAAGGCACGCAATCGGACTTAAGTACTAGCCAGAAAAAAGGGTGTTACGGGCCTGAGCTGTTAAATTAAGCATTTTATAAGCGCTGCTCGCCTGAATTGAAATAAACGCAGATGTATGTGAATATATATATATACATATAGTATATACTCATGTATTGAGATGTATGAAAGCAGCCTCTAATGTGGCCAGCATGTGTGAAATATCAGCGACCAATTTATGGCGCTTGTGCGGCGCTGCCTTTTGTTTATAAATTGCTGTGAGCACACACACACACACACACACACACACACACACACACACACACACGTGGACTCTGGGCTCCTCTCTTTTGCGGCTCCTCTCGCTGCGCAGCGTCACCAAATTAAATTTAATGAGCAGCTGTCGCTTGGCCACAAAGAAAAGGTTCACTCAGCAATGCGTCTAAATCAAATTAACATGCAGTTGCAAATTGTCAGCGTGGAGCGAGTGGGGCCCAGCCAGCCGCTCTGGCTCCATTTTATGCGCTCTGACGTGTCTCGCACATAATTCGCATAAATTTGCTGTAATTGTGCCAAGCTGCGACACGAGCCAGCTCAAGCTGCCAACACAAAATGTATATATAGAAATATATATATATCGCATGAGCCGACAAAAGTCAAAAGCTGTAAAAACGGCGGAAAATATGTTGCGCTCTGATATTTTATAGCGCAAGCGGAAGGACCTTTTCAAAATGATTATATTTTATTAAAAAATACCTCTGTCTATCGACGGAGCGCGCTGCGAGTCGGAATTAGACTGTGAACAGGAAATTATTTAATATAAAAATAAAGCTTGCACGCTCGAGTCGAAAAAATAACGTGATTTTGTGAATGGCTTGGCCGAAAGCTGAAAGATTTGCAAGATTTATTGGAAATTTTATGGGAAGCTTTAAAAATGCGGAGTTTTTTTGTTCATATTGGAATAAAAAAGATAGAAGAAATTGAGAAAGAAGAGAGACGGAATAACAGAGAGAGAGAGAGAGAGAAAGAGAAATCAATTCTCATAAATACCAGACAGAGGCAAGGACAGAAGAACAGAGATAACAATAGACAGATTCACACAAATAAATGTAAATAAATATAGAAATATAATTAAAGCACAAAAAAAAAAATATTTTTTAAATTATATTAATAAATTTTAAATATAGAAATACAAATATATTAAGAAAAATAAATAGAAATAAATTTAAAAATGATTAATATAAATAAATCGAGAAAAATAAATTTGAATATTAAAAAAAAAAACAAGTAAATCAATAAAAAACTTTAATTAAATTTTTATTAAAAATAAATATAAATAAAGAAATTTCAACAAAAGGCAGTCGCAATATTTGTTAATGGAGTCAATAACCTAAACAGGTGTCAGCTCTGACTAGAGTTGGCCCAAAAATAGACATCTGAATGAATGGGAAGCATAAATGATAAATGGGAAGCATACATAATAAAATAGTAGCTGACAGCTCGCATCTGTTTTATGACTTAGCATTTACACCTAATTGGATTGACTTTCGCTTGAAGGGATAATGCAATTGAAGCGCCCACTCAAACATAGCCTTTAGAGCTGTCAGTGCTAACCATGTCGTACCTCATAAATGTGCTGAAGCTGCTCAATGTTCTAACCAAAGTTTTCGCATTCAATGAATTCAACTATGATCGCAGGCGTAATAAAATGGTTAGCAATCAGTGGCTGGTCTGGTACATGCGAATGTTGCACCTCATCGCCATTTGGCCAGCTAGTTTCATTGTATTTGTCTTCTACACCACGGTCTGGGAGGTGAAGAAACTGACGCTGCACTACATGCTGATTCGGTTGGGCGTGTACATAATTGCTATACGCTATGCCTGCAGCGCGCTCAAGGGCTGGTATATCATGCGGCATCGCCGTGAGCTCTGCCATCTGCTCAATCAATTCTTGCGGCTGGCGGAAATGCATCGAAAGCTTTTCGGACGAGACGTCTATGTGCCGTGGATTTGGCTAATAACACATTCCTTGCGCGAAATTTATATGGCCTGCTATTTCAATCCGTTCAGTTTTGGTTACGCAGGTTCTATAAATTATGTAACTGGACGATTGCCTTTTTTGTTCTTTCTGCTCGACGTAGGCCTGATGGTTCATCAGAATATGATCAAGACTTTGGCTGAGAACTTCGATGAGCTCACGCACTCGCGACACCTCAAGCGATCGTGCATCGAATACTTTGAGCAATTGATGCAGCTCAAACGTCAGTTGCAAGAGTTCAGCTGGATCTCGACCACAACGAGACTGAACGTCGAAATAACGTTTACGATGATGCTGTGCGTTGTTGTATTTTGGCTGCACTTTGTCGCTGGCAACATGATATTCCTAGTCAGAATATTCCTTGAGTGTGTGCTCATGTCGAATATGTTGCACAACATAAGGCTGACAAGATATATCGAAGTGCTGGAGTCGAAGATATTGAAACAGTTGTATGAGGATGAGATATTGTGCAGCCTGAAATATCAAAGGACGACAAGAAACTGGCGATTGGTGAAGGTAATTAAAGTTATTCAGAAATTCAGGATTGACTTATGAATGATGTATGTATGTCCTTCTGTGTCCTTTTCAAGTTTGAGCTAATTCATTTGAAACGTTGCACGCTGAAGGAAAGCTCCATTTCCAAACTGAACTACACTTATGTGATGCGTTCAGTGGTTCTGCACATTGTGGACTTTATAATCTGTAATGTCTTTCTGATGATCAGTTTTAGTTTGAAGTATTGATATGCATATATGATATCTGATTTGGAATTGTGATTAGTTTTGTACTATATGAAGAAGAATATATTTTAAAATAAAATATTTTATCAATTTTAATTGAACAAACTTGTATATTTACAAAAGTTAATTAATATCAGTTTAAGTCTATGTTGAGATTTATTTTTGGAGTATAATGAGAAGAGATGAGTGGAGTAGAGTAGAGTTTGAGTAAGTAGAGTTTGGGTAGAGTAGAATGGACAGAAGTAAAGTAGAGTAGAAAGGAGTAGACTAGAGTAGAGTAGAGTAGAGTAGAGTAGAGCAGAGTAGAGTTTGAGTAGAGTAGAGTAGAGTAGAGTAGAGTAGAGTAGAGTAGAGTAGAGTAGAGTAGAGTAGAGTAGAGTAGAGTAGAGTAGAGTAGAGTAGAGTAGAGTAGAGTAGAGTAGAGTAGAGTAGAGTAGAATAGAGTTTGAGTAAAATAGAAGAGAAGAGAACGGAAGAGAGGAGAGGTAAAGTAAGATAACGCGAAGAAAGCAGAAGACAAGAAACAAGAAGAGAGCAAAGGAGCGTAAATGCAAAGAGAAGATAAGAGGAAAATAATAGAGAAGATAAGGCAATAAAACACAAGAGATTGAAGAAAAAACAAGTAAGAAAACTCTAGTCGAGGCCGCTCGACTAGGGTATACCCTGAACCCTGCATTCTTCATTTCTTTTATATACACATGCATATGTACGTTCATTACAAGCAAAATATACACACACACACGCACAAGCGCACGCATACACAAGTGCAAGTCGTTGCGTCAGCTGTTGTTTGGCTACTTTGCATGGCAATGTTATGGGAAATTAAATGTTTAATAACTTTTTTTCTAGACGAACGATTTTGATCAAACTTGTTGGGCGTGATCATGTCATCCATATGTATGTATATACCAAAGCACAAGTCTCTAGTATTTGAAATACGGGACCTACAAATTTGAGGCGAAGGGGGCGTGGCATCCAAAATTTAACAAAAACCGAAATTGTATAAGGCTCACATAACACTAAGTGCAAAATTTGAAGACTCTAGCTATAAAGATGAATTATATAGATTTATATAACTGAGCATCGATTTCGTTTTTAATCGATAACATTAAAATTAAGACAGTTATCGATTTTTTTACAAACTCGATCTTTTCGTGCTATACAGGAACCTACATAAAAAATTTCAAGTCTCTAGCTCTTATAGGTTCTGAGAACGACGCGTTCATACATACGGACAGACAGACGGACAGACGGACATGGCTATATCAACTCGGCTTGTCATCCTGATCAAGAATATATATACTTTATGGGGTCTGCCTCCTTCTGCCTGTTACATACATTTCAACAAAAACATTATACCCTGATTTCCCATTTTTAATGGGTTCAGGGTATTAAAAGAAATAAGAAAAGAAAAGGGAACAGCACAGAAAATGCTAAGGATTCCAAAAAATGCGGATACATGTCTCCCGTCTTCCCTTGAAATAATAATGCTTCATATACCACTTCAAATACTATAATTAAACTCTACAAATTTAACCAAGAAAGTCAAAGGAATATATATTCAACAATTAAATTCCCAAAGCGTAGGCAAAGCATTTACTGCGCAACGAAATTCGTTGTTTGCTGAGCAATAATAAATAACACAAATTATTTATTCAATTTTAATCGATGGCCGTTGAACCTTGTGTCCATTTAGCAATTAACTTAGCATTTGATGGCTATGTTTATATCTACCTGGTTGCTCGACCTCTTGGTTCTATTGGAATTTCTTCACTGAGTTTGTTATTTCAAGTCAGGCCAAAATATTTACATTTAATAACGTCAACTAAAGTTAATAATAAACCCATATAAATACATTCAATAAATTACAAAAATAATATTTGCTGAGCCGTTTTCATTTAAATGTGTTTGCCAAGACAAAACATTTGATCAACAGCAATCCTTCACAGCTGCCACGGCGCGACTGCTGGTCAGAAAAGAGAGCCAAAAAAAAAGAGATGTTTTGATCATTAACCCAGAACATTTGTTACCCCCGCAAATTGGCAGCAAAACTATAAATAATTCGCACAAAAATATGGAGAGCCATAAGTAAATGCATAAATGGGCCACGCCCACACAAAGCTCGCACAATCATAAATCAACGCTAATAGCAACGATTAATTTCTAGCAAATTCCGAGAAAAGATACACCAAAGTCGACGAGAGGGTCGCAAAACTTCCATTGCCGGCTGCCGCGCAAATTAGGCAAATTAAAATGCTGCTAAAAGAAGCTTGATTGCCGGGTGCAAAAGACAGTTGAAAAAAACATGGCCATATATCAAATGCGCTTGGCTGAAGCGCTGGGCGACTAATACACCTCCAGGAAGTCGACGGCCTAAACAGGTGTTAGCTCCGTAGCAGAGTAGGCTTCACGACAATTATGATGAATGAGACAAGTTCGTTGTCAAATAAATTACTCCAGGGTGTGTATGAAGCGTGAGGCGGCAGGCAGCAGTGGGTAAACATCAATTCACAATGTATACATGTGCTTTCACGTTGTGGAGAGAGTAGTTGACTAGAAGATACCCTGTATTTCCATCAAATATAATATGAGAGAATAGGGTTAAGTTACTCGTAATTTATGTTAAGTATGTCTTTCTGAATATTCACAGATTAGGCGAGAGTAGTTGACTAGAAGATACCCTGTATTTCCATCAAATATAATATGAGAGAATAGGGTTAAGTTACTCGTAATTTATGTTAAGTATGTCTTTCTGAATATTCACAGATTAGGCGAGAGTAGTTGACTAGAAGATACCCTGTATTTCCATCATATATACTATGAGAGAATAGGGTTAAGTTACTCGTAATTTATATTGAGTATGTATTTCTGGATATTCACGGATTAAGCGAGAGTAGTTGACTAGAAGATACCCTGTATTTCCATCAAATATAATATGAAAGAATAGGGTTAAGTTACTCGTAATTTATATTAAATATGTCCGAAATGCTCAAGCAGAGAGCAATCTCTGGATATTCACGGATTAAGTCTATAAACGAGGGTATCCGACTAGAAGACACCCTGCCTGGGAGTAAAAAGAGAATTGAATGCAGTTAGTTGTGTATTATAATGAGTATGGCCGAAACCCTGAGCTTTCCATCTAAATTTCCTTAGGTGACATTATAGAAAGGAGTAGGTGACTAAAAGATACCCTGTAAGGGTGTTATAAGAGAGTAAGATTCATATTGACGTAGTTTGCGGTACTTAAATGCAGAAATGCTCTATTTACTCTATGCATGTACATAAATGAAGTCTATAAACGAGAGTAGTTGACTACAAGATACCCTATGGTTAGTTCTAAGAGAATAAAATTCAAATAATTGTAGTTTATTTTGAGCATGTCCGAGACTTTCCATTTCCTTTACTGATATACATACCAACGACAGTAGTTGACTAGAAGATACCCTGTACGCAGCTATAAGAGACGCTTCAAGTATTTTTTCCCGCATATTTCTTCAACAATATCAATAGGTAAACTCTTAAAGTCTCAATATGGAAAAGCTATTCTCTGACTTTCCTAAGCCAACCCCAACTAATATAATATATATATTCACAATTCCCCTAACGAGTTGCTCAAAGAGTTTAGCAGATATAGCCGTAAATTGCACGCTGCTCGAATTAATTATGCTTGGCCAAAAAGCGAATGCCTTGCGCTGTGTGAAGTGCCGTTTGCTTGATTAATGGAATATTGGCGCACTGTGCAGCCCGTTCGAGGCCAATTAGCATGGCACAGTTCACATCTGTTTTATGACTTTGCGTTTGTACATAATTGAATTGACTTTCGCTTTGAGAGACAATGAAATTGAATCGACCAATCAGCCAGCCAGAGGGTGCTCAAACGTTCACATTCAATAGACTGCGGCTAACAGTGTTTGCCATGTCTTCTCACCTCAAAGTTCTGCTCAAGCTGCTGTATATTATAGCCAAAGTTTTCGCCATCAATGAGTTTAGCTACGATCGCAAGAAAAATAAGATGGTTAATAATCGCTTCTGGCATTGCTATATGAAGGTGGTACATCGCATCTTCATTTGGCCAGTTAGTGCATTAATGTTGATATATATATTCGCGGATAGGGCGACGAAGGAACTGAATCTTCAGCTGATTTTCATAAGGTTAGGCGCCTATATAATGACCGCACGCTATGCCAGCAGCAGTTTTATTGGCCAATATCTCATGCAATATCGCGGTGATCTCTGCCGTCTGATCAATCATTTCTTACGGCTTGCGGAAATACATCGAGGGATCTTTGGACGAGAGGTTGACGTGCCCTGGCATTTGCTAATGATTCAGTTTGTGCGTGAGCTCTTTCTAAACGCCTATTTCACTCCTCTCAATTTTGATTGCCTAAGTATTATGACTATCTTAAGTGCAAGATTATTATTTCAATTTTATGTGCTCGATGTTGGCCTAATGATCCATCTGAGTATGATCAAGTCTTTGGCCAATCATATCGATAGGCCATCGCATACGCGGAAACTCCAGCGATCTCGTTGCATCGCATACTTTGAGCAATTGCTGGAGCTGAAACAGAAATTCCAACAGTTTAGCTGGATCTCGAACGCAGCTAGACTGAGCATAGAAATAATGTTCATGATTTTGCTCTGCGTTATGGCCTTTTGGCTAAACTTCTTATCGGGCGATACTTGGTATCTATATGAAATATTTCCTTGCTTTTTGAGCATTTCAAACATGATCCACATTGTGTGCATGGCTAGATCCATTGAAGCAATGGAGTCCAAGATCCTATATCAGTTGTATCAACATGAGATCCTGAAAAGCTTAAGATATCGACAGGTGATACGACGAAGGCGCTTGGAAAAGGTAAAATGGCATTGGAATGGATAATATATCAATATTATATTTTCTATTTCGTTCTCAAGTTGGCTCAAATCTATTTGTATCGCTGCACCAAAAGGGAACGCTGTGCTTCAATCTATAACTTTATCTACATCAGCCGATCCCTTGGCGTGCTCATCATCGATATTATAGTCAGCAATGCCTTACTGCTGATCACTTTCAGCTTGAAATACGAACATAGAAGTGAAATATTTTCCATACATTATAAGCACACTGCCAGAGACGAATTAAACCTCCAAATGCTATATAATATAGAGCAAGTGAATGTGTTCTAGTCGAGACTGCTCGACTAGAACATACCCTGAATCCAGAGAAGAGCCTATATATATAGTATATAGTACTATTTGGTAATTTAGTTAATATATATGTTTGCCTAATAATAAACAAATAAACCTTCGTTTGCTCTAACAATAACTTTTCTCTATTGCTAAGGGCTGTCACAGTGTGTAGATCTCTTATGACCCAATACTATATCATTTTGTATACTGGGAATGATCGTAAAGTACCCACAGCTCTCACACTTAAGATACAAATAATGATAAATAGGTGGCCTTCAGTTAAAGTTTGTTTAACAATGAATTCTTTTAACTAAGCCAGCATGAGATATACGAAGATACCCAAATTATATCTACTTAAGGCCATCTTTCAATCTGAAGAATTTAACTTTCACGGCTCTAAGTTTGAGGTGCATATTATCTGTAAAAAGCTAAAAAAAAAAGCTAGTTGGAGTTCAGAGAGCTTCATTACTGTCACTAACCTCTGGTAGGCTCTGAGAATTTATTTGAGCAAAACCCATCATATGTCGATGACCCAAGATATTAATTTGCTTATTAAATAAAATGAATATCCATAAATTTCCTGCCACATATAACAATTTCTCTGATGGCTTACAGAATATAATTATAGTTTTTTATGCAATTCGATTGTATTTCTCGTCAATGTTATCTAGTTCCGGCCATGTCGTACTACCTCATGGTTCTACTATATGTGCTTAACGCACTCAGTAAAATTTTAGCTTTAAATACCTTGAACTTCAGTCGACGTAAAAAGAAATTCGAAAATTCGACTTTCTGGATTTGTTACCTACTCATATATCACCTGCTCTTCATCTGGCCAATCAACTTGATATTGCTGACCTACATTAGGGATGAGCGGGCCACTCAAGAGTTGAGCTTTGAGCGAATTACGATAAGAACGACCGAGTCAATGATTATCATTCGCAATCTGAGCCTTGCTATACAAGGCTGGACGATACTGCGGCATCGGCACTACCTCTGTGAGCTATGCAATAGATTCTTGAAGATTGTCAGCATGCATCGACAGATCTTTGGACGAGGCATAAGTGTCTCCTGGTTCTTCATAACAGTTCAACTGCTTCGAGAAATATATCAAGCTCAAGCTTATTGTTATCCCGATAAAATGCTGTACAAAGTCTTATGTTTCTTGGCCTTGCGCATTGTGGTTGCTAATTTTATTAGTGATGTGAGCATGATGATCCATCTGGAGTTTATCACATCACTGGATAAACATATAGAAAAGTCTAAGAAGAATCCCCAGAAACTGCGACGTGCGGTCTGCATTGAATACTATGAGCAGTTGATGCAGCTGAAGCACGGCTTGCAGCACTTCAGCTGGTTATCGAGTAGTGCCAGATTGCTCCTGGACATCATTTTCGCCATATACGCCATGTTTCTCTACTATTTAACTACAGTCAAATATGGTGGCAGTTATTATATAGTAAAAGGTGTAATTAGGATCGTGTTCCTAACGAATATGGTGCGGTTCATGCACATGGCGAGGCGAATCGATGAAATGGAGAAGAAGATTCTCCATCGATTATATCAACACGAATTGCTGAGTACGTTAAAATATCACTGTCGTAGAGTAGAAAACCGCATAGAAAAGGTAAAATTATAGTTCTTTAAGGTTCTTTTATGAAAATTATAATAATAGAATTTATTTGAATTCAAGCTGGAACGACTGCACTTTAAGAATTGTTATTTGAAGGATCGTTCTGCTACCATCTTGAACTACATCTACACCCAGCGTTCTTTAGCCGTGGAACTGGTGCATTTCATTTTCACGACTGTGATACTCTTGATAAGCTTTAGCTTTAAGTATGAAAGTGCGGTTGGTTTCATAAACAATGCTACCGTACTTCAAACGATTTATTGATCGAACGAACAGACGACGAATTGGGTCAAATTTTGTTCTTTTATCTGTATATATTATAAAATTGTATCTTCGAGTATAGTATGTGCACTGTTATCAGTTTAATGCAATTCAAGAAAATAATAAAACTGGCCAAGTTCACCGCAAATATTTACCCAGTTTGTTGGCCATAGAAAACAAATTGAATTCACAATTTAACGCAAAAAAAAAACGCAATTTTTAATCATTTTTATCAGTCTTTTGTTATTTAACTAAACAATTTATCAAACTATAACTATGCGACGAGCGTATGAAAAAGTTTTGAAAATAGTTAGCTGTTTGGGTACTGCATATGGAATACCCTGGAATATATATCTCTTTATAAGAGTTATTCTACAAAGTGTTATTAGATAAATTAAAATTTTTCTATATTTTATATATTTTATGTTTTATATTTAATATTTTATATTTCATATTTTATTTTTATATTTCATATTTTATAATTTATATTTTACATTTTATATTTTATTTTTATATTTTATATTTTATATTTTTTATTTTATATTTTATATTTTTTATTTATATTATATATTTTATATTTTATATTTTATATTTTATATTTATATTTTATGTTTTATATTTTATATTTATATTATATATTTTATATTTATATTATATATTATATATTATATATTTTATATTTTATAATTTATATTTTATATTTTATATTTTACATTTTATATTTTATAATTTATATTTTACATTTTATATTTTATATTTTATATTTTATTTTTTATATTTTATATTTTATATTATATATATATATATATATATATAATATATATATATATATTTTATAATTTATATTTTATATTTTATATTTCATATTTTATATTTTACATTTTATATTTTATAATTTATATTTTACATTTTATAAATTTTATTTTATATTTTAGTTTTTATATTTTATGTTTTATATTTCATATTTTATATTTTACAATTTATAATTTTTATTTTATATTTTATATTTCGTATTTTATATTTAATAATTTATAATTTATATTTTACATTTTATATTCTGCTTTTTATATTTTATATTTCATATTTTATAATTTATAATTTAAATTTTACATTTTATATTTTATTTTTTATATTTTATACTTTAAATTTTATATTATATATTTAATTACTATGCGTATATTATATAGTACATTATTCTTATATATTATATTCTAAATAATTCAAAACTACTAAACTGCGACTCGTTCACTCCCTTCGCTCTAGATTTTATTTTAAAATTCATATTAATTGGTTTTTGGCTGCTAACCATGTTTGCATGCACTTTGTTTACACATAATCCATCGCGTGATAGTTAATGGCTTTTCATTTGAACAACCGCGAGAATTGTTTGACCAATTGTTTTAGAGCCACTCGATATTTGATATTTGATATATTTGCGAGTGATTTAACAAATGTTGCCATTTTTTTTTATTCATTGTCAGAGAGTGCTAGAAAACAGATGCTAATCGGGGGTGAACAAGAGCTCATAGCTTTTTTTTTACATGCAAATCGATTTTAAAGCAATTGTAATAGAGCAAAAAAAGGCTTTTTTAGGTATTTAAGTTGAGCTTGAAAAAAAAAAATGTTATTTAAGCTATTTCAAATTGAATTTGTTGATGCAGTCCACAATGTTAACATGCCCAATAAATGTAATAGTCTTAACCCTAGCTGCTGCTGCTGCTTTTCCCTCCCGTTTTATTCGCACTTGAATGCGTCCACAAAAATGCGCTACGAGCATTTAGCCGAGCAGGTGGCAAACGCTGTGGCTGCATGGCACGCGCAGACAATAAGACGCGCGCACCTCACCACCCCACCCACCCACAGCCACTGGGCTAATCCCCCTGCCGCTAGCTGGCGCCACTTGTAATTGCAATTTTTGTGCTCTCACGTTTCAGCTTATTTGTTTTTGCTATGACTTTATTTACACTCGAACTTGAAGTGGCGGCGCAAGGTAAAGTCGTCGAAGAGCTTGGGTTTACACGTGCACGAAATTGCAAATAAAATAGAGACTGTTTCGGGTTACTAGATTTAAGTTGTTGAAATATTTGTATATACGATTTACCATTTTATTGAAAGCCTGTTGAGCTTGTAAGCGTATAAACTATATATAGGACAGATAATTCCATGAAAAGTTTGAGTATAAATATATGTCTGATTTTTAGTCAACAGATTGACTTGTGAAGTGAAGAAAATGTTGACGTTAGAGCGTCTTGGAGTATTCTTGGAGAAGACAATGAAAAGTCAACGCAGCATTGGCAAAAAGTTAACATATTAAAAGAGGATCATCGAATTTTAATAAGTTTCAACTCACATATACATATATTTTCTGCATAAAAACTTTATAAATTTTAACGATGCAATATTATTCTAGCTACGACTCTCGTTATGCATACCAACAGCAATTTGATTGCATATAAATTCATATTCTTCACTGCATCTTCGCATAACTTTTACAACTTTGAATGAAACAATAACTCAATTCATGAAACGTGCGCGCATAAACCGCTTTGAAGTCAGTCTCCTTTACGTATCTTACGTGCAGCAAGTGTGATTTTTACATCCTGCACCTGGTTTAACAATTCAGAGTGCGAGCAAACGATTTGCAATCTCTGAAATAACTTTTTTCCGGAATGCCACAAAGAATTCCAAAATTGAAGTTAAAGCACATTAAAGCCATTAAAAAGTGAAATGCTGATTTAGAGCCGATAAGCATTAGAATTGAGGGGGGCATTTAGGCAAGGTCTAATCACATTTCTGCCATGCTTATTTGTTGGCCTTTTGGCAAACGCGGGCAATATATCAAACGAGATGGATGTTATTTGATGCTCCCGCAATGCCGTCGCTATCGTGCTTAGAGCTCTTCACATCAATTACTTTGAATGTTTTGTGGCTCTTTAGCCGCATCTGGCTGTTTGCCCCTTTCAATTGAACAAATGCGAGTTCGAGGCACTAAAAACGAGGGCAAGGACCTGCAGAAGGAGCCATGGCTAGGAAGAGAGAGACTGGGGCAGGGGCAGGAGCAGGCATAAGGACAGGCACAGCCACAGGGACAGGGTCAGCAGTCTGTCAGCAAACAAATTCGCGCCATGTGAGGGGTCCTGTGGCAATCGTGGTTTTTATGGTCGCTGATTTCATTTCCACGAGCTGCTTTTAGTATGAGGTTTCCTCTCCATTTTTTGTATGCTGGTCAAAAGCAGTTGGCCAAGCATATAAATTAAATGATGTTGCAGCGTTCGTTGAGCGATTGAAATTAGGCTGCAGCGTGCGCCACTTGATGTCTGATGCAGCGCAACCGCTCGCTTGGCCCATCTCTCTCTCTCTCTCTCTCTCTCTCTCTCTCTCTCTCTCTCTCTCTCTCACTCACTCTCTCTGACTGTCTTTCTCTCTCGCTCTCTCTTTTGGTAATTGCGTACTTTGTGGCATTCTATTACATTCAAATTAGTGCAATTTTTTGCCGCTGAGCAGGAGCTCCCACTGGGCATTACAAATAGATTTTATAATGAACGCGCAGCTCACGTGCTTCACTTATTTAAATAGCATTTAAAGTGATGGAATAAGAGAATAAATGAAGAAAGAGAAGCAATATATGGCATATGACAGACTGTAAGAGTCAAAGAGAAGCTTAAAAAGCAAATGAGTGTAAGTAGAAGAGTATAAGAGGATAAATATAAGAGAATATATATAAGAGCATATGCATAAGAGTATATATATAATAGATAATAATGCAAATAGAAGAATATAAGTATAAAAGTATACGTATAAGAGTTTAAGTATAAGAGTATAAATATAAGACTATAAGTATAAGAGTGGAAGTAAGAGTGGAAGTATAAGTATAATAATATAACTACAAGAGTATAAAAATAAGAGTATAAGTATAAGAGTTTAAGTATAAGAGTATGAATATAAGACTAGAAGTATAAGAGTGTAGAGTAAAAGAGTTTAAGTATTGAAGTATAGATATAAGAGTATAAGTATAAGAGTATAAGACCGATAGTATAATTATAAGAGTATAAGTAGAAAAGTATAAAAATAAGATGTATATATGTATATGTATATGATATATGTATAAGAGTATATATACAGAATAAGTATAAGATTATATGTGTATAAGTATACGAGTATCATTACTATTAGAGTATAAGTATAAGAGTATAGCCATAAGAGCATATGTATAAAAGTACAAGAATAAAAGTAAAAGGAGCAGAGTATATGTAAAATAGTTTAAGTATAAGAATATATATCACATATACGAAGTTCATATTCACGACATTTCACTCAACTCTGTTTACTATTCATACTAAAGCCCAAATCCAAGATAAATTCTGTCTCATAATCTTTAGCAACTTTCTCATAATTATCCGAATTTCTATAACGGCGCAAGCATATTCCATTAGAACAACAAATTATACAATTAGAAACAAGCTTAGCTGCTAATAGCTGCCATTTAGAACTTAAGCCTTTGGTTAAGTACAAGAAACGAATTCCAATTTGAGGCACGAACAAGCCCCAAAAGTTTCAACTCGAGCACGCAAACTTTATAATTGCCCCCGCCCAACCCCAGCCCCAACTCCAACTCCAACTCGGACCTGTTGCAATTAGCACTAGGCCAAATGCCCGTCTCTGGCGGCGCATTAAAAATAAATATAGAAACTACGATATAAAGTGTTCGACATGGCGTTTAGTGCCCACCAGGTGCCAATTTAAACGGCTCGCAAATTGTGCTATCAACAGCTGAAAACGTAACCTTGGGGGTCACAAAGGCTCAGAGCTCGCTCGTGGTGAGCTCGGCACGTGCTGTGTCGCCTGGACTTAGAGCTGGACAGGGCATGGCTAGGCTGGACTGGACTGGACTGGGTTGGGCTGACCTGGCCACTGTGGCAGGTGTTGTGTCAATCTTTGGCATGCCAGAAAAGTCGCCCGCCCCACATCAGACATCGACGACTGTCACCAAGAGCCAACGTCAGCAAGTTGTTGGACATGTCGATGTCGTCGTCTCCATTAGACCCGCTGTCAAAGCGCCATGCACATATTGCAAAAGGGGAGGCTGGGGGCGTATTCATTCAGCGTGTGCAGCTATGCAAATGATGCGCCAACTTCAAAGAAATGGCCAACGGAATAAAAGCCAGAAACAGTGCGTAACAGCTCAGCAGCTGAGCAGTCAAAGTTCGCTCAGCCATGGCAATAAAGCGAGCTGTCCTACTGCAGACTTAATGCTTGGCTTGGCCGGGGTTGGCTGGGGTTGACTGGAGTTGGCTGGGGTTGGCTGCAAACGCATGTTGGCGGAAATTGTTTAACAAAAGCAGGAAATGTTACACACACTCAATTACATAGACACACGATATAGTCCCACCCAACAGCTTAACTTGGCTCACATATGTGTGCGTGTGCCACGTTACGTATACGCAATGTACGCCCGCGTGTTGACAACACTTTGCAATTGGGTTAATTGTACATTGGCTGCCTCTGACTCGTTAATGCCAACTCCCCATCTCTCTCTCTCTCCCTCTCTCTCTCTTTCTCTCTGTGTGCAACAGCTTTTTATATGTGGGTCATTGGGTTAGCGCACATATCTTAAGCTCGCCTCAATGCCTCTCAATTGCAGCTCATAAAAATAAACATTTAACTACGCAAACTGCTTGAGCTTTACGAATTTTAATTGCAAGCATAAGAACTAGCAATGCTCAGCAACAGAGACAGTCTCTCTTCCACTCTCCCTCTATCCCTCTCCTCCTCTCTGTCTGTCTGGCTGTCCTCCCCAGCCAGGCGAACTCCGCAGTCGCAACACGTGCGGATATCATTTGACGCTTACACACCACTTGATAAGCCCTCGCCGCAGCCACACTGTTATGGCTGCTCCTCGCCGCCGACCCTTCCAGCCATAAATATATGCAAATATATTACGTGATTTCTAGCTGAGATTCACTCATAAAGCAAACAACTAGTCGAACGCTGCAGCGAATGGAATTTGGCCAAAAGAAAACTAATGCACATATATAACTGAGAGTAAGTGTGCTGCAGTCGGAATGGTCCGACTAGGAGATACCCAGATCACTGCTGAAAAGCTGCGACGGTCAGTCTTCTGAACAGACAGGCGGAAAGACAGACGCATAGACAGACAGATAGACAGACAAACAGTCAGATGGACAGTAGCATGGACATATAGACGGCCGGATGAACATGCAGAAAGATACACAGACAGATGGCTAGACGGATACATCCAGATCGACTCAGCAATATATTTAAGATTTATGGATTCCGCCGCAGTTGCATACCTTTTAGCAAAGCTATTATACTCTACATTCCCACATTCAGAGACAGAAAGAGAGAGAGAGAGAGAGAGAGAGAGATCAGGGAGCTTACAACTGCCAACACAGACTCTGTGCTACTCTACAGCTGCCTTCAAATTTCATATTCCATAATTAATCAAGCTAATTTTAAGCTCTCTCTGGCTTATGTCATCTGCATTTATAATGCAACATTTTGTTGATGTTGCTCTTGCGCTTGTTTGCTTAAATGATTGGGCAGCGGACTGGAAAATAAACAATTAAATCGCATTAAACATTTACTTAACGTGCTTTAATGTTTACGCCTTGCAATTATATGTTAATTAGCACGTTGTTGCATTTTATATTATTTTTTCGCATCATAATTAAAACACATTTAATGAGGCCGCAAATTTGCATAGTTAATGCAACACGCCACGCCCCCAAGAGCGACGCCCAGCCCCTGCTGGCGATAAATGTTGAATCAAAGCCAAAAAAAAAACACAAAAAAAAAAAACGAAATGGGTTAAAAAAAAATTCCAACGACGGAAGTCATTTAAAACACATTTCAACGCCTCGTTTCGCTCAGAGCTGCTCGGGCAACGCTCGAGGCGGCCTTTTGGGCTGTTGCTGAGGGCAGCCACTGCATATGGGCATATGCCGCTTGTAATTTCCATTAAGCATACATTAAACAAAATTGCATGTAATTCCAAATGAATTAATGAACCAAGCAATTTGCCTCGAACAGTCAAAGACATTGGCAGTGGGAGGTGGGCTCACCAGGGGCCATTGTAAATTTGACACGTAAATGCAAATGGCGAGCGAAAGGCAGGAAGGAAGTTGCACTTAAGCTTTAAAAAAGCAAACGTTGCAGTCGGGCGTAAACGACTGCGGAACACTCACTGATAATACAAAGTTAATTGAATCTCTTTTTAGTTAAGAAATCAATAATCACTGAAACTGTAGAGCATACCTAGTTGCCACGTCCTTCTCCACTCCATTACAGGGTGTTTTCTGATATGCCACGCCTCCAATGGGCAGATGAATAAACAGCCGCAAACACAGCAAATCAGACACTGCGCAACACCAATATATTCATTTCTCTTTTTTAATATATCACAAAACCAATACACTCATTTCCATTTATGAATAAGTAGATATCTATAAATACTTTTAAGTCCCATCAAATTAATTTAATAATTAACGCACTTTGTTGCTGCAAGGAAAAGAGATATAATCCATCCACACGCGCTTAAAGTCATCTCAGCAGTATTTTTGAGTGCATTTCACAGTCTGTATAATTTGAGTAAAATTTTACTCTCGAATTATACGAGTGGACATAAAGCTGAAATGTTTAACCTATTTATGTGCTCAACGCAAGATGAGGAAGTCGCGAAGCCGACTCGCGTGGTGGCCCTTGATACTTAATGTGCTTCAGCTAATTTGCTTTTTATTAAGAGCAGAGGAGCTCAAGATTTTTGCCCAACGCACACACGTCACACGCCGCTGTCGAGGTGTCGAGTGACGTCGGCTGCTGCTGCGGCTGCTCCTGGAGAGTCAGCCTTGCTGACAGCAGCAGCAGCAGCAGCAGACAGCGAGAAAACGTGTCTGGCTTTTGCCTTATTCGACGTCAAACAACATGGTACATGTTTATTATGCTGTAAATATATTTGTAAATAAAAGAGGTTGATAGATTTTTGAAATACCCTGGAGAAGGCTAAACGAGGCACATTATGGAGTCTCTTCGGACTTCATATTTACTGCATGAGAGTAAAATTAAAATTGCATATAAAATGGGAAGAAGCTTGACTTTTAGACTACCCTGGAGAGGGTTGCCTTCATACATCTATAAGAGTTTTACAAAGCTGCGCATAATCACCTCGATCATAAACATACCCTAAATAAAGCTATATAAATATCTCAGAGAGTTTTTGGCAGCTTAGTTGGTTGACTATTGAAATACTCTAGAGAGAGTTCACTTAGGGCCTTTTTAAGTCTCTTAGGACTTGAATTATAAATATATTTGAGAGCTATTGGCAGCTGCATATGAAGACCTTCCTTGTGTCTTAAAAGACCGTAGATAAATAAATAAATATGATTTCTATGATATCTATTATATTTATATCTATAAAATATGATATTATAACTAAAGTTAAATTTAAAAATATAAATATAAATATAAATATATTTAAAAATCAAATAGAAAAATATAAATAAAAATAAAAAATAAATTTAAAAATTGAATAGAACAGAAAATATTTAAAAATATATATTAAAATAAAAAAATATTAATTTAAAAAATTATATATAATAATAAAACATTTTGAAATAATCTGCAGAAGATTAAAAATGCATTTTTTGGAGCTATGAAATTTTATAAGAATTATTGGAGCTTAATTAATATATGTGGAGTTTAAGTAATTGGCTTTTAAAGTTTTATGACACGAATATTTTTTTTTAGAGCAGAAAACTGTAAGAATGTAGGCAAGGCAGAGCTGCGTGCTTCACTGTATACATATATACATACTAACATATATATATGTATATATATTACCCTGTTGAAGCTCCACAGGCAGCGCTTCGTCCTTGCCCCACGCCGACCTGTCCACCTGCCTGCCTGCTGTTTTAATGCAGTTGCCGTTTGCTTGTGCCTACAGTGGCGGCGCTTAAAAATGTTTACGGCGCTTAAATAACAAATTGATGGTGAGGAAAAGTCAAAGTGGCTTTTAAAATTAACTGCGTTAATAAACATATATGCATAAATGTTTTAAATAAACGAATGCCAGCAGAAATATTTATGCGGCACCTGGATTGCACAGGGCCAAGTGAGAGGTATTAAGGGCGACAGCGAGAGCGAGAGATATTATTGAAAATACCAAAAATAAATACAATATTTAAAAAATTTAATATATATATATATATATTCCGAATAGTGAATGTGCACACACACTTATTGAATATTTATGGCCAGCATGAATAATATTTATTCAATGCAACGGTATTTATTTTGGCTATTGCGCCAACGAAAATTAGCCATCGCATTTGATCATTATGATGACTGGGGCACGGTCATGATGGCGTTGCCAATTGAAATATTAAGCATACGCCGCATAGCCAGCGCCAAATGGCTTATGGCTAATTATTTACAAAATCAACACACACAGAGACAGAGACACCCACACACCCACACACATACACACACTGAGACATGCAGCCAGTGGGCAGCGTACGCTTTTGACGTCACGAAATGTATTTAAGAATCCATTGACACATTCATAAATTGATAGCTGATTTATTACCAATAATTGCTTTTGATTGCTGCGCGTTTCTTTCCATGCATAAACAACAACAACAACAACAACAACACCAAAGGTGCAAACAAACAAACAAACCACAAGAAATTCACATAATTTGTTTATAAACAAAACGGCGCTGCGCAGCGCTGCCACATAAAACCGAACAGCGGCGAAACATCACAGGCAACACAAGCCAATTGCCGAGCCATCGACATTCAAAAACCAATTAGAATTATATTAATATAATTATTATCAAACTACACGCACTACCAGACCGCAACTAGATAACATTCCAATAGCAGAGACTACGTTAACAGACCACCCACTTGGCTGCTGCCCGCTGTTAAAGTTGACCCTAACAGCGCTGGAAGTTGACTCCGAAACTAGCGTGCTTCGTGTCTGCGCACGAAGACGGCGCTCGCTCTCTCTCTCTCTCTCTCTCTCTCTCTTTCTCTCGCTGGCTGGTATATGGAACAGCTGTTTGGCGTGGGCCTGGCAGAGCATCATTGGCATCATCATGATTATTAACAGTGACAACAGCAGCGAACACACGCACACTGAGATATGATGTTAGGGCCAGCGGCTTCTTTAACGGCTTCAGTCGTTGCCTGTCAACAAAGCGCGACGCACGTGTGCTCCAGGCGGCGCTCGGCAAAAATTCTCAACTCAAATCGAACGCGCAAAGTCGAAAAACTTTCATCAAAAATTATATTTCAATAAAAAAACAACAAAAATTGTTGGATATTGTGAATAATTTGTAATTAAATAAAACTTAACTTTTATTCAAGTTGAAACAGTTCAGTGACAATAGCACAATAAAAGCAAAGCAAGGCCACAAAAGTTTTCAAAACTCGCTAAATGAGCTTAAAAAACAATTAGTTTTTAGCCAAAACATTTGCCAAACAAACTTCTATGATATAAAAAAATATATATATAGCAAACTATATATATATATAAATTTGTTTACAAATTTAACAGCGCGTTCAACTGCAGCCGCAAGACAAATTCGAAACAAAAGCGAGGTAAATATTTATTATTGCCCGAGCATAATAAATCTGCTTGAACATGAACTCAAATGCAGAGTTTATCAAAGGGAAAAAAAAACCAAGAAGAAATACCCCAAAAAACAGTTAGCCAAACACACACAAAAACGTGTCAAATTTATGCGAAGCGGTAAAATGAAACTGCCGGAAATTTATATGGCTTATAAAGAGGGAACGGGCGGGGGGGCCAGGCAGCAAGTTTCAGGACCCACGCACAAGTGCACACACTTCAAGGATCTTTGTTTGCCTTTGTAATTCAATGCCAATTCTCAAATGGCAAAAAAAAAGTATAAGAAACCATAAAGAAAGGAAACTTTCTTTTGCTTTGTTTATATTTTCATAATTGCGCTATAAAGAATAATTTTTTTTTAAGTACATTTGAATGTGGAAGACAACTTTAAAACTATCTTAAGTTTTTTGTTGAGCTTAAATTTTATTGAAATTAAAATTGATTTAATTATAATACTTAAGTCTCAGACATAATTTGTTTGCCTCTTTACTCAACCTCGACTGTTCAATTAAAAAATCGATTATCACAACAAAGCCAAACAAACTTTGACAAAAGACCCACGCAGCCTCAAGTCTCAAGTCGAACTTGTATGGCGGCAGGCAGAAATGGGGTTACCTAGCACGCCAAGTTGCTATCAAGCTCGTGACCCCGCCGCCGCACATGCATGTTGAATTTGTCAAAAGTCTAAACTCGTGTCCTCTTCTCACTCAGCTGCTGCTTGAGCTGGCTGATAAAACATAGCATACTTTTTGGGGCGAAAATTGCTTGGGGAACAGAACGGCACAATGGGAGCGCAGCAGCGAGACAGGCTAAATTAATAAACACGTCAAGAAAAAGAGGCAGACACATAACGAATTAAGTAGTAGTAGCACAGAGAAAGGGCCAAAAGCGCACAAACCGCAAACTCAATGCAGATAATTAAATGTAATTACATAATGTGTTTCTCTGTGGCTTACTGTAGTTTGTGTGTGTGTGTGTGTGTGTGTCTCTCTCTCTCTGTGTGTGTGAATAATGCTTATAAAAGGCAAGCGCAATGCGAGCTACACAGAAACATAGAACATATGGCATCATGGAAATTGCAATAGAAAGATTGAGATTTATATTATATTCTGTTATTTGTTAACCCTCCTAGAATACATATAAAAATAATTAAGAATGAAGGGTATTCCCACTATTTAAATAATATATGTCTGCATCTATTTGCTAATTGGTTCAGCTAATGCCCATGAGCTAAGCTCATATCGCTTTGAATTCATTTTAAAATGCAATTATCAAAATCTAAAATAATTTTATGACCACAATAGAAAAACCCATTATACCCCGATTTCCCATTTTCAATGCGTTCAGGGTATAAAAATCAGCGTTAATAATCTTCACATACTTAGCGATAATTAAACTAATAAAAAGCGCAGTCTAAGCAATTTATGTGAATCGTTGAGTGCAAGTCTTAAGACAGAACAGCTCAAGCACTTTCGCACTTCAAGTTATGAAGAGCTAAAAGAGCAAAATATGCGCTGGAAGATATGGTTTAATTATCAGCGTATCTAGCGTATACTTAATAATATAAATACTGAATAATTTGGGGATAATTTAATAATAATATTTAAATAAAATTATAAATTAAAATTAAAGAATAATAATTAAAATATAAAGTAATTTAATTTAATAAAATAAATAAAAATCCAAATAAAAAATAATTATAATAAAAAATTAAACATATATTAAATTTTAAAAAATATTAATATATAATTTAAAATAAAATAATGATATGTAATATATCATCATATAAAAAATATATAAAAATATTTAAGAGAAAAAAATTATAAATAATAATTTAAAATAAAAGTAAAAATATTTTTAATAAATAATAAAATATTGATATATAAATTATATTAAAATAATTAAAAAGTATAATAGTAATTATTAAAACATAAAATAAGCATATGATAAGAGCTGAGACGATCTAGCCTTCTCCGTCTGCCTTAAGCTAAGAGCGAACTTCAAATGCAGCACGTTTAATGCTCCCTCTTTAGTTACATTATCGCATAAGCCTAAGCCTATTCTGATTTTCATGCAGCCATATAGCCTGTCCTAGTTACTACAGCACATTAAATGCTGTTAGCTTGGGTAATTTGTGTAATTTGTTAATGGTTTAGTTACTGTAATTATTTAAATATCTATTCCAGTCATCTACTACGCTTTCGCTTCATTTAAAAATCGTTAGAACTCGCCTTGCTCTGCCTGCCACGTAATTGAAATAACAACAATTTATGTGAAATAACCAGCAACAACAACAGACAAAGACAAGCTCATATATATATGTATATCTACTATATACACGTGTGTGTGCGAGCGAGCGTGTGTATATCGGGGACATAATGTGCGCCTAATGTCAGATAAGAGCTTATAATAATGACGTGCAGGCAAACGCGGGCTGCCAAACTTTAATAGTTGGCATTCGCTTGGCGATGGCAAAGTCAATAAAATGTAATTAAATCGACATTGTTATCAGCCACAGCAACAGCAAAACACGCACACACACATACACACGCACATTCTCGCACAACAATTTGAGCCTTTGCTTTATGTATTAATTTTAATAGAAATTTTGCCACTGGATTTTGTCAAAATTTTGTTCGTTCGATGTGCCCATCCATAGCTGCATACTCTCTGAATAGAAAACTTAGCTAATTATCAAGATTATCTAGACTCAGTTCGATTGCCAAGTAGCTAAAAAAAAAAAAAGTAATAGTGCTGAGTTCATAAACTTTTCAATAGAAGTTGGCAAGGGAATGAACGTAAAGCTAGCCAAATAAAGGTAGATTATACCAAAGCCAAAGAACGGGAACGGTGGTTCACATCGACGAAACTAAAAACTAATTTATGCGCACAATGCTCTTGAAAACTGTAACGATTTCCAAGCTGATGGCGATGGAGAGAGAGAGAGAGAGAGAGAGAGAGAGAGAGAGAGAGAGAGAGAGGGGGGTGCTAGAGCAGGCCTGCCAACTGCTTTTGGCACACGGCAAATGGGCGGCGGCAAAGTTTAGCAATGCAACCAAAAAGTAAATACTATGGAAAAAAATTTATAAAAAATAGCAGAGCGAAGATTTGATACTCTTTTGAGTTTAACATAAGCAAAAATGTAATAGGAATAGAGATAGAAGCAAGAGAAGTCTTTAGAAGACAAACTATTCATACTATAACCTATTTTATTCTATATTTCGTTTCTAAACATTCTTTTAGTGCTTTGTGCATGATTTTATGGAAATGTTATTGGGCACCATAAAAAAGCTCTAAATGGTCTTTAAAGATTGCTTATAAACTGCTTGAAAAATGAATAGTTTTCTGAAAAAGCGAGAACTGAACTGAGATTTTGCATAATAATATTCGAGCTCAAACTATTCCAGCAGATAGCCCCATGACTATGGCTATGGCTGCCTGCACTTAACTCATATTCCGCCTCAACAAATTCGTATGCTCAATCTAACTTCCTAACAACCTTCGCTCTACACTACAATTCTCTCAACGCAGAATAGGCAATAAGTTAAAGAGAGCAGCAGCAGCAGGAGCACCAGCAAAAGGCACGCAATCAGCTCATTTTCGTTTACCTTTTTCGGCTGTTATTCAAATCTTTGGCGATACGCCGGAAAATAAAGTTTAGCCGGCGCTCTTTGAATTTGATTAACAATTTGCGCTGGGCAGCTATCAAAAAGTTGGCTATTCATATTACGAAAAGTTCCCTCGCGGGACCCTTGAAACCGAAACCCGCTGATTTTAATTGAAATTACAGTCCGAAATGGCTGAAAGGAAAAGGTTAAGTGGCCAGCAAAAAAGACAACAAAAAACCCAAAAAAAAAAAAAAATGGGCAAGAAAATTAAATGAAAACTTTTGTCTTTCCGGTAATTTGATAATTCACAGAGGGCTTGTTCTGCAGCTACCAGCCAAAGATCGACTTTCAACTGCTTAATGCAGTTCCATAAAGCCTTCAATTGTTTTTCATGCACACACTCACATTCGATTATAAATGCCCGGTTCTCTATCAGTGCTGCCTGAGTGGGCGTCCTCTTGAGGGATTTGCATTTTACGAAATTGCATAATTCAATATACAAATAAAGCTCTGCAGGCGGCAGGCGGCAGGCAGCAGTCAGCAGGCAGACAATCATCAGTTCATCAACAAGAGTCTCTCAGCCATTGAGTCGTTCGGTTTGGCCAAAACCAAGTGGTCTACTATGCACACACACGTGCTCACCCCGAGCTCACCCAGCAGTCAGAGCTGCAATCGGTTTTTCTGAAAGTTTCATTACATAATTGCCATCTGCATGGAGAGCTCTGCACTTGTGCCATCATCTCAAATGCCTGTTTGCCGAAGAGATGGAATTGAAGTGCGTACCATGCCTGGCCTGGCCTGGCCAGGCAAAATCTAGTGGCTTTAAGTTGAACTTGTGCCAAAATAGTAAGCTATCAAAATATTGCATTGGCATACATCAAAAGCAACCTCTGCTCTTATTTCAATTAGTTCCAACAAGGCTTCTAGCAACTGTTGCCTCGCAATAGACTTACCCTGATTATTTGTAGAACTATGCAATCTAATATCCAATTTAATTCACGATGATTTCTCGGAATATTGGAATACAGGAGGGAAAACCAGGTAATAGTTAGTTACATGGTCTGGAGATACTTATTCAGTGGAACTTTCGTGCTAACTTTTTTCAGTGGAACTCATTAGTATCTATCTCGGGCTTATCCTGTCTCTCCCCCAATACTTGGTAATAGTTTTATTTCTTAATGTACCTACCTCGCTCTTATACTTATTCTTGCTTCTTTCCTTTTCGTTTTCTGTAGCTTACTGCTTTCTATTTCTTTTCCCTCTCTCTGTTTATATCTCTCTCTTTCTATCTCTCTCTCTCTCTCTCTCTCTCTCTCACTCTGCTTATCTTCTCCTTCGACTTCCACTCTCTGCCTTATCTTCTTCCTCTCACTTTCTCACTCTGCCTTATTTTCTTCCTCTCTCTGTCTATTTATATTTCTCTTTTTCTGTTTCATTCTCTATCTACTTCATATCTCCCTCTCTTTTCCTTTCTCTTTTCTTTATATCTGCCTCTCCAACGCTCTCATTATCCCTCTCTCTCTCAATCTTTACTGCTCAATTTTCTATCTCTTTTCATATCTCATATATCATATCTCTTTACCCTTTTGTCTTTAACTCTCTCTCTTTCTCTCACATCATCTCTGCCTTCCCTTTTTTACTCTCCTTCTCACCTTCTTTCTTTTACACTTCTTTAAGTTATCTACTCACCTACCATTCCCTAGCCATTTGCCCTCATTCGTTGAAAATCGCATAGAAAGGCGTTTATTCTTATTTTCTACAACTTGCTACAATCTAATTTTAACTATTTTTCATCGATTGATTTACACTGACACTTGGCTTTGGGTTAGAAACTGCGTCCAGTCAATTCACTTGGCCCTGGTCCTCTGGTGCCACGCAACAAGTGTTTGGCTCTTAGAAAATTTATCGATGATAGAACTTGGCTTCAAAGTGAATTACGACAAGTTTGCCGTTGAGTTTACCACCCAGCCTCAACTGCTCTTGCCATGTTCCTTTTTTTATTGCCAGCGTGGCAAAAACAAATAACCGTATGGCCAGTCATCGGCCCAGGCCCAAGACCAAGCTGAAGTCCACGCAGACAGTCGAGTAAGATAAATGTGTGGAAGAAGTTGGCGGCCAAGCATGAGGACTTCTTGCCAGCAAAAAGCGTAGTTGGAGTAAATTTAATTGTTTAGTCGTCTGACTAATTAAAAACTTGTAACTTCCAAGCGAGGAAAATTGAAAAAAAAAACTTCAAACCATGAAACTTGTTCATAAAACTAAGTTTGAGTTTAGTTTGGAGACCAAATTAACAGATTGATATGCAACTTTATGGAGTAGATTGACATAAAAGTTCTTACAGGCGACAGACAACCTATAACACGAATCCAATATTGATTCATAAACTTAAGCTAACTTTCTTTTATAGCCGTTGAGGACAGTAGCGTCTCATATGGTAACTAGCTTATGTTTTCATTGCCAATTTATGAGCGATACGAAAGAGCTGCCCGGCTGGCTATCATTTTTATAGCATTCCCTGTTCGTGTTCGTGTTTCACTTAAGCTTCACTTGGCTCGTAAATTGGCCAAGTAATTTAGGCACGCACATGTTCGAAAAGTCATATATGCGCATATATCTTTTTGGCACAGTTTGATCTGCATATCGGAAGCATTTCATTTCCGTTGCGGACCTTCGTTTGATTGCTGCCCATACCCTGGAAAAATGTTGCCGGAGAGTGTTTTGATTTTGTGTTTTGCTTAACATTTATATATAAATTTCAAAATTAAAAAAAAAAATAAGCGTATTATTTTATAGAATTTTTAAACAATAGAAGATTTTTATTTTGAATTGTTTTTAATTTTTTTAATATATAGCTTTATATTTATTTTTAAATATATTAAATAACCATTTAAAATTGAAGTAATATATTTTTAAACATTTTTTTTCATTTTAAAGTTAATAATATATTTTTTTTATTAAACTATGCCTAATAAATAATAAATTATTAATATTTTTATTATTCATTATCCTCATTAAATTATCATAAATATTATTATTATTTTCATTAAGTTTTTATTATTTTTTATTATTATTCAATTATTTTTCCGAATTTCTAGCTTCTTTATTATTTTCCCATTTTACTTATGTTTTATACCCGTTCCTAGCATATTCTTTAGTCTAGCAACTCGACTAAATGCTTATGTATTTTATGCTTTGTTTATTTATTTCTTTTTTTTTTGCTATTTTGCCATAGTGCTGCGATTTATGTGGACAGCGTCCATTTATCGCGCCATCATGTCTTGTTTTTGCTGTCGAACATGAGGCCGAGTTGCCGCTCGAATGGACATGTACCCATAACAATAAATATATGTCAAATATTTTACTGCTGCTTTGTACAGCGCCATATTTTTACAGCCAGTCGATGCGAGGCGAGGCGAGGCGAGGCGAGGCGAGGCGATGCGAAGGCCGTCAACTTTGTCACTTTTTGAGCATTTCTATGTGCATACATTTCAAGCATTTTATTACGCCTGAATACTCTGTTTATTTTTTTATGAGTGCTCGCTTTCTCTCTGACGCTCTCTCTCTCTGTCACTCTCTCTTTCACTCTCTGTGTGTGTATTGTATTCCAGTGCTTATACTCTGCACACAGAGAATTGTTTAGCATTTGCACAGCAGCTGCAGCTGCAGCTTCTATTTTTAAAGAGTTTTATACTGCAATTGTAGAGGCATTTGAGCGAAGATCAGCCAGAGCGACATTCGGATTTGAGTGAGTTATGAACTTGCATATGCAAGGGCATGTTAGCTCTCATCATGCTCTCAGTGAAGGTCACAAATTAACAGCATCAGATCACTTTAGAGTTGAGTCTTGAAGCGATCGGTCGGGTTTTGCTTGTGCTGCCAGCCAGAGAAAAGAAGCTGTAAGTTGAGAATTCAACTAAGAGTAATGGGTTTTATCTCTTGATTTATTTTAAAGAGACATTTATACATTTATTTTTATATAAATATATATATTATTGTATATTTCATTTCAAATTTATTCATGAATACACATTTCCATTAGAAAATGCTTAGCTTGGTTCGTAGGACCTCTCGTAGCCAAGCAACAAAAATTCTAAGAAAAATATTGTTATTATTGACTCTTCTTTCACTTTCTTTCATCTATTCAAATATTTCGCATACCCTGAAAAAATGATGAGTTGCTGCCAACAATTGCGATGCTGTGGCCGCTCACGTCAGTTAGGCATCGATATCGACAGCTATGATTTTGTTGTTGTTGTTGTTGTCGCGAGTCCAGTCATGATTTATAAATAATTAAATATTTATTTTCGCACGTTGTAATGACGTTGGCAGTGATGTCAACGGTTGCCATTTGCCCACCTCATATGCTCATTAATATTAATAAGGCGGCATATCAAGCAGAGCAATGGCATGGCTTTCACTCTATTGCTCTCTCTCTCTGTTCTAGGCAATCTCAACAGGTGTTTGTGTTTATGTTGCGACTTTGGCACACGTGTCGTCCTTGTGGTAATCAACTCAAGTGCTGCGAAGCTTTCCAAACTTTTACTTTGTCCCAGGCTGCACGTTAGTCGAAAAAACAAAGAGAGGGAGAGAGAGAGACAGAGAGAGAGAGAGTGGGAGAGCGAGCGCGACAGCGAGGTTTATCGTTGTCGTTTTCGTTTAGGCTAGAATCCAATTTCCATTATCCAATTTTGATGCTGTCAGGCGCGCATAAATAAGACGCACAGCGCGCACAATATTCGAGGGCCGATCCCCGATGCTTTGTTATGCAAATCTCAGCGCAAAAAGTATCAATCTCCTACTTTGGACTTAGTCAAGCTAAAGTCCATTTACTGTACGTACCCCAGGCCGCAGACCCGCATCCATACCGGCACCCAGACCCGGACCTGGACCCGGCAAATGTTTTATAGCCTTAAGAGCACCCACTTTGCCATCGTTTTATAGCCCAAAAACATTATAACTCATATTTTTCTTAGAATTCTTGAGTGACTCCCCGAAGCGAACAAAACGTGTATATAAAGAGAAAACCAACAAAAGAAATTTGTCTCTGCGCCGCTTTAAACCATCTTTAAGTTCTCGCACAGCTGCCGCATTCAAATGAAATCATTTGGCAGAGCATAATTGCCCTGGAAGCCAGGACTCATGCATGATGATATTTCATAATGAAGCGAATTGTATTATTTTTATGCAAAAAGTACACAAACCGCAAGTTGGGCAGACAAATGCGACGCGCTTTGAAAACGCCTGCAAGCATCTTTCACCTTATAAACCCGACCTGACCTGCTGCAACTGCTGCTGTTTCTGTTGCTTTTTGGCAAATATATTCAGAGAGCGCCTCGTCGCCGCCCGACCACTAAGTGTTATCACAGGTGTTCGATGGAGCCAAAAACCTCACGGCAAATAAATAACGAAATCACTTGTGTATAATTTTCAAGGCAAATAGCAACGCACGAAAAACACTTTTCAAAATCTATGACTATGAAACATACCCTAGAGTGGAGTTCTTTAAAGTTTTATGCAGGCAGAAAACTGTTTAGAAGTCGGAGAGGAAATTTCGTATGTGGGGAGGGAGGGGATATATAACGACTTAGATCTGACTGTTTTTTGACAATTATCATATTAAATGATTTTTGAATGAGTTAAAGAAAGTAGCAAGAGAGTTTTGGCAGCTTATGTCAAGGCTAAAAGAATGGGAAGAGAAGTTAGACAAGTTTTTGCTCTTAAAGAAGTAAATAAATATTATATGAATATTAGTCTCTATATCTAAAATTTAAAATAATCTGAATTTTTCATACATACATTAAAAAATAAAATATAGGATTATATGTTAAGTATTCTAAATGAGTTATTGAATATAAAATTATACAAAATATATAAAATTGTTTTTATGATTTCTAAATAGAATATGAAGAATATAAAGAATTTTCTGCTATTTTATAATTAATTAAATAAACAAAAAAAAATACAGACTTATTGAATATTCAAAAATATTCAAAAATATTCAAAAAATATGTAATAGTAATGTCTATTATATGTATATTATATATATGTAGAGTAAATAAAATTTTAATTATTTACATTATATAAAAATATTATATATATATATATATATATATATATATATATATATATATATATATATATATATATATATATATATATATATATATATATATATATATATATATATATATATATAAATATTAATATAATAAAATACTAACTAAAAAAATTAAGATATAAAATAAATAAAAAATATTAATTAAAAAAAATAATAATAATTAAAAATAAAAAATAAATAAAATAATAATAATAATATTTAATATATATTATTATTATTATTTTATTTATTTTTATTTTTAATTATTATTCTTTGTTTATTTATTTTTTATTAATATTTTTTATTTATTTATAATACGTATAACATAAATAAGATTATATATCTATTTAATTTTAAAGCATTTTCCAGTTACACAAATTCCAGAAGCTTCATAAATTGCAGCTAGACTCTGCTTAATCTTACAGCAGAGCTTCGTATCTGCTCTTTTAAATTACATAAAATGCAGCTTTTGTGATTTACAAGAGGACATCTATCAACTAGACATGCCCACAGAAATGGGCTATACGCACAGGCTAATATATTGAGTCTACAATTCGGCAATTGAAGGAACTCTGATTTGATTATACAAAGTCTTCAATCGCCCACCGACACATCCTTATTTTTAGCTCATGAATATGCCTCTAATTGCTTGTTTACAGGGTACCAAAATGTTTTGCATGATAACAAATTTGTGCACAACATTTACAAGTTGACTTTTTGTGGCGCGTGTCGTTTCATGTGTGAGTTTTTCGTTTACTTTTTGGCCGAGGTGAGCGTACTTATATTTTTTTCTCTTTTATCTATACATATAATTTGATTTATGTCACTGGCAGCCACCGACGAACACACTGCACGTTTATCGATTCTATAAATTGTTGCCGAGAGAAGGTGGTTCAGCGCCTTGCCCGAAAATCGCTTTAAGTTATCTTCATGAATATCCATTAAAGATGATGAGCCACGCGCGCTTTCAGGAGCGCTTAATGTTAGCGTCAACGACGTGTCACGCCCATACGCCCCGCTACACGGCCATGGCCACGCCCTCGCCTAAGCATTTAAGCAATAAATTAATTTCGGCCACGAACCAACTGAAATCTGTGTCTAGACACAGGTCCCGGGCCAGACCAGGACTCAAGAGTCGCGCGTTGAATTTAAAGAGCCCGCAGGGCCGGGCCTGCTCCAAGGCAGCTTTTCAAGTTCAATTTCCAAGCCCAAGTCCGCAGCAGCAGTCTTTAGGCCTGCCTTTTGTTCTTTTCGTTTTAGATTTTCATATACATTTTCATTTCCATTTTCATTTTGTTTGTTGTTGTTGAGGCCTTTAGCGCGTTGCCTTGAGTCTTTTATGTTAATGTTCCTCGCACATTAGTCAAATGCCACAGAGCAAACAAGTAAATTAAAGCATGCGAAACATTTTTCAAATAGGCAACACATCATTATGACGAAATTGTTTATAAACAGCAACCAGAAGATCAACACTTCATATACATGACTTTCGGCGTCTTATGAATTGTTTCGGCGAACACAAATGTTTGTTTAATTGAATTTTATTTTATGTGCTCAGATTTGCGTTTAAATTTACAGGAAAGCAAAGAGAATGCTAATGAGAAAGAAGCTCTTTAATAATATATGAAAATTAAGCGGGTTTAGAGAGAGCTGCAGTGTGCCAAAAGGAGTTGCGCTAATGTGGGCGAAGTATAATTTAGCTATGAATATGTATTTTTATTGAAGTATAGATAAGGCAGAGTTATTCAAGCAGTAGAGTGATTATATATTCCATTAGCTTCTTGCACTTATAGATTATACAGAAAGAAATTCTAAACAAATTTAAATTTCTTTCGATTCATCAACTTCCTCGTAGCCTTCCTACTTCTAACAAATTTCTCTGGCAACCTTGACCAATTTATTTAGGTAACCGAGCATAAGCTATTTATGGCTTTTATTTGCAGGTACATCATTTTCAATTAAACAGAGTGCGCTAATAAACTGGAAGCAAATAACAATTGAAAGCAATAAACTATATATAGAACACTTATCAATTAAGTTATAAGCACAGCCTCGAGCTGTAAAACGAGAAAGTAGAAAATGCGTTTGAAAAATTTAATTAAATATGAAAATTGAGTTTGATTCTGATTGGAATTTAGAATATAAATCTGCCTTAGTTAATCGAAAATATTTTTTTTTTATCTCAAATTCTCATAAAACTTCGTCTATGATTTGTGTTATTAAATGGGAGCTGAACATAGTTTAATGACAAAATATAATAACTTATAAAAGAATATAAATACAATAAATATTAAATATATAAAATATCACCTTTAAATATTAAAAAATATTAAAAATATTAATGAATATTTAATATAGTTAATATATTAAATATTAACCAATTATTCTTCGTAAATATCAACTATAAATATTTAATAGGAAATCAAAATAAATAAATTTTTAAAATATACAAAAATTGAAATATAAAAATTTAAGATATTAATTATAATATTTAAAAGAAACCCAAGTAAATAAATAAATAATTTGTAATATTTAATTTTGCTATTATATAAATATTAAATACTAAATAATATATAAATACTAAATACTAAATAATATATATTATATAATATATTAAATAATATATATGTTTATCAATAGAAAGCTTTACGAGATATTGCCCACCTACCAAACAGTTTAATAACTATAATCAATGAGCTCAGACAAGTGCTCACACAACACATCTACAAGCTTCTGCAAAGCTCTATCTGTCGGTAGGTCGGTCCATGGCCTTTTGTGGTATATGCGTCAATGGCAACATGCGTAGCAATTGATTGCTAACCTCATTTTGTGGCCGGCAGCTGCTGTGGACAGGCCTTTTAGGCTGATCTGGCAACGGCAGCCTGATTACCTGTCGGCTAATCAAGTTGAGGCTGCCTGGCTGGCTGGCTGGCTGGCTGGCTGGCTTGTCAAGCCTACGCTGCAAACGCATTCATGTGGCACTGTTATGTTGCGGATTTGATGCACATTGTAAGCAGAAAGCGATTAGAGAGCTAATTGAAGAGATAGAGAGAGAGCGAGAGAGCGAGAACTAGGGTTAGGGTTAGGCTGAACTGTTTGCTCTGGTTTGTGTGTGCCTTGGTTTGGTTAGGGCAATTGTCATTAATCGCAGCTGTCGACCCGGTTAGGCTGTAAGCCAACAACTCATATATTTCTGACGACTCACGTTGTTTATCTGGCTGCGGATTACAACAATTAATTCATTAATGTAAATCATGCTGAGGCGCTGTGAGAGTCAGTGAGAGTCTCGCCTTGACCTAGAAAGTATAAAACTTTGCGCCATTTGACGGCGGCGGCTCGTGGCAAAACTAATTCTTGGCCCAAACAAAAACTTGGCTGCTGTCTGCCGAGTTTTGTTTAGATGTTTGCAGACCATGGCTCCTTATAAAGAGCATCAATTTTGTGCTAAATTACGATTTCAAGTCAAGTTCATTTTCCTTTACGTGCAGCAAAAGTAAAACTACTTTGTTCTGGAACTAAATTAACATTTAAGTTGATTGCATGAAGAAACAACAATTGTTTCTCTTAGTTTTTATTAGTTATTGCTTTCATTTGAGCTCCTATTGCTGCTGCTCATCTAATTGGATTTTGGGCTGCTCTACTTGGGGAAATGTGCTGTCCCAGCTGCTGAGGAAAATTATGGATTCCACTATAATCCTTTAGGCAGACTGCATAGGTGAACATATGCTCTACATAGTGCAGCTGTAAAGGTGTTTTCATTGTAGATAGTTGGATTTGAGCATCAAGCATAAGTCAAGCAACCTGCGGGCATATGAATTAATGTTGGTCTTTGGATTTATATTTTGTATTTTTTTTATGAAATATATTTTATTATGAATTTATGAATATGTGAATTGTATAAAAATATTATTATATATATTCTTTATAAATAACAAATATATATTTATATTTATATTTATATTTATATTTATATTTACATTTACATTTACATTTATATTTATATTTATATTTATATTTATATTTATATTTATATTTATATTTATATTTATATTTATATTTATATTTATATTTATATTTATATTTATATTTATATTTATATTTATATTTATATTTATATTTATATTTATATTTATATTTATATTTATATTTATATTTATATTTATATTTATATTTATATTTATATTTATATTTATATTTATATTTATATTTATATTTATATTTATATTTATATTTATATTTATATTTAGATTTATATTTATATTCATATTTATATTTATATTTATATTTATATTTATATTTATATTTATATTTATATTTATATTTATATTTATATATGTATTTTTTCAATCTTATTCAATATTTCCGCCAAAAATCGTACAAGCCCCTAGCTCCCTTGCTTTCTCATATTCCCATAAATTGAATATAAATTTTCAACTATCATTTTATGCTCTACACAATGATAAACGAGGCAGCCGCCACATAGTGACAGCTTCCTAATGACACTGGCAACTCGTAAAGTATTCGATGTGAGCTGGGACTCTCTCTCTCTCTCTCTCTCTCTCTCTCTCTCTCACACATTATTACCCAACATAAACTAAAGCTTTAGAAATGTTAGAGGAATTTAAGCCGCTTTCTGCCTGTGCGCACAAAACAATTCGAGCGCAGTTCAATAGCTCAAATGCTATGCAAATACAATGGCCAACAGGTTCTGGGTCCTGCTCGCTGTTGTCCAATAATTTTCGTGTTGTTATTCAGTTTTAAGTGCCAACAATGGAAAGCAGATTCGTATTATTTGAGAGAAAGCAAACAACACAGCGCCGAAAGCTGATTGCGTTCGCTGTTTGCTATTAAAGAAGCGCAGCGGAAAGCGATTGTTGCTTCACTGATTGCAGCATATATATTGATATACATATATATCAATATTTATACATATATATTTTTATATAGAAATTCCCTGCAATAACAATGAAGCGCCTTACCTAACAGACGACTTAAGGTTATAAATGCTGTAAATACTTTTTAAATTCCAGCTGATTGCGTGAGAGGCTTATGAAAAGTTTTGCCTGATTGAATAACAAACGCATTTCGTTTAGGCCATGTCCAATCAAAGCTAATTAGTTGTGTAACGTGGTGGACATGAAAATAATAATAATACGCTTTTGCACAACTCTCTCTCTCTCTCTCTGCAGCTCTGAAATTATGTGACGACAGCTGCGTGGTGTCCAGTTTCGCTGCTTTAACCCACGCCCACATCATTGCGCACGCATCAAGTATGGAAAACATATCAAAATATTTGAATTTTAGCCGCAGGCAACATCTAATGGACGCTGCTCGGGATTGAAAATTAGCCAAGCGAACATAACGATAGCAGCAGTAGCAGTAGCAGCAGCAGCAGCAACAGCAACAGCAACAATAGCAACACGAACAGGAACCGAAAGCAGCAGTACCAGCAGGAGCAACAGCAGCAGGAGGATTAGCAGCCGCACGACAAACATGAAAGGCTACTCGAAACCAAATGGCGCCGCTGACCGCAGCTGCCACACGGACCATGTCCATGGCGGCTGCGGCATCCTGTTATTTGTGCTGACAGCGCTGACACTAACGAGCTTAATAACGCCCACAGAGCAGTTGACGGCGACGCCAGCGTCGGCAGCAAACGCAACAACGGCAGCAACAGCAGCCCCAGCGCCTATGGATATGGATGTTGATGCCGATGCCGACGACGTCGACGGCGCTGGCATTAGTTCGATATTGGAACTCTCCGACTACTACAAGCACATGAATGCGAATATGGCAAATGGTGGCGGTGGCGGCGGCGGCGGCTTCATATTTCCCGGCTTCAATGGGACATTGCCGGCGGGCTTTGGCGGCGAGCTGCCCAACGGCAGCGGGCCCTACACTCCCATGCAGGGCTGTCGGCGCGACGGCAACTTTGGCCTGAAGCTCATCACAATGATACTCTACGTGCTCGTCTGCATCGTGGGCCTCTTCGGCAACACGCTGGTCATCTATGTCGTGCTGCGCTTCTCCAAGATGCAAACGGTCACCAATATCTATATACTCAATCTGGCCATCGCGGACGAATGCTTTCTGATTGGCATTCCCTTTCTGCTCTACACCATGCAGGTGGGCAACTGGCCCTTTGGCAATTACATGTGCAAGGCCTATTTGGTCAGCACGTCCGTGACTCAGTTCACGTCATCTATTTTTTTGCTAATCATGTCCGCGGATCGCTACATTGCCGTTTGCCATCCCATCTCGTCGCCACGCTACCGCACCCCGTTCGTCTCGAAAGTTGTGTCGGCCGTGGCCTGGACGACGTCGGTGCTCCTGATGCTGCCCGTCATATTGTTTGCCAGCACCTATGAGTCTGGACCGAATCACTTCACCTGCAGCATCAACTGGCCGGAGGCATTCAATATACAATCGGAGACGGCATTCATTCTGTACTCGCTGATCCTGGGCTTCGTGACGCCGCTGATCTTCATCATGATCTTCTACTGCCTGGTCATACGCAAGCTGCACACGGTGGGGCCGAAGCACAAGAGCAAGGAGAAGAAACGCTCGCACCGCAAGGTCACCAAATTGGTCCTCACCGTGATTACGGTGTACATCATGTGCTGGCTGCCCCACTGGATCTCACAGGTGGCCCTGATCAGCTCGACGCCCGGCTGCGCCTCCAGGCTGGAGCTGGCCGTCTTCCTCGCCTGCGGCTGCCTCAGCTACTCCAACTCGGCCATGAATCCCATACTCTACGCCTTTCTGAGCGACAACTTCAAGAAGAGCTTCATGAAGGCCTGCACCTGTGCCGCCCGCAAGGATGTCAACGCCCAGCTGCAGCTCGAGAACAGCTTCTTTCCCAAGTTCGGCAAGGGCCGGCAATCGGAGCGCTTGATTGGCCCCAATGCCACGGCCAACAACAGCAAGGCCAAAAAGCGCGCTCTGGCCAATGCCCGCAACAATAACGCGCACATGGCCGCAACAACAACGACAACGACCACGGCTGGCACAGATGTCATCACCGCCATACAGCCCATGGCCGTCGCCCAGGCTCCGGCTCAGGCACCCGCCCAGGTGACGCCCACGGCCGCTGCGCTGCTCGTCGTGAACGCCGAGACCAACTGTAAGCCGCCAGTGCTGCACACGGACTTATAAGAGCGGGCCGCACCTGGCATGCCGCTCGAGACGGTTGTGTTTATAGCGCGCAGATGAGTACGAATGGCAGTGGACGGAGAGCAGCAGCAGCAGCAGCAGCTGAAGCTGGATGCGACACTGGTCAGCAGACCAGAGTGTTTACTATAAGCATTGATATTTTTTTCAACTGCTCTGAGTTTTTGTTTTTTTTTTTTTTTTTGTAGTAGTATTTTTAAGTTAATCTTTACATTCACATACTCTCTCCCCCGCTTAGCTTAAGTTCAGTGAGTTACAGATTTAATCTAAGAGAAAGACCTCGATGTTGTAGTTGCAAAGTTGTCTAAAGAATCTAACATCTGAAGCGGAATTATTCAACCAAAAAGAATTCCACTGGAAATAAAACGAAAAGGAAAAAAAAAAAAAAAAAACCAAAACAAAAATACAAAAGTATTCGAACAAATTTTCACATTATCGAATTAAATTCCCAATGTGATGATGAACTAAGAAACGAAGACGATTATTAAGATATTGCTTAAATAAAAAACAAATTAAAATCAAATAAAAAAAACACGAAAAATTTAATGTATGTTTAAATATCATTCAAAGGGTTTATAGATATTCCAAAAAAAAAAAATTAAATAAAAATAAAAATTAATACTAATTATTAAATATGAAACTTAAAATAAAAATCCTTCAATTCGATGTATATCCCGTTAAAAATTAAATGTCTCTCTGAATGGACTATGAAAAGTTAAAATAAGAAATTAAATTAAATTGCTGCTGAGCCAAAGAAATTAATAAAAAATAAATAAAAAATAAATAATTAAACTTAATTCAAATCACATTTTAAGTGTTTACATATAATATTTGTATTTTTGAATGTAAAAAAAAAAAACAAAAAATAAATAAGCTTATTAACATTCTCATAGTTGTAACGATTTCCAAAACTCTTATCAATAGTCAGAAAACTACAGGAATAATGCATGCATTCATATTAAGTGTAATTTGAGCTGCTTCAAATTGTGAAATTCAATGCAATTCAAGTTCATATTCAAAAATTAATAAAAATAAATAAATAAAATTAAAAAAAATAAAATAAAATGCAAAATAATTTTTTAATTAATGGGATAGGAAATAGAGTCTGTCAAATATATTTCTCTAGTGCTAACATATATTTTTATTTATTTATTTTATTTTTTAGGGCCCTCCAGAAGAATTCTCAGTAAATAATAAATCCATTTATTAGCTGCCAAGCGCCATCATATTCTAATGATAGTGTAGCATTCAAAGCAGCCTTTATTAGCTATCAGCAGCTATCTAAATGCTTATCTTGGCGCTTGGCTCTCGCCTGCCGTTGACTTGCAAATGTTGCTTTGACCGTGCGTAATAGATGCAGATATCAAAGTGAGAGGCAGACTGAGAGAAAGAGAGAGGGAGAAACAGATAAAACTTGCATTTGAAAGCGCGACAATAAGCACATAAAAACAAGATAAAAAAATATCTTTTGAGCTTGACGAAATTTGAATACTCTAGCAGAAGTTGAAGTAGTTGGAAGTAGCAGACATAAGTAAAAACTTGTTTTATTTTTTATATATAAAAGTAGAAGAATTTCGAAATAGCAGATGAATGAAACAACTCTTAAATTTTTAAATTATATTAATAATATATATTTAAATAGATTTCTTCAGCTATGCTAGAATAGAAGTGAAAATTTATAGTGCAGAGTTCATTGCAAGTCATTTGAATATATAAATATTTTATAACAAAAATCCCCGTTTTTGTAGTGTTGAAATATAATATTGGGATTCAGCAAATTCTAGTATATATATATTAGCTGAAATATATATTACTTTAATACTATATATATATATATATATATAATAATCTCATATATTAGTATATTTACTTGAAACAAAGAGAAAAGATGGCAGGTATCTGCAACACACGCGATACTTAATCTACTTCAATTTCTGATATACTATATATACATATATATATATATAATAAATAATATTTGATATATATTTAAATTTATATACAAATATAATATTCTCATCTATATACTACCCAATATAAACTTATAAAAATCTCAACAAAAATCTACGTAAAAACTGCTCACCACACACAGCCTTATCGACTGCGATTTCTGCTTCACTTCATTCACGCCTTTTCCCTTTTTTCACTACTCATCATTTCTCGTAAAAACAATAATAATACTCAATGTTTTCAGTGTATCAGCTCATCAAAGTGCGAAAGAGAAAAACAAAGCAATAAACTACAAAGTGCAAAGAGGGCTGCAAAATTGTCAACAAGAGAAACAATTTTCATGCTTGATGTAATGTCCATTTGGAAAATTCACAAGATGCTAACAACCTAACAGGGCGCTTGCCTGCCCAAAGACAATTTCGAAAACACTTTTGTTCAGCAAGTAGGAAAATAGTTGGACTAGCAGATGCGCTAGAAAAAGCTAGAACTAATGTAGACATATAATACAGTTAGGAATATATTATAGTTTTGGTATTAAAGTCTCTCAAGATAGGAAATCTTTCATAACTTTCTATCATAATATCATTAAAGTCTTCAAAGTATATCACCCTTTTCATCCACTCTTTCTAAAGGGTATCAACGCACACAGCAGCAAAAAAAAAAAGTATTTCCCTGAACATATACAGCAAAACTAAACAGAAACTTTGCGAGCAAATGTCTGGCTCGTTGGGCGCTGAACAATAGAAATGGAAGCTGCATTGCGTGCAATATGAGTGCCTGTCCGAAGACTGCTGCTGCTGCTGCTGCTTGAGCTGCGAATAATCGAAATTAGTGAAAGAATGAGCGTGGTGAGCTCTAAATGCACTTACGAATTTCCATTTGAGGCATCATTTCGACTGACAACATTTTGATTGCCTGAGAGAACGAACAAAAAGTCTATGAGAACTTAGTATGCTCTATGAGAGTTTATACACTCCCAGCATATATATATATATCTAGGATAAAACTCGAGCACATGCTTCACTCAAGTAGAGTATTTAGCATGAAGTAATTGCTGTTCAAGTTGCAGCACCACAAGCACCAGGGCAATAGACTTCAATTTGTGGGCTTGCGGGTTGTGGATTAGGGGTCGGCGGGGCGCGAGCGATGCGATTGTAAATGTTAGTGCTTGGCAAGTGTTGGAAAATGCGCAAAGTGTGGGCAACAAAGCAAATCAACAATTGCAAACTGCACGCGTGGCTTTGCTGGCCCAAAACAGCTTCAGCTATGCGCAGATTGCCTGGCTGTGCAAAATGTTTTCCATTTTTGCCCCATCAACCCGGACATTGATGCTCCATGTGCTGTGGCTGCCTGGCACTGGCTGAAGGTCAGGCATATTGATTATTTGGAATTTCATTAGCAGGCGAGTCAAAGTCAAAGCCGTGTAGAGCTTGGAATTATGATGCTCTGCCTGCATTCCTATGCACTTGTCCATATGCTGCATTCTGGACAGACAATGCCAAGGGATAACCAGCTGCTGGCAAGGATACGAAAAGTGCTTGCTCGATTGGCTGGCTAGTCGGTGGGTTGGGCTGCTGCTTTTTGCGCTCTCAGGATTTTAATGGGCTTGTGATGATGGTGTCTGGTTAGTGTAGAAGGTTTACGCGGCAGTGGCAGTGGCAGTGGCAGTGGCAGCTGCAAATGCAAATCCCCTCGGCTCAGACCGGGGCCAAGTTGAAAGTTTGAGGTCAAGCACAAGTACAGAAACCACTTAAAAGTCGCTACGTGCGCCAAGATGCGAAACGAAAGACGCCGCAACCGGATACAACTTATTGCCATATTGATGCAGCGCAAACTCAGCTGTCAGTTAAATTATGAAAGCAGCCCGAGGAGCCGAGACGAGCTTTATACATAACCGATGCTCTGTGCAGCAGCCATTGCAGCTGCTAATTAAATTCTTCGTGGACTCTGGACCTCTCTACCTCCCTCCTTTCCCTTCACACCACCCACTTTTCCAATTTCAATTTCAAAGTCAAATGTGGATGGGGTGCGGGGCGTGGGATGGCGGGCAAAGCGACTTCAAAGCGCGCGCCAGCACAATTCCATACGTTTTTGACCCAATTTATTATGGCCAAATACACACTCACACACACACACACACATATGCAGAAGGAAAAAATCAAATTAATGCTTCACACTTCATAAATCGGGCATTGAAAATGAACAGATTAAAGCTCTGGGCCAGAGTATTTTCAATTTATTTTCCATTTTTCTATTTTCCAAACTAAAAATACAACAAAGTCGCTTTATAAATACATTAGCACCTCAATATGCTCGAGATATATAGATATATATATATACATATATATCTGGTATACAAAGCAAACAGAAATCGTGTGTGCGCTAATAAAATGATATAAAAGAGGCAGATTAGGCAAATTGGCTTAAGGCTAATGGCTAATGGCAAATGGCATATTCTCAGGTGGAAATTCCTGAACAGCTTTTACAATTGGGTAATAAAAATAAACGTTTTAAATTTAATTTAAATGACCAAGAACTTTCAAGAGACTCTTGGCTTGACTAATGATATTTATAAAATAAATTTAAATTTATTCAGTAATAAAAAAGATTATTTGAATATTAAATTGTTCCACTTTTTATACGTTTTAAATTTATTTCAAGACAATAATAAAAATTTTTAAATTTTATTTAAGCAAAAATAAATGTTTTTATTTTTTATATTTCAATTTAAAATTGATGAATTTTGTATACATATTATATTAAATAAAAATGATATAAATATACAAAAATAGTTATTTTCTGTATGTATTAAATTGAAATTATATTGATATTTATAAGAAACATTTCATTTTGTTTTGTAAATTAATTTGGAACAATTTATAGAATTGAATCTAATAAAAGCTAAATGCTTTTTATCAGATTTTAATTTTAAATTGATGAATTTATATGTATATATATTTGTATTAAATTGAAATAATATTCAAATACATACATATATAATAAAACTATATATTGTTGCATTTTTCATGTGAGTTAAATTGACATAATATAAAAATGTAATTAATTAATTTAATATAAAAGAATTTCTCGAATTTAATCTAACAAAAATTAAATTTATTAGAGCTCAATTTTAAATATGTATATTAAATTGAAGTAGTTTTCAAAATATATATCAAAATGTATTAAATCTTTTAATTTATTATGGAAGCAGATAAAATGCATGAAAATAGAAGCAACAGCTGCTGTTGCTGCTGCTGTTGCTGCTTGCCTCTTACTCATCGCGTCACACACAGTTTATCTGGGGGTTTATCAAGATATTCATATTTAGCTAAACATAAAATAAAAGCTTTTTATGGCCATATAAATTATTTAATTGAGATATATGTATATACATATTCAATGGCCTACATAAGTTGCTTATGCTAAAGCCGACTTTGAAGTTGGCTGAAAAAAGTTTATATTAGCGCAATATATGAATATATATTTATATATTTGTATACATATATATGAACATGCATATGTCTAAATATTTATATATATATATATTTATTTATTTTGTGTATAACACTTTCTTATCAAACGAACAGCGTGAAAAATCTTTTGAATGAAGCTGCTTGATAAGCTAACCTTGATAAACTGGATAAGCGTTGGCAAATAACAGTTATTACTATATAATATTAAGTCAAGTCGCAGCTTCTGTTTAGTTCGCCACTCAAACTCATATGCTACAGACACGACGACTTTCACATTTTCACACACAAAATGCTCAGAAAAGTTCACAGTTTCGTATATATTCTACTTTTGGGTTACATTGCCACAGCAGCAGCTGAAGATAAACAGGTGAGTCCGAGCTGTCCGAGCTAAATTGAAATTGAGATGAATTTTTTTGCAGTTGAATAATGTTCTGCAGAGCAAAAGCATTCAGATCGTCGACGTGAATGGCAGCGCGGGATCCATGCAGATAAATGCAACATATAAGAATATAAAAACCTTAAATGTTTCGGGCAATGCAAATCAAAGTCTATTAGCGAATTTCATTGGCACAGGCCTAATCAAGTCTCCAGCTGCTGATGCGACGACACTCATAAGCGAACTAAAAGCTCAGATAAACACTTTGAATGAATCTGTGAACTATCTGAAGAATTTGCTCACATCGCACTTGGCTGAGATGGAGATGGTGAGGAGGGCAACTGGCTGCTCTGCGATCGAGAATGCGAACAGTGTCCAACTGATCCAGATACCTGGATACGCTCCATTTCGCGTTCTGTGCGATGCTGATGTCAACTGGATTGTCATACAGCGTCGCTTCGATGGCAGCGTTGACTTTTACCGCAATTGGCAAGCTTACCGCAATGGATTTGGCTACTACGAGGGCGAGTTCTTTCTGGGCCTGGAGTTCATATATCGCCTGACTACATCACGGCCATATGAGCTCTACATCGAGCTGACCGACTTCGACAATCGAATGTTCTATGCACGATACGACAACTTTCTCATTGGCAGCGAACAGGAGCAATATATGCTGAAGTCGCTGGGCACGTACAGCGGCAACGCTGGTGACTCATTGAAATACAATCTGTATAACACATTCTCCACGTACGATTACGATAGCGACGGCTGGTCGGGCGGCAACTGTGCCAACTACTACGAGAGCGGCTGGTGGTACAAATGGGATGCAAACAGGTGAATCAACGACTAACATCACGACTATCGAACCTAATGACTGACTGAATCTTTCTGCTCTCATTTAGCAACCTCAATGGCAGATACATGAAGGGTGGAGAGAAGAGTGTGAAGGGCATTTGGTGGTACTCACTGCATGGCTACTACTCGCTGAAGTCTGTCGGCATGTTCATTAGACCAAAGTATATTTTACTTTGATTCAAATTTACAAAAAAACTCCTACAAGTCTGTCTAAAATACAAATAAATTATTCGATTTATAATAGAGCAAATCGAGTAAACGTTTTATTTATTCGCAATAGATTTTGTATACACGAAACGTATAGATGCATTGAATTCGGGGTGTATTAGTTTTGTTGAAAGGTTCTTTGCTGATAAATTGAGGTGTGGCTGAGCTGAGCTGATATCGTCTATAGCTGCTGTTTTAATCCACTGCTTCTGCCTGTTCGTCTGTCATTTCTACCTATTTAACTGTTACAGTATTTTCCTCGACTCGTCTTCACCAAAGTAACTGCTAGTCGAGCACTCCCGACTAGACTTCCCTGGTTATAGGTGAAATATAATCGCTTTTACTATGAACCGGAGACCTTTATTATTTATTGCAGGCATAAGCAACAATACAAGTTGATAAGTGCACGATTTGTGCTGTATAAAGCAAAGTCGTTGTTCAGATCAACAATATTCGTATTCAGCCAGTCAATCAGTGTACACCAAACATGAGAGCTCTGGACGTGTGTATTTTTAAGCTTTTTCTGCTAACATTATTGGCAGCGAGCTGCGAATTTCATGAATTTGACGTAAGTATTGTATATATTTTACAAACTAATTACTTTATTGGTTTTCTAAAATACATAGATCGTGCCGCTGGATGAATGCAGTGCGTCTTGCCTGAAAGAGATGAAGCCTCTGTTTAAGAGCGTCTGGGAAACAGAAGAAAAGTTGAAAGCTTTCGAGGTGACCATGCAGGAAAAGGTAGATGCCGTCCAAGCGCATCAGAGAAAGAGTAACGATGACCTGCTCGCAGCATTTAACGAAGTTCAGTGCAGCAATGAGAATAAGAAATCAATCGATGCAATGAAAACACAACTGGACGCCAACACAGACGCTCTCAAGATGCTGCTAAATGAAATTGCCAGCTTGAACAGTTCCATTGGCGCTCACAAAACAAACAGCGATTCTCAGCATAAAGAGCTCGCTGAAGATCAGGCCATCAATTGTATGCCCTTCCAAGACTCCTCGAATATCCACGATATATTTGTCCATGGCTATGGCAATGCCTCGGTGCTGTGCGATGCCCAAATAGCTGGAAGCGGTTGGTTGGTGGTGCAGAGACGCTTCGATGGCCAAGAGAATTTCTACAGAGACTGGGCCCAGTATAAGCAAGGTTTCGGTAAGCTCGATGCTGAGTTCTTTCTGGGCCTGGAGGTACTGCACCATTTGACCAAATCTCTGCCAACCGAGCTATATGTGAAGCTAGTCGATTTCGACAACAATGTCCGTCACGCTCGCTACGATAACTTTCTGATTGGCAGCGAGGAGGAGCAGTACATGCTGAAGTCACTGGGCACGTATACAGGAGATGCTGGCGATGCCTTGTCCTACAATCTGCATAACAGTTTCACCACCTATGACCGCGACAATGATGGCTGGCCCCAAGGCAATTGTGCTGCATATTACGTAAGCGGCGGATGGTTCAGCCTCTATGCCAACAGGTAGGCACATCTAATTTGATACACATATAAAATACATGAAATGTCAATAACACATCTCATTGCAGCAATCTCAATGGCGAATACTACAATAAAGAAGTTCACAGCGAAAGAAGCATTTGGTGGTACAACTGGAAGGGTTATCATGGATTGAAGGCCGTTCAGATGATGATACGACCCAAATATACATCATTATAGAATGCATAAAGAATATCAAATATATTTGTAGTAAATCTCAGACATTTTATGTATTTAAATGAGAACATGTGTGAGCAATGAAATTTTTGGTTAAATAAATATATATAATAATAAATATTTTCAGTTTAAAATTTTCAGTTTTTATAATTATTATGATCTCTTTTATCTATTTAGTAGATATGCACATATGTACATAGAAACTACTTATGCCCTTCACATCAATTATTTCTATAAACAAAGAGAATGCGACTGGAAACAGAAAGTCAGCCAGAAACTGTCTACGAAGGCACATACACACATAAAAATATTAATAATAAATAATAATTTAAACATGCCTCCGACGCACTCAACGACTAGAAGAGGCAGGCAACAGAAATGGATAAAGGCTTCATGTGTGGATATGAAATATAGGTCGATGCACGCTGAGCATTACAAACTCAGCGATAGGTTAAGGTTAAGATGGATCAAGTCAAAAATAGATAAAAACTCTCATCCATAAGAACAAAGATCAATACAACATAAATCGCCTTCTTAGTAAGTTAATAACCCGACATAGATCAATCAACATATGTAGATATCAAAGCCAAATTGTATATTCTATAGGATTAACTCTATAAGACTCAAAAAAAATAACTTTTTGATATATAATTTTGTTTAATTAGAAACTAAGGCTCAGTTTCCCTTCAAGCATTCGAAATTATTGTTTAAGAGCTTTGCCCCGTGTCCAATCAAACAGCTTCTGCACTCTTTCAATGAGCGAGAACGAAGAGCATGAGAGAGTGAGTGAGTGCGCTTGCCTCTACGCATTCATAATTTACTCAAATTCAAATGTCGCTCTGGCTGATCTTATTGATAGTTGCCGAAGTGTGAAATGCTCGTGTGTAAGTATTCCCGCTGATATACAGACAAGACAAGCAATCATATATCACCTGCACAGAGTTCATTTCTTTCTACAACAAAAGCTGATTAGTGTTGTATTACTCAAAGGTAATTAAAAAGATTTCCTACAAGGCTACAAGACGAAACAAGTCCTGCATACATAATAGTTTCTCAACATTCAATCAACAGAGGCCAGTCTCTATCCAAACTATTGTCTACAAGGCTATGTAAACGTTCTTCTGCTCATGAAATCATTATGAATGCATTAAGGATCAATAGCTGCTGCGGGGGCCAAGGTTGCGTGCGCGTCGACCAACTTTGCATAATCCATAATTTTTGCATTGCCAATTGCTTTTTCAGTTTGGTGGCAGCTCTGACACTCACACACACACACACACACACACATGCAGCGTATGTGTGGGGGCGGCGCACACCCCTTTTGCCTGCTTCGCCACGCCAGCTGTTCAAAGCCGAAATTCGCAATGCGCCGTTAAGGAAATTGCTCAAATTTTGAAAAAGTTCTTCAACAATTCTGCGCTCTTCTTCTTCTCTTAATTTTTTTTTCACTTTTTTTCTTTTCTAGTGGATGGGTGGAGGCAGGCACTTGTTGTGGTTTATGTTTTATTATGTTTTATTCTCCACTCAGCTTTTTCGAGCGCATGGCTGCCTGATTGCCACCATTTCGATACTTGGCTGAGCAAATTGAAAGTTTTCTCCATTTTGTTTATGTGCTCGCTGGAAATGCTGTGGCCATTCGTCCGTTGCGCAGCGAATCCTCTTTTTGCATACGAGAACTAAACTGAAATTTATAAACTATTTCGATTTGGTGTGCAGCAGGGCCTTTTCTCGCCTGTTATCCGCTTCTGTATCAAATTGCTCAAAAGTGCAAAAGTTGTTGACTCGACCAATAAATTTGTGAATTGCTTTCAGGTTTACTTTTCGCTAGCTGCTGTAATTGGACGCCAAGTCACGCCTCGACGCATGGCATGCATGCGACCACAAATCAAATCAAATCGAAGCAAATCACAATTGCAGCCAGCTGATTGAGTAAACGAAGTGATGAACAGTTAATATGAGAAAGAGATTATAAACAAATAAGTGAAGTGAACAGCTTGAAAGTCACTAAAAGCTTAATATTCAAATTTAATAAATTCAAATATTTATTATAAAAGCCAAAAAATCAATGGACAAGCAGCGCTTTGAGAAGCGTTTAAAATTTAGAGCTATTTTGTTTGTATAAATTGAGCAATGCCATAAGAAATTACAACAAAATAAAAACTATTGAGCATATTAAGTTCTTTCTCAAGTTTTAGTCTCAAGTTACATTCCTGCTCTTCGAAGCATAGATCGCAATAGCTCAATCACTCATTCTAAGCCCATAAAATAACTCTCTTACTGTTCTCCCTCACTAGGTAATCTTTAATATGTATATTTACTGCCTTTCGCACCAATACTCACAGGGCTGTTAGCTTAAAAGACTCAAAGAAGTCTGCTCATGCTCAAAGAATTGGACATTATCATAGATGAAAAGCAAGAACTAAACTACTCAAGCATCTGCTAGCTATAGTCATCTTAAATAATTATAACATGCCAATAAGTATGCTGTATAGATATATATATATATATATATATATATATATATATATATATATATATATATTTCGTATAAAAATCAAAAATATTTGAAAATTGAAATGTAAATATATCAATATTTCTTCACAATTAATATTCAAGTCATTTGTTTATATAATTATATCTAACTTTCTTAATATTGCAATATTAAAATAACTAACTAACTAATTAAATAAATTCAAATATAATCTAAATTTGTTTTATATAAAATACAAAATTAAATGCAAAAAAAAAAGAAGATTAAATAAAAATTGCAAAACAGTTTATTTGATAAAAAAAATCTTTGGCTTTCACTCAATAATATCAACAAAATCTAGAATTTCTAGCTTTTCGTAGAAAATGTAATAAGAGCGCGTGTAAATCAACTCAAAGTTTGTTCAATATTTCATCACACAAACTGTCGTGGTTGCTTGAGTCGCTTCTATTGTCGGTTGACAGCTGAAGCTCAAATCGATCAGGGCTGACGGCAGAGGATGGCGCCATGTGAATGAACCTTTTGGTCAGTCGACTTCCGTAAACAAAAGCCACGCTAACTGCTCGTCTTCTTCCTCTTGGCCAATGTTTTCTCTGTTATTTTGTTTCCTTTTTTCTGGTTCTCTATCTTTGTGGCTTGGCGTTCTTTGGCATAAACATGCTTCAAATATGTTGGTCATATAAATGGTTCACGTCATGCTTTTAGGCAGCAACGCCTAGGAAAAAAAAAACGAAAAAGCTGCCAATGACCAAGTCCACGTAGTAAATAACTTATTTGCCCAGTGGGCATGGCCAAGACTAACGCCCACATTGTACTTGTGTACGTGTGCACTTGTTCTGTGGCCCGGGCCTAGGCCATAGCCATAGCCATGGCCATAGCCATCAATTATGTGAAGTGCGTGAAACGTTTCACAAATTGCAGGCGTTAATAAGACGCGCCCAGGCTCTAGCGTCTCGCTCGCTGTCATAGCTCAAAGTGCCCATCAACGTTGTTGATTGAATGAAATGGTAAAAGGCATAAAAATTGCACCCGATTAAGCGGGTCACTTAAAGCTGCGACGCAGTCAACAGCACGAAAGCCGAAAAGCCAAAACCTTCGGCTCACATTTCAACGCAACGAGATAGCATCTTAATTACCCACCCAAAGCAAACACACACACATATATACATACACACTGACATCAGCAAGTCATTGACCCAGTCGAAGAGGAAGTAAACTGTGGTCAGCTCTTTAATATGCTGCAAGACAAGGTTTAGACTTGCTTAAAGATACTCTTTAAATACATATATTCAGTAGAGTTGAAGTTATAAATTCTTTTTCTTTTTTTTTTTATATAAATTTAATTAAAATTTAATATTCAGCTTTAATAACTTGACCTCTATCTACAGGGCATCCTTTAGTCCGTAAATTTGGTCTTGTTTTCATTACTAAACGAATTTCTTTTAAGACGACAAAACGATAACAATTTCCTGTTTGCGTAAACTTTACGCTCTCACACTTTCTCGCACTTTACACAGGCTCGAGGCCGCCGAGCCTCAGAGCTCGGACCACAAGCAGAAACGGAAAACATTAATTACATAGACCACACTCACACACACACTCATACATTCACACTCACATACACACATAGACACTCATACATTTCGACTTTGGCACACTTATTGTATAGTGACTACTGGGGCTGCACACCTGGTCGTATACGCAACAATGACAACAATTTGGGCCACATCGGCTGCCTACTGCGCTCTAGTTCGCTCCTGCCACCTCTCGCCCTTTAGGCTCTGTCTTCCTCTGTGCAATTCAAGTTTGTTTTGTGCCTCTACTCGAGTGCTCATTGTCTGTGCGGTCGGTCGCAGTTATTTATACGGGGGCTCCATTTGGGCTTCGTGTGCGCCACTTTTTCTTCTCTCTTCCTGATGAGCATTTTATTTGCTGACCATAATTGCGCCAGGCCGGGAGACCGCAAAGATTTGTCATTGCCACCAGACACCATGAAAAGTGTGGCGCGTGTTTTCGTTGAGAGTTTCTCATAACAAGCTCGTACACAAAGGAAACAAAAATTGGGAGTGCTTTAGTGGAAAGTGCCCGACTTGAAGATATTCTGCGGGCCAATACAATATAGCTTTTAATTTAATTCCATCAATCAATAAAACACAATCAATACAAATACAAATGCTTCTTTTGTAGGCAATTGAAAGTTTTGCGGAATGTTCAAGAGCTGTTGCTCTGAGGCAATGCTTTTGAGTTTAAATAAGTTGTTGCTGAGTCTTAAAGTTATCTCAGTTGTGTACTGTTCACATACAATATAAGTTGACAGAAGACTACGTGATTGAATATGACTCTAGCTTAGAAGCTAACTCTGCGCTGAACTGAATAGCTTCACATAACAGACAGTGCACGAGCCACAAGCTTTGAGTACTTCGGCTCTGTTTATTCACATTGTATTTAGTTTTAGTTCATTTTATATGCTGCGATACACGTTTAAAGTAATATAATACAAATATAAAAAATATATATTTTTTCATTAAAAAAAAAAATATTTCAATAAAAATTATATATGTTTTCAAATATTTTTATAAGAAATAAAATGTATTTCTACAAAAACTAAAAATATCTTTATCAAAAATAAAATATATTGTTATAAAAAATAAAATATATTTTTGTTAAATATAAAACATATTTTTATAAAAATAATATTTATTTATTTAAAAACAAAAATATGTTTTTGTACGAAATAAAATATACTTCAGTATATTTTTTATAAAAAATTAAATATATCTTTACAGTTTTGTAATAATATATATTTATATAAAAAATAAAATCTAAAATTAAAAATTTAATTAATTTTTATATAAAATAAAATATATATGTCTGCTATGTAGATTTGCCTAACCTAACGAAACATACACAATTTTTCACGCTTGCCGAGAAACAACAATCCTCGAAAAGCTCTGCCAAACTTAGCTTAAACAAACTTTAAATATATAAAGTGCATATGATTTTCAAATATACCAACAAACTCAACATGTGCCAAAATGTAAATGCTCTCGTCTAGGATATATCCTACATGTATGTATATCCTTCAATAGCAATGGAAGTCCCTACCCCACTCCATTTATACCTGCAGCAGACAACAAGATGAATACCAAATATTAAATGCTTCAATCTTACAATTTTCCAAGAACTCTGACTTAAAGTCAAGCTATACACACACACATACACACACTCTTACACACACTCACACGCATACACACTCCACTTCCCGACTCTCATCTAGGGTATTATTGTAGTGGCTGCTGCCTGCGTGCCTGGCTCTATGCACAAGTATTATATTACTAGTAATGAGCTTCGGTTTCATGACATTTGAGTGGTTTCGCTTGGTCAGCTTTTTATTTAATTTGTTTTGTTTAGAGACAAATTATTTGTGGTTTGTGCTTTATTATATATATATATATATATATATATATATATATATATATATATATATATATATATATATTTTTTTTTTATAATGAAAAGCATTTGTGTGTAATGAATGAATTTATTGATTGACAAATTCGAGGAAATTCGAGTACTTCGTCCCGTGTTTGCCTAGCTACGCCAAATAGCTTTCATCTCCGAGTGATTCATTTAAGAATTTAACGAAATGATTACGAATTAATTTCTAGAGATTTATGAGCATGGTGCTCCGTCTTCAGTGGTAAATTAATTAAACAAGCTTAAATTAATTAAAAGTTTTGCAGCTCTTGGTGTGGGTGTGCGTGTGTGTGTGTGTGTGTCTGGAAAACGTCAACATTTTTATTTTATTTTTTGCATGTTACCATTTGGCAACCTCATTTGAAATCCCAGCCGCGAATTGCGTTGAAAACTTTTGCCAGAATTCCAAATTAAAAGCGAAAACCAACTGGGACTCATACACACATACAGAAAATAAAAGAAATAAAAAAAAGAGAGCGTAGGCTCCCAAATCATTTCAACATCACGAGGAAAAAGAATAAAGGACCGAACGAAAATATGCAAAAATAAATAAAAAATGCCAAAAGGCGATATCCATAAGCCGTGGACCGAGAGAGAGAGCGCAAACAACAATAAACGAATGGGCCAAACGAATTGGACAACGGTACAAGCTTTCCCCGGCTCGCTCGGCCATTAGTCATTATTGACACATTCCTTCCGCCTTTTTCTAAGCCACTTCGCCAATCTGCCCCCAGTCCCAACTTTTCTTTTTCTTCGTTTCTGTGTACTTTGAGAGGGTTTTGCGGCAGCCGCAACTGTTTTGCTGCTGCTCTTAAGTGATATTTCCGCTTGAGTTACCATATTATTTTTGTTTATCTTGGACATGTTTTCCATATGTAACAAATACATAAAAATGTATAAGCGGGTGTAACTGACCAACTAACTTCTGCTTTGAATTGGGCCAGAGCAGAGGCTAGTTTAATTAAAATAATAAATTAATCTAGAGACATGTCTATTGCTTATTAAGATATATATGTTTAGCCTTTTTCAAAGGGCATTTCGCAGTTCATATCCCTTGCCCAACACCAGAGTTATATGTGCACGGAATTGAGAAAATGTTGGTGCTGTTTGCTTTCCTTGCTTTGCCGGATTACAGTTCAATGATGTATGCTGTTAATTTGCTCAACAACAGATGAGAATCTCAACTTTTGCCTAAACAATAAACAACACAACAAAACACTAAAGTTTAGTTTCTATAAGGCTAAGGCCTTAAAGGAAGAGTATGGCCAATGCAAGCAGAATGTATAGTCGACTCTGAGGTGGGTTGAGGAAAATATGTTTATAAATTGTTAAAAAATATGAATATATATACTAAAATATAAATATATATATATACTATATATAAAAGGATTTGAGAGCATTGAGAGATATTAAATATCATATGCATATGAATACAGCTGAGTCACTTCATCGCTTCAAATTCCAGTCTTCAATAGCAAACAGCGGAGCAGAGAGAATGAGAACTTCCTGTCTTTGAAAGGGTCTTGCTCTAGATACCTAATATGCGCTGCCTAGGCAAACATGTTTACGCTCGTATTCTCATCTTATGTTACAAGCGGCCTTGGTTTATTTTAATGCCCTGAACCGATTGAGAATAGGCAAGCGGGGTACATTGGTTTAGTTGAATTGAATGTTACAGGCGTGACAGAGCAGAGAAAGTATATAAATGCTTGATCAAGTCGTCAAGCTTTGTCTATCTATACATATGTATATAGATTTTATTTAAAATAATCAATCGATATTACCATTCTTATGTTATTGATTAGAATCTTCATCGATATTTATCGATACTAATTAGTATCTCCCCTGTCTTTGAAGCTTAAGTATTTATAAACTTTGTATTTAGTTTTCTTTTTATTTTATACAATCTTGATATATGATATACTTTGCATATGGCTTCGAAATTTTACTAAATTCTATAAATTGAGGCTGAGCTGCAAATATTTCCAATATGTGAAAGAATTTGAATTTTTATTAAATTGAAAAATATTTAATTGAATACGCATGAATGAAATGAAATTACAAAAAAGGGTCGAGCCTTTATCAATTGATTATTGCATAGATCGCTGTAGTTCCGCCATCGGAATGCAGTATATATCCAAGTAGCTCATTCATGATACAACAGTTTCACTTAACTAACATAGTCATATGCAAAAGAGAATAAACTCACTCTGAGTTCCCTTTATATAAACACAACCTGAAAACCGATTAAGCCTTTAGGAGATCTCCAAACAGTCTGCTACAAATGATATATTCTATAAATATCTATGTGTACTCTGTACACCTAAGAAATACCTTCAGTCAGCCAACATTCTGCTTTTTCATCACAATTTCAAGCAATTATCCATGCAGAGGCGAACAATGCACTCTCATTAGATAAACACAAAGCTTAGCACACGATTAAACCTTAATCATTTTCGACTTAATTAAATTAGATAGTTGCTGAATAGATTTGAATGCGAGCTCAAAAGATGAGAGCTAAACAAACAATGTATGTTTGTGTGTGTGTGTAATATGCCAAGTTACTTTTGCTCTGGATCATTCAATTTTAATGCCCACTAAGTGCAGATTTCAGTTCAAATAGCAAATAACAACAAATGCTTCAAATAGTTATACGCACACACACACACACACACACACAGTTGTGTGTGCATTTAAATCGAGTGTAAATGTTTATTTAATCGTGCACAGAGCAAAAAGCGAACTACTACCAGCTACAGAGTTTATTGTGAACCCAATTAAAGCAACGCCTCGTTGGTTAGTTTTGTTGGGTTTGGTTTTGGTTTGTTGGTTGGTTAGCCTGGTTTCCTGGCTGGCTGCCTCTGACTGTGGGTGGCAACAAAAACACACACACGCACACACACACAGCCACAATTGGCAAACAGCAAAAGCGAAAGCAAAAGGCGGTGCGGAAAAATGTTGCCGATTCCTGTTACAAAATCAACTAAAACAACGAACACAAAAGAAGCCGCTAAGTAAACACCCAACATTTACAATAACAACAACAACAACTACTACCACCAGCAACAACAACAACAACAACAAATATTACAAAGTAAATAGAAAGAAATGCCAGTTAGTTGCACAGTTGTTCAGCTGGCCGAGTTGTTCACATTGTTCTTGGCTTGTAAGTTTTGCCGAGATACAAAATTGCAATGCTAAAGTATGGTTAACAGTGGCTGGCTTGCCTTGTAAGTCGACGCACCACTGGAGCGCGGAGCAACGTAGCCAGGCAACGAGCAGACAAAAGGCCAGCGCTTAGCTAAAATCTCAGCCTCATCAGAGCTTCAGGGCATGAAATTGTGTGGGCCTTCGCACGCACCCTCCCGACTTCCTTCGCTCCACGTTTAAATTGGAAACGAAAATATTTAGCATAATTAAATGTTACGCAAAATGCCAAAATAATTATTAAGGTGACAGCACAATGAGTATGCCCAGCCACCAGCCACCAGCCACCTGCCACCTGCCACACCACACCACCCACTCACAAAGGCCAGCCAGTCAGCCGTCTTGAAAATGGAAATTGATGGAAGCCTGCCAAGGCGAACAGCGAACGGATGGCTGTAAGTAATTGAATGCGACAGACGGAAGTCAGTCGCGCGGGCAGCGGGCTGCGGCCTGAAGGTCAAGTGGCAAAAGGTGCTAAAGTGTTAAAAACAACTAAATATCCTCAAGGTATCGAGCTGCAGACACGAAATTAACACTTAACTACAAAGTTGCATGGCTTAGACTCAATATGTGCGGGCAAGGCCAAGGCCTGCGGCTGACTTGTAAAGCAGATTACTTAAGCCAAAATACAATGGAAATAAATTTTACCTGCCAAAGACATAGCTGAACAGAACAGTGCAAACCACACTCAATAGACAATGCAATGAAATCAAATATATTTAATAGGCAAAATGTTTCATTTGAATTAAGACTGGGTCAGAGGCATGCATAGAATGCGAAACAATTAATTTTCCCTTGCGTAGAGCATTGAGCGTGCACCGCCCGAAGCACTAGCTAAAGTTTTTAGCTTAGATAGCTCTCAAAGGATTTCTAGTTAGCAAAACAATAAACAAGTCTTTATCTTTTTAATGCGAAAAGCATGCTCCGGCCGCTGCTTAAGTTCAAAATCAACTACAATACTCGACTAGCGAATACCTGCACTAAAAATAAAATAACGAAAACTGCAAGTAAAACACATATTAAATAAAACAAATATCGTAAAGTAAAGCGAATATCGTAAAGAAAGAAAAACGACTAAAGCATTGCAAATAAAACGAATATCGTAAAGTAAGTAAAGCGAATATCGTATGGTAAGGAAAACGAATATAGTACTGCAATATCGCATAATAAGCAGCCATATCCTTCCGAAATAAAACGAATATCGTATTGTAAGTGAAACCAATATCGTAAAGTAACTAATACGAATATAACGAATATCGTATCGTAATTTATACGAATTTCATATTGTAAATAAAAAGAATATTAAATAAAACGAATATCGTATCGTACATAAAACAAATATCGTATCGCAATAACGTAAAAATAACAAAATAACGTAAGTAAAACGAATATCGTAAAATGATGTTAGTAATACAAATATCGTAATATAAAATAACGTAAGTAATACGAATATCGTATTCATAGCAAAACTAGGAAATACATCCAAAATAGCTAAATTAAGCACACATTTTACCGTAGGATATTTAAGCTCTGAGTACCACTTACCTAAGCACTTTGAGTGGGCAGTGCACAGTATGAAGTATTTAAGAAGCATGCTGAACGCTGTAAAATATAAATTGAAAGTAAATAAACGTCAAGTGGAAAGTGGATGCAAAACTGAAATGTTAGATATGTTAGGGTGGACCAAAACCAAAGGCAAATTGCATTGCTAAAGAGTAAACGCTTGCCCCTCCCCACTTAGTGTTTTATGCCAACAAACCAAGCATTTGGCCTCAATTTTATGAAAACATTTATGACATATGACGTTCGTAAGTGATGTGAGAAATCTAAGACATGTCCTTGACAAGTTGACAAAATCGATTTCATATATATTGCTGAGAGTAGAAAGATATGCATGGGACACAAACACTCTGATTTCACTCGACAAGCCAATACTTTGCGGTCTTCGCTTTTGAATTCCAATTCAACTCTTGAGTCTGAGCAAATGTGAGTCATTAAATTTTGAAGGGGCTTACGAACACGTTTCGACAATTCACAGCACCTAGTCGAGTATATCAAGAGGTATCTCTGGGGTTCAGGCAGGCAGGCAGGCAGGTTGGGTGGCTATGCAATTAAATGTCGCCCGAAAGTATGCCGCAACCTTTTTTGGCAGCTTATGCTAATGCATAAATTGGCTGCCTAACACAACAATTAAAAAAGTTCCATACTAAAATTAGACATTAAATTTTATGGCCGTCCAACTTTTAAATTGCTTGTGATATTTCAAATCCTAGACGGCCCGGCCTTCGAGATACGTATCGAATGGCACTCAACGGGTTTTATTTTTCTGGTAATTAAAAGCAGTGCCTAATGCCAGGACGCCGAATGCTATAAGCAGACCAAATGACAGCAAAATATCATCCCAGCAGCAGATTTGCGCTCAAGTTGGTTTTTTTTATGTTCCTTTTTCTACTCGCTTTGTACATTGCCAATGTGTAGAAGAGGATATATTAATTATATGCTCTCAACTAATGGAAGATGAGCATTTAGGTTCTGTTGGAAAGTGTGTAACGGGCAAATATACACATACAAAATCTACAAATCTGCCTATGCGTCTACTTGTCATACAACAGCTTTGGTCAACAGTTAAGGTATCTCCTAGTTGGCTAAACTTGAGTACTTTTGTTGACAGCACATTCAATTAGTTAATGTATATAGGATATTAAGTCGATGTTAATCCAACATCTTGTTAAGTAAGAAAACAAACTTCATGTACAAAGTACATAAAAAAAACTACAAATAATGTTTGTGGCCGTTGTAAAGCCGCGAAAGGTGGCCCTCCAATCGTTTGTATTGAGCTTGACATCAATGGAAATGCGAATTATTTTCAGAAATGAAGCCGCGGGCAAACAAACATTTCTCTTGAAAGATGAAAAACAACATTTGCAACTTTATTTCGGCAACACAATGGCTTTCGATTTCATCAGATGCCAATTCATTGGATTCTTCACTCTAGGCTATTTTGCAGAACAACGCATTAAAAAATATATGGCTGCCTCAGGATGCTGATGCAGAAATATGCCAGCAAGTCACATTCGGGCGGCTTGCGACTGCAAAAGCAATACAAAAGGTTGACAAACTGAATTGATTCTGTTATTTTCACATGCGCTGGACATTGAAATCAATAAATATCTGTTTTTTAAACGAATGTATGACCTTTTAAAAAATTTACACTTCGTGTGCTCAATTCTGTATACAAAAAATATAAATGTATTTAAAAAATTTCATAACAAAATATACACATATTATAAATTCATATAATATATTTTTTGAAATTTTAAAATACAATTCTGTATACAAAAGATATAAGTGTATTTAAATAACTTCATAAAAAATATATACATATTATATATTCATATAATTTATTTTTTAAACTTTAAAATATAATTATGTAATATATTAAAATATATTATAATATTAATATAATATATTAGTTTAAATAAATTTATATTAATTATTAAAATATATTTTTATATTTATATACTCTTTTAATTATATTAATAAAATAAAATATATATATATATTTAATTGAAATAAAATAATAATATATATTTTTAAACTTTAAAATATAATTATGTAATATTTTAAAATATATTATAATATTAATATAATATATTAATTTAAATAAAGTAATATTATTTATTAAAATATATTTTTATATTTATATACTCTTTTTAATTATATTAATAAAATAAAATATATATATATTTAATTGAAATAAAATAATATTTTTAGTAGATATATATTATTAAAATTAATTTATATTATATGTTAAAATTTAGTAATATTATATATATATATATCAATATTAAATATTCATAAGCATAGTTCTTAGACTGTAAATAACTAAAAATATAAGAATTATTTACTTCATTAAGCGCCTCTTTTAATTTTCCTTTATTATAAATTTATTTCTTTAATCTTTCATTACCACCTTGCTTCTTTTACAGAGCATCTGTCTGTCTATCTCGCACTTTCTGTGCAAATAATTAAACTGATTACGCGGCTGGGCCTTACACTCATTACTCATACGCAACGTTCGACTGCTGGCCATGGCCATTCGACGCCGCCATCAGCTCACGGGCTTACGTGATGGACCGTAATTACCCAGCATAACAGTTAATGAATGACAGCCAAAAGAACAAGATGGAGACGCTCTTAAGAAGGCAACATTAAGAAAACATGTAGCGTGGCTGCTCCTTTCCCATAAGCAGCCTCTGGAGGCCATTTAAAAGGCTCGAGGCGAGGCAGAAGCTATCGATTTTTGAGCATTAGATATGCATTTATCTGCGAATTAAGTTGAGGTTGCCCATAGAATTGAATCTTAAATGAAATTTACAGTTAACAGCGCCGCAGCGGTATTTTGTTAATTATTAGATTTGCGTTTTTTGGGCGCTGGCACTTGAAATTCAATTAATTACGACGCCCGGCTAGGCGGAAGGGGAAGGGGGGCGAAAGTTGACGCTTTATTTCGGCACGTGATAAATTAATTTAAGCCAAAAGCGTTTCGTGTAATGTTTGCATATTGCGGTGCTGTCCAGGTGCCACAACGACATGGGCGTGGCCATGGCACAGTAGTAACAAGTTTACAGCACCAGCCGCCAGCCGCGAGCTGAGGCGCGGCGAGCCGTGCGGCGGCTAATTGAGTTGCGCTGCGACCAAATTGTAATACCAACATTTTATTTGGCAAACGAAGTTGGGAGCGCTTTTGGCCATTGCACGCAATCCCATGTCGTCCTTAATTACCAGAATATTTGAATACTGAGTGTAGAAGACTGCGCATCGCCTCGCCAACACTACGAAATCAATTGGGAGCACTTTAGAGCTGACCTCTGGCCGGGCGCTGAATCTGTGCTGGCTATGCCTGAACCCGGCTCAAGGCCCCATTCGCACTCTTGACAGCTCAATTTAGTTTGGCCCCACTAATTAAAACGCAGCACTGACTGCGCCCTAATCAGCGTATTAATCTCTGTTTTAGGGCATAGACCGGGTCGGTCGGGAGACAAAGTGCCAGGCCTTGCAGCTATGCCCTTTCGGAATGGTTCAGTGTTTTTAATAGAGAAGTTTATTGTTTATACTCTACTTCTAATGTTGTTGTGGAAGGTTGAAGATATGAGCTGTCAGTGAGACTGTAAAGGATATGGTGTGATATGAAGAGTATAAGATATTATCTGTATAAAATGTCCTTAGATTCAGATTTGAAGTTTCATATTGCTTGAAATCATTTACTTTTGAAGTAATAGTAAGTTTAAGATATAAGTTATCATTGAGATAATATATGATCTATCAGCAATCATTGGTAATTTATAGAGTATCTTCAGACTCTTATAAAAGCTTCATAATATTTTAAATAATTTTCTTTAATTGATTCTCTATTGTTTTTATGTTATAGTTAAGCTCATGTTTTAAGCTATCATTGAGACTAAATATAATCTGTACGAGATCTCATCTATTACAATTCTTATATTCTAATATCTTCATTATCTTTATAGCCGCCCTAATGAAGCTTATTACATATTTGATTAGCCTTTCAATATTTTTAAATATATTTTCCCATTATATATCCCTAAGCGTATTCACACTTCGTTGGCCGCTGCCAGACATTTCGCCTACTTGTCACGGGTTTCTTTTGTTGTTTTCATTTGACATAAAACAAATTCTGGGGAATTTGTTTATTGTTGTGATGTTTTCGGTGCTTTTGTCTAATATTCAGCTTGACACGAAATATTATTAATTGGTCTAGACGAGAACAAGGCAGGCATGAAATTCAAAGCGAAGCTATTAAACATGAAGCAGGCAGCAGGCAGATACTTAAAACACTACAGTTTGATATGGGGCGCGGACACAGCAAACGGGCTAACAAAAAGTCAGATTTCTAAGTGATTAACAATTGCTTTTAAGCCTTAAAGATATTTGGCTTATTATCAGATTTGCCATGCGACAGCAACTTGTGCGTGTAGATTGTAAGCACTCGGCTGGGCCTTAACTCCCAATGGAATCTTGTGCCAAGTCTGACGCGCTCCGTGCAGCGGGACAGCTGTCTGCACTTGCATGCCACAACTTTAGTTTAAAGACAACATTTTTTTTAACTGCACATGGCACAGTGTGTGCAAAAAGTATCTGTATGACAAGTTGTAAGTGTGATTTATGCTTCTTGATATTTGACTTGTTCGATTAACTGACTCGCAGTTGAATAGCAAACAAGGCTGAGCTGTTATTGGGAAGTAAAACTATCTATATAGATATATTTTAATATATTTTATTATTTACGTTTTTTAATAGAGTTTTTTGTATACTTTATAATAGATCTAAATATAATATCACATATCTATCATATCTATCATTCTAGTAATATTTTATAAACATTCATTGATTCTATCTGTACTTCCTATGCTGCTCATTAAATATTTAAACTTTTGCTTCTCATCTTCGATTGTAAACCACATATATCAATATATAAGTATATACATCTATACATCAATGTTTCTTTCATCTATCTTTTATCTCAATATTTTCACGTATTTATTTTTATTTATTAAAAATTACATTTTAGTTTTTTTTTTAATATTTCTTTTTACTAAAAAATAATAAATAAAAAAATAATTTTTATTTAATAAAATATTTAATTAGTATTTTATTTTATTTAATAAATATTTATATGCCCATTTTTAATTATAATTATTATTTTTTAAATAAAGCATAATAAGTTAATATATGTTATTTAATAAAAATATAATAAATAATCATTTAAAAAATATATAAATAAATACTTTTTATTTTAAATATAATAAATATATATGTACATATTTTTAAAATAAAGTCCATTAGTCCATTTTCTATCCCTTTACCAACCTTTTTTCCATCTCCCTCTATTTATTTATTATTCATTTTTAAACTTTTAAATATACAATATATTTCCATCAAACATTTTCCATCATTATATTCAAACTTGCCCAACAGTTTCATTATGCAGATCCTCCACAATTTCCATACAATTTTCAGCTTTTCTCTACGCACCATAAAGTATACTTAATGAAACCTTTTAAATACAATTTTACGCACAAAATATCTACGTTTTTTACTGCAAGTTTCACGTTGCTTTTCCACTAAACGTAAACTTTCGCCAGTTACTGTAAGAATTTGCATGTTAAGCTTTGCTCTTGGGATGTTTTAAGTCAGCGCTGCCGAGCTCCTTAAGTGAAGTTCAGCCACATGTTAATTAATTGCAAGCCGCTGCATTTTGGCTCAAGTTTTTATATGACTTATTAATAATGTAGCTGCCGCAATGTTTGCACCGCCAACGCGCGCGCCACACCACACGGCCGCATAAACCGCCACAGAGTGTGAGCACACATGCAAGCGCTCTTAACATTATTATATGCAGACAACACACACATGCATTGCTGCACGCTGTTTGACTAAGGCGACGAGCGAAAAAGCGAAGCGAAGTAGAACGAGTTGACTTAGCTAACAAGAGCCAACTGCATAATGAATATTATGGTATTTCGGGATTGTATGCTCACACTCTTAACATGCTGCTGCGAAAAGTGTGTTAATAGAGCTTATTTCTGGGCTGGCGCACACGACATCAAATTGTCACTTCTCGCTCCTAATTAATCGAATTTGCTGCTACACATCGTTCGATTCCCAATTAAATGCAATTTGAGCGACTCGTGTATGATGGAATCATCATTGTCAAACGCTTTTGCATAGTTCAAGCTGAGTTTGGACGCAGCGAATGTACGCCATGAATATTCATATATATATATCTCACGCTGGCCCTCCCTCTCGTTGCTAGCTGTTATCTGTCTCGCAGTACAGCGTCTATTGTGCGCCATGGCTTGGGGCGCATTGTCAGACGTTGTCGTTCCCATCTTGGCAAAGTTTCACGCACACATGAGCACACAAATGATCACAGTCATCGGTAGTCAATGCAAACAAAGCGAGCAGCAAAGCATCCACGAAACACACATTCTTAAATATTCATAAACATTAGAAGGGAATATATATATGTATATATATATATATATATATATATATATATATATATATATATATATATATACATATATATAGCTATATATACATGTGTGCGTTTATAAGTCTAGTTGCATGTTAAATCACAGCAGGAATTCGGAGTCTACTGTTTGGCCTTATGCCTAATCAATCGAGTTCTCAGTTTCCGTTTTAAAGTTTGCCGTAAAGTGAAATGTGCTGCATGAAATGTCAGCTGAGTTATGCATGCTTTAGTCATGCTATATGATGATTGATTCATGTACCAGACATAGGCGAAACAGTGAGCTTAGAGAGAGCTTATAGGTCTCACATATTACTGTGCCTCTAATCCTTACACTATAAACAGTCTATATTACTCTATCCTTCATTCACTTAATGCCTTTCATATTCCATTTAGACCTGCTCACAGAGCATCTTTTTCATGTTGCCGTCTCCTGCTGGGCTATATACTTATGTATATCAAGCCATAATATGTCGCGTTGTCTTATATCCCATTCTCACCTGACGACATTTGTTAGTGCTAGTTTTTGAGTATGTAAATATTATCAGGTGTCTTTGCTAGCTTTTCGCCTGTCAGCCACACACACACACACACACAAACAAACAAACACAGTGAAGCCAAGTGATAAATGGATTTTACGCTTCTACGAGCTTCTTTTCAAGCGAAACACAAAAAAGATACTCGCTTTCACTTTAGCTTCTGATAGATATGTGTTGCAAAAGCATCCGCAGCTCAACGGGCTCGAGCATAAAATTTGATTATATGAAACATATCGTGTCGATGCATAACTAGACTGCTGCCTGTTTGATAATTTGTATCGCAGCATAAATTATGCAAATTCTTAAACTTATATTGTAAATATTTTATTAACCTCTTTTTTAGAACAATTAATTTAATAGTTCTATTTGCATAAATTTATACTTCAATTGAAATTGAAATGAATAAAAGTGCTATTTACTCTTTTGCCCTCATACATTTAAATGAGTTAACGCTAAATTTCACATGTAGCAGAGCGTGAATCAATTAATTTACTCAAATTGCGGCACGACCAGCAAAAAAGGGATAAATAAATAAAAAATAATGCATCCAAATGTAAATATTTGCAATTTTGCGCAAATTTTTTGTCCATTTTTTTAAACATTTGTAAGCCAGGTAAAAGCGAAAAACTTCATATCTTTAAATCAGATTTACTACGCAGGCAGGCAAAGCTTTTAGTCATGATTTCGGCTCTGTGTGTGTGGGTATGCGTGTGTGTGAATGTATCTATTGGATACATTTTGCACAAGGCCTAACACGATACTCCCATTAAAATGATTGAGCCACAAAAACCAAAAATCCACAATTCACAAGAAAATTTGCCAAGTAAACGGATTAAATTTCTCGTTTTTCGCAAACTGAGAAAAATCAAAATTTAAATACAATAAAGCAATGCCCTGACAGAAGTGAAAGGATGTTAGGCAAATTATAAATAAATTATTTGAAGTAATTTATTGAATAGAAATATGTTTAATTTTATATAATACAATATTTATTTAATATATTTATATTTTTATATACTAAGCCCATTGAAAATCAGAATGTATAAGGCAGAATTTTGATGCCTGATAAAAAGCAGAGCATATTATAAAAAACTTTAAACAAATTTATATAATTCAATTTTTATTTAAAAAATTTAAAAAAATATTTATCATACATATATAATACAAAATTTAATTACATATTTTTAAAAATTAATAAGCAATAATAATTAACTATTTAATTAATTTCAGTTCATTAATAATTTAAATAAATTATTTAATTAAACAAATTTTAAAGAGCAATTTTTTAAAAATAAAATTTTGCTAATTCGTTTAATCATAAAAGTTTAGTGACTAATCATAATTTCATTTCAAATATATTAATAAATAAAATATTGTATAATATTTAAGCATATGTAGCCTATTTTCTGCTCAAGCTGATATGCTTCTCATCGACAGAAAGCGTATAATTACAAAGTCTTGTTACAATATCGTAATCAATTTAAGCATTTCAAATATAAACAAAGTTCTCGGCGGCGCCGGGATAAGTTTGAATGTTTGATTTCTGCTGCTGGGGGTGTGGCTAGGAGAGGCAGGGAGAGAGAGAGAGAGAGAGAGAGAGAGAGAGAGAGAGAGTGAGAGTGAGAGTCAGCGTATGTTGCTAACTTGGGCAATTCAACTGCCAAGAAAAGTTCGTCAGCTTGACGCGTTTCTGTCTGACAAATATTTGCGTGCAAAAATTGTGCTGAACAGGAAGCGAATAAAAAAAACGGAGGGAAAAAATTATAAGAAAATATGTGCTCAGAAAAATGTTGCTGTAAGTTATGCTCAGGTGAGACGAGTGGTGCAGGTACGAGATATGAATAAAAACACAACTGAGCTGGGTGAGTGCTAGCAATCAACGTCGCTTTACGCACAGTAATTTACGAAAATTATGCCAAGCTTTTAGCAGATTCTATTTAAACAGTTTTGCATAAACAACAAATGCCGGCTAATGGACATGCAATCTAGGCTCGTATTATAAGAAAATCTAGCAAATATGCACTTTAGTTGAAATGATTTTGAAATGTAAATACGTATATTGTGCCGGAGTCGAGTTGGATTGAATTACGCATATGCCATCAGGGCTGGCTGCCACTTGAGTTGATGGATGAGTGTTTAGCCAGCTCTCGCCAACTGATTGACCCGTTATTAGCCACAATAACAGCAACAACAACGACATCATCATTATTATTAGCCACGTTTATGGTGTCAGCTGCATGGCTATCACTGACAATTCAGTGATAAACTGCAAGATAGCTAAACATCATGAAGTCAATTATATAATGACGTCGACGTCGCTGTCGCTAGTTAACGCCTCGCCTGGGTCGACGATGCGTCGACCACTTGACAAGCTCGTTACAATTTATGGTTTGTTTGTATTGGAGGGTCGCCTCGGCTATTGCACATGCCACAAACACGCCGAAGGAAGCGGCGAACTCTTCACTCTGCTGCTGGCGCCGCAATTTGACGGCATTTGCTGTTCACTGGCTGCACAGAAATTGCTGAACCCAAATAGCTGTCAAAATAATTGTCGACGGTCGGATAGCTTGCGAGCTTCATAAACCACAGGTCTTTGCCGTGGCCATGCCAATGGACACATAAAAGTATGGCTATATCTAATATTAATTGGAAATTGATATTTAAAGGCGCAGTGGGAATGGAAGTTGAGAAACTTAAAAGCTACGGCTAAGTCAAGCAATGTTGTATTAACTATAATCTATAAGAAATGCAGAGAAAAAACTGCGGAAAACACGGAAGAGTTGTCTTGTAGGGAGTGTATGATTAGGAGACACTCTGAACCTTTTCAGAGCTGCAATTTCAACTATTCTATGCTTTTTAGCTTACATACATAGCAATCAGTTCAAGCTCATGATCTTTTTACTGCACATAGAAACGAAATGTAATGAAAAGAATATATTTGAATAAATTAATCTAGTTTTGTAGGTAATTTTCTATTTTTTTTTTATTATTATATAATATAGGGCAACAAAATGAAAATAGTTATTTATATAAATTAATTTAGTTTTATACTCTTATATAAATTTATTGTGAACTAAATTAATATCATTTTTATTATGCTTCATTCATTTTAATATTATTCTGAATAAATAACGTATTTGTTCATTTATTCAAATATTAATATATTATATTTTATATTTATATTTCCTTTTACTTCTACACTTGAGCGCGAATAGATAGATAGAGCAATGTCATTATTACTCATATATTTTATATATATATATATATATATATATATATTGCATTCAGTCATGAGCATCGCAATCGTCAGCCCCTGAAGGCATCGCCACGATCAGCAGCTTAATCTAAGAGCGCCAGAGATCACGTTCATTCGTGCCGTTTGTCTCTCACCCGAAGCATACTCATTCGCACTCTTCTCTCACTGCATCGGCGCTGCCTTGCTACGAAGTCGGCCTTTGTATAGTGAGAATATCGGTCACGAAGTGCAGCTCTCAAACTGTCTCTTCTTAAGCTACATATATACATTTGCATGTATAGTTGGCGAATCACAGCATAATCTACTGTCTGATTGTCACTCGTTCATTTCTAATATAAAACTTCTCATTTAATACACAACTAACATTATTCAGCTCACTCAATATGATTTAAATTAATATATAAATAGCCCAAAAAAACAGGTTAGTTAAATAATATCCAACCAAACTTGAACCACAGTGAAATATGTTCAGAAATTAGCATTTATAATTTGATATAAATAAAATTAAATATATAAATAAAGTAAGCTAAAAATAATAAAAAAAAAACTATAGAAAGTTTTTGCCATTTTATAACAATAGTAATAAATAAGTAGGCAGAGATTAAGGCTTATGTAAATATTATATATATTAAAGTCGCAATTATTAATTTTTTCGGCTTATACTCATCAGTAATTATATCACACAAAATCCGCGCGTCATCTGATAAATCAAAGTGAAAAAACTCACCTAATTAATGACGTATTCATGGCTATATTTAGTCGCCATAAATACAAGATTATTTGTGCAAAATTTTATTAAAAGAAATTCCACTGATTACATTAATTAGTTGTGCCCTCCCCTTTTCAAGCTCAAATCATTTCCAAGATTATTTTAATGAATTGCAAACTGCGAAGTTTCTTAAAGCGTAACGAAAAATTTACTATAAATATATTTTCATCTCAGGGTATAATCATTTTGTTAGAAAGTATGTAATATGTAGAAGGGGGCGTAGCAGACCCTAAACTGTAGCAACAATGGAGTCCATTTGTCCCTCTCGCCCCGTCAGGCATTCGTTTCTATCATTCAACCCCCCCATAAGAGGCATTATTTTCTTTCAATTTCTATCTAGAATTAAAATTTTTGTGTATCTCAGTCTACTTTATCTTTTGTTGTAGAATAAATGTAGGAAAATATGTCTGTCCCACACTAGTTCACAATTCGACAAGGGCATTCGGTAGTCGGCACGATGCGATGTCCGGCTTTGATTGTCACTTTTTATTTTGAATAAAAGCCAAGCGTTGCACCGAAAACGTAAATAAATAAATGTCGCCGAGCACAGTCAAGTCTGAACAGGTCTTTGAGCAGGTTGTCAACAATCAGCACACAAAGGAAATAGAATTGTCTATGATTCAGGCGAAATGAACACAATAATTGCGTTGATCTTTCTGCTGGTGGCAGCTTGCGGGGCCCAGGTCGACGTAAGTCAGTTGCCCGAGGTGCACGATGACAAATTCTACTACTTTGGCTTTGGCAGCAATATGCTGGCTAAGCGCATTCACATCCAGAATCCCACCGCCCAGCTAGTGGGACCCGCAACGCTGGCCGATTACCGACTCGACTTTGCCTCAATGTCGACGCGGTGGAAAGGAGCTGTGGCTACCATCGTGCCGACTAAGGATGCCCTCACCTGGGGCACGCTGTGGGACATTGAGCTAATCAATTTGGCGGACATTGACGAGTGAGTAAACAGTCGGGAATCGATGCTTGACTTGTCTTATCTTATGCTTATCACAGTCAAGAGGGCGTACACCTGAACCTCTACAGACCCATCACAGTGCCAGTGCAGCTAAACGGCAATGGCACTGAGATCGCTGCGAGAGCTTACGTTCTGGTGCAGCAGCCCGAGAGCGATGTGCACGGCTCTGAGGATGTTTTCGTGCCTGAGCACCGAAAGCCTTCCAAGACATATCTACGGGTGCTAGTCAAAGGTGCCATCGAGAGTGGCATTCCGCAGGACTATGTCAATTGGTTGAAAAGTATTAAGCATAATAACCAAACAGCAGAGGAAATGGAACGGCTGCTAGAGTTGGAATCAGTGAAATTGTAGAGAATAGTGTAATAAATCAAAGAGAGTTAAGGAATGTTAAATAAATTATTGGAATTTAAAACATGAAAAGTATGGTTGGGATCTTGGCTAACTTCTGTTTGCAGTCAGCAAAACTGAACTGCTTTATAGCTGCGAAACTTTTGCAAAAACAAAACTGTTCCCAAGTGATAGTCAATACTCAAACCAATTGCACAGCCAGGAATAAAATGATTAAAATAAAAGTGAAAACATTTGAAAATGTATAAAACTCTTTTCTGCTACACTAATCATGCTTATTTTATTTGCTTTTTCTCTATTTCGCCTAATTTAAATAATTGAAAGTTTTTCTGGTGGATAAAGCTGAACTGCTTTACTGCAGCATCACTGTTCCCAACATTTTAGCGAAGTGTAAAACCCAGTTAATGACGCCTGGGAACTAAGCAAACAGTGGAAATTGTTGGATTTACTTATCAGTATTTAAGAGCACTGAAATCTTTGCTTTGTTATCAGAGGAAACTGACACTATAATAATTATATTGTACATATATTGTTTAAGTATATAAAAAATTACAATATAATATATATTTAATTTTTTAATATATGTATTAATACTATATATTAATCAATTTAATTTAAGAAATAAATTTGAATGTAATAATAGACTCCTGTTAAATGTTTCGCTTTTATTAATTTAAACATGTAAATATTACTCAAACTCGTTTAGCAAGCTTCTTGTAGTTCAGTGTAGAAAGCTTTGCTCGCTTGCTTTCGCTTTTCGATTGTCAAAGTCAGTCGCTTGCAGTCAGCTGTGCCAGCCACGCGTAAACAAAGTATTTATGTTTATTAAAGTGACAATTGGAGATTAAATTAATTTATAAAATTATTAGTAAATTAATTTGAATTTGCTATAAAGACACATACATATATTGGTGTATATGTTAACATAATACAAAGTAATATTAAAGCACACGTAAGTTAAACTATTATTTACTCATTAATAAAACCAGCTGATTGTTTGAATTACACTAGAAGTAAAAGCTCTGATAGCGCAAAAGCTTACAACGCCTGCTAGTTGTTAATTATGAATGAAAAACATATTTGCATATGGAACAAAAGAGTTTTGCTTATTTAAATATTTTAAATAACATTTTACATTACATTTTGTTTAATTTAATTTAATAAATTAAATGTAATAAATTTACTGAAACAAGAAACCTTCTTTAGCCAAGTCAACAACCTACTCAACTGCTTGCTCCGTCTGCAAGCAGTCCGTTTGCCATTCTTAGCAATGACTGTCAAACCGACACACAAAATATTACATATTTGAAATATTTACCCATATTTCATATAGTTTTTGTTCAGTGTAAAATGTCACACACATTTCGTCCTATTTGAAACTCTTTACAGATACACAGGCAGGCAAACAGCTGAAACATGGCCAATAAGTTCTACTACTTTGGCTTCGGCAGCAATATGCTGGCTCGCCGCATACACATACAGAATCCAACGGCACGTCGCATAGGCGCTGGCAAACTGGAGGTGAGTGTGAGCAGTATTGTATATACACTGATATATATTCTGATTCAACATTGCAGAACTACCGCCTCGATTTCCAAGGGGTCGGTTCGAATACCTGGCTGGGAGCACCGGCAACAATTGTGCCCACGCCGGGCTCAGCTGTGTTCGGCGCCGTTTGGGAGATAGATATGTGCAACCTGAAGGATTTGGATAAGTATGGGAGATAACTATACTGACTCTGCTATATATACTAACAATAGTTAAACTCCTCTGGCAGTCAGGAGGGCGTTTCGGATGGCATCTATATACCCATCAGTGTGCCCGTTCACACGCTGAATAACAATGAGGAAATCATTTGTCGCGCCTACCACCTGAGCAACCAGCCCGAGTCGATTGTGCACGCACATTCCGCTGCGGACGTTGACGTGCCATCCAATCGTCAGCCCTCCCAGACATACCTCAAGGTGCTCGTGAAGGGTGCCGAGGAGTCGGGCATACCCGCCGACTACGTCAAATGGCTGCGCGGCCTGCACCACAACGGCAACCATGTCGAGGCAATGGAACTCAAACTGGAGCTGTCGACAGTGAAGCTCAGCTAATATTGACCATGGCTTTCAGCTAACAACTTATGTTGCCATTTTATTGTGTATTCCATTCTGTATATAAATTTCAAGAGTAATTATATGTTTGTGTGTAAATATGTTTATGCCCAAATAGAGAAATGACTTTATTGGAATTCATAAGGAAAACAGCTAAGATACAAATATAGATGGATAGAGATTAGCTTATAGTTTCATTATCTTACATTTTCTGGTAAAGAAAAGTTATCAGAACTAAGGAAATTATAAATTGCTATATAAAGTTATAAAGTGCTTTGTGGGCATATCAGAAACGATATTCTATATATCTATATCGTTGTATGGGTATATATTTATGTGGCTGCAATGCTCCTAGTTTGAGCTAGATAAGCGCAAGCGAGAATGGCGGCGCTGCTTAAGCTTGATCCAGCCGATGAGCTGCTGTGAGAGCGAATGAAGCTTGTTGCAAGAGACTCTTATGAATATTGTATAGAGATTGTGCTCAGCTTTGCCCTTTATCTCTCTGTCGCATTGGCTGGATCATGCTTAGTCTACGCTCGCAGTTCGAGCATGTTAGAAACTAATCTTCGTTTGTTGAGTGCAGCTGCTCTTGCTTTTGCTGCTCTGTCTGCTGCGACAAAGAGCAAGCCAACCATTCTCGCTTCAAACTTAGTCGAACTCAATTAGAAAATCGTTCGAATATTGCAGCTGCTCGTGCCTGGACAGCGCTGTAATTTCTACATAAATCTATTGTAGTCAACAATTGCTCTTAAATTAATAAAATGCCAAGCTAGCGGTTGGCCTCAAAAATAACAATAATAATAATAGTAATAATATGAATATATTTATTATATATTTAATACATATATAATATATATATTTATTAAAATATTCTAATATATTTAATGCTACATTCCGCAATTCTGTTATTGCATTTATAAAGCTAGATAATTGTCGATAGAGCTGAGGTCATGCTGCTCAGCTGATTTGAGCATAACATTAATATAAATTCTGTCTTTAAAATATTTAACTTAAGACAAATTATTATAGAAACTGTTAATGAATTTTAATGGAAAAGCGCAGTTTATATAATTGATTTAAATTTCTTCTCAGAATTGTATCCTCCTCTCGCTTTTCCACACTATTATAAGTCAGGCGATTGCTGCATTTCTAAAATTATATCCAAAATAAGTTATATTATAGCGTAAACTATGCCTCTCTCAATGTCTTTCTATCTTCTTATATATTTGATATGCTGTTCAGCTCCAAATTGCATAAGGCATGTCTGTCAGTCAGGCATACTCCAAAAATCCAGCTTCGATACTGCCAAAAAACTTCGAAAGACAACCAAAAAAAATGAATTTAATTAATTTTAATCACTTATTTATGATGATTACCAATTTCCTGTCTCGCAGACCATTGTCTCTTTCGAGAGCTTTTCAAACTTGCCCGGACACGGCAAAGTTTTTAGCCTTTTTGGCTGGCATCAACTAAAGTGCAATTAAAGTGCAATTTAGTGCGAGCCAAAGATGCTCGAAATGCCCCGCTTTGGCAGCTAACTTGGCCAAAATTGTAGCTAACTTCAGAGTCTGCAGACGCTTAACGAGGCTCATCGAGCGAGCTGCAGCATTCTGGACGCCGGCTTATTAATTTAAATTTCCAGCTCTGTTGCAGTGCGAGTGGCCCGGCACCAAATGGAAATGCGCTTGGCCCGAGCAGAGCCCAAATTGCGTGCCAAAGTAATAATAAACATAATTTGCTGTGCACACTCTGTGTAGCTAATTTGTGGTGGTGGGCAGAGTAGAGTAACCTCTACCACTGCGTAGGTGGCTGGAGGGCCTTGAGCTCTCCTGGCTGAGGTGTCCAAGTGCAAAAGTTCGAGCACAATTTCGAGTTGGTCTTTAACAAAGTAAAAAGTTTGGGCCAAAGTGCGCCACTGGATGCCTTTGTGGCACTTGTTAGCTTGTTGTGTTGTTAAATGCCCTACAGAAATACACAGTTGACAACGGGGTAGATTAGCTGTGAAGTGGACTGAGAATGCTAGCAATTTAAGCTAGTTTTTTGTCTTGATACATGAACTTGTTTAGGCTTATTACATTTATTAGTTTATTGTTATGATTTTATAATTAAACCTGAACTGAAGTATATAGTCTCTTCTTAATTGCTAAATACCTCAGAGTTTGCATTTATGCGTGTATATAGACTGTTTATGAACGAACAACAGCTGTTTCAGCTTGAAGAAGATCTTTACATATCTATTATTGGATAAGATACATATTGTATAAAATATGCGTAGAGCTTGAGGGCATTTTTTTGTTGTTAAATACCCTGTAATATATATTTAAGAATTATCGTTTTGTCTTTACAGTGTATTTATTTAAATTTTACTATAAAATATTTGGTATATCTATATTATTTATTTGTTATAGATATTTTTAAGCTACTGCATACCCTGTAATATGCATATAATGGAAGGCATTTACTGTAGACTACACTGAAATTCTGTTCAACATATTTTAAGCCTTAATTTTATATGTTTATATATTTAAAAAAAAATATTATTAGCTCATTTGGTATATTTTCGGTTGCTAAATACCCTGTAATGTGCACATAATATTTTATACTCGCAGTAGAATTTATAGCAGTTGCTTGAATCTATTTTTTACTAAAAGACTTTATATTTTTCCATTTTATTTTATATTTAATAGATCTTTTGGACACATTAGGACTACTTAAATACCCTGTAATATGCATAAAATGTCAGCCTCTCACTTTAAAATGAAACTGCAGCTGCTTTCTCTGATTCAATTCTGTTATTTCTATAGCTCACTCAACTACAACATTTTCCAGGGTATCCTCTGGCAGTTCAATCTCTTTGCTGTTGTTGTTGCTGCGGTTTTACTTTTTGTGTTAGTTGTAAATTAAATTTGCAAACGGTCTGGCAACTCCGACAACAGCTCGACTATAGTTTATAATCGTTTTGGGAATTGAAATGCACTCGATCCAACAATGTCTGCAACTTTTCTGGCTTTCTTTTGCCCGCTTTTGTTTGTAGTCTGGTCAGCGTGGCTTTTATTACAACTGTGGACCGCGACAACCTACTACAACTACTGCTTCCACTGCACTCTCTAAGCATTAATTATTTAAACTGTATGGCGGCGCCATAACCATTTAGAAGATGCTTTGCAACATGCGGCCTTGTAATCATAAAAGTTTACGACAGACAAAGCTAAAAACAAAAGAATCGAAATCAAAACCGACAAGTGACGAGCCGCGCCAGTTGACACGGGCCTCAGCTGCGGCCCGTTTTGCGGGCACGGGAATTTAATTAAAATCAAGCAAAGGCAACCACCCATCCCCACCTCCATGCTCAGGCCTCACAAACGTTTAGTTTCAATCAAAGTGGCGCTGGGCAAATTTACGCAAATTGACAACAGAAGCGACTGCAGCCGTCAATAAAAAACGCTCACAAGTGCCTATGCCTATGGCCTAAGTGCCACGCCCTCGGCTTTATGCGCCTTGGTAATTGAAACTCATTAGCGTGCATTTTAGTGGCCATTTTGTGACTATGGCCAAAAGAGCTGTGGCCAACCCTTTGCCGGCATTAGCATTCACGCCACACGTAGTTTGCTGTGGTTGTTGTGCGGGTGTGTGGTTTATGTGGTAAGTGTGTCATCATTATGAATGTTATAGCCCGGGTTTTGCCAAGCTTTTGTGAAAAAATATTTCCCCAAGGGTTGAAAAGTGTGAGAAAAAAGGGAAAATTCTTTTCGACAACTTACCATTCGATTTTCTTTCATATCGAAACTTGTCAATCGCACAAAGGCAACCGCAACTATTTCAGCCTGAGCTTTACGCATGTTAAACGGAATTTCAAGAGTTTAATTGACTTTGCTCCAACCATAAATGAGGCGAGAGTCCTGTAATTATGCCACATGCGGCGGCGAGAGCAAGTCAATTTTGTGGCATGCGGCACAAATTCAATTTGCAACGCGTTAGCCAATTCTCTTTATATAAAGAAGATGAAGAAACTGTGAGGTCTGCTAAGAAAACTTGTGATCGAAATTTGCATATAGTTTCTGACAGTTCAAAGTGCTAAAGTTCTGCGGGGCAGAACTATTAATTACCCAAAAACCACTTTTCAATACACCCAAAAAGTAAGTTTCCAAGGGAATTACACGTGTGTGTGTGTGAGGGGTGTAGGAGTGGCTGGGTGAGACGTGGCTGTGTTTGATGTGAATTGCCTTTTAAGTTTTGGAGTGCGAAATAACTTCAAGTTCACTTAGTTTTACTTAAGTATTGTATAAGTTGTAAAATATATTAAGCTGAAACGCGCGGGCTGAGCCTAGCAACTAAATAAAGGCAAGTTGCTTTCGTATGCCAGCAAAATTGCTTGAACTGAAGATGTACAGATAGATACATATTCTCATGCTTCATTTTTAATTTTTTATTTAATTTCGAGACCTATATATTCCTTATAAATAGTTAATTTGGAGTACCTATTCTTAAGCCCAGAAACTGAATAAAAACTTATTCATTACTATAGTTAATTCTAGGGCATTGTCAAGGCCTATATTACTTAAATTACTTATTATTACTTTTGGACTGGCAACTGCCTTGGGACTTCGATTTTTAAGAGCAGGAATGTTGATGCGCTCTTCCAAGGCTAGCTCACTGTGTGCTTACTGCAGCTGCGCAGATGAATAAGAAGCATAAGACTGACTATATATAAATATTATTTATTTATTACCATTATTAATTTAGATTTTAGTCATAACTCTATATCTAGAGCCCAAGCTTAACATTTTTTATGTATTCACAGAGTTGGCCTTTGGGCCGGATGCTCAGCAGCTCAAGCGAAAATATATACTATAAAATATATATGCTTATTCATTGCCACGCCCCTTCACTTCAACGTTTCGCCCACGGCTATCACAATGTGCATTTCGTGCTGTAATTAAATTAAGCTCAATATTTGCTTTTCATATTTTCAAATATAGACAACGAGAGAGAGAGAGAGAGAGAGAGAGAGAGAGAGAGAGAGAGAGAGGGAGAGAGGGAGAGAGAGAGAGAGAGCAACGTCGCTAGTATCCCGCCGAATTGGATGGATTATTTGGATGCGGCGGAAATGCGTCGTTGGCGATGCAACTTCCGACCGGGCCGCGGGCATTAATTACACTTAAATGTTGACCACATGCCAGCATTTGACAGTGCAACGGCAAAGTCAATAACTTTTCTGCAAAATGCCGAGTGCCGAGTGCAACGCGGCAGACGCCCCGCGGCTAAGCGAAATTCCACTTGGTTATTTCCCTTGAGCCACTTGCATTTCTCATTTCTCTGCTATGGCCAGGCTCTTTTTTATGTTTTTGACAAATTCTCTTGACACGCATGCAGTGTCAACAGGGCGTGGCATGTGGCCGCAGGGGCGGCGTGTGATTAAATCATTAAATTCATACGCCTCGGCGAACTGCACTTTTTTTTTTTGTATACGCGTTTGCCTTTATTATTATGGAAATCCTTCGGCTTTGTTCAATTTGCCATTTGCTTGACCGTTTGCCAGATCCCCGCCAGAGATATTGTCAACGTCGCCCGATTATTTGGTTTCCGTTTTCATTAAAATGCACGCACAGGCAGCAGCCTCATCATTGCATCAATGCATGAGCTCGTTCTCAGCCTTTGCTTCAGCTGCAGGTTTGAGTAAATGCTTTTGGGGCATTTTTTAATTAAACGACATGCAGCGGGCGGCGCTCTGATTTGAATGTCACCACGCAGTGGACGCAGTGGGTGTTGTGCAATGTGGACAACTGCCACGTGCATTATGACAAATATTTTAGATACACTCGCCCACTCAGCTGCACTCCAAATGGACAAAAGCGTCCACGGGGACCTTTTGCCATACGAACGAAAACTCTTTCCATCAGAGCTACACATACATTATATATGATGCGATATATTTGCATACGAAAACTCTTTCCATACATGTTATATTTGACTCGATAAATGTGCATAATATACAGATGTGATATCATATACGCTATGCTTGACTTTAATAAACTCGATAGACACTTTGAAAGTAGATTCATACTCAACTAAGCTTTTGTCTGCTTGTTAAGAACTGAATTTAATAAACTCCACTTCACTCAGTAAAATACTAAAAAAGTTAACTCTATTCCTACCTCCACTTTCTAGAGAAAAAAACAATATTATATATTACTACACAGCCATCCCAACTTAAAGCTGTTCGCCTATCGAAACACCTCCGCTCGCCCATTTGATATTAGGGCTGCGGAGGAGGCCTTCCCCTCCACAGCAACAGCCACAAAATACATTTTACATATTCATTTTGGTATTTTGGCTTAAAAGCTTTTGCCAGAGGAAGCGAGGCGAGGCGAGGCAAGGCGACGCGTCGCTCGTACAGCTATATGGCTGACTTCCTGGCTGATTTCCACACGGTTCATCCTGCAACCTACTAAATAACCTTGTTAGCGTTTTTAATTAAAGGTGTAAATATTGATATTTACTCATGCGCTGGCGAACCAACAGCGCCGCCGGGGCCCGTGCAACGGAAATGCATTTTCAAAAGTCAAATAAACTAAATGGAAATATGAGCTGGCTGTAAATATATATATATATAAATATGTTTGGCACGGCATGGAATGGTGCGCTGAGCAGCAACATATAAAAATACGTGAAATGTAGTTAACAGGGCAGGAAAATGGTAAAAGGTTAAATAAAGTCTGACAATTATGAAGTAAACATTTTATATAAATCAACATAAGTTTCTATGCTAGTAATCAAAGATATAATTAGTCACATGTATCATATATTCATATGATAAAATACTTATATATACATATTCATATACATAAGTACTGTGAGACATTAATATATCCACATACTCATATACTCATATTATTGTTCACATTTTCAGCTATTTTCATATAATATTTCTTAAATATTCATACATATGTCAATATATTCAAATGTACTCATATGTATACTCAAATATTCACATATTCATATTTTCACATATTAATATCCTTATAAACTTATAGACTTATATATGTAAGTATATATTTATACTTTAATATAATAATTTACTCTTCTATATATGAAATATTAATTTTCAAGCATTCAAATATTCATATATTGATGTATTCATTATTCATATATTCAAGTATTCATATACTAATATATTTAATATTTAGAAGCCCAAAATTTAAATAATAATATAATAAATAAATAATAAAATAATAATTATATCATAACATATTCATATTCATATTCATATTTTCATCTATTTAGTTTATTTATATATTTATTATTTAATATATTTATTTAATTAATATTTAAGTATTCATTTGCATTCATATACTTTTATTCTCATATTCAAATACTTCTATATTCATATGTGCATATATTCACATCTTATCGTATGTTCACATACCCATTCATATACTCAAATATTCATATTTTCATATATTTGTCTACTCATTCACTTATCAAATCATATACTCAAACATACATAAATCTATATACACCTCCATACTTTTCCATTCATTTTCACTGCATCCCTCCCTTTTTCTCCTAGCCTCACTCTCACACAACAGCATTGCCCCACCTTCTCTTGGCAAACTCTTCTCCCACGATCTGCTCTCTGGCACTCTAAGCCGCATCAATAACGCCCACTTGACGCTTCAAATTAAATAACCATCATCAAAATCAATCGAAATGCCCAGACCCAGTCCCAAAGCACCACACAAATTGAGTTAACTCTGGCCTAAAATCAAAATGGGCTCAGACAACAATGTAAAAAGCAGCTGAACTCTCTAGTCCTGATCTCCATGGCCGGCCATGGCCGGAGCATGTTAAGTTTTGTGCAAAAAATGTTAATTTTAATTAAGGCTGCTATCGACACCCGAGCAGGCAGGCAGGCATCAGGCATCGGGCAGCCCGTAAAAGGCAGCAGGACGATGCACTCTAAAGTGCAACGCAGCGCAACTGATGCACTTTGTGTGCTGAATGGCAGAGTGTTGTGGGAGTGGCAGTGGGAGTGGGAGTAGCTATGGCTCCAACTCTAGCTGGACAAGTAAATATTGTCTGCTTTTGGCAAATCAACGAGCCGTGCCCGGTTGAGTGGGGCGACGACTACTGCAGCAGCATTTTTGGTCGTGTCATATGCATGCTATGTCCATACGAACATGTGTAAACATTAACACAACATTGTTGTGTCAACTCGAGAAGGGTCGAGCCAACAATTTGTTGATTGCCCCTCGCCCCTTTCTCAGCGTTGCACATTTATTGCGCATACTACTCAAAAATTTAAATTAGCGCCGTGCGAACGAATTGCATTAGCGTGAACTTTTTTTTTATTTTTAATTCACTTCGTGCATATTTTAGCCATGGCTGTGATTTTGTTTTTTTTTTTTTATTTTCGTCTTCCTCTTTCATAACATTTTAACACGTTCGCCATGCGTTTATCCTGCGGCTTAACAGCTCCGATGCCACGCCCACTCGCCCATGTTATTGAAAAGCAATTAAAAAAGGCAAGCGCCAGTGCGTTGCACATTATTGAATTATAATGCATGAGGCTGTTGGCCGGCCAGGGAGAGAGCTCGCACGGACCTCATAAATATAAATAGCTATATGCAATGACGCAATAATGCCACAGGTCCACACACACCGCTCGACCTCATTGTGGCAGGTGTAAATATAATTAAAATAACCAGTTAAAGATTTTTTCCAAACTGATTAAGGTAATCACGCACAATGAGGTGCAGCTTAACAGATATGCCTGAAGGATTGTGGCTTAAAGCGTGAATAAGAGATGGAAGAGAGAAAGATTTTGCATAATAATTAAGAGTTAAAACTTTGGCTTCTTAAGTGAAACATATTAATTATAAACTAAACTAGCTAGAACTACAAGACGGCTTTCATACGAATCTCATTTTAGCTAGAATTTAAAATGAATATAATGAATTGTATTTAATGAATATATTGACCAGAATTTATAATAAATATAATTATTTTAAATTAATTGAATGATTACATATTGTACCTAGACTTCATTCCAATTATTTTCTTTGTTTGTAGAAAACATTAAAACAAAACATTTTCGCTTCAACACATACTTAATACAGACTCTGCAGTCGGAAAAAGCAACTCGTAACCAACTCATACACAAAGACCTAATCATACCAATACTAACCAACAGCCATGCCTGGCTCTCCCGTCAGGCAGCCATATGCTCGAACTAAAGAGAGACTAAAACAGTTGCACTGACTAGATCATCGCTTAAGACCGATATAAAATTCATTTTCTCTCGCATTACAATTCAGCTCATAGTTAAATCATTTCCACTCATTTTTAAGCAAAATTAGCTCAACATCATAAAGGACAGAGGCAATTCAAGGCCAAACAAATATGAAAATCAAATATAATTTCATAAATATTTTATTTAATTACATTTAAAGAATAATAAAGAAAATTAAAGCTAATATAAATACATAAATGATCAGATTTTATTTATTTTCTGATTAATTATAATTTAAGAAAAATAATAATAAAATAAAAAGTAAATAATTGTAGAGTAAAGACAACATTTTATACAATCAAAAGAATACTTCAAGAAAAATAAACAAAAATGAAAAATAAAAAAATATATTTATATTATATTTTTATATTTTAATAAAATTTAAAAAAATATATATATAATTTATAAAAAATTATTTATAAAATTCAACGTAAAACTTACTATTGTACTTTTGTTTTTTTGTTTTTTTTTTTCAATAGATTAACTAATATTCAACTTTTGTACAGGTTATAGAGCAAAAATTAAAAATCAAATAGATAAAAATATGTCAGTTCGCAAAATTTAAATAATCAATCTTAAGCTCTAAAAACTCTTATATATTATATATACAATTTATTTATATTTCTTCTTCTGATTATACAGTCCACTTCAGCTTCTCAATTAATACCACAAACGTTCTTCTTCGTCCACTCGCCATTAAAGATTGCTCAACTCAACAATCTCCACTCATTATTTATTAGCATATTTTTACTGCTCATCTCGGCTATTCTTACGCACCCATACTCACCCACGATCATCTGTTTTCATAATCAGCTTATTGCCTTCAAAAGCTCAACGCTTGCCTGCTAATTGTGGCTATCGGATTACGAACGCCAAAAGCTATTTTCCCGAAGTGCAAAAATTAAATTTTTATAATTGGCTTTCGATATTAAAAATACAAAATAAAAGGTAAAATTAATACGAGCTGTTGGCGCGCATACGAAAATAATTAGCATTGAGCAACAAGCGAAAAAAAATATTAAATTTCAAGCAATTATAAAATGCGAACGCTGAAAAGTGCACCGTGTTTATATTTACGCATGAAGCCAAAGGGTTGCGCCGCACCGCCGCCCCACCGGCAAGGCAAGGGAAGGCGATCAAATTACCCGAAAGCCATGTTTTTACGAGGCTTAAACAAACACACACAAATATAAATTGCAGATTTTTACAAGATGCTCGACGGGCACAAGAAAGCCATTTCAATGGGCTCTGCAAACAGTCGTTGCCAAAGGTCATAAAAATTGTCTTTAGCGCAAAGACAAAAAAAAAAAAACGAGGAATGAAACCCACCCGCTAAGGACTCTCAACCCCCTGGCAGGCTTTCAATCTGCCCAATAATGGCGCGCAGGGCAACTTTTTTTGTAAACTGTGAACAGAACGATAAAAATGTTGCCCTCGACACCTGTGACCACAATTAAGCCGCGTTAAGCGTTGCCCGCATTCTTAATGCCAGTCAGCCAGCCAGAGAGCCAGCCGAGCAGCCGGGCAAAAGTTTTCACAGTTAAATTGAGTTAAACCCGCGGCCAAAAACTTTTGCTTGAGCCATTTTTTATGCACGTTTCACAAATTTTATTTTTTTTTGTGCATTCGCAATTAAACGCCGCCCAGTTGATAATTTAATTGAAGTTGTTAACAATTTCGAGTGTGGAGCGAGTGTGCTCGACGGCGAGTGCCTTATTAATATTTGTTAAAATATAATTAAAGCGACGCTCCAGCATTTAATTGAGCAACTGACAAGGGATTCTTTTGGGTCTAAATGCTATAATTTAATTGCATTTGAAAAGGGCACAAAAATCGAGATAAAATTTAAATCAAAATTAAGAGCAGCTGCTACATCTAGAAAACAAATATATTTGTGACTAGAAAGAAATAAGATATGCAAAAATATATAATAGTATTTAATATACATATAATATTTGATCTAAAAATGCACTAAAGAATGTTTTCACTTGATATTATCTCAGCTTATATTTAGATATGATATTCTTTCACTCATATGTTGGCCTCCTACTATCAAAAGTCAAAATCTAAATCAATCAGCAGAAACTAATCAAAATAGAGATATTGCTGGCATAAACTCAAGCTTAATAATGCTGAATATTTGCATATGAAGCCCTTGCCAACTCACACAGAATCTAAGGTTGCAACTTTGATTTCCAATTTGCCAGCAATTTGCTGTAATATTAGACTCAATCAGGAGTCAAATGCTAATAATGCAAACAGACAGAGGCTCAAAGAGAGAGTGCACAAAAAAATGAATAAAAGAAATTACGAGATAGAGAGACACACATGCCAGGAGGACTCGGGTGAGGAGTGCACGTCAGGGTTGACGCCCTGAGCCCACCACCACCACCAGCACCACCACCTCGGGACAAATTTCAGAGCAGTCATTGCAATTATTTGAGGAATGCAATGCGAGCCCGTGACAACTATATCGAAGGGGAGCTGAGAGCAAACAAAAAAAAAATATCAAGAAAATTGCCAAAGCGAAAATTGAAACAAAATGAACAAATCAGGCAAGAAAATTTGCATGTGCTACATTTATGGGCCATGTTGCCAGTTGGCAAGGGCTCAAAATTATTGGCAATTTTTTTTTTGCTAGTTCTATGGAGGCAGGGGCTGACTAGGCAGTGGACAAGGGCTGGTATGAGGGTTGAGCGGACTCTGCGTGTGCCAATTTATGTTTATTGCGGCAAGAATTTGGCTTCTGTCAAGAGAGTGACAAAAGCAGAAAGGTTTTCAGGGCTATAATAGACAATAGAATACTCTTTGAGTATAAAGAATATGTAAATTAAAGGAAATCAAAGAGAATATAATAAACTTTATATTTCATACACTTTAAATTAATAATAAAAAAAAAGTTGTAAAGAAATTTATTGTAGTATATTTCTATTATATTGAAAACCCTTTCAAAAAATATATATAAACCATTTCAGCACCATCAATATCTATTATATCAGGCAATAGCCATTCTCCTTCACCAGTTCGCAATGCTCCCATCTCTTATAGAGTATTTAAATAATAATATCACATTCTTTATTCCCGTAATATGCAAATATCCCAGTCTCAGTCGCCAGCTTCCTTTCTGAATCTATGCAAATTTAGAAAAATATTTCACTTGTCCGCAATTTGCTATTTCATTTTCATTTTGTATTTTTTATTTTCCCGTTCTTATTTATGGCAACTAATTTCTGTTGACGTAGGCGTGGCCACTCGCCGACAAATCAATTCCACTACATTGAAGCAGGAATCAATTGAAATAATAAGTAGACAAACAGCAGCAGCGCCATCGAACTGCCATCTTCCACCACATGCCCGGGCAATTAGATGGTGAGTCGAGCAGAAAACAACAAGTTTATCTTGCTGTTCAGCTCTTGGCCCGGCACTAGACAAGTCCTATCGAAGCCGGGTAGCGTCTGGTCTCGTTTCGTTTCGTTTCGTTTCGAGTGCTCCTGACTGCAGCTCAACTCAATTAAAATGAGCTCAGGTGTAAATTTTATTGAAAATGCTTAATTGCCGGCTGGGAGCGTCTGGCGAGCGCTGCCTGCTCCTGCTCATCATTATGCGCCATTATCCCAGCCAGCGATTTTTACTTGTAATTATTTGTTTTTGTGTGTCTGCGCATGAAGCGAGCTAGTCGAGTGCTTTGTTGCGCAATGTCCTTTGTCCCATGTGTCCTGCCCCAGCTCCAATCGAAAAAGTTTGGCATGTGTTTAGCACAAGGATTTATACATATAAATATATTTACTTAAGCTGCTCCTGACACTGTCCTGATGATGATGCTGCATTTATATAAGCTAACCCAGACACGCATTCAGTTTGGTTACAGGTTTTGCTTAGCGCGAGGGAAGTTTCAATTAAATAACGATTTAGATAGAGAATATGTGTTGGATATGTATAATCACCTAATGAGAATTGCATAGAAAGGCACACATAGTGTATGAAGCAAACATAGAGAGAGAAACATATTAAGAAAGATATTAAGAATAACGTAGAGAGAAATAAACATAGAAGGCGTTAAAGACATAAAGAGAGAGAGAAAGAGAGAGACATGAGAAAATAAATAGAGAATCAAAGAGAGATAGTGAAATAGACAAAGAGTGAAACAGATGTCTTTCTGTAATTCTATACGATATATATTCATAGTAAATGGATCTCTATAGATAATATATTGCCTTCATTAGCAAAACTTTCGGTACCGCCCTCTCCAGCTCTCGTGGTTACGTTTTCAAGTTGGCTTCAGCTGCGATATCCTGCGGCGTTTAGTGCATATTGTGTATTACGCAATTATCTTAATTGGTAATAGTTTTCGTTGCTGTTGTTGGGGCAACACTCGCATTCACACTGCTCAAGCAGCTGGCAAAAAAGTATATAGCAACCCCAGCGTGATCTGGCTCTCTCTTTAATTTAAGCAATTAATAAACTTTATGTCAAACATTATCTAGCGCAGTCACGTGACCGCACGAGCCCAAAACAGATTTCCATGATGAATTTATGACTGACATTGATGGCCAAACTCGACCCGAAAACACTTCAAAACAGCAGCAGCAACAGCAGCCGTTAGCAAGTGGGTGAATCTTTAGGGCTCAACGTATTGTGGTTGTTGCGCTTTTTTCACGCCCGCGCCTCAAAAGCTGGAGTGTTAACCCTTTCTCCCTGAAGGATTACGTTCCGACGGGTCGTGTGTCTGCTGTTGATTAAACTGCAGGCATTAAAAATTTTCAAAATACATTTTTATAATTTATGCAACTCGCTCGAAATTCGATGCGCCTGCATGCTGGCAATTGCTGCGAACGGCGCAACAAATTGAAGACGACGTGCACACGAGGAAATGAGACGAGTGTGGCTAAAGGACCGACGCATGCTTCCTGTGTAACTTTGAAGGTATCATTACACATACATAAGGACTTATCAATCAACATCATCAACTATCCCACGCATTGTTCAAATGTGCTCGCATTACCAACACAAAAACTGTCAACGAAATCAAAACAAAAATCAACTGGCCAGCGGCCGATAGGGACGCCCACAAATATCAACAAATAACAAATAATATGAGGAGCAGACAATTAATAACAAATTAACATGATGGTCACACGCTCGGAACTCGAAAAGCCATAGAGCATTACAAATGTATTTGTATTTGTACAAAAATTAAGCGAAAAATGCTTGGCATTGTGTCAAGTCGGCCACAAATATTTACACTCAGCGCCTTTCTCAAGCAGCCGAACGAACCCCAACAATACGTGGAAATCGAGAAATAATTTTTTTTTTTTTTTTTTTTGGGTAAGTTTATATGCTGAAAAATGAAAACAAAAGCGCGTCTATAGCGCCATGCCGTGAACCTGAGCCTCGCTGGTCACGTGCTTCAATGCACGTGTCCCTTTTAATGACCAACGAATTGTGTTGTGTTCCACTGTAAGCAGAGGCATAGAGCGTGGGCGAGGGGCTCTGCCAAACAGAGTTGGAAGAGAAGAAGAAGAGGAAAAAAATCAAAAAGTAACGCGGTCCGCGGCAGGCTCACGCTCTGCTTGCCTCTCTCTCTCTCTCTTTCGCTCACTCTCTTGTATATTGAAATCCAATTCAATGAAATTGTTGCCACGCTCGAGTTCCATTAGACAAAACCAATCACAACAACATGAAAGGTGGGCGGTTGGTTGGTTGGTTGGGGGTGGGGTGAGATTGCCCACCACCGCCACCGTCACCATCACCACTCAATTGTTGGTCAGTTGAAAATATTTCGACAATTTGCATGACCGACCCACACACAAAGGAATATGTCAGCCATCAATTGAACTCTTTTTCTTTTATTTGAAACCTCCTTGCCGACGCCCATTTTAATTGAGGGCTCTGGCTGGCGTGTGGCCAACAACAACAGCAGCAACAACAACCGCAACAACAAACAGCGGACAAGCAAAAACAAACGTCTGACAATTGACAGACATTTACAGCCGAGAGCCCCGATTCCGGCGACCGGTCAGTCGAGGCATTGAATTTCACGAACATTTCCATTAAAAGCAAATGAATTGCACGCTTTTCATGGCTCCAACAGAGCATTGGTCAGCCAGTCAATGAGTCCATCAGCCAGTCAGTCAATCAGTCAACTGCATTGTAATTAATATTATATTCATAAAGATGAATTGTTAAATTATTACAAAACGCAATGGAGTTTAAGTGCTATGTGGTTTTATCATTGAGCAGAGCTGTTTATTAACAGAGAAAAACAATTTGTTGAAATGTTAATTACATAATTTTAAAATTTTATAATTAACATAATTTGATATATTATAAATAACAGAGTCTAATTCATATTTATTTACTTTTAAATACTTTTATTTACATTTTTTAAAATTCTTTTATATATTTATTCATTTTCTTAATTTCATTCATTTATTTATTTTATTATATATTTATTTAAAAATAAATATAAAAAAAGAATTATTTAACTCAATTTCTGTTTTATTTATTTATTGACTAATTTTATTTTTATTAACTTTTTTCATGTATTTATACTTTTTATTAATTATTTTATATATTATATTTATTAATGCATTTATTATTTATATATTTTTTGTTTCTTTTTATCTTTTACATATTATGTATTTTCTATCAGCCTGTTAATGCAACTCGTATGCACTTAGCTTTACTCGAGGCAAGCCTAGTAAGAACTGAGCTCTACAGACTTTCACTTTATTAGAGGCGCAATATGTGCATAGAGATTTGCCAACTCCATTCACACACTCGATGAGTCCATAAACAATTCATTTATTATCCGAGCACCCTGTGGCCTAAGCCCAAGGAGGTAAGTACTCTGATCTAATACTTCATGCTTGATTTACTGGCAGCGGCTGCAATTCATGGGCCCACGCCCATCCCTCAGCAAAAGGGATAAAGGCCATGCGCATATATGAAATATGAATATGAATATGAATATGAATACGCGACTACTTACATGCGAGGAGTACTTGCATGTGGCATGCTCAGACAACGTGTAGGCATGTGCGATAAATTATCATCTGATTCTTTTTTCTTCTCTCTGTTTTATGACTAAGTATATTGGGGAATGCGTGAATGTCGTCGCTCTCTCTCCCTCTCTCCCTCTCTTTCCCTGTGTCTGTCTAGCAGGCAATTGCTCATAATTGGTAGTCAAATATGTACGCCCTCTGCGTGATATGTGAAGAGAGAGGAGATATTCACTCCTCCGGCAATCGCACACATGCTGCAGTCGTCGTAGCTAAGGTTGATTTGATATATTGGATGGATTTGGCGTAGACAATTTTATGAGCACTGAATTTATTTGATGTTTGGCATCAGGTTATGCTTTATTCCTGTGCCGATTGTGCTAAGCGCCGCGCCAATAAATTTCAATCACTCAATGCCCAAATCCCGCACAATTTATGTGGCATATTAAAAAACGTTTTACAAAAAAGAGACTTTTTCGAAATTGGCGCGCTTTATATTAAAAATTAAACGAGCAAAGATAAATGAGAAAAATACTTTTTACAATGTTCAATAAAAGTAAAAGAAGACGCAGAAAAAGAACTCAAATAAACTAAAATATTTGCAATCGTAAAAAGAGAAGAAGAGAAAAATTGGCAAAGCCAATATCTGCAACGAGGGTTGAAAGAAAAATTAAAAAGTAAAATTGCAAATAAAATGACGATAAAAAATAATTTTAATGTCGCCTTTTTACTTTGAATGGGCAGACGTTGGATAAAAAATAAGATAAGTGAATGAGGAAAGGTGATTTTTGAATACTCTAACAATATTGAGTGCTGGAATAATTTTTAGAAAATTTAAAATTAAAATTAAATTATATTTATATATAATAGAATTTATTTAAATATTTATATATAAAGATTTTTAAAATAATTATATTATAAATATATATACAATATTTAATTAAATATTTAATAAAATTAAAAAATAAATATTTAAATATATTTCATTTTTATAAAAGCTTTGTTTCTGCCGAAAATATTTGTTGTTGTGCATGAATATTTTTTTTAATTTCCTGATTGAAATTGTATTGTTTAAACATATCTCAAATATAATACAATTTTATTTAATATTCTGTTTAAAATATATAAAATATACAAAAATAAACATATATTTATATATGTAAAGCAAAAGTTTAGTTACAAATCTTACATCATTCAACAAACTGTTTCATTTAAAATACAAATTTCCTTATGCTTCACATAGAAAGTCCATCCAAACCACTTAAATTGGCAATGGTTCGTTTCATAAATAGCATGAAGTAAATTCTGGGCATGCATATAAAAACTGTTTCTGTTGTATAATTTAAATTAAATGCTGCAAGCTGACAATAAAAATACACACAACAATTCTAAAAAGTGGCTCTGCACCAGCTATAAAACATTTAATATCAAAATTTTTGAGCTCTAGCAATACAGAGGAAACATGTAAACAACAAACAACCCCCAAAGTGCATTTAATCATTTAAGTAACAAGTAGAAAAAGTATTTTAAAGTATTTTTCAACAACACTCAAAGGCTCCATTCAGGCAGGGCTTACATCTTTTGGCCAAGTGCCACTTTTGTCGCCTTTTATGCTTATTTGACCATTGAAATGCCACACATTCAGCCCCGTCTCCCGTTGGGTCATTCATTCAAATTCGGTTGCCTTTTGTATTGGCCATGAACGGGGCACCCCAAAAGGCAGACCAAGTTTTCACAGACTCTAATCGCGCACTTTCTTCAAGGGACTTGCTGTCCTTTTTTATGGTCTGCGCTGGACACATAAATTTCCAACTCCAACACATCTCACACATGTGATCGGACACAGTTTTCCCACATTGCTGGCAAATCAAAAGGATGTTATTGCCCGGCCCGGCCCTGTTGATCCATCCTGGCTTTTGTATAATTTCCATTTAATAGCCAAACCAACACCTCATCCGACTAGCACTAAGTAAATACCAAGCACTAAGAACTGACGAAGATGAATACGCAAGTTTTCGACACATCACGAGGGAAGCTTGATTTGCATAAGAGCCAAGCAGCAACAGCTAAAAGTGTCCTGGCCCTGGGGCAGATAAGGGACAAAGCCAAGGCGTTTCTCTCTTGACTTGCTGACAGGCTGCTGCTGTTGCTGCTGCTGCTCATTCAGAATACTTGACCTAACGAACCATAAATTATATGCTTTTGATGTTTTGTTGGGTCACACAAAAATGTTTATTTAGTTTCGGTTTTTGGTCGAGGCCAACAAACCTGGCAGAACATGTAAATTACGAGTCAAGGAAACGGACATTGTAAAGTTTATCGCTCAAATTCGATTATAATGAAACCCCAAAGACAACAAAAGACATTGTCTGGCCCGAGCAGAGCATAAGAAAACAATAGACGGAACACATCACACACGAAGACCTATGGGATTAAGGATATGATTGAACTGCCGCCCAGAACAATTAATTGCGCTTGCTTCCCCCCCAGCAGAAGAGCCAACAATTTGCATAAATTACGACGCAGCACAGTAGAAAAAAAAAAAGAAACACCAAAACATATCGTCTAGGCCATAAATTCTCGCTGGCCAGACAAGCGGACTTAAGTCATCAGGCGAGCACCAAAAAATGGCTAAACACAAGAAAAATCGGAAAAACATGTGGCCAGCTATGCCGAATGCCCAACTCAATTTGGACTCAAACTGACAGAGGGCTTTAAAAATGATTACTCAAACCACAAAACCGAAAAGAAAACTTTTGAATAGCAGCCTCATCAGCTTTGGCAATTCGCATGAATTATGTGGCAAATGCTTCGTTATTAATTAGACTCATTTACCACTTGTTGTTGTTGTTGTTGTTGTTGTCGCCATGAAGACACCTTAATTAAAAGTCTGTAAGCTTTTAGGTGGAGGATTTTGGCAAGTCAAGTTTTTAGCCAGCTTTTGAAGGGTTGCTGTATGAAATTTGCATATGAGTTTTATTTTGTGCCCTGATCTATACAGATCCCCCTGGAGATTTGTCATTTTAATTTCCATAAATCAATTTGTTAATTAGTGGTCTCATTTTTGGTTGCTGGGCATCAGAATGAACTGAGACTGAGAAGCTTTGCCCGCCAGCTAAAATAATAAACTGTTTACAATAAAAGAGCTTCAACAATGGCATCTTCCGCTCTCTTGGCTAAAAACCAACAACAAATAAAATCGAAAATAATCAAAGCTTTAATCCCATTTATCTGCTATCGAGCAGCTCTATAACTTCCAATTTATTTTGATAACCTTTATAAAAGACGTGCATAAACGTAAATAACTAAAAATAAATATTTTATATTGCCACTGTGGAGGGGCTTTAAAATGCTTTCAGCTTGGCCTTAAAGCCGCTGCTGGCCACTTGAGCCACTTTTATGTGCGACGAAGCCAGAAACCCTTAACCGAAACCCAACTGCAACAGCTCAAACTCAAACTCAACCCGGAATGGCAGCCATTTAATGTCACTTGGGCGCGCGCACAGCCATCAAGCATATTATGAGGACGTAGCTCCTGTTGTTGTCTGTTGTCTGTTGAAAAATAACAACAATTTACACAACAAATGCAACCGAGCAGCAGCAGCAGCAACAGCAGCAGCAGCCACATGTGAAGTGTTTGCCTCTGTGTGTGTGTTGCGTTGACTTTGACTTGAGTTGCGAACGCCGCGAAGTGCATTTCGGTTCGACAATGCAGCAGCAACAATTGTTGCCAGCTGTAAATAAACATGGCTTTAGCTAGTGCCACGCCCACATGTGTTACTTGATAGCATAGCAGAAGCAGCAGCAGCAGCAGCAGCAGCGAAATGATAATAAGGTATATAATTTAATATCAATCTGACAGCCAGAAGGCAACAAAGTGCGCCAGGCGACGACGACGACGACGCTGCTTTTTATGCTACACTTTTTTCTTTTTCAAATATACACTACAAAACATAAGAGTGTGCTGAAGGCGTATATAGACTAAGTTTTGGTGTTTGCTGCAGCTGAAGAACGAATTAATGATTTCAGCCATATCTATTATCTTATTCTCACAATTTCTTATCAGTAAGAAGTGATTTATATATATTTAATAATTCATTATATTATCGTTATAGCAAATAGTTATTGATTACTGATTTTTCAGAGTTTGAAAATATATTTTAGGTCAAGTAAAAACTGATTTGAAGAGCTGTAATATGAGCTTTCTGCTTACAGAATAAAGTAAATAATATATCACTAAAACATATTTCATTATTGATTATGATTCCTAAGTAGCTATAATTTATACATAAGTATAACTCCTATGCATATATAACTGCTCTCTTTCATATAGAAGGCATCTGAAGAGTTTTTAATACTTTATTTCTATAACAACATTAGAAAACTTTGGAAATCTGAAGTCATTCAAAAATTATTCCCCAAACTCCACTTATCTAAAAGGATATCTAATCTCCTTCAATGTTTCTTATCCTATTATGCCCACATCTTAACTCCCTTTATCAACTTCTCTAAGTCCACATAATTGCAGAGTATTCAGAGTACGTGAATCTACCTGTAAGTTTGATGGCACTTGTATTCCACTTGCTGCACCTCCACAGCACACAGGGCGCACTTCACTTTTATGCATTGTCTGTATATGTCTGACGTTCTATCGAGCTACTCAAATGGTGTATTCTTTTCTTCACTGTGTATTTTTCTTTTCATTTTCCTTCTTTTTTTTTCTTTTTTGTTAACTAAATAAATGCAGTTTGTTTGCCTGCACTTGTTGTTTGTGTTGAGCCAAGCAGAACATTTCCATTTGAATGTTCTTTTAAGCGAAAACAATTTCTTCTTTGTTTTGCTTTTGAGCATTTCTGCATTCCCTTTTTTTGCCAGCCATTTGAGCGCATCTCCCTCTCCCAGCCATATATATTCAGGTAAGTGATACTAGTGTATGAAAAATCTGTTGTAGGTTTCAGCAAATTGGATCATGGGTTTTGATTTGGATTTTGAGGTTGGACCAGCAAATGTCTAATGTCATTATCTGGAGCTGGAGCTCGCCTGCCCAGCTGCCGTGCCCTTTGTTGACCCTTTTCCCAGAGTCATTTTCTTTTGTTGTACCTTTAGAGTTTTGCAGCCATTTCGCCGCATTTTATTTTACATTTTTTTTATGCACCAGCAGCAACTATAAAAAAAAGTTTTTACATTTTTTTACGGCACTTATTTTCTTTTGGCAGAAGGAAAGAAAAGCGAGCAAAAATTCAGCAAGTGCATTATGTGTGGTCTTACGGCGAGAAGTTGATTATGTTGATTTGTGGAATTGATTTGGTTAGGGCGTGGTGCCCACACACCAGAGTTGAATGGAAATAGCAGAAGTCAGCACTCCTTTTTATCATAAAATATTCGTGTTATGTGGCGTGGAAATGCTGCCTGATTGTTTTGCGGTTGTAAAAATATGTAAAACTTGAAATTGCGTGAGGCTAAGAGATGCGGAGAAGACTTTAATAATTAAAAAAAAATATATTTAAATAAAAACCAGGCAAAATATAAATAGAATCATTTTTTAAGAACCTCACAGAATGGTTAAGAAAAGCTGGCAGCCGCTCATGTATGTATATCTAGCTTACAGCTCACGTAGTTTGCATAGTTGAGCCTGAAGACAAAGCCAAAGGAATTTGGTCAAGGACACCCAGCCAAAGGAAACACACACAAGACGCAAGCATAAGCAAACGCCCATTCGAACCAAATACCATTCCCCAGCTCGAACTTCGAACTTCGCATATTAAATACCCCTCCACAACAAACACGAAATCGAACTCTAACCTTCGAACCATCGCACCCCTCACAACAGCCAACACGAAACAGGGGAACTATGCAAACGACGTAACGCCTTACGTTAAACGTAAACGTAACATGCCACAAGTGTGAAGTAAAGCGCGAACATTTACAGCGCACGTGATGCAGCCGAGACGTTGAAAAGTAGCTGACATAACGGCACATGCAGCACTCATCGAGCAGAGAGCGAGCGCGAGCGCGAGCTCAAGACAGAAAGAGAGAGAGCGAGCGAAAATCCTTACGGAAATGCAAGCGAGCACAGAGCACACGCTCACTCACTCACTCACTCACTGGCTGGCTCGCTCTTCGTGTGGGGTGGGCGCCTGGCATTGGGTTAGGGCTGTGGTGGTGGGTTGTTGTCCCTGCGCTCGGCTGCTGCTGCTCACGAAGGCATTTCCCGGGTATAAATACGCTGGCCCTGACGCCGTGCGAGTCAGTCGAACGCCAGCTAGCCCCGAGTGCGTAACAGCCACCACAGCAGCAGTCATAGCAGTCGAGAGCAGCAGGAACTGGTGAAAAATAAGTGAATTTTGACGTAATCCCTTGCGCCATGGCCATACCATTTTACGAAGACGAGCCAGATACGGCGACGGCAACGGCAGCCAACATAGACGCCAACCAAATTACCGACGGCGATCAGGTGGATGGGCCGGTCTCTGCCAGCGATGCTGGCTATGATCAGGTCGACTACGAGGCGCCATCGGCAGCGGCAGCAGCAACAAGTAACACACAAGCCACATCCACCGCCGACGACGAGGTGCCACCCACCACAGAGGAGCAGCTGCTCGTTTGGAAAATGCTCGCCTTAGCTATGTGTAAGGTGCTCAAGCAATTCTATCTACAGCAGAAGAAGCAACAGCAACCGGGCAAAACCACCAAGCTGACGGCCACCGTGCAAATTCAGCCGCAAGCGCAGTAAAGCTTAACTAAAGAGAACAAACGACGACGATGATAGACGACGACAACAACTACGAATTCAAGGCCCCACTCAAAACGAGGCCTCTGATGATGGCTCCTAAGCGCAACTTGTGATTACTTTTCGTTGGTGAGAACTAGCGCTCCCTAAGCTAAACCGGGGAGAGAGAGAGAGAGAAAGGATTGGAGAGAAATTCATTGTGAACGATTCGCGAAAATCACAAAAAATTGAGGAAAACAAAAGGAAAATTCTCATAGTTTTGTATATCCTTATGATTTTCCTGAGTTTTGCCGTCGCTCGAGAAAGTAAACAATTTGTGTTGAAGGCTGATTTAAAATGTTTGGATAAGCGCAAATGTGATAAATAATTTTGCTAAAAATGTATTTTAAGTGCTCACGAAATTTGGTAAAGTTATTTAAGCATCTTAATCGAAATGAATATTTTTCTAGTTTAGTTTAATTGAATTAAGCATTAATTTCATCAGAATTGTCGGCCGGCCCAGTGCAAGCAGCAGCAGCAGCTAGTTTTCAGACACAGATACGAACCTAAGCTTAAGTCCAATTTTCTACTAGTAGATGTGTAACAATTATATATATATATATATATATATATATATATATATATATATATATATATATATATATATATATATATATATATATATATTCATAAGTTCATAATTACAAACTTTTACAAAACAAAACATAAAAAACAACTCTCTTGGTGTCTATTTACAAACAAATCGCATCGATTTCACTCTTAGGTAGTTGGCTTCTTAAACTAGTTATGGAAATATTATCAAATATATATATATATGAATATATTTTTGTATAATTATTTTGCTGTTAAATGTAATCGCTGTTCATATATGTGTGTATATGTGTGTGTCCATTTCATTTCTCTAGGTCCATTAACATAAGCAATATACCTAAGACATCGCGTATTTCGAGCAGACAAACTACAGAAAATACATTTTCGTGTCACGAGCATGAACATAGTACAAGAAAACAATAGAGATCTTAACAGGAGAACAACAAACAGCCAAATGGTTAAAGACAAAATAAAAATATGAAAATATATTAAATAAATGTAAATTAAAATTTAAGCATAAAATAATTATATACATTTACATATATGCGAAATAAAAATTAAATTAATTAAAAGAAAACTACAAAAAAAAACTATTTTATTTAATTTATTAAAAATAATTTATTTTAAAATTATATTAATATTGATACTAGTAGTATTACTACTAATACTACTTCTAAATGCAATGAACAACGCATTCCTTAGCTGTCTAAGGTGGGCAGATAAAGGGCCGACCTGGCACAAGCTGAAAGCAACTGTGCAAATATACTAGGAAAAGATTTTGCGACGGCAGCAGTGTGACCTAGACGCCGAGGCATAGACAACAGTGCAGCACAACTTATAGTCAGTAATCAGAAAATACTGAATATGTCCAATGTCAGATACCTACCTTGCCATCAAATAAAAAAAAAGTCTAAATGAAAAAATTAATAAAAAAATTAATAATGCATAAAAACTAAATAAAATAAAATGAAAGAAATATAAAAATATAAGTAAATATTTAAAACAATTAAATAAATATTAAAAACATATTTTTTTTAAAAATATATATATTTAAAAATAAAATACATAATCAAAAAAAAATAAATAAATATTAAAAAGGTAAAATAAAATACACATTTAAAAAATAAGTAAAAATTACTATTTCTACTATCACTATTATTATTAGTACTATGAGAAAAAATAATTAAAATGCATCTTTAGTTTAACTAAGAAGTTGTGGAATATTTACAACTGCAGGAATATCACTTTGTCAAGGCTTGTAAATAAATTATTGTTGGTAAAGTTTCTCCTCTGAAAGTTTCTTAAGAGCTTGCATATTAGTTTGGCATTTGTTTTTATACATTCGGTGCATGTAAAGCATGCGATTGTTTACAGTAGCTCACTCCAAACTGATTCCATCTCAAACATAATATTAGCCTATTATATGGCATATATATTGCTCGCTTATTATAATGTAGTTTCATATATAATTCCCCAGTTTCAGCCCAACCCCTAAGACTGATAATGCCTAAAATATAAACCTCAATTCATATTGAGCTTGCTAAATGCCGCCTTTATGCAGACAGTACTCTATTGATTGCTAGCTCTCGGCGAACGTTCAGGTTCATCGTTGCTTAATTCTGCTTTCATCAATGCTAATAACTTGCAGAGCTTTTCATATGCCATTGACAATGGTCTGCCACCTTCGCTGCGGTATTCAAATTGCATAGACCCATAAGTAGATGGCATAGATCAAAGCCAGTTGGCAGACAATGCTCGCCTCGCCCGCCCAGCGCCCAAACGCACAATCGATGCGGAAAAATGTCGCGTGGCGGCTGATAAAAGGCCTTCAGGGCCGGATGACAAAGTGAGTGAAGTCCTGCTACTGTGTAATGCAAATACTGAAGTATTCCAGGGCAGTTGCTAAGCTGATTTTTTAATTTTCTAAAACCCCCTCACACAGATTTTAAACCCCATCAATCAATAGCATCAATAATAATATCAATCATAGCCGAGCATGAAAACAAATAGCATTTGCTAAATCAACTGCCCCGAAGATGGTTTTAAAATATTTGATATTTCTGCGCAGATAACCAATGGGGATTATGGAAAAAATCAAAAACACGAAGCCAAGAAATGCGCATTAGAGGCGGTTAACTGTCTGAATTCAATCAAATGTTCCCTCGAGAATTTGCACTTGTGTTTGCATTTGCACAGGCACACACATGATACCAGAGCTCATATGATGATGTTGATGATGGGTGGCAACCCTTTTTTTACTTTTTTTTAGAGACTGGTGAAAGCAGACCCTAAGTGCATGTGTGTGTGTGCCCAGCTGGGGGTAAAGTGACCCATAAATAAACAGTTTACATTTTTTACATGTTCAGGTTTTTTTATATTTGCTTTTTTATGTAGTAAAAGGAGTATATTAGCTTTAGGCAATGTTAGGAATATCTATTCGTTGGTTGGAAAGAACTCAAAGTTTTTAGAGGTACTATAAAATATAAGAAATATTTATTGAAATGGAACTTGGAATGAGACTTTATACTTTTGATCTTCCATATTTCTGCTGTTACTATATTTTAGAGCTGTTTACTGTTCACCTCCTCTGCAGATAGATCTATAAATTATGTGGCTAAATGCTGACAATATACTAGAGCTTCTCATATTGAGCGAGTATCATTCAGTCGACTACAGCGCACATTCTTATTTGAATTCAACTTCAACTCCACCCTAACATAGGGCGTATTACACAGACTCAAGTGTCAATAGTAATCACATGTTGTTGCTTTATAGATAGAAGTCGCTGTTCCTTGCCATTTCATATTTTCAACTTGGCAAATATTTGGTTGAATACCAACCAGTCTAGTCTAGTTCATAACTAGATTGAGCCTATGTCCATAAATCGGACAGCATCAAAGTCTTCAGAATCAGGCACGTAATTGAAAGTACACGAAAAACATATTTGCCGACGCAAATACTTGAGAGACATTATTAAAAATAAATTAGAGTACCTTTTTGCTTATTTTTCTTCCTCTTTTTTTCTTGATAAGTAGTATTATATAAATACTGCAAACAAACGGCAGCTGAAGTGGTCTCATGCTGCTTGCTACGTGCTCAAGTGCATTTCATTTGGTTCTGCGGTCATCATTAGTGTGCTTTATTAAGTGGAAGCAATTTCAGCTTCAGTTTTCTTGCTTCTTTTTTTCTGCTATCGCTTGGTGCGCAACTTTAAGCCGGCGATAACTAAGCAAACTGAAGTTTAGCAAAGCACACAGTACCCTAGGCAAGACGCATTCTACATGCAGCTGCTTGAACTCAAGTGCAGCTAAATTAGCTCAAGGTCGTGCGTCAACTGTTGCATATGTTGCAACTGCAACTTGTGGCACGTTTCGACACATATGCAGCCCGAAACCAGCCTGACTTAGGGTCGAGCAGCAGGACTAAATCCTTTGTGAGCAACGAATAGGGCAATGCATCTGGGTCAAGGTCTTGCGGATTAGCTTTGCATGTGTGTTGCCGTTATTGCAATGTATGTCAAATGTCTCTTAAGAGGTTTTCTAAGTAAAAGAAGTGAGCTGAGCTAGAGAAACATTTGAAATGATTAAAATACTGTATACTTATTAAAATATAAGAATGATTTCACTATACATCTGATCAGCCACGATTCTGATTCCATACACAATTAAATTTAACAACGAACTGTTTGCTGTAGGCAAACAAATTCTTTGCCCTCCCATTTCACGGGCCTTGGGGCATGGCAAAGCCGCTATTGTTGCAACTTGCAACACTCAGGGCACATCATATCGCTAACCATCAGCACAATTAATAGAAATGCAACGGCGGCAGTGGCAGTGGCAGTGGCAGTGGCAGCGGCAGATCAAAGGACTCGGCCCACAAAAGCGCGAAAGACAAAAGACGGCGACAGTCAAAAGGCAACAGCAAGTTGCCAAAGCCGTGTCAAAGGTAATGACAGAAGCCAAACAATTGAAAAGTTGTAACAAAACAAGAAAGAGAGCGAGAGAGAGAGAAAGAACACACAGCAACAACAACAACAGCAGCAAAAAAACAAAGCGACTTCGTTAGCGCAAACAATTGTCAAAGCAACGGGGAAAAAAATAAAAAACAATAAAAGGAAAAGCACATGAAAAATATCTGGCAAAAAAATATATAAGTTGAGTGCAATTTTCAAGCAATATATTTTCCGCTGCTGAGCCAAACTTTTTCACGCGCTTTTTGATGTTCCGAGCCAAAGTGCAAGAATAACAAGCTCAAAATTGCGTAGAAATATTTAATGAACCGCACGGAAAACGGCAAAGAGCAAGACATAAAGCAACTGAGAGCATGGAAGCAAGTCACGAAATGGGAACCGCATTCTCAACACAAAAATCTAATTTAATAATCAAATAAAATGCTCGGCCAAGGCAGCTGACCCAAGGGAATCTAACAGCAAATGCAAAGCCAGATAAAATAAGGAACACAAAAAAAAAAAAAAAAAGAAATAAAATGCTGTGAAAATGATTGTCTATAAAATATCCTGTAGTTATTTAAGCAAAATTCAAAGGAAAATTAAATAAAACTTTATTTATATTATAAGAAATGACGAAGGCCAACATTTTTATAATAAATATTTTTTGCAATTTGAAAAATATATTTAATATAATAATATTTGAAAAAAAAAATAACACTTTATTCAAAATTGTAAAAGTTAAACAAAAAGATAATATAATTATATTTTCCAGCTTTAAATATTAAACTGAAATTGAGAACTTTAAAGTAGTAGATCTTTGGGATTTATTTTGTATTTAAAAATGATTTATAAACTCAGAAAACAATATCCATTTTATTTGATTTATTTAACCAATCAAGATAATACCTCATACACTATAGCTAAATCGTTTACTTATATAACTTTCGAAATACCTTCCAGCTCACTCGTCTACAGGGTATCCTTGAACTTGACATGTTTTTTACATAACTCGCGAGATTTGTCAAATTTACGAGTGAGTTTAGCGCACTAATCATTAGAGATCTGTGCCCTGCCCTGCCATGTTCTCTCCTGCTCAGCGCTGCTCTGTCTGCTACCCCAGTTGCGCTGCAGGCAATAATAAACATAAAGCGACTGAGCCAAGGATGAGGCATATTAAGGATATGCTGCACGTTGACAACGCCAAAGTACAATTTCTTCTTCTTTTTTTTAAGGCTACCAGATTTGGCTGCTCTGGCACATAATTTTAATGTTTATCGTCTTTTATTGTCAAACAAATTATTTTTGATGCTGCGCTGCAGGCGAGCGAGGCATAAAGACTATATATTGATGCCAAGGTGCCTGAGAAGCGATTCAGCTGGCGAGGGTGGCAAGCAGGTGACTAGAGTGAGTGGGTGGATGGGTGATAAGACGCACATACACCACATGTAATTTGATTAGCATGAGGCAAAAGAAAAAAAAAACGAGGAGAAAACATAATAAACATAAAGAAAAGTCTGATATTATCGGTGGAAGTCAAAACAATTTAATGCATGAATAAAAAATAATTTCTTTCTTATGGCGCAGACAATTTGGAATATATCCTGATATCCTGTTGTGAAAGCAGCTTTATTAGATTTTGGTTCCTTTCTCTTTCTCTCTGTTCAGCTCATATATGCATTTGGCTGCCAAGCAACTCCTCGCTGGGACTCTGCCTTTCAAGTGAATATATTTGATTATTTACTTAAGCACATTAAAAGGAAACGAAATCAACTGACATTTTGCATATGAATTAAAACGCAATAATTTGACTGATATTTTTTTCTTTTTTGCTTCTCTCTTTTGGCAATCGAACTTCCCCTGGGGCGCGACTAAAACTTTGTTGTTTGCTCAGCTAATGCTTAGAAGGCTTCCTGCACGACGTCTGCGAATGCTTTTAATAAGCCACTTAAATATTTATAATGTTTTTCTAATGATTTTCGATTGATGCTGCATAGGTTTCGCAAGCATTCGCTAATGTGTTTTCACTTTAAAGCGTGCTGGCTTTAATAATGAGTTTAATGCTGTTCACTCGCAGCTCGGGCTCATAAATTAGTTAGTCGGCCTCAAATCCGACTTAATACGCTTCACTTAATTGTTTACAGCATTAATGCAAAAACCTCAGTCAATCCAATAAACAGCCCAGCAACAGCAAGCGCATCAATATTATACAGCTCCCACACGCACATGCACGCAGGATACACAACAGGACATAACAAGAGGCAAACCAAAATCGCGACACGTCGGCTGACCAACTCTCTCATCATCGTCATCATCATCATCATCATGAGCGTCGTCATCATCATCGTCCTCGTCGTCGTCGGTGGCAAACATTAATCAGCGAATTATCAATGCAAATAATTTTCAGCACGCCTGAATGCGATATCAATCAACGGACATCGCTTCCGCTGCACTGACATCAACTAGAGGGTATGCTGCGATGGTTGGAGTAGAGTGCGAGAGGATATACTGCTGTGTCCTTCTATTTGGGTGGCAGGCAGCACTGAAGGCATTTCTGGCTGGGCACTTAACACACAATTAAGTGCAAATAATTGCAAACGCTGCATATAAATGATTTGTTTAAGCCAACATGACGGGGCCTACGCCACACTTAATGGCAATGGGATAAATCAAGCCAAAACTTCCACGTCTTCATTGCAGAGGTAAGAAACTAAACAGTGGGCAGTATGTGATGATAGAGTGTGAAGTTTATTTATATTTCATATAAAATTTACAGAGTTAATTTTATCTTTGAATATAAGACTCGGCGGATTGGAGACAATAATGAAGAAAGAGTTGAGATTTATAGTTATCTATAAATATTATTAAATTATCGCCTTTCTATGCGATTTTCAGAATTTTACCCAACAATATTATTAGTGTGAATGCAGCTTTTTCTTTCTATAATTTTCTATGCGATTTTCACAATTTTGAACAGAATCTAAGTCAATATTTATTGGAATAGACAACATAAAAGAAATATATTTAGCTCTTTCTTTGCTATTTCGGTATTATTCCAATCTTTCTTTATATTAAGTCAAATAACATGAAATTTTTATAATATCCAGGATTTTCTGCCACATTACACACAGGAAGCCGATAGGCACAAGAGGGAAATGCTAATAATATCCCTCTAGCTTCATCAATTCCTCAAAATATATCAACCTCTCTATGCAATTTTCACAATTTTATGTACTGCTTATTTTAAAACATATAAGAAACCGATGATTATTAAACAGGAAGAGCTTTAAATCCCTTTTGGAGTACACTCTTTATATTGCATCAGAAAATAACAGTTGCATATTCAAAAGAAAGATAAGTCAAATGAGCCAGACAACTGCATTTGACGTTCGCTCTTAGTTTTCCCCTTTTTAATTTGGCGAAATCAACTCTTTCATAGATTTTAAAGCTAAAGCTCGACCATTGTATTCCGCATTGGCTCAATATATATTTGGAGGGCGTTATAAGCGGATAATGAATTTGAAATTTGCAGGCGGAAGCGAGCTGAACCATGGCTGAAAAGGAAGATGGGCATTTTGTGACTTAGGTATAGTTATGGGGTTTCCATTGCCCACAAGGCTGCTTTGGGGCGCCTAATTAGTATAATCCGCGTTGAAATTATTCAAGTGTGCATTGTGGATGTGTGGTGGCATGAACTGCAGATTGTGTGCGCTGCCCGCTGTTCAATAAGGATGAGTGCGTGCGTGTGTGTGTGTGTGTGCGTGAGTGTGTGTTTTGTAAGTAACGCATACGCAGCGTGGCAACGTGGCAGCGTCGTCTGCCCTACCACAATAGCACACATTGAGCGCATTACATGCACCGGGCGACACATTCTCGTTATGATAACATGCCAAGCTGCATAAATTTAATGACTGCAATTAAGTGAAACGCCAAAGTTTTGAGGCGAAGGCGCCGCGTCGTCCTGTGCCGCTACTAAAGTCTTATCAGGCGAGCCGCAGAGCTTTTGATTTCACCTCCTCCCCCTACACTCTCGAGCGTTGCATAATTGAATGCAATTAAAGCAACTTAATGCGCATTTCATGAGCCAGGCATTTGCATATGCAGCCAGAATGACAGAGGACAACCATGTAAAAGTGATTATTTATGCAAATTGCATATAAATAAATTGCAAAAAAAAAGAAGAGGAAATATATACACATATATGTGAGGGCCAAAAGAGAAAAAACAATTTGGTCAAATTGAATTTATGTGCCCAGAGGCGGCACAATAAAAGAAATGTGTAAAGTGCACTTAAGCAATGGCCAGATGGCTGCCAAAGGATTGCCGAGAGCGCGCACATCCTTCGAGCCGCCGCAAGCTCTTTGCCCATTGCTCTGGCTGCGGTCACTGTGAATCACTGTGAATGGCGCTGGCGCCTTCGCTCGGTCTTTGCCGGCAACACAGGAAGCCATAATGGACTTTTCATTCAAATTATTTTGGCCATGAACCGTGCGAAGGAGGCAGCAGCAGCAGCCCACAATGCTCATATATTGCCTGGAATTGATGATCTGCTTCCTGTGCTGTTCTCGCTTGCTCGCTCTCCCTCTCTCTATCTCTCTCTCTCTCTCCTTCTCTCTGCCTGCCTGCAGCGCTAAATATCTGCTCTTTTGGTCAGACGCGCATATTGGCCCAACATAAATCAGTGCTTGAATAGCCACAAAGGTGGAGTTAAGAGGAGTTAAGGCTTTGAGCACTTGAAATGCTCTGCCAGGCCAGTTAGACTTAGCATAGTAGAGACATAATAATATTGAGTATATTTGGCAAGAGAGTTAGTATTCCTCAGACTGCAACTATTATTTTAAAATATATAAGCCTCTTCAAGATATTTTCTTAATTCTATTTATACAGCCCATAAAATCATGAAACATATCTCATAGTCAAAGCCACCATAAAATCTAAGCAACTCGCGCTAGGCAATTGACTTAAAAGGCAACTAGCTGAAAGCCACATCCGTAACGTGGCCAAGGCACACTCGAAACATATGTACACACACACTCATACTCTGACACACACACTCACATTGACACAGGTCCTTATAGCCAGCGAACAATGCAAATTGTGCACAAATTCTTTTCGCACTTTTTGCATCATTAATTGTGGAATTTATGAGTGGAGTCGCGCGGCGCATAGTTTCTATGTAAATTTGCGCCTTTTATTGAGTTGTACGCACGGCAAGGACACAAAGGACAACGAGAATACATATGTTGGGCTGCTGCGGGCTGGCTGTGTATGTGTGCGGGCATTGTTTGTTGTTTCAATTTCGTATAAACATGTAAATAATTTCCAGCTGATTGCGCAAATTCGTTTCGGGCTTGATTTTTATTGCATAGCTCAGGGCGCAGCGTGCATAACGAATTTCGTTTTCGAATGTTTCCTCCTGGCCTGGCTGCTGCTGAAGTTGTTCGCGCTTTTGTTTTCAATTTGCAATAAGTCTGTCAATTGGCGAATTAATAAAGTGGAAAATGCGACAAAAGACAGGCAAAGGTTGAACATATCTGCATAGGTACATCAACTGATGTATGCTGGCTGCTCCTGCTGCCGCTGCTCTCTCAACCTGCAACATGCATCCCTTAAGCGGCATCGACTCTGGGTATTTGTAATTTCTATGCAAAACAGCATATTATCAACCCCCCGCATCCCAGCCCTTTCGCAGTAGTCAACAACTCGTCAACCCTGCGAAAATCGAACTCTGATTTTATTGTCAGTCGCGAATTTTATTGCATTTTTATCGCGCCTGCAGCCAAACGCGAACAACTTCTCACTCAGCCGTCACTAATCATTTCATTTAACTTTACAAAAATGTATATATATACTTTTAGATCGGACATTTATGACTTGCCTCCAATGCGACAGCTGTTGGCAAAATTTTTCACTCGCTGCACGTGCCAAACCATTTTTTTACGAGTTTTAAACGCGCCTCCAACTGTGGCTAATTATGCAAAAACTCGCAAATTTGCTTATTAGAATGTCATAAAATTTGTGCAAATTTTCGTTTTTTTTTTTTTGCGCGCAGTCGTAAAATTTGTCAGCTAGCGAGAAAAAATTAGCATAATTTTTAAACTAGACACGGGTCGCAATTTCCATTCATTTTTGCTAAGCCTCGGCTGTTGAAAGTTTTTATAACTTGATACCAGACATAAAATTTAATAGGCTGCCTAATTAGATTTGTGAGTTGGTGTTTAAATCAAAATTGGCTTCTGGTCTTAGGTTTTATCAAGCGATGGGAGCGTGACGAATGAGTAGCAGAAAATTTAAAAATATATATATGTATATTAGAAAATTCAAGAAAAATATATATATCTATATCAGAAATTTATAATATAATTTTTTATAATTTTAATTTAATAATAATAATTTAATAATAATAATTTAATTTTATAATAATAATTTACCAATTACTTAAATACAAAAACATTTTAAGTACAATAAGAAATATTATTTAAACATATTTCAAATATTTTGCTCATATATTTCTTTATAGATTTTTTTTAAATTTGTTAAATATTACAATTTTTCAGCCAATTTTATTTTTCGAGACCCATATACTCAACCAAACTAGGTTAATTAACATTATTATATTAATTTTGTGTGTTTTCCATAACATAATCAATTTATAAACATGCTTTTGGCCAATTAATGCATCTATAATATAGTCTAAAGCCACAGTATGCCAGAGTAGTGAGTGGCTATGGTACACACGTCTGGTATTTGGATAATTTTGACATAATTTATGCAGCGCGCGGCAGTTAATCAAATTGCATGCCGCACAAAAATTCCTTTGGCTCATCTAACGAACATGCAACCGGGAAATGCAATCAAATCAGCTGCCGCTGCTCTGTTCGTTCTCGTTCGCTCACTCGGCCAATCTAATTCAATTTCGAAACAAATTCGTGCCTCGACAGCAGCACACACTCACACACAACAAAACCCATTCAAAGCACACAAATAGAATGTCACGAGCTTCAAAGCCAAAATTAAATTCCAATAAAACGAACTAGAAGCATGTGAGCCATGTGGAAAACAACAACAAAAAAATATACAAGAGAGCCCAAAAAAATGTTTAGCTAAAGCTGCTGAACGATTTTCGTGCTTAGAACAGGAACAGGAAGCGCTGGGCAGCAGGTGCCAAAGCTGACGCCTGACCAAATTGTCGGGCAAACAGAACGGATAAGGAAGCACTTAAAAAAGGAGAACTAAAAACATAACATGGATGTATCTAAACAAAGTGAACGACGAATAGATACTCTATCAATAATTAAGTATTATTTACAATAAATACAAATATTATAAATAATAAATATAAAATTTATTCATCAAAAATATATAGATAGATAAGTCGTAATAAAGTCAGCAAATTTAAGGTTAGATTTTAAGACAAATATATTTATTTTAAAAATATATTTTGAATAGTTTGAATGTCTATAAAATATATATAAATTACAATATATATAATATAATAATAATATTGAATTTATATATATTTCTTTATTTATAAATATTATATAAAATTTCTTTCGTACATTTTCTAAATATGTTTCAGTAAAAAATAAAGAAATATAAAAAATAAAAAATATATATATTTCAGTAAAATAATATAAATATTTAAAAAAAAAACACAGTTTTCCAACAGCTAAAAAAACCCCATAGACTTTTCGCTCATAATTTAAAGGGCATCGCTCGCCTATGTTTGTGGAGTGTTCTCTGTCGGTGTTTAAGTATTGAGGGAATGTGGACAATGGCCACAGGTTGGTCAGTCGCTTGGTCGATTGTTCGTTGGGTTACATTTGGGTGTTAAGCGCGCATCCTGCAACATGTTGCGGTTGCTTGGATAAAGAGGAGTGGAGACCAGAGAGTAACGAGAGTATGGGACTGAAGTGAAGTGCTGGTCGCATTGTGCATAAATCTCGCACAGCAACAACAATAACAAATGCAGCGGCAACTGGACTGCAACAATGAAATACGCAAAATATTGACAGACATTGTCCAAGTGGAAAGGATTGAATGGCTGAGTGAAGATGGGCAGAGGGAAGAGAGTCCATAGAGAGTGGAGCAAATGCACTCGAAACATGCGAGCATGCGACTTGGGTGCCCGTTACAATTAAAACTCAGATAAGAAGAGTGGTCGGTCGGTGGGTCGTTCGCTCCACGGAGTGGGTCCGAACTGTCATGTAATGCACTGACAGGCGGCACTCGGCAATGCCCACATGCGACGCGTCATTTAGTAGCCGTCCACAAAAGAAGGAGCAGCAGCAGCAGGAGCACAGCTGCCACATACAGTGGCAACTTTTGCTTGAATGGTTCGGTTTGGAGTTTGGGCATGAATAAAGCAGAGGGCTGTACATATGTATGTGTGTGTGACTCTCTGTCTGCCTGTGTGTGCGTTGTTATTAATCCGGCATGATTGGCAGCAGGCAAATGGACAGCAGCAGTTGCCCAAAAAGTGGACACAGGTGGCTGCGTCTCTCCTGTTGCCTGTCAGCGCCGCATGAATATCGAGAGCGAGTGCAGACAAATTTGTTAATTTATTATGCCAAAGCGCGACGAGTTTCGGCCACACACAGTCGGCCAACAAGATGCGCCCACCCTCTCTCTCTCTCTCTCTCTCTCTCTTATTCTGGCTGTGTGTGTGTGCCCTGTTTGGACCTGGGTCCCATGCCTGGTCAAGTGCTCTGTGGCGCGTATTTCATTTTAAACTGAAGCTGGTCACCGCTGCAACTTTGTTGCACTGATTCGCTTTTGCGGCCGTGTGTGTGTGTGTGTGTCTGTCGTTTTTAATAAAACGTCGCCAGCACTGCCCGCCTGCCCGCCCTGTCCACTTGATCATACAAATTAAGCCGCCGTGTTGGTCCGTTTGTTTGTTTCCCCCGTGCGAACGGTGTTTGACTTAAAAGTGAAATATTGCAATCAGTCAATGGATTTTGCATTGCCCGAGTCCTGCCTGCCCTGCCCTGCGTCGACCATTTGGCGCCAGCTAGAGTAGGCTTCGATTTTAATTAAGGAATTAGGCGGCGAACGTCGTCGGCTTTGTTCAAGTGGCTTTTGTCACAGGACACGACATGGCGCAAAGCTCATTAGAGCTAGAGCCAACATGAAAAGAGAGTAGGTGGAAAACCAAATCTATGATTAAAGTTTAAGGTTTGCCTTGTAGATATCATACAAGTTGAAGGAAATTCCAGTATCTTATTTATAATATAGGCATATTTTAGATAACATTAAAGAAACTAAGAATTTCATTAGATATATATGTATCTATATCTCCAAAGTATCTTGTGGGGATCAAACGTTTTTTATTAAATTTTTATTTAAGATTTCTTATCAGTCTCAGAATATTTAGTACTTGAAGCATGCATAGCCTAAAATATTAACTTGAAAAAAGCATGTAGAATTAAAAAGAAATAAAAACGATTCATATATATGATTAAATATGATTCAGATATATGATTAGATATGATTCAGATGACTTATACCAAAAAATAAAATAAATAAAACAATTTAGGTAAATAAATAATAAAAGTAAAATAAATAAAACAAAACTAATGAAAATTGTAAAAAAAAAAAAAGATGAATAAAATAATAAAAATATAATTAATTAATACTACAAATAAAATAAATAAATAATTTTAAAAAATTTAAAAAATTAATAAAATATATTAATAATAAAAATAAAAAAAATAAATATTGAAATAAAATAAATAAATAATGCAAACGAAATAATAAACGATAAGAATTAAATAGATACAAAATAAATAAAAACTAAAGAAAGAAAATATAGAAAATAAAGTATAGAAAATATAGAAAGACCACGCACAATAAGCCAACTGAAAGATATAGCTAAAGTGCAAAGCCTTCTCTTAAAATGCGACTTTCTAACAACTTTTGTAGTACAATAATCTGCCGGGCGCAAACTTAGCTAAGAATCTATTTCATATTGTTCACATGTATGTTTTATCTATATATGTATTCACATATCATCCAACATCTTATCTATCTGACAAATTATTTCTGCAAATATTAACTTTAGTTTACCCAAAAGCTGGTTCAATAACAGACACAAATATCGATTGTCAATAGTCTAATTACCTTTGATTAAGCACTGGCCAAAGGTGCCATCAATAGCCAGCCGAAAGGGAGACACAAGTGGCCAAACATTTGTGGAAAACATCAAACCAACTTTAATAATCGAACTGCCAACTGGGAACTGTGAGTGGACAACAGAGAAAACCCACGCAGAGAGAGAGAGAGGGAGAGGGCAGGAGAGACTGGGCACAGAAATTACACAAATGCTCATTGGCAGAGCTTGGGGAGTTTGGTGAAAATTTAAATAGTCGGGGTAGCCACTCAAGTGGGCGGCGGATGCGATGCGGTTGGCGCACCCAAAGTGGCATTAGAGATTTATCAAGTGTAGCGTGACGTGGCATGGACTAGCTACTAGCAGGACAGACACACACACGCACGAGACAGGAGCACAGTCATTGCATTACGTGTAGCGTAACAAATGTACAAAAACACGTAAACTCAGTGGCTGGACACGGATGTCTGTCCATGGCACTGGATATGGATGTGAATGTGAATGTGGAGGTGGAGCTGGAGCTGGAGCTGGAGCTGGCTGTGACTGTGGCTGGGAGTGCAGCTGGACACTTTGGCCATTGAACAGGCAAAGGCAAAGGACATCCAGCTCAAGCTGCTTTTTTCCTTACGCCTGCGTCCTGGCCGGGGCTATTCGATGACAATCAATGGTTTTTGGTCTGTTGCACACAGCGAGGAGCGAGTTGTTGCTAGCAAATATATGCATGAGCATGTGTGTGCCATGTGTGTGTGTGTATGTGTGTGTGTGTGTGTGTTTGTTGTTTGTGCCACGCTTCATAAAGGATTCAAATTCGTTGGCGCTGAGTGCATTGCTAGTGCTCTTCGCTCTAATTCCAAATAAATGAAGTGTATGGCAAACAATGTCAATGTGGACTGCGGTTTGGGTTCGAGTTCGGCCAGAGCAAATCCGAAAACGTAACTGCCATCCGTTGCTGTTGCCTAACTTCGACGTTCTGCAGTTTTAATTTGGCCAACTGCAACTGTCTTTTATCTCTCTCTCTCTCTCTCTCTCTCTCTCTCTCTCTCTCTCTCTGCTCTGCTCTCGCCCTCGTCCACCGCCAGCAAAATGCATTTGGAGTGCCTCAGAAATTAATTAAAGTGTCAGCAGCAAAGATGCATAAAGGATATGCGCTTTTGGGGCGGCTCAGTTACAGGAAGCTCTGCCAATCTCATACTGCATATGTGGAATTCTTTGTGGTCTTTGCCTAATTAACCAGTCGGCCAAAAGCCTTTGCCAGCAAAAATTAATAAAAACGCATGCAAAGGAAAAACCAATCACAACATTGTAAGGACATATTTTCTGCTGTGCCATGCCCCGCAGTCAAATGCGGCATATTGGCTGCATCTCTGACATGTGACAGCAGAGATTATCGGCATAATTAATTGCCATTTAAAATACAGCTATAATAATAAACTAATAAATTAAAGTTGATATAAAAAGAATATTATAAAGTCATTTATTTGTGTTAAAATTGCTTTAACTGTTAAACTCTGTCTACATACATTTTTACAGGGTATTCCTGCGCCTTTTTGACTCAGTTCTTTCTGCCAAAGGACTCAATCAAAATGCTGCAATTTTCTCCGTTCTTTTTTTTATTTTGCTTTTGCTTTTGCCTTTCAATTTCATGTGACTCAAATGCAGCGTTCACAGCTGTCAATCATAACCGAGGCGCAGTTGCTGACATGCAGGTGGGCGGCCGCTGGGTGGGTGAGCTCCGTTCCCTGATTGCAGCGGGGTCCGTAACAAAAGACGCAATAGCAAAAGCTGAGCCGCTGCGATGCTGCGACGCTGCTGCAGCAAACATTGCACAAAATCCCATTTAACGCTTACGCCGTCGTGCCACTTGGCGTGGCAAGTCTGAAGCTGCACGTCCTTCGCCTAATGCGCCACATGTGTCTAACTCTGGTGCTGCCGCGGCGGCTGCAGCAACACGCCCAATCGTACACCCACCCAGGCAATTTGGCTGAAACGTATACTCGAGTGCAGTTTCGTTGGCAACCTAATGGAATTTTCCTCATGACTTAATTCAAACAATAAATGCGCTCAATTGAATGCAATTTTCATTCGCCGTTTTGCTTTTTCCGAAAATGAAAAAGAAAGAACCAAACTGTAGCAGGAGGAGAACAGATGAACAGATGAAACCAACAACAAATTCTAAAGGATATTAGTGGCGGGCTGCGCGTATCCTGCGGTTGCCACTGATAAAGCCACTTGAGTGCAGCACGAGGCGTTGGCCGCGCTGCCTGGAAAGGGTCCTCGTTTTCGATGACGTTTGCACAATTTTTTGTTGTTTGCCATTTTTTTTTTTGTGTTTTTGTATTTTGCGCTGCGCTTTGTGTCCTTTCCGTTTGCTTTGCTCTTAATATAAACGTATACAATTTGTTAATTTGTACAGGATCAAACATGAAAGTCGCCTTAATTAGTTCCTGCGAGCCGAGCTAAAAGCTAATTAGATTTTCGACTTTTTCTGCACAGCGAGCGAGCTAAATGCATCGCAGATTTAATTAAATGTGCGCACTAAATGAATTCTTCGGCCAAAGGAGAGAAAAAAGGCTTAGCTGATATTTATAAGTGGGCGACTTAATCCAATAAGAGTTCTTCAAACTGAGGTGAACAAGAAGATGTATATGTAATACAGTTTTATATCATTTTTCATTATTTTATTTAAGTTCCCTTTAAAATTTACAGAAATTTAATTGAAGCTACTATTTATCCCAGCTTATTTCAATAGCTAATTTTAAAGCCACTAAATAAATAACATTTAAATCAAGTTCGAATAAATATATACAAATATATTTATATGCATAAAATCAGTGCATAAAAACTGTCCATTAATTAAATTAAAATCCACTTAGAAGCTCATTAAATGCAAATCTGGCCCTAGCCCAAAGGCAACACGCACACAAAAAAACAATTCTAACCGCAAAAACGCATTAAATGATTTGTGTGCAAATTTTACCCAAACAGCAAAAACAGAAAAAGCAAAAAAAAAAAAAAATCAGCGAAAAAAGTAAACAAAATGAAAATGAAAACAAAAAGGAGATTGCCAAAACCGCATGTTAATTAAAAATCAAACTAATTTCCTAATTGCAAAGCTTACCAATCATTAAACACAAGCTCATTTCACAGTGAAAACAAAACACAAGGAAAAAGCAATGCTAGTCGAATATGTAGACTGTGAAATGCCCTATTTTAGTGGCACTTTTAATAAATTTTGTATATTATAATTAAATTTTTATTGAATTTAATATTTTATATTTTGATTTCAAGTTAAATATATTTTATTTTATATAAATTATAAATGTATAAATCTAAAGTTAATTAGAAAATCGTAGATTTCTTAAAAGCTATTTTTTACTATTTCAGCCTGATCATAGTATTGATGCATTCATATCTTAATCAGGTATACATATTTTTAGCTTAAATGCTTTAAAGCTCATTCATCAACAAACATTAAATAGACATTTACCCTATTTTATAATACTTTAATCAACAAAAAGCTCAGCTACCTTAAACTCCCTCAGTTTTTTTCCCACAAATTTCAATAGGTATAACACATTAAAGGGATATAAATCAAATAATCGGGCGAAATGAGAGATCGTTGGCAAAATGCCTTTGATTTATTTGCAGAGGTCCATTTGACCATTTGACCAATTGTCACACGATTAAACAGACAAATTCGAAAATAATGTTTCATTAAATGCAATGCAAATCAAATGGAAAGCCGATGCCAGATGCTGGGACAACCGGGACCGAAGGACATGCGGACAGTGCATTAATCCTGTTACATGTGCGCAGGCAGGCGCGTATACCCTCTTTTTTTGCGCTCTTCTTATTTCGGTGTGTTTGTTGCCTTTTGCGCTTAATTAAAATCCGCCGCAATATGTTCTACCCCAAAAAGTATGCTATGCAAAATGCAAATTTACATAACACAAGCTGCTGCCCCGCATATGTGTGCAGATATATATACATATATTCCTTGTATCTGCATATATGTAAAATCAGCATTTGGACTCAATAAATTTCAATTTATTTGCGTAAATCATTTATTTGGCGTAATTTTCAGCTTAATTTCACGTGCACAGCGAAATATCTAAAAAAGAGAGTTTGCAATGCAAACATAAAACAACAGTTGGTTTGCATGAGCCAAAGGGTAGCGTGGGAGGGTCAGGGATGGGCAGCAAGGGGTGGGCAAAACCCTCATAAATCAATTAGGTCCACGAACCAGCTTCTGTGCCAGATTTCGGTAGCCAATTTTTGGTTTTTGCGGCTTTTACGCTTGGGGTTTTTTGTCCAGATTTTTTTTTTTCGGTTTGTATATTAACCCGCAACGACATATATATTAAGAAAGCACAAGTGAATGAGTGATTGACTAGAAGATACTCAGTAAATGGGTGAAAAGTGAACTAAAAGGCGGGCATGGGACTACCTTGAAGTTCTCATAATGGCAAAAATCATCAGATTTAGGAATTATTTTATTTTAAAATAAGATTTGCATTTTATTAAATCTTTTCTAAATCTCTATATAATATAAAAATATATATTTTCATATCCAATATGTTTATACTATATCTTTAGATGCAAATTTGATGTACGCAGAAACACAGGTACTTTCATAGACATTTTAGCTATCCAACGGCTCTTTCAGACCAAAATTCAATGGGTATTCCCATTGCCTCGCACTCACATTGACCCTCAGTTGTAGTTGAGGTTCAGGTGTTTTCAGCTAAATATGTGGACTCTATGATTAATTGGCCATATGCATATGATTTATTGGCTTAGCTCTGTACATTTTAGCCAGCAAATTGTTGCCCCAAACAATTAGTATAATGGGCACAGCCAGAAGAGCTGGCACTATATATATGGTCTGTGATGGCATGAGAACCCACCACAATGTTGTGCTAAGTCGGCTCGAATTTCCTTTACGCCTAGCTGCTTGTGAAATGTTTGAACAGTGGCCGACGTTGCGGCTGTCAAACAGCTTCAACAATTGTTAAAACAAAGCTCACACAGAAACAACAACAACAACGTGCAGGAGTAGAGTAGTCTAAGGATTGCCACAGGCAGCCACAGGGCGCACATCCTGTTGGCAGACGCGACTTCTTCAAGACGCAATCAAGCGTATGAGCAATTTTTGAAGCAATTAAAACAAAACGCGGCGGCACACGCAAAGGATTTCACTGCTGCAAGCCTTTCAACATTTTTTCTTCTCCTTCTTGACAACAACAACAACAACAACAACAGCAGCAGCAAGAGCAACAACTGCCAGCAACAATAATTGCCCGCAGTGTTGGTTAAAGTTAAACAAATGTAATAATTGTTGCAGCAAACTTCTGCGCAAACACTGACAGGCGGCCGGCCGGCCAGCCGTTGCGGCGCGTCCTTTTCGTCCTGCTGCTGCCAGTCGAGCACGGCATGGATTCGGGCAATTTGCTGTTTGTTATTGTTGCCACTATTTCTAAGGCTTTTGGCTGTGATTGTTTCTCGCATTTGCTTTTTAGACTGCGACGCGTGCGCGGCTAATACGCCTCGGGGTGCGAAAGTCAGTTCAAGCTGCTCTATGCTCTGATTCGATTTTGATTTTTGACGAATTCGCATTGTTGTTGTTGCTGTTGTTGTCCTAGTTTTTGTTGTCCGTTGCGTGTGTTCTCCTAAATGCTTTGCAATTGTTTGTTGGCTTTTGTGCGTGCGCTGCCACACTCAACAATTGTTTTTTTTTTATCCTTTTCTTATTTCAAGTTGTGAGAATTCGCTTTACGCGTTTGAAGAGCTCAGATCAGCCATGCATGCGTTGGCGGAGTCGGGGGCTGCTGCTGGCTGTTATCCTTGCCACGTTTCACATTTAAATGCACGCAATATTTCATTTGTAAATTAGAAAATGAAGTCACTTGAAAGGAGTTTTGTCAAGGGCTCAATAAAGTGTGCCATAGATGGGCTTATTGAATGCCAACTGAAGTGGTTTATGGTGATTTCGTTTGGCTATGATAATGAACTGAGAGATTGTGGAACGAATTGTGAAATTTTGGGGAATATATAAAAAAAAATTAGGTTTAATGCACAAATTCAACAGAAAAAATATTAAATATACAAAATATGAAATCTTAAAAAATAAGATATATAAAAAAATAAAATAAAAAAATAATATATATATACAAAAATTTAAATATACAAAAATATTAAATTTAAAAATAATATTACTTAAAAAATGATTTAAAAAGTATATTTTGTGAAAAGCAATTTTGTCAAAATCTCAGCAGGAAAAAAACTACATTTTAGTGTATAAAATTAAATTAATTAAATATGTACAATAAAAATAAATCGATAAACAATATTTTTTTTTTATTTTTGGGGCCGGGTGTGGGCCAGTGAGAAAGCAGGCGGCCTGGAAAATGTGAGAGCCCCGGTTGGAATCCCGTTGGATGCTTATGCTTCATACAGGCCTACCTGCCCAACATGAGTTAAAGTAAAATAAAGTGATAAATGCGCTATAGAGTCTCTGACAAGAAAGCAGCAAATAAAGTGAATAACCAATAAAAAATAAAAACAATATTTTCAATTGCATTTAACATTTAATTATATATTTAAGAATTATATATTAAATTTTTTAAGATCTGAGAATTTTACTAAAAGTTTTCTATATTTTTTCAAATTTAATAAAAAACAAAAATAATAAGATACGATAGTTTACTCGCCTTGACAATTGCTCTTTAAAAATATTTTTACAAGACCATCCGCGATTTTCGCGCCCCTTCCTAAAAGAGTCTTAGCTCTAACACTTAGCCAAGCGTTGATGAGTGAAAACATGCGTTAATGTGCTTAGCAAAAAAAAAATCATTGAAGGCAAAGCGAAAATCAAATCAAGCTTTTGGGCTTAGCGCCGACACACGGCAACTAAAAAAACCAAATGGAAATAAAAAAACAACAGCAGCCACTGAAGAAGAAGTCACAGCAAAGACACAGCCAACTCACGCACACACACGCACACACCCAAATTGGGTTAAGTTGCAACCCCCCGCTTAGAGCGGGCACTTCAAAAATTGTTGAAGTTGTTGTTGAGGCGGCGGCGTTGGCGAGCACGTGTCCTGCTCGGAGCTTACATGGCCGACACGTGACCACCATCATGTTTGCTTACATTTACGACTCACTGACTGACTGACGTATGGGTAAATGACGATGGCGTTGAGCATGATGACGACGATGTTGATGTTGAGAGTATGATGGCGATCAATCAAGCCAAACCAAAACGGACTCAACAACACCAACAATAGGAATATGAAAGAGTGCACAGGAGATGTACAGTTACCACCCGTTTTCGACAAACCTCCTAATCCACTTTGCCTGGCCACTAAGCCAGCCCAGCCATAAATTCCAGATCTGACCAGAGAGAGAGAGAGAGAGAGAGAGAGAGGGAGGGAGAGTGCAAAGTGTGGAGTGCATTTCGCAATTTGGCAAATGCATCGCGACTGTAATTAAAATTGCATTCGCATCTAATTAATTGGTATGCAAAAACGAGACTAGTTGCACAAATGCAAAATGCAAATCATACGCCGACGCTGAACCAATATACAAGTATACATATATCTACGTATATATGTGGCTGACTTTTGGGTGGTGCAATTAAGGCAAAGACATTTTGTGCAAACGCCTTTGGCAGTCACAAAATCCCGCAGCTTACGTCACTTCAAGTCACGATTTGCAGCTGCAACCACAGATACGGCTACTGCAACTGCATTCGCAATGTGTTCAGGCAGCGACACCTTTAGCAACCCTTTTGTATAGCTGTCAACTGGTCTGTGCCCTGCTCTGGCGCTCTGTCTCTATCTCTGTTTCTGTAACCCTTCCCATACTGCCCAGCACACAAACACACACACACACACACACACACACATTCATAAAAAGAGCCTCTGACAGCGTCCTGTTCTGTTGCTCTTTTTGGCTGGCTCTGACATGATTGGCTTTTAACGCTCAAATAAGCTTAATTGAATTTCTTTTCATTGCTAACAAAGTTTCTGGTTTGGATTTCGACTGCCTGGCGTTTTGTTAATTAAAACTGAATTACAGAGTAAAGAGATTTGGCTGAACTGAACTGAATAGCATGGCAGCATAGCATGGCATATTGAACCGGAGTCTAGCTAAGAGATGCATTTTGCACAGTTTGAAGAGACAAAAGCTAGTTGAGTGCGGGAAAAATATTGATTTGGATTAAAGAATGTTGAGAATTTTTATTTAAACGAAGTCTAATGAATACTGGGATAAGTATAAGTTAATGGAGGTAAAGAATCAAATTATATTTGATTTTTTTATACTCGGAATATAGGAAGAGGGATTGCTTGTTTTTTTTTTTTGAGAATTTAACAGGCAGAAGAAGGCATGGCGAACCCCATAAAGTATATATATTCTTGAGCAAGATGAGGAGTTGACTCAATATAGCCATGCCTGTTCGTATATACATCAGTTTGTTTATCAGACAGCCCGTCCGTCCGTCTATCCGTCTCATTCATTCATTCATCAGACGGTCCGTCCTGGAATTGCAGCTCTACAGCAGGGTTTTTCTATTCAGACACTTCCGACTCAAGCATTCTTGTTTGTCATAAACATATTAATTTCGATCTTTAACTCCTTACAGAATCATGAAGTTCAAGTGACAAACCTCATATAGCAAAATCAATCCTAATCTATTTCGGCTTAGCACATATTATTCCCATATTCAACTCTAGCATCTGCTGCCCTTGATCAACCCTTTTTTATTGCCATTATATTAAGCTCAACTTAAATTTCAATAAAGTCTCTTTAATGCTCTTCAAATCTTGACTCATGCCAATTTGCCTGCGAATCAGTCAGGCTGCTAATTTCTGTCATTTAATTATCAAAATATTTGCGTTTAATTAGAAACGAGGTCAACCAACTATAAAAATTAAATTGCGTGCAATTTGCAAATTAATGAAATGCAACTAATAAAATTATGTTTAATAAAAAATATATATATATATATGCGAGCGGCTGCCATGACAACTCAATGGGCGCCAAAGTCTCCCTCCCGCGCCCGCTCTCCACATACGTCCATCAATGGATATCTCTTGCTCTCATATGACATGGCGCAACTATCAAAATTAATGGCTCCGCCATGGGCTGACCGCAAAAAACCGTATGAAATAAAATTTAAATACCTGCAAAAAAAAAAACGAGTTGAAAATAAGGAAAAATTGGCCGAGCGAGCGGATTGCACTGACATTTTAGCTATCAAAAATGTATTTGCATATAAATTAACGACGCAATTTTTTTTAAATAATGCAATTTAAACATATTTTATTTGCATTTATTAACAGACACACACACACACACACACGCACTTACACAGAGACACAATAAAAAGGTAACAAAATATCCAAAAAAGCTGAAATAAACATCAAAGTAAAATGCTTTTCAATGAAGTTTGGACAGGGCCCATCGCCATTGCATTATTATCCCTTTTTTCGTTTTTGTTTCTTTGGCGAGACTGCGGACTGTTACAAAATATGTTTTTATAAAAAACATTTTGCAGCATTACCATAAAATTGTAAAAAATAAAATGATATCAGCGCCTGACCACGTCAAAACATGTGACGGGTATTAAAAAACAACCTTGCCTTGCCGCATGGCCACAGCCGTTGACTTTAAGCGGCGGCTGCATTTTTATAGCCCACAATTTCCCAGCTTTTCCCAGCTACACATATCGAACGAACATTTTGCGCAAATCATGTACGAAAATTGATGGAAAATGTGATTTTGGCAAACGCGTTTCACTGCCTTCCCAACCTTTGCGTGTGTGTGGGTGTTGATTGGTCTGCCACAAGCAGCTTGGGAAAAAAAAAGTGGGTGTGCGACGATTTCAAAGGATTTTTATAGCCAGCGGCTACTTATCATAAAAAAAAGAGAGAAGAAAAATAGAACATAATGCAAGCGCTGCTAGCTGTCTGTCAAGTCATGTGAGTGTGTGTGGGTCGGTGGGTGTGCGTGTGTCCCAGACATAATTGAGTTGTGCGGCGAAAAACCTGAACTCGAACCCTTTTCTCTTGCTACTGCGTGGGCTAGGAGTTGAGATTTGGGGTAGATGCGAACTGAGACAATTGAAAATATAAAAGAAAATATGATTTTGGTAAACAAAGGAATAGATATTGACTACGTTTGATATATATAGGTTTACCTGAAGAGTTATGCAGTCAAGTTTAGTTTTTTTTTGTTTTATTATACAAATTTAAAAATATTTATTATAGAAATTAATATAAAATAAAATAAATCAAAACAGTACAAACAAAAATGGTGTAAAAATAGTATAACTGAATTAAATACATAATAAAGTGGTACAAAAATAAATGCAAAGAAAAAAAAAATAATACAACTATAAAAAAAATTGTAGTTAAAATAATTCCTTAACTGAAATTTCTATTTCGTTTGTCGTAACATGAAAAAAAACTATTGTAGTTATTCAACTATTTTCCGGTACATAGTTTCCCCTTTTACAGGTCATCTCTTAGCCCATCACATCTCGCCACTTTCTGAGGCTTTTCTTGTATCATATTTTATGGCAACTTTTTGTGTTGATTTCGGGTTTTCACGCAACGTGTTTTGTTATTATTGAAAATTGGCCAAATTGTCTAAATGCACATATGCGTGAAATTCAATTCAATTCAAGGAGTGGGAGTATCGCTCATGTGTGTGGAGTAAAATGTGGCCATAAAAAGGGTTGCACGCAAAGTAATTCAATTTACAAGTGATTTGTCCTGCACACAAAACCGATTTAGTTTTCGGCTTGACCAGCGTACGTACGTAGTGCAAGTGTGTACTAAATTTATGCAAATCCCATTTAAATTGTTTGCACTGCAATTTCAATTTAGAAACAAAATAAAATATACGAAGCGACGATGCTGATGATGAGAATGAGTGCGATGCTGAATCCTATTTGTGTTCAGCCTGCCCCTTACAAATGAGAGCAATTTATTTAAATTTTTAGCCTTGCAAAGCCCCAGTTCTCGGCCAGCCCTCGCCACCCTCGCCTCGGCACAGCTCTGTAATTTTTGCGCAAATTTTTGCCAGGTCCATTAAGCGAAATCCATCAACCAAATTGCCAGAGAAATCAACGGGTCGCTTGTCATTTCAACGCCTGCTCGAACGACACCGACGCCGTTTTCAATTTGCTCGCTTATCAAGAGATAGGTAGCTGCTAGCTCTAGCTGCTCCCAGTTTCCAATTTTCCTCTATGCACTCAGCACTCAGCTCTCAGCAGTCTGGGGCTTACCTTGGCCATTCGGGCTATCGCTATCAGTTGGTCATAAAAACAGCTTTCCGGTCGTTATTCATTCATGGCAATCAAAATGCTGCCAAAATAGAAAAATGTACGAAGCTACCGAATGAATACCACACCGGCTAGCAGCCAAAATGGAAAACAACACAAAAAAGATGTTGCCTCAACGTATTTGAAAATTTGCATATCAATGCGACGAGTGTGAAATGCACTGAGCTAAAATTTGTTGCAGTAAATGAGTGAATGAAACTGTTAACTATTTATATTTATATTTTTTAGATTTATTTTTGTATTTAGTTTATATTGTTCTTCTGTTTTTTCTCTTTTCTTATATATGCTCACTAACTTTTCCTTTCTCTTTCCGTTTACTCGATTATTTTAATTTTATTCCTTCTATTTCTTGTCGTCTTTTCTCTCCACTTCTTTTCAAATTCTCCCTTTTCTTCTATCAACTTTGTCTCCTGTCCACTACGTTCCACTGCTCTCGCTCTCAGTTCACTTCTCATCTCTACACTTCGACTCACTTCTCTTCACTTATCATCTTCATTTGCTTGCCCATTTCTCTCAGTGCACATCTCAGTCTGCCCTCGCCTGTTAGCCCCCTGTGCTTATCAATGCGTCGAGGCTTTGTTTCGCTAACGACAACTCGACTCGAGTAGCACCAGAGCAAATTATCAGATAGCTACCCGCAACGCCCAACAACAACAGGCGGCAGCAGCAAAAAAAAAAAGATTTCAGCTAAAATATTCAAATTAAATGTGAAACGCAGCAATTTTGAAGAAGAGAAAGAGAGGCGAGAGCGCAGCCCGATCAAAACAAGCAGAGTTCGAGACAGTCGGAAGGGCTGGCACAGACCAAATAGTCGGTAATCCGTCAACGGAAGTCAAACGTATTAGCATCCTGGCGATTTTTCATACAAATGGCGCCGCACCCGACGAAAAGACAGTCGCTCGGCAGAGGCAAGGGCTCTCTGCCGGTTGCCATGATTGGGCTATCATGGCAGCCATCTAGTAAAGGCAACTCCAGCCAACCTGATGACATATTGCAACCATTTAACACTGTCGCCCGTAACGCTGCCACGAACAATGCCAAAACTTGGATGCCAGGCACCCAGCCAGCCAAACAGACCAACAGACTAACAGACCGACAGACAGGAAGCCTAGTCGAGTCTCGGTTGAGTCTGTGGCAAACAAACAAAAAACAATTTCGAGGAAATTGACTGAAATTCTGCAGTGTTGCTTCATCATTTTGCGACGGGTGGGCGGAGGCTAGCTAGCTAGTAGCTAGGTACAGGCCATGTGCTGCTGCTCCTTTCTGGCAGTAACGGAAGTTTGCCTCGCTACTTGGGGGCTAACCACATGCTGTGCTTTGATAATGAGTCCGATCCGCATTGCTCCATGCTTCATTTGAAATATTATGCTGCGCCAGTAGAGTGAGAGAGAGAGAGAGAGAGAGAGAGAGAGAGAGAGAGAGAGGCCAAACTACGGCCAGTCCGTTTGGCGTATCAGTCATGCAAATCTGATAATTGAGGACTTGTCGCTTGGCTGAAACTTAAAGTGCTCCACTCTGGCTGGCAAAGCAGATGATACATGCACCAAGATTAGACCAGACAACAAGCAGCCAAGCAGCCAGGCAGGCAGGCAACCTGCGACCCAAAATTGATGACTTCAGCAATATGCAAAATTTTGCATATTTCTTTGGTATATTATGAGTAACTGCGGTTGAGGACAGCACAATTGAGATTATGCTGGTGAGCTGGGTGGTGTTAGAAATTGTTTGTGTTTAACCATAGCTGGATTAAGTAGTTGAATATAATGTTTGGTAGCTGCAAGAGCTAGAGAACTGTCCTGATTAACTGAAATAATATATGAGAAGTTTCTGCTAATATGTTCGGAGTACAGCTAAATATTAAGGAGCCCTGTCCTCTACCTCATTTATTTCTAATCATCACTTGAACACGCAGCAGATTTTGAATATGTCAACAGCCTATAACTATATACCCAAGCAGCACCCATAACTCTCTTCAAAATTTGTCGGCTTGCATTACAAAAATTAAAAAAACAAAACAAAAAAAAAAAAAAGATGAGCATAGAGCAGCCAACGTCAAGGCTTTGCGCGACAGTAAAAAGATCAAAGGATAACAAACAAATGATTGCGGGCAACAAGAACAAAAAATTGTAAAAAATAGAGAAAAAAAAAGCAGCAGCAGAAATAATGTCAAAAAAGCAGCGAAACATCCTGACAACTTCAGTTTCAATTACAAAATTACAAAACAGGCGTCAATCAGCATTAATAATAGCGCCGCGACGACTGTGGGGGGGGGGGGGCGTGGCAGAGCGCAGTGCGGCTCAACAAAATAAAAAGCCTCAGCTTCATCCTCTTTGCTACTTAACCCTTTTGCCTCGGCCTCAGCGGCCCGCAGGGGTTGCGCCCAGCCAAGGTAAGCGCTTGCCACAGTTTTTAAATAATATTTTCAACACAATGCGTTTTGCTGCCGGAAGTTGATACTTCAGGATGAAAATGTTTATGCGGGCGCTCTTCTGTACTCGCTCCTGGTCACGTGTCGGACTCATCACGAATCAGGAGTGCGACGTCAAGGGAAATAATCAAGCATATTAATGACCATAAAAACTGAAAGAGTTAAATGCACAGTAGAGTAGAAGCGCATATGCAGGCTCTACTTTGGGAGACGCAGGCTCTACCTTAAGAGGCCTGCGACTCGACCAGTGCTTAATTACGTGTAGCTGCTTACAACAAAAAAAAAACAAAAACGGAACAACGACAACAGCAACAACAACAACAACACTGGTCATTGTGTTTGTTGACTTTTCGTTTGGGAGTTTCGCCTTTCCCATAATTAAATCTCAACCCTTAATGTTTGGCCAGCGAGCAGAGCAGCTAATGATATATTTACATATAAACGAAGTCCAATTGCAGTACAGTTAGCAGTTAGAAAGAAAGGATCGACTGGAGAGGCTAATTGTATTCATTGTAGCCATGGGTTGAAGACTTTTACTGTGGATGATATATTTTTAATATTTTTATATGCAGAAAACAATTTTAAAGTCGTAAATAATAAATTAATTGAAAAGATTCCAATAAATAAATAAATTTTTGAGTGCGATTCTCTTTGAAATTTCCATTATATATATAATATATAATATATATATTTATATTTCAAACAATAATCTATAATACTTGATAAAACATGGAAAATCGCTGTAATAAACGAATAAAAGTAGAGATATCTGAAAGATTAAATGCGTTTTTTTGTCAAAAAAGTCAATTTTCAAAGATTTTGTGCATAAAATTTAATGAAATATCGAAACAATATTAATAATAATTCATATTCATATTTATTTTTATATATTATTATTAATTATTATTATTAATAATAATTCATATTCATATTTATTTTTATATATTATATACATTTTTCACATAAAAAGTTTCCCTAAAATTCTATAAAAAATTTCTTTAACATTAATTTGCGAAATAAAGAAATAAAATATATGTATACATATATTTCACATATATACATATATATATATATTCTATATATATTATTCGCCAACTATTTCGTACAGTTTCGCTATTTTCACAACACACATTTGATTTGACGTGAGGTAATCAAAAACCTTTGCCGCAGCAGTCAGCGTTCAGCATCAATCAACTATAATGATCAGGCACATATGAAACGTATTTTTAAAGGCTATTATCAACTGTAAAATATCAAATAACCCAGAGGATAACTGACAAAACCATGGCAAATAATGGAATAATAGAAATGGAAAAAGCACACACGCAAACACACACATACACACTTACATACATATTCGTTTATAATGATTTGGCGAATTTTCAGGCCAGCGAAGCCAGAGACCACACGGACACAGGCATCAGATTACATTGTTGTGGCCAGGAGTAAAAAAAAGTCCTCTTATTCCACACGTGTTGCCCCGGACGATATCAATAAAAAGCCGTCGCTCGGCATTTGCGATAAAAAAAAAAAAGAGAAGGAAAAGCACCGCAAAAATATATGCGAAATTGACAAATTGACATACGTTTTGGCTTAGAGGATTTTTCTATTGGGTTTCAGCAGCTCGGCGTCATCTCCAACTCATATGTCCTGTCATTAGAAATAATTGTGGATATGTCAGTTGCTCTGGCAGCTGAGCTGCTTAGGACTGGGCCGAGGCCGAGCCTTTTGCCTTTGGTCAACGTAGCGTGCGTGATTTTCGCGCTGATTGAACGCTGGGGAACCCTTTGATATCCCTGCTCCGATATCTCAAGTACTTTCACTCTGGCCTGCGTGCCTTTTGTTGTTTGTGCTGAATTATGTGCGAAAAAGTTTTCGATTTCGATTTGAGATTAATTCATGGTCATGTGTCATGCTGACCTGAACCCTGCCCCAGCTCTAGATGCTGCTCCATGATGTCATAAAAGAAAGCACGATTTATTTCCTAAGATTAGGATACTGGGTCAGCTTGCCTACTCTCTCTCTCTCTCTCTCTCATTCTCTCTCTCTCTCTCTCATTCTCTCTCTCTCTCTCTCTCTCTCTCTCATTCTCTCTCTCTCTCTCTCTCTCTCTCTCTCTCTCTCTCTCTCTCTCTCAATCTCTCTCTCTCTCTTAAGAGCAATAAATCTTGAGCAACTCTTATAGTTTTTTTGTTATCGGGCGTAATTAAAACATGACGAGCCATCGACTGAAAATACAGCTGCGACTGTTGCGTCTCCTGCAGATATTTTTAATCCTTTTTGCATAATTTTACACGATTTTTTTTATGACCACGTCTCCAAAGGGAATATGCCACATAAATGAAATAAACGTTTTACGACAGCGCCGCAGCGCCATGAACAAAAAGAAAAACAAAATAAATAAAAAAATTATATAAAAATATGGCAAAAAGCGCGCAAAAGAAAACAAACAATGAAATTTGTTTTTACGACAGTCGTTGACGGCTTTTTTGTTTCGTTTTTCTGTTTTCTTAGGGTAGAGCGCAGCGCAGCGCGCTGTCTGGACCCAATTGTTTATCTAAAAGGATAATTGTTGAAGGGTTGGCACCAAAATGAATTACAACTTCATAAGCTATAAAATCATTAAATTTTTATTGGCAACCGGAACGCAGTTGGCAAAGGATACCCAAGGAAGCTAAATTATAGTCTCAAAAGTTGGCTTAAGACTATGCAGGAGAGATTAGAGCAGGAAGTGCCATCAAAACAGCTGGACACACTTGAAGGAAGAAAGGGTTTGCTGCTTTTATAGGGAAATTTCAGAAATTTTCGAATTTATGATAAATAAATTATACTTTTTATGTACTCTATATACATATAAAAATTTATGATAAATTCGTTTTTAATTCTTATTTCTTTTATTTATTTTTTCTTTATTTTTTATTATTAAATTTTTTATTATTTAATTTTTTATTATTTAATTTTTATGTTTTAATTTTTTATTATTTAATTTTTTTTTTGTTATTTAATTTTTATTGTTTAATATATATATATTTTTTATTTAATTTTATTATTTTATTTTACTATCTATTTGTAGTATTATATTTTTTGTACATTTATGTTTTATTTATGATTTTTGTTTGTTAGAGTAAGGGTATGAGCGCTTCTACTTGTTCTGCTTTTCTCACTTCTCTTCTCACTTTATGTTTCATATTTTTCACTGCAATTCCATTATTTATTGTTATAATACGCATTTTTATTTGTTTATAAACTTTACAGCGCTCTAATGCGCTTAAAGCAGAACAAACAACAAAACGCTGTCCATTAACTGGCCAAATGTCCTGAGGGTTTGGCAACCCAGCTTCAAATGCCATTTGCTACAATTACAAACGGAATCCAAAGATGTTGGCATTTCCCCGTCTGATTTTTTTTTTTTTTTGTCGCTCGTTGAGTCTAACAAATAATGCCGCATCAGCAGCTAAAGCGATTCGAATGTATCTTTGACCTGGAGAGCGTCTGGTCTCTGTTTGCCTCGCCACTGCTTTGTCACCGGGTTCATCTGTCAACTGTCAGGCTGTAGTGGGGCGCGCGTCTTTGACTTACATTAACTAAATTAAGTGCTCGTTGCTCATGCTTAGCCCGTGTCCCGTTTTGGGCATTGCATAATTTGTTAATTTAGCAATTGGTTGGAGTTTTTTTCTTTCTATTTTTGTTTATTTGATTTCACGACTGAGGTAAAGCATCATTTGCCTTGGTGATTAAGTAAGTTGTCGAGGCTAGAAATGAGCTTAGTTTAGTTGGCTCCTTGACAGTCCTGACATGTGTCACATTCCCAACTGCTATGACTTCTGTTTGTGCACCCTAAACACATTCATCTAACAACTCAAAACAAAATGCTAATTGCGAATTAATTGTGCACTGCAGCTAAAAACAACAAACTCCTCCACTGGGGGAGAGTACTCCATTCTCTCTCACTCCCTTTCACTTTTTCTCTTTTTCTAAAAAGCCTAAAAAAGCAAACAGCCCGGCGCACACACACTCAAAGGCCTTGCCATGAAAGCTTAGCAAAGAGCCAAATAAGCGTTAAATGTTGCAAAAATAACCAAAAGCCCAAGCGCCGAGTCCTGGGCACAAACACTTGTGGCCGCGCACATGTGCCACACTCAACTCAAGGAGAGAGCGAGGGAGAGAGAGAGAGAGTGGGTAGGAGAAAAAAAAAACAACAAATGAAGTTCGGGTTTGGGCATGTGGATAAGGACACGACTGAGGCAATGCAAACAAATTAGTCATCATTAGCGTTTGGCTGCAAGCATCTCATCTGGCTGGCTGGCTGGCTGGCTGGCTGACTGGGGCAGCGAGCTGGGCAGATTTGCGTTAAATAAGCGCACTTAATGCGATTACAATAAAAACACACAGAAAACAACTGCACACATACACACACTCACACAGTTTCACACACACATATGCAAACGCATTCATTCATGTCCAAGTGAAATATCAAAAGCGGCTCTGGCCAAATTGAAGTCAAAAGCGTAAAAGCGCATTTGCAACAATTATTAAAAAAAACACACACACACAAATTGAAAATGGAAATACAGATATATATATATATATATATATATATATATATATATATATATATATATATATATATATATATATTTATTTATTTATATATATATATCTGAGAAAAAAAGAGTAAAATGTGCTGAAAAATCCTGAGGACAACTGACAAATGCAGCCTGCAAAATTCACTTTGAACAATTTGTGCATGAATGAACCTTCTCTGAAGCACGGACACGGAGCCACGCATGGCCGCAGCTGTGTGTTGACCAAATATACAACCATAAAAGCCACGGTCAGCTAAGTGGTAGGGCGTTGTTGTTACCCTGCTGCTGAAATGCAGTGCACATATATGATTGGCAAATGGGTATATTGAATGGTCATTGAGCTGGCAACAGGTTGAGGAAGAGATTTTGGAATATAATGAATAGGGAATATTGAATGTATTAAATAGAAATATAGATAATATATTGATAAAAATGCACTCGTAAAGACTGCTCGCTGGGAACATTAGAAAATTTCTACATAGGAATTTATCGACTGAGCTCGTTCTCCTAATCAAGAATATATATACTTTATGGACTGTTACATACATTTTCATAAAATCATACGCTGATTCTTAATGTTTACTTTTATTTCCAGCATATGTGATAGTTGCGCATACCCCACCGCTGCGTATTCTAACTTTTCAATGCTTTTCGCTGTGTCCATTGAAAACTCTGGCTGAAGCTTATATAAAAAGCACATTCACTGTTTGAGTGCAACTTTTGCTGTTGTAGAGCATGCGTGGGTACAGTATTACTTGCCTAATAAGAAACAATATTTAAACTAAACTACAGAAAAAGAGTAAAAGCAAAGAGAGCAGTGCTAATCAGCAAGTGTTATCTCCTTTCTGTTAAATATTCAGCACAATAAAACTAGGTTCGCCTTAGCCAATTTTCACTGTAAGTGAAAAAGTTTCTGTGAACATTGCTGTCGCTGAATTGCACCCACTTTTTTGGGGGGCTGGGGGCGCTACGTTGGCGACGACACATGTTCACGCCTCGTTGGGCGCCATAATTATAACAAAAATCGTTGCCGGGGGGCGTGGCAACGCTGTGGAGGCAGCAAGTCGGAAGTGACTTTTGCTTGCGTTGTGCGACAAAGTCGCGGCGGCTTATGCTGATTTCCGTCTATTTGAAGCTGTGTGCAGTTCACTAAATGCCAATTAATTGAGAAACAGTTGAACAGAGCAAGTGCAGCAGCAGAATATACAGCGTTAAGCTGCGGGAAGGAGGTTGAGCTGAATATGCTGTGAGATGGATATGGAGCTCTTAGTGGTATTTAGAGCTACCTTCAGCTATAGATAGTCAACTCTGTTTGATTTGAGTTGAGTAGTGGATAGTTGAGCTGAATATATATACATAAAAAGGTCTATGTTAAGTCTCTCTAAAGTATCTTTCGTAGAAAATAAACTTAAGGCAGTGTAAGAAAGTTCATAATTATCTGCAACTAAATCACAACTTGAATCTGAAACATACTCAAGCTTCAACTATAAATGAAGAAACTCTAACTTGGCTTTAAAGACATATTTAAGAGATTTCAAATATAAATCCAGGAAGTCTTCATTCCAGTATATTCATTCCAGATATTACATTTAAACCCAGCATATTCTCTCTCCTGTTCAGCCTTAACTCCACTCATCTGACGCAATATTTGCCCGCGCTGCCATTAAAATCAATTTGTGTCTGGCAAAAGCCCAGACATAATCACCATGACGAACCTGCATTACTCCTTTTGCTCTCCTTTTTTTTCGACAACTGGCATCAGCTGGACCCAATGTCAAATGTCACGAGGCGCATTCATAACGCGAAAAGTAAAATTAGTAAGAAAAATTGCCCAATCAGCGAGGAACCCAAACCTCAGCCCTTTGTCGGTCGTCAAGCAGCTGTCATAATGATGGACAAAGTGCAGCAGCCAAATAACACGCAGATGTGTGTGCGAGTGGGCGTGTGAGTGGGTGTTGGGCATATGGAGACAAAACGCTTACAACTCTTGCGGCAAGCGACGCGGGCATAAATTACAAAAAGCAATTACAATGCCAAAACACACTCAGTGCTAATCATGTGTGTGTGTGTGTGTGCGAGAGGGTGGGTGTGGCTAGCGCAGCTGTGCGCGCCACCTAGCGCTCAAAAATTGCGCACTAATTGCGCGCAATTTGTGCCAGAGACGACCAGAGCCAAAGCCAAAGCCAGAGCCAAAGCCAGTCCCAGTGCCTGGACCCTGGTCATTAGCCCTGGCTGGGCAGTTAAAATGCCTTTATGAGTTATTGTCAAAGTCTCTCAAGGGACCAAGGTCCACGCACACTTGGCGCTTTATTAGTCCGCGCACTTTTATCACCTATCGCCGCGCAGGCTTTAATTACGATGAAAATTTATAGGCCAAAATAGGCGTTGAGCATTTTTAATATGCCAGAGAACAATTAAAATTAATTTCATTTCCAATCAAATATTATTAGCTGAAATTTACATATATATTTAATAAATACATGCATATGATGTACTCGTGAATGAGTATGTATATATAATATTTATATTTATGTTTATTGAGCTTGAATCGTATATAAATTTGGCTTTCATTTCTTTTCCAGCCTTTCTCAATAACAATTTCCATTCAATTTAAAAGAACTCGACGTAAGTGCATTTGAAAAATTACGATAATGTCTTCCGTGGCGGGTTTTAAATGTTAAATTACATAAATTATATAATTTAATTTATATTTACGAGTCTCTCTCTCTCTCTCTCGTCCCCTTTGCATATGTGAGGCTATAAAAAATTGTTGTGCAGCGTTTCCTGTATAGATTAGACCAGAGACCAGACAACGCGGCGTCTCAGCTACTCCTCCTTCTCCTCATCCTCCTCCACTAACTCTATTCAAATTTCGACTTTTATCTATTTTACGAGCAAGTGTGTGAGAAAAGTCTGTTAGCTTTTATATACTTTGATTTTGGAAGCTGATGTCGCTGCTTCGGCTGCTGCTGCTGCTGCTGCCTTTAGTTTTACGGTCGCACATCTTTTACGACCCGCTCAAGATAAGAGCATTGATAAGGCCACGTTCGCATACGTGGACGTGGCATTGGGCAAATTTTTTAATGCGCCATTTGCATCGGCACATAAAACACAAAATCCACCAAACTCCCGAATATATGCAAAAATTCAAAGCGGGCAGAGATGGCGACAGCTCACTCGCATAAAAGACAATTCTAGGCGCCATGTGTTGCATATTTCATGGCGTTTTGACTCGAGTGCATAAAATGCCAAACTATGGCGAAAAAAGAGCAGAGGAGAGGAGCATTTGATGATTTCCAAATGTTTAAGTAGCCATAAAAAGTAAAATATCTAAAGACGTGTATGCATATGTAATGTGAAAGCTATTAAAATGAGCAAAGAGAATGGAAGTTGCATAAGTTGGTCGATAAACAATATAAACTATATGTACATATATAAGTATATCTATTTCATGGTGAGTTAGCATATTGAAGAGAAGAAATTGATTCTGAAGAAGTTGGCTGAGTAATGTGTTAATGCAAAGAGGAAGAAAGCATCGAATGGAAACTTGATTTCATAAATGAATAAAATTAATATATTTTTTTATAATAATATATTAATATTTATTTTATTAATATGAATAATATATTAAAATATATTTTAATAAATATAATACATATATTTAAAAAATATTTTAATAATAAATTAATTATACAGTGAAACCTCGATTAACGAACTTCGGTATAACGAAAAACTCAACATAACGAATTTTTCTTTAAGTCCCTTGATTTTACCAATGTTTTACCAATAAGTACCTATAGCGAATCAATAGATATAACGAAAAATTTTCTGGTTCTCCTCAGATTCGTTATATCGAGGTTTCACTGTACATTAAAAAAATTTTTTAAATTAATAAGTTATTTATTTTAATACATATTTTTCTTTTAATTTAAAAGTGCATTCATATATATGTATATCTATATATTTTAAAATTAAATAATTATATATCCAAATATATCTTTGATTTAATTTCATAAACTTTGGTGAGTCAAATATAAAAGGTAGAAAGAGACATTTTATTATATGCCATAAAATATAGAATATTGCAATATAGATGATTAAAAACAAACAATAGATAATAAATGATAAAATATAGAGGGTAGAAAGACGAGATAAGGGTTTAATATATAGGTATAAGCTATATATATTATAGACGATATAAGATGGAAGATTCTAGAAGTCAAATTTTTAAAAGATGGGAGATATCGAAATTAGCAAAAGATTCAATATAGATGAACGAATAAAGGGAAATTTATGATTTTTCAAATATTTATTACTGTTACAAATTTAATTTTTGTAAACTTCAAATGTGAGATTTCCTTAGCAGAGTTTATTATTTTAAATTGAGTATATATATTTTATTCACAATTCATTCATTCATTTTATTCATTATTCATTTTAAAGCACTTCTATCTTTTATCTTCTATGTATCCACAATCTTCTCATTTTTATATTTGGTCGTATATCTTATATCAACTATCTTCTATGCCATATCTTCACTCCCCAATCCTGATTCTCGTTCGCCCAGCTACCTATTAGGCATTCAACTCACGCTCAAACATACATAAAACACTAAAATATGCAGGTGTTCGACAGAACACAGAGCAAGTGTCAGTAGCCTATGCCTGGCATTGATTCATCTACATACATCTTCCAGCTGCCTACTGACAACTGACTCTTTTTTGCCATGTTTAAGACGCATGTTAACGATCTAGTCCATAAATTTATTTATGCACTTGCACCTACTTCACAATCAACTCTAATTGCCGCCTATTTCGACACGCGCATTCCCAGCGGCTGCAACCGCAACGCGTATGACTCATGACTCAGGCGCTCGACCCGCTTGGGCACACACACTCACTGGCACCTCATGCCATCTGACTACTGCCCATGGGTAAAATATTAGTGCAACTAAGACGATAGACAAATAATGACATAAGCAAACAATTCAGGACAAGTCGTTGCATGCGCAGGCCACAAAATCAGAGACCTGCAGTTGCAGTTAGTGCTGGAAGTGAAGATGCTTTATCTATTCATAAGATCTATGGAAAAAGGGGCGAAAATTACTAGCATATAGCACTGACATGTTTGTACAAGACACAAACATACACACGCACACACACACACAGACAGACAGACCTCATCGATGGGCAAACAAAAAGAACAATCAAATAAATTAAACAAAGGCCAAGACGAGTTCCCGACCGAAGAAGGTTCACATCTGTTTTCGGGCACCGCTTGTTTAACAATCTTATCGGCATATCATTTTTCGTGCCTTGTATCTCTTTTTTTTTGCGTTGAGTGTGTGTTGAGGACCGCGTCCGAATCCAAATCCGAGTCCGAACAGTTATGCACATGTTGTGCAGAGAGCTCAGACGAGATGAAGCCCCACAGACAGGCCCAAAACAGTCGTTAAACAACATTAAATGGGTCTCGTTTGCCGAGGCCCCCGCTTCTACACCTTCCCCTTTCCACTACCTTTGCCAGTCGGTATGACTCATCGCTCGATTGGTAGCTTGGTGCTTGACTGCCCAGTCGTTCTCGTCTGCCTCTCCCGCTCCCTCTCTCACTCTTTCGCGCTCTGGGAAGCTTCCGCGTAGACGATCGTCTGCCTAAGCAGCGCTCAATGACAGGCGTTACAAACGGCGGCAAGTTAATGACCCATGCGCAACGGATCACCCAGCAATTGTCTTTGTTTCGCTGCTTTCTAAATGGAAAACAAATAAAAAAAAATACCGAAAACAAAAATATGTGTGTAGGGGCCACCAGTAGAGCTCATAAAAAATTAATACAAATTACACGAAATGCAACCAGAGAGCGAACGAAAGATCGGGCAAGCCAATCGACTGATAAACAGAGCATGAATGAGACGCTGCAGAGACTTGGAATGGGAATTGGAATTTGGAACAGAAACTCTTACAAAGCCTTGAGATTGCTATAATACGCCCACTAGGGGCGTGCCAAATACTATACTATATCTGGCGTAACAGAAATGCTATTATTTAAGGGGCTAGAGACTTGAGTAAGATAAGTCAAGATCAAAAATATATAGTAGGTATACAAATACTATACTAGATCTGGTGCAACAGAAACGCAAATTAGCTTTGTTATCTGTCTTATGACAAATAGCTGAATATCTTATTGCCCTTCTCTGTGCTTCTCAAAAGTACAAGTTGTTCTCAATGCTTCATTTATAAGCTGTTTTTGCAATTATGTAATGGCTAAATGTATTAGTAAGTAGCTTCTGCAGTCTTCCAGCTATAAACTTTAAATTCAATAGAAACTATAAATCTATATATGTATGTGCCTCTTGGTGATTTGGCAAATCGGAAAAAACTAGATTTTTCTAAGCTTATGAGCAAGAGCTGCAAAATTTGACACTCAAGAGTGGGTATTAAGTTCAAGAGAGAGTCTGATCCTCAAGAGAGACTCTGTAGTCGCCTAAGATTAAAATTTTGCAGTTTTTATTTTTTACCAAAAATAAGTTCATTTTGATCGAGTATTTTCCAGTTATTATAATTCATATTTGTTATATTTTTAGCAGCCCAAATTAAAAGCAAGAAAGTAAGTTTGATAATAACAAAGACAAAGACAGATAGAGTAAAAGATGAAGAGAGAAAGAAACAGAGAGAGAGAGAGAGAGAGAGATAGAGAGTAACAGTGAGTGAGTAAGAGAGACTAAGAGAGCGAAAGAAATTGTAAGCAAAATATAAATATATTTTTAGCAGTTGCTGAGCAACAAGTTCAGTTAAGTTAATAACAAGAATAACAAGAAAGTTATTTAGAAATTGAGAGCAAGGTAGAAGGCGTAAATTCAGTTTAATCTTACGCAAAATCTTCAGTCTGTGAGCATTACGCATTAGCACATATGACGAGCCGTATCTCTGACGTATTCAATACATTTTCTTATACGGGTTTTTTTTTTGAGGCAGTCCCAAGCGCAGAGCAAAAGCAAAGCGAAGACACGTCACGGCGCAAAGCTGGTGAAATATATTATACAAATTTTCTGATTGTTATTCAAACTTCAGTTAAATGCTGGGAACTTTTCAGGAAACTTCGATTGACACACGCATCAAATTGTTGGATTTTCTGCAGATTGAAAACTCAATTAAAAGCTAATTCGACAGATTTACTCAGCCACAAACAAATTGTATTTCCATGCAATTAGATATGCAAATTGATAGCGAGAATAATGTGATATATATATATCTTCCTATATGTATCTAAGCAACCCCAAAAATTTCAATAAAAATTGCAATAATTACCCGCATGGGCTGGAAAGAAAGTTGATCAGAAAAGATTTCTAAAATAAAAAAGAAATATCATGTAATCCTTTAAGAAAACAAGGCAACAACCCAACTTATGCATCATTGAACAATTCTGAATGGGAACTCTTATCTCAATAAATATATATTTATACAATCTAGCGCAGGCAAAGGCACTAATTGGCTCAATTAGGCATAGCCTAATGCGTAAATTACCGACGGCAAAGTGACCCAAGAGTTGGCTCATTTTTGGCTCAAATCTATCAGACAAGAGACTCCACCCAGAAACGCTGATTCATAAAAATAACAGCCACAAAAGGTAGCCCATTAAATAAGGTTTTGGCCCAAGCTCCGCCCAATGCTCACACAAAAAGTGGCCCAAAAAAAAGGCAGCCAAAATCCCAACTTCAATGGTTGGCCCAATGCGGCCGAAAGCGAAACAGCAAATGTTATTGCGGCTTCTTTCTGCTCTGGAATATGTTAGGGCAATAAGCCACGCCTTTTCGATTTATGTTTGCCGGCGCGAACCCGGAAAACCAAGAAGCAAAGAAGAAGAGAGAGAGAAAAAAAAACTATGCAGCGACTTTGTTGCTTGTGTGTGCGAGCGAGCAGGCAAACTGTGTTAGAGCAGTGCGAGAGAAGACCGACACAGCCAGAGCCAGCCAGCCAGCCAGCCAGGCAGCGAGTAGTTCTTGTAACAATAGAAGGTCTAGACTCTAGAGCAACCCCTAAGTGGAAGTTGTGTAACGGCAGAGACTTGAGACGAACTGCTCGAGAGGCTAACCAAAAAGTACAGACGACGAGTTTGTGGGTGGAGTTAAAGGGCCCAGTCACTTGGCCAGCTCAACTTGTCGACGGGTTGGCCGGGAATCGAAATCGAATCTGTTTGGCTCTCAACTGAATTTCATCAGTTGGAAAGTTATTGCAGGATTTTTTCATTCTCATTGAAAGAATTAATCACTTAATTGATTATAATCCCTCTTGCCTTTTGTTGCGTGATTAATTTGAACTACATTCAACAAGCTGACTAATCACTAAGTCCTATCAAAATGCTTGAATGCAAATGTGGTTTAAATAAATGTCCGTATAAATAAATATTTTAATAAAAATAAATAAATATAAATATGAAGTAAATAAATATATATAAATATATATTAATATTTAAATACATATTTATAAATATTTAAATAAATAAATATTAAATATAAATAAATCTATAAAGAACTAAAATAAATATTTAAAGAAATAAATATTTTAATATTTAAATAAACATAAAAAATTTTCATTATATATGTATAAAAATTGAAAAAAAATATATTTAAAAATATTTTGAATAAATAAACATTTAAATAAATAAATATAAATATTAAAACACATATAAAAATAAATAAAATAAATATCAAATATATAAATATGTTTAGATATCAATTAAATAAATACGTAAATAATATTTATAAATATCCAACTAACATCAGCTCGTTTAATAATCACACATAAACTAATTCTTGATTTGCTTAATGAATCAAATATATATAGACATATGTATGTGTGTGGTTTGCATACTTAAGCTGATGCTTTTAATTCCTGCTACTCTATATAAAATTATGAATGAAATACGTTCAAGAAGTCAATGAATACATATAAAATTTCGACTATACTCAGATAAGCATATGTATATCATATATCGTTTAGCGTCTGAACTTGCAGTGCTATAATTTTCGGTTCGTTTCGGTCTAATGAATACGATAATATTTGCATATTAAGAACAAAAGATGACAAGCCCCATTGTTGAAGGAAACATACATATATCTATACATGTATATGTATATGTATATAAATCTATAAAGAATTCGTGACAGACTTTCATTATCTATACTACTTAGCTGCCATATTATAGGTGTATAGGTATATAGCTCTGAGCTACCGAGTCGGAAGCGCCGGGAAAAAACATTTGTAAAACATTTTCATAGAAATTGCGCTGATAAAGAGACCGAGCTGAAAGGCTCGTCATATGCAGTCCGCTGACAACTCATCAAAAAACTGTATATGAAGTAAATTATAATTATATGTAGGTATGTGTGCATGAAAAAAAATTTATCTGGGCTTTTTACATGGAATACGGAATACTTGCCCACTTGCCCACATATATTCCAACTGTCTCAGGCTCCCTATGCACTGCTTACTCTGTCTCTCTCTCTCTCACACACACTCTCTCACTCCCTCTCTCTTTCTATCACTCACTCTCTCTGACAGCTTGCCTTCTTGAAAATGTTTGTCATGCGACGACGATTTAATACAATTAATATGCTAACTGTACTTCTCGCCGCATACAGTTACAACAAAGGCGCGACAGCGACGCCTTGGCAACAGGCGCAAGGTGGCCACGCCGCCCACGCCCACTTTGCAGATGCAACACACGGAGAAAAAAACGCGCACGAATGAGGCGATGTCAACAAAAATACCAAAACAAGAAAAAATCCAGCGAGCGAGAACGACGCTGAGAGAGAGAGAGTCGCAGCAGAGACGACGACAGCGACAGCGACTGCGACGCCGACAGCGACTGCGAGAGCGGGCGGTATATAAAGAGCGCGCATTGCGCTCACGCCAGCCAGTTTGAAATCAGCCAAAGTAGTGAGCGGACGCAACCCAGAACAGAGCAGAGCAGAGCAACAGCAACAGCAACAGCAGCGAGAAGCAAGACAAAGTGACGTGCGAACATCGACAAGAAGAAGAACAACAATAACGACAAAGCATTTTGTGTAGTTAAATTTATTCATTGTGTGCCTCGCGTGAATCTGCAAAAGAGAAAGTCTTGAGTCATACGACAAAAGAAAGACATTTATTAATTACAAACAATTGTGCAATTGGAAACAAAGAAACACAGACGCAGAGTTTCCTTGACAACAACAACAACAACAATGGCTGTGGCCTTCTACATACCGGATCAGAAGGAAATGCTGCGCAAGGCGCGCGAGCAGGAGAAGCAGCTGCTGCGTCTACGTCAATGGCAAATGGCAACAGTTGTATTGAACACGATACGCCAGCTAATGGACTCGTCGGCCAGTCAGTGCGTGCAGCGAGCGGGACGCAAGTGCGGCAAGTGGCGCAAACCATCGCAGTGAAAGAGTAAACAACAACAACAACAACAACTACTACTGCTACTTCTAGTACTACTACTATCTACTACAACACCAACAGTCTAAGACTATATTAGTCTTAACTCCTACACCAGCAACAACGACAACCACATTTCATCCCCCCTCAAAATTCTTCCTGCTTCTAAGTTTACTCATCAAAGCGATTGTGATAATGGTTTTGTTTCTATATAGCAACAACGACAACTTTATATAGATATATATGTCAAGCGAAACGAGTTTTCGATTTAGCAATATTTGATTTAATTGTAACAACAACAAAATATGTCTTAGTTTGTAAGCGTCCTGCTAAACGATTTTGTAAGAGCTGACGAAGCGGAGTTCAGACAACAAAACTTCGCTCAATATTTATAAGGTTTGCTAGAAAAATTGTATCAATTTTTTTGACAAGCCCAAAAAACGAGAAAAAAAACGAAATAAAAAAAAAAGAAAAAAATTGCAATGATTTTTTATTTATTTATTGTCTCAACATTTTCAGCACTTGACAGCAAAAAAAAAGGAATTTTTATCAATTCTTTGACAGAAAAAAATAAATAAATATATTAAAAAAATAATATGAAAAAATATTTAAAAATATGATATAAAATAAATGCATTGAAAAATATTCTTATTTATTTAATGTCTCCAGATTTTGGGCAAAAAACATTAATTTATCAATATCGGAAATAAATTAATCAGGCGTAAACGGAAGTCAAATACATTAAAAACAGACAAATAGCAGCGCAAATATATAGCTGAACCGATATATTTATATATATTTATATATATAGAATTCATATATACATATATACACGATTCATGAATGCATATAATGCATGCAAACGTTTCATGTTTTACGGAAGACTTCTACGATAATCTGCTAGAATCTGCTTTTAATCTAGAACAAAGAAAATTTCTCCCGTTTCGTCAACCGCCGACGGCTTTTAATCAAATTGAATTTCATTGCTACCGACGGCTTTTCAGTTGACTGAAACATGTTTTCAAAAAGATTTCGTTTTTTTTTTAAATAAATGTAAATACAATTTTATAAACTAAAAAAATTCAAAGCAGGAAGTTTTTAGATACTTGTCTACTGCTGAGATGGGATGTTAGTATGATAAATATCTCAAGACAAAGTCTTATTAGATAATTTCAAGTTTATAAAAGATGCCCAATAAGACTGATCCATACCAAAGTAATAAGAATTAAAGATTATATTAAGATAATTGTGGTAGATATAGTAAGCATTAGAATAGGACGTCCTTTCGAATCAGTCTTTGTATTTGCTACAGTTAGATATGAGTAGTTAGATAAGAGTGCTAAGAAAAAGGGGCACGTAGAACTATCTGATATATATTTAAACATGGATGCAAGTAAAGATATTTAGATAAAAAGGTAGACAGATGGTAGACAGATAGTTAGATAGATATCTAACAATGCAGGAATGGGTCGATTGATAGTTAGATAAAGAGATAATGTAAATATATATAATATAATATAATATAATATAATATAATATAATATAATATAATATAATATAATATAATATAATATAATATAATATAATATAATATAATATAATATAATATAATATAATATAATATAATATAATATAATATAATATAATATAATATATATATAATATAATATATAATATAATCTACATAATATAATTAGTGGGCTATCTAGATAAATATCCATATTTTTATCACAAATTCTGTTGACATATTTGCAGCATAGATTTTTTACCAGCTATGAAGCTTGCTTCAAATTTTATATAGCAAACTCATTTATCTCTTCCTAATTCATTTAAATTTTCAGTTAATTTAAATGCAGATATAAAATTTAATGCAAAACCTTTTCATATAATATCAACAGCTAGTTTTGCATATTCACAAAAGTTTTTAACCAAAACTTTTGCATTTGCCCGTTGCCAACAGGAAAATCGCTCGCAGCAAAGTTGCCAAGTTAACCAAAAAAAAAAAGAAGAAGAAGAAGAAAATTGTGTAAAATTCAATTATGCAAAAATAGAGAGAAACATTTTGAGCTGAAAACTTGGCTGCTGTTGGCTCCCCGGTTGATAATGTCAAAAAATTAGGTGCTAACAAAACAATTTGCATGTTTAAGCTGATTTTTCTCCTGCTCTTCTTCTGTTTCTTCCTCTGCTTCTGCTTCTGCTTCTTCTTCTGCTGCTGCTGCTTCATTTGTAAACTTATGGAAAATGGCGCGCTGGCAATTCAAAGGGGGCTCATCATAAGCGCCATTTGGGCGCCAGAGCCTCAAGTCGTCTCGCTGCAGCCAGGACGAGTTTTAATTAAACTTTTGCACTTATGCAGCTGCAATCAGTTGCTGCAGCAACACCAGCAGCAGCAGCAGGAGTAGGAGCACATCCTTTGAGTTCAATTCATTTTGATTGGCAAACATTTTTGTTAATAAAAAGTTCGCGCAGCGCGAGCGGAAAAAATCAAAAATTTTCACTTTGGCCAAAAACAAAAACTAATTAACGTTCAACAGTTCGGGCGGTTGGGCGTGGCATATGAAAAATAATTGAGACAAGTTTATATGATTATGTTAGCTCGTCGAACGAACTTGGTCGAGAGCCACACGCAATAAAAACTTTAGCCATGTCGAGCGATTTGTAAGCCAGAAAGCTGTAAAAATCACAGACAGAAAACAGTTAACACAAATGTTGGCCAAAAGCAAAAAAAAAAGCACTTGGCAAAACTTCTGAGCGGCTAATTAGTTGGCAAAGCGTTTCTAATTTGGCTGCCAACTTAAGTGAACTTCCAGCGCAGGAAACTCGCTCGCTGAGCATCTTCAGAGCAAATAAAATCTCAGCCAACGAACTTAAAATTTTCTGTCTAGAGAATCTAAATTCTTTTAGCCTAACAAATGTCCGTCTTGGCCATTTTCGTTGCGATCCCAAACGAATCAAGGGTTTAAGGTAGCTAAAAAAAATGGGAATTCGTGCAAATATTTGAGAGATAAAAATTGTAGAGACCCAAATGGAATGAAGGTCAGTCAGAATTCCTGCTGCGTAGATAGGTAAACAAACAACGATGAAATATATACATATATGTATATAAAAATAGACTTGTAGGTATATAAAATGTATATAACTATTAAAATAAAAATACAAAAAAAAGTTATATATAATATACAAAATTTATATATAAATATACAAAAAACGATTTATATATATTAATATAAATATATACATATATATAAATAAATACTTCTTAATATAATAATCTTGACCCCATCAAATCTCCCCTATATATCCCTTATATCTAATCGCATTTACCTCAAATTATTTAAGTTTCTTTTTCGCTGCTTCACACAGCTGTCGTCAAACCCACAAAAAGAGGGGCGAGAAAGTGCACAATTTTTCCAATTGACTTATTCGAACACCCTGTAAATGGCTTTTCTTTCCTTTTGGATCTGCACTCCACTCATAATTCGTCTAAAAATTTATTTTATTAGATAATGTTATTAAGTTTCCATTAGTTTTGTTGACTGAGCTGGCTTAACTTGATTTGGAAAGCTTTTTTGTTGTACTATGAGCTAAATATATGTATGTATGTATATATTCCTATATCTGCACATATTTATATATATATTTATTTATTTTATGCTTCACCAATTGACATTTGGCTATTTGCGCCCACTTTCGTGCAATTAGAGCATTAGCATTCTTGACTTATTAGAATTGATGGACATTTTGCCATTTTAAAAACCCGCCCAAAAACTAATCAAAAAACCCTCAAAAAACCTCAAAAACTCCTCCAGAGAGTACCAAAGCAAAAAAAAAATCATACAAGAGCATCATTTATAAGCCGCGACAAGCAGTTCCTGAGCGAGGCATTTAAAAATACCATTTTGATTGATGATCTAGACGAATGCTGACGGGCTAGTCAGCTAGTCAGAAAGTCTGTCTATATAGACATAGATATAGAGATATATATAGTGGCACAAAGGACACGCACACGGAAATGGAAAAAATGAGGGAAGAAAGAAAAGTACATTAATTATTGAAATGTCATTAAAGGAATAACGAAGCTGACAACGCGCAGATTCGCATGAATATTTAACAGAACGAAGAAACAAATACGAGCCCAAGGAAATTATGACTGGAGCAATACGAATGCGTGACCGCACACAAGTCAGGATATTGATATAGCCAAGGCGAATGACGCATGAGGAACAGGAACTGGAGCAAGGAGTGGGGATGTTAGGAAAGTTCTGCTGAGGTGCTCAAATCACGCAAAAGATGATGGAAGACATTCATTCATTGAGCTCGAGTTGAATTGGGTTCTTCAGACTCCTTCCACTCCTTGTTTAAGAGCATATTAATTGCAGGGTGGCAAATGGATAAGCCCAAAAATAGGAAGCATTCGGCCATTCATCATTTGCTTTGGCAGCGTTAAATGAGCTCTGCGTGTGTGTGAGTGTGCTGTCAGCAGTTGAGCATTTAATTAGTTGGCCCAGCTCGAGTCCTGCTGCCACAGATAATAATAGTCCTTAAAGGCATTAAAGTCATCTCAACTGGACAAATCAAACAAAATGTTTGCCGAAAGTGAATTATGGCAACTTTTTGCAAATATTTAACCGTTGATTTCGAAATTTGTAATAGAAACTGCCACACCCACCAAAAGGGCAGAGAATAAACAACTGATTGTTGGATTTTTGTATACCCTATATATAACTATATTAAATGTATAAAATTTACAATATAAAAATTAATATATTTAATTTATTATTATTTATTATTTGCTTATTATACTTATTTAAAAAAATAATAAATGTTTGAACATTTACATATATAATTTTTAAGTTAATTATTATTTTATTATTATATTTTTATTTTATCATGCTATTTTATATTTATTAACTTAATTTTAAAATTAATTAATTTATTTATTTTCAAGTTTTTAATTTTTATGTGTTGCATATTGCACGACGAAATTAAAGTACACTCCACTAGAGTATTCAAAGGCAAATAAATATCAAATTTTACTCACCTGCTCACCTGCTCTCCCGCTCGCACTCTCCTGCTGAATATGCAATTTCCAATACTCACGAAGGAGTTAGGTGGTCTCTTTTACACTAATACACTATAGTATTCACATCAAAATAAAAAAAGAAAAAAATGCACTCACTTGCTTTCTCGCATGCACTCTCTTGTTGCGTTTGCCTAAAATTCGGCCAACGATCGAAACAGCGAAAGCACTCGCACTAAGTTCGTCTCACTCACACTTAAACAAAGCAGGCAGGCAGACTCACACTTATGCAATTAGTCTCTCTTACAATCCACAATGCTAGTCTAAAACCAACTAACACTCAAGCAATAGAGCAAGCGAATTAGCATCCAAAAGGCTCACTCTCTATTTCTCTTTTTCCTTTAGAGAGTATACCTCACATTTAAGGGCAGCTAGGGTATACAAGGCGGCGTAGTTTAAGGTGTCTCATAACAGAGATTTAAATTTGCCAAGGCAAACGTCAAACATGAGCCATAACTGTCCGCGCGGACAACCCGCGGCGCATCACAGGATTTTTGCAAATTTTCGCACCGAGCCGACGCGTCGGCCGGCGGCGCAAACTATAAAATAAACAAACTTCCGTTATGTCAGTGATGAGCTGTTGATTTTTGATGTGTTTGACATACGCTCGGTCGCATTGATTGCACCATAAATAATGAATTTATGCTGACAGCAAGTCATCAGCGTTCAAATGGTGGTTGAGATCGGCCCAGGACACACACACACGCAACTAATAAAATATGTTTTTATTGCAACCAAAAGCCATGCACACTCTCAGACACACATGCACACACGCGCTCTCCCTCACACACACACACACACGCAGTACGAATAAAAATTAATGAGCCACGGAGGCGCGCGTCCCTTTCCTGCTGCACAATGATTATGTTGATCCTGTTGCCAAATGCTAAATGCCAAAAGCGATGCTTGCGAAATTTCACTTTTGTTTGTGTTTGGCGCAACAAAAAAAAAACATATTTTTAATAATATGCATAAATATGTCAGCTAATAAAACGTTGTGTGCATGGTATAAACAGAAGTTCAGGTAGCGCACAGCATTGCGGTTTGACATCCCAGTTTAGGTTGCGCAACGACCTTTAATGTTAACTAGCAGCAATTTTGACGTCACATTTTAGGCTCTCTCATGCAAAGATCAACCAATTTACATTGTCAAGTTAACAGACCACTGTCTAGTTAACAGAGCTCTTTATGACATTCGAACTTTTATGACGTCAGCTACTTAAGGGTCTCCATTGTCCAAAGCAAAGAATTGCAATTTATGTGGATGCTAATTGAAAACTATTGTTTCAGCAATGCCTTCAAGACGCTGAGAAAGTTGGGATGTTTTTAATTTTTAATTGAATACTATTTATATGCAATATAAACCAATCAGCAGACTGTTTGGCTGCTGCGCAATAAGATGACGAAATTATCATACACACACAAAGACACACATTGCAAATTTTTACACACACACACATTTGCAAATGCTCACACGCACACGCATTTGCCTGTGCAAATTCTCACACACTCACAAATTTGCCGATGCAAATGCTCACACACACGCGCACATTCACACACACAAACATATTGCCATGAATTTTTTCACTCACACACTTTGTGTGTTTTGCTGCGACACTTTTTACTCGTTTAATCTATTTCACTTAAAAAACCGAGCACTTTTTCTTTAAGCACTTGCTTTGCCAATGCTTTATACGCACTTTTTATATAAATATATTCTTCTTCACTTAATTTTCACTTGAAAAAAATTCGATCTCCCTACGCACACTTCCAACTTCCGACCGCTGCTACGCGCAGTTGGCGAAAAACTGCCGCAAGGTGTCAATGGCATAGTGTTGGTAAGCGAGGAATACGCACAAAAACAATTTAAATACCAATTAATAAATACTGCCAATAAGACAATAATTTAAACAGCAATTTGCCTTGTTTTAGCTATGATTATAAGTGCAATTTTTAACTGGCCAATTCATGCTTGCAATTAGCTGCGCACTTAGCTTAATTCACTTCGTTTTATTTGACTTTTATATATTATTAATACTCCTTTTCACACTTGCGCAACTCACGTTCCACTCTCTTTGCAGCTAACTGCGTAGCAATTCGGCTATTTCCTAATCAGCTCTTGCGTTCCACAAAGAGAGCGCAGCAAAATTGTGATTGAGAGGCTGGCGGGAATTATAGCTAAATTGAATTGCTTTCTTTTAGCGGGAACAGCAGAATTTTTAGAGAGAATTAAAAATAGTTGCTAATTGAGAATAAAATTTGATTTGCATGTTTTTTATAACGGCTAAAATAAAGCATTATAATATTATGATGATATTATTTGATTAATAGCAGAAATATAGCACTTGGAGGATATTTTTAATGTATGAAAATGAGCTTAAAGTATAAGAGTTCTTTTATTGCTCTTTTTAAATTTCCCTTAGCTATTTCTAGCTTTTTTGGCTTGTGGAACCAGTTGATCCCTGCAGAGTCGGCAGCACTGCTGCTTCGGCAGTGTTGTCTAACGACTTTTGTCATTTACACAAAAGTAATTAAAGCGGAATTCTAGAAATTTCTGCAGAAATATGAGGAAAATTCAGGATTTTTGATCAATTGGAATAATGCTTAACAACCTAACTGTAACTATAGATGCCCGGGCAAGTTTGTTGGCGCGCAGCTGCTGTCCTTGCTTAATACAAACATTCGCCGGCCAACCCCAAGGACTTTTATTAACGTTGCGAGATTTCTTCCTTTTTTTTTATAGATTTATATCCACAATTCGACTTTTTATTGAAATAGGAAACTTTGTGCATATTGCATGCATCAAATGGCATAACAGCAGCAGCAACAACAAGGACAACACAACAAGGATAACAAACTTCTTCACTTGCAACATTTTTTATGACAAAGAATGAAATGAGATGAAATTATTGACGGGAAAAAACGGAAATCGCTGGCAATAGTCAAAGGAAATAAAAGCGAAATTACTTTTGATAAAGCAAAAAGGAAGATGAGCAAGGACTACTTGTACTATAACTACACACACACACACACACATTCACACACACGCTCACACTCGTAAAAAGGCAGCAGGAAGTTAACTACAAGAGGGCGTTGATTTGTCACAACTAGAGAATTATGAGACGTTCACGATGCGTGGACCAAAGCAGCTGCCAACAAGGATAACAACAACAACAACAACAACAACAACAACAGGACAACAAACACTTCAATTTCCCGGAAAACGTGTCTGATAATACCTCCCGAGATTTCAGCCCAGCAGCCAAAGACAGAAAAAAAGTAAATAAAAAGTAATTTTATGATTTGGATTTTTACGGCATTTTTTCTGCTTTTTTTTAGCTACTGTATACAGCTGATACCCTGTAAATGAGGGCGGTCGGGATATGATTGAGATGGGAATACTAAAAAGAATATCATGAACGTGTATGAGTATTTCCATTTATTTATATATTATTATATTTTTTTTTAATTTTTAAAATATACAAATTTTGTTTTAGCTTTTTTTAGCTGTTCTGTGAATCACTTAATAAAAATATTTTAATATTTTAGCTTTATTTATTTTTGATTATTATTTTCAATATTTGTTATTTGAAGTTTTTTGCTGTTCTCTAAATCACTCAATAAAAATATTGAAATAGTTTAGCTTGCATTAATATATTATATTTTTTTTCCAATTTTCGAAATATTTAATTTTTGCTTTAGCGCTTTATTCAGCTATTCAGCGAATAGCGAAATATTAATAATAATAATAATAATAATAATAATAAAAATAATAATAATAATAATAATAAATTGCTAAATAATAAAAATATTTACATATATATTTTTTTTATTTTATATATATGTATATATATATTTTTATTATTTTTAATTTAATTTTTATTTGTAGTTTTTTTTGCTATTTTGATAATCACTTAATAAAAATATTTAAATATTTTTTTTATTATTTTTATAATTAATATATTAAATTTTATTTTCCATTTTTATTTTTTTTGTTTTTATCTTTTTTCACTTCACTTAATACAAATATTTAAATATTTTTGCTTTTTTGTTTTATTATAATTAAAAAAAATATATTTTCAATTTTTTATTATTTGCTTTTATAGCCTTTTCTCTAAATCACACAATAAAAATATTTAAATTTTTTTTCTCTTATATTAATATATTATAATTTAATTTTTCAATTCTTAAAATATTTGTTTTGTTTTTGCTTTTATTTATATATAGTTTTTTTTATTTATATATTAAATATATTTTTATTTTTATATATTTATGTATTCCATTAACAACTTCATTTAATATTAATATTAACATTTTTTTTTATTGATTCATTTTTTATTAATATTTTTATTTAATTCACTAAGACTCCTTTCTCTAAAACTACAGAATATAATAAATGCCTAGAGGTACTCTTAGGCCTTAGATGGTTAAGCTAAGGGATTTCTCTACAGATATTTAGACTTTGATGCGGAATATACCCTGTTTTTTATATAAGTACTCAACATACAACTGACATAAGCTTTATTTATACACAAAAATTTTCAACATATACCCTGTAAACTGTTTAAAATTGTTATATGAATCTTCCTTTAGCTTTATATGTATTTATATACCCTATAACATTTTCAGCCCACGGCATATCCAACTCTTCTTATTTTATATACTGATTACGCTTTATATAGGCTGAAGAGTATCTTTTTTCACCATTTGCCAGCACATACCCTGTCTATTATTTTATATAATATATACATACGTATATATTCATATATAATATAAAAGATATTTAATATAATATACAAAATATTATCCAATTTTCATATTTCTAAGCTTCTTTGCTTTTCAAAACCCTTTTCCTCTCTAATTTATGTATTTTACTTATTGCTTGCGCCTTGAAATACCCTGTAAAATGTGCCTATTAATGCTTTAACAGCAATATTACTTATGGTTAAAGCATTATTTACAGAGTTTCCTGTATAGTATACCCTCTATAATGTTCTTTATAATAACTATAACTACTAAGCTCTGTTTACACCCTTCACACATTTGTTAAATCGAGTGAATGACCCTAAAGATACTCCTTATAATATACAAACTGAATCAGCAAACAGCCCTTGGCTTTCTACAAGCCTTCTAAGCTAATATACCCTATTTCACATCCCCTTTACCAAATAATACCCCTATTCCTTATGCCCTTTTTATTCCCTACTATTTCGCCCATCAAACTTCACTTTCATTCATTAATTTTCTTGACTTTACACAGTATTGCACAGTCGCGCATACCCGTTCACTTTTAGCGTGCTTTTTGTACTATTTCCTGAATTTATTATTATTAACGACTAGTTTATGGCTAACAGTTTGGCCGGCATTAATATTAATAACCAGTTCCCAAAACATTGTTGTTGGCGCCAAGGCAAGGAGGAAAAGGACAGCGGAGAAGTGTTGACATGTTGCCGTCAGGATCTACATGCCAAAGTCCCTGTTTACCTATACCCAAGGTGTATACGAATAGTTTTCATGGGTTATTACCTACAGTTGCAGGCAGCCGTTTCGTCCTGGCCAGGCTAAGGAAATGCCATAAATGTCATTCGGTCGTAAAAGGCGAAATGCAATTTCTGCACCTCCCGTGAGGAGTTGCTGCACTTAAATTTATATTTTTTATGCGCTGCCGAACCCAGAACTAAAAAAGTGTCCTTGTGTTGTGACTGCTTCGAGTCGAGGGCTGCGTGTGAAATTATGATAAATGTGCATAAAATCGCAACGCAACGCAGGATAACAACCGCATGGCATATCCTGGCTGCCGTTTGCCGTCTCTGTCTCTATCTCTATCTCTATCTCTTTCTCTGTCTTGCGGCTGCATTTCGTCATTGTTTTGCGGTCGTAAAAAGTGTGTCCTGCAACGGAACGAAAATTGCAAGGCGGCACGCACAGGACAATGCCAGGACACACGCTGCCAGGCGACGCTGCCAAATGGCGTTTTTGATTGCATTTTCTTTTAATTAAATTAGCTTTTCTTTTATGCGCTGCTCTGCTTTTCCTCAAATTCTGAAACATGCCACTTACAGGGCGTGTCCTTGCTAGCAAAAAAAAAAAAAGGAAATGCTATAAATTAGGTAATTTTACAATTTACAATTATCTGATTTGTGGAAGTAGAGAAAATAAGGAAAACTGGACTAGAAGATGGTCGGAAATATAAAAATACTGAAGAAATACCTCATGCACATTGAGGTAAGTGCGCCATCTATTGTCCGTTATATGCCTGCCTCGAGTATCCTTTATATAAGATTAATTATGAAATAACTTTGAAACCACTTGAATTATTTCAATGAAATTTTCAGAGCTTAATAAGTAGATCCTAAGGTCTTCAGATACCAAAACTCAAAATTTTAGTATTGAAAACAATATGTTTTTCATTAATCTTAAGGCGAAATCTTGATGTAATCTCTAAACTGAAATATTTATAAAATGTGAATTCATTTCAAGACTCGAAATGCCAAATTTGGTGTGCCTAGCTTTCATAATCTTCGAGTTAGGCTTAAAAAACCAACTCAAAGCATCAATTTCTATCGATAACTAGCGAAAGGCATGAGATATCAGCAAAAAGTGTTAAGCTTATGCTATAGAGGCTAGACAGGAATAAATATGCAAAATTTTAAGGCTCTAGCTCTTGTACTTTACGAGATAGCTGCCTCTCCTCCTCCTCTCCAGCCTCTCCAGCTCCTCTTTATGATAAAAAAATCTAGACAGTCTGGGACTTAAGCTCTTTTTCCATTTAACAAATATATGCACATCATATCCATTAAAAATATTACAGGGTATTCGCATATTAAAGCTATCCAGTGGCTGCTGAGCGTCTTAAGCCATATGTATCTTAAATGATTGAAGCAGACGCCACATAAACTAATCAAGTCCTAGGACTCCAAATAAACACTTGAGACTGCTCAGCTGGCTGTCTGTCTGTCCGGCTGCCTGCCTGCCTGCCTGCCTGCCTGCCTGCTTACACGTATTTTCCATTTCCGTTTCTACGGACAAATAGGCCAAGACGCAGTTCTCAGCCAAGGTCCAACTGGGCAGTTGCGGAAATTGCAAAATTTCTGCACCGTAATAAGATGAAATTAAGTTTGCACACAAAGCAAATAAGCAAAGCCCCCGAAACCGGACAAATATCGAAAGTCTTGTCCATCTGCACTCGCTCGGGCGGCAAATGAACCACTAATTGCGTGCCGAAATGCAATTTAGTGAACTTTGGCCAGGCCCCAGCCCCAGCCTCAGCCCCAACCCCAAAAGCAAACACAAACAGACGCCCAAGTGGGCCAGGTGGGGGGGGGGGGGTGTGAGAGCGGCTCCAGTTGACCAGTTGACCAGAGTTCGCCCGCCTGCCGCAATTAAATTGAAAATTAAGCAAAAGTCTTGAGCAGCGGCCAACGAAACGTGGCTGCCACACGAATTTACATTGACAATGCGGCCCCAGCCCGAGCAGCGCTGCCTTTAATTATGCAAACGCTTAAGGTACGATTTTAATCCTTTCAGCTCTTACTCTTCAGCTCTGGTTTTTCTGGAATCAATAGAAAACGGATGTGCTCGGTTTGAGCATAGATATGTAAGAGTTGGGTGAGAGCTGTGGCAGCAGAGCCTGAGTGGATCTAGGGCATGTCTTTCCATGTTTTCCTTCTGTTCTTCGCTCGTCCCTCTGCAAAGATCTCGGAAAGTACAAAAGCTAATGATTTGAAATTTCGTATATATATTCTGGAAGACACTATATAGCATAAAATTCCTTTTTTTTTGGACTAACTCATTTGCTTTCCTAGTTATAGACATAAATCAATATTTTAAGTTGGGTTTTTAGGCCTAACTCGAAAACTTGAAAAGTTAGAAATCTCAAATTTGTTATTTAGAAGTTTTCAATGAATTTATAAAATATAACTAGTTCATACTTGGAATATCTTCATTATTACTATATAATATTGAAATATCAAGCGATTTTTCAAATAGTACATACTTAAGATTTGGTATATATATACATTGGAATGTCTTTATGACAGTCTGAAAATTTCATTAAGATATGTTTACTAGTTTCCGAGTTATTCTATAACAAGTAGAGCCTTTAACAGAAGCAGCTGCAAGAAGTGGACAATAGATGGCGTATGAGCTTATGTAGGCACATTTCTTAGTGTATGTACTCAAGGCTCCTCGACTGTAGCACCAGCTCTATACAGTAGTACCAGGTATCTGCTAGTCGATCACTCCCGACTGGAATCTTCTTTGCCTATTTTTGGCTGGTTGCTTAGTGTTGACATTGATAAATTACTTGGCATTTGTTTAAAGCGTGATTTATCGCACCCCGTGTCCTTGCGCTGGGCGTCACATTGACACGTGTCCTGCCTTTTTGTCTGATTTTTAATTAAATGCAAACAAAAATGACCATTTGATAAGCCTTTGGCTTGGGGACTGGGCTCTGGACTCTGGACTCTCGGCTCTGGGCTCTGGGCTCTGAGCTGTGGGCTCTTCGAACCGCACCCAAATTTTCCACACAGTTTTTCCACACTCATATTTAAAACGCATCCAACTGCATGTGGCATTAATTTTTATAGACTTGACTGCATTCATGAAAATTCATTGGCTTTGCCCTCCAGTGCATCCGACTCGCATTGCGTCCACTGGACGCAGTCCACTCCCACTCGCCACTGCGGTCCTTCATAGGCCGTTGCACTCCTGTGGCCCAGCAATTTTCAACTTAATGATGTTGCCAAATGCATTGGCAAATATGTTGCACATGTTTCCCATGTTTCTCACGCAAACTTCAATCGGGAATCAAATTTTAAATGCACAATGAATTTTCAATGCTCTTCATTTGCTGGAGTCTTTCGATAGGATCGGTAATATATGGAGGGATATGCTTTACTCTCGTATGAAACGGATTGATTGATGATGATTGATGATATTTAACTGATTGATTCATGATTATTGAGAAACTGAAGATGATTGAGTGACTGATAGTGATTGACTATATTCATGATGAGACATGATTGACTGATGATCTATGATTGACTGACTGATGATGGTTGAGTTGCATAATACAAATAATGATTGATTGACTGATAGGGATTGGCTGATACTGACCATTGATAACGATACAGACTACTATTGACTGATACTGATTGACTGAGAATGATTGACGAGAATTATTGACTAATAATGATTGCCTGATAATGATTGACTGATAATGATTGATTGATAATGATTGACTGAGAATGATTGACTGATAATGATTGACTGAATGATTGACTAATAATGATTGACGAGAATTATTGACTAATAATGATTGCCTGATAATGATTGACTGATAATGATTGATTGATAATGATTGACTGAGAATGATTGACGAGAACTATTGACTGATAATGATTGCCTGATAATGATTGACTGATGATTGCTCAACTGGTAACGATTGATTGTTGATGATTGACAGATAATGATTGATAATAATAATGATTGATTGTTATGACATAGATCACTGATAAATATTGATTGATTAGTGATGATTGACAGACTAATATTGCTTCATCGACTTATGATGATCGAGCAACTGATATTGATTGATACAGCGGAAATCATTGAGTGACTGATAATGATTGACTGAAGATCTATGATTGAGTGACTGATGATGGTTGAGAGGCTGATAATTGAATGGCAAATAATGATTGATAATGACTGAATAATGATTGAAACACTGATAATGATTGACTGATGATGATTGATAGACTGATGATGATGATTGAGCGATATTAATGATTGACTGACTGTTGGGATTGACTGACTGTGGAAGTTTAGCACTTAGGATGGGTGCTAAGTGATCTATCTAGATCCAATCTTTCAATCATGGCTGATTGATTGACTGATTGATGATCTGTGTATATCTTATAGATGTTTAAACTGAAGGATGAAATTTTGTTATGGAGAGATCTATCCCTAGTCATTTTCAAACTGCTTTAAAGATTCACATTTATACTATCCACAGCCGATGAGCATATCGAAGTACCCTCAGCTAGAGTATTTATACTATTGACCGGCTGTTGCGGTCAGCTCTCGCAGGACCCCCACACCCTGCTCATTCAACTGTCCCCCCAATTGCAATATGTTTATGTGTAATTTTCAAATAAAGGTTTAAATGTTTTTGGCAAACAATTGCACGGACGCAATACCGTTGCACCCAGTCGCCAGCCCCCCAGTGCCCGCCCCCTGCTGGGGCGGCTGCCTCAGTTCCGTTTCACATTTTGGAGCGCTTCGCTTATTTTGTTTATGGCTTTTGTGCATATTTGCAAATGTGTTACATTGCGGTTATTTGTGCGTTCGATTTTGGTCATTGATATTGGCGGTGACCGGGGCCGGCCGGCTTTTGGTCTGGCTTTTATTTGGTTTCTGCATTTGTTGCCGGCCGTTCGGCTGTTCTAGCTGTCGAAGCACCGTTGAGTGCTTGTAATCAACATGGTTGTGGTTGGCTCATTGCTTTTTCCATGATTATAATACCCTAACGAAAAGGTTAACTAATATTCTCTGCCAAAAATGCAACAGCTGTAAATGAGTTGAGTAAATGCGATGAGCAGTCAAGCTACTATGGCCATCTCCCTCTGTCTGCCTATCTATGGGCAGGCGGCAGGCGTTGAGATTGTGGAAGCCATCTCGCTCTTACGGGCTCTCTGCCTCTCTCTCTGCCTCGCTCTGCCTAAGCGACGAAGTGCGACATTGTGGAAGCTAATTTTGGCTCGGCTGCTTTGCATTAAAACAACAGCAGCCTTGTGGATCCTAATTTATTTTCGCTGCAAAAATTGAAGAAGTGCAATTGAGTGTGGATATTATAGAGTAAATATAATCCATAATTATATTAAGAGCTAAAATAATATTTCCAGCTCTCTCTCTCTCTCTCTCTCTCTCTCTCTCTCTCTCTCTCTCTCTCTCTGTCGGTCTGCATATCTGCCCACAGGCCGCAAGCGAAGATATTGTCCCTGCTGCTTTGTATTACAACAACAGCATATAGGTAGCCCTGTGGATTCTAACTCATTCGCTCTCTTGATGATCCAGCTACACATATGCCAGCATTGTGTGTGTGTGGCAGCGCCAGAACTTTCACTCAGCATTGCAAATTCTGATTGAGTCTGTACTGAGTTATTTGTCATTGTATTAGTATGGGCTTGCAGTGACTGTGAGAGCCACGATTAACATTGAGTGAGTCTGCTTATGCATATCGGTATTAGTATCTGCTTAGAGTGTGTGTGAGAGAGACAATCAGCTTTTTGCACATTTTTAAGGCATTCCATAACTGGAGAGAGTGGGAGAGAGTGAGTGTGCAGAAGAGATTGAGAGAGTTACTTAAAGCTAGTCTATTTTCTTTATGCTCTTTCTGAGTGTACGTTAATGCTCCTGCTGTCTGATTGGCTGCTTCTTTGGAGAGAGTATTTTAAGTTCGACGTGGTGTGTTTGAAATATATTTGTGATTTGCCAGACGAAAGAGAGGAAAAAACCTCTGTCAGTTGACCACTAACGACGCCTAAAATCTAATTTAATTAGTGTATTTGCCAGCTTTATAGCTAGGAATGTTAACGGTAATAGAGAGAGGTTGGAAATGGAAGTTAGTTAAGGTGTATTAAATGGGTGTATATAATATAGAAATGCTATATATCGAGAGAGCAATGGAGATCTATATATATATAATTAGTATATAGCGCTGATAATCTATATATTACCTGTCTAAATACCACGCCTTATATGCCTTACCTAGATAAAGCTCCCTGCCACCTCTCTCGAGGAGCTCAACTAAATTACGTGCCAATCAAGCACTTGGAAAATGACAATGGGCACGACGAGCCGTCTGATAAGGACAAAGCCGGGCGACACGTCACGACGGAAAACCAAAGGACAAACGTAGCGCAAACTTATTTGTTTAACAAGACACTGAGACAACAGCAAGGAGTAAGACAATCCTTACACACACACACGCACACTGGGGGCCAATATGCTGTCTGTCGCTGCTGACTGTTTGCTAATTAGCACATATATTCCATGCCCGGCAGGCAGGCAGGCAGGCAGGCAGGAAAAACAAGCTGGCGACAGTGTCAACATTTCACGTGCTTGGCAACAAGGACTTGCGAGCGTCTGCTGCGGCGGATTAAATTGTTTAATTTTAAATATGCTCTGTCACTTCATTTGTAAGAAGTTTGGGCAGGATTCTCTCTCTAGGAGGGCTGAGAAAAATCATTAACACGCCGCAAGCCAAGCCAAACGAAAGGATAACAGATTTTTCTGCTAATTTGAGACGTAGTCCTTTATGCGTGACGACCAGACAGCGAATTGCCATGAAATGGAATGGAAGCAACCAGCAACCAGCCAGCTCCGGAGGACTCTATATCTCCGACTTAAGATCAACTTCTTGCCGGAGTCAAAGTCGGAGACGGAGACGGAGTCGACGTCGTTTTGCTTGAGTGACGAAGCACAGAGATAAGCTCTTAGCTAGGCAGGATGCCGGAGAGAGAGAGAGAGAGAGAGAGAGAGAGAGAGGGGAGGGTTGGGTGTACGGCTGTCTGCCAGCTCTAAAAGTTTCTCAATAAATTGCGTTTCTCGGTTGCACGTTGACAGTTTTGCTTAACGCTTCATAATCAGAAAACAAATACGTTGCCATCTAATTGTGTCTCCTGCGCCCAAAGGACTTCGACTTCAACTTCGACTTCGACTTCGACTTCGACTTGGCCACAGCTGGCAATTCCGTTCTGTCCTCGGCGATAACTTTTAAATATCCAGTCAGCCAGTCAGCCAGGCCTGAGCCGTAGTCCACTCCGTCCGTACGTCCGTTTTAACGCTTCGCCGATTGCTCACAAGACGAAATTAATTGTTGAGTAATTGAAATTTTATTTATATTAGTGTCCTTTTGCGCGGATTTCCTTTTCCAGCACCGCAGGCGACTTCCTCCCTCAGCTCAGCTAGTCAAGTGCAAGTGTAGTACACGATTCTAGGCCTCATGCCACGGGGCGCATATCGAAATTTTTTATTCAAATTGTCTTTGGGCCGCAGGGCCTAGGATGTTTGCCGGAAATCAGTTTCGCTTCTGCAAAATCAATTATACGCACTGCTGATGATGTCATTTGAAAATGAAATAAATAAAAAAATGCTTAAGATGTTGAATCAATAGAAGTTAGAAACCAAAGAAAGCTTAGACATGATTGAATTAAATGGCTTTATAACTTTATATAATTCTCAATATCTGAATTATCTCCCATTTCATCCATAGACAAAAACCTAAAAAAAACTTTAATTCAACTTGGTAGCTTATTGAAAAATATAATAAAAATATATAAATAATATAAAAAGAATTTAAAATTAAATAAAATGTAATATAGATAAGATTTAAAATGCAAAATAAATTTTATTAAATTTTTTCATATTTTTTCCAAGTTTTTATTATAAATAGAATTTATTTATACTTTTCTATATAATTTATAATTAAATTAAATAAAATGTAATATAGATAAGATTTAAAATGCAAAATAAATTTTATTAAATTTTTGTTATATTTTTTCCAAGTTTTTATATTAAATAGAAATAAATTATTTCTCGCAAAAATATATGGTCAGATCTCAATATATATATATTTTTTAATATTCTCCTTTTAGCTTTAATCTGTTTTACCAATATTTTATTGAAATTTTTAATATTTTAAAATATTTTATTTACATACATATATAAATGGATGTAAGTTATACAAAAATAATATTTATTATTTAATATCAAAATAAATATTTAATAATAAATAATAAATATTTAAATAATAAATATTATTTTTTATTTAAATAAACTTTAAATATTTTAATAATATATATTATTTTTTATCTAAATAAATTTTTTAATATTCAAATAATAATTATTATTTTTTATCTAAATAAATGCCAAGGAATAAATATTTTTATACTATTTCACGTAGTGATATAGTATATTGGTTTTGTGCAATGTCCGTCATGCTGTCCGTCCGTCTGTCCGTCTGTCCGTCTGTCCGTCTGTCCGTCTGTCCGTATGAACGCAAACCATTTCCACGCTATTGAAGCTAGAGACTTGAAATTTGAAATATATACTCGTGTATACCCTCGTCTGATAAAGTGTCAAGATTTTCCCGATACGCCCACTAGGGGCGTGGCAAATCGGAAAATGCATTTTCCTGTATCTCAGAAACACTACTTCTAGAAGAGCTAGAGAGTTGAGATTTTAACTGAACACTCATGTCGACATCCCAAAATCAACAAGCTATGGCGGATATATCTACGCCCATTGGGGGCGTGGCAAATCGGGTCAAACTGTATCTTCTACAGTTTTAAAGCTAGAACGCCCAAATTTGGCACGTGGGTTACTGTTACGCTCCTATAAGGATCGCCCAAAAATTTTATAGCCACGCCTACTAGGGGCGTGGCAAATCGGATCTGAAGATATAGTGATTTTACTAGTTTCGTTATATTTTGAGCACTATTGATGCTAGAGACTTGAGACTTGGTATATATACTCGGGTTAACATCCCACAATCGAAAAGCTATGGCGGATATATCTACGCCTTCAGGGGCGTGGCAACTAATATCAGCTTATATCTCCCACAGTTTTAGTGCTAGAAGCTTCAAAATTGAATGTTAAGTTACTGGGGGCCTCCTCTATCGATGCCCCAAAAATTATTGTTACGCCCCAAATGGGGCGTGACATACAGAAAAATACCCTGTAATTTTCGCATTTTTCGAATGTAAGCATCCAAACTTTACAGTTATATTCCAGAACGCCCACTCTATGCACATGCCAAAAATTATTTGTCTACGGCCACTGGGGGCGTGGCAAATCAAAACTGAAAAATGTGCAGCTTCTGAGCCAATAACGCGCCAAATAATGACTTTGTGACCTTTGACCTTGTCTTTTGATTTGTTAAATTATAAATATATGTTTGAAAAGAATATTTTATTAATACAAAATAACTAAATAAGGAAAATATAACAAAAATATCAACATGACCGCACCGGGGTTCGAGCCCACACCTCTACGCTCGCTACTTAAATCACATGTTCAGAGTTGCCACCTCTCTCATTTTGAGAGATGCCATCTCTCTCGATTTAGGTGCGTGTGTTTGCTAAGGTAAGGGTTCGATCCTAATTGAAACTGTCTGGCCACCTCCAATGAAAAGTTTTAATCTGCAGCTAATTTGAGCGGCGAAAGTGGGGATTTAAGGTTAAATTTTAAAAAATATAATGTGATATATGCCCCTGTGTGCTGCTGGGTCGTGAAATAGTATTTCGCTGTCGGTTGCGTCCGACAGCAACGTTCTTACTTGTTTTTTTTCAGTTTGGCTTATTATATATAATATTTTATATTTCTTATATATTTTACAAATAATGTTTATGTAGACTGCCGTTGCGAAATTTCATTTAAATAAATAACAAAAAATATTTATTTTTTTTTTAAATATATAGAAAATATTTACATAAAAAATATTTACTTTCTTTAAATAAATAAAAAAATATTACTTTATTAAAATATATTAAATGTATAGAAAATACTTATTATTTTATTTAAATAACTAAATGAATAATATTTAAATAAATAAATAACGAATATTTACTTAATTTAAATAAATAAAAAATACTAATTTTGTTTATATTTAAAAAATATGTATTTTATCTGAACATATAGTGAATCAAAATTTTATTTTATTTAAATAATTAAATGATAAAATTTTTAAATATATTAATATAAAATATAAATATACACTCTTGATGTCAATAATAACTAATTAACAATAATAACAATAACTAATAAATTTGTGGTATTTTTGAAAAAAAAAAAACATGGATGGTAACTGAAAGAAAGGCCAAAAAATTATATGTTTTCCCCCAAATTTATAGTATTCACAATTCATTGAAAATAATAGATACACTCAATTTCTTCAGCCTGTTTAGAATACGAAAGGTTTCTTTTATTTTTATAAAATAGTAAGTTTTCTTCACACAGATGTTAAGAGTAGAAAAACAGTTATCAATGTCCTGTGCAGATGGGTCGAAATATTCATTGTTCGAGTGAGGAACGCAGAATTGCTAAAAACCTTAGAAGGAGTGGCAAATCATTGCGTGAAATTGCGAAACTGATGTAAAATTTACCTATTTTTATTAAAACATACCTAATATAGAAACGTACATTTAAATTTTGATGTTTAGGGCAGTAGAAAAAATGTTTTGCTAAACTAAACTCAATAAAGTTAAATCTTAAGGGCTGTACTCATTATTTTCATCATGTGTTTATTTTATATTTTATTTATTTTTTTTAAATATATAAGAAACATTAATTATTTTATACAAACAAATAAATATAGAGTATAGAGTATTCAACGTATTCAAAAGATAAAAATACTTAGTTAAGGAAATATTATTATGTACATATGTATATATCTTTATTTTCAGCTGAGTAGACTATATGCAAAGCACAGACACCGTCAGCTACTGCTTCCAATTGCTACCTATATATATGTATATATACATATACACAGATATACGTTTATCTCACATGAACCCCATTTGGAATCTTTTTGTTAATGCATTTTAATTTAATTTTGCATGGACAACCGCACAGCAGAACGCAAATGGCCAATGCACAAATAAAAAGCCAGTCCAACAATGTTGCAAGGGAGTGAGAGAGAGAGAGAAGGGGGAGGGTAGAGAGCTGCTTGTGGGTGGAGTTGCACGTAAAGTGGTACTAGAGTCAGTAAGAATGCAATGTCGACGTCTGCCAGCCACATAACAAGCTGGACACGACAACTCACAATGGACACGGCTATCAGCAGCACACACACACTCACACACACACACACTCGCACAACATAATTGCCGGACATTTGCAGCAAAATGAACAAACCAGTTGCCAGATATGGCCCGAGTTACACTCCTGTTGCCCCATGCCCCCAGCCGTTTGTCATATGCAAATCCAAGGGGCAGTTTGAGGCTGGGGTTGGCCTTAGCTTGGCAACATTGTTGCTGCAACATGTAGCTGCCCTTTGTTTTTTAGTAGTTTCTTTTTGCCATTTTTAATGCAGCATCAAATTTGAAAGGAAGTTTGCTACTGCTACTTTGATGGCCCGAATAAACTAACTGCCAGTGGGCACTTGAAGGGACTCGAGAACCATTTGCTTTTATTGGCTGACCACGGCTGACCACAGACAATTGCGTTTACTGCGGTCAAATAGCAACAACAATAGCAATAGCAACATTAGTTATGCTGGCGTGTGTTACATGTCGTATGCGTAATGTTTTTTAGCTGCTAGCCAATCTAGCTAGTCTGGGGCCATTTCATTTGAAAAGTTGTTATCAAAATAAGTGCAACAATTGCAGACGTGGCCATAAAAATTGCCGCCCAAAGCGAAACTCATTAGAATAATGCACGCACAAGGTGAGACAGCGAGAGAGGGAGAGTGAGCGAGACATAGAGATAAAGGAGATTCACACAATTGTTGATTAAATTCATTCGAGATATTTGCATATATAGGGTGTCCCAAAAATCACGCAAGAAGTAATTTTGATAGAAAATATAGGTTTATTATTGAAAATTATAAATTTTTCATTGATTTATATAGTATACATTGTCCGTTTATGTAGCATTCTATTTTTAATAACCCTGTTTTGTTTTTTGTTGCCAGCACTTTACTGCACAAATCTTGCGTGACTTCTGGGACACCCTATGTTAAATTCTCTTCTTATGAAACCGCATCGAAATGTCATTTGGCTCGCATTTTGGCCACAAGAATAATGAAGTTGCCCAAGTCTTCAGCCCCTGCCGCTGTCTGCCGTTGACAATGGCTGCGACTTAGGTGTTTTGGCTTTGCGGCTACAGTGAAGCTTCCGACTGCAGCAGCCAACAGCCTGCACAGGATTAGGTAATGCACTTAAGGTGTCTCTGCTCTATTGTTCTTTTCGGGGCGGCTTTTGTTTTGATAATTTAATTGAAAAGGCAGCGCAATGTTTATTGCGACTGTGATTTAGCAATTTTGGATGTGACGAGGGCGGCTTGATGAGTTGAGAGAGAGAGAGAAAGAGAGAGAGAAGAGAAAGGAAGCTGCAAATTGGAATATAAAGTTAATATTTGATATATATATGGGAACTTGGGTATAAGTTGAATTAGGTATAAGTTGAATAAGGTATAAATTTATTTAGGCATAACTCTAATAAGGCATAAATATTATTAGGTTTAAATTTAATTAGGTATAAATTTAATTAGATATGAGGTAAATTAGGCATGAACTGACTTGGGTATAAATTCTATTAGGTATAATATGAATTAGGCATAAATTTAATTAGGTGTATTTGATTTACGCATAAGTTGGATTAGCTATAATTTAAATTATATATAAATTGAATTAGTTATGAATTTAATTAGGTATAAATACAATTAGGCATAATTAGGTATAAATTTATTTGGATATAAATTTGATTAGATATGAGTCAAATTAGACATGAGCTGACATGGGTATAAATTGTATTAGGTATAATATGAATAAGGCATAAATTTAATAAGGTATAATTGCATATAAATTTTGGTTATTTTTTTATATTATTAGATATAAATTTAATTTGGTATAAATTTAATTTGGTATAAATTTAATTTGGTATAAATTTATTTTGGTATAAATTTAATTTGGTATAAATTTAATTTGGTATAAATATAATTTGGTATAGGTTTGATTAGGCATGAGTTAGCTTAGGTATAAATATAATTTGGTCATAAGTTAAATAAGGCATAAATTTAAAACTTAAATTACGCATAAGTTGGATTAAGTTATTGTTAAATTAGGTATAAATTCTTCTTTCAATCCTTTTCCCTCCTTAATTTTCAGTTCCTCTCATTACTTTCCCAAACAGCCAACAACTTTTGAAGCACACACCTCTAACACGACGCAATTGTAACGGCAACTGGAACCCTTTTGTTTATGGCATCTGTATATGGTCCGAGAACTTGAGACGCACATGCCCATTTGATTGCATTAGGCCAACAATGGATCGAGTACTTGGCTAACACATGCGGCACACATCGCATGACGTTGAGGCAAAAAGTTTTTGGCCAAATGAAGACGAGACAAGATGAGACAAGCTGCGAGAGATATTTCAACAGTAGCTAACAGCTTTTTGCCAATTTTAATTGACTTTAGGCAACAGACCGCAGCAACTAGTGAAAAGTTTCGCCTGCCTCGTTTGACTTTTATTGAATTAAAATGGCAGCTCCACTCAGACTCCTCAACACATCCAGCCTAATTGCTCGCTGTAAGTGAGCACGTGATTATCCAGCACAAGAAAAACTCTCTGTCAGCACCTCACTTCCGGCCACAAGTTTCGTGCTAGTTTTTACCGTACGTAAAAGTAAGTAAGTTTTCTTTTCCTTTTTGGCTTTTCTTTTAGCCTTTGAAAGTGGTAAGTGAGGGTATATTGGTGTTGTTAGAAAGTATGTGAGAGGCAAAAGGAAGTATGAAGCATATATTTCAATATATTATTTATATATCTCGAATATTATAGAAGTTAGCCACTTGAAATTGGATATATATTTTACTGAAAGTCAGATTAAATTCAGGAATTAAACTTTTCTTTGATATCTTTTGCTTTATTATAGTTAACTCGAAAACTTCAAGAGGTAGACATTTCGAAATTATAGTCTGCAGAAAAAGATGAGGTATATATGGCGGCTGTCTGTCCGTCTGTTTATCTCTCAGTATCTCATCCATCTCAGAACCTATAAAAGCTGAAGAGAAATTTACTTTGCTGATACCTATATAGATCAGCTGACCTTCAGCGCATTCCCTAGTCAGGCATATCCAACTAAAGCTTTCTTTGCTGTTACTTCTCTTTTTTACATGTGTGCGCATTTTTGATGAAGTTGTGTGTGCTTCCTTGTCAGCGCATCCATTTGCATATCGTTTACGCTTTAATGTGATTATGGCGTGTGCATATTCAATGCTTTATCCTTTGCCTCTGTCTCAGGCTCTGCCTTCACTGGAACTTTTAAAAGTAAATTTTCTTTTGCGGCTAGTTCTCCTGGAAAGCTAATTGTGTTTCGGTGTTTTTCTTTTGCCGTGCAAACATTAGCAATAATGAATATTTGAAACGCCAGTTAATGGCTTTTACTTTGGCATTTAACTAAAAACGATAACTTTTGGCCTGTAAAAATTGCTACAGCAATTGACCCGAATCCCTACCTAAGTTCTGCTCTTTATAGTGCTCACAATTTACAATAAAATGTATTTACGACTATGTTTTCCAAGTGCTTGAAGTGCCCTGTGCCATGTTTAATGCACCTTTTATTGAACTGTGCAAAAAACAGGAGTTCAATAGACGCCAAACTACCCATGAATACTTAGCTATGGCCATAACATTGACCAATGTCCAAGCGCCGTTTGTACCCTGTAGATCTTGGTTGTGTTTGATGGGGTATACGGGTTTATTGAAGTGGAAGAAGCCCGAGTGCTAGCTATGGTTGACTATCCATCCGAATGACTTTCAGACTCTTTCTCTGTGCCATATCAAGTTCTTTCATCTTGTTTCACGTCTATTTCTAGCAAATCTCGAGTATTATAAATGCTAGACACTTGAAATTTCAAATATATATTACTGAAAGTCAAATTTAGCTTAAGAATAAAACTTTTCTTTGAGATCTTCTACACAATTGTAGTTATTTCAGCATAACTCGAAAACTTTAAGAGCTAGGCACTTCATATTTAGTGTCTAGCTTAACATAAACTAAATGCAAATTTTAAATAACACTATTTTTAGATGCATCCACTCAGTTCCTATATATCGTTAGCTAACACTTTCAAAGTCAAGATCAGCTAGATTAAACATTCGTAAACCCACTATTTAGAGCATCTGCAGGTCCATCACTGCCTATTCCAACACTCTTTTTTATATGTGCCAAGTAGCCCTTAGCCTTTGGGTTTTTATTGTCAGCTATTGACTGGCAGGAGTACTGTCCTGGTGACAGGACCGACTATATGTCAGCAACATAATTCACAATTCGCTAGTTTTACGAGTCGCTTCCGTTCATTTCGGGCGATATAAAACGAGAAGCTGCTGCAGCGCCCAGTGGGAATACGTACAGAGAATATGGGAAACGTATTTTGGGCGCTGGCGACGACGCGCCCGCATCATCAAGTGACCATTGTCCAGTCAGTTCTTTTTTACGGCATCAAGGGTCATCCTTTTGTGCTTAATGGTCGAGGCAGTCCACATAGAGCCAGAGGGCGCTTCTCGCTATTCTCCGAGTATTAACCTTATGCGTTACGTCACTTTTTGTCTGTTTTTTGTTTTTTTTTTTTGTCGCTTCGACTCGGCCGTGCAAACATAAGTTATTTATGATCCATCATTGTGCAATATTTGGTAAATCTTACAGACTTTTTACGGCTCGCCGTACAGTTGTTGTTTTGGGGTTTCATTTAAGTCCAACTGACAGCGCGGGCCGTGCCATATGTGTGACACTTGGAGATTTATTTCGTTTATCTGTATACAAATAATTTTATAAAACCTTCCAGCTTTTTGCTGGCATTGATTTGATTTGTCCAGTCGACTAAAATCCCAATGAATTTAAGTGAATTTAGCTTCAATTTATTTTGTTGTCTTTTATCTAATGGCAAGAAATGAGAAGACGTAATGGCATGATATATGGCCAGAGGGTGGATGAGGATGGGAAGTCATGGAGCTGAGTTAATTGAAATTTTTGCGAAAGGAGAAATTATTAATAAATGGAAGCTTATGAATCTGAAACGGTATTGAAGTAGTTAATAGTTTTATAATATTTTAAAATTATTTTTTAATATATAGACCCCAGCTATCTGGCTTGAAAGCCTTGAGTGTCAAGCGCAGGCTGCCTTAGAGCCTTAAAGTTATCATTTCTTATGATAACTATACTATCTTCAAGGCAATATCTTTATTATTCAGTTCTCTCAATTGAGTATTGGATTGAGAGAGAGAGAGAGAGAGAGAGAGAGAGAGAGAGAGAGAGAGAGAGAGATCTGTAAGTTCTTAAGAATGCCTGCTCTACATATGATAAATATATTTGTGCTCAATCTAAACTTTTCTCACTTTTAAAAAAACTTTTCGGTTGCCAAAATGGCTTCAGACTTTTAAGCCTAAATAATAATCTACTTATAATTCAATATAATATATAGGTCTGCTATATCTACTACAGTCTCAATATTCAAACTGCTAGACTGCTAAATATATATGCTCAGATTTTATAGGCATATAAAACCAACCAGTCTTATAGACATATAAAATCAGTTCATATCTACTCTCTCCCAACAGCTTATTCACTTGCAAATGATAAATACCTTCAGCCATTTCGCCTGCCATAAAAAGCCGCCAACTCTAGCCAAAAAAAAACTTCACATATATCATTTTACGTGCCAGCGGTTAGGTTAGGTAATTTCGCTAATGTCCTCTGCTCGCTCGTCCATCGCATTGAAACGTCAACTGTCTGTCAATGGTAGCTGGGAAAAATTAATGTTTGCCAGGGCATAAAATGCACACAGAACAAACATAAAAATGCAACGCAAAAATAACATAAAAAGGCCACCAAAAAGGGGCAATAAATGGTTGGCGGCGCCCCCGAAAAAACAAATGCTCAAATATCGAAATAGTTCGAACTGCACCCCGTTCGATTAACAACATAATTTCGAGTGTGTGTGTCATTAATGTGCGCATTATGCCAAAATAATGCAAAAATCATATAATTTATATGCGAGGAAGGGTTGTCCGGCCAGCGAAAGGGTCAATCCAAGCCAATGGGCCAAAAAAAAAAAAAAGGAAAAATAATGTGTGGAAGGAGCAAGTGACCAGGATACAAAAGTGGCCGCAGCGAAAGGGCTTAAGAGGCGTGCTGCCCACAGTTTTGTGCCTTTTGTGCGCCCGATGTGAGCATGTGGTCAGAAGTGGAAGTAAAGTAGCCATAAGTGTTGTCCGGAACAGCACAAAAGGCAAGGCTAGCGGTAGGAGAAAAAGGATGTAGCGTGGGCATGGGCTGTGGCTAAAAAAGTTGTTTTAGCTTAGCGAAAATGAGAGGCTAAATAGAAAATAAATTTAAAAAATATATGGAATACTAAGAAAAGTATAAAAAAAATACATATATAATTCACAGATTAAAATATTAAGGCTAAATGCTGGAGAAAGGTATAAAATGGTCTAATGCTTGATTATGCCTAAAGAAAGTAGACTAAGCTTCAATATGAGCTAAGTGATTCACTAAATATTTAAAAGATAACAAATATAATAAAATACTAAATAACAAAATTTATATATTATTGTTTAGTATTTTTGAAATTTATTGTTTTTTTATTTAAAAAAAAATACTAAAAATACTAAATAACAAAATTTATCTTTTATTATTCTGGTTTAAGCTTCAGATTGCAAATAAATAAACAAATATATAAAAAAATATTCTTGTGTTGTTTTTTATATTATTATTTTTAATTTTTTAAATTTAAAAATGAAAAATACTAAAAATACTAAATAACCAAATTTACCTTTCATTATTCAGTATTTTTTAATTTGTCATGTATTTTATTTAATTTTTAAAAATGTTAGCATTTAAATTTTTAAAAGTACTTTTTAGTATTTTATATATTTTTTAATTTTTTAAATCCAAATTAAAATACCAACTAATATAATAGATATTTAAATTTGACATATTTTTTAAGTTAATCATTTTTTATTTAGAATTTTTTAAATTTTAATTTTTTTAATTTGTTTTTTTTTTGTAGTATTTTAAAATCAACTCTTAAGACTTTATTAAAAACCAAAAATTAAGTAAGCTTTAAAAATATATAAAAAATTCTTTAAAAATTAAAAAAAAATACTAAGATAACTAAATAAATAAAATATAAAATTATTAATATGTAAATTTTCATATAACCGTCGCCCATTCCCCCACTCGAAACGCTAACGAAGCGCGCAACTGTCAAAACAGTTCCACATATGAGCAATAATCCTCACCAGAAAACGCGCAGCGAACTGCGACGCCAGGACATATGCAAAAAAGAGCAGAAGCACAACCAACGGAAGGATACGCAAATAGCATAAAAAAGAGAACATATCCACGGAGCAACAGGAAACACGTGAAAACGTATGCAAAACACACACGATCTTAACCCCTTGTTGCCGCATGCATTTCCTTGATAGCTCATATGTGAGCCTGAGTGTGTGCGCGTCGTGTGGCGACATGATTTTGATTTAGTGGCACTTTCAAGGCTCGTCTGTCTGCCTGCCTATAAATTCAATTTGCGTATTTCTTGATGCAGAAATGCGTCAACGGCAGCCCGGAAGCGGACAAAAAAAAAAAAAACGTAAGCAAAGTGGAAAGTCTGGCCGAGCGACAACTTAATGCACTACCAATTATAACTCAATTTTCATAAATAAGACGCACCAGACCAGAGTCAGGGCTAAAAAGGGGTCTCTGCGTCGATACGCCTTGACAACTTTATGCTTTGATTTTGGCACTGGCAAAAAAAAAAAAAACAACAAAAAAATTGAGGGAAATTTATGAAATATGAAACAACCGCATGTGTGTAAACAGTTGGCTGAGTGAGAGTGAAAGGCCATAAAACAGGGGCAGGGCAGGGGTAGAGGTTGGAGTGGAGGCAGAGGCAGAGGTAGAAGCAAGAGTAAAGCCAGAGGCAGAGTCATAGGCAGAGACAGGACTATAGGCAGCAGCCGAAGCAGAGTCGGAGGCACAGGCACAGGCACAGGCACTCGCAACCCCTCAACCCCTGTCTGCTCGTTAGCTCGTTTAGTGAACCCTTTTTTTTTTGGGGTAAAAACATTGATTTTTATCACCAAAAATCAATTGCATTATTGTGTTTTGGGTTGTTGTGTTCTTATTTTTTTTCGGTAGAAATCTATAAATATACGATAAATAGCAGCCGTGGATAAATCAATTTTGGCAAGCCTAATGAATTACCAAAACTGGCAATGTGTGACGCAACAGAAGAGAAGTAAAGTAAAGGGGAAAGTTAATGCCTGGTTAAGGCATATGAAATGCACTAAGAGCGGAATTAAGATGGAATAAAACTATTAAATATTTCTAAATGAGTTTTTATATGATATGTAAATTAAATATTTGTAGGAGAATTGTAAATATATATTTTTTTAATTCTCTTAAAAAATAATAAATATTATAAAAATTTAAAAATATAATAAAAATTTAATATTTAATGATATAATATAAACAATAACAAAATATGTGTCTTGGAAAATGATGACAATCTCATTTAATAAGCTTGTGTAAAACTAAACTAAATAAATTAGAGTGAAACCTCGAATCTGTGGGGAACCAGAAAATGCTTTGTTATATCTACTGATTCGCTATAGGTACTTATTAGTACAGAATTCGTTACGTTGAGTTTTTCGTTATAATGAAGTGCGTTATATCGAGGTTTCGCTGTATATTGTTTTTTTTTTCATACTTAAAAAAATGATATTAAATTTATAATTAAATATTATTAAATTATTCATTATTTTTAACATTTTTTGTTTATTAATAAAATTTTGGTTGAATTTTTTTTTAAGTTATAAATATTTAAGTTTTTTAATATACAAGTGTTTAATAATTAAGTTTAAATGAATGGTAAATAAATATATGTATTTAAGCTTATAAAAATAAAAATAAAATAATAACAAAAAGTTTTTATTTATTTAAAAAATTAATTTTTATAAAATATTAAGTTTAAAATATATATTAAGTTTTAAATAAATATACTTTTTTAAATTTTATCCTACATTTCACATAATTTAAATTAATTTTTATATTCATTATAACAAAGAGTAAAATAGATAAATTAATAAACAAGTAAATAAATAAATAAATAATTAATTTTTAAGAAATATTAAGTTAACATAAATTTTTTTGTATTTTTTAAAATAAATATATATATTTTTTATATTTATACTAAATTTTACACAATTTAAATTAATATAGTTTTCAACCAAAATAAAATTTTATTATAGTATTTATATTAATTTATATTGATTTTTAAAAATATATAATAATTGAAAATGAAATGCCGATTTAGACTAATTTTTTGTTTTTTTTTTTTTAATATTTATTCATCTAGGCATAAGAAGCATGTAGGTCTTTCAGCAGCAGCTTAAAATCACTCATGTAATAAAGCTCTCTTAAGCCTGCCCTCTCTTTTGAGTTGTTGCACAATGCACGCTTACATAGAAGCCTTCGATTTGCTTTAGCGTATTATTTTATTGAGACTAAATGAGCACGACAACATTCTGCTGGACTCTATGTATACTTATGCTTGTGTTCTTTGCCTTTGACTCCCTGACACTTTGCCTGCCTAGCGCTCAGCTTTTTTTTATTTAAACTCAACTCACGACAGACTCAGACTGAGACAGACTCATTGCCGAAGCAGCTTCTGACATTCACTCTAAAATACCAAATTGCCTGCAGTAGCGCTCTACAAAATTTCGATGCCTATCAAAAGTAAAACTCAAATAACTTTTGCCAACTCTTACACACTCTTCAAGTCATATTGAATGCCTTACAGATCTCAAACACTTTTCGCTCTATTGCTATCACTCCATGCCCTTCGAGCCACCCCTCTCTCATTGGGATATCTAATGAGAATTTGCTGCTGTCTGATTAGTGCTTATTGTTGGCCAAACAGAAAGGGGGCGCGCGGTAGGAAAAAGAAGACGCAAGTTGTCATTTGGTCTAAAATGCAACATAAATCATGGAACAAGTTGAAAATGCCGTGACAGCATAGGTCCTGCCAGGATGCGCCTGGTGTTTACAGACTGCTGCTGCTACCTACACTTACCCTGCGCAGCCACAGTCACAGCTTCAGATACACACATGAATCACTTTATGGCGCAGCGAGTGCAACAAACTGTGATTAATAGCAGCCGCAGACCCAGAACAACAGCAACTAGACGCAGGACAGAAAGCTTTGCTAGCTGACAAATTTTCATGAATTTTTTATTAAACATTGAAATCAATTCCATTTTTTATCATTTGTTGTGGGTGCCACACCCCCCTCCTCCTCTTGTTGCATGTGTGTGTGGTAAAAATTTAAAAATTTCGGTTTGGCTTTTAGCGCTGCAGCCGCACGTTTGACTTAACTTGTTGATTTATGGCTTTGCAGCTGTCAGCGTATCGTGCGCCTGTGTCTGTGTGTGTGGTGCTTCGTCCTTTTTGGCGCTCCTCGTACAGCATGTGCCTGTGTAGGACTGTGTAAAACGCTTGTTAACATTTACCCCACAAGCGAAAAGCATTTGACAGTTTTCAGCGTAAGCAAAGCGCAAATATCTCAACGCTGTGATTCTTCAACAAAGAGAGGAGAGTAGAGGAGTGGAATTTAAATTAGTTGAATCGGTAAGTGCGTAGCAGGAAATGCTTTTTGGCATAGTTTCCCAGCATGCGAGTCATAAATCACTTGACATTTTTGCCTGCCCTTGGAAGCAGTGGATGATGAATTGAAGTTGTCATAGCAAAAGTTACATCCAAATGAGTTGGGTGACTAACAAAAGCTGCTCAGGCAAATGAGTAAAGAAACTAAAGGAAACGTGGTTTGAATTGGAGGCGAGATTGTAGGATATAGGATGGGAGATCTCTGTAGTGCATGTAAAATTGGCTGAAAAAACGGAAAATGATGTATTTCTAAACATTTAAATTTTATATGAAATTTTGTAAAAATATTATTTAAAGACTACAAAAAAATATATATATTTAAAAATATATTAAAATTAAAAAAAAAATGGGCGTGTAATTAAATAATATACAAATATAATTCTAGAAAAAATTTAAAAAATATATAAATATATTATTGAGCGTTGAATATATAATATAAAAAATTTGGCATTAGGTTAATAATAATAATATACAAAAATAAATTATTAATAAAATTTAGTAAACTTAATAAAATTTAATTAATATAACATATAAACAAATTATATGTTTATTAAATTTTACTTATAATTTATTTATATATATTAAAAAAAATAGTAATTGAATAAAATATAAATTCTTTATAAAATTTAATAAAAATAGTATTTTTCGTGTACCAAAAAAAAAAAACAAATTTATAACTTAACAACTAAAAATAAAAATTATTATTGAAGTAGCACTAATAATATAGCAAAATAAATTATAAATTAAATTTATTAAAAATATTAATTTAGGCCTATTAAAAAATATAACGTAAAAAACTTTTCAAGCTAAATTTAATTAATAATAATATAATGCATAAATAAATTCTTCAAAAATTTTAATAAAAAGATTACTTTACGCTTGTTTATGCCAACAAAAAGATAAATATGAAAATTTTTAATATATTTTTTTAAATTACAAAAAATATATTTAAAAATATTATAATTTTTTTTTTCAAAATTACAAAACGCAACCCAAGCTCTGCCCAATGCTTTTCGCCTTTAAAAAGGGTTAACCGCGCATTCACCCTTAGCAAATTTTCAATATTTACAATTACTTAGCATTTTAAGTCGCCGCGTCACATCAAAATGACAATTATTTGTCAAGTCATAATCAAATTGAGCCCAAAGCACGATGCGTGCCACAGTTGTACCTAATCCTGTGGCTTTGCATGTGCAGCATGTGACACCAGCAGCAATTTTTATATATAAAAGGATTGCGTTCGTCAACGTGACGAGAGCGAGAGTTGAGGCAAAGTCCCGCTTAGGGGGGGATGTCCTGCTGCCTGCAGGCGTGCGTCAGCCATAAATGTTTATGATTATGGGCAGGCGGCGGAAGATTTACTTAGCACATGTGCTGCATTTTTGCATATGATATCAAGCTAGAGATGACAATAGGGAATACCCATAATGTGAGATGCGGAGAAGGATAAGGGGAAGCTTCGGAAGTCACAATATTGAGGAGGCTAGGCAAATAGTTGGAATCATTTCAGTGTGATAGATAGAAGTTGCAGCTGGGTTGCTATAGGGGAGATGGCGAGAGAAAGTGGTAAGGAATGCCCTTAATGTGAGAGGATGATATGGATGAAGAGGGGTATAGAAGTTGAATGCTAGAGATAATGTAAGAGGAAGAGATATCAGATTAAGATTATTGTTTAGTCAAGCAGTCATACGCACAGCTCTAAGGATAAATGAAAATGCTTACAAGGATAAAGGTTATAATTAAGTTATATATATACTTTATATATATATATTCAAGGAGAGCTCTCTAACTGGAAAGAAAGAAATCTCTCAAATATGAATATGGTATAATCCTTAATATCAGATTCCTTTCGTATTCCTACTATCGTTGACTCACGCTCCCATCTCTAGCTGGCTGCAACCCCCAAACTCCCAGACGCTTTCCAGCACTGGCGAACGCATAAAAACTTATGTTTATTTGACTTGGCTTTTTCCTGTTCGCGTTAATTGTAAATTTCGCGAATTGCGACTCGACTCGACTCGACTCGGCTCACATGTGGAGGCAGCCGAGCAACATATTTGACAATTTTGTACTTTATTTTAATCTATTCGTACGCGTACGATAAAATTTAACGATATTTGCCAGGGTGGCTGCGGCTTTTCCAAATGCGCGCATATGCCAGCTTTGAAATTATTTTTAATTGGCGAGCCTCTCCTGTACTGCCGCGAGTTAGTACAGTCTCCATTTAGACGCCTCCCTCAACAAAAAAAAAGCTTTCAAATCAAAGCAATTTCGCTTTGATTTGTGCGAAAAAAAAAATACGTTTCAGCTCAAATTTGGCTCGCGAGATTTATGTAGTTGAAAGATTTATTCGCATAGAATTTATTGTAAGCCCGCGACGCGAGCAGCGCTGCTGACCTGACCCTGGACTTCATAGACTTGTTTACCGTTAAGTGCTTTAAAAGCGCATAAATCACGCGGTTTTCGCATTCGCATTCGCCGCCACGTTGACAAGCTTGCCTAACAAACAGCGCGCACACTTCGAGCCAGCCAAATCCTGTGCTTTTTTTTTTGCGCCGGGTGCTTTTAGGCGCGCCAAATTACGCGTAAATGGCAGCTCCAACTGTGACTGGGCCCAAAATCCTTGTCCTGGCCATTTGGACATGTTTCGCGCACGGCCCGCGGCTTCCACATGCCTCGCACGTTGATGGCATTTTAATTAGTTGTCCACCCGAACTTGTAGCTGCCATTTGATTGAATTGTTGTTAGACACGTCGCAGATGGGCCGCATGAACAGATTAGTAAGTGGACGACGTGGGCTTTAAATATTTGACCTCAAAGTGCAACTGATTGAAAATATACTATATGTAAGATAAGAGACAGAGAGAGATAGAGATAGAGAGAGAGAGAGAAAGATAGATATAGAGACAGATACAGATACAGATACAGATACAGATACAGATACAGATACAGATACAGATACAGATACAGATACAGATACAGATACAGATACAGATACAGATACAGATACAGATACAGATACAGATACAGATACAGATACAGATACAGATACAGATACAGATACAGATACAGATACAGATACAGATACAGATACAGATACAGATACAGATACAGATACAGATACAGATACAGATACAGATACAGATACAGATACAGATACAGATACAGATACAGATACAGATACAGATACAGATACAGATACAGATACATATAGAGATAGAGATACCTATACAGATACAGATACAGATACATTTACACATGGAGTTAGAGTAAGACTGAGGTAGATAGCGTCAGCAACCATTCTCTTACTTACTTGCTTTATTTATAACTTATATTTTATATACATAGACATCTTATCTCTCACCACCATTCAAATATTCCCAGACTCTAAAAAATTACAAAAATAAAAAGAAATAAAACTCAAGCTGCAATTATATTTATTATTTTTTCAGCTCATAAAATATGAAGAAAACCCCTCTTAAGCATTTTTCAGCCTCTTCAGTATTTGCTGATACTTTCTTCCCTCAGTTGTCGGAATACCTCATAAAATATTTAAAAATCACCTTAAACCAGTACCATAAAAAAGATTTTTTATCCTATTCTCATTTTTTCCAAATATTTTTCATCATTTAAGCTGGGCGCATCAGTCAGGCATCAAATTATGTTTTCACAATTTTACGACATTTGTTTCAAATTAAGCAAAAGCCCAAGACGCTGCTGGGCCCCTCCTTAATACCCTTGCTCTATGCTGGATTTCGGCATTGTTTTGGTTCCTTTGGCCAGGACCTTTGCATATTTGAATAGCTCAGTGGAGAGCTGTAATTATCTGGTCGAGCGGACGTCTTTGGCGCAATTTCCAATTAAAATTAATGAAATATTTTACGCGCTCTGCGCTGGGTCAGCCGTAAAACCATTTGGAAATCTTGTCAACGCCGTCTCATAAACAGTTTGAGCTCGCGGGGGAGGTTGGGTGTAATTATTAGCAACCGAGCAAGTGCAGCCGGCCAAATCCCTGGGCAGGCGTCAAGGAGCGCACTTTGAAGTGTCGAGGTTTGCTCCCAGGAGACTTTAACACTTCTTCCTCATCTTCTCCTTTTTTTTTTTGGATTGTTAATAATTGAAAGCAGTGGAAAACTTTAGCCGCAGGTTTTCGGACTTTACTTTTTAATTTGCCAGTCTCGGCACTGGCGCTTTATAAATGACCGAAGCACATACGCTCAAATTAATGGCCTTGCCCACGACTGTCAACCGTCAGTCTGATGGACACATGTACAGTTCGGCTAAAAAACAAGAGATGTTTGCAAAAAGCATTTTTGCTTAATGTTGATTAAAATGCCAGCGCGTTGGCGTGAAAAAATTTGCGCCAACTTGCAGCCATTTGGCTTCTTTTTTTTAGTCCCCATATTGACAAGCCAAGTTGGCCAAAAACAGCAGGCAACTGCCAACTGCCAGCAGGCAACAGGCAGCTGTCTGCACAGGCGTCGAACAATGCCAAATGCTAGGATGGATGAATGGAGAGACAATTCTTGGCTGGACAGCAGTCTCGCATCTCGCTCTCTCCCTCTCTCTCTCTCTCTTTCTCCTTTTTTACATTTATTTTTTTGTATTGCATTTTTTTTTTGGGCATTGCGTAGACAAATGAATGAAAATGTCAAACCGAACTGCGGGCATTTTGGTTTGCTTGAGACTGGTTAGACAATTGGTCCATGCATAGTGGGGGCAAGAGAAAGTCTCATTTGTTAATTGTTTGGAGGTTTCTGTGGGAGGACATGGATAAGAGGAGTTTAGGTATTTAAGCTAAGATATTTATTGCATATTATAAATATAAACAGATAAACAGATAAGTATAAACAGATTTTCTTAGAAATGGGAAAGAGAGCGAGAGAAGGAGATTGAGACAGAAAGAGGAAGAAATTGGAAGATAGAGATATATAGACAGAAAAAGGTAGAAAGAAGTATTGAGATAGAGAGAAAGAGACAGTAAGAGGAAGAGAAAGAGAAAGAGAGAGACCTTCATTTCCATTAGAACCTTTTTCCTAAGCGCCTTTCTATGTGATTCTCAACCACTCAAACTGTCTGAAAGATATGTAAGCTGTAGCTAAAGACAGAGAGTAACAGAAACTGAACAAGAATGGAAGGGATCGAGAGAGACACAAGGCAAACACGAATAAATATCACCGTTCTATGCGATTCTCAAATGCCCAACCCGCAGCTTAGATGCTTGAGTTAGAAAGAGAGAGAGAGAGAGAGCGAAGAGAAATGACTCCATTTCATTAACTACCTTTCTCACTTACCCATATTCATGCCTTCTTTCCCCTACACATTATCGCCTCCCTAGGCGATTCTCAATACACATAGCTGCTTCTTGGATGTTAGAGCGAGAAAGAGAAAGAGTAAGAGGAAGAGCAAGGGATACAGAAAGAAACAACTCCATTGTATTCAACAACTTTCCCACTTACCTTTTCTTCATGCCCCGTATCGCCTTTCTCTGCAATTCTCAGGCACATCAGCTGTAGCTACACATCTCAGTGCCAACTGTACCTCTGCCTCAAGTGCAACATGTGCACTTGTAATATAATCCCACTCATATACATACAGATACTGAAGCATACATGTATTTTACATACGAGTAGCAATAACTTCCAGCTATAATGACAAAGCAATTAAACATTTCAACAATCAACGTGAAGGCATAAAATTTCAGCTCTCTTCCCCCTGCCTCTGGCTTTGCTACTGCTCCTGCCCAAAACAGTTTTGAGTCATTGCTCTTGGGGTAGGTAGTTGCCCAAAACAATCAAAAACGGTGTCGAGTCGCGTCGCAGCGACTGTCAATTGCCGGGGCAGGGGTAATAGCTTTCAAACAATAAATGTCCGCAAAACCATTGACGTGGCCAGCTCGCAAATATGCAAAAGGCCAAGCCAATGCGGGGGAATGGCAACAGCCAATGGCCAAGTCATTACAAGAGCTGCCGCTGCCGCTGCTGCTGCTTCTGCTGGCAAATCACGTCAGGGGGTAAAGAAGCTGGCTAACTGCGCTGGTTAGAGTTGAGCAGGGGCTTTCGGACTGCCAAGCAATTCATCTAATTTGCATGAGCATTGGGCACGCTCATGCTCAGCGCTTTTGGGGTAGTCGCACAATAAATAAAATTAAAATGATGGCAAACAATGAATGGACCCAGCGCCATGGACGCAACCATAGACGACTACTTCGCCTAATGCGAAACACACACGTAATGACCTCAACGAGAGCTGGAGCTGGAGCTGGAGAGCGACAGCGACAAAAACTCCACAAAATTGAAAAGGAAATTGTTTGTAACTGCGAAACGAGTTTATTATTTTGGCACCCTTTCGACCCGATCTCCCATTACACAATGCCCACAATGGTCAGCGCGCAAAGAAAGCGCGAAATTTTTACATATGGCTTGACCCAGGCAGAGGTCCTGCCTGTCGGCTCTGCGCATATAGACGTAGTCATGGGTCCGTAACCTTTTTTAATTAAAATGTTGACAGGCGCATGCAAAAATGCGCGCCGACACACACGTCTCTGATGGCAGTGAGGCAGAGAAAGAGAGAGAGAGAGAGCGAGAGAGAGAGAGAGAGAGAGAGAGCGAGCGCACCATCAAAAAGTCAGCTCTGTGGGCAGCTGGTGTGCTTCATTGGTCAGACATGGCCCTAGGTCTACAAATAATGACGAGAAGTACCCGAAAGCGAGGCATAGTATGGGAAGATGAACTGTACTTGAGTCTGGTACTCAGTGAGTAACTTGTACCTAGTACCTAGTACCTTTTCCTTTCCATAATGTGGTACATTTCTCACTCATATTGGTAGTAATTCTTCAAATAATACTCACTAAGCATAATCTTAAAGTAAGGCAGAGGGTTAACTCATGTACCTATCTTGACTGTACCTTATTTATAATATTTTGGTACATTTTAAGTTCTCTTAAATACTACATTTTGTAATCTGATTGCATATTTATCTGCTAGACCTTTAAATAGGATTGAGAAAAGGATATGTGTTGTTAAGGCAGAGGGCTTTGGGTATAGGCTAAGTTATACTACATTCGCACATCTCTTTTGTGCCTTATAAAGTGTACCTTTGTACCTTTTGCTTTATGGTACATCTTATATTTTGGGTTTTTACTCCAGGCCTCCGGCCTCGAGCGCAGAGCTTTGATGAACCTTTGATGACCTGGCGTCGGATTTGATTTTGAGTATGGGTCTCATGATCACATCACAGCGAGATATAGCTCTCAAAATATCAGCCACATTTCAATTTATTAATCTGATCTTTAATATATTTTAAAATCTCAGTTATTAATTTTGTCAGGTTTTTTATTAAAAAAAATATATCTATATATATGCACATATATAAAATATATTGATTTATATACACTCAACGAAATTCACTTAAAGGCACACACTTCTTTTAGCATATTTTATTTTACGCATTATTTATTATATGAACTCAAGCTAAAGGTTTATGCTCTCAAAATTATTCAGTTTTAAAATAAATATTCAAATTCTTTTAAAAAAAAAATTTAAAAGCTAAACTATAGCTCCACAAACTTTGAACATATCTGTAATAAATTAACAAAAAATCAAACTAGATTTGAAATTCTTTTCGCAACCCCTGCAACAGCTCGAAAAATGCGGGCGTAGCGCTTGCATAATTTTGGAAAATAATACGTAAGGCTGATTTGCCTCAGGCAGATTCCCATCAAAGCGAGTCACGTGTGCCTCCACTCTCTCTCCCCCTGCTCTCATGAGGGTTGTACAAATTATCAAAAAAAAAAGAAGAAGAGAAGAGAAGAGAGAAATTATTTTATTTATGGCGACACTTATGACATTTAAGTGGTTTTTGCACTTTTCCTAGCGCACGCGACGACAGCAAAGAAATTTGCGAAAATGTAAATTTTCACGCAGTTGTGGGCGTGGCACATGTGTATAGACCAAAAATGATTTAATGTCTTTTAATTGAATTTTAAAGTGGCCCACTTTTTAGCCCAAAAAAAAGGAGAGAAATGGAAATGCAAAAGCTGAGCTGAGCCGACGCCAAGGGGCATTTGACTCATATGTGCAGGATTTTTCCTTTAAAATGTGCGCATATGTTGCCGTTTATAAGAAAAGATAATGCCCCAGCCCAGATTTGGCCTCGAGGCGTATCAGTTTACAATTACAAATGTCAAATTTGACATGATAAATGGGCATATGTGAGCCGCCTTCCACTGCTCTGCCTCAGTTATTATTTGTATATGTTGCTGGCATTTTCAGCCCTTGGGTCTTTAAAGGTTGAGTGCGATGGATTACAAAAAGTAGAAGTAGAAACACGTTAACTTCAATAAAAACCTAAGCAAATTTAAATTATTAAATTAATTAAATTAGTTTTCGAGTCAGTTAGAGTTTGTTTCACTTGTGAGTGCTAGCAATAGTTTCTGATCTGATTTGTTTAGAATTAAACTTAAATAAAAAATTAATTAGCTTATTTAATATATCAAGATACCAATTTATATAATAAATTAATTTTTATTTAATTATTATTTTATTTTATATTTTATTTGAATATCCTATTTATTCTATTTTGTTTTTAATTTCAATACCTTAAATTTTTTTTTTATTCTATTTTTTTCTTCAATGTTTTAATTAAATTAATATTGTATTTTTTAAAAATACATTTCAACTTATTATTTTATTTAACTTGTTTAATTTTTCCTAAATTTGTTAAATAAAACAAATTTACATATTTATAAAAATTTTGTATTTACCATAAATTTTTTGGAGATTAAATTTTTGTCTATATACTTATAAATAATTTTTATTTAAATTTTATTTCATATATTTAGTTTAATTTATTTTTGTGTTCATTTTTTTCAATATTTTAATTTTTCTTTGAAACTGATTTATTTTTATATATATTTTTTATTAATTTTATATTTATTATTATTTTAATTTATTGTTAATATTTTAATATTTTACTTCTTATTTAATATTTTCTTTAATTTTCTCAAAATATTTATTTAAATCAAATTTATAAATAGATATATTTAAAAGCAGACACTTTTATAGCTATACACGGACTATTTCTATACAATATTTAAATTTAAAATATATTTTAAAATGTAATAATTAATTAAAACGTGGCTCATAGTTTGCACCATGAATGTAACATTTTTAATTATTTCTTGCGCATATATAAATTATTAAAAAATATTTATAAACCATTTAACTATATTTTTAATTTATTTGTATTTCTTTAACAAACCGCAGCGCCTACCTTTCTCTACCTACTCCTTGCACATTAACCTCTGAACCATTTTGCCAGTCTTTGTGTAACCCGAAGCGGCGCTAATTAAGCCATTTTTCTGTCACTAAAGCGCTTTTTGCACACACAACAAATAAATTGTAGTAAAAAAAAGAGAAATGGAACACAATATATAAAAAAGAGCAGACAATTGGGGTGTTTATATCAATATATATGTATATATAATGTGGCTGTAATCAGAGAGCGGTGAAAATATTTATGTTAACCCAACACAAATCATTTGAAAGTTGACACTATGAGGCAATTGAATAAGGGTGTGGCACACCTCACTGAGTTATATAATACCTCAATGTGGGCCAGCGGTTCGAGGCAATTTTGTAAAAGATCATAAGCAATTAGCAGACAAAGGTTTGACAATGGAAACTTGAGAAACTGTGACAGCTGTGAAGAAGATGGTGGCCAGCAGCAAAACCAGTTCGATCTATCAGCCTATCAAGCCATCCGTCAAACTAGAGCAAACCGCTCGGTTATCTAGCATTTCTAATTGAAATTCACACTTACCAAGAGACAAAAGGAGAGAGTAAGAGAGAGAGAGAGAGAGAGAGAGGGAAAGGGAGAGTGATTCGTCCCCTCCCTTGAGCAACACCCTTATGGCTGATTGCACTTGTCATCGAGCATGGAACTGGTTGACAGTTAAATTGTCATTTGGGTCGTGCGGTATGTGACCCATACATTCATTGTCTTTGCCCTGGCCGTTTTTCCGTTTCGCATATGTTCAACTTTTTGTGCATTTCGCCGTATGCATAAAGTTAAGTGCTTTAGTTTTGATTTTCAATTATGTCACATTAACAGTTCCGAACATCCTGTGCCTCCGGCTATTAACAAGCTTAGGCCTGGCATATGCACTGCCAAAAAAATGTCCTCTACAAATATTTAAACGTCATTACAACCCCCAAGCGAAACTATATGCGCTGCGCTCATGTGTAAAATTTTTTTAAAAGCCTGCTGAAAATTGAATTTTTAAGCCGATTATGCATATAACTTTTTTAAGCGCTGGCATTATATTAAATTAGCTCAAAAATTGTAACAAGTGTTGAGGGAGAGAGTGTGAGTGAAAATTATGAAACATACGCGCATATGTATTGACTTTTGGATTGGAAAAGGTTAAATCTGCTTTTGCAGTAGTGGATGGGTCGGTGAGGGGTGAGAGTGGATGTATGACTGGAGCTGTCTTTTCATTTGTTTTTCTAACAATATAAAATATAAAGATATTTTAAATTATATTACTTATTGCAAATATTAATAAAACTATTATTAAAAAAAAAATATTTAAAAACTAAAAAAAAAATATTTTCATTTATTGAAATTGAATTAATTTTGCTTTCTAGTCAAAATATTAAATTAACAAAATATTATTTAATAAATTTTAAAATGCTTCAGTTAGCTGTCATTAAAATGAAATGAAATTTAAGAAATTGATATACATTTATTTAAATTTACTCAATGATAAAATTTTGTTATTTATTCTACCTTTAAAAAATTATTTAAAATTAATTTTTTATTTAATTTATGATTATTCAAAAAACAAATTTTGTTGCTGCTGCTTCCATGAAATTTAACAAATTTATTTATGTATATTTATTTATTTCACCCTTTCTTATAATGAATGTTTATGTGAATGATGTCTTACAATATATGAAGAGTTTAGACTAAGTACTGGGCCTTTTCTGCTTAGATATTTATTTACAATCATAACATATGGTGTACACAATGACATAACAATTAGGAGAAACCCCAAAGAAATAGAAAGCCCCAAGGTTGTTTATTACAAACTAAATTAAACACTAAATCAGGCTAAATTTATTAAAATTGAAGTATGTAAACACTGCTTTAGTCTATTCCCTTTTTCTGTTCTGATTCATGGCACTTGATTATGAATTTTTGCGATAGTCGCTATAATCTCATATCTACCAATTCAATATTAACGCGGCAATGTAGGTCGAACGTAGGATCATCCCACGAAAGATTTAAGATAAGTTTCAATCCTGATTTGCAACTGGCTTATGTGACATTTGGCTATATATGACTATTATATGGTCCTTTTTATATATTTATTTAAATTTAAAAATCAAATTCTTATAGGTTTCCTTTTACATTTAAGTCGTCTTACTTCAAATGCCATTTGGCAGCTTTGTTTACTTCTGCAAAACAATTTATCACATCAATATTTGGTTTAATGACCTCAGCTTATGACTCGCAAGCATATAAATGATTGGAAAAAATCCGTAAATAGTACGCAAAGGTGCATGTCCTTGGGGACAATAACATTTGTGCTGCGATTGCGTTGAGCGTTTTGTCGTGCGGCTTTAAAAATTCATACGACAGTTGCACAACATGCAATTTGACGCAAGATTGTGGCAAATTGAATAAAAATGCAACCAAATTGTTTTTGGCTGGGCAAGCGAAGCAAAAAGTGGGAGCTGCACTTTGATTAGTGGGTATTACTTAGCGCTAATTGAAAACTGTGCACTCAGCGCTAATCCCGCAATTATGTCAAATTGTTGCGCGGCCATCATAAGTCTTTTGGGATAATTGAAGAAATGCCAGCGAGTCACGCAATTAGTTTAAATTATCTAAAGGCGAGCGGAGGATGGCGCTTTAACAGGACGATAAACAAGCGCAATTAATAAAGTTGCCTTGCCGGCACGTCGGACTGACTGGCTGCAACATATTTTGACCTTTTGACGGTGGCAGAAGTGGCAGAAGTCAAGCAAATTTACAACACCATGAAGCACACATGGCTACAGCGCCTGAAAAATTGCAGCCAAAGACGAGAGGCGAGTCGAGTCGAGTCGTGCAACAATAGCCAGCCACGAAATTTATGACCAGCCATTTGGCCAAGGACTCAAACAGGACAAAACACACTCACACACACACACATGACTAACGCACACACATTATAAGATTAAGTTGCTCAGTGGCGGCGGTGGCGGCGTTGCTTGGACTGCGGTTCTGGCTTTGATGGTTTGGCGGTTGCCATAGAGGTGAAGCATTTGCTGGCCCGCTCCGTTTGTTTCAATTAGCGTCTTTACAGCTATTTGCACAATGTCTTTCGGCGATAGGCAAATTTTTTAAGCCGTCAAAGTTACCACCAGGCGACAGCGGCCCATTGAACCACAAAATAAAGCGTATCATAATAATAATATCGTAATATGCAGTCGCTCCACTAATGCGTATTACCTAAGCCCACCCACAGCCGTCGTGCCTCAGCAGCTAACCGCTTTCACTTCGCCCACCCACCCAGGCCATTGCACTGCAGGAGGTCCTTCGTCATTGTTGGCGGTCCTGCAAGGCGCTCTTTGAAGCACTGTCGAGCGTCTGGCTAGAGACTTTGTCGCGCTTTCAAATACCCTAACCGGAAATGCCAATAGTTGAGTGTGGAGCACGGCTTAGTGCTCGGATTTGTTGCACAAATAAGAGCTTAAGTTTTGTTTTATTATTATATATTTTTGGTTATTTAGAATAAATAATATGATAATATAATCATAAAAATATAGTTGGGTTAAAAAATAAAATAATTTTATTATTTAATACAAATCTTATTAGTTGTGATTTTATTTGCAAATTTTAGATTTTATTTATATATTTTTCTATAATAAAATAAAAAACTAAATTTTTTAATATTAAAACAATTATTATTAAATATATTTTGTAATTTATAATAAATAATAATGATGTTTATCATATTTTATAATCATAAAATCATATAGTTAGGTTCAAAAAATAAAACAATTTTAATATTAAATAAATAACTTTTTAATTTTGATTTTATTTGAAAATTTTACATTTTTTAAATATATTTTTCTATAATAAAATATAAAACTAAAAATTTTAAATATAAATAACAAGTATAAGCAATTTTAAAAGACATTAAAATTTTTTATTTTTATTATTTCTTAACAAAATTTATTATAGATTTTTTCAATAAAAATATATGTTTAAAAAATATATTTATATTTTTTAATACTTTAATAATATAAATTTTGTGTTTAAAAATAAATAAAAAACTAAACAATATATATTTTGCATTTAAAAATAAAAAAATAATTTAATATTAATGTATTTTATTTTTCTTTTTAATTTTTTTTAAATTTATTTTGTTTATTTTTAATTTTAAAATTTTTTAATATTTTTGTAAAATAAACAATTGATTTTTTATGTATATTGAAATATTATAAATATTATATTTAAATAACATCATTTATAATATTTTTTATTTTCATATTACTTTATTCATAATATATTTAGTATTATTTTTATTTATATTATTTTTGTATGTTACAGAATCTTTTGGTCAATTTTTAAAGCTTAAAAATATATTAATTTTATTTATTTATTCATTTTACAATAAAAAAAAGTGTATTAAATATTCCCCCTCATATTTTTTTAAGCCCCAAGTATTTGAGAGATTTTTTTTTTGTTCGTTGTATTGTTTGGTCTGTTTGTCGCGCTTAAATCCGCCTAAGTATTCTTGCAGCTGCCTTGGCGAAAAAAAAGAAAAGAAAATTGCCACAACGTAAAATTTCCGTTTGAGCTGAGCTAAGCATAAAAATATTTCTACTTTACTTACACACGATGGCGCGAATCTCTATTATTATTAAACACAAAAAAAAAAAATAGCTTTGATGTGCGCTGACTAACAAAAAGGGCAACTCAAACGAGGATTTAAGAGAGCCGAAAACTTTGGCAAGTATCTGAGGGGCGGGAGTGGGGCGTGGGGCGTGTGACGTGTGCCTAATTCTCTCGTAAGCCAATTTAATTCACAGTCGCTGTGGCGCCAGGGCCAGAACAACAAACGCAGATCGTAAATTAATGAAATCACAGAGCGCCTCCCGAAACTTAAATCCTTTAGCGGCAAATGCATTGCATACTTGGCGGCATCCTGGCCGACGCTTATAAATTCCCTTATCGCCATATCGTTCAACCCGCTTTGTTGCGACAGAAATATGGCCCGAGTGCATGCGAAGGCTAAAAAGGAATGCCAAAAACCCAAAAGCCAAACAACTATAGCCAGCGACCAACAAATGTTATACAAATTGTAATACGTAATTTGTCCGCCCAGATATCCTCGACCAACCGTAGGCAGTCCAATTTATGCACTCGCCATTGTCTGCCTCGGCGGGGTAATAAACTTTTGCCGCGACAAATTTAACAAATTGTAGAAAAGATTACGTGTGCTCGTTCGTGTCCGGCTGGCCAGTGCGCCTTAGAGCCAATTAAAGCCAATTTAAGCCAATTAAGAATAAATGTTATTTAGCATTTGCCCACTCACTGTTTTGCCAACTTTTTGCCACTGCCCATATTCGCATATGAATAAACAATTATTGCTTGTTTAGGGCATTTAAATTTTCATTTTAATTTGAGGGTAGTTGGCGGTTGGCAGAGTCAGCCTGAATTAGCTGGTATTTATGGCTTGCGAGGAATTTAAGGTTTATAGAGTGAAATGGATATATGTATGAGAAATTACTTGAAATGATTATAAAGAATATTATAGAATGCTTAGCTAAGCTGAATTGGCAAGTGAACTCAACTCTGTCGTTTCACTTTTTAGTGCCAGAGTTGTAGCTTTGCTTGAATATTTTTGGTAATTGCTCAAGCCCAAAGCGAAGCTATTGCTTGAAGCATTTCTAGCTTTCTTTAATACTAACATTTTATTATATGTGCTGAGATATCTGAAAAGCCAACGTATAGTCTTCAGTCTTTGGTATTGAATTGCATTTAGTACAAATTTATTTTGCATATATGTGCAAGACAAAGAGACAGCTTCTTGTTTTCCTCTTGAGCTATTGGGTCTTTTCGTGTAGCTTTATATATTATATATAATATTTATTTGCTCATTTGCATTAAACTCGGTTGTCGTGGTAAGCTCACACCACAACAGCCAATCAGCACTTTCGTTTTTCACTCCACTCGCTAGCAGCTTCTTTCGCTCTTCCTGCACATCAGCTTGATCATACCAAGTTGCTCGAGCTCGAGCTGTTGCGCTGGGAATACAAAAGAAGCTTGTAACGAGTGAGAGAGCCTCGCTGCTATAGCTGCTGGAACTCTCATCGGTTCAAGCGTCAGCTTGGTTTGATCGAGCTGATGTGCTGTGAGAATTGCGCTCAATCGTGCCTAAATTAGCTAGTAAACAAAATCGTCTTTACTAGCATCTCTCGTTCTCAAAACTGAGCGCAATTTCTTTACAATATGCAAATATCTCTAACAGCATTCAATATATTGAGTGAATTTCCACTCTTCAATTTAAAATACTAAACATAGCAGCCGATGCTGCTTCAACATTGTCATTTTGATCGAAGAACTATGCAATTTTTAAAGAACTCACAGCAGAAAAAAATGTAGAAAAAGACGCTTAGTCTGAATAAGTTTTGTATTATTTATATTAATAAAGGATAAAATATTGAATAGAACAAAATTTAGTTTATTGCTTTAATTAATTAATTTTAGTCAAATATTTGTATAGGGTGGTCCCAAAATTAACGCAAGAAGTAATGGGTGTCCCAAAATTAACGCAAGAAGTGATTTTTATAGAAAACACAAGTTCATAAGTCAAAACTGTAAATTTTTGATTGATTTGTATAGTATACGCTGTTCGTTTATATATTACTCTATTTTTAATAATCCTGAACTGTCAGTTTTTGTTGACAACACTTTATTTGCACAAATGGCGCTAAATTAAAATCTTGCGTTATTTTTGGGACACCATATGTACTCGATTTTAAATATCAGTCCCTATGCACTTCTTGTCATATTTAGCTTTATATATATATATATATATTATATTTATTTATTCAAGCATCTACATATTTCATGGCATATATTTAGAAATCTTTCCTATATTTATATAGCTTTCCTTCAGACTGTTAGAAAAACTTCCTCATATCAAACCCACCCACTTACACCTTCTCACTCCCTCAACTGTATAACTAGGTCTCACTTACATATATACATACATCTAATACTAGACTATCCTTCTTCTAATGCGCCACCCAAATAGATAATAGGAGTAGATCAATGGAAACACAGGGAAAGCAATCAACTTGAATACATTTGGTATCAAGTTGCTCTTTGCTGTTGACTTAAATTGCCAGTTCATGACATCTACTTAAAGTTCTTCAGCGAAATGCATCACACACGCTCCAAAAAAAGAGAGAGAGAGAAAAGCACAATATACTGCACATGGCATGCACGAAAGCGCACATTAAATATTTACACTTCATTTTATAGCGTTGGCCAAAAGAAATATAACGAGAACTTTGGTGTCCTGTGGGGCAGGAGCAGGCAGCCTGGCACCGACTGCTACGGCAGCGTAGCGGGTGCAATCACATCGGCGCATATATAGCTTTAATGGCAATGACAACTGTTGGGGTTCGTCTTCTACTTCTTCTTCTTCTTCTTCATGCTAAATGCAGGACACAAAGAAGGACAGGCGCTGAGAAGTGAACCGCAGGATATGGCGCAGGTCAACGGAAGCCATAAAATTCTCGTTTGTCACGCGAATTTCGTTGCAGCAAAATGCCAACACATGCAAAAGACAAAGTTCTCCGCGCGCGCACACAAAACAAAAAGAAAACACTGAAAACAAAAGGACAAAAAGCTGCAAAAAAAATAATATTAATGGCAAAAAAATGTTCAGTGCACGCAGCAAGACATCGCGCGGGGTTTGAGTTCTTCAGCTGTATCAAGTTAACTTTCCTTGCCAGCTCAGATGGAATTATTTACGTTTAGTTTTTATAGTTTTTTATGGCGGCACTCGTATCGGTCTACGGGCTTCGTCCAGGGCTCCAGGGTCCCGGGGTCGTGATCGGGGAGCGACCCCTTGGGGGCGTGGGCACTCATAAAATATGGGCGCAGGTTTATTTATGCGCTGCTTTGGCGACAGTTTTCGCGTCGAAGCCACCGGGACGCGCCTTTGTTTTTACGACCTGATGGATCGCGCAAAAAAGGATGCGACGGAGCTGCAGCAGCAACACCAGCAAGTGGCCAAATGCCTGGATATTAGTTGAAATGCCCGCTAATGTCAATTAAATTCGAGCAGGACAGCGCGAGCCAAATGAAATTTTAATTACCGCAAATGAGCCGGCAACACAGCTGGCCGAGGAGAGCAACTGTATCGCCTCAGCCACGACTGCTGATTACTTTAAATTGCAATTGAGCATTTAATAATTGAATATAATTTAAGATATTTAATTAAGCTTTTAAAGAGTAGATGTGAAGGAGTCTGAGGGAGGCTGTTTAAGTTTGAGGTAGGGAATGTGTAGGAGTTAAATATGAATTAGAAATCTGGGAACATTTGAATGACATTCGAAGTGGATTCAGTTCTAGATAATTATATTTGCAAAGATTTTTATACATTTTTAAATTGCAGCACTTAAATGCCCTATCCAGTCTCCTTTTACTAAATTCTATGAAAGCTTGTTGCCTATTTTTATACCCTGAAAAGATCGAGTTTGTTAAAAATATCGATAACTATCATAATTTTTATTTATCGATTAAAAACGAAATCGATACTCAGTTATATAATTCTATATAATTCATTTTTATAGCTAGAGTCTTCAAAGTTTTCTTATAGTTATATATGAGCCTTATACAATTTTGATTTTTGTTAAATTTTAGATGCCACGCCCCATTTCGCCTTAAATTTGCAAAATGCGTATTTCAAGTACTAGAGACTTGTGCTTTGGCACATACATACATTTCGATGAGATGCTCCCGCCCTGCAAGTTTTTTTTTTAAGCTGTAATATTTTTTAATGTAAAATTTACAAAAAACTGAAATTTTCATTATTTTTATGTTAGCAAAAATATGTATTAAAATAAAAATTAATTTATTTCTAAATGTGCATCAACGAAACCTTTAGAAAATAAATTGCATTTCACATTTATTTTTATTAAGTGTATGTACTTTAATAAATATATTTTAAATATTATTTTATATAACTAGTTTTTTATTATTTTAATAAAAATATTCTAAATATTATTTTACATTACTAATTTTTAATAAAAATATTTTACAAATTATTTTATATTATATGTATATATTTTAATAATTTTTAATTAAAATATTTTACACATAATTTTCATATATTATATATAGCTTTCCAATTTTAAATTAAAATAATTTATATATTATTTATATTATATTATATATATTTTTCAATTTTATTTCTATATAGTTTTCTGAAATTCTGATCAATTATTACATATAAAAAGAAATGGTTTCCTACTAAAAACATTTCGCTAACATTGCGAAAGCTTTTCCCTGGAATACTATCAATATTCAAGAATTGACTTCGATTGTTGTAAATATTTGTTTGTCGATTTTCCCATGTTTTCCACGCTCGCATCAAGCACACATTTTTCATGTAATATATAAATGTTTTTTAAGGCAATTTTTTGCTGTTGCCTGTGACGGCGGCACATGTGTGATTGCGACAAGGGACAAAGGGGATGGGGCTAGAGGAGGCAGCCAAATGTTTACTCAACTGTGTTGAAAAACAATTTTGGCAAATGGCCGAACGGCGTCGACAGTGCAGCAACAACAACGAAATGTCATGTGTCAGTGTCAAAAGAATTGAAAACAGGCAAAGCATCAGGCTCACAAGGAGTAAAGGAAATGTCAACACGAGTTCATCAGTCAAATGAGTTGTCTATGTCGCTCTGTCTGACTGTCTGCCCAGCCGAGGGGTATGAGGCATACGAGAAGATTGGAGTTTTTGGCCATGTGTTTACGCATTTTTGCCACAGTTAAGTGAGACATTGGCAAGGGTGAGTAAGTGATAGAGAGCGAGAAGCATGTGTTGACCCACATTGTTATGCACATGTCTCTAATGTTTATTAATGGCCAACGGAGCTCACTGCAAGCGAAGGTGGCTCCAAGAGGCTGTACAGTAAATGGACTCTGTTAATAGAAACATTTAATTAGTTGTGAGTCATCCACTAAAGATTAAGCTAAGACATAGCTTTAAAGTCTCTGTACTTGATTTATATGCCTTTGGCTTGAAGAGTAATTTAATTTGGATTTGCAAGTCTCATACCTCTTATCAAATTGCACGCCTCAGTGAAGCTCAAACTACGAACGGGTTCAGCAACTCGTAATCGAAGCTAAAAGAAAATTTCCATTTTGTTGCGCATTCAGCTTCGTTTTAATTATAAACCGAAATTCGTTTTACGTCGAGGCAAATGAGCAGTGAACAGCGGCGAGCAGTGAGCAGTCAGCAGCGAGCACTTCAACCAGTCCGCTTCATGACTCCCATGAACTTGCAAAATATATTTGATCAAGTGTTTGGCGTTTTTTTTTTTTCCTCTTATTTTTCGCTCTGCAAGTGAAAGCCATCTAAGCAGGGAGCTGGGAGCTGGTGGGGAGAGCATGAAAAGAACGCCCAACAAGTAACTTCTTTTACGCGAATTCATTCAGTCAGGCTTAATGAACAGTCGGTGGCAGGCACCGCGGCGCTGCCTCCGTCTTGCTGTTGATACAACTCATTAGACGCAAGCGAATGCGTACTCAAGTGGATTGCGGTGCGGCGAGGGCAGGGGCGACAGCTCTTGTAACAGCAATCGAAACAGGACTCGCTGCTTAAATGAAGTAATAATAGACCTTTATTTTTTTGCTACAGCAATTTTGCTTAAAGTTTAGATTCGAGATATGATTGAAACCTATGAATATGCATATTAGTTTTTAGTTTGGCCTAGGAAACATAAATTGATAATATTAAGCTGGAAACTGCATACTGTAGAAATATTATAAAATAAATTAAATATTTAAAATATATTAAATAATTTAAATTAAATAGTAATATACATAAATTAATAAAATGTATAAAAACTATATATTATATATATAAAATACGAAAAATAAATAAAATATTCAATATTTAAAAAAATCATATGATATATAAAATAAATATAATTTATTATAAATAAATTGAAGGTATACAAAATATATTAAATTTATAAAATATATAAAATACATAAAAAATATGTAAATAATATGAAATATCATTTGAAATAAATAAAATACATTTAACAAATAAATTAAACTAAAATTTATAAAATAAATAAAATACAAAAATGAAATAAATTAAATAAAATAAAAAATTAAATATTTTAAATATATTAAATAATTTATAATAAATAATAATATATGTATATAAATAAAAAAAAGTATAAAAATATATTATATATATAAAATACGAAAAATAAATAAAATAATTAATTTATAATATTTAAAAAAATCATAAGATATATAAAATAAATATAATTTATTATAAATAAATTAAAGGTATACAAAATATATTAAATTTATAAAATATATAAAATACATTAAAAAATATGTAAATAATATAAAATATCATTTGAAATAAATAAAATGCATTTAAGAAATAAATTAAACAAAAATTTATAAAATAAATAAAATACAAAAATCAAATAAATTAAATAAAATAAAAAATTAAATATTTTAAATATATTAAATAATTTATAATAAATAATAATATATGTATATAAATAAATAAAATGTATAAAAATATATTATATATATAAAATACGATAAATAAATAAAATATTTAATATTTTAACAATAAGATGTACAAAATAAATATTATTTATTATAAATAAATGAAATGTATAAAAAATATATTATATATATAAGCTACGAAAAGTAAATAAAATATTTTAAGGGCATAAAACATAAAATAAATTATATATAAATAATAGAAAAATTCATATAGTATATAAAAATAAATATAATTTATCATAAATAAATAAAATGAAAAAAAAACAATTTTTTTAAATATATTTAAAAAAAAATAATTTATTAATAGAAAAATACATAAAATAAATAACATTTGTGAATAATATAAAATTTCATTTGAAATAAATAAAATACATTTAGCCCAAAAATTTATAAAATAAATAATATATAAAAATGAATAAAGCACATAACATGATTTAAATATATAAATAGTAATATATATAAAAATAAATAAAGTAAAATTAAAAAATAAAATAAAATCATTAAAATATTTAAAATAATAAAAATACTTATTAATGTACGCATACATTTCTTAGTACCTTTTTTTGTTGCAATCTAATAATATATGCTTTACCCAAAGGCTTCAGTGGTATATCTAAGTTATTCATATCATTCGACTCATATTCTTTCTCCTTCTATCAAAAGATACTTTCTTAAGCAACTTTTCTGCTAATCATAATACTAAAAAACTCTTTCATCAGCTAACACCAAAATCATCCTTAAAACATTACAATTTTCTACTCTAACGAAAGAAAAAAAGTTTTGACTTTTCCGCACCATTGAGAGCAAAGCAAGCAGAAAAATATTTTTTAATTGAAATATGCTGCATATGGACCTAAGTAAACAGCTGCTCGACACCCACAGCCCAGCTTCAAAGTTCATTACTAATCCGCAAAGATAAACTGAAAACATTTCGTTGCTGTTGTTTTTTTTTTTTTTTAATCAAAACAAAAACAGAAAATGCGCCACTTTGGCAGCTTAGCGAGCAAAGAAAATAAACAAAAAATGAAAAAAAAATGTTGTTAGCGAAATTATTAAGCCAAAATTAAACAGAACAAAAGGTAAAAAAATGGCTAAAAACAACAAAAGCGCGTCAAAGGATCAAAGGTAAAAAAAAGTGAGCCGCGCAATTCCTTGGAGTGAAACCTAAACAAACACGAGCAGAAGTAGAAGCCAAGATAACTTTTTGTGCTCTGTCCGAAGTGCTAAAGGAAATTTAAGCGGAAAATTGTAATAAGCTCGTCGACGGCTCGCTCAAGCTGTGTGTGGCTGACAGCTAGCCAACCCCTTGGCCACAGAAATCAAACCAAAACCAGACGCAAATCGGGCATCAATGACTGTCCGGGCTGGCTGCGGGAGTTTTCAACCCTTTCTAACCGCCGCAAATTTAATTCACGCGTAAAAAATATTTTTCAATCATTTTGATGAGCCACGAAATATTTGAGCAATTTAAGCGGCTTTCGCGTAGTACGCGTAAAATTCTTAATTAATAATCTGTTGCGAAGCTGTCGCAGCAGCTGCCCTGCCTTGCCCTGCCCCAGCTCCCATCGACCTCAACCTCAACCTCCCACAGCAATGTGTAGTCAATTGAAAATTTTTGTTTGGCAATGAGCCGTTGCAATCGGTATTAAAGCCCTTGTAATTAAGCGTCTCACCATGGCCAAGAGCTGAAAATGCCCCATTCGTGGGGCTTTACGACATGATTATGAATTGCCCAGCCGCATTCTGTGGCTGGGGCACTCTGAGCTGTGAGCCGTGAGCTGTGGGCCGCAGCCCGTGGCTGGGGATGGTTAACAAAAGCCGCAGCAGTCAGCGCCAGGCTACAATAGCCGCCAGCTAGTCAAAAGTCAATAGTTGGCGGCATCCCCATAAGGAGAATGGGCCCAAAAGTTTCTAAATTAAATTTTGAAATTTCACTCGAATTTAATATTAATTAGTTGGCCATTTGTGTTGTGGGTTATGCAAATTTGAGCGTCGTATATTAATTAGCTGACTGCGAAATGCTATCAAGTATTGGGCATATTCAGACTGGAGACTGATTTCATTGAGAGGTGAATATTCTAAGGGAATATATTTTGAGGCGCTCCATGGCAGACAAAGACATGCAATGCTTATAATCTGATTGCTAGGCAATTGAACAATGACTTTACAAGCTGAACTATATCCTATGCTATTGTTGAGATATTATCTTGGCTGGCAGTGAAAACTAAATGTGATTTGCTTAAAGTTAGTTGGCCAAGCAAGAGTAATACTATTTGCGATGATTATATTTAAAGAGCTGTTTAAGTTATTGTTAATATTTAAACGTTTACATATTATAATAGAAATTTAACTAACTGAAAAGTCCATATTTATACATATATATGAAACATGAAACTATTGCGATAGTAAGGTATCATGCTGCACTCGTCTCCTACTGTTTCAATAGTGTTGGAGAAGAGTCTGTGTTGCTAATTGTCAATTGTTGGGCAGAAGGAGACTAAAAAGGGCAACCATTGCCTGAGTGTGAAAGAGAGACAACGTAGAACGGGAATTCGTTAATGCGCACATCGAAATATTAATTAATTATGGATTAAGACAAAACCAACGACGTCCCAACATATACATATCATCAGTAGCAACAACTTTTACAGCTTTTTAAATATAATTATCAAAAGTAGTATCACTTTTGTTTGGCCAATAATATATTATATAATATACTTACATATACATACATATAAAGAAAAAAAATATATACTTATAATGTTAAAGAAATTCCACTTTATTGTTTATATTTAATATAAATTTCATTATGCAACAAGTCTTCTTTGTTGTGCAGCTGCAACTCTGCTCTATGCAGTATGATCCATAGCAATCGAACCAGCGAGTTGCGGTTGCCTCTCTACGGAGCTGTGCCTCTCATGAACTGTCTTAATACTCTGTTTAGTTGCTTTACCTGCAGTAAGTGGAGAGCATATTGAGGTTCATAACAACAACATGTTCGCTCATAGCAATTCATATTGCACTCAAATGCCTTTGCAGACTCCCTCGTTACTTGAGAAGTCTTTTAAATAAAGAGAAAGCAATGGGAGTAGTTACAGAAGGAGGTGAGAGTGCCTCTAGGTATAAAGTTTTTTTTTTTTTGTATTTAAATTCAATTAATTATGCCGCTTATTGTCAGAGACTCTTTAGCGCATCTATCACTTACACTTAACTTATTTGTGGGTATATTTACTAATTGAACTTCAACTTCTCCGACGGTCGAGGGAATGCAGTCTCTTCAGCCTTCTTCTGATTCGATTGTTGGCCAGATTAGATGCGAGCTGGTTTGGTATATACATATACACAAGAAGATGAGCTCAGCTCTAGTTTGAAGTAAATTCTCTTGAGGCTCTTAATGATCATTTAAATTTTAAAGAATATTTTTACCTTTATTTATTTATATTAATATTAATTTATTTTCTTTAAAAATATATATTATAAATATTGATAATATTTCCAATTAATTTTCTTTGCTTTTAGGCTATAAACAAATTTAATTAGTTTATTTTTAAGTTGACTTAAGGTTTGTCAATAAATAAAAAAATATAAATAAATGAAACTTACTATTAACTATTTATTATATTTATTTATATATATTTTTATATATTTATATAGTATTTATATATATTTTTAACTATTGTAGTATTTATTTTAATAATATATAAATAAATTATAGCAAATTAATTACGTTCACTCTATTGTCAATTCTATAAATATTTAGCTACCTCACATTTAATTTTAATTTAATTTTAAAACCAACTAAATCCCTAAACTATTCAAAACATTTTCACTCTCCTCATATTTTGCTAGACAACAAAAATTTCATTATTGACTTTGGTAAACAATTTTATCGCCGCGAACAGCAAAAAGCTGCTGACATTTAAATAAATTGTTAAACATTAGCCGCCCAGCTGGCAAAACTAACAGATGAGCGAGCGTCTGTTGCGGGGAAGGCAAACAAGACCGCTCCGCCTGGGCACACATGGAAAATGGCAAAGAAATTGCCGCAAATCACATTTGATAAACAGAATAAAGAAAAAACTGTGAAACTGTGAGGGGAAAAGCTGACAGCAAAAAAATGGCAAAGTGTGCCGCGACTGACAGTCAGGGAAATAGTCGGAAGAGCAGCACGGAAAATGCTTTATTGCTGCCATAATTTTGAGTGATAAGTGACGAAAAAACGGCCGCCTGCCAAATCAATCGATCAGGAAGCAGAGGGTGGAGGGTAGAGAGAGAGAGAGACAGAGGGTAAATAACAAATAAACTAGGCGATTATTTATGCAACAGCGATTATATATAACATCATTTTTTGCGCACGAGTCTGTTAATAGATTCTCGCTGCTGTTCAAGTAACAAGTTAATGGGCTGTCTATTAATAGAGATTGATGGCGAGATACAGATACATATATATGCATATATATATATATAGCAAAAGAAATACATAATCTTTAGATCTCAAATCTCTATCAATCTGACGATCTTTGTCACATTCCCTGGGGGGCCCCCATCTAAAACCATAGATAATTCTCGCACAGCCTCCATAACCAGATCAAATCCATGAACAAAACGTATGTTGCGTTCCCATTCTAAAACCCAAATTGACTTTGTTGCAAATTTTATAGGCCCAGACAGTGCTGGAACAATGGGAACAATGAAAACTGTAGGCACATTGTCAAAATACGCAATAGTCGGGCACAAAGGAGGGTTGTGCCAGCCACCTTGAGACGACAGACGGCAGCTCACATCTGAGACCTGACTCCGGTTGATATTAGTGTAAATAATTGTCAGTCTGAGGCACAATAAAAGCGAGTCAACAACGTTGCGAGGCTGCCTTTTGTTGCGCTAAACTGCCAATAAAATCTAAAACAAAATTATTTTCATAATGAGCAAAGGTAGTAGGGTAAGGTACACACACACACACACACACACACACTCGCACACACTCAAATTGTCAAAGAGCGCAGCAAATTAACAACAAAGTTGCCTTGAGGATCTCTCTCTTTTTTATATTTTTATAGATCAACAGCAGGAAAAAACTGCGCAGCTGTCAAATGTGACATTAGCGCATGACAAATGTAACAAGTTGTTGCCTTTTTTTTTGGCAAACACTATCTCTGAACAATAGGCAACAGGGCTTAAAGGAACTAATAAAGAGACGCCGCTTAGATATTTTTATTACCACAAAACAAAAAGGGGGTAAAAGCCGAAGGAGTTCGTCAATTGTCACTTTGGGCGCATAAATTAGGGTTAAAGGATATATAAGTGTAAAGGATATATAAACGAAAAAGTCCTTGGCTTCTCGGCCATGAGAAAATATTTTATTGATGGGCTGTGACGCAACCATTTCTATTGTGTTTCATTCAGAAAATGCACGAGTTTGCTAGGCATTAATATAAATAAATTTTATATTTATTTTGGAAAATCTAAAGAATAATCTAAGAATAAAATAATGAATAAAATATATAAAAATATTAAATAAAAATAGAAATTGTATAAAATTATCTAATTATTTGAAAACATTTTTTAAAAAATTTAAAAATTTTATAATTTGAATATTTAATAAAAATAGAAATTTTATAAAATTAAATATGTTTTATAATTTTTATAATTATTTAAAATCATTTTTGTTTAATATAAAAATTTGATAATTTGAATAATTTAATTAAAATATTTTTTTACTATACATAAACCTAATTATTGAATTAAATATAAAACTATATTAAAATTTAATTTAATAAATTTTTTAATGTATTTACAAAAATATAAAGAATTAAATTATTCAAAATTTATAGTTAATAAAAAAATTAATAGATAAACAAAATAAGATTTATGTATAATATACTTTAATTTTACTGATATTTTAAAATATTATAAAAAATTTAACTTTAAATTGAATTTAATATTTTTAAACATATTATTCAAATACTTATTTTAATCACAAGTAAATTTTTTATCAATTTTATTTTTCTTAATTTTTTATCTTTAATATCTAGCAATATATGTATACATATATGTAAAATACTATTTATATATTTATCAGACAATCCAGTATTTTTAAAAATAGGTAGTAAAAAGCTTCAAAGTGTTTTCAAAATACTTTTGGAATACATACATTTTATATTTTTATTTATATATATGTTATATGTTCTATTTTCATTTATTATCCCATTCTAAAGCCCGAATTTCTTTATTGCCCAAGAGCTCATGCTCATGCCCATGCCAAGGCCCAAATATGACTCAATAATTCTGACAAGTTTTATTACACGAACAAATGGACATGCTCTTGTGCTGCTCCGTATGATTGTAACTAAATGCAGTTGACTTTTAATTAAAAGTAAATGTTTTTGCTTTGTTTTATGTCCGAAAATAAACAGGCAGCCTAAGCAAATAGTAGTGTGTATGCTTGGACCCATTTATCACTCGTCCGTTGCTAATCCTTTGGCCGTATTTCATGTTTTATGGCCAGCTAAGCAACTGCCGCCTAAGCCGTACATGCCAATGTTCCCTGTAGGACGATGTAATAGTATATCATGGTCCATAACTTGGGGGAGAGTCGAACTCCAAGTCGAAGTCTCGGGGCGGGGCTCTTTCCACCCGAAGTTTACGGCTAAAGCAAATAATTCATCGATGGGCTGCGTGTTGGGCAACTGTTACGAGTATTTTACACTCCCAACCCGGGCCATCAGTCCGTAATGCAGTGCCAACATCGTTACCATTCGACGACGTTATGTCTACAGACAAATTGCCATAACCATAATAGTTATGCCCGAGCGTGGGTGTAAGAAGTAGCAAATGCTGTCGAGCCCCATAAAAAGATGATTTCATAGACATTTACGCACTGGCCAACATTTCAGCGCTATGTATGAAAAAATAATAATAATACAACATAATAATCATAACAATAATTGTTATATTGATGGAATGAAACGACTCTTCGGCTTCTGGTTTATGTGCATGTTAATGCCAGCAGATACTTCTGATGACTCCGCATCTCACATCCTGCACAACTGACGAAGTGAAGTTCCAAGGTTCTCATGTCTCAGTTTCTGCGCACTTTTCTTGATTTACAATACCGGCGCAGTCGGCAGAGACTGGGACTCACACACACACACACACACATACACTCACATAAGAAAACAAACGTAATAATTATGTTAAAAATTATATGGCACTTCTCACCCCAGACTCGGGCAGCGCTCAGCACGTTTTCTTTTGTTTGCTGGCAAAGTCTCAGCTCAGAGCGCTAATCTGCAGATTTATATGCAGAGAAGTTGTTCAATAAAATCGTCTAAACCAGACCATAAACAAGGATATTTTATGCCCGCTTCCTGCCCATTTCTTGGCGCATTTTACGCTGCCCAGGATTAGCATTGCGTCGCGGCATCACTCTCCTTGTCATATGACGCGCCATTGACCAGAGTCCACTGCAAAGTCCAGCGAACATTAAATATTTTCGCCTCAACCGGATCCACGCTCAGAACTTTGCACGTTAATCCTTTGGGCAATTGCGTGGAAAAAATCAGCAAAGTTTTTAGCATAGCTGCAAGAAGAAGAAGAAGGTCAGAAGAATTTAAGATTGCATTCTCGAAGTCTGTAAATGTCTTGAGAATTTTGTAGACGAAAATATATAGAAAACATCTATAAAAATTAATAAAAATTCGCAAATTTATAATATTTAAAATTATATTAAATATGCATAGTGAGTTATCCAAAATATAAAAATATACAAAATAATTTTAAAGCTTATTAAAATGTTTATAAATTATGAAGCATTTAAAATTTAAATATAATAATACAATTATTTAAATAATACAAAAACAGAAAAAAATGTTGGTAGCTTAAATAAAATAAAAGTAAAATAAATATGTGAAGTTTTATCACATTTAAAATATAATAAATGTTAAAAATAAATAATATTAAATTTTAAAGCAAAATATTTAAAATTTCATTAAAAAACAAAAATATTAAGAAATAGTAAATGATAAGATATATATCAGATATTAAATATAATAAATTTTAACACAATTATATATAAATAAAATAAAAATTAAATAAATATATAGTTTGTATTAATAAAAAATTATTTAATTTATAAATATATTTTATTTTAAATTATAAAAAATGTTCAAAAATATTTACCAAAATCTTTTAGGCAAGTAAAAAAATTGTATAAAAATTTACAATTATACAAAATAATAAAATTTATATAATATAAAAATAATAAAAAATATAAATAAATTAAATATCTTATTATATTTTATTTATATTTATTTTTTTTTATTATTTTTATATTTGATAAATTTTAAGCTAAATAAGCTAATAAAGATGACGAAATGAGCTAGAGCGAAGCCGAGACTTTGGTTTTATATCTTATTCGGCTCTGCTATCAGACTTTATGTGTATATTCATTCAAATAGTCCTTTCCCATATTCCAGGATAAGCCAGCAAATTCATATTTCCTTCCACACATATCCAGTGAACACATATAAATGATATTTTGATATTTTTATGGATCAACACGCACTTAGCAGCCAGCTCTCCTCTTGATTAGTCATTAATCTATAGCCTAATTATCTTAATGCCATTCAGATATAAAAGATACAAAGGCATCATCATCAGGACATATCATAATAGTGCAAAGCTGAGCGCAATGACTTGTTTCAGATCTATACAGGAGGCCATCTTATAAACATGTCAAAAGGGACACTTAAGGCAAATGCGCTCAAATGATAATTACGCACACAGAGAGAGAGAGAGCGAGAGAGACTCAGGCTAAAAGAATAACAACAATGGGATAAGCATTATGCGAACACACAAAAATCCCAAGTACGGCGAATGAAGTGCCAACAACTATTAGAACGCACTTGGAAAGCTCGGCTATCGAGAAGTTGAATCCGTAGAAATCCGCCTCGCTGCTGCTCCAAGGCAATAACACTAAAAAATTATGACCAACGGCAAGAGCGCAAAAGAAATTTGGAAAACAAAAGCGCACAACTTGCCAGAATAAAGGCAAACTGTAAGCATTCATGAGGATTTAAACGTTTATTTATAAGAACCGAAACGGAGTGGGTGGAACCGAACGAAGCCTGGAGTTTCTTTCTTTCGGGGGTTGTAGTTCGCTTTTGTTTCAAAGACTTAAAGTTGAACGCTTCATTGAATTGAATGTGAATGTGAATGTGAATGTGAATGCGAGTAGAGCATGTGTCTGATAAAATCAATAGAGTATGATTACAGCAACTGGCTTAAAGTCAAAGAGACGCACTATACTTATTTATACAGTGTCTATCTCCGACTGGCCTCGCGGTGCTGTAATCGAGGCGGAGCACTCGTATTTGTTTATCTTTCATTGCTTACTATTTGCTTGCCCGGAACTGGACCTAAACCTGAAGCTGAACCTGAGCTTTTTCATTAGCCTAAAACTGATAACCGGCGGAAATGTAGCCAGCCAGCCAGGCAAATGAAGTTCTGTTTTTATTCTTTTTGGCCAACGCTCAATTAACCCGAGGCGTTTTCTACTTAGCCAAACGAGTTGTGAGAGCTGTTGACTTGTTGTCTGACTCTTTTCGTTTTTTTGGGTGGAAATATTGCAATTTCCTGTAAACTGGCTGCAAACAAAGTAAACATTAATCCATTTACAAGCACAGGCTGTCCCTGGCAACCCCGAACGGAGGGCGGGGCTAACGCTTAAGTGACGTGGTTTTCAAATTTGTCAATTAAATTAAGTGCAACCGCAGGCGGCATACGAATGAGTGAATGCCATCGCTGCTCGCATCCACTCAGCTCGGCTCATCTTGAACTATTCATAAACTGTGCTGATAGTTGCCTCACTCACTCAGTCTGTCTCTCGGTCTGTCTCTCTGTCTGCCTCGCTCGCAATGAAGCTGTAAAGTCGTGTCGTATGTGCCCGGGCAACTTGTTTGCCGCTTAATTTAATTTGCTTTGGCATTCTATCTTTTGGGAGCAACAAGAGACACAGAGACAGAGAGAGAGAAAGAGAGTGGAAAGTGCTAAAGGAGTCAATGCTTTGCTTGGCTCGATTTATGAAATGCTCTGTAATTAACTATTTATGAATGCTCTTGAGGCAGCCAGGCACTTGTTTGAGTCACTAAATGCGTTTAGACAAACAGCTGAAGATGTGTTGATATGGAATCAGATTTTGAGTGCTTAGACAAGCGACACAAAGCGAGATGTTTCTTTGCTATTGACTCTCAATAATATAAAGCATGAAAAGGGCAGACAAAGAGCAGCAGTATTCAGCTGACTATGCACTAGTCCAGTTTACATATTAAATGTAATAAATTTAGTATTTAAAGCGCGCGAAATTAGCTTTAGCAATTAAATTATAAAGAAATATATGAATTATAATTATAAAATATAAAATTATTAAATAGAATAGCCTAATATGTTTACTATAATTATATACTTTAAGTATATATATAATAATTATAATGTGAAGCAAACATCTACTGCCAGAGTCTGTTTCACAGCAAAGCCGAGCATTCATTATCCAAGTACTGCAAGAGGTTAGTGAAGGATTGGAGCTGTGTTATAATATTTATTTATTTATGTTACGATGTCAAAATATGTAGAAATCTAGTTAACATAAAAAACTATAGCAATATTCAATATATATATATATATATATATATATATATATATATATATATATATATATATATATATATATATATATATATATATATATATATATATATATATATATATCAAGATTCAAAATAAGCTAAAGGAAAGTTAGTGCCTTTGATTGCATTTAGATGAGTTTAGACACTCTCTCTACGTCTGTCTACTGTATGTCTAGTAGACAGAAGTATATAATATATAATAATATATATACTATATATATATGGCCATAGCCACAACAACTTTATATTTGATTTTAGACAGGAATATATATGCTTAAATAACTTATTCTCTCTGTTTTACAACAATCAGCTAAAAGATACGAAACTGAATTCCAATTTTCAATAGTTATTTCAAAATTATACGAAAATAAAATAAAACCAAATTCAAATTGTATAAAATATGAAAGTAAGTATTTAAGAGAGTCTCATAAGATCTGAAAAGAATATATGCAATATTATATTAAATAAAATCTTGAATGAACTATTTTATACAACTCTTAATTATCTCCCGTCATTATTAGCCCACTCTTAACTATCTCCCTCCAGTAATAGCCCACGCAGCAGTATCGCCGCCTAAGCTGACAATAAGCCCATAAACAGTCATTCAATACTATATTACAGCCACTTAACTTAAATATATAGAAAGCAGCTCCGTTTCGGTAATCCCAAGGACTGTATATCGATCAACAGTTGCTGATAATCCGCTCGCCATCGTTAGAGACTCGTTACAAGGGCTGACATCCATTGTTACACTGCCTACAGACTATATCGTTATTATTTTGTTTGTAACGTTCAGGTTTTTGAAAATATCATTTTTCAATTGTTTGACCATTTCGGAGCACAAACAGTGACACCTTGCCCTGAGCTAAGCGCGAAAAACCAATAAAAAAAATCATAATTAAAACTCGAATATGTTGGGCCGATGTCCTGCTGTGCGCAGGGACACCACCAACTGCCACAACAGAGTTTCCAATTTTCGGTTTTGCAGCGCGAGGGAAAATAAAAACATTTTTTCCAATTTTTTTTTTTATTTTTTACAATTTGAAAAATGATACGAAACGTCATTATGTTATCGGAGTTTGGTTTGGTGCTGGGGTTTGGCCATTGACATTTATTTAGTGTGTTCAACAATTGTAGACGGCCAGACTTTTGTGTTGGGCAACAATTTGGCTGAAAGGATATGCCACGTTAATTGTGCCATTTTGTGGACAGTCGCAGCAGGACCAGCCCCGACCCTCGCACTGAGACAGTAGCCAGCCAGCCAGCCAGCCAGCCAGCCAGGCAGTCAGTCAGCCCATCGATCATATTTCATGCGGTGCCTCTGACTTGCTTTGATTGCGAGTCCTGCTCGGCTTTGTCCTTTTGCTTTCACTGTCTATTTATCTATTTTTTGCGTGGGCAACATTAAGACCCGAGAGAGGGGGGGATAAAAGGGGTAGTCACATGTCGAGGGTGTATGTGTTTTGCCGAATGATGATGTATGACGATTGGACTGGATGGATTTTTTCGATTTAGTTGCGCTTCATTTTTAATATTCTTATAGCATATTTTGTTCACTTTGCGCCGCGGCTCGACAATAATTTGGCCAAAAAACTGACAGTATCATCAATCAAACGACAACACATCATCAATTTCTATTGTTGTTCAATAGGTTTATGAATATTCATAGTTTTTTGCCATTCCCCATTGTATTTGCCTATGCATCATATTTTATTTATGATTCTCTCTTTAGTGTTGAGTCATGTTTTCAATGCAAAAATTGATTTTGACAATCGGCGAAATGCCTGAGAGAGGGTTAAATGAAGGAATGAAGAGTGGAGAGGGACAGGGACTGGGACTGGAACTGGGACTGGGACTGGTACAGTTGAGTTTTAGTTAGCTCTTAACTTAAGCTCATTAGGGTAATTTAAGTCTGGCCAATGTGGCATTACTAATTGGGCACCTGACCACGCTGAGCCGCTTGCAACGCTTCCCACCATAACTGTCAGCGGGCGAGAGCACAAAATATGAGCTGCTGAAAGTGGAACTCTGTACGCATCATAAACTGTGACAATAACAACAAACAGAGAGCAAGCGGCAACGAAACTAATCCTGCCTGCACTTTGCTAACACAACACAGCTGAACAAAAACAAAAACAGAGCTCCGGAACACACCCAGAATGCAACGAAAATATTTTGACAGTCCAACACAGTTCTGTGTGTGGGGGGGTGACAGAGCGAGTTATGTTTTGGGAAGACTTCGCGCCCCGCTTTTGATGTCCGGCGTTTTGAGCCACACACGGAGCCAATTAGCAGCACGCCTTGAGAAACGGACAGGTGGCACCGTTCGGGTAACCAAATTAGGATCAATTAAAGCCAGCTCACGACGATTGCCGGCCATGCGATAAGAGCGAAGGAAAAAACAAAACTGGTTTGGGGCAGGCGTCGGAGCGTCTGATATGCGTGACAGCTGAAAATTATTTTGCATAATTTGAGCGTTCGTCATTGCGGCCAAATGGAAAGCCGCAGAACAGTCTGCTCGACGCTGGAAAATACAAAAATAAATAGACCTCGCGGCGGCCACATATTTAAAAACATAAAAATTAATGCGAAAATGCTGTACGAAAACGCGAGCGACAATAAAAATACATAAATTCAATTAAATGTGACAAACGAAAAGGAAAAACAAAACCGAAAATTATAAAAAAAAAAATAAAATAAAAAAAATATAAAAAAAAAATGAAGGTATAAAATTGAAATAAGGAAAAACCGCGGCGCATTAAATTAGTAAAAATGTAATAAAATGTTTGATGTAAATAATTAAAAATTGCTGTTGTTGTTGTTGTTGGGCTCGTCAAAAGCGACGGCCATGCAGGTTTTTATAAATGTCAGCTCATCAAAGGCTTAAAGCCTTTAATTGGAGTGTTATCAATCAAAGGGTAATGAGAACAGGGCATATATACAGGGGCGAAGAGCGGGAGGAAGTGGATAGCAGGAGCTGCAAAGCTGTGATCAAGTGGGAAGTTTGCTGATCATACAATATATATAGATATACAGATATATATATATATATATATATATATATATATAAGTTATATACAGATATACATAACTTACTCTCACAGCTCATATACTCTGTTATTGTGTGCTCATAATAGCATAAATTTATATATTAAATTGTTAAGTTATCAGTCAAATGGCAATTGGAGCTGAGCAAACTGCGAGAGAGTTTATACCCAGAGCAGCTTATAATCAACCTGTTAGCTACAGTCAACTCTAATGTTCATTGAATTGGCTTATTATCTGCACACTTTCTCAGAGCTAAAGCATTGTTGGTTATCATTAAAGATATTTATTCATATACATATTGCCACAAATGCCTATAAAAGTCTTATAGTTAATAGTCACGACCTCAAGCCTCTTCTAGATTAATAAATAAATATTTATATAAATATAAAATAATAATAAATAATAGTATTGATCTCTTCTCAAGTGTACAATTCTGTAGGAAATTTCCAAAAATGTTGTACTATTATATAAAGTCTTATTTCAGCCAAGACAAAGCCTACGAAGCCTAGCCAATAGCTTACTAACTTGCTTGAGCTTACATTCTTCAGCTTACTTTCTAGGCTCAATTTTCTATATTTTCTATAATTTTTTTTTATATTTTTAAGTATAATTAATAAATTAAAGGCTAATACACAAACAGTGAGCCGCATGTCTGTGTGTTGTCCGCTCAGCCCAACTCTATCAATAACAAACGTAGCTGTAGCTCGCTGGCTGGTCTGGGCTTTGCCTCACTGGGCTACATGCATAAATATATATTTAAATAGAACAGATATGGTATATAGTTATAGTATCTATTCTGTTTATATAGCTATTTATATATGCCTTGAGCTCTTCATTGCTTTCAATTAGTAAACAAAAAGATCTCAAACAATATTCCTTAGAGAAGTCCTTTTGGTATATATTCCCCCTTGATTTCTGCAAATGTCAGCTCACAAAACTTTTCACACGTTTTTGCCATTCAACGTTTTTTTTTTTTGTAATTTCGCTCACCACGCCCTCTTCCGCCCACCAAACAGATTTCTCGCAGCGAAAAAGAGAACAAAGCTGTCTGACATTTCCGGCGTATCATACAATATGTTGGCAAACAACAACAAGAGCAACAACAACAACAACTCTGGCATATATACATGCCAAATTACGGTAATTTTCACTTTTGGCCAGCGGTTTGCAAATAACGCGCCGCATTCAGTTCCCAATGCGGTTGCAACCGGCACTTAAACTGTCACACGTGTGCGGCATTGCGGTAATTATAAAGTCATCTTGACATAATCAAAAGTGACAATTACAGCCATTGGCCACAGGAAGCCCATAGATTCCTGTCACATGCAAGCACTATGATTACGCCCCGACTGCGAAAAAGTCAATACCACATTATGCACATATTATATATATATATAGATGTATATATATATATATATGTATTTCACTAATTTCTAGTTTGTTTGACTTGCGTCACGCGTCATTAGGTGCTCCTCGTTGTGGTCGGGCGGGCACTAACTGTGCGCAGTTCAGGTGAGGGTCTCAGCAGCTAATGATGGTGTGTGTGCGTGTGAGAAAGAGATCCTTGCCAACGCCATCGATCAGTCAGTCATGTTGTTACCTGCTAAGCCAGAACGACGATGATTGAAGACTAGCCAAGGCTAGCCAAGTCATGACACTAATCCTGGCAAACAGCGTAAACAAACGATGCGAGGAGAGAGGGAAGGAGTGAGAAGGGAAGCTAAGGTAAGAACAAAAAATTGATATGCAAATTTATTTAAGCCTGAACTAAAAGCGAAGCCGAGCGAAGCGTTAATTTCAATAAGCTGCTACGCAAACAGTTGCTGAAGCAGCAGCAGCAGCAGCCGAGGCCTGAGAGATACTTTCTACAATGTAATACCTCAATAATCTCACCGGCACACCTCTCGAGGGAGAGACACACACAGGCCTGACAGTTATAAATCTCATTAAAAGGTTATTGACTGCAGCAAGGCAAGCGAGAACCACAAGGATTAAGCGGAGTAAGAGACAGAGCCAGAGCCAGAGAGAGAGAGAGAGTATGAGCTCACGGCTGTCAGAGGAAAACAGCGCCCCTGGCACCCGTAAAAATTTTCTTTCTTTTTACGCTTCAATTAATACAAAAGTGTTTAATGGGCTCTCGCTCGTAAGATGCGCGCTGGCGAGGGAGCCTTAGGGAGGTGGGCGTGACAGGCTCTTCTTGGACAACTTGACAACTGACAACTGGCAGTCGCATGACAATGCAACCTGCGAGTCAAGCAGCCAACGGCGGAGTGTGGCCTGCTTAACCCTTAACCGCACCAGGAAATGGAAAATGGAATAAAAAAATGTGTATGTGAGATGAAATCTGTTTTGTCAATGGCAACTGGCCGGGCCGGGCCGAGCCGTGTACAATTTATGCAAATTGAACGACGAAACGAAATTAATTTCAAAATGTGTCCACCCTCAAGTGTCAGGCATACATCAAAAGGAGCCCCACAAGTGGGTCGCTATTGTGCATTAGAGTTGGAGACTGCAATTAAGAATGCGTATCAAGTGCTAAATAAATGCAGATACTTAGATATATGGAATTAAAAGAAATGCATAGTCCAAGAGTGCAATTCAATTTGCAAAGGTATGCGAAGGAAAGTGGCAGACGAACTTGTTGAGATTGACCATAGGAACTTCTTTGAAGAGAAACCCCTCTCCTACAACAACTACTCAGTTGGAGATTAATTAATAAGATAGTCAGGCGAACAAGCTGTAAGCATAGAGAAAGTTATAAGAGTCAAGGGAGTCTCAAAGAGCGTCTCAAACCATCGGCTTAACTCCTATTCATAGACACCCAAACCTCAGCTTTAGCTATAAATAAAATGCAAAATTGAAGCAGGCAATTAATTTTTATTAGATTGCTAAAGTATGCAAAAAGAGGTGGTAAATGAAGCTTACAAATTAGCTTTAAAAAGATAAGAGTTAAAGGAAATTTTATGTTAAAATTCAATTAAATTTTTGTGATATTTCAGCATCTGTCTAATGCCAGAAGAGGGAGAAATTGCGAAATTAATTATTTTATTTAAATTAATTATATTTTCTTTTACTATATTGTATAGACTTTTCTTAGATTTTCTCATCTTCATTCTTAGAACTTGTTTGATTTTAATTATTTTATGTATAATATTAAATATTTTCTATTTATTTAATCATATATTTTTGAGAGTGCTAAAAATACTTTTTTTATTTTTTATATTTTTTCTTCTGCTTTATCTTCAAAAACTGATTGATATTAACTATAATATATATAAAATTGTATATTTTTTTATATTTTTTATAGAGTGCTAAGAACTATATTGTTTCGGCTTTTTAGTCTTTCTTTCCTCTCCTTCTTCTTCATCTTCGGTAACTGATAGATTTGGGGAGACTCTGCTCATGCCGCAGTTTTTTAAAGCTTCCATTAAACAAATTTAATAAAATACTTCCCAAAATGATACAAACCCCCACTTTATTTTATTTTAAGCAGAACTAAACAAAGTTTAATAGAAAATAAATTCTAAGACTATAAAACGATATATATAAATAAATATTCAATATTTATGAAGCATGTGAGAAAGGTGCGCTATGCTGATTTTAGCAGATTTTTTTTAAAATTAATATAAGTATAGAATATTTCTCAACTGACTGAACATGTTGATTAGCCAACAGCAAAATCATGACGTTCAGCATGATAAAAGTCTCCCAATCCCTTTGCTCAGTGACTGCCATATATCACAGATTTCCAATGCTTAACCACAATGCCTAACCGCAAGCAGCGAAAATAGATGCTGCACTTTGCCGATTAAAAACAAAGGCAGTCAGCAGGCACTGCCAAGGATAACTGGAAACATCAAAAAGCCACGTGGGCGCGACCCGCTGCAGCAACTTTAGCAAATGCAAATAAAACAAAAAGGAGGCTGAGCAGGCCGAGTCAGAGTCAGAGTCAGAGTCACAGTGAGAGCTGAGCTAAAGGGGCAGGCAGTGCTACGCATATTTACGCAGTTTCTTTGGTGGCATTTGGTTTTTGTTTTGCTTGCGTTTCTACTTTTTATTTCACTCAGCGAGCGGCGCATAATGCGGTCAATGAACCGAGCGGCCAAAGGATGCAACAAGCCCGAGGAGTCAGCGCAACTAGAAGGCGGCAGAGGGGGAAGAGACAGCTCTTCTTGCTTGCAAAAAGAAAAAAAAAAAACCTCAACAGCTGCTAAAATGTGCGTAGCTATTGCCATTTCCTTGAGCCAACAGGGGGAACTACCCCTGTGTTTGAGGCTAGGCAAAAGTGTTAAAAACAAAAGGAGTTGCGCCCATACCCAGCCCCGTGCAGCACGACAAATTATCATGTTGCATTGCGTGCCATCTATTTGCATTTTCTCTCTCTCTCTCAGCGTTTAAATTTGTGGCCTAGCCTAGTCGCAGGGCTTAAATGCACACGCATTTATATATATAAATACATTCATTGGGTAACATCTGCCGCTCCCATAAACATTAAAACGTGCCACACACACTTTAACAAAAAATATATAGATATATATATATATGTATAATGGCAGCTCTGGGGCGAATTGAGTGCACGCAATGAGATTTTGACAGGCGGTTGGCCCCTTCGGCGGCAAAAGTGCGCTAAAATTGCGTAGTTTATGTCAGCAAGCCAAAGGATGGCAGGAGGCGGCACCGCCTAAGGAGGTACCAGTATCTGCGCTGGGGCATGCCGTGGCAATGTGGCAACATGTGGGTACTTATTTAAAATGCTGCTTTTGCAACTGCAACTTGTGTTTAATTAAAATGTTGCTAATATCAGTTAATTTCTTGGCATTCAATTGTAACACTCCTCAGACACACACACACACACACTCACAGGGATACAGAAGTGTGCGTAGCTGTGTGTAAGTATAGCTCTATCGCAACTAGATCTTAATAATGTGGTGAGTGGCATAAAAATAGACTATGAAGTAGGCTTTGCATATTAAAAAGCATAAAATGTATAATTTATGGAAATTCTAAATGAGAAACTAGAAAAAAGGGGTTAACTGGCTGAGACATAAATACTTTAGATGGCAAATGGCCAATGGTTATGTGGTTATAGGAAGAGAATGGCAAAGAAAATCTTTTTTTCTACCGGACTCTAGTCAGAGGTTGGTTGTAGTTGGCTGAAGTTATGGCTGGGAATATAGAAAATCAAAGAAATTGAAGGTTTGTCAAGGTTTTTCAAGACTTCAAGCCTATGGCAATATATTTTTTATAATTTAATACAGATTTTTCTATCCAAAAACGTGCCACATATCACATTTATGCTGTCTGCAATGAGCAGCAGGACCTAAGCTAAGTCTTAGTAGACTAGCTTTAAGGCTGAAAGGCTAGTTTTCATTGAAATAAATACATAAACAGACAAATACGACAAAATTAACTTAGCTGTTCATACTGAATATATATGTATAATAGAAAATTCTATAAAAACACTCTAAGGCATCAGCTAACCCAGTAGATGCAGGATTTAAATTATATTATTACGATAGAAATTTTTAAATTTAATTTTTACGATAGAAACTATATTTTTAACACATTTAAAATAATAATATTTATATATATTTATTTAAAATATTTTTTTAAAATGTAAAAAATATTTTTTTAATATTTTTTTATAATCATTTAGCTTTAGATTTACTGGAAATAAAAGTAGAAACAGCTTCACATGTCGTGTCAGATGAAAGCCTGAGTAAGAACACTTGCTTTCGGGTAGAAACGACAGATAAATTAAGTATGGTAGGTGTGGGAGAACTGACCAGAGTGTTGTTATTAGTTTGAGCAACAGATGGAGATAAAGGAGTTTGGAATCAGTATAGACTCTGGAATATCTAATACTGGTGTTACGATAGAAAAATTATTTATAAAATATTTAAAACAATAATACTTATATATATTTTATATTTATTTTATATATTTATTTTATATAATTTTAAAAAATATTTAAAAATATTTTGAAGTATTTTTAAAACATATTTTTAAAAAAATCTGCTGTCGCTAGTGAAATCTTTATGAACAACCAGTGAGCTTCAAGGATGCATTACCAATCCGTCTATATTTTTTTGCCTCTTTGTCTTAATCTCTATATCTCACTTACTCTTTTGCATTCGTATGCTCTCTGCCAACTTCTTCCTTGTACATATATCTCTTTCTCTTACAGCGCTCTATATCTCTATCTTTCACAATGTTTATCTATATTCCTCTCTCTCGCTCTCTCTCTCTCTCTCTCTCTCTCTCTCTCTCTCTCTCTCTCTCTCTAGCCCTGTCTTTCTCTGTTTCTGACTCTCTCTCTCTCTCTCTCTAAGTCTACTTTCTTTCTCTTTACATTAAGTCTACTTCTATTTATTTCTCTCTCTCTCTCTCCCCCTTTTCCTACCTGTTCCTATTTGCATAGACCATGATTTTTGTCAACATATTGCACAAAGTAAACAGCGCACAGGCGCCGCATCGCTGACACACAATCGCCCACAATCAAATAACAATAAAAACTAAGTCAGAGCCCACACCCGGCCGCAACTGTTATCAAATTAACGCTAATTAACAAATATTGTGGGCCAAACAACGGCAGCAACAGCAGCAATTGAGGTCCTGCACAGTTCATAATTTACTTCATTACGATTACTAATGAAAACAATCAGCAGTAATTTCAGCAATGCCCAGAGAAATCTACATAAAAAAAAGGAAGGAAAAACTACCCAGAAAAAAAATGCTGAAGGCAATTAAAGGCGACAACAAACAGCCCCCCCAGGGTTGGCTAATGACAATGATGCAATGAATGGACACTCGGCCAGAGGGCACAGAAATCAAAAGGCAGTCCCGCTGAGCTGTTGATTAGACATACATATAGAGCATAGGTACAGTTGCGTCTGTGAGTTATGACCCGGCTGGGAGCTGGGCCAAAGTTGAGGGGTTGATTTTTGTGGCACACCTGAAAGCCATAACCTGTCCGGACTGTACACGCATATGGTCAGAGATACATTATAATGGCCATAGATATGCGCCCGAACGGTTATACATAACAATAATTTGGTAATTGCCAGACAATCGTAACATTTGTTTAGCCCTCGATGACCGTCCCGTCCCGTTCCGTCCCGTCCCGTTCAGCGTTCGATGCGTTCCTTGCGTGCGCTTTTCAATTTTGAGGGCAACTTGTGCGGGTGGGACTCGACTGGATTTACGCTTTATGCTATCAGTATACGGCGGATTCTTGACAAGTGCCCAACTGTTTATGTTTCATATAGATTATGGCAATTATGGCAATTTTCGTTGAGTTTCTGAATGATGTTTTGAGGCTAGGCATATATGGAACACGTGCAAAGCTTAAAGAAGATAAATATATGGAGCAGTATGGACGGGCGCTACTGACTGCTTAATACACATTCATGGTCAAAGAACAGCTTTATTATTTTATAGTAAAGGATTCTGGAAGGAGTCTACAGTAACTTTCTTATACCATTTCGAAGCTCAAGCTTCAAGATATAGATTTATCTCGATTTGTTACAGCCGAAGTCGAAAATTTCAACTCTCTAGCACTTTAGTTGAGAGAGATCTCATTGGTAGAGTTTCTGAGATACCAGAAATAGCATATTCCGATTTGCCACACCCCTAGAATCTGAAAACTCCCACAGACTAGGGTATACGCGACTTTGCATATCAAATTTCAAATCTCTAGCTTTTAGCAGCGGACGAACGGATAGGCTGACAGCCAGAAAGACGAACGTACGGATAAATAGACAGAAGAATAGGCGAACGCTAAAACTAACAGACTTTGCACCAAGCTAATATACCCTTTTCACTATAGTAATAAGTATAGAAAGCTGTTAATTGAAGTGTCTCTTAGCATGTTTCCTTTCATATACTCTCTCTCTCTCTCCCTCTGTCTCTCTTTTCTTTCTTTCTCTCGGCTGCTTAACCTTTAGCATTATTGCATGTTTAGCTAATGTCATTCCCATGAACTCAACGTCGAAATTCAGCACGCTCTATCGAGTAATTGCGCTCGAAATTCGCTGAAATTAGCAAGCGTATCGAAATAGCTGGTAAATGGAGTTTAACTTGCATTAGCGCTGTGTGACATTTCATCAAGATCGAGGGGCGGTCGGCAGTCCGATTGAGATGAGTTTGCATCGCACGCGCAATTAAACAGACGCCGCTCGAGACCCATGGGCAGCGAGAGAGTGTCAGAGAGAGAGAGAGAGGGAAAGGGAGTGAGGGAGAGAGTGAGAGCGCTGCAGTGTGACAAATTTTCGAGTGTCAAGCAGCGTCGAATTGCACAAGCCATTGAAGCGGCAAAACATGAGAGCAATCACAGATCGAGATACAGATACAGCTACAGCGCGGCTCGACAGAGATACAGATAGAGCGGGGCGTGAGAACGCGAAGTGAGTAATTAACGCTGCATGCGGCTGCCTTTTGGACATTCGTCTAGGGTCCTTTCAGAGACGGTGACGGTGACGGTGACATATGCGGGTCGTCTTCTGACTCACCGGTGTGGGTCGCTCTGTGCCGCCTGTAAAGGGTGCGTACCATTTACATGCTAAAAGCCGAGCCGCTGCCTTTTTAATTGTTGCAACACGCACACCGAGACAGAGAGAGAGAGTGAGAGAGAGCCAAAACTTATCCGCATTTTGTTTGTTGTTATTTTGGCTAGCCGTGGTTTGCCTTTTCTCGGGCGGCGTGTGAAACAAAGAGGATGCGGCACCCACCACCAACACCAACACCACCACCGCCACCGCCACCGCCAAATTGCCATCAAATGAACTTATCGCTGGCAACTATTTTACGGCACTTTCCCAAGTGGTTTCTCGTGTTCTCCTAGCGCTCAAGTGCAACACGTGAGCGACTGTACCCAGCCCTAGCCCGGCGAGGGCTGTTTTTGGGCTGTCAGTTGACATATTGTCAAACGACGTCGACTAGCAACAATTACACGTGTCCTTAGCCAGCCGACCGCAGTTGTAAATTATAATTTGCATATTTTTCTAATTAATCGCATGAAATTTTCATAATATTCAGATATGCATACATGTATACATATATCGTGAAGCACACGCTCGCACAGATAACATTTTGTTGGCATAATTAATAAAAGTCGCGTGCTCACACCCTGCGCCGAGCATGTTGTCAAGATATGTGTGAAAATTTGGGTTATCTAAACGGGGGCTTGAGGTATATACATATATTTATGTATGCCATATATAAAGATAATAAGGAGAATGTTAAGTTGTAAACGGGAATTAAGGCTGTGTTGCCAGTGGAAGACCTTATTTGACGTACCTTGCCGTACCTTGCCGTACCTTGCCGTACCTTTGCCTTCTTTACCCTACCTTAAATCCTCATATCTCTTCTGACACTGAATCGGTTACTATATCATACCATATTTTACCGTACCGTGCCTTACAAGTCCATAGCATATCTTACCGTACCATGCATTACCGTACCAAACCATATCTTCCAGTACCCCACCCTACCTTATTCCCCATATCACTTCTTTGACACTTAATCAGCTCTCTAATTTCATATGCAAGATTTGCCTAGGCTAAATGGATCTACCTTGTCTTACCTTACCATGCCGTACCATACCATATCTTACCGTACCTTGCCTTGCCCTACCTTAATCCCCACATCACTTCTTTGACACTTAGTCAGCTCTCTAATTTCATATGCAAGATTCTTATGATTTGCCTAGCTGCCACTGATCTATCACATTGCATTATTTATCAATTAGAGCCCCGAATTCAATGTAAACGCTGCACAATAAGCAATTGCTGCTCTATCCTCTCAAAGGTAAACAAACGATGCGTCGATCCATTCAGCGATCGATCACGCTTACCCAATTTCACACCTAAGCATGCCAGAGAGAGAGAGAGAGAGAGAGAGAGAGAGAATGAGAGCGACTACCAGCGCAAACAGGTGCCTGTTCTACCAGGTGTTCGAAACGAGGTTAAGTCATCAATAAACAAATGAGTCACCCAGCAGTTCTCACAGTACTTAGGCGTAATTGGACAAAGTTTACATAGCCTCAAAAGCATTAGAAAGTTCCCACGAGGGTGCACGCTGGCATCCCTCAAATAGAGAGAGAGAGAGAGAGGGAGAGATGATTTTGGAGCCCAGCACATAAATTCCGCTGCAATTTTAATCATTTACAATAACAAAAGGCCCAGCGGCAGACAAAGGCGAGCCGATTTGTGATGCATTTGCAGCAGGTGAGGGTAGCGATTTCAATTAAATGTGACACAAAATGCGTTGACAAAGGCAACATATTGGGAAACAATTTCAAATTGCATGGGTATACGAGTGTGTGTGTGTGTGTGTGTCATGGGAAAATTGTGATACCTTTTGCTTTCGATTCATCTTTACAATCACAACTCGCCCAGAAACTGCGTCGCACTTCACCAAAAAATGTTGTATTAAACACACTTGAGCCGTAGCCAGTCGAGTAAAGCCCTCAAGTGTTTCGGGGTTTTCGTTTCTAAAGTTTTGCAGGTGTGCCTCGGCTCGATACATTTTTTGTATCCTTGAACCAAAACACGGGACTCGAGTCCCGGGGCTCGGGACTCGGGGCTCCGGCATGCCAGTACACTTAGCGTCGACAAACGGGTCATGCAAATATGCTCAAGTGCGCTGTAGGGAGTTTAACACAATAAACAACATGAAGTGAGCGACCGGATTCGATGGAGGGTTACCCCAGCGCACAGTGGGAACTATGCGTTAATACTATCTGAATTGAGTTGAGAGGTCAAAGAATGCGAATGGGAGGGCGTAAGCATGAGATTGAACTGATATTCTGACGTTTCATGTGCCGCTTAGCTGAAGTTGTTGTCAAAAAGTAAATTCAATTAATTATGTAGATTGCTAGAATGAAATCCGAACTGAATAGCTGAGCTGTTAGATAATATATGTGTATAGTACATATTCCCCAACTACAGCCCAAGTTAGCAGACAGCTGAAGCTAAGCTGTTGGCTGAGAAACTATTTGAATTGCCAAGAAGATCGATGAAATGTAGCAGACTTGGCAATTAGTTTGACCTGCTGTCAAATGAAAATCTATAAAATATTCTATAAAAGCTGAAAACATATTTGAGACCTAATTTTAGTTCCTGATACCCAACTTAACTTTTTTATACCCAATATAACTTATTGTCATATATGCTAATACCTCAGTCAATATAGTTAAACATTTTTCTAAGCTGCTCTAAATTTTAACTTCCAGTCGGTAGGCACTTGCTTTGCTCAATAGCTAACCACTGTGCCGCAGAGCTAAGAAGTTATGAGTCACGGCCAGGGCGAAGCACCACCAGCAGCAGCAACACACGAGACTAGGGCTAGAGCAAAAGGCTTCGGGCTGAAAACTTTGCTTATGCATTACACATTTATTAAACATTAAGCGCTCACTTGATTTAAGGGTTGGGCGAGGACTCGATCGGCACGTTGATGTGCTCGATGATGACTATTGAACTTTAAAAACATGATGAAGTGCGCGCTACGGCCAAGACGCAGCTTGTGAGCACAATGGAGCTAGGGAATGGATTGGATTGCAGCTGACAGCAGAAGGAGCAGGAGTAGGAGCAGGCACAGGCTAACTGTTCCTGGGCACCCTCGGACTAATCACAAAGTGCATTTTACGCTCGCGGCAGTTGGTAAACAGAAACAACAGCAGAAGAAGTCCAGCTGAAGTCCATGCATACAATTTGAGCATTAGACGAGGAAAGTCGAAGCTCAACCCCAGTCCAGCTGCAAGCATTTTTATGCACTTTTCAGTTTTCTTTTCTTTTCACAACTTGAAGCAGCTACAGCAGCAGCAGCAGCAAATACTACAAATAATCATAATAATAAAATGCCAAGTTGTACTTCTTCCCCAAACTCGTCTGCGTTTGATGAGTCATTTTGCTGCGCTGCGTTTGCTTTTGGGTTTGAGGGAGAAAGGGGTTAATGCACTGGCACGCCGGGTGCCCCACAGCAGCCACTCCGCCAAGGACTTGGGCAATAAATATAAAAATCTTTTGCTCTTCTATTATTGCTGTTGTTGTTGCTTTTGTTTAGCATTCTCAGTTTGCCAGTTGCATTTTTAAACGTGTGCACCCGAGCCTCATCTGATTTAGTGGAAGAACATGAGAAAATAACTCCACCAGCAAGAGCAGCAGCAACAACAGCAATTCCATTTGCATAAGTACAGTTTTTTTATGCTCTTTGAGCGGGAGAAGAATTTAAGGAAGCGATGCAGAGGAGATGTTGAAACTGAAAGGCTTATCAGCACAATTTTGAGAAAGTTTACATAAATGGGAAGAGAAAAAAACTCATAATTATGCTTAAAAAACTTGAAAAATAAATATATTATTAAATAATATATTTGAAAAAATAAATAAAAATATATTTTAATATAAATATGGTTTGGACTCTCTTTTCTGTTCTATTTTATCATATATATAACTTAACTTTAACTTATTTTTGCTAAACAGTATAGGCTATACATACACTGCTCGTCATCAGCATAGCGCACCCTTCACACTCACAATAAGTGTTGAATATCTTCTATATCATTTAAGCTATAGCCTCTAAATTTTTTCTATAATTTCTTTATAAAACTCTGCTTTATTCTCCTTAAAATAAAATAAAATTGAGCTCTGTATCATTTCAGGAAATATTTTTAACAAAATTTTGAAAAAAAAAACCTTTAAAAAACTGTGGCTAAAGTCGCCATATCAGGATAGCGCATTTAATTTCATCATCAAGATAGCGCATTTAATGTCTCACTCAATTTGGCCACCACAGTTACCCATTGTTTATATAGCTCAGTTAATATATTTACTATAAAGCTTATCATATATAGTATATCAAATATATCAAAATTGAGTTCCAAGGTGAAAATCTGCTGTTGTAAAGGCTGACCACATAAGTCTGATAAGAAAATAAGTTGCTATTTTTCAGAAACGGTTTGAAATATTTTATTAACTTTAGTTGTATTATGGAGCTGCATTTATGCCAATTTGGATAAAGTATAAAGCTGTTCCAACGGTATCCAAAACTGGGCTGTCAACGATCTTGAAGGCAATGCTTGCGTTGCTTCCGCGCTTCTATGATTCGGTTTAATGGCTTTATGCTTTATTTATGAATATTTGGCATGGTAGAGTTTACTTTATACTAAACGGCAAGCCTTATTTAATATTTTAAAAGTAAAATGTTAACAATAGCTCAAACAGTTGCTGAAATATAAGCATTGTAAATAGTATGAGACTTGCGTGGTCACCACTTGTTGTGCCTGGCATAACTAGAAATCATTTAACACTCCATCAAATAATAAAACTTATATTTAATATATATAATTAAACAAAATTTGCATCTATTTAAAGATAATTGTCAACTTTTGGTTTTCTAAAATATATTGCTGTAAAGTTAAATACTCTATGCTGATTACGCGCATTGTATATGTTTGATCAACAACACAAACTCAGGCAAACTTGTCGCTGCTGCACAACGACTTCGAACTTTTCGTCGTTTGAGTCTCATCGCCTGCTGCTCATTGGTCACTCACTGCCTTGCAACCAATATACACTCTTTGAGTATGTTGAGCGAGCAAAAAAGTTCTGCCTGGCATGCTCATTGGTTTGAGTGCCTTTCTATCAGCTATAAAATGAGGAGCCTGTCGCCGCTCGAGTTCAGTCGTTCACCATACCACCTGCTGATCAGTCGAAGTGCAGCCTAGTGTAGTGCTCCCCTTTTACCCCTCGGTAAGTAATTTAAAAACATTAATAATATTTTAAAATATTAATAATATTTTAAAATATTAATAATATTTTAAAATATTAATAATAATTAAAAATATTGTTAATATTTAAAAATATTTATAAAATATTATTAATATTTAAAATATATTTAAAGAGTTTATTTTATATTAATTTTAATACTTTTAAATATTTTTCAACATTATTCGATATTCGACAAATATTTATAAAACTTAAGAATATGAATAAATGAAAAAAAATAAAAAAATTACTATTATATATTATCATGTTTCAAATTATATTTCTTTTTAAAAATATTTATTATATTTAAAAATTTGTATCATATGTCAACATAATGACAAATATATATAGCATTTAAATTTTTTTATAACACTTAAAAATATTTATAAACTGAAAATTGGTTATAAAATTATATTAATTTATTTATAGCAACAAATAGTTATTTAGATTGTTTAAAAAATATATAAATTTATTTTGTTTATAATTTTTATTGACTCTTGTAAATACTTATTAAATTTAAATATTTTTAAATATTATTATATATAATAATACTAATAAATATTGTTAAATATTTTAAAATTTTATTTATATTCATATATTTATATATTTATCAATCACAACTGTTTATAAATATTATTATTATTTTTTAAATATTATAAAAAATTTTGTAATATTTAAAAATAATATTTTATTAAAATATTTTTAAAACATATATGTTTGTTATAAAAAAAATAAAAATTTTTTATTTCCATACCTATACTCCGTTTAGATTCTTCAACAATATTTTCATACAACAATTCTAACTTTGTTCCCAATTTTAAATATTCTTATATCAGATTTCATCATATTCATACAACTTTCCACCCTCTGACCACCAAAGATTGTCATCTCGAGCATGAAACATATATATTAAGCTCTGACCCCACTCTTGACCCACCCACACACCCAGGCAAACCTATTAAAAAACAAATTTGCCCCGCCCACACAATTGGCCTTGCACTGAAATAGCCCCTAGTACAAGAAGTACACACAGTGGACCACTTAGCAAGTGCCCGTGACTGCAACAGCAATGGCCATAATAATAAGAACACGCTTTTTTATGGCCTATGCCGGAGAAGGAGGGGCGCAAAGCCATAGAGTTGGCAGAGATTACAAACGATTTGAATAAATTTGCAATAAAAAAGTAAATTCTATTTTTCTATTTCTGCTTTTTGTTGGAAATGTGGCGACAATAAAACAATTTTGTATGCCACAATAAGCGATGATTGCGCAGCCAATTGTCCAGTGTGTTCCAGCTTCACATTACAGCTGTAGTTTAAAGATTGCTTCCTGGGCAACATTGTGGCAGCAGCAGCAGCCGAAGCAGTCGAGGCAGCAGCCATTACAAGTGTCAAAACAACAATTTATTGTTTGTAATCATGTGTATCTATAATTGTATAGAGTAGAGTGGGTGTGGGTGGGTGAGTGTGTGTGTGTGTGTGAAACAGTTAATCAAATAAATATGGCGCCGGGCGCTTATTATTTTGTCTCAGCGGCTGCTGCGATAACATGGCCGAGCAAGCTTGCAACTTGCGCCTTTGATTTACTACAGCTGTAAGCTTTGTCTTCACACTTCGACTCCGTCCCACTGCGTATACTTAACGAATGTACATACATATCTCCTCCGTTGCTGTTTGCCAGCAACCAAAGCTAAAACCGCAAAGTCATAAAATTACTTTCGCGCATTATAAATTTATAGTTTGCTTTGGTTTTTGGCTACGCCTGCGTGAGGTTTGGGTGCCATCCAGTTTACTTTACACGCTCAAGCGTAAAAATTTATTATGCTTATGGCTATCAGGCTTGGGGTTGTGTTGCAACAGCTGCTGCTGCTGCTGCCCGTCGCGGACATAAGTCATTTATATTGTAACAAATTGTGCGCGATTGGCGTTTCTTTGGCTGCCAGATGGATTCTGAGTAAATGTTTAGTCTCCCGTTTGAACTTTCAAAACTCTAACCGGAGGTTAAATGGCGTCTTAAGCCAACGACAAGGACGACGATGACAACTGACTTTTGCGGTCGCGCTTTAATGAAACGGAAGAAAAGTCATAATTAAATGATAAAGGCTTGACTTGCGAGAGCCTTTGTATGGCAAAAGGATTTTTTGCATGATTATGATAAATTACTAAAGAAATTTAAAGTTAAGTTACTGGCAGATGCTGGGATTTGAATGAATACTTAGTTGACTAAAGTAAGTTATATATTTTTGCTTTTATTTTTAGAATTTTTTACGGCTTTTGGTGTGCTTTTTTACATATAAAAAGAAGTAATGCTTAAATAAATTATTTAGTTAAATATTGGAATTAATTTTTCAAATAATTTCCAGAAAATATTAAAATTTGTCTTAAAATGTTTATTATTTAATAAAATATTTAAATTACCATACTTAAAAATTTCAATAAAACCTTTAAGCGCATTTTAATGTTACATTATTTAATATTTATATTATTTATATATTATTTTTTTATGTATATAATTTATATAATTTATATTATTTTTACTGCATTAATTATTTTATTTTGCTGTCATAGCTTTCATATGAAATTTTTACAGCAGCGATTTTCGCTTTGAATTATTTTATAAATTAGTAACTTGTAGTATAAGCACCAGACTTTAGCCCCAACTTGAAATCAGCAGCAAGAATTGCACATTAACTCAACTTATTAAGCCAATTGCAAAATCCTTTCCCTGCACCCAATTACACTCACAGTCAATATTAGTTCGCTTCAAGCAACAGTTAGCTAACTTTCCTCGCTTAACCACGTTTTCCTCTCTTTGGCCATCTCGAATTTCAGTTTAAACACTCGCAATCCGCTAATTAAATGTGAACAATGCGAAAAGTAAATCAATATCCTGGACGCACACACACACACACATACAGAGCTATGCAGTTGTCCTTGATATCCCTGCACGCGCTGACATTTCTGAGCGAGCAGTGTTTCGCCTTGACTTTGACCACCCCTTGCTGGGGATATTTCCTTCTCTTTTTTTTCCTTGCAGCATTATCCTGCATTGTCCTTGGCGCCACGCCCGGCGAAATGCCAAGGACAGGATTACACGTCAATCGAAATCAAGGACAGCCAGCTCCGAATGGGTGGGTGAGCATGCGTACAATTTGTAACACTTGCTGCTAGTGGCGTGTTCCATGGGTGGTTAGGTTGGGTTGGGTGGTGCTGGAGTCGCATCGTGGCTACTACTTACAAATTTCTTTATGCAAATTATGCTCGAGAACTGTTCGCTGCATAATTGCAGCCATAAATTCAGTAACTTGAACTGCGGTCGTCGTGTCATTAGAACTGCTGCCCGCCTATTTGAGATTTCCTTTCGCCAGGCTGAGTGCCCAAAACCCCATCCCCACCCTCGGCAGACGTAATGTTTTTAATTTTTCCGTATCATTGCATTTTTCTATATATATTTCAGCCCCGCACTTGACACGGCGCGAAGGTGCAGAAGGAGATGGCCGTGGACCGCCCTTCAATTTCCATTACATTTGCAGATTCAGATTTTGCTTCAGCTGCGGCTGTATCGCTATCGATGTCCTTTTGTGTGCTCTGTCACATCTATTTGGGTCCTTTTAAGATTTGAAATTTATGCAAAGTACTCGTTGTCGCAGCCGTCGACTCAGCCGCACTCAGCGCAAATAATGAGCAAGCCCGCATTTCCTGCCACGTTTACGCTTTTTTTTTTCTTTTTTGCTTCCTTTCTTTATTTCTGTTTGCCAACCTCTAGCTGTATCTGTATCTGTTACTGTGGTTGCGCTTTGTATCTGGGTGTGTCGAGTGCCCCTGGAGTGGGTCACACTGAAGTATCGTCTACGACAACTTGATGTATCTCTTGCCACTGCTACTGCACTTTGCAAAATGGCAAAAGTTGCTGCCGATTTGACTGAGCATTTAGGTATGAGGGGAGAGACAGAGGGGGAGAGAGAGAGAGGGGTAGTCCAGGTTTGCTTTCAGCTTGATGCAATAGGAATACAGCTCTGTTGGTATGCAACTTTGATTTGAAAGTTTAATTGAAAATGACAACTTGCAATCTATTTACTGATATTGTTAGGAATTTTTTCTTAAGAAAAGTTAATACAATTATTGGCTAAATGTAATAATTTGTATTATTTATGGGAAAACTTTATATACATATGAAAAAAAAAAGATTTCATTTAAATTGTCAAATATTCTGTAAGTATTAAAAAAATATTTTATATATTATTGAAATAAAATTAATACATATATAAAGTTTAGAATACATATATGTAGTATTTATTTTAATTGAATAACATATACATATTGTATATTTATATATATATATATATATGTAAGATGTTAATATTTTTCTTGAAGTATACAGATCTTTACTGCATATTATTTTAGATTAACATTTATAAGAATTAAAATAATAATGTGAAAAATTATATTCCAAAAAATGTATATAAAAAAATATATATATATAAAATATTTATATATATAAAAATATATATTAAAATTGTTTGCGATTGTAATTGATTCATATTTAGTTTTTAATTTATTTATATTTTAATTTAACCAAAATATATTTATTTATATTCAATTATAATAAATATTTATTTATTTTACATTATAAAAAAAATTATTTATTTTTTAATTTATTTATATTTTAATTTTATATAAATATTTTTTTCACATATTAATTTAATATAAATATTTATTTATCTTTAATTATAATATGAATTATTTATTTAAAAAAATACTTTTGTTCTCTGAATAAATTATAACAGCAAATAAATTTTATATATATTTTTAATATTTATTCTTATATTTTTTATATTTTAAATAAATTTTATATATATTTTATATTTAAATATATATTTAAATATATTATATTAAAATATATTAAATTAATTATTATTATATTTTAAATAATTAGCGATTTTTCGCAAATATTATTTTTTAAATTATTTAATTCTTTTTTCCATAATAATAATTAATTATTTTTTAAGATATTGCTGATAATATCGGAATATTTTTATGTATATATGAACTAATTGCTGTTTAAATTAATTTATTTATCTAATATATATACTCCACCTTCAATATACCTAAGAATATATATTCTTATATTTCTACTAAATGCAAAAAAAATTTTTTTTTTTATATTTTTCAACTTCAATTTATTGTGTGGAAAATTGCACGGAAACTGCAAGCAGACTGCATAAATTTTGCCAATATCGTAAGTATATGAAAATAAATATTTAAAATTAAGATTTTAGAATTGCACATAGGTAAAAAAGTTTAGAGTAAGAGAAATCTGATATTTAAACAACATTTTAAACAACTTCAGCAAACTTAAGTAGCAACAACCTTCCCACTGCCAAACCCTGCCAAGGCCCACTAGATAAAATCACTTGAACTGCCACACGTATAAATTGCTTAGAGGAAAACCCAGAGACAATCTCTATTATCAAGCGATATCTAAATAGTTTGTATAAATTTGCACAAAACTACAAAAGAATTCGATACTAAAGGGGAAGACAAGCTGATTTGTCTCCTGTGGCAGCAGCAGCAGCAGCAGCTGCACTCGCAGCAGATAGTTTATTATTTTAATTTGGTTGAGAAGTTTTTTGGCCAAAGACGAGCTCTTTAGTTGGCAGCTTCTTAATTTTCTTGTATTTTGTTAGCATTTGAAAAGCATTTCCGTTTCCTTTGCTGGGCGCAATAAAACTTTTCGGGCCAAGAACTGCAATAAAAGAAAACTTATCTGTGTATCTCTGGCTTGCGGTTCCCCAAATGGAAACGGCAAAAGTGCAGTCTCGAGAAAAGAAAGAAAACTTTATGCCAGCTGATAAATTTGCAGCAGCAGGAGCAGCAGCTTCGGCCCTGATAAAGAGGCCAAGCAAAGCGAGCCAGGCAGGAACTCGGTTTAAGACATTCAATTCGAATCATTTTCACAAGTTGCTTTGAACGGAGGCGACGCCAACGGACTCTCAATTTGTTTTTGTGTGGGCGGCTGGGTGGTCGGGTGGCTGGGTAGTTGCTTTTGTGGTTTCTGGTGGTGGTGCGGTTGTGACCACCGCATAAATTGCATATAATTGCTTTGGCTCTCGCATTCGTTCGCCGTTTCATTCTTCCTACGTATCTTAAGATTTATGCGCACATGCTACGCTTCTCTGTTTGCCTCTCGCTATTTATGCGCAATGATAAAATTTTTATTAAAACAAAAGCCGCATAAATTTTTGCGCAAACCGTTTGTCCAGCTGCCCCGCTGTGAACTTTTACTATTGAGACCTTCTTCGTCTTCTTCTTGGATATGGATGGCATAATTAGATTTGATGCCCCGTTGTGGTGGTCAGCGGAGCTCGGTTTGCCGTTCACACTTGGTAATCCGCTTTCGTATTGGTCATTTTATGACGTAATACGTTTTATTTCAACGCATTCCTTTGGCAGACGGATATAAATCTTCGCAACGACCCCGTGCATCATCACCAATTCAAATGTCCTGCTCCTTACGCTTGACCAGCTCCGGATCTTTCGTGACATTTGTTGCTCCATTGTCTACTTGCCGTTGGCTGCTCCTCGGTTTATTATTGACCAGTTTGCTTGCATTATTATTACGCGCACACAATGCTGACAGTTGGCTATTGATTTATTAGCCTCCGTCTCCTCGCCTCCTCGGCCAGCGTTTGTGGTTTGTCACTGCCCCCCGAAGATTAAGGCATTGCCGGCGTGTCAAGGGTGATTGTTAAAGCGGTTAAGCTGTTACTGTTTAGCTCATTGCATATAATACTCTGTGAATTTCAATAAATATTCCCCATCGATTGCTTCACGTTGCTTAGCTAAAAAGACGGACGTCGACTGTGACTTGAGCTCGTAAAATATTTGTTGACCTATGAACTAAGGTTTTTTTTGCTGAACAATCAATTTCTGCTCGCCTCTCTATGCAATTCTCATTCGTTTAGAATCTGTGAATATAATAGATAAATGTGATAAAAGTGTAGCTTAATAGGAATATATGTAAATTTTCTAGTATTAATTTGTTATATTTTTACATTTAAAAAATCTTTGTTTTAGACTTTTTTCAAATATATTTAGGTTTTTTAAATTTTTAATATTTTTTAAAATTAAATAATTCTTTTATTCGATCTCTAGCTGATAGCATTTTCAGAACTAAACAAAAAAATAATAAATATATAAGTAAATAAATAAATCAAATACATAAATAAAATGAACAAAATAAATCAAATAAAAAGAATAAATAAAAAATAATATAAAATGAATAAATAAAAAAAATTAAATAAATACATTAATACAATAAATAAAATAATAGTTAAATATAAAAAAAATAATAATAATAAATAGTTAAAATAAATACAATAAATACAATAAATAAAATAATATTAATTAAAATAAATAAAAACAAAATGTTTATATTAAAAAGTATAAGAAAAACAATTAAAAATATAAATATATTATAAATAAATCAATAAAAATATTACAATGTACCAAAATAAATAAAACATCATTATTAATTTTATTAAGCTAAGCAACTCCAAAATTCCTTTTACTTTAAAATTCTTTTAAATAAAAACAATTCCAAACTAATTTAGCTAAAAACTTGCAATCGAAGCCAAACTAGGAAAAACCACAGCAAAACATAGAAATAATGTGCTGGTGGCGGCTGACCTTAAATAAAAACCAATAAATAAGCTGGAATTCAAATTAAGAGAGCGCAAGACCAAGGCAGCTCTCGGCGAGCAGATGCCGTGCAAAAACGCTCGACCTTTTTGGGCCAAAAATTGACCAAAGTTGCAACAGCCGTTGAGGAAAAACTGAAATAGAAACAGACACAGAAACAGAAACAGACGCCAGCGCAGTTAAAAGCAACAATAAAAACCGTTTGCAAAGTTTGAGATAAAAATTAAAAGACGACGTCATTTAGCAACCGAAATGCTACCCTAAGCAGCCAGATCCCAGCTCCCAGCGGAACTCGTTGTAGTCGCGTGTGTGTCGTCTGTAAATAGACATTAAAAGCTGTTTCTGCCTGGCCAAATGATGTTGTCCAGAACACGTTGACGGCAAAGTTGAGGTGTGTGTGGGAGATGATCCAGCCGCTCTGCCTCTGCCAAATCCTACTCCAGCGACAACTGATTTCGTTTAATTTTATTTGCACGGCAAATGTAACTTTTATTGTTTTCGGTTTTGGACTTTGGTTTTATTTGGCTTTTTCTCTGGCTGAGTTCATTGTGGAAAATGCCTGCGAGGGTTTGTCCTGGTGTCATAAATTCGATTTGTGTAGCATAATTTAAGACGCTTGGCATTGATGTCGGACTGATTAGATTGGAGCACGGCAGCCACGGCAGGAGTTTTAATTGTTCCCTCAACATCAGCGTCACCTCATCAGCGGCATTTACACGTAATGGCCAACGTTAAAGTGACTTTTGGGCAAATGGCATCGTCTCGACTGGCCGACCATTAACTTGCATTTAATTGTGCGCACTTTTATGACGAGTGCCAGCCAGCCACTAAGCCAGGCGCTCATGTGGCAGCGCCTTATCTTATGGCATTTAGCTGCGAGGCGGGAGCTGGAGCGGGAGAGATGCCAGGGGCAACTTTATGTGCGGCTGCAGCTGAAGCTGAAGCTGTAAAACGAAACGTTACAGAACACCTCGAATGGACCGCTTGATGGTGCTGATTGAGATAAGCAATGGCAGTAGAGAGTTTAAGACTAGCCAAAGTCAGATGAGAAATGGAAAGAGAGAGAGAGAGAGAGAGAGAGAGAGACGAGAGATGGAGTTGAGCCAAAGCAGTTAATATTTGAGCGTTGAGAAAGAGGTTGTCATGGTATAGTACAGAATTAAGTTATCCTTTTTGAAAATATATTCAATTAGAAGTTGGCTTATGATGTATGAAATGTATGGGAATAGAGCTAGAATAGGAATATTTAGACAGAAAAAGTTCGAATTGATATGAAGAGCAATTGAAATTTATATTTATTTATTTATTTTTTATTGTTACCAAGAATTAATTCTAAATAACAATTTGTTTTAAGCCAGAGCGACAAAGGCCTTCAGGTATAAAGGTAAGTAAAATAGAGTTTAGCTATACATATATTAGCTATATATATATTTATTTATAATATTTTGATTGACTAAAGTAATAATAATTTTAAAAATATATGCAGTATATAAAATTGCAAAAAATATTAAAATGAAAAAAATAAATTATTTTAAAAATATTTACTATTTATGTATTTTATACATACTCAAATTTAATATAAATTTTATATATTATATATATATATATTTTTTTTAATTTTTTTTTTAATATGTATATATTTTACTTATTTCAAACATATTTTATATTTCATAAAAGAAATTTTCAAATATTTAGCCTTAAACCCTAATTTTTGCTTACACACCCATCCTTTTCCACAGTCCACTCCCCTTAAAGACCCATAAAACATATATAAATAAATATATTAAATATGTTTTCAGCCCACAAACGGCAGCTCTGAGTTAATAAATACATTTCGTAAATGCGCATTATTGTTAATACGTATCATAAAACACAACTTCCATACAATATTTAAAATCTAGTTGAGCCGCAATAACTTGATAAGAACTGCAGTTAAATTGTAAGGCAGCAAACCTGCCCAATGCCAGCGGCTGGCCTCAGCGAGCAACGTGACCAGCAAAGCAATGCACAGATTTTGTATTTATTTCCATGCGCTGGCAACAAAAGGAATCGCGCACTTTTATGACGGCGACATGCAACAAAATTGAATTTTATGAATACCTCATTCTATCTCTTTCTCTCTGGATATTTATGAATTGTATTCTTCGCAAGTTATAATAGCGCAGCAACAGCAAAGGAGAAGCTCTTGGGGTGCCCAAACAACTCGGATGACAAGTAAAATGAAATTGAACATGACAACTGTAATGAAACTTGTTTCGAATGCTGTGGGAAATCAACCAACGCACAGTGGTGCGTAGTGACGAAAGAGGAGTAAATGATATGGGAGAATTATGGAAAAATGTGGAAATAAGCTTTTATATTTATTTATAATAGTTTGGTTGAATTATCTTTGATATGCAACGAAATATCGCATATGTTTTAAGAAATTATAATAATAAATAGTTAAATATGGAATATAAAATTTAAAAAATATGTATAATAATAATTAAAAATATTATACAAAATATTTTAATAATAAATACAAATATTATAAAAAATATTATAGTAAATATATATATTTTTATGTATTTTTTATATACTAGAAAAATATTTATTCTTTTTCAATTTATTTTAAAAAATTTTAAAAATGTATATATATAAAATTTTAAAAAATATATAAAATTAAGCAAAAAGAAATATAAAAAAATTATGAGACATATATTTTATTTAGGTACATTTTATATATTCAATGTATATATTTCTTAAATATGCTATATACATTTTATTTATTTATTTATTTTTTTATTTATTCAGTAATTGTAAAATATAAAAATATAATTCTGTCAGCTACTCAACAGAATTTTTTTATTCAATTATTCAAATTGTCCAACTCAAATTACCTTCTCTCCTTTGTTTCGTCCCACTGTGCGCTCCCCTCTCTCTCTCTCTCTCTCTCTCATTTATCGGCTATTAAAAACGCCAAATGCGACGACATCTTTTCAATTCATTTGAAAAGCTTCGCTTAGAGCTCAGCTCCGCTTAGCCCCACTCTGCGCTCCACGTAATTTTTGGGGCATTTAACTGCAGGGCAAACAATCGTAAGAAATGCTTTTATATCCAATGCATAGAATATATAATCCATATAAAAAATGTTTAAGACCTTTTTCGCCTAGAGTTCGTTCGGAAATTAATTTCGCTAACAATCGACGGCAACGACCAAGCGCGAGCATTAAAATTAAAATGTTTTTGGCTTAAAGCCGTGCCCGGGCGGACCGCACACGCACCACAGACGTCAGACGGCACCACTCCAAAGCTCAATGAAGCGCTTAACCATTAAAATCAATCAAAGCAAATTTATTAGGCAACATTGTCGAAATTTTATATCGAGCAGCGAAGTAGCCATAAAAAGAAAGAAGAAGAGAATCAGATGAAATCAAATCAGCCAAAAACGATCCAAAAAATTATGACCGACTGCCAGAAAGATAAACCCCTTGAAAGAACTGTACAATCGTTCGCTATTATGAATATTGGTCATAGACCCAAACCACTGAAAAAGTCACTGCAAAAGCCATTCCGAATCAGTTGGTCATCTCGAGTTTTTATTTTTATGAACTTTGTTTCAATTGTTTGGCATCAGATTCTTCGTCTTCTTATTCTTTTTTTTTTTTTTTTAGTGCTGGTAATTAAAATTCATTTGTCATACTTTGTAGCTGGGGCAGACAATGAGCGCGCTTTGTCGCGCATTAAAATCAATTTAGCATAAATTTCGATCAACTTTGTTGTCAAAGTATGTGCTCATAGCTAGTTTAGAATACGCCAGGGTTCACGTTACAGTAGCGCCTGCCAACTGCATTGATTTTGCATATTCAAATACTTCCTGGTTGATAAATTTCACAGAACACGCCCCGTTTTTTTTTCTTCTTTTGAGTATGACCCTCGCGGCATGATTTTAATAATTTTAATGGCTTTGGCAATTTACAATTTTTGATAAATTCCTTTTTTTGCACTCTCTGCGTCAGTCTCTTTGCCGCTTAAGCGTTCAAAGAGTTAATTTGATTGCAAAAATGCTCGCAACTGCGAGGTGCGTCAGGACGCGCAGGACAGCGACAGTTGACGGCTGCGTGCAATCAATCATTTTATCAATGCACTGGCAAAAATGGCAACAATTCCTTCATGTCCTTGCTGCGTCGTCCTCGTCCTGCCCGTTCTCCTCTCTCCCTGCCGTAATCAGCAAATTGTCTGCCCAGATCGTGACTTTGCCAAAAACAAATTTGCATATTTTTCTGATTTTTCTCGCAGTTGTGCGCAGTTGGCGCTAATGAATAGTATTTATATATATATACGTATGTATGTCTATATATATAGTTATATATAGCATGTCAGTTGACAAAAATGCTATTTTTATGTATATATGTGCATATATCGAGTGCTGCTTGAGTTATGTGCCTGAAGTTTTTGGCTACATTTGGCAGACAAGTGAGTTATGAAGAAGTTTTAAGCTCGAATTTGGCAAAAGTTTTTATGTTAATACAATTTATATCAATAAATCTGTATTTATAAATCTAAATATTGTAATTAGTCTTAAAATAATATAAATTATATGAACTTTAAAATATATTAATATAGCTGCATATTCATAGTATCTAACAATTGTAGAGTAGCATGCTAAGAGAATATAATGACTCCAAAGAGAAGGACTTAGTTGCTCTGGAGCTAACTCTTGTTACGCTTATCGCTGTAAAAGCAGTAGCGACAGAATCACGCCACGCTGAGATTTACACAGTAAAGTATAATGATCAGGGCACGCTGAACTGTGCAACGACAAAGTCAGCTTAATCGCTGGTTGCTTTCGACGCCTATTATTTGTAACATAAGTTAGGATAGACTTACAGATTCGTCATAAGAATGTATTGAACAAAGCAACTACTCTCTCCAATGTAAATAAAGTTATACTTTTCAAATATAACATAAAACGCATTGTAAAATATGTTACTATACTTATATATTTTAAATAAAAATATATATATTTAAAAATATATAAATATAAAAATATATGAAAACATCTAAAAATCCTTCATATTTAAATATATATATTTAAAAATATATAAATATAAAAATATATGAAAACATCTAAAAACTCATTCATAAAAGATTTTCAAGCCACATCTATATTAATTTAAATTAATGTCAAATAATAGTTATATATTGTTTTGAAGACTATCAATTTCGGAGACCTTAAATTCACTATGTACACACACATATGATGAATATTTCGCATTTAAAACATCTCTATAAAAAAAAGAGAAAAAAAATAAAAAATTTAATAGAATAAAAATTTCTTTAAAAATAATAAAATAAACAAAAATTTAAAAAATAGTAATTAAATTAAATAAAATAAAAATTTCAATATAATAATTTCTTTTAAAATAATATTACACTTGTTTGATCGGCAATTGCTTTAAATTAATATGTCATCAATTATGAATAGGACTTTATAAATATATAAAATATATGAAATATATAAAATATATAAAATATATAAAATATATAAAATACATAAAATATACTTAAATAAATATACTTTACCCAGCCAACTTCAATTCATTTTTAATTTAATTTAATTTTTGTTTTATTGACTATATTCTAAACAGCAACAAATTATATATTTAAGTTTCAGCTTGGCATTCGCACAATGATTTCTCTTTAATTAGCTGCTTGATGACTTGGAAATAAGTATATTGTATATATTATTATTAATTTTATTATTATTATTATTATTATTATTATTATTATTATTATTATTATTATAATATTATTCTATGTTTACTAACAACTCAATTTTTTTTTAATTTATATATTTTTTACTCAATTTAACTATTTTTTTCAGTCCTATCAAATCCTAGACAATTTGCTTGCTTGGTAATTACTACTAGATTGCCAGCAAATATCCGCGTATTATACTCAGTTATATTTTTGTTTATTTTTTTGTGCCTTTTCCTTTGTGTAGCTTGGCATTAATAATAGCTGACTCAAAGCTGTAGCTCTGCTGTGTTGGCCAAAATGCAATGATTAATGAGTGAATTATGCGCGAATAAACAGCCAAAACAAGTTCAAAAAGGCAACTGCCAGACGCCCACACCCGCCCCCAGACTACCTACACAAAAGTGAGCTTTGTCCTGGCCGAGTCACTGTGTGACTTAGTGTGGGTGAGTGGGAGTTACTGTGTGTGTGTGTGTGTATTTTGGTTGGCTGGTAACATGCCGGCAGCGTATTACCCAGCAACAGACGGCGGCCGCGTACGTAGTTCAAATGATTATGCACAGAAATGTGTACAATTTTTTATGCACTGAGAGAGGGAGAGAGGGGGGAGAGTGTGATGGAGCCCTGTAGACATGGCAAGGAAATTTTGCTATAACTACGATAGCAACAACCTTTTGACGTGCAACACGCGGCGTATGCGCAACGTTTGCCATAAATCTTGAATTGAACGAACGCCGGGAATGAGCTGGCGAACAGCTGCTGTCATACGCTAGCGGCGAAATACAAAAAAAAAAAGAAGTTCTCATCTTTTATTTATTTTAGATTTTTAATAATCATTTCCTTTAGGTTTTCTCTTTTTTTCCTGCTGCTGCTGCTGCTGCTTTGCATTTTGTTTCATGTTTCAGCTGTCTGCTTGTTGTTAACAATTTTTTTGCCTGCGCATTTTAATGAATTTGTTGTTAATATGTGTGTGATGTGGAGTATATATAGATTATATATGTATATATATATATATATATCTGCATTAGCAGGCTCCACTGGCCACATGGCGCCAGTTCTCCACGCTCATCCGCATTGGGCACGCGCGACTCTTTTGTTGCTGACATTTGCCGTTGCTTTTCGAAATTTGCGCTTCGCTGCTAATTAAAAATTTTGTTTCTATTTGCATATTTGTAGCGCACGAACCGTAGCCCAACTCCAGACCTTGCAGCAGCCTCTGACTCTAGTCGAACGAACGCCTGCATTTGAGTTCGGACAACGCCCGTTTGTTTGTTGTCTGTTGCAAGGTCCTTAAAAAAAACGTCGAAAAAGGGAATTTGCTGCGCTTGTCCTTTGCCTTTGCCTTGGCCACGTCATGTCTAAGGGTAACTGTTTGATTGAGCCCAAAAAATGAAATTTAATTAGCTTGAACTTTAATGAGTGCGTAACTCATATTGCGGCTAAATAACTAACTAGTCTGACCCTTGCGCCCCCACGGGTTTCGGCGTCTAATGACCTCTTTGATTGCACCCGCGTTGACTTGTGGCAGGTCCTGCGAGACACTTGTAAGCCAATGTCAACGCCTCGCTTAATAGTCCCGTTTGTTGCGCCTGTCAATACTGATGATGATGATAATAATAATGAAAACAGCTGCCATGTTCTGGCCCACCTGTGTGACACGCCCACCCAACTCTGCCCCGCACCCGTGTGTGTGTGTGTGTGGTTTGGAAAACTTTTTGGTCCTGGCAACTGTCAGTTTGACAATTTACGTTTAATTTACAGCTGCGGTCGCATTGCCAAACTCAAGTGGCTGGGGTCAGTTTTAGATTAGTTTTTCATATCAAAACAACTATTGAGTGAGTGTGTGTGTAATTAGCGTGTTTTATGACTGCGTTCGGGTGTTCAACTCCTTGGGGCGCAATTAGCTGGCAGCTGAAAAGTTTATTTCAATTGGCCTGAGGGAGGGCGTATGTCGCTTGCAACTATTCTAAATGCAGTTTAATGGCTTTCTAAAATAATAAAACTGTTCAGATTTTACCTAGATCAAGTGGCCAACGAATGATGTCAATGTGTATACATTTTGCTATGATTTTAACTAATTTTATATGCAGTAACTTCTAAAAAAAAGTATTGTGAGCATCTTCAGTGAGAAAATAGTATTAATTCATTGATAGAAAATGATTGTTTGTAGAGAGAGAGAATTCATGAACTTGAGTGGTCAGCATTGACAGAGATTTAGCCTAATTTTGTATTCAAATAAATCCACTTGATACTAAATCCTAACGCTTGCATATTTTATTTGATTTTCCCAATGATGAGATTTAATTTTTTTTTATTTTTAATTTATTGAAAAAAAAATTGTGAAGGCCTTTAAAATGTTATTTTAAAATTATTTATATGATTTGATTATTTTTGTATATTAAATAAAAACCAATATTTTAAAACATTTTCCTTTTTAATAAGTGAAAACTAATAAATATGTTAATGTAATAAATATGTAAATATATATATAAATAAATATGATAAATGATATATTTATATGTATATATATATATATATATATATATATATATATATATATATATATATATATATATATATATATATATATATATATATATATATATATATATATAATATTAGATTGAATTGCATAAACTATTGTGAAGGTTTAGCACAGAGAATTAGATTATTGTCTTACGTGGATTTTTTATATTTTTTATATTTTGGTTTATTTTTTTGTACTTTTTATAATTTTTTTTACTTTTTATAATTTTTTTTACTTTTTACAATTTTTAAAATTTTTTTTATATATTTATTTTATTTAAATTAATTTTTTTATTTTTTAAAGAACAAATCTATATTTTTATTATTTACATATATTTCCTAACAGATTTAGGCTATGCTGACCTAAATATAAATTGAAATCCATTTCCATTTTCAACTGAAACCTGCATGGCCAACTGAGCATGATGAGTCTGCTTGTCATATGGCCAATACTTTATGGCAACTAAAAGCTGGAGCCAGCTAATCATTTTATTAACATGTGCGGCTAAGCGGCTTATAAATAAACCAATACCCCCGAAAGCGTGATATATTCAAAATTGTTCGAGCGACAGACGCTTTTATATATACACACATATATATCAGAGAGTTATGACATAGCAATATTTGAACACCAACATATTCAAATCCGACTTTATGGCCAATGCAAATAAACCAGAGAGAAAGAGAGAGAGAGAGAGGGAGGGAGAGAGAGAGTCAAGTGGAATCTGGGCAAGGAACACCCGTCGCCCTGGGACCCATAATAATAATTAAGCCGATAACACTCGCAGATTTTGCACTTGCCAGCAGCGAAAGGGACTGGGGAGTGTATGAATACGTATATATATAGCTTATATTCCGGGTGCGGTGTTAATGATAGTGCGGCGAGCCGGGCTGTGGCATACCTATAAAAAATGTCTGCAGCGAGCAAAATGCTTAATTGTTACACATATGCAAACAATAAGCCAAAGAGGCCAACAACCCTCAGACAGCCCTTAAATAAAGTTGAAAAAACAAAACCTAATGCGCTTATTGCGGGCCAACAACAACAAAAATTGCACGTGCTGTGTAGCCAGAGAAAAAAAGAAGAGAATAGCAAAAGGAAAACCTTCTGACTTGGCATTTTTAGTTAATTTTATGAAAATAGTCAGACTCGACTAGTCGGGGTTAGTTTCAGGTCTTTAAGCCACACGAAAATTTCGACACTTTGAGTGGGTTTTCATTTTTATTCAGTTTTTTTATGGCTTGTCTGGCGGCAAAGGTATAGTTAAATGTAACAGATGTTAACATGAGGGATGCTAATCATTGAGGGCTGCTCGGCCTCTGCGTGCCTAGCCTCAAGTACAAAATAATGTTGTATCATGGCAATAAATAGTGTGATTAGGTTTTTCCAAAAAGATCAGCGAGTCGAGTCGAGTTGAGTCTATTGTGTGTCGGAGGTCATTAATAATAATATTTGGAATAACGATTTTAAGCTCATTTATAGTTGTCGAAAGCGTGGAGTATGTTAAGCAGAGCTTAAGTAGGGTATGTATTTATTTTGTTATATGTATCTTAACTATTATATATATATTTAAGGACATTTTCGCTTGACTATTAAAGAATTTTTTCTTTTCTTTTTAAATTAATATGGACAATATCAGAGAATTCATAGAGACAGAAAAGCAGACAGAGAGATAAAGAAAGAAAAGCAGATATAGGAACAGAGAAAGAGAGAGAGAGAGATATATAGACCGAGGTAGGCGAGATTAAACAAGGCTTTTACTTTTGTGACTCAAATAAATATGCCTGAAAGAATTAAATATATTTTTTATGTCATGTACATGTATCACTGTAGTCCGCATATTTTCCTTATTTATTATAATAATAAATATAATAAAAAATGTTATCAGACTAGAATTAACTTCCTCTCAATACAGTTTATTTTCGCATATTTTTCTACCTTGGTCAAGGGGGTTTCCTTATATTTTATTTATATTGTCGAAATTAAAATTGCCAAAAATAATACAGAACAAAAATATATACATTTTCTTAATATACATTTATTTTGTAATATTTAAGAATTTAATATAAAATTTTAAAAATTATTAAAAATTATTAATAAACTGAATTTTTAATCGAAATTAGCTTCAGATGTCTCGCTTGCAATAGAAAATAGTCGTAGAAGTTCCTTAATACCAAGCAAATATTAATATATATTTTTATATATTTTTGAAAAATATGTAACAAATCAATACAAAATTGTGACAATTTTTTGTATATTATTAATGAACTAAATTTAAATTTAAAATTAAAGCCAAGTCAATGGATTGCTTAGTTTGGAAAAGTCTTAACGAACTCCTCAAGTCAACTGCCACATAGATGTTGCCTTAATCAAATCTAACCAAGTCAAGACTTATGGAATAACATATTCTATTAGAATATTTATGTATATATTATACAAAAACACACTCATTTGCCGCTGCTTTAAACTCACACTCCAGTTGCCAAAGCTGTTCCGTTGTCTTATCACTTGTCTGCCGATCAAATGTTAGGCGCCATTAGCACATAGTTTCTCCCAAACGCCGAGACCCGAAGCTAACAATAGGCGCTAATGTTGGTCAATTAATAAGCGAGAGCCTATGGAACAAGGAACTAAATGAACGCCTGCACTTTGCGCTAATATTTCCTGCCTCTGCGGCGCGATAAGGATCAGGTAAAAGGCAAGGATTGCTGCTGGGGTAGCGGAAGCGCACATTAGTTTGGCTCGTACGAAATACATCATTGTGTCAGGAATGAATCCTTTTTTACTCGCCCAGGCGCACTGTGAGCCTTTGCCTTTACGCGTCGCTGCACCTGTCTCTGTGTGCGCGCCACGCCCACGCCAATTTGTGGGGCGTTTGTCCATTGTGGTCGAAAAGTCGGCCCAAACAAACGCTGACATGACATTCCATTAGCACACAATTTATCAAAGAAAACAGCGGTTGGTCAGAGAGGGACTGCCACTTGTTACCTTTGTCGTGTGATCTTATCGAGGCGCGCTTCCTTGAGGGAAATGCCTCAGTTGCCCTGGTCTTTCTCTCCCTCTCTCTCTCGGACACTGTCCTGCATAATGCAAGGCAATTAGTCAAACTCTGCTGACATTAATGTGCGCACTTTTGTGCATTTTGTAACAGTCAAAAAAATGAGCAAGTGAGAAATTTATAGGGCGTAAATGACTGCCTGAATACCTGTTCAGATTGCAAAAATAGCTAAATTTGTATATTGGCTTGCTTTGCCTAGAATTTATAGGGTTTTTGCTTTGAGCAGCATGTTTATGACGTTTTATTAATATATAATAAATATTAATTTGAATAAAATATTTGAATATTCACAGATATGAAATGTAAATAAAGTAAATTTATGAAGAATATATATATTTCAAATTAATATTTATTTATTATATTTATATTAATATTTTATTTAAATAATTTATAAATTCAAATTTGGTTTATATATATTATATATATATTAAATTGATTTAAATTTATTTTAAATTTATATTTATTATATTTTTATTTTATTTATCTAATACATTTTTATTTATTTTTTAACTAAATAACAAATTCCAATTTATATTTATATATCATTTTCATTTTTATTTTATTTTTAAAATGTATATAAATTTTTTTTAACGTATTTAAAATTGATATAATTTTAATTAAATTTTATAATTATTTTAATTAAATTTTATTTAAATATTTATAATTTAAATTTTTTATTAATCAACTTATTTATTTATTTTTTTATTTATAACAATTTATATATTTTTAAAATTTAAATATATTAAAAATTGCAAATAATTAAATTATACATAATTTATTAATATTTTATCTACATATATTTCACGTATATTTATATAATTTAATTAAATCAAAAGTGCCTAGTATCAAATTTGAATAATCTATATAAGACTTTTTAGTATGTATATTCCAACTTTATATTTCAATTATCCAATCCCAAGCCAAAAACCAATATACCCATTTTCATTTCACAAGCAACCACCAGAAAGTAATAAAGAAAGAACACTTTCACACTGCTCACGTCAGTCTAGAGCATTTTGCAGCTCAACGCCTTCACTTGCACCTTCGGCCGCATAAATACATACATCTAAATATTCTAGAAAATTTATGCAACTGATCGTTGATAATTTTTAATTTGCTTCGCACCCTAGGCCCGTCAGGTGCTCGGGCCCAGTTAGTATGCTAATTTGAATGGCTCAGTTATCCCACTCCCTGTTCTTTTTGTTTTTTTTTTTTTTTATGGTCAGCCTGCGTTCCGGCCGTAATTAAGTGTTTAGGCTGCATCATTGGCCGGAACTGAGGAAACTCCTTGGTTAAGTAGGCGTAAAACTCCGACAGCTCAATTTGCATTTTGTACGACTTTCAATTTTTCGGAAAATGAAACGTTCGCCAGTTGTAAAAATTTAAAGGTTTACGATTTTTTAATAGTTGGCTCCTTGGCGCGATTTTTACGAGTTGTCGCACAGTGTCAAGGTGTTGCCTGCTACAGGTGCATTGAGCCAGACGACTACTGTTGATTTAATTAGTTCATTTATATGCCACTGCTGTTATATAGGGATAGCCATAAAACAACCTATAGGTGTTCTAATTTATGACCAACATTTTAAATAATTATTGTCAAATTGGCTGTAAAAAAAAAATAGAAAGTTTTACGAGCGGAAGCAATATGTGAACTATTTTACTAGCAGCAGCAGGAATTAAGCCAAACCTAATTAAGTTTAAGTTTTGGAAAAGTTCTTAAATTCATTTATGGCTAATTTGACTTTATATGTTTAAGTCAAGTAAAATTAAGACTTACTTATAGAAAAGATATAATAAATTCATATCTGCATACCTACAGAAATACTTATATAAAATTTCTAGTCCTTAGCTCTGCATTCACACATCAACTCAGCGCGTCCTCTCCACTCAATGGGCGCTGCTGCGACTCCTGCTGAATGCTATAAAACTGCTTGAAATTCTGAATTGAATCACATTTTTCTTAACCTCTTACTCTACTATCAATAGACATAAATACATACACTTCTCCACAATCAATGCCCATTCTTAGCGCACTTCAAATGACAGCAAATAGATCTACTTCGCCAGTGATTAAGCGACAAACATCAAATAAACTGCAATAACAAGTCGCTCGACATCAGCTCAATACATATCGAAATCGAAAACCTCCCCCTCTCCCTTGGCCAACCCTAAACTCCTCTCTAATTGAGTGTGGGTGGCTGCTGCCGCTGCTGCTGCTTAGCCGCTAGGCCGAAAACAATATGAGCATAATTATTAATTGCAAATAATTTTTCTTAAGACTCATTAAGTGTGGCCGGCAAGCAGGCGTCGTACTTGATGAGAATGCCACGCCCTGGCCGCCACGCCCGCCCTATTCAATCTCTCCAGCCAGCAGCCAGCGTCCGAAATGACAAAAGAATTGACAGCACATAAATTAGAAAGTTGCCCATCTATATGAGCCTGCCTGCCCGATGAGGGTGAGCTGCGACCATGTTTAAATGTGTTAAGCCGACGGAAGTGACATTTCTCTTAGAGATATTTCTCTCTAGAGAAGTCTTTGTTGTTGTTGTTGTTGCTGGTCACGTGTCCACGCGCCTGGCGGCGTGTTTTCCGATTTGTAGTCGTCATTGTCACGGCGTAGATTTGTTGATCTATTGTCGAGCACCGCAAGCACTCACAATTGCAGAGGTGTGTGCCAGGGCAATTGCTGCAAGTGCAAGCGATGAGATTTCTTATTTATATATATATTTTGATATAAATTTGCAGTTATATGTAAAATGGAATGATTGTAGAAAGTTGGAGTAGCGCTTCATGTCTCATATATTTTCGTGTTTTATTTATGGAAATATGCTGTACTTATTTTAAATATATATTTATTTAGTAAATTACAAAAATAATATAAAAAAATAAAATAAATTGTATAAAAGCTTCTCCTAATTGAACTAAAATGAATATGAGACGAAACCTGAAGAGGCAAATGATATTATTCTGATGCTCGCTTTAGTTTATTACATATAACTACGATCTAAATCACAAAAATTACTGAATCATTTTAATTTATGTGCAAGTTTTTAAAAGTATTATATTTTATTTTATTTTATTTTATTCTATTTAATTTATTTAATTTAAATTATTTAATTTATTTAATTTAATTTAATTTCATTTCATTAATTTTTTTATTTTATTTTGTTTTATTTAATTTTATTTCATTTTATTTTGTTTAATTTTATTTTGTTTTAGTTAATTTTATTTAATTTTATTTTATTCTATTTAATTTTATTTAATTGAATTTTGTTTTATTGTATTTTATTTTATTTTATTTAACTTTATTTTGTTTTATTTAATTTAATTTAATTTTATTTTTCCTAATTTAATTTTGTTTTATTTAATTTAAATTATTTGATTTTATTTATGTTTATTTTATTAAATTTTATTTTATTTATTTTAATTTTATTTTACTTGTTTTATTTCATTTAATTTTTTTTATACTTTTTATTTTATTTATTTATTTATTTTTTTTATATCAGTTCAGTGTATTATGCAGGTTATTGTTATTATAATTATTGTCTTAAACTCAAAAGCCTATAAATACGACTTTTTCTAGTATTTTTCCTATTTATTTATTTTTTTAAATATTTTTTAAAAGAGTTTTTTTTAGCATAATTAGCATTCTGCAGCAACATTGACATATGTTACTGTTAATAGAAAATCCAAATGATAGCCAAAAAACAGAATTTACAGATAAATTGTCTAGCATATCGAATTTATTTACTCAACTTAAATCAAAATTTATCAAGCTCTGTCTCTCTGTCCGTATGTTTGAATGCATCGCAGATCACAGAACCTATAAGATATGTTTGGTAGCTTCACTCCACTCCCAATATAGCCCCATCAAATCAAACAACTTCCAACGCACATTCATAATAAAGCTGAAGATAACGTATATGTTTTCATTGCAGGCAGCTGATATCAGGCTTAATTAGCAGCTCGGCACGAGTTAATGACGATAAAGGACAAAAGGAATGCGTCGACTTTAAGAGCTGCTGCAACACAATGTTGACTGTGTAGGCTCCCGCTGCTGCTGCTGCCGGCGCTCTCGTGATAATGTTAAATCAACATTATTTGGTCAGCCATGCATGCGTAATGCGTCTCGAAATTGCAGCCAGAGTGCGTAAAGTGGGGGCGGGGCAGGGCAAAGACAATTTGCGCCTCAGCTCAGCAAAGTTTGCATTTAAATTAAACGAAAAAGCCGGCTAAAGCCGTGATAAAACTTTAGCACTAGCCGTTGGGCCGAACGAACACCAGCAACATTGTCTCGCCTTTTATGCATTTTCCATAAGGACAGGAGCCCTGAGGGGCGCAGCTATAACAACAATGCCCAAGCACTTGACTTGGGCTGTCATTCAAAGTGACAGGGAGACTAACTAATAGGCCACAAAATGTGCAACGCTCAGGTCCTGCGCTCCATCGGCACTCGAAAGTCTATTTTCACAAAATTTCCATGTTTATTCAGCCACGCACGAAGCCGCCCCTCTCTCTCTCTCTCTCTCTCTCGCTTGCTCTCTGCATGTGTGTACATAATTGTATATTGTATCTTGTAGTTTGCTTAGCGTCAAGTGCAAGGTAAATACGAGATATTTTACGCAAATTTACCAAGTGTTTACCCAGGCTCTAGCTGGCGGGGGAGCGGGTCCTGAGGTTCAGCTCCACTGGGCACGGCACGGCCGCCTGTGCAATTGGAATTTATTGTAATTTGCATTTTAACGCTCAAATGCGTTTTTTGCGTAATGCACGTGAATTAATCATTGGCATTTGCGGTAGCTGAGTGTGATCAGCGCTGACAATTTACCAAAACTTTAATGTCCTTAAGGAGGAGAGAAGGTTTCTTAGGTAAAGCTGAATGTTTACTATAAATTTATTGAAATTTACTATTCCTGATTAAATATATTTTCTATATTATTAAGACATATTTGATATATATTGTATTGTACTATATATATATATATATATATATATATATATCTATTTATTTCCTGTATATCTGTAGTCAAGTAGTATCCATTATATATTTCTCTGTGTGTCTCACCTATCTGTCGTACCTAATGAAGTTTTCACGGCAGTTTTTATAGCGATTTTTGCTCCAGATAGTCGACAATCCATGTATACTTTGATTTATCCTTCCCAGATATAACTATATATTTTTCTTAAGTAGTTTTTTTCTTATAGCAAATCGATCTTGTAGACTGCATAAAAAATTTGGTAACTCTGTTGGCCAAAGTCTCCGAGATATTCACCATGGATGTGCGTTTGCCTGATGACCAAATTTAGCAATCGTTTTTAGTAGGCTTTTTTTCAAAAATTAAAAAAAAAATATTTCCCCACATGATACAAAGCTCAATTAAATTTTATTTGAAGAAGAATAAAACAGAGCTCAATAGGAAATAAATTTCAAGACAATAGCTTCAGTGATATAGAAAATATTCAATATTTAGGAGAACCTGAAGGGTGCTCTATACTGATGAGACGCAGTGTAAAGACTGTTTTACTTTAACTTAGGAACAGGGTATCTTGTAGTCGACTACACCTAAATTAAGCAGCATTTGAATCATTTTCTATTGTATCTCACATCTGAATAATTTCTATGGCTTCTTTAAACAGAGTATCACGAAGTCGTTCCGTCTTTGCCCTACCCGCTCACACTCCACCCACTACAGCTCGCTATTTGAACAGCTTCGACTTCACGTATTTATTTAATTTGCTTAATTTGTTCAGCTAAAGTGTTTGTCATTAGACGTGAGGAATACGAAATGCAATTTGTGGACAAAGAAATAAAGTTTCTCTGGAGCAAGACTTAAAGCTGACTGCATATCATTATGCTTGGCGAGCTAAAGGATTTTAATTAAATTTATATGCTGCACGGCAGATTGGCTGCGGCCGGACCCGGACGGAGTCCGGCTTTGTCTCAATTTGTACGCAAATTGACCAAAGCATTTAAAAAAAAAAATAAATAAATAAATTAATATATCAATATACAAAGTGTATTGAATGGATTTTCAATCAAATTGAACGGAGGGAGGGTGGGAGGTAGGGAGAGGGGGTGAACCGCCCGCTGCGCCCTGCCAGACGCACATAAAATTGACATGTTTCGAGGCGCCGCGGCAGATTCTATATAATTTCGCATGTAAAAAGAAAATTCTCAAACGAAAATCAGTTAAAACGTGTATTGCATAATGGGCGTGGCATGTGAGGAGGCGGCGGCTGATGCTGATGCTGCTGCCTTTTCAATGAACTCACGGCGCGACGAATTGTTGCTGTTGTTGTTGTTGTTGTTGCTGCTGTTGTCGCATGCAACAAATTGTTTCAATTAACTAAATTAAATTTACACTCCTGCAGCTTCACGAGCGAACAACAATTGCACATATTGAATGCATTTCTGCTGAACGTGACATGACACTGACAGATAGAAAATGAAACGAAGAACCAGAGCAACAGCAGCCGCAGCAGCAGCAGCAGCCAGTACAAAAAGTTACGCCCCCCTCGCCTACGGCCCCGCCTACGCGCCAGTTGACGAAAATGAAATCGGAGATACTCTGGAGGCAAATGAAAATGGCAAACATGTTGCATGCGGAAAATGCTACGGAAAACACATTCATGACATGGAAATTTATAAAAATTAACTGCCAAGTATATGGCGAGTGCTGTTTATCAGGGGTGGTCAATAACGAGGCTGTGCACTGAGAGAAAGATAGGGGATATGTGGAATAGAGATATCTATAAAATATATCAAATATAAAATATCTATCAATTTATTACTAAATACACAGAAATATATAGTGTACAAAGATGGTCTATAATGTAAATAAAATTTCTAAAAATAATTTATAAGTATTTATTATATATTTAAGTTATAATAAACTCAATAATTATTTTATATTTGCCAAACAAAATTCTTAAATAAAATAATAAATAATTAAAATAATAATACAAAAATTATTAAAATGTAAGCAAAATGTTTTAAAATTTAAATGTAAATAAAAAATTTTAAATGTTAAAATGCTTAAATATAAAATGTGTAATAAAAAAGAGTATAAAATGAAGAAAAATATGTAATCAAATTTCAATTCAAATAAAAACAAATAAAACAAAATTACAAAATAATATTAAAAAATATAATAAAATTTTAATACAAATAAAAAATAAATATATAAAAAAAACAATATTTGTAAAATATAAAATGTAAATAAAACAATTTAAAAATATTAAAATATTATTAATTAATATATAAAAGTTGCATTAAATATGTAAAATATGAAATGTAAATAAAACAATTTAAAAATATTATTAAATATTATATAAAAGTTGCATAAATATTTATTTATTTATTTTATTGTTACCATGAATTAATTCTAAATAACAATTTTTGTTTTAAGCCAGAGCGACAAAGACCTTCAGGCGTTATTTTCATTATATATATTATTTACATTATGTTTCTTATTTCTATTTTATACATTATAGATCTATGTTTAGTTTGTTTATAAATATAAAAAAAAGGAAAATATGTAATTCAATATAAACAAGAAAATAAATATATGAAAATGTATTGAAATATAAATATATATTAAAATATATATTATTAAAAAGTTGTAAGTAAAAAAACATATGTATAAAAAATGAATATTTCATGTGTTTAACTAAAATATATATTTATGTAAGTATGCACAAACAATATCAAATCAGAAATATCCACAAAAAATGTATTGAGAAGTAAAAAAAAAATATCAATTCAAAATAGCAGCCTTAAAAAAATATACAATAATAATATACTGTTCATTTGATATACACAAATAAATTTGGAAATTATACGTAATTATTAATAATAATTAAATATCTATTACATATTTATGTCTATTAATGTCGATGGTTTTTAGTTTCATTTTAATGCAACAAAATATTCAATTAAAATTAATATACAAAAGGCAGGACTTCAATACAAAAGGTTGAGCTGAAGTCGCAGTAACTACACCAACATAAACTTAACTTTTAGTTAACATGTTTTGGGTATTAGCTTAACAAGACATAATATAAACATGCACATATATTTATATATATCTTTAGTATTTGCCTCAGCATTCTCCCAGTGCAGCTGGTACATTGTAGCGACACGGCAACATTGTTCGTCAATATCAATTATGCGTTCAAATGAATATTGAAGTGTAGCCGCATGCCAGCCCAACTCAATGTCCACCCACTCAGAGCAGGAGCAGCAACAACAACAGCCTTTCAGCCGAGAACAACACCACAAAAGCCACCGCTAGCCATCATGCAGGCAAACCAACCACCCACCAGCGCAGTCAGACGGGCAGTCGGTTGTTGAGGATAGCTCATCAGCATCGGCGCTGGCGAAAAATTGGCAATTGTACAAAAGTGTTAACACGGCGCCGCATCCTGCAGACTGACCACAGAACAGGCTGCCAGCTAGCCAGCCAGCCAGCCAGCCAGCCGCCTTGGACACATCCATCAATGCCAACAGATTTAATCGCCATTTAAATTGTACGAACTCGGAACTGGGGAGCTGGGAGTCCTCATCGTCGACGACGGCGTGTGTTTGCTGCATTTACTTAAGCGTGTTATCAGCGTAAAATAAATCTCTATAGAATGGTCAGACAGCTGCCGGCCCGACCCGGCCCGGCCCACCGCTCGACTAGCCTATCTGTTTAGTGTTTTCCAATCAGTGGCCCCGGGGCAGGCCGGATTGGTCACGTGTCGGGCTCCTGGTCACTGGTCAGCAGCGAGTGTGACATGCGTCACATAATTGCAATAAATTAGAAATTGCTGAGCGGCCGGCCTGCAACAATGTTGAAATGTATTGTTTGCTCAGAGACTTAGTTTACCTGACAGGCATTATATGAATGCAGCTACTCTTCTTCAGGCCTTACGAATTACTTCGAAATTAATGTAGCATCTCTCGCTGCCGGGCCGGAAGCGCACACAATTAAGATGTAGACGAGATCTACAATAGAAATACGTAAATTAATACAATGCAAATCGGGAGACGCAAGGAAGTTATAATAATCAAATTTTACGATTTTCCTGCAAGTGCACGCGGCTGGAAATTATGCGTATTGCAAGACAATGCGTAGTGCTTTCAATTCCAATTGGATTCTCACTGGCCACGCCCCTGCGCCCCTCAAGGAAACGGGGCGCGGCAATAACAGTAAAAACCAATTGCCAATCATTAGTTTTTACAACACAAGGCGCTTTTGAGTTGTGACTCTTGAGTTGTGGGCCTTTTTCCTACATTTTTTTTGCGTGTCCTGGCCTGAAAATTCATTTTCACTTGTCCCAGTCAAACATAAAAGCGTAGCGCAAGTCAATCACGGGCTCGGGAAATCTGGTCAAAACGGAAATGTGTCGCAGTCGCAACGTAATTGTGGGTGGACACTGGCTTAAATTGGATGTCGAAAAGTTGTGTTGTCCTAGGAGTTACGACTGTCTACAACAAGTTGGCAATTGCGTCACAAGCATTTTACTTTTGCGTTGCCTTTAAGAACTCTCTCAATTGGAGCAATTTTAATTGCGATGTCACTTGTATGCAATACTATCGATAATATTAGGGACTCTCATTTGTATTTTTAAATGTCAGCGATAGATTTGCACTAATCTGTAATTATATTTATGATCGCTTCGAATTGATTATTACAAGTTATACACCTTTGATATATAAAAATAAAAAACTATTTTTAATTGATAAGCTTAAGCAGTCAGCACAAAGATATTTAAATTAAATATGACTGATGGCAATAGTATCGATACTTTTCTTAACGAAACAATCTTCATTCATTTTAAATTGCAACCTATCGTAGTGCACTTATATCGATATATATTTAGAATCGCAACTAGTGCAAGATCAGAAAGTATCGATATCACTTTATTAAGCTTTTTCAATTGTGATCTCATCTATCGATACTTATTATCACTTCGGCACTCAAGTTTGTTTTTACACGTGGTCAAATTGTAATATTTATGTAAATAGTCAAATAAATAAAAGGAGTTCAATGAAAAATGGATATTTGCCGTGCCTGCATGATGCGCTCACAGAGCTTAGTGGATATATTCAGCGATCGGCCATCAGCTAACAACGAATTCAGTCTGGCGGAGATGCTCAACGATCTGCTGGAGTTCAAGATCGATCGTAACGATAGACTGCCCCAGAAGATCTGCGTCTCTTGTGGCTTGGATGCCCAAAACGCATTCAGATTCAAGCGCAGATTGCAGCAGAGTTACCAATTGCTCTGCATGAAGGTAATGATGTGCCAAGAGGACGTCCCACAGGCGGATGAGCAAGAAAAGGAAAACCAAGTGGACTCCGAGCCGAATTTCAACTTGAAAAACAGTCAGAGTAAGTTACATAAGAGAGTATTGACCAGCTGCGAGCGGCTGATCATAGAAAACTCGCTGAGCGATCGCAAAAACACAAAGCTTTTCGGCAAGGAGATGGCCATTGCGGAGACCGGATCGGCCCATCGCTATCCCCTGCGTCTGGCCACACGCCTGCAAATGCTGAGCTATCGCGAGGATAACATCAAGCCCGCCATACTGCGCGGCAAGCTGCGCAAGTTCAAGTGCGATCAGTGCAAGGCCTCGTTTACGACCAGCAATAACCTGAAGACGCACCAACTGAATCACGACGGAGAGAGCAGCTACAAGTGCCTGCACTGCCCGGAGTCCTACGACAGCCAGTCGAAGCTGAAGGAGCACATACAGACCCACAGCCAAGAACATCGCCACCTGTGCGACTACTGCTCGAAGGCCTTCAAGCGCAAGTCGGATCTGAGCAAACACCTTCGGAACCACAGCGACGAGCGTCCCTGCGCCTGTCCCTACTGCGAGTTCACGTTCAAGAACGTTTTCCAACTCTATCGGCATGTGCGCTGTCATCTGGGCGAGCGCCCCTTCCAGTGCGAAAGTTGCCAGAAAACCTTCACCAACAAATGGAACCTCAAGTGCCACATTACTAGGCCCAACAGGTGTGCGGGCAGGAAGGAAATCAAATGTGATGCAGCTGATGATAATGTAAAGGATTACTCTATGATGGAACTGGATATATGATTTATATGTATAAAATATTTAAAAGGAATTCATGGAATACAAATTGTAGCTGCAGCTCCAGGAGGACACAACCAACTCCCGATTGAGCATTGCAATCTTCTTCTCCTGGCCCTACGCGCATTGCTTCAAATTCTTCTGTTTTGCCGCCTGGAATGTGTCCGTCAGCTAGTTGCCTAACTTCTGCAGCTTCAGTACCATTTAATACTTCAACTGATTGTTCTCAGCACGCAGGCTGTCAAGGAATCGATGCAGACATATATACATATATATTCCCTATGAACAATCAGACAAATATTGTGTTAAATTTACAGTTTAAGAAATGAGCACAAATTCATTTATGTAAATTATTCTTAAGCGTGCACATATATAACACATATTTATATATTCATTATATATAAATCGGGGCTTAAAATATTTATCTAAGCATTTACAGAGTCTGGAACTCTAGGCATACCGAATTTTTTGTTTACATTGCACAAAATTTATTATTATCATTATTATGACAAAACCATTATCTCAATTTATTATTTATTTTAATTGTTAATTTTCATTATTATTACAAAATTATCATTAGTATTAAAATATGTTAAATTCAAGTTAGAAAAACATAATTAATTTTGAAAAATGTACAATATTCGTTATCTTTATCATATTTATAATAAGCTAAATATTATATATATTAATAATTATATATTAAACTTAAGTTACCGAAACATTTGTTAAGTTTTGACAATTAAAAAGAAATTTGAATTTAATAACCCAGACTCATATAAAACTATTCAAAAAGTTTTGATTGAATACTTTAAAAATCATTTTATATTATTTTATAATGCCATTTAACAATTTTATTTAGTTTTCATTTATTACGTTTGCAAATTTCTTTTTAATAATATAAAAAATATATATAAATTTTAATATTTTTCTTTATTAAAAAGATTTTTAAGGTAACTGAAAAAAATAATCATGATCTTTATAACTATTTTTATAATTTACTAAATTATTTTGCTTTTCAAGAAGTTATACATCTAATTTACTATATAATCGCCCCACACCACATACAATATTTAGAGACACTGGCTCAGTAAATAAATAAGTCTTAAATGTATTACTTTCGGATGCCATGAATAATGTTTTTTTATAACAGAACTAAATCTTCTTTGCAACTCAAGAATTCTTAATTTTTTTTTTAAACGTGTTTATTAAATTCTCTAAGACTAAATTTCTCGAAAAGCAGAAATGAAAGTTGCATTAAAATTATAATTTTTGTAAATTCGGCACTTCACTTGATGAAAAACTATAATCTGATTTCTGGTTCCCAATTTCTTCAAATATTATATTTTATTATGAAAATCTGACTATGATTTTTACGAAAAGTATGGAATGATTATTGCTTATTAAAATTTGCATAAAAGTTTATGTTTACTTCTTAAATCTGTTTTTGGCCTATTCGAGATCTCAACTAAAATGGGATAATTAAATAAAATTTAAATTGTTTACTTATAGATATATAGATGTATATACCAAGGTATAGATAGTATCTAGTAAAACGAAAACATATATAGAAAATTATAAAAAAGTTATTTGAAATGTGAGTCAAATATATATTTAAAAAAAAAACTATAAAACTATAAAGTATCTGTAAATGATTTGTTTAAATGCTTTATTTATATAAAATAATCATTTTTTTTTAGTTTGCAAATCAATTCAGCTAAACTTAAACTTATATTTATGTTAAGTATTTGATTATAGTACAAAAGATGTCCCCACCAGCCCATCCTTATCAAAGACTGCAAAATACCCCAGCAAAACCACATTAGGTTAGCAAAAACAAAAGGAAACCCATTTGATTATCGAAACATTGAGCGACAGCTAAATGCCAATCAATCAAATTCGTGGCGTATACAAACGAGATTTGCGGAACCAACTCCAGATATGGCCGTAGAAGTATTTCGTCATGCCAGGCTGGTTCTGCTTTGCACCCTTTACTGGCACTCACATGTCAATTTGTGGATTGCTGGGGGGAGGGGGGCAAGACAACTTTCTTCTCGCCAACGAGCTGCAACGCCCAATGTGTTAAACCTATCCATTAATATTAATAGTCTATTGCCGGTTAGCGGTGCGTGTTGTACGTGACTTTTTCGTAACCCTTTCCAAAGGCAGATATATGTATATACCTATATCTTTGGCAAGCTTCGGAGTCGCTGTTAGCCTTATCGTTTGATTTGTAGACATTTTATTGCTTTATTGATGCATTCTTATGAAAAGCGCAGCGTTTGCTTTGATGGATTGTTTAAATCTTCGGGTCGAGCCCTGCCTCAGCCCCGGCCCCTGTGATACCTGAGGCCTCGACCCTGGGGAAAATCCGTCAGCAATTTTATGCTGGTAGACCACCGCTCGCACCGCACCGCACACGCAATTTGCCTTGGGAAACTTTTTCTTTTTGTCAAAATTCTTATTTTGATTGGCACTTAGCAGCCGTAAAGGGGTGAGAAAACAAAACGAGCTGTTGGCTATGGGAAAGTCTAATCAGCGCAGCCGTAAACTCTTCAAGACACGCAACGCTTAGGCTTTAAGGAAAATTTGAGAAGAGTACGCCAGTTGGCAGATACTCTAAGTGGGGGTAGATCTATTATGGGAGAGTGGATGCATATGCTGGCTGTGGTATGTATCCCTTTGAGAAGCAGCGATATATAATCGATAATTATCGACTTTTATGACAAGAATTAGAGCTGTGTGGATCAGGAATGTTTCTGATATCAATATCTGTATATAGAAATTGAATTAGCTGATAAATAATATATAGTTTATATATAGTTTCAAGCCAATATTGAAATATCAGTATGAATCAGTTTTTTTTATCGATATATTGATATGAATTGATTTTTAATATGATAAGAAATGGCATAAAATATATATCAATGGATAGGTTTAATTTATGAACTCAATCGAAGTATATGGATATGGATACCTTAAGCATGAGAAAAGCAGGGTATATGAACAGTTAGAAGAATTATTTGTGAATCTTAGGAATATCGATAGACAGTCAGACAGCCAGTCCATGCTGACTAGGCTCTTAAAAAGAATATATATATAAAACACATAAATTTCAGCGAAATCAGAATACCCTTTTATTTAATAGTCCAGGGTATACCCAATAAAAAAACGCACCGAAAAAATTATAAAATTCACAATTTATTATATTATGTAAATAGAGTTGATACCGCTAAGTATTGCTGCAACTTCGAACAGTTGTTAAATTTTATGTTATATTTTTCAGGCGAAGGACCCTGGGCATAGTCCATAGTCCACGACATCCTCTAAGCCACTAATAAATTACTAATGCTCACCTCGCCTCCTCGGCAAAGTTTTGCGCAAAAATATTAAATTTTACGAGCTTAATTTGTGTGTGTTTCGTGCGCAGCTTAAGGACGCCTGTTGTCCTGGACAACAGGAGCGAAGGAAAACAATGTCAATTACAGCCCGATTGAAAAGTGGGCGGTTTTCGGAGTTGCTGTCCTGGCAGATCGCATAAACCAATTTTATTGGTGGAGCGAACGAAAAAGCCGACAACGTCGACGCTGACGATGCCATTGAACTAATCTCCTTAGCATTAGACGGCGAGAGCTCCTTGTCTCTATGCCCAACCTGAGGGTCTATTCATATTTCAAAAGGCAACTTTGCGCGACTCGAAAATGGCGTCATTAAAGTTTACGATTCTCTGTGTGTGGGTGGGTGGGTGTGTTTGTGTGTATCTGTGTGTTTGTGTGTGAGCTGTAAAGCATGTTGAGGTATTTTGTAATAAAGGGTATTTCGAGAGCATGCACTTTGCCCATTATTGTGTTAATACCCTGGAAGACATGGAGAAGTGGATGCTTGGATTAGAAAGTATATATATATATATATATATGTATATGGGAGGCTAAAGTAGACATAGTAGATTTAGCTATCTAACTATCCATTCGTATCTTGAAACCTAGAGACCTAGTACTAGAGACTTGAAAGGTATTACACAGCTCTCGTTCCTAATGACCCCCACAAGTCTCTACAAACTTTAAGCAACAACTCTCCACAGAGTATCTGCGAGTCAGTCAATTCCTTGTACCTTCTGCTCTAGGCCCAGACAAGTGCATCATAGATCTATAGATCTGTCTGTCTGCACCTCTTGCTGTTGGTGCTAAAATCAACAAAAGTCAACCCGAATAGATATGGCGCGCGTTTCAGGGGTCTGCCGAAAACTTTGCATATTAAATGTCATTTGGTAAAGTGGAATTGAGGAGTGCGCCCAACTGCGAGCTACACTGGCCCAGGCGAATGCTGTCACAGCAAATTATGCTCGAAATGCGTCTGTCAAGGATGCGGATGCGGATGCGGACGTCGAGGCGGATGCGTGTAGGTTGCATGCATTGAGCCATAAATGAAAACTAAACAAGATTTTGCTGCAAATTTTATGAGCTAATTTTAATGAAGTTGCACAAGAAACAGCAGCGACAGCAGCAGAGGAAGAAGAGCTCGAAATTTTTGATGAATGTCGACACGAAACAGACAAGTTTATAAATTATGCCAAAGCAGTTAAGAGGGTGCACGAAATAAGAGATATATGTATAGATATGTAGATATAAGAGCGACACACAGAGCTAAGTTTTTTGATTACAAATTCTCTAATTATAGCAAGTGGTGGGAAGTGCTGGACTAGCAGATACCCTGAAGTGGAAGTTAAACTGAGGCAGAGCTGCAAGAGACTTCTAAGAGACATATCTGAATATAAAAGAGCCTGCTTCAAGCAGCTGCTGCTTTTACTGCTCCCCCGAACAGCCCTGACTTGGTAAGTTACACCTTGATTAACTTTGGTTCCAGATGCAATATCTTTATGAAATTTTCGGCTCATACTAAGGAGATTTAAATCAGTGAATATACTAAAGCTCCACTCTCTATTATTCATTTTAAGTTTTTAGGTATAATTTTAGTAAAAAAAGAGAAGTAGCAAAATGAAGTTAAATTTATTAGTTATATATTCATACTCAAAGTCCACACACAAAATTTGGTATCTCTAGCTTTTAAAGTACTCGAGTTATGCTTAAAAAACAAAGTTTGCATAACGAGATTTATAGATAATTGACAAATGGGTTGGGTGATCTTAAAAATATATGAATATTATATAATTAGGGTCTATACGAATATATATTTCAAATTTCAAGTCTCTAGCTTTTATAGTTTACGAGATTGAGGCATGAATAGTTAAACAAAGGTGCAGGAATGGGTTCAGTTCATAAAGCTGATAAAGCATACACTAGCTAATCAGTTAGACCTTCTTCCGTATATTACATTATGAAACTGTAATACCAATATGCCCATTTTAAGGATTTTCCAGGGTATCTACATATATTTTTACTTTCATTATGAATACGATTGCTTTCACAGGACTCGGACCTCTGTCACGGTTGTTAGGACCACACAGCTTATGGGCACCAATTAGGGGCATCATTAGCGGTCGGTCGATTTGGCTTTGTGTTCGGGCAAACGTTCTAGATTTCATGCTCCATTAAAAGATCAAGTACAAATTCAATAGCGATCAGGAATCAGTTGGAGTCTAATTAAATTAGAAATCAAAAGAAACTTCACATGGAGCTATCCTACCCAAGTAGCAACATGAGCTGGGCATAGATCTCTGGCAATTGGGCTGCTTAGAAGCGTGACGATATCCATTTGATGTTGAGCCGTGTCGAGAGAGTGTCAAATCAACATCATTATTCATTATCAAATAAATGACGAGATCTGTGGCGCGCCGAGCTCTTCGCATAGTCGTAAATTCATTAAATTGAACTTCGCTTTGTGGCGAAGGGATTCCACAATATGTTCTAACAAAGCAATCAATATCGCAGCCATAATTAAATAAAACTAATGATGCCACTGACAGAGTGCAATGGGGCCTAATGATCGGAATGAGCGAAGCCAGCTAAGGCTATGCTTTCTTATCACATGGGCATTAGAAGATCTTTAGCAGTCAAATCTGGAGAGTAGCTTTCATTAACCAAAGAGTTGGATTGTGGGAGAGAGAGGGGAGGGAGGTTATTCTGTTATATTAATTACAAAAATGAGGTTAGATTGTAAAAGTAAGGTTAGGTGTGCTATAAATTTGATTAGATTTAGTAGAAAGTGAGGTTATTTGTGCTATATGCTCAAATCTTCAAGTTCTACATGATCTTAACGATATATGAGCATATAAATTGTATATATAGCTAAAAAGTAAGGTTATGTTCGTTAAATTGTAAAATAAATTAGCTTTATTTCTGCTATATACTCAAAAAGTAAGTTATATATAGCAAAAATATATAAGTATTATATATATAAATTGAAGAGATAGATTAAAAATGGGATTTATAGTTAAAAAGTGTGGTTATGTTGCATATACAGCTAATTAGCTATACTATAAGTGAGGTTATGTATGCCAAATGAACAGAATTATGGCCAATATCTCTGTTTGTAGCCAAACTTGGATTTATATATAGATAACCATACCAAAAGTTAGGTTATGTATGCAACTCCTTGAGTTTAAAGTATGCTAGCAACACACTCTCTCTCTCTCTCTCTCTCTCTCTCTCTCTGTCTCTCTCACACCCTCATGCACACACCCACACTCATTCCCCTTGTTTCGGACAGGTTTTTATGTAGCGTAACTAAACGTTAATTTATAGCCAAAAACTGCTCAACTTTCTCTCTCCGTAGGCCTTCTGCTTGAGTCCGCCCAGTTTGGGAATTAAAAACAAATTAACACGCTACCAAAAAAAAAAAAAAAAACAAAAGTCGAAAAATATAATAGAAAATTGGGAGTTTCTTGGCGTTGCGTGTGCTTAGCCAAGTGAATTTTACAACTGCGTCGTCTTTTATCTAATTGAGTTTATACTCTTTGGCTGGGCCTCGCATCGGCTGGTTTGTCTTAATGTTAATGCGCTCGTAAAACATGCGCAAAAATTGAGAGCAATAAAACGCCGGCGGGGCAAACATTGAAAATTAAAATAAACACATTAAACGAGATGCCCTGCAGGCGATAACAAGTGTAGGCTGCCAAAAAACACACACGTACACACAGGACACAATAAATCAAACGAAGCATGAAGCGTATTTTATACTCGCTTTATAATTTACATGCCATATTACATATGCAGCAGCTCCTGTAGCTAGAAACAAATTTTAATGGCCTCTGGCGCGCAAATTGCATTTGAATCTTTTTAAGCTTTAATTAAACCCATCTATCGATGTTAGCTGTGCGATACATGCCTGTAGCTTTAAGTATCAATGTACTCGATAGTTGGGAATTAATCATGCAATATTTGACAGTCACAGCGAACTTTCGTTAAGTTTACACATTGTTAAATATTAAGTTCTAATATATTAAACTGCTTCAATAAAGTAAATATTTAATAAAAATAAATATTAATGTATTATTACTTTTTCTGATTACATATTAACACTAACGATAGTAGCAGTAAGAACAAGTATCGCTACACTTGATCACTGCCAATAAGACATTCGCATTTTTGCCATCACTAATTGACATTCGCTACGAAGCGTCGACGCGCGTCGGTAAATCTTATTGCGTATTGTGAAATTAAAGTGTAAAATGTTCTTTAAGAAAGTGATTGTGTGCATAAAAACAAATCGTATATTACGGATTCACAGCAAGTGCCCATCCATGCCAATGCACGTGAGTCTTTATGCGATTTTCCATTCCAAATGCTAGACATTAAGAAAACCAACAGAACTACTCGAGCGTCAAGAGAAATACATGTGTCATTACGAGAATTATGAAATAGCAGGGAGAAACACTTAGCGGTAAATGAAAAATTATACGTATGTTGACAACAGGACACACCGCTAAGCAAACAAACACATATTGTGAGCAGGCCATAAATTAGCCCGCATGCAGGCATCAGGTGGGTACGCAATGATTGCAGGACAGCAGACAGATGGGCGCTGGAGGCAGGATGGGAGTGTGTGGAGGCGAGCAGTTTCCTTCCGGGTAGGTGGTAAAAAATGCGTAGCAGTAGTTGCTTGCTGTCAGGTCATAAAACAAAGTGCTGTTGTGTCTACAAATGATTTGGCTTATTCGTGCAGAACAAATCGTACGTCATTTGTTGGGCCACTAAAAAGTTAAAGTTGCCCCTCAGGCCCGTGCCACGCCCCCTTCCCTCTCTCCCACTGCTCAGTCTGTGAACAATTGCGCAATTAATGTTCGAGAATTATGTGCGTGACAGCCACAGACGGGCAGACAGACAAGACATCGTCGTCGTCGTCGCCGGCGTCACTGATAGAGCCATAAAAGGTTGCCTTCAATAACCAATGCATCCTGGGCTTTTCCACTGCCATTTTACGGCTTTACACATGAGCCATATTGCGGCGTGCCCTCTGCGTTTACGAGCCATGCAGACAGCGCCTAAGAGCCTCATTTTCATCGCTTTGCCAAAATGAAATCATAAATTTATAATTAATTTGCATATGCATGCATTTCTTAGTACTATACTATATGTATGTATATCTCATCTATTGCCATGCCAAATTGGCATCATGGCTCAATTTTAATGGCCCTTTGGGCACTCGCCGTATAGAAATTGAAATTAATTTACGAGCGCTCAAAACTAATGAGTTCCCCTTCTTGAATACCCTAGCAACTAGCTGAAAAGGGGGGTATTGACAGAATGTAGGCAAGAGTTACTATAATGATGACTATATATATTCTTAAGCAGTAATAGCGGCGATCTGTTCCTGTTTGACTGTCGAACTGAGCTTATTCATGCAGATATCTCGTGAACTATAAGATCTAAAGCATTTAAATTTCGTATATATCTTTCTGAACCCTTCTTAACAATTTTTGCTTCTTATTATCGATAAAAATCGATGTTAACTTCGTATATTTATAGAAATATTAAAAAAAGTATTTGAAACTTTATTCAGATATATCTAGAACCAAAGTAAAATTTAAATATTTCTCATAGAGGTAAGCTGAACAAAGCCTAAACCCCAAATAATTAAAGCAGCAACGCTGTCACAGTATCTACTAGTCGAGTATGTCCCCTAGAGCACTATTTACTAGATATCCCTAATATCATTCAACATCCTAAGCCTCAATCGAAAAAAACGTTGTCTGCAAGTCAAGCATATCCTCTAGAGTATTGCTACTGGATATATCATTTACATCTTTAACCCCAATTGAAAAACACACGGTATTTGCTAGTCAAGCATATTCCTTCACTAAACCACTCCTGCTTGTTATCTCTAATATCATTAAAATTTTTAGCCCCAATTTCAAGCATTTATGTGCATTTTATATCCATTTTAATTATGCACCAAAATAGTTTATATTAATGTCTTCAAACGGCAGGAATCTCTTGGGTATGTATATCATCTATGCCATAATAATACCTATGCTAACTCCAAGAATTTCATTGACAGAGATGCAAAGATATGAAGTGGATTTGACAGTTGTCAAAAGTCGGCAACAAAACACGTCAAGAGCTCAGCTCGCAGCTCGAGCACTTTTATTGTTGTTCATTAATTTTAATGTTTGCGCAACCTGCGTGCAATTTTGAAGCCGGATTGAATTGAATTTGAAGTGGCCAACGGCGCGGAGTGGGGGGAAACATCAGCTAAACAGCTACTAAAATGCTACGTCTGGGCCGCACGATAAAGCCAGAAGCCAATGAAGCTAAGTGCGGTTATGAACCCTTTTCGCATTTGGCTAAAACAACAAAGGGCCAAAATGGAATTGGAGCTGCACAAGGCGCTGACAATAGAAGCTGACTGGCATTTGCGTACAGGGAGAAAGAGAGAGAGACAGAGAGAGAAGCTGAAGAGCTTTAAGACTTTAAGCGCCAGTTCAATAAACTCGCTGGCCAAAACACAACAATGGCCCATGCATTTGGCCGAATTGATGTGCGGCAAGCATGCAACAAAAGCAACTGTCGCAATTAAAATGCAGCGTTTATTTGATTATTAGTATTAATGCTAAATAACGACAATTGTTGCTACAAATGCAACTGGCCACCCTCAAACGAGCGAGCGATGCTGCTGCCCGCATGTCGTTCCAGCAAATGGGACATATTTTAGATCCCTTGTACAGTTGTGCCACCTGAATTGGCTGGCCTCAATAACGCAATGTCTTGTCAGCGCGCGAGTACCTGTATCAATGTCAGCCCAGCAGCCCAACATATGTGCGTGTGCAGCAGCAGGAGGAGGAGAACTAGGAGCAGGGGCGTTAAACTAATGTACGTTCGTCCATCTGTATGTCTAGCTGTCCGTCTATCCGTCCGGCGCGCAGCCATGTAATTTGTTATCCAACAATTTATAATTGCATCAAAATACACACGCACCACATGCCAGCCTGAGCTGGAGATGCCGACGACTATTCCAAAAAAATTATTATGAAAGCAAACATACATGCTTCTCGACTCGAGTCGACTCTCGACTCTTGTGGCTCCCCCTCTTTAGAACTGTCCGATACAATTTTATGCTATGTTTAACATTTTGTACATTTTTCGGTTGTGCGGTTGGCCCCTGTTTGCTTGCTGCTGGTTCTAATTTAATTTTGGACTTGACTTGCGTTGGTGTTGCCTGCGCTTCACTTTTAGTTGATTTATGAATTTTTAAATCAATTTGACAACTGGATGGAAAGTCGAATATAAGTTGTTTTGTTTGACTGGACATGAAAGTTCTTTGATTGTAAATTGTTATTATTATATTGTAAGAGACTTTCTCTTAAGTTCTCACAATCTTTGTAAGTCTTACAGTTGATTGTCAATTGTTTATAGTATATTATTATAGACTTGCCCTTAAATTCTCACAGGCAATAGTTCTGTAAATTGTAAATGGTTTCATGATACTTGATTCTTAAGTTCTCCCAATTTATAATGCTTGCAGTTGATTGTAAATGGTTTACATTTCTTTATTAGAGACTTGCTCTTAAGTTTTCCCAGGAAATTGCCAAATTTGCAAATATTTTCTGCTTGTAAGTGCAACTGTTTCTGTTTGTTATGCTCTTTGACGTTTACACGTTTTGACAGGCATCTAAAATCTATTTCAAATGCAACCCCTAATTTAAAGTTTCGTTTTAAAAAGGAAATCCCATCAAAACAAACACAAAACAATTCACTTAACTCCGGAACTTAGGCGCTACTTAAAAAATTTGAAATCAAATCGAAATAATTTCAAGGCGTGACGAAACATGTTGAAATGCACAACTTGGTAACCGCCTCTGATCGACAGCAACTTGTGCGGAAACCAGCGGCCGGGACGCGTGCATCTCTGCGTCTAGCTGGTTCTTGTACACGTTTTTCTACTCGCTGCGCTGGCGGGTGCCGCTCTGTATTTTTTTTTCCTCTTTTGACAACTCAACTGACGTATTGCTCAATGGGGGAGGCGGCGTGTTGTGGGTGTGGGTGCGCGTTGCGCCTTTGGCTATGCCTGCCACAACTAGCCTCACACGGCGACATCATCAATCTAAAAAATGTTGAAAAATCTCAGTGGCTGTTGCTTGGCAGGGGACGCGATGTTTGGTATTTTTAAAATGCATGTTAAATGTCCATGGCTTTCGCTTTTCAACTGGATATTTGATAGAGTGGCGGCGCTACGAACGCATTTCATGGGAAAGTGTTATAATTCAAATGATTCGTTCAGTCATTGTAATTGATTTTTATAATCTGAGTGAAGGGTATGTGGATTAGTTATAATTTTTCTATCAGATGGCGTGTTGACCTGAATACTCTTCTCGGATAACTAATAAGAAATGTGAACTCGTTGTCGGTGTGATTTATGAGTGGCCCATGAGAATAAACATGGCACAAATACCATCGCTTAACCTATAAGATCCGCATACGGCCCAAGTAAACAGTAAGTATTAACATTAATTATCTAGCTCTACATCTTATTAATAAAATCTTCATTCTTCTAGGGTATCAATGGAACAAACTGTGGATATAGGAAGTATATATTGCCCACTCAGTGAATTTGGCAGGCAAAACTAATTACAAAGCTGAACCACAAAGCAAGAATTCACACAAAATGATTTTGGCACAACTGAAAAGCTGAAACCAGCAGCCGCAATCAACAGCAACCGGAGTAAACGCTGCAAAAAAGGCCACAGCCAGCAGCAGCTACAACAAGAACTGGTGAAACCAACAAAACCACTCGACATGGCAACTGAAATAGAAATGGAGACGCTGGCGCACACACGGACGTAGCCGTAGACAGGGTCTAACTTTTTGGCAATGCAATGCTGGAGTGACATGTAAAGGACATGTCACACCGTATGCGCACATTAAGTGTAGCCACAATTTATCAAGCCGCATAAATCTAAATAGAGTCTGGGAGAGTTGGCAGTCGCTTGCATGGGCGCATCAAAAAGTCAAAAAGCTAATTTGCATTTAAAAGGACAGCAGCAACGGAGCGAACCAACAATGATGCTGACGTAGCTGCGCCACCAGAGCCATCGTCTGCCTGGCCATGCATGCAAAATATTTTAAGCAATATTTTCAATTTAATAAGCCAAGATAAATGAAGGGCAACGGAAGATGTGTGGCAGCGCAGGCAAAACTTTATATACATATATATTTAAATATATATATTTTGCTATGCAGATTTGAGTATACTCGGAGTTGGCATATGTGGCCCGTGTCCATGTGCTTATTTGCATAGTTTTTGGTAAGCTTTGGCAATTTTTGTCAATATGCCATGCACTAGACGACTCTCGTGTGCTGTGCTGCGTCGATAAGACGTCTTTTGTGTGCCAACTCTTTGGTGGCTCACAGCAGAAATGAGATAAGTTAAATTACTTTGCATATTTAGTCACGCTTTAAAATTGAATTTGCCTCTGATGCATAAATAAGCCGGTCCATAGAGGGAATTCATAACATTATATCTATCAAGTAATTCGATTTGAGAGAAGAAATCGCTCAAACCACTCGAACGGCTGCCTGACGGCATACAGATAGCCCATAGCCAGGCAAATTAGCCCGTAATCAAATAACTTAACGAGCAGTAAACAACTGACAATTGATGCATATAATTGAGCTTGCCGACAAAATTCAACAATTGGCAAAATTTTCAAACCTAATTACGTTGCGACGAGTCGAGTCGTATTGCCATTGTCAAATTACAATCTCCGAGTTGTCCAGGAGAGTCGAGCTTGCGGTCGCCACTGAAATGCAATGGTGCGTGCCACGAATGGGCAGCCAATAGAGCAGAAAGCACAACTCAAGTGGCCACTGGCCACAGGACACAGTCCATAAGAAAATCGCTGAGGCGTAAAGTCATTTCGTAGGCGTCGACCAAGACACAGACACATTAGTTGTATACAGCCAGGACCTCAGCCAGGCAATTTGATTTTTCAATCGCTGCTAATTAGCATTGAGTCCAAAAGCCATTGACAATTTGTCAACCATGGCCAACATTATCGTTCCGTCTGTACAGTTTGCCTAATAACTGTGATAATCACAGCGATGACAACGATAATTTGCACACTCGTGTGTAGTTACTGCAATTTGGTTGCCAAATTATTCATGAATCACGAGCCTTTGCTTTAAGGCTTAAACTCAACCCTTTCTGGCCAACTCGTTGGCGGTAGTCTGGAAAGCCTATTAACAAGTAACTCAGCCAACACATTGGCCACGGCACCTTTTGCTGTCAAACCTTCTGTGTTTTTTCTCTTTTATTTGGTTTCTTTTCCTTTTCGCCTGTGCAAATGACAGCTGTCAGTGGCATTTCACGTTCGGCTGGCAGGAGTAGCTCCTGTCAGGCTGACAGCCTGTTGCTTAACGTGGCTTTCGCCTGCAGCAAAGTCTGCCATTTGGATTTTTGCACTTCTCAGCAGTATAACTGTGCTGACATCTTGATCAAATCAGTGTGTGCCACAGATATATGTATATATATATCTGTTCATATGTCCAAGCCTATGAAAAATTCTATTTTCCTTTCTACTATTGGCACAATGCCATGCAGTTTGCAGCTCTAATTTCTGCCCCCACTTTTGTGTGGCGTGGCCCCCCCTTTTGGAAACACAATGCCAAGTGCGAATGCAACAAATGTCATTAAAAACGTGACATAAAAAAATATTTTATACTTGCATCTATGGCAGAACTTAGTTCTCTTCATGTGCATGCATTTAGCTATACCCTGTTGAGATGTTGTGGGCTGGTTTGAAATATGTTTAGAGATGGTTGTTTAAATATTATATATGTTTATATATAGTGATATCTATATAGGAATAAGCTTAGATTTATATGAAGCTAAGCATATGTCTAAATATATATTAGCTTTGCTAGGAGAGAGAGACTTCAGACTTGCTGATACTTAAATACTGCTAAGATTGTTAAGCCAGATATTCCTAGATCCTTAAACTTCAAGGATATTGCGACTTCTAGTTAGAGTTAGCCTGGCTAGTTAGCATGTATATTCTACTTTGAGATATGTAATTATCACATATTTCTCAGACAAACCTTCTAAATACATCTTGAAACTTCAAGGAAACTTTTGACCTATCCTCATCTAGGATATCTTGAAGTAAATCATTGTAAATCTTTAGCACTTCTGTTGTAATGTATTTGGCTTGCTTGTGCGGCAGCTTCGCGAATGCGAATATAAAATAAAAGCGCAAATGGCATTTCGCATGCGTTTTTAAAGGTTGAGGTTTGTGTTAGCTGAGGTTGAATGACCTAGGACAATAGATTTATGCTTGGGGTAGTTGCACAGCTGCCCGCTGTGCTGATTAAGGGCGTTTGCTTCTTAAAGAAGGGTTATTACCACACAAGGCCCCTTTGTGCATTCGCGCTTCTCTGGCCCATTTCGATTGCCTTCACTTCTAAGTATTGTGCTTCATTAAAGACGACGACGCCGACGACGAAGACGACTTCGAGGCGGACTGAGCTTAACTGTACCGCTGCCAATTTCCGAGCAATTTTCAAGCAATTTAACGTGCCAAACTGGGCGCCCTAATGAGACCAGGTATTACTAGCAGCAGGTCCCAGCTATCATAACGAATTTCCCACGTAACAATGCCCCAAAGTGAAATGCCGAGGCCAAATGATTGGCACAAGCCAAAGAGGACGACTACGACGACGACTCCAGCTGAACGTCTTCATCGTCTTTGGGTATTCCCGAATGCAGCAGCAGCAGCAGCAACGGCACATTAAGTCGACTGGCAAACAGAGCTGCAATTCGACTTGGCTGCTTGTTGCCTTTCTGGCTGCATATTAAATATAACACAAAATGCATATTAAATGGCATAAGCCACATGAACAGCCAAACCGAGACTCAATTTCCAAGTCAGGTGCTGCAGCTGCTGCTGCTGCTGCAGGGCAAACAAGCAGATATAGCTGCACATATACTCTGTGAATGCCAATTCCCAGCGGCTTAGCTGTAAAACCTTTAAGACTTGACGGAAACGCTGCGTGCTGTAAAGTTTTATAAGTTCAGCTTGCTGTCTGCCAGACTAAAGAGTTTCTCAGTAAAGGTTTCTCTCAGTGGCTGGCTGTAATTGAGATGCATTAGAATTTAATGGAAACAGAACTGTAATATTCCTAGCTATAAATATGTATATGTATATTCCTTTAGCCGTATTCATTATCTTCCACTTCTTGTTTTAATCTGCTGCAAATTTGCCTAGCAGCTTCGCGATTAAACATAAACAACTTTTGTTTACTCCTTCCTTCGCCTGCTCAACTCCTTTGAAATAAAATCCACACCGTCTAATTAAACAAACTCCAAAAGTCGACGTGTAACCACCATAAATGAACATTAACTTGAAAATCATAAAAAGGAGTAAATGAAAAACTCTCGCCACGACTTCTTCGTCGTCGTCTTTTATACATAAACAAAACTCAGACTCAAATTTCATAGCATAATAAATGGCGCGCACTACCGATGCAGAAGTTGGCCCCACCTACACTCCACCCACTCTTCGCCCACTCTCCATTCGCTCTTCTGCTGGAGTGATGAAGTAATGAAAGTGTGCGCGTTGGCGAAAGAAAAATTACAATTCACGAGCGCAGCGCCAGTTATGAACTTTTTGACGTGCTAAATAATGCAGAGGAAAGTGCCGGGATCTCTCTCTCTCTCGCTCTCTCTCTCTCTCTCTCTCTCTGGCCAGGGGCCAAGGGGTTTTAGCTCTACGCCAGCGTGTGGCACTTCTTCATTAACTCCGGCGGACGCCTGATGATGATGAATTTTATATAAAATGCTTAAATACCTGCAATTTAACTTTTGTCCATGCCGCACCCTCGCCCACCCACCCACCTGCCCAGCATTGGAAAACATTTCAATATGCAGCAGCGCGTGTTTCTTTTAATTTAAATTGACTTCGCCTGGACTCCCAGCGGGCGCTTAAAGCGCTCCAAACTAATCAAAAAGCTATAAAAAAAAAACTTGTGTTGCCTCGAGTACTTGTTTTAGTGGCAGAACTCTTAGGGGATTTACTATGGTAAAATGGACTTGCTTAACTCTTTCTTTTGTTAGAGATGGGATTGTGTGGGATATTTGAGTGTAAAACAGATTGCGGTGCTAGGATTATAAACATAAATTTATATAGTTTAATTTGACCATTTTTTCTTATACTAATAAAAGTTTTTTTTCTTACGCAGCTCCGATTGGAGAGGGACTGGCTACCAGTGCATCGTTAGAATAACTACAGGAATAGCATCATCTTATACAGAGGAATATTAGGAATATCTGAGTAAGTCGTCTCAATGTCTGATTATTCATTGTTAATTATTTTAGCTGCATTACGCATGGGCGTATCGATAAGCTTATGAAAGAGGCAGAAGATGAAGCCTGGAGTGCTTAGCCAGACTACTGAATGATGAAATCTTTCAACAAGCTCAGCCTATATATGAAGAAAGCTGTGTCTGCTAATAGGCATAAATACATATAAATAATTTAATTTGTTAAAGTTAACTTTTACTAATAATACTTTTCCTTTATGCAGCTCCGATTAAAGAGGGATTGGTTACCAGTGCATCGTTAAAAGGAATACATACATTTCATCTTCATTATTTGCTGAGAACTACCAGGAACATCTTCGTAAGTTCATCAAATGTCTGATTAATCATTGTTAATTATTCTAGGCACAGTACACAAGGACTTATCCCTCTCACTTTAAACAAAACTCAGAAGATGAACCGAAGCTTAGACCTAACATGATGATTGAATCTTTCACCAAGTTCAGCATATGCGGACAAAAAGATAACTGAAACTGTTGATAGGAATCAATTTATATATAAACAAAAATCAAATTTACTTTTACTAATAAAATTTCCCTTCATGCAGCTCCGATTAAAGAGGGATTGGGATTGGTTACCAGTGCATCGTTAAAAGGAATACATACATTTCATCTTCATTATTTGCTGAGAACTACCAGGAACATCTTCGTAAGTTCATCAAATGTCTGTTTAACCATTGTTAATTATTTTAGGCGCACTTCATATGGACTCTCACTTTAAACAAGACTCAGAAGATGAACCGAAGCTTAGACCTAACATGATGATTGAATCTTTCACCAAGTTCAGCATATGCGGACAAAAAGATAACTGAAACTGTTGATAGGAATCAATTTATATATAAACAAAAATCAAATTTACTTTTACTAATAAAATTTCCCTTCATGCAGCTCCGATTAAAGAGGGATTGGGATTGGTTACCAGTGCATCGTTAAAAGGAATACATACATTTCATCTTCATTATTTGCTGAGAACTACCAGGAACATCTTCGTAAGTTCATCAAATGTCTGTTTAACCATTGTTAATTATTTTAGGCGCACTTCATATGGACTCTCACTTTAAACAAGACTCAGAAGATGAACCGAAGCTTAGACCTAACATGATGATTGAATCTTTCACCAAGTTTAGCATATGCGGACAAAAAGATAACTGAAACTGTTGATAGGAATCAATTTATATATAAACAAAAATCAAATTTACTTTTACTAATCAAATTTCCCTTCATGCAGCTCCGATTAAAAAGGGATTGGGATTGGTTACCAGTGTATCGTTAAAAGGAATATATAAATTTCATCTTCATTATTTGCTGAGAACTACCAAGGAACATCTTCGTAAGTTCATCAAATGTCTGATTAACCATTGTTAATTATTCTAGGCGCACTCCACATGGACTCTCACTTTAAACAAGACTCAGAAGATGAACCGAAGCTTAGACCTAACATGATGATTGAATCTTTCACCAAGTTCAGCATATGCGGACAAAAAGATAACTGAAACTGTTGATAGGAATCAATTTATATATAAACAAAAATCAAATTTACTTTTACTAATAAAATTTCCCTTCATGCAGCTCCGATTAAAGAGGGATTGGGATTGGTTACCAGTGCATCGTTAAAAGGAATACATACATTTCATCTTCATTATTTGCTGAGAACTACCAGGAACATCTTCGTAAGTTCATCAAATGTCTGATTAACCATTGTTAATTATTTTAGGCGCACTCCATATGGACTCTCACTTTAAACAAGACTCAGAAGATGAACCGTAGCTTAGACCTAACATGATGATTGAATCTTTCACCAAGTTCAGCATATGCGGACAAAAAGATAACTGAAACTGTTGATAGGAATCAATTTATATATAAACAAAAATCAAATTTACTTTTACTAATAAAATTTCCCTTCATGCAGCTCCGATTAAAGAGGGATTGGGATTGGTTACCAGTGCATCGTTAAAAGGAATACATACATTTCATCTTCATTATTTGCTGAGAACTACCAGGAACATCTTCGTAAGTTCATCAAATGTCTGATTAACCATTGTTAATTATTTTAGGCGCACTCCACATGGACTCACACTTTAAACAAGACTCAGAAGATGAACCGTAGCTTAGACCTAACATGATGATTGAATCTTTCACCAAGTTCAGCATATGCGGACAAAAAGATAACTGAAACTGTTGATAGGAATCAATTTATATATAAACAAAAATCAAATTTTCTTTTACTAATAAAATTTTTCCCATTTACGCAGCTCCAATCAGACTACAGATATACGTCCATCGTTAAACGGATTACACAAATTGCATCCGGCTATATATTTATATGCACATCAGGCATCTCTGAGTAAGTTATCTCAATCTCATATTGCTCTTTGTTAATTACACTCTGGATGCAGTCCAAACGGACGCAGTCTATCTATATGTGCTTGAAGTGAGAGTCAGTGGTTGGCCCGTTGGCAGTAGACGCTCAGTGCACTTAGCCAGACTGTCATTCCGACTGCATGAACATAATTAATTAACGGCTGACAGCGCTACCAGCCAGATCCCATATCCAAATAGACCTCGCCCTTCTTCTTCTTTTGCTACTGCTGTTGCCCTTTAACTAACAGAAATGTCAAAAATGCAAGTGACAAGTGTGAAAAAAGGACGAGCAGAAGAAGAAAAACGACACACGGCCAGGCGAAAGAAAAACAAAAGCCAAGTCAGCACACACACTCGCTCAGAGATATGAGGCAGCTGTGCTGGGTTCGGGTTTGGGTTTGTTTGGGTAGCTGCCTGGGCGAGATTGTGGGTGGGTGGCTGGTTGTGTGTGTGTGTGTGTTCGTTGTCTGCTTGAAGACGTCGCGCATTCGTGCGCACCAAAATAAATTGAAATTTTAAAATGTATGAAATTAATAATTTTTGGCGCACTCTTGGAGTCGCTCGAACGCCTCTCGTCATGCTGATGATATCACATGATTATTTATCTTTTACGCACACTTAGACAGCAGTCGACACACGCACTCATATGCAAACGTGCTGTCGTCTTCATCCTGGGCATGACACTTGCCAACACTTTGTCAAGTTTTTAGTATGTTGTCAGCTTTCTTTTTTGTCTTAGCCCTTTTAAGCCATTTGTCAAACACTTTGCATGACGTCATCTGCAAGCGAAGGCTGTGACTGTTGCTAAGTGTAGTGCTTATTAAGGATAAGGGTAGCTTAGGATATGTCATACGAGTTCATTCGCCAGCTCTGGCCAGCCCAAATCCCAGTCTCTAATCTGAATTTTAAACTGAAATTATAACACCCTGCTGACCTGTTACAGGGTATTAACGATGCTAGCCGTTGACAGGCGTTTTCGTTCGTCTGTTAGTTTACACTTGTTATCTGGCCCCTAAGTATCTTGTTCTGTGCTGGGCAAAATTTACATATAGATTAGCAAAAGGATAGCAAGGTTCGAGTGCCAACAGTACGGATAGAATGAGAGACACTTGATGGGCCGCCCTGGATGCACTTTGGCAAATGGCTAACCATCATCGAATCGTGTTGAGTCGCAATCGGAATGGGCATGGGCATGGGCATGGGCATGGGCATGGGCATGGTCATGATGTCTGCAATGTGCATAAGTGGAAATCATTAAGTGCCGAGCGCATCTTGTAAACTGATGCGTAATCCTCGACTCAACCTCCTGGTCAATTGTTTTCCATTCGGACAGGCTGGCGCGCATTGTTGCCATATCCGTTTGGCTCTCGGCCAGGTTCAGCTTCTGCTTCTCATTCTCATGCTCCTGTTGCGCTGGCCTCTTCATTGTGAGCGCGTAAATCCCCTGACAACACTTTGCCTTCCACGTTATACAAAGAAAATTTTTGCAAAAAGCAGTCGAACAATCCTTGAACAATGCATGAAATAATTGCACAGCACAGTGAAAGTATGTCTGTGTGTGTGTGGGTGTGCGTGTGTATCTGTTGTGGAAAGTTGTGGTCCTTATAGAGCAAGAGAGCTGGCCATACAATAGACTTGTTGTTGTTGTCGCTGTTGCTGCTGACTGCAAGCTGATGGGCATTAAAACGCGGATGATGAGGCTTAAGTAGTTACACACAACGGCACAATTGGGACTCTTTAGGTCTCGAGCCGAGGGGCTCAAGTGCCTGCGTAGCATATGTGCGGAGTAAGGGCTATTGCCCTGAGTTCTGAGCTAAAGTTGTAACTGATGGAAGAGAAATTTCTTAATAACTGAAATTATAAAGCATGCAGCAATATTGTGCAACAATAAATTAAAAGCCAGAATGAATACGCATATAGACATCTGTCTCAAATTCGCATCACTAGGCAACCAGAGAGTTGGAGGAATATGAAATGATATATGATTGGCTATAGAGTGTGTGGAATATTATGGGCTGTTCGAGCTGGCTGGAGAGTGAGCAGAGCCTAGGCTTAACCTGCAACTATATTTTCTTTGGGCTTTGGGCTATAAAATTATATTAAATTGTATTAGTATAATATATATCTGCTATAGCAGCAATATTAATTTATGTAAATTTCTGTCTTCGTATGTCTTCATCCCTTCATCCTTGCTCTAATGTACTTCAACATTCTTTGAAAGCCTCCAAAAAGTGTCGAAAGTGTCAATGAACATTGAGTGCAAAGTTTCCACTTCTCACCTTAACAACTTAAACCTCACACTCTGCCGCCCCCGCACGTTTACAAAGCACATTAAAAGCAACAAATGCAATATGAAACAGACAGAGCAAAGCAATAACAAAAGCAGCAACAGCAGAAGACAGGATCATTAACATAAAATTTTATGTTTATGGCAATGATGAAAAGTCTATACAACGGCTGTCCAAAATAAATAATTACCATTAACAGCAGTCAGCAGATAAAAAGAGAGTGTGGAGACGGGGCAGAGTGGGGCAGCAGTGGGCATGGAGTTCATGTCGGCAGCCGCAACATTTTGTGTGACAATCAGGCTCGAGCCACGCCCACTGATTGGCAAAAAGGATTGGAGTAGAGCAAGCTGTGGGCAGGCAATGCCAGTGCCATTGGCATTTATCAAATGCCTGAGCCGAGCAGCTACGATAGGAGTGTCTGAGTGGGTGGTTCGGTGGTTTGGTGTGGGTGTGTGGCGCGTGTTGTTTTAAACATTGGCATTCTTGTAATTACGTTTATACTCTTCACTCCGCTGTTAATTCAAATTTACGTTAATGGAAAATCATTACGCACAAATGTGTAAAGTGCAATTTTGCATTTCATTGCCGTCGACTCTGTGTATATATATATATATATATATATATATATATATATATGTGTGTGTGTGTAGCAGCTTTTGATATGATGCCGTTCGGCGCTTTTAATGCAACCTGCCAACTTGGCTGCTGCAAATTTTTAATGAGCTTCAAGTGCAGTTGTGCAGCTGCGGCAGCTGCTTATTGCTGATAAGCATTGCCAGCGTCAAGCTGAGCCAAGTTTTTGGGATGGAATGAAAGTTGAGAGTGGAGATGGAGATGGAAGTGGAGTTGTAGTATAGGTAGATGTATGTAAAAAGAGAATACATTACTTTTAAGGAGACAATGTTTTTATTCAGTCCAAGATATCTTCTTAACTCTTAGCATATGTAAAGATTCTGTTTATGTTATGATATCTATGATTCAACTGAATGATATCTGTAGTGTTTACTCAATGAACACTTTTGTTAAAGTTCATAAATATTTACTTATTCAAATCCTTCCCAAATCCCAAGTCAAATCTAAAACTTATATAAAAAAAGTTCCTCCTCAAAGCATGTAGAATATCTCTTCTTAACCACTTCACCTATTTTCCCAACTTCAAACACACTATAAATTGACATTTGTTCTTAAATCCTTAAAGCAATTCCCACAGCTGCAAGCAGCAACTTTTCGTTACTTTTCCTTTTGACATTTCACACGCACAATTGTCCGTAATCGATATCCTGCGACCTTGAAAGCTTCTCATAATGCCCAACATAAAAAGCACGTGCTGTCAACTGTGTCAAATGCTTAGCGAGTCAGCCGCCCACGCAGCCCGGCAGCAATAGGGAGCGCTCCCTAAACGATTTTCATTGTCAAGGTCACACGCAGCGACGCTTACAGCCGGCCGGCGTGTCCTTGAAAGCCAATTCAGCACAGCTTTCGAGGTGGCAGCATTTACCATGTGCCATTTGTGCGGCAAATGGCAGCTACTTGGCCTTGGTACCGACATTGAAACATGGTTCGCCCCTAGCAACAAACAGCCAGCGGCAAAAAAAGCTCGTTTGGCATTTTAAATATATACTAAGTTTTGGTGTGGCAACTATGATTTAGTTGTGAAGTTTGCCTCGGTTTAGTTGATTGTGGGTAATAAATAGTATGAGGAAGAGATGTTCAAATTTGAGTTATGGAATTTAGTTGAATATCTGAATTATTTGGCCAAAACTTTCTTAATTAAATCTTGTCACGAAGCTGATTGAAAAGCTGAGTGAATCAGCTTATCTTAAAATTTTTATTTAAAATATTGTAAGCTCATATTAATTGTTCAAGAATTTTTTTAAAATGAACAATTAATTTTTAAATAGACTTTATTATCTTCTCGTATGCTATAGAGTTATCTTTAATGTTCAATTTATTTGATTTGTTATTTTTTTTTACATGTGTATTTAATATAAATTTATTTTATTTATATTTGTATCATATGTATTTATTTTATTTATATTAATTTCATTTATATATTTTTAATCTATATTTATTTAGTTTATATTTTTATTTTACCTATATTTAGTTTATTTATATGCATTTAATTTTTATTTATTTTATTTATATATTTTTTTTAATTTGATATTTTCCTATAAAGTGTATTAAGTTTTCGTCAATATTTTCCTCGATTTGTTTCAAAATTGTAACAAGTCGAAATGCCATTTACTTAAGTGTGTGGACTGCAAAAACTAGCAGGAAGTGGTTTATCATAATGGATGAGCCAGCTCTCGCTCTGTGCAAAGGGGGACCTCAAGGTCAGCTGAAGAATGTTTGCTGGAGCCGGAACTGTTTTGTTTCAAGGCTAAACGCAGTGTGTTCCCTTTGGTTTGGGTGGGTTGTGTCAAACGGGCCAAGTTGAAGGTTTGCAAAGAGCATTTTAAATAGAAAAGTAGCAGGAATTGATACAGAAGGGACAGAGTGGGAGATGCTCTGTAAATTCTTTTTATATTAAATATGATATATAATTAACTATATAAGAAAGCTCTTTTGGTTGTTTTTTGCTAAATCATATATAAATTTTGTTTCATTTAATTCAAATTTTTAAACGAATGAACTTATTTATATTTAATTATTCTTTTGCTTGGATTAATGGGTGGTCTGAATCTTATCGTACTTAAATATAATATATATATTTTATATTTTCTTTCTGCTTGTTGCATAATGAAACACTATACCTATTATAATCATTGTTCAATATATATATAAGCTGTTACGATGGGTGTCAAGCGCGAAGAGGTTGAATGCTTCGTTCCCAACCTTCAAAAGAAAAGAGCATGAAGAGAATGAATGAAAGACTGTAGGATAGTAATGGTAGGGAATATATATATATACATTTCAACATATACATATATTTACTAATTATATATATAAATATTCGAATTATATATTTTAATAATATAATACCAATACAGCGCTATCGTTTCCCCATTTCGAACATTTAGGGGAAATCGCTAGCCGCAAACAATTGTTGATTCGCAGGCAAGCAAAGCGCTCGAGCTCAGCTCGAACTGAGTTCGAACTTCGAACAGATTCCCCTCATTTGAGAAGTTGCCCTAACAAACCCATAGAGCACACACTGAATACTGAATGAAGGCAAATCCCTAGTTCGAAAGTTGCGAGAGCTACCCTCTCGTCATCGTTTGCTTACGTTACTTTACGTCGCAACGTAAGCGCTCGTTCTCTCATGGTGAGCGCTAGCTCGCTTGCACTCTCGCTCTCTCTCTCTCTGTCTTTCTCTATGCAGTTAACTCTCTCGCGGAAAGGTAACAAAGCCAAAGCCCAGCCGTGACTGTGACTTTTTTTTTGGGGTGGCAAATGGGAACGGCGCCCGCTGCTTACCGTCGCTGGTTTGTGGTGTGAGTGGCTGTGGTTGGTGGTTCAATTGGTTGGTTGTTGGCATAAACAAAGCACACACACTCCACCCTCCACCACTCGCAGGGAGAGTGGTTGTGTGTGTTCGTGTGTGTGTTTGCCAAGGGGGGTGACATTTCGTTGAGCGAGCGAGCGAGCGCCGTGTTGCTTCCTAGGAAGCACGAACGACGACGTCGTCGTTGCTGTCGTTGGCAGCGCAGCTATTTGATAAAAGTGACTGCGGCAAGGATATTTAGAGTCAGTCCACGCAGAACCTTTGACAAGGCAGCAACAGACGCTACAGCAGTTCACGCAAACGGCAAAAATTGTTTAACGTGAAAACGAAAAGTTTCCGTTTTGGCGCCAATAAGAGAAATTTGGTGAAGACTCACGGAAGTGACAAATTTTGATAAACTCAAGTGAATAAGTGCAATAAGTGACATTTATTAAGACTATAAAAGAAAACTAAACAAGAAGCAAAAAAGACAATGGCAATCGCTTACTTTATACCCGATCAGGCGCAACTGTTGGCCAGAAGCAGGCAACAAGCCAGTGCGCAACAAGCAGCAGGCATCGTCGGCTCCAGCCCAACGAACGAGACCCGACAACAGCAACCGCAGCAACAGCAGCAACAAAGACAACAACCACAGCAGCAACAGCAACAGCGGCAACAACGCACTGGCAGCTCACAGTTTCGCGCCAACATTTCAGTGCCGTTGGGCCGCGAACAGGGCGCCATGTCCATGTCGGAGTTCGGCTGCTGGGAGCTGTTGGCTCAGATCTTTTGCTACGCCTTGCGGCTCTACAGCTACAACCCAGCACAGAGACGGCCGACAGTCATACAAATCTCGTTCGAGATTAGCAGCGGCGGCGGCAGTGATGCGACTGCAGATGAAGGAGCAAATGACGCTGATACGACAGATGCGAAGCAGGAGTAGATTTTGGCTAAGAGACGCAAAGACTAAACACAACTGACTATTATTGTACAGTTAATTTTTTGGTGGCAGCTCAATCAAAGCGCATTGTGATTTTTCTGGGGACGAACGGAAGTATGGAAGGACTTGAGAAGAGTTTTATTTTTATTTGAATTTTTAATTTCTTTGTAAAGTTGAAAGTGCTAACCAAAATGAAAAATTGTATTTTATATATTTTTAGTATTTAAAACGATTTTTAAGAAAATTCAAAATTCAAAATTTGAAATTTGTCATCAATTTGCTGAAAGTGATATAATATTATTGGTACGTTTTTTGGTAGCGAGTCGATAGGAAAGGTTGAGCATTTTGTAAGCCTAAGTTTCAAAATGCCGTAAAGGTTTCGGGTTGTAAAAGTTGGTTCAAATAGGCGTAGCAGCTGCAAAACACATTCAGTTCAATATTATAATTTCAAAGGAAAGAAAAAGAAAAACAAGGAAAACCTATAAAAATATATATATTATATATGTATATCATTCAAACTAATTAGAATCTGTGTCTACAACTAAACAGTCGTCAAAACACTAAGCACACACTATCATATATACATATGCCACACACACACACATACTACATACTAAGTATAAATACAATACTAAATGTCAAATTTTAGCATTTCTACTAGAGTAAACAACATAAATGTATTCCCCCCAACCAAAGCTAAAAATTATAATATTCAATTACCGAACCAACAAATGTAACAAATGAAATACAACAAAGACAACAACTACATTGTACAAAATAGTTTCTAAGCAGACAATTTTTATATATACAAAACAAAAACAAAAACATTTAATGTGTGTCAATAAAATAAAACAAAAACTACAGCAAAACCGCCGAACCAAAAACACAAAATAAAAACAAAAACTCAAAATAAATTAAAATACAAATTTCATATTTTAAGCAATTTTGATACAATTACAAAAAAAAAACTAAAAATATTAAAAAATTTAAGCATATTTTACGATTTATTATTGACTTTAGCAAAATTACAAAAATATTTTTGTTTTTCTTTCGGACATTTTGTGTACGCAGCAAAAAAAAATCAAGAAAAGAAAATAAATTAATCCAATGCTTACGAGAAATAATGTAAGCAAATTACAACATTTTTATAAGATATTTGAAAATAAATAAAATTTTATACAAAACAACAATATTATCATAAATTAAACTGTGTTTTCGTAATTTATTTATAAATATTTGGGATTTGGGCTGTGTTAAGCGAATATCTCGGGAAATATGAGTTTTGTCTGTCTCTGAAATTTATTGCTCAAAAAGAAAATTTGTTAAGAATTTCTTTTATTTATTTTTTTATTATATATTGTAGTAAAATATATTATTGCAGATTTTGTTAAAGATATATTTTGTACAAAATATAAATATTTGTATATAGCTGACGTTGATTTTATTCTGAAGGGATTGGCTATGGAAATATCTTGGGAAATTGTAATATTTGACTGTCTGAGAAATTTATTTCTGAAAAAGCAAATTTGTTTTGAATATTTTTTATATTTAATATATTTTTGATAAATTTATATTTTAGTTAAAAAAATATTATTTTTGCAGAATTTGTTAACGATATATTTTTTATAATGTATAAGAATATATAAATATGTGAAAATTTCTTGGAATGTTTCAAATTTTTTAATCTGACGAAGTTTATTTATTTTGCAGTTTTTGTTGTTGTAGAAAATATATATTAATATTACTGTAAAAATCCTATTAGTTTTACATAATTGAATCAAAGTAGTTTTAGCGATTCTCTCATTTATTTGTGGTTTACTTATTGGAATTTACATGCACTGAACTTTCTGAAATATAATTATCAATTTTTACAAGGACATAGAGTTAGTCTAAAACTATTTCATTTGGCACTTTGTATAGTCGGACAAAGGTAGAGATTCCATATTTCCGTATGAGTAAAGTGCTTGCTCCGGTAATACCCCATCGCCTTCATAATAGTAATCGGGACTGAGTGGATTCTGATTGTTGCCACCATTGTTGCCAGGGAAGAATGAGTCCATGAGCGTTCCGTTTGGAAAATGATTAAAATTGTTGCCCTTGCCGTACGAATGTTGATAATTGGACATGAAATCAGTTTGGTGTTGCAACGAATTCGGATTTTGAAAATAATATACATTTATGTGCTGCGGCCTTAAGCGCAATTGATCTGGATTGGCAATACTCTTATACCAGTTCTCATATGTCTGATTTTCCATGCAAGAAGCGCCTTCTTGGCTCCCTTGTGGATCAAAGGCAGACAAGTCAGCTGTATTACGATTCATGTTCATGTAGTTTCCTGAATTGTCTATGTTTGAGTATTGAAACTCGGTTTGATTGGGCTGCGTTGGACAGTATGAAACGCCGCCTAGGCTCTCTTGTGCTTGAAAGGTGTTCAAACCAGCAGCATTATGATCTATGTTTGAGTATTGGAACGGGGTTTGAGTTGGCTGGGTGGCATGGTATGAAGCGCCGTGTAGGTTCGCTTGTGGATCAAAGGCAGCCAAACCAGCCGCATTGCTATTAATGTTTGAGTAATGAAACTGGGTTTGAGTTGGCTCTGTGGAATAGTATGGAGTTCCGTGTAGGTTCTCTTGTGGATCAAAGGCAGCCAAACCAGCAGAATTACTATTAATGTTTGAGTAATGAAATTGGGCTTGAGTTGGTTGAGTGACACAACTTTCCATGTATGAAGATCCATCTCGACTCCCTTGCGGATCGAACGCAGACAATCCAGCAGCATTAAGATCTATTCTTGAGTATTGAAACTGGGTTTGAAAGGTCTGGGTGGAATTGTATGAATCCAAGTCAGCAGAATTCCGTTCCGTATTCACATAATTTTGTCTATTGCCTAGGTCTGAGTGTTGAGAGTCGGTTTGACTTGGCTGGCTGGCATGGTATGAAGGCAAGTCAGCAGCATTACGATCAGTATTCACATAATTTTGTCTTTTGGTTATGATTGAGTATTGAGAGTCGGTTTGACTTGGCTGGCTGGCATGGCATGAAGGCAAGTCAGCAGAATTCCGTTCCGTATTCACATAATTTTGTCTATTGCCTAGGTTTGAGTGTTGAGAGTCGGTTTGACTAGGCTGGCTGGCATGGTATGAAGGCAAGTCAGCAGCATTACGATCCGTATTCACATAATTTTGTCTCTTAGTTATGATTGATTGCTGAGAGTCGGTTTGACTAGGCTGGCTGGCTTGGTATGAAACGCCGTCTGAGGTCTCTTGTGGATCAACCGCAGTCAAGCCAGTAGCATTCCGATCTATTCTTGAGTATTGAGACTCGGTTTGAGTTGGCTGGCTAGTACGGTATGAAGTCAAGCCAGAAGTATTACGATTCGTATTTATATAATTTGGTATATTGCCTATGATTGAGTATTGAGAGTCGGTCTGACTTGACTGGGTGGATTGGTATGAAAAACCGTCTAGGCTTTCTTGTATATCGAACGTAGTCAAGCTATCAGCTTTACTATCTATTCTTGAGTATTGATTGGGCTGCATCCTAGCGCTGGCATCGACTGTATAATTTTGATTAACTGCCTCGCTGCTATCGATTAGACAATTGTTTTCATTCGATTCACAGCCATGCAAATTGGGAGAACCACAATTTTCAGCAAAAGCTTGGGATGGAGCATAGCTAAAGTGTCCAAGTGCATCTTCATAGTTCTGTTTCTTACTCGGACCTAGAGGTGGATCTAGAGGAGTTGGGAATGAGTTAGAGGAAAGCAGAAGCTAAGCCAGACTCTTGCTTAACATACATACCTTTTTGACTAAGGGATCAGTTTATATTATATTAGCATATCTATAGAAATGTTGATCTTATATATTTACCTACCCCTCCACACTTATGGCTGGTGCTGGAAGTTGTATACTTTCAGTATCCGTATTATTGTCATCTATATCGTCTTCTATTTTGCAATATAATGGAGGGCTGAGTTTTTCTTCATCCATGCTAGCCTCCATCCCGTGGCTCTTTAGATCATGCTAGATATGGTGGAAGAGATTGAGAAGAGGGTAAATTTTGCAGATATTTTATTTACCTATGTGTGCTTTGATTTTGAAATAAATTTTGAGGTCCTGATTGTGAAAGTTTACTTTTAGAAATGAAAATGAAAATGAATTATGAACTCAGTATTATTTTGTAGTATATTTGGCGATGAAAGCAGAGGAGATTTACAGCGAGGAAAAATCTTTGATCCACCCAGACTAACTGACTCAAACCTTAGCTGATCTGCCGGGACCCTTAAGACCCCGTCCTTCCTTTATTAAATAAAACAAATCTCACCTTTGTTTGCCAGCTGGCATTGTCTGCTGTTTGTCTGTTTGCCTGTCCGGGGCAGGCTGTTAACCCTTTCGCTGGCGGACACAACCCTTTCGCCCACATGCATTTACCGATGCTTATCGCAAAACCAATATGTCACCTTGAAGGGAAAACAGTTTTTGGCATGGCATATTTCTGTGGTGTCATGCCACAAGTTGCGGCAAGGGTTAAATTAAAAGGTTACGCTGCTTAAAAGCCAGCGCAGTTCGCGCTCGCACAGAGAGTTTCATAAAAATGCTGAAAGAAAAACAAAGTTAACTGGGGAAATGCTCAAGTCATCGGGGTCTCGCCCCTAGAGCATAATTGTGACCCAAAATGCAACATCTGTGACAAATGATCGACGCTCGCTGATAACTCGGACAGTCGAAAATGTTTCTATGATATAATTATGCAAACATTTCGGGTCGCTAATTTGCCGCATTATCTTAATTTAAATCGCGCTAAAGCGCACTGAACATATTTAATTGTCGTGACATGACAACAAGCGACCTGGAAATTAGGGTCCTTCGCCGGCGGCGGCTGACCCAGCCAGCCAGCCAGTCAGGCAGGGCCCATTCCTATATTCATAGGGTTAAGTGTTCACTTTTTTTTCTTGTGTTTTGTTTTTCGCGTGTGGCTTGATTTTTGGCATTGATAAGCGGCTCGGAAATTGTAGGGTATGCAAATGTTAGCACTTTTAGTCGCGTGTCCTGGCTCGTGTATGAGGATGGCAGATTGCCAGCCAGCCAGCCAGCCAGACAGTCAGGCAGGCAGCGAACCAGCCAATTATGCTTGGAATTTGAGAGTCAATTAATGATAAAATATTTGTAGTTAATTGAGAAACACATGTTTGAAGTTAATATTGAATATAAATCAAATAATTAAAGGGAGTTGAATGATGTTTCTCTTTATATTATATATACAGCCTTAGCCTATCCTAAGTTTCATAGAGAGCTTTTAAGCATACCCATAGCATTTATAAAGAGACAGTATATGCCTTAATACTCCAACCTCTTAAAGAGCATTCCACATTCACATTACTCCAACTAAATCCCCAGTATAACGGCAATGTGTATTATAATAATGGGTTTCTCGTGTGGCCAAATGAGTCACTTGAGTTGCTTCGACTAAGTTGAAACGGAACTTCGCATGCACTTTGAGCCAAAAGCTAATTACAAGCGAGGCTCTATTGATTTTTATTTTCTGGATTTTATTTTTTTCCCTATTGTCCGGAAAGTACAGTAACCCAGGCACTTGCACGACGCCCCCGAGCCACAGCAGTGACCCAGTTTCTGGGCTTTAGCAAACAACGCCCCCAACGCAAATTGACGCAAAAACTGAAAGTGGAGCAAAAGTGAAACGCAATATGACCACAAACGAAGTACCATATAGATACTAGTCCATACGTGAAGTCGGAAAAGGCTAATCAAATATCAAAGGCGGGGAAAACTTGGCAGGCAAATAGAGCTGAGAGCTGGGAGCTGGAAGTTGGGCTGCTCAATAGGTGGAGCTGAGTTAATTGTTTCTGGTGCTTAGAAGTATAGATAGAAGGAGAAGATTGACGGAAGGCTTCTTCAGAGATTGCTAGATTGACATTTAGTGCTCAAGCCTTATCGTTTCATTAATCTTGTGATTCATTGCCCAGTTGCCCGAGACTCTCGATATTCCCAGCGCTTAAACGTGTGTCAACACCCACAAAACCGCAGGCGGTCACCGAAAATGGAATAGAAATAGTAGAGAAAAAAAATAACCGAACTTACATATGCGTTAGCCACAAAAATGCATTTGTAAAAAGTCTCCAAGTGTTTGGCCAGGGAAAATTAATGATTTATTTACGTCTGGCATTGGGGGCAACACCTTAAATTAGTTGAAAATAACCTAGGCTATACGGTCAATGGTTTATGAGTGGCCATAAAAGAAGTCATTCGTAGACTGGTCCCCTCTGGAATATGATTAATTGCAGCCCCCCCCTCTCTCTCGCTGCAGTTGCACTTTGTGCGCTGCTTCCAAAAATTTGTTGCCACGTTCAACAATTGCACTTCATTATCGGCGTTTGGCCAGCAACCAAAGCGCAGGCAACAGCAACAGCGCAGGCCGTCGACCATCGACCATCAACTGCAACGGCAGTCAATTACTGACCAGTTGCCATAGACTCGCCGTCTGTTGTCTCCGTCTCCGTCTCTCTCTGCCTCTCTTTGGCTGAGCTCTCGTTTCATCGGGTGTTGTTGTCAATGTCCTGCTGCGCTATTATTTGTCTTGTGTCAGTGAGCTGGGCTCAGCTCTGGGTTCCACCTCCTTCTGACCGTGTATAAATTGCTTTACGGCACTTTTGGGTCATTAACGAAATTGAAAATGCTTGACAAAGAGTTGAGTTGCGTTTGAGTAGATTCCAGTTGGAGTCGCAGTTCAGCTGAGCTCTCTCTCTTTCTATCCCACTCTCTGTTCAGTTCATTGCGGCTGCTGTTGCTGCTGCTGCTGCTGGCTTTGCCATTATATCAATGCCGCCTACTTTGGTTGGTAGTTGGCTAATCATTAGACACCAACAGCGCTGACGCAGTGTGAGCTGGGCAAGTTGATGTTTACTTCTACTACTACTCTGATGCCCTTTACTTGATTTATCTTGAACACTTTTAATTGAGAATCTATACTTTTATTGAGACTATAATTATTCACATTTGTCATATTGATTAAGGGGGAATATTTTAGTATTAATATTCTACTTTAAGTTTGCATAAACTTGTATGCTGAATATAAATAATACTTCTTAGATACTATATAAATATAGTTTTATATATATTTTAAAGTCTGATTACGCTTATGTACATTTATATGTATGTATATTTGTGATTAATCTTGAGCTTACAATATATTAGAACAAAAAGTATAATAATCATGTATCCCAGACTTCAATCTATCTATCTGCTACTTCTACTTATCAGTTCTACTCATATTATTTATGACAATATTATTTTGATTTATCTACAACTATCTATCTTTGCTTTAAACCCTTTTCTCAAGTTTATAGGATTGCTTATAATATATTCAAAAACTATTCGCTTATTCCTTGACTTATTCAACACATTATTTTTTATATTTTTCATATACTTTTTCCATTTTTATCACATATTTATTCATTTGAGTCCTGCCCGCGCTCATTGGCTTTCTGACAGCCATGCATCATGGCATTTAGTCAGATCTTCCCAGGCTTTGCACCGATGACATTGATTAAGTAGCACTCATTGACCTCTGTCCAAGCACATTTATTGACAGGCTGACTGCGATTTGCATAGACTTTTGCGCCACATGCCCCGCTGCTGCGCCGGATGTCGCTTTGATCAGCGGCGAGTCGGACGCGTGTCAGTAGCATGCAAATTGGCCACACCCTTCACATGTCAATAAGGCGGCCCAATGCATATTAATAGATATGGCTATAGATAACGACAAATCGATTTGCACGGCCCCAGGCACAGGCACAAAAAAAAAATTAATAAATTCGCTCAAAGTGACACAATTAAGTAGACCAGGAGACCAGCTGACCAGCAGTTGACCATTGTCCTTCGTCAACATCATCATAATGTTAATAATGATGTGTAAATAGTCGTCTATATAATCGGCTTTCAATAGTCGAGGCGGGCAAACAAAAGGTTCCTTTCGGTGCCGAGCGTTTCGCATTGGAAAAAAGTCACGTGCCTGCTAATCCGTGCAGTGAAAGTTGTTTGCCTCTGCCCCTGCCCCTGCTCATGCTGCTCCTGCTGCCGTTGCCTGTGCCCGCAATTTGTTACGCTTTGATTTCAGTTGTTTCGAGTGAAAGGCGAACGCGTAAATCTCACACATGAGCTGACTGCCTGCTGCCTGCTGCCTTTCTGCCTGCTCGTCCTCATGCCCATTCACATTCTCATCTCTTGGTCCCTTTCTTATTGTCGTATTATTGTGGACAGCATTACCTACTTGAAGTAGCGCTGATTAAATTATCTCTAGGGTTAAAAGTGAGCCACACTCGTGACGTAATTGTTAATAAAGCCAGAGAGAGAGAGAGAGAGAGTGTGTGTGACTTACTTGGGCGTGTGTGTGACTCGATTAAGTTATTAAATTTCCATGCGTGATCAGCAAAGGGTTATGAAAATCACCTAAATCAACTGTGAGAAACTGTAGAGAATAAAATTGATTGAAAACGAGAACGAATTTGTCTTTGACGTGATGAATATGGAATAGGATTAGAATATTTATTTTTATACAAGATTTTTTTTAAAGATATCTCTAGAAATGAAAAACATATCCATTCGTGAACTTATTTCGTGATATTATATAGTAAATATGGATAAAGGATTCTATTTATGAGAGAGAATTTTAAAAAAGAATCTCTATGCTTAAATTGGGGTTGATAACATAGATTGTCATCATATAGATAGATACATAAATATGATATGTAAAATATGATATATGGCATATGATTTGTGATATATGACATATGACGCGATAAATATGCCTAGATAATTATTCAAAGATATTTATTCAAAGAAATGTCCAGATATACCTATATATCTAGATATATAGATACATACATAGAGATATATCTAGGTAGGTAGATAAATAGATGTATGTATAGACGTATAGATACATATATAAGAAGTCTAGAGAGAAACATATATGATTACATATGTAAGTCTATAGCAGGAGAAGGGAGCTAAGAAAAGCTTAAATTGATTTTGGAATTGAACTTGCATATTCGATAAACAGATAAATGAAAGATAACAATAAATCTCTAATTCTATATATAACTAATAATGCTAATATTAATTAAAACTCTTCTTAGCTCATAGACTCTAAGAAAGCAACTTCAACTCGCCTGACTGCACCACCATTCCCCCCCTCTTCAAATGCCACAACAATCATTATTCCACCTTTAACCATTATTCGTTCTTCAATTTTCGTCTTCTTACCACTTACCAAAACTCTCTCACGCTGCTCGTCTGGCCAATCCTTTCGTTTTTTTTTTTACACACTTCCACTACATAAATTCTTCTTCTTATTAGTTTATGACCTTAAGTATTTACCCTCCGTCCAGGAGACTGCTTTGGGCGTTGCAAATGATGGCAAATTACACAGACCAACTGTGCGCTGTGCTGCGAAGAAGGGTATTTACAGAAATTTGCAAACAATATTGATTTCAAAACGATCAAAATATAAATTAATCAATGCACTTAAAAATGCTCGAGACATAAGTGCCAATTGTTACGCACAAAGCGAGAGGCAACAATTTAAAAATAAAAAATCGTTAAAAAAAGGGGAAATCAATGACGTGGAAATGTCACTGGGAGAGAGAGGGAGAGTGAGAGAAACTTAGGGTTTTTCCTTGCAATCCACACCCAAGCCCTTTTGGCAACTTTAAAGCACTTGAAAAGTCGACTAATTTATAACTTATGACGCGAGTTGGTGCGGCGTGCATAAAAAACAATTTTCCATGCCACTACAAAGCGGAGCAAAAGCCAAAATTTGACATGAGTAGCGGCCGTTTAGCCGGCCGGCACCCTCTCGCGGCGCTAAGCCCCGTAACCCTTTAGCCGTAACCATATATACACACACATGTGAGAGTGTGTGTGCGCGCACTCTCCACATGTCAGCAAGCGAATTAATCGAAGAGAAATGATTTATTTAGCGCTTGGACGCAACGCTTCAGCGGTCCAGTCGCGCTTCACTTGAAAGGGTTGCGCCCAACCCAATCCAACCCAACCCAACCCTTACCCTTACCCAAAAATATGTGAAGAGAGAGAGAGAGTGCACCCAAATCAAATTTAAACTGTTTTCAAAACTGCATTCAAAGAAGGTTCGACGCTGTTCATTGATGGGCATTTATTGGCTCTGCCCACTTCAAACAAAACCCGCAAAGCAACCCCAAGTTGCAAAAACTTATATCAATTGCATTTTGGGTTGCTTTCGGCACAATTTTTTGGTTTTTCTTTTTACTGTGTGAATTTCGCACTGCAACTCAAATTTTTTATTGCTTTATTTTTTCGTGAATTTCACACTGCATTTTTATGGTTTTGCGTCTTTCAAAATATTTATGACGGCGCATTTTTTTTTATATGTTTTCTTATGGATTTCTTTTTTATTCCACTTTTATTTTATTGTTTTGATATATTTTGGGCTTTGGCTTTGACGTGTGCACTTTGATTGATTCGAAAGAGGGCTGTCCTAAATTGCAGTAAATTTGCAGCAATTAATAAAACACGAAACCATTAAATGAAACACAAAATATTTTGGGAGACGATTGTGAGAAGATTTTTGTCTGCTTTTTTCTGCAGCTGGCTTAAATTTGCCTTAGGGAATTGGGATTTGTGGAAGATTTATTTGAGAATAGTTTTGGTTTGTCAAAATTAGGTTTAATATTTTGAAAGTCTCTTGAGTAAGCAGTATTTTCAAAGGGATTATGGTTATGAAAGGGGATTAGATATAAATATGGTTGAAATTAATTGAAGTCTTTAAATTTTCTAAAATTTCTTTAATTTAGTTAGCTAGCAGTAGTAAATAGAACTGAGTCACAGGCAAAAGTCTTCATTTGGTAAATTAAATGATATATAAATGCGTTTATGAATAGTTGTGTATATTCCTTCAGTTTCCATGAGATCATGTTGACCTTTTATTAAAATAAATTTTACAAATCGTAAGAAAATATTTTTGTTTAACAGTTTTATGTTTTTAAAATATTTGAAAATTTGTAATAAATATATAAATACATTTTAATTTTATAATATTAAAAAGTATAAAAAATAAATATTAAAAATGTATAAATCTTTTTAAAACTAATTAAATTAAAAATATAAATGATAATTCAAAAGCAAATATTTAAAAATATATATATAAATAATCTAAATATGATATATTTCAATCAATGATAAATTATAAAAATAGGAACAATCGAAATATTAAAATATATTTGAATATTAAACTATAATTAAATATTAACCTATATATAAAATATATTATAAATAAATTTTATAATATAAATTCCAATTATTCATTTATATGATAATGAAACTCTTAATTCTTAAAAACAAAATTTATTATATTTGTAATTAATTACTTTGTCAATCATTTAACTCAACTTGATTAGTATTCAACTTTAAAGGAATTAATTCGTATTTCTAGAAACTATTTATATTCTTTAACCCAAAAAATATATTAGCACGGTAAATTTTAGAAGACTCGAAGCAGCTGCCTATCTTATATTCCAGTTGGTTTCTAGACTGTCTTAAAAGTAACTCAACTGAATATAAATATTAAAATTATTAGGTGGGGCTCAAACTATTTAAGCTTTATATTTAGCTTACCTTTCCACTTGTATATGAAGCCCAAGTCAACTCACTTCAGCTCTATAATTATCTTTACCCAATAGCTTTCTATAAACCCTTTTAAAGTGCAAAAATGTGCCATACTTTCTATAACTGTGACGATTTTGCATTCACTAAACCCTTTTGCAGCCTCATTCAGAAATTTTAAAGGTTCGGAGTGCAGAGCGTAACCAACATCGGCTGCTACTACGTGCCGCAGCGAGGTCCGAAAATGGCATTTTAAAGAATCAATTGAGCGGCACTAATTGAAAGCGAGTCGGGATCGAGTCCAGTGGAGTTTTATCGGCTGCGTCGGCGGCCAAAAATTGATTTTGACATTTATTTAGGCGCTAGCCGTGCATTGTGACACAAAATCTGTGACCCCGAGGCAAAGGCGCAACGAATTGCAATTGGATTGTCAGTCTGGCTGATAAATTGGCTCCAGCAAGGGTAGGAGGGGTAGGGGCAGAGACAGTGGCAGTGGCAGGGATTGTGTTTACGATTTCCGCTGCCGTATATATACTTTGTATAATTTGCCTGCGGCCAAAACTACTTTAAATAGGCCTAATGACATCCGTTCTAGCGAGAGAGAGAGTGAGAGAGTGCCGACTCTCAAATGTGGGTAGCCTTTTATTGTTTTCCACATCCTAATCAGCGATAGTCCATTGTCTGCGCAGCAAACAGGATGTGTGCGAGTGCGGTTAAGGGTTGTCCGATATCATCGAGCACTGACCGAGGGGCTCCACACATGTTTGATGTGTCCACGTTATCAGTTTTTATGGCAGCAGCGATCAAAATTTACGATAAATGCTTTAAATTTTATACACCTAAGCGCAAAAAGTTGGGCTTTGTCTTGTTAAGTGAGCGTGGCCAACTTGATTTGTTAGAGATCATAAATTAACAACTTCAAAATAAAGTAGATGACATCTCATATGTGAGTGTGTTGTGTGTGTGTATGCGTGGGGGGGTTGCGCCAAGGGAAAATCTGCACCTGCGGTTGAGTTGAGTAGGGGTATTCCTTTAATAACACATATCAACATATATCAGATAAGTTAATGAGCAAAAGCTTTTTGATTGCCTCCCCTCCCAGCCCCTTCCCCAAACATGATTTGTAAGCAATTATTTGCGAGATGTTCACCAAGACTCGGCCAATTTAAAAACAATCATCAATCTCTGTCTGCAACTGTTAAAAGCGCATGCATTTAAATTAGACATTTAAGCCACTGACTGACTGAGGGGGCTAAAAATCAGAATCAAGTGTGGGCTCTGTCCAACTCCCGCCACACAAAGCGCTTCTGGTGTGAAAAGGGAATGAAAAAAAGAACTGTCGATACCGTCAGCAACAGACGTGCAACTCGCCCAGGAAACGCTTAATAGGATTTTCAACAATTTTTACTATTTTGCTGTGGCAGCTACTGGTTACCCGTCAAACGTTTTTCCTTTCTCTCTTTTTTTCTGAGAATTTTCCAAATATTTTTTTGCTGCCTTTTACAAGGGTTAGAAAAATACCAGCGCACCCTTTTCGCTGGCTGGCTGTCGTCGCATTGTGAATTCTTTTACACTTTTTTTTTTGGCTCTGCATATTCAGGATATGGTTTATTTTTGTATTCCCGTTTGGTTTCATGCACCGCATAACATTAAAATTCAGATTTTGATTGATCATCCAGCGGCCTGAGATGGGTTGAGGCGAGAATAGCTAGCTAGCTGGCTGGCTGTCTTTAATGCGTTGTTTTACAACAGCGTTGAGCAATTTACAAACAATGCCTGATAGATCGGTTTAGCATAAACATGAATAACGACTGCTTCAAGAACTATAAGTTTCTTTAAGTTCTGTTTATGCAAATATCGAGAGAGAGAGAGAGAGAGAGAGAGAGAGTTGAGGCGTCACGCTTGCTAAACTTTCCCAGGCAAATTTACAAAAACCAATATGCCAAATACCTTTGCAGCCAGAGAAAAAAAAGAGTGTAAACCCCGTGGCATATTTAAATATTCATGAATTTTGACGCGGCGCGACTGCACACACACAAATTCGATTAACAACAATGCATATTGATGGAATAATTGAGCAATTCTAATGAGCCGCAATAGACAGAGCAACAAATTGTGAACTGCCACAGAACCACAATATTTGCATTTGATTGACAACAAAGTTAATTGAGTGTGGAGCTGGGAGAGCACTGAGAGAATTTGCCAATTTGCATATAGGCAAAGAAACTGAAAAAGAAAAACATTTATTATATTTAACTATGATAGGGATTGAGAGAGAGAGAGAGAGAGAGGCAGAGGGAGAGGGAGAGACGACCCTAAGCAGTGACTGATGAACTTTTGCCGTAAATGTCATTTCAATGAATTTATAATTGGAAATTTTGTGATTTTTCACATTGAAATTTGCATACGATGATTTTGTTTCCTATCTGCTTTTAATTAATGATTTTTGCTGCATTTCTTTTATTTTGGTTATGTGTGAAGGTTTTTCAGTTGACATCATTAATCAGGACTTTAAGTAGCTTCCTTGCTGAACTCATTAACCCTTTTGTTCGCATTTGACATTTGGAGAAGCCAAAAAAATAGCAACAAAAAGTAACTTATATAAATATTTGCATTGCCAACGATTTCGAGTTTTGTCGAAAACACGTGAGAACTTTGTCTAACGACGCAATATGCCGACGTCGCGAAATCCTTATTAATGATCCTGATTTGGTGACAGTAAGAGAGAGCGAGCGAGAGACCTTTGCGAGACTTTTAATTAGCTGGCATTTGACTTGTGTGTGGCGCAGCTGCCTAACCCCGGATTCACACAGCCGACCCGCTGTGCACTTTCACTCGAATCTTGAGCTGGCATCTCAGCTTTGCTATAAATGTGTAAAAGTTCTTATTGGCAACAAGAGTTGCTATCTAGATGCACATTAAGTCAATAAGTGGGCAATAATACAAGCCAACACGTTGCAGTTGTAAAAAAGCCATGCCCCGCCGCGGCTGAATTATGCCATATTTTGTAAATTGCTAAAAAGTTGCAGAAAAATTGCCAAGCGATAAACAACATTGTGAGGTACATTATGTCAGGCATAAGAATTATGGCCGATTGGCTGCGATAAGCTGTGAATTATGGGGACAGAGTCAGCGGGCTGCACAAAAAAAAAAAAAACAACAACGCAAGAGGGCTGAAACAAATAGAAAAGTCAAGGAAATACATTTTCTTCTAATATAATAGTTTTGCAGATATGCAGGGAAAGTGATATATCAAATATTGATGTATATAAGAAGAGAGAGAAATATGAAGTATATTTAGATAAGGTTTTAAATTATGAGGTAACTTTAAATGTTGTTTTTAACAAATAAGACTTATAGCGAAGATTGTCTGAGTAGAAATTACCCTGAAAATGAAATGAAATTTGGCGGGGCTACAGATTTCATGCAACTTGGTTTATAGCTCTTTATAATTCTTTTCATTCTGCAATTTGAATATTTTTCGCATTTTTTTTCGTATTAAAATATTAATAAATTAATTAAATACATATTTATACAATATTTACCTGAATTGCAAACAAATAAGTAATTATTTATATAATATTCAATTGAATTAGAATATTATGTAAATAAATAATTAATATTTAAATAAATTAAACTTTTATATAAATAGTTATTTAATTTTCAATTTATTTTATTTTATAAGAATACACAATTTTCTATCATCTTTTGCCTGATTAGAAGTTACCCTTACCCACGCAAAAGACTTACAACAATTTCTGAAAGCTAAAACACATACAGTAAAGGTAGAGATTTAATGAAAGATATTGCTTTTATTCCTCAGACTAATGCTGTATAATATAATAATGTGTATTAAAATAATAAATTATTTATTTTCAAATAAATTCCTTAAAATTATTGAATAATTTTAAATTTCTTTGGAATTTTCAATAAATTTACTGCTTCAAAATATTTGTATATCAGCACAGAATGTTAAATAAATTACTTCAAGAAATTCTTCAGTTATAACTTCATTCTCAAATATATATTTTATCTCCATCTGCAATCAATACTCACAATTAAAATCCTAATTATCTTCACTTTGAAATACATATAATTTAGAGTTTCTGGATGACTCACCTTATTTTCTTCATATAATAATAATTCCCAATTGCACTTAAAAAACATTCAACTCTCCTGTGTTATGCGGGCACAACAATACTTTTTATTGGGGTTAAGCTTAACCCCATCCGAGCAGAAGTCACGCAAAAGTCAAAGCCAATAAGAAAAGCATAATTAATTGTTTCGTAATGCGGTTGTGTGTCTAAACATCATTAATATCTATAAGATTTGACAATGTGCAAAGGCAGCGAACAGCATTTTACCCCAGTCGTGCCGCGACAGGACCCGCATAATGCCCCGAGGCCTCGAAGCCAATTTCAATTAAACGCGCGGATTAAAACATGGGTTAAACTTGAGCCGAGTTTCGCACTTTGTCTGACAGACAAATTTCTTCTCCTCTCTTTTTTTTTTTTTTTTTTTGGGTCACTCTAATGTTGGTATACGCGCTTTATGCATATGTAATAGCAACGCGGCATCATTAATAAAAATCATAATAAAGGCGTGGCGAATGACGTCACGTTTTTGTGATTAGCACAGAGACAGAGGATGGAAAGGATTGCCCAAGACTGTCTCTGTGTGGGTTGCCAGAAATTCTTATAATTAGTTTTCTTTTTTGTTTCTAATCTATTTAGCTGGTCTTCAAGCAAGGCACAGTCTGTCTTATGCTTGAGTGACTTTGCTGATGATTCTGTGACTTGGAAAGCGTGACAAATTTTTATTAATTAAAGAGCTGCCACAAAATGAGAGATCATTTCTTTCCAGGATATTTGTCATACTAAAGGGAAATTTAATTGAAATGCAGCTAAATTTGATTTGGTTTTGTTTGCTTTAAGATAAATACTTTTTTAGACTCGACAAATTTGATAGAGAAACAATTTATTAAAGGTTTCAATCAAACAGCAGACTATATAGACTATATAGATCATATTTATAAAATGGCAAGAGAATTTTTGTTCTTGGTCAAATTTAATCTAATCTTTTATTTTTTGCCAATTTGAATGAAATTAAATAAAGTTTTAAAGATAGTTTCGTTTTATACTTTATGAATTTCTCCAGAATTCTTTTTCTTAATTCTTATAAAAATTCCTGTTAAATTTAAATTCATAATCAAATTGAAATATATTAATAAATTGTATTTCTGAAATATATATTTATAATATTTGATTTATGAATTTGAGATAAAGATTCTTTCAGATTCCTTCAGTTATTTTCATAATTTCAACTGCACATATCCTCTCCTTAAATATATCTTTCATTCACAACTTCCGCTCATAGAAACAAATTTGATTTCCATAATTTCTTCACACACTCAAAGTCAACAGATGTCTTTTTATTTGGCTTAGAAAAACCATAATATCATGATAAAAAGTCAGCCCTTTCTCGGCATTTCAATTGCATAAATTAGTTTTCAACTGCGCGACATTTTTCCAACTCATTAAGTCCAACTCGAAAATACACTTGAGAGTCCTTAAAAGTTGTTTTTTTAACTTAATTAAGTCAAAACTCTCTGCAGCTCGAAATTGTATTTAATGAACCAAAAATAATACCAGAGAAAACCACAAAAAATGAGCGAAGGTAATAAATTTTTGGAACTAAGCGCGAAATTCGCTTTAACCCTAACAAATAAATCTTAAGGCAACAACTGTAAAGTAGTGCCCAGACGTGCTGCAAGAGAGAGAAAAAAAGACGAGGAACTCGGGTACATTAAATTAAATTGCTCAACAGTTTGTAATGCGGCACATTAGTGTCAAGCACTGACGAGGACCAGGACGAGAACGACGACGAGCCGAAAGGACGAGCGCGAAAGGGTTAGACCGGGACGAACATTAACACGTTGTTGGGACAAGCCGCTGACAATGGAACAGGCTGGCCATCGAGCATCGGGCACTGGGAACAGGCTGAGAATAATTTGTGAAATTTATAGACAGGACGGGACAGGACACAGTGGTCCAGCATCGAGCTAAATGGTCGCAACCCCAGCCGCGGCTCTATGAATTTTTGGAGATTTATGTCAACACTTCTGAATGAGCATAATTAGTGGCGAGTCTCTCCTCTCCGTCCGGGAAAAAACAATTTACATGCAATTTGTTGCGTTTAAATGCTTTTTATATGCAAATCGTGGTCAGCCGCGGCCAGGAAATGCCAGCCGAGAGCTGTAGTCGAAGTAACCAAATTCCTATTTATGATTTTTAATGAGCTTGTTCTTGTTGCTTCTTTCTTCTGTTGCGATGATGGATGCTGGCTGCTAGAGGATGCTGTGAAATTTGAATATTTATGACCAACGGTCATATATGGTGCGGAAATGTTTATGATCCCGTTGCATAAAATTATAGATATTATATTTTTTTTTATAGAATTTGTATATGCGCTTTTCTCAGCTGGAGTAAACGTGTTTCTTAAGGCGGAAAATGTGCTGAATTATGTGAGTTCCGAAGAGACATTTCTTTTAAATTGAGCACTTATGCAAATATGCCTGGGAAAGGCGACAAAATTGAAGGGAAAAAGAGGAAGAAGAAGGATAATAATGATAGTTTGCTTTTTGATTATCTAAAGGCAGGATGATTCTAATGGGGAGAGGTTTTTTTATGATTTATAAAATACTGCAATTTTACATTAAAAATATATAATATATTAAAAATACATAATATATTAAATATTTGAATTAAAATTAAATATTTAATATTAAATGTATTAGTTAAAATAATAAAATACAATTCTAAATATTAAAAAAATATATATATATAATATAAAATATAAAAATTAAAAATAAATAATAAATATTAAATATATAAAATATTAAAATTAAATAATAAATAATAAAAATTATAATATACAAAATATGAAAATTAAATTTAAAGAATAAATATTAAAAATATATCAAATATAAAGTATTAAAAATAAATATTAAAAATATAAAATATATATAGCATTTTAAATATTAAAAATATATTAAATATAATTGTTAAAATTTAATAGAGTTTAGTTTAATAGCTTAAATTCCTATATAAACTGTGCAATGCTCTGATTGGTCTGGACTTCGCTATAGCTTGATTATTTTCTTTTTTATATTCTTTCACAAAGTCAAATGAGTATTTTAATTTTTTGCAATGTCCGTTTTGCTCCTCTGTCTATCTGTCAGTGTATTGTTATGTAGGGATGGGCCTATCAAACCAATTGTATTGTTAGCTTAATAGAGAGCTTAGCCTGCCCCTATTCAAACATATCTTAAACAAGTTAAAGTTCTATATAAACACTTATAGCTCAGAGTTGGTTTTTCGCTGGCAAGTTCAATAGACCTGCTGTGGCTAATCGCTTTACTCTAACTATTTCCCATTTTTTTTTCTGTTGTGGCTTAGTGTTCTGTCAATCACGTTTATGAGCTCTAATGACAATTCACATTTTTGGTTTTTATCGCGCGTCTGTCATCAATAAATTAACTCGATACAATGCAAAGAAACACGCGATTGAGCAGCAGCAGCAGCAGCAGTGAGCAGCCGACACAAATCACAAAACGCTCAAACGAGCTGGGATTTTTTATGGCCACGCTTTAGTCGAACTGCCAATTGGCTATCGCCTGCGTCATCGTCAGCGACAGCGTCAGCGTCATTTCACCTTTGTGTTTTGGCCCCGTCTTCTGGCTGGAATCGAATGCCAATGCACAGAGCACAGACAGACAGAAAGACAGACAAATGTCGCCGCACACGAAAAGTCAAAGTTAATTTCATTTGATTTTATTTATTTATTTATCCATTGGCTGTCAAAGCGATTCCGCCAAGCAGCGGTTCAATGCTTCGCATTTAACAACATTATTTAATATTGCCCGATCGACTGGCCATATTACAGCCAACCACCCACCCGTCACGGTAGCCAAAAACTATACAGCTGCAGTGGCGCTCCGTGACTTTTATGCGCAATTGCCAGCTAATGGCCCCAACAAACGTCAACGTTTCGCCGCTGCCTTCGTTAAACGTAACGTCATTCACATCATCATCATCAGCAACAGCAGCGACGGCAGCAGCAGCATCATCTCGCCATCTCCATCGTCATCGTCATCGTCTTGTCAATGGGCTGCCGTCGGGCGAGTTGCATTTTTCACTTGACTGTCAACAGCAGCGCATAAAAGAAACTGCAAGCCAAAGGCGGACCAGGGTGCGCTTGAGAAATTTTAGGCGTCTTGAGTTAAAGTTTGATTCAAGAAAAAGACTTTAATACTGATTGATATATCTATTTATCTTTGATGATGCATCTGAATATGTATATATTAATGGCTTGTTTGCTGCTTTAAATTTTAAAATTTTTAAATTTAACTTTTGAAATTTAGAAACTAAAATTGAGAAAAATATTTATATATAGAAGAGTATTTAAATGTAGGAAGTACATATAAGAAAAGATCAAGCTAAGATTCTGATTAATATTATAATAATAAATTCACTGACTCATACAAGCTTCTTTAATCTTAGAAGCTACTCCTGCCTCAAGCCACGACATAGATTTCTACATATTTTAATTGAGGCATATCAAGCATTAATAGGTTATTTGATATAGATATATCCAGATATTTTATAATTTTTAAATTTTAAGATTTTTATTTAAGCTTTCGTATCTATTGAGTATGAAGAATACTATTGCTCTTAAAAAAGGTGATATGTAATAATAATAATAATATATATAATATAATATAATATAATATAATATAGTTTAAAATAACATAATGTAATATAATTCAATAGAATATATTATAATAATCAAGTTATAAATCTCTTCCTAATTTCTTAAGTTGAAAACGTAGACTAAAGTCAATTGTATTCAGATAGAAATCAATTATTATACGTACAATACATTTAACATCTGCATCTAAGGTAATATATTCAATAAATTTCCCTTGAGTCTTTACTCACTTGAAAGACAGTTGCAGAAGATTTCTCTTGAGTAATAATTTAAATCCTGTTAAAGAAGATTTATATAGCATCTCTCAAATCTCTTATCTCTTAGTTTGTCAACTCTACTTAAGAGAAACTAAATGATGTGTGGGATCTATGAAATGTCTGCTCTAATATCCTATATTGTAAACTCCCTATAAGCAGTAATTCACTTTTTATAGGATCTCTCTTTTCTTATGTTTCTTTCTCTTTTCTTCTCAACTCTTCTCAGCAGCTCCTCAATCAATTCTAAAACATCTTCCACTGCCTAACTTTTGCTCTACTCCATTGCAAAAACTTATCTCAATTAACTGCCAACTTCTTAAGCCAACCCCGCTTCTTTACTAGCCAATGTCGGTGGCAATGAATGCTTTTGGCCAAGATCCAAGCGACCTCGTCATTCATCAGCGAGTGGGCGGCTGTGGGCGAATGGCCTTACGACTGCTACCTGTGTGCTGATTGAATGGCATTAGAGGGGCGTGGCAATGATTCCTGCGGTAATACACACTCTGATATATATATATATATAAAAAGATATATACATATATATGTGGAGTGACTTGATAACCCAGCTGCGCTAATCTAATTTACTACTTAGCCAACTTCTTGGGCCAACTGCATTTTAGTTTAACGAGCAGCAGCAGTCATAAAATCTTAATATATGAAATTAAGCTGTCATAAATTTGCTTTAATGCGCTTTAATTTAATTGTCAGTGAGAGAATGCAATGAAAATAAAACTGCTTTAAGTAGCTGTAGCTGTAGCTGGTGTGTGTGGAAGTGCAGCAGGTGTTGCCATCTATGCGAGTCGCTGCAAAAGTGTCGCCAAGAAAAGCACTAAAACGAGCCAAATAGTTGGGAGTGCATTATCCATGGCGCTGGGTATGAGTAGATTATTAAAATATATATTCCAAGTGGCTGCAGCAGTGGCAGCAGCCGTAGCACGTGCAGCTTTTCAGAGTCTGGCAGCAAAATTCTAATTTGGTCGCATGAAAAATTGAATTTCTAATGTCAGAGAGACGCGCGTTCTAATTCTAATTAGAGCTGCACTCGCAACTTCATTAATAACCAAGTGCAAGTGGCATTAAATCAATTAATTTGAATAGTTGTGTCAACATTTCGGGCAATTTTTCAGTGGCAAGGGGAAACCCTTGACTCTCTAGCCAGCAGCAAGATTTATGGCGGGGCCCAGGCAAGTGGGGGCGCGCTCAGGGCACGGGCACGCTTCACCGCCTGCAGCCTATAATTAAGTGTCAGCTATGGTTTTTGACTTTACAAATTCCAATCAGAGTTCAGGCGTTGCCCGAAATTCCACTTGGATATTCATGTCAGAGACGCGCGTTGCAGCCAATCGCATGATTTATGATGACGAGCCACAAATTGTGGGCGGATTAACGTGGATCTGGGTGATATTCATAGAATGTGGAAACATGTATTATTGATGTATAATGTAATGCATTTATGTATCTAGATATACATATATCAACATATTTCATTGTAGAAAATACAATCAAGTATGAAATTTAATTGTAAAAATATAATTTAAAAAATAATTAAAGAAAAATAAATTTAAAAATGTAATAAAATATAAAATGCATAAAAAACTAAAAAAAAAATTAACAAAAAACTGAATTTTAAATTAAATATAAACAATAAAAGATAATTAAATAAATATATATATATGTATAAATGACAAAAAAGAAGCAAAAAATATAAATATGTAATAATATAATACAAACACTTTATTTAAAAATAAAATTAATTTAATTTCAAATTCAATTAAAAAATTTATAAAATAAAAAATAAAATAAAAGAGAATTTAATTTAAATAAATAAAACAAAAATATTATTTAATTTAAATATAGAAAATAAATATTTTGAATTTAATTAAATGAATGAAGCAAAAAATATAATTTAATTTAAATAAATAAAAATATAATTTAATATAAATAATTTATATAAAAATTGATAATTTAATTTAAATAAGTGAAATAAAAATATATAATTTTATTTATAAAAAATAAAAAGATAACATTATTAAATTAAAAATAAAATAGAATATAAATTGAAAAAAAAAAAAACTTAAATAAATGTAGAAATATATAGAACATAAACACAGACTCTCAATCTCCAACTAACTACTTCACCTACCTCACTTTCTCACGTTAAGAACCTCTACGCTTGCAATGAATAATTTATTAATTAATCATGAAACAAACTTGACTTTGACTAGACAAACTTGTAGCTGTTGGGCAGCTTTGTTGATTTTCTTGAAGTTTTATTGAAATTTTTACAACGCATTTGCTGCGCTTTTTTCGGACTACTACAAGCTACAGCACATGGTTGTCTGGTCAAGCGTAGCTACAATTCGGCAAGATTAATGAACTTTGATAAATCAAAGAAAGCAGCAAACAAAAGCCAAAAGTCTAAGACATCCATCCGTCAGTCAGTCATTCAGTGAGTGAGTCGGTTCGTCAAAAGAGACGCGAGGATGCTCGGATGCAACTTTACCTGGTCATCTTTCAAAACAACAATGGACAATGGGTGGCTGCGGCTGCTGCGGCAGCGTGGCGTTAATAATTCATCTTTCAATTAATTGCCATTTTGTTGTCATCGTGTGCGCAGAGGTAACCCCCTCGAAGGTGCTCAGTCAACACCTTGACCAGCAGGGGCCAGCCAGTCAGCCAGCCAGCCAGCCAGCCAGACAGTTTGTCTGGACCAACTACACTTTTTGGGCTTTGAAGTGCCAAGACGAATTTCAAGTTTTGTTATGTTTTGTGTGTTTGTGCCTGTGCATGCACGCATTAGATGATTAATCCTTTTCGGAGGCTGTCAGAACACTCTCTCTCTCTCTCTCTCGCTGCATTTCGGTGGCTTTTTCTGCGCAATTTGCTGTGATTAATTCTTGTGTGATTTTTATTATTATAGCTTCTCATTGTGCCAACTATTCATGAGCTTAACAAATGCCTGAAGTTTACCAAAAGAAAATTGTTTCTAAAGCAAGGTACGGAAAGGGTTAGGGCAAAGGTTTGCAGTGATATGTTACGCTTGTAGAGGATTTGTTTCAATTCAAACAGATACAATGAGATCAAGAGAGGAGTAACTGAGGGCAGCTGAGTTTGTAGTGCAGGATTTAGTTTGCTTTACTTAGGGCTAAGCTGGGTATGTCGGAGATTGTAAAGGATTTCTTTATAGAAGGGATTTCTTGCATTCTGCCTTTTGCAGTAAGATTTAAATGTTAGGATTTTTGTGGAAGTTGAACTTTTAAAATTGCAAGCATAGTACAATTGATGATCCAAGCAACATACCTTGAGTCAAGGCTTGATTGTCTGGATTGTCAAGGACTGCTTTCTAGAGAACTTCAATACTGATGTCTTAAATGAGAGATGATTTGTTTTACCAGACTTTTGGTGATGTCAAGGAACTTTTATTATTAGAAACGTAATAATAGAGAGCCTCTTCGTAGAAATCATTTATTCAGACTTTGTCAATTTAGGTGCTATGGCTAGGGGAGCTAAAGTATATAGAAAGTGATTAATTTAGGCAAGCATTGACAGTTTAAGGCATTGTTAACCCTAAGGATTGTCTGGATATATCGAGGTGGAACAAAAAGTAAATGATTGAACAAAAGTAAACGTAACTAAATAGTCACACTCTGACTGTCAGAATCATTGCCTTCAACTCTGGCTGTCTTCACTTACTTTCATAGAAGCTGAAGAGGCAGTAAAATTATATTTATTTAGAAACTGAAAAAAAGTGACAATCTCGTAGACATACTCTCTTTAAGAAAGGTAGTCTTAACATAAAATATGAACTTCTCTTATATATAAAGATTACTTTATCAAATTTTGATTTGATCCCAATAATTTTTATACTCTCAAGTGAATTTTGCCTTTAAAGCCAGCCACCCTGTCAACGCGCATCTGTTTGCCATCACAAGTGACATTGAAATTCTTTTAGCTGGCTTAAATTGTCCAGTTTGTCATGAATTTCAAGTGTTATGAGCTTATTGCGCAATCAGATTCATGAATTCGCTGGCTGCTGAAGTACATAAAAAAGGCTTTAAAAGCCATGAGACAATGCGATGAGGCAGAGTGAGAGACACAGACAGACGCAATTCATAAAAGACATTCGACAAAGCCAATCATACACTTGAACTTGATGCTGGCTCATGGTCATGTCAGTGGGATTCTTTGGCAAATCGTGCGTCGCCAAGAGGAGACAATCTGCATATTGACAGGCGGCTGTCAAAGCTTATTGTGAGCAATTTTTACTCGAATCAACAACAGAGCGGAGGCAAGGGACTTGTCTTTGTCAGAAGCAGCCACAGGAATGCTTTGACGAAATGCAATTTACAAGCAGAGATCTGTGCAGCGAGATGTTCAGCTGCTCAGATGCTCAGCTGCTCCGATTGCATCTGTCAATTGTCAGCGTTAACATATTTCGTAAGGTAATATCCCAGTCGAGGGCGCTCCACCTGATTCTATGGCATTTCTCGGAGCCAAATGTAATTTCTAGTCTGTGGCTCATGCTACAGCGAGAACAACATGTCGAAAAGTCAGACAAATGCAGTTTAACACTTGCCGCCCCAATCTCAGCCCCAATGCGACCGGGAATAGGACGACAACCCTTGCCCCTGACAACGGCAACAGCAACGGCGGCTGCTGCTGTTGCTGCTGCCTTCAATGTGGCGTGTAACTGAAACATGTAATCCAAACGCAATGTGTAGCAGCCCGGGCCAAACGACAAACGACTGAAAACTCGCGACTTACACACATCCACAACACTCTCCAACCGGAGCACCACAGCACACACATCAAAGTAAAAACTTTTTCTATATAAAAACACGGCAGGGGGTCTCGATTATTCCTATGCTCAGCTAACATGATTCTACTCTAAAATTTCCCTTTGGGTCTAATCCAATTCGTATCGGCTTAGCTGCTTAGCTAATTATATCGATTTGAACTAGTTACAAGTTAATGATGATCTGTTATTGTTATTAATTGGTTGTTATGGGAAGAAATTCTGTATGATATTTATAAAGTTTTTATAGATTTGAGATATAATTGGAATTGGTTTGATTTTGATTTGATTGATATGTGCAAAGCAGAACTAGAGAGGGAACATTAAGGAATGATAATGATATTGAGATATATTTCAACCTCTATATTTTATATTTATATACATACATATCTATTATAGAGCTGGTTTTTTTTTGTTGAAGCCTTCACTCTGCTGAAGCTATATAAAATATAATTTGCTTGCATATTTATGTAAAAATTTGTTATAAAAAAAATTAGAATATAAATTAATATCACATTGCTAAGATATATGAAAATTTTAAAAATTGAAATATATCTTAACATTTATTTACGAAGGAATATAATATATTTTAGAATAATACAATATATTTTAGAATAATATAATATATTTTAATACAATATAATATTTTTAAAAATATTAGAATTGAATTTTATTTATATATACATTTTTTATATCAATTTAATTTAATTATTAATTCAATTTACATAAAAAATGCATATTTAAATTTAAATAATACGAATTTAATTAATAAATAAATAATTTAATAAAATTTATATAATTAAATGTAGTTCAATGTATAGATTTTAATATATTTATATATATTTAAGTGAATTAGATTAATGATATCAATATAATGAGAATAATAATATAATTAATTATAAATATATTTTATTATAATACAGTATATTATATTGAACTATTTAAACTTATATTGAAATTCTTTAATTTCATTATTTTATTAATTTAAATAAACCATATTTAAAATCTTAAAAATGTAGGTAGGTCTAATAAAATATATTTATATAAAATAAACTTAAATGCAATTCCAATAAAATAATTAGAAGGGTATTTAAATTGCCATAATTTTCTTCCAGTTGTCATAAATCAAAGCCTTGTTTACATATCAGCATCTCTCTAGCTTCTCTAGCCTCTCTCATTTACTATCTCTAATCAAAATCTAAGCCAAATAAAGCGTATTTCCTCGTCGCCATCGGCCGTCTGCTTGCCGCTTAAGCACTCACTGTTGCCCCTTCCTGTTTGCTGCTCATGTCAATTCCGTGTGTCGCTCGCTTTCTTTCAATTGAATTTGGTATTTGCTGGGACCCCAACTATCAAGTGTGTTCAGCTCTCTTCAGCTGTGTTCGTGTTAGTGTTGTTCCTCTTTTTCTTCTTCTTCTTCTTCTTCTTAGCTCTTCTGCTCCTATTTTGGGCCGCTTCAAACGCTCGCCGCCTGCTCTGTGGTCGCCGCTGCGCTGCCGCCTTTAATTAGCAGCGCGATTTATTTATTTATTTGTTTGTTTGAGGTTGCTTATCTTTCAATGCTGGAAAGTGACTTACTCATTGGCTGCCCCGAAATTCCTTTTGTATTGAATTACAAATCACTTTTTTTCTCTGTCCGTTCCGTAGGTAACGCAAATTATGCCTTCTTGGTTCTATTGAATTGTTTGCATTGAATAAACACATTTCTTTCTGAAAGCAATTCAATGTCAGCCTCTAACTCCGAGATGTTTCCCAGTGTTTCTAACTTTGCTGTGGTCCTGGCTCAGGAAGTTCCGGCACATTCTGCTACGCCTCGACAATGTGATTAAAATGTTGTTCGTTTTTGGGCAATAAATGTCCAATAAAAATATAATTATTACTCGCCGCCTGACCTGGACTCTACACACCTACCGCACTCGGGGGGTAGTCGGACACTTTATCTTTTTTATGTGCCCTCCGACTTATCTGCGGTTCATGTGTGTCCTGAGCCACTCCTGCACATAAATTTTATTAAGTGGATTTTTTGGGACTACCTCTCGCTTACACACTCTCTCCCCTCTCTCGTGACTACTTCTTGTGGCACTTCCTGTGTGCTTAACCAAATTGTAATTTTATGTGAAAATTTGTTTATTAAGTAGCTTTGATAGTTTCGCTAGCTCGCCTCCATTTAATTTATTGTTTTAAGTGCATTTCAAGTGTTGTTTGGGTAATTAAATGGGTGTGGTTTGCCCATTAAACTGCGCTACGTGAATATACATATATATAAATATATATATATATTTATGGGCATTTGTCTTGATTTGTTTTCACTTGTAAATTTTCAAATATTTCCCATTTCCTTGTGTCAACGTCTTCAGCTAAGCTCCCTAAACTGAAAATGATGTGTAAATGCGTGCGTGTCATCAGCGTAGAGAAGCCAAAGAAAAAACACCCTCAACAAAAAATGAAATGAAAATCTAATTAATTATAAGCATATTTCATTGTTTTTAAGCGCGCAGATAGAAATCCTAATAAGTCATTCGAAGACAGCGGTAAATGCGGGTGAGGAGGAGGAAGGGGAAACTAAATTTATTTTTAAATTTGTACACTGCTTGTCTTTGCTTAATTTCCATGCACATTCTTTAAGTGGAATGGGTATATTGGCTTTGCGCTGTTCGTTCGCACGTCGACCTGTTCGTCCCTTCGATTAGTCTATCCACAGACCATTTCCCCTGCTGTACCTAGGGACTTGAAATTTGGAATATATATTCGTGGGGTCCTTAGTCTGATAAAACGCTAAGATTTTCCTGATATGCCAACTGGGGGCGTGGCAATTAAAAAATACTATATATAACATCACAGAAATATAGAATATGGAATATAGAACTTAGAATATGGAATATAAAATATAAAATATTAAATAAAAAATATAAAATATAAATTAAATAATATAAAATATAGAATATAAAATTTGTAATATATTCTTACGTGAATAACTACTTCTATTGTGGGCGTGGCTAATCGGCCAAATCTTTTATCTTTCTTTCTATGTTTTGGAACTGGAGTTACAAAATGGGGAGAGTTAGGTTACTGCAGACTCCTTCCTCGCTCTTTCTCCTAATGGGATTTCTGCAGTCTGTACAGCCCGACTGCAGTTTTTACTCTTTATTTTCTCTTTTTTTCCACTCTTTGTTTTTGGCGCTAAAAATAACACGACTAGGCGTCACCTTGGCAAATGCTTATGCTTTGCTGCCTGTGGCAAAGAAAGGGGCGCAAATTGAATGTGTGTTCGCAGCATTTGAGCCACTGGGATTTCGGGCATGGGGCGCATAGTTTTTCCAATTTTGTGTACATTATCTGGCTCAAGAAGGGGCGCCCGACCGCTCCCAGTGCTCCCCAGCAGCGTTTTAATGAGCTGCAAAAGGTAAATGACATGCTAGCTGGCTGGCAACTGTTTAGCATTAGCTGCAGCTAATGCTTATCAGAATGTTGCAAATTGTATTTACTTTTGGCATAAATCAAAATAGGCGATGATATATATAAGACCATTTATTAGCCGCAGAGAAAGGCGGCCGCAGGAAAGGGTCAGGGCAAAGCAAGCTGCCAAACCACTTGGCTAACCCTATCCTGATCCGAGCTGACCAAAACCGAAAAGGGTTACGCCATGGTCCAAGCTCATCCTCAAGTGTCAGTTTGCGGTCGTATTTCATTTCTTTTGGCAACTCGTTTTTGTTTCTCTCTCTCTTTTGTGGTTCGAAGTGAAACTCGTCTTGAAGTGGCGTCCGATGGCATTTACATTTTTATTACAAACAAATTCGATGCGGTTACGAATGCGCCAATGCAAATATATTTAAAAAGCAAGCAAGGAAAATAAAAAAAAGCGTTCTCTACCCCCAAACATAACTGACCAGAGCAGGGGTTGGCAACCCGACTGGTCATGCCCTAACCCCTTTTTTGGCTGTCCTGCAACTGTCAGTGTGTGTGCGTGTGTGAGTGTGAGTGTGCTTACAAATTACTTACGGTTAATAAATCATGCCGCATGTCAAAATAAATGCATAAATTTGCCAACTGTTTATCGAAATGGCCAAGAGTTAGTCAATTGAATTGGTAAGCAGCCAGCAATTGGATTTGTTAAAGGCTTAAAAAGCTGGTCAAGCTGAGAGTGGCAAGCGAAGCCTATTAGCTAGCTCAAGCAGTTGAGAGTCGATATTCCTGCAGGGTATTTGAAGTTCGTTATCTGTCCATGCTCCCTTTGAGGGTGTCTTTGGTCAGCGCCTAAGCGTTTATAATTTTTCGATTTATAGTCACATTTAGCTGCCGATAACTAAGCAACTGGACCAAGCAGATTACAAAGAAAACACAAATAAGTCAAGCCAAATGATTGATGACCAGGTTAAGCAGTGAAAGCATGTCACCCAAAGGAATAGCGAGCGTAAAAGGATGCTGGGCGGAACAGCCAGCAAATTTGTAACAATAAAGCGCCTTTTGGGAGATTCGCAATGCCCAGCTGGAGGAAAAGAAAGGGGAAAAACTTGAAGATGAAGGCAACTCGTTGTGGACAAGGGCTAAGCCGAGCCAATGATTGATACCAAAGTAGTCAGAAATTACTCAATTAGTTGAGCATTAGCCGAGTCAAATCATCAACGTGGCGTAGGACTGACTACCTCGGCCCCTAATTGCCCGTGGCAGCGTAAATCCAGTGGCCGGTTGCAACAATTAAGTAAACTGAATTGAGCGTCGACCGCAGAACCTCATTATAAACAATTTTCCTTATCGCCGCCACAAAAGAGAACTTGGAAATGCATTAGGCTACGCTGTGGTATGGTGTGGTGTGGTCTGGCGATGGCCCGGTCATAACATTAGAACCTCGCTAGACACTTTACCAAAATTGCCGCAAATCACGAAGAGGAAAGAACAAGTCAAAGGCAAAGATGTTGCAGCCACAAATTGTTGAGAACTAAGTACCGCCGACTGAGTGCCATTAACATATGGGCAGAGCTGCATCAGCCGAACGTCGCCAGCCTCTGGCAATTAACTGGCGCTAGTCTTGAGAGCAGCTGCTGGAGTGGGGCAGAATTTAATGGACTCTGGCTGGGCTGGGCTACCAAAAAAAAAAAAAAAAACACATGCCAAGTCTTATGCCTGAGCTACTAATCATATCAATTTCCGTTGCATGAAAAACCTTTTGCCTCCTTTTTTTGTCTCTGCTTCACACCTCGTTTTTTGGGCACATTTTGCACCCAATTATATGTAAATTCAGCAACAATCAATGCCTGCTCGTTTACAGCTCATTATCTTCTGTGCGCCTGCCTTTCACCTACTGACCAAACCCAAATACGAGGCAGCCATGGGCAATCAGCACGCAAAACCCCAAGTTCCAGGCCAATTCCGGCCAACTGAATATCCACAAAAATTACCATTTTGACCGCAGACAAATTAGTGTTATTAACACTTTTCCCTCTCTCTATCTTTCTCTCTCTCTGTCTCTGTTGTATTCTTCTGCTGCTGCTGCTGCTGCACTTATTTATGGCATTTTTGGCAATGTCTGTTGCATTTTTCACGCTTCAGCCACGCGCAGTCGTCATCACCTGGCTCCGAGAGTCGCCTCCGAGTGCCTTTTTAATGGCTGCGTGTAAAAATCTGCAACTGCAACACGCCCTGTGACCGCAGGTTTTAATATAAACAAAAAATGTATCCCGAAAATGTCGCTGTTGTTGTTGTTGTTGCTGTTTGTTTGGTTGGCTGGTGTCAGAGCATTCTGTGAAAACAAACAACAATAATGCCGCATAATGCCAGAAATACCTTGCCCCACACGCCCCACATCAGCAACCCATCGGCAGAGCGAGAAAAAAATCCATTAAAACAGCGTTGCGTTTCAGTTTTTTTTTTTTATAATTTTTTTTGCCTGCTTGATGATGGCTTTTTGAAATAAGAGGGTTAATTGATGAGTTTATAGCTAAATTGAAGTATTTACTTGTGTATATGATAATAAATTTTAAAAAATTATAAGTCTTTCAGCTAATATGCTTAAAAACTAATTATTATGATCATGATATTTTCATCGAGTTTTTAAAATGGGTATTAAAACTTTTTTCTAATATTTTTTACTTTTCTTTCTTCTGACAGGTTTATTGGAGTTTATTGCTATATTCGCTGGAGCTTAAAGCGCTGGAGTGTTTAGTGTGGAGGTGAGTTAATAATAAATGAATTTAATGTTTAAAATTTTACTGTATTGTATACAAATTTTAATTAAATAAAAATGAATACAAATTATAAAAATAAAATATATAAAAAAGAAGTAAAATAAAAATAAAATAAATAAAATATAAATATGTAAAAAAAAAGTAAAATAAAAATAAAATAGATAAACATAAAAAAAAAATAAAAAATATAAACAAATTAAAATAAATAAAATATAAAATTTATTTTTTAAAATAAAATTAAAAGAATAAATAATTTAAAAAGATTAAAAACAAACATTGTATAAATATTTTAATTAAATAAAAATAAAATAAAATTAATAAAATAAAATATTATAAAAAGAAGTAAAATAAAAATAAAATAGATAAAACATAAATCAAATAAAACTTAAATTTAAAAGAAAAAATATAAACAAATTAAAGTAAATAAAAACAGTAATTAAAATATAAAATTTAATTTTTTAAATAAAATTAAAAGAATAAATAAAATTAAAAAATGAAATGTAACTAAAATATAAGTAAAGCTCAGTTTATATATAATTCTTCCCATTTTGTTATTTCCGAATGTATTCATTTATTTTTTTTATACATGTAGTAGTTGGCTAATTGATGTTAATTTAGTTTCTTGAACAGATTATCTGCTCTTTACCTTTATAAATTAGTTTTCTATTGGCATTACCTATTTATATATTGATAATATTCCATGGGAAGCTGAATTTCATTTAGAGTTTCTCAAATATTAAATATATATTATACACATACATTTATTTTGTATAATTGAAATAGATTTTACATTCATTTACCCAAAGTTTTGTGCCTGCCCTCGCACTTAGCTCCTTTGTGTCTTTTGCATAATGCGTTAATATTAACCGGTAGCTGTTGCAAATGATTTTTTATTCATTTTTTTCACTCTTTATTTTTTTTTTTATTTTTTTTTTATTTTTTTTTTTTGCAATTTTCATAATAATGCCAAAGGCTGTTGTTTAAGCTGCAGAGAGTGCAGCATCATCTACCGAACACGCATCCAAATCGTAGCTAATTAACTTAATTAGTTTATTTTAAAAGCGCCAACCACACGTCCATATAAATCAGCAGAGATCCGACCTACTTTGCCGTGACTCCCTCAATTTTCGGGTATTTCATATTACCAGCTCGAACCAATTGAGGCTTGTTTACGCTGCTAATTGCAACTGTTGTCTGTTTCAGTTTCGGCAGTCTCAAGTGTTGCTCTGATTTTGCATACTTCCCCTGCTGAATTGGGCCTGGCTGTCGTTGACATAAAGCGAGATGCGAGAAGAGCTTTGCTAATTTGATGCCAAGTTCGAATTTGAAATCTGGGCGGGCGGGCGAGCGAGCGTCTGGCCGTGCGACACTTGAGCGCCTTTTGCTGCGTTTGACACAACACCGCCAAAATGCTAAACAAAGGTCGTCTTGGCAGTGGCATTGACAGTGGCAACATTTCAAGTGTTTCTATTGTTGTTCTAATGCTGCTTCATCTGCCACTCGTAGTTGTCGTCGTCGTTGTTGTTGTTGTTGTTTTTGTCACACTAATTGCGGGGCTCCGTCAATGTTTGTTTTTTATCGAAATGTTTTCGTTATAAGAGCTGTGAGTGGAAATAAATTTTACTTTCAAATTGTCATTACACTCAGCCGTCCAGATATTTGCCGAAATGAGTCATGAAGTGGCAGGAGTGAGGTTTATTAGAAATTGTTTACATAAAGAAGCAGCTGTAACTGAATGATTGGTAGAATTTTTTATATAATAGATTAAATTTTGAATTGTATATATATATTTATATTTTTAAATCTAAAATAGAATATATTTATAATATATTTTATTTTATTTTTATTTATTATTTTATTATTAATAAATATTTTTTTAATTAGAAAATATTACTATACTCTTATATTTTTTGTATTTATATTTTAATTAATGAGAATAATTGAAATAAAATAGTTGACGAGTATTTTGCAGTCCAACTACTAGAAATATATTGAATGCACATCTATATAACTTAAATTTTAAAAAATATAATAAATTTTAAATTTAAAATAAAAAAAATAAAATATAATATATAATTTCGTATTGCATATATATTTTTATAATATATAATTTAATTATATTAAACACCAAAATCTTAGATACATCTTAATTAGATCTCAGTTATATTGTGTATAATTATTTATACAATTAAAAAAAAAAGATTTATTTATTGATTCGTTTATATTCATGGCTAAATGTGTGTTTTCCCATTTTTGGTTTAGTCAGTATTATTTTGATGAAATAGACAATTATTTGAAGTCCATATGCATACATACTATCAAAAAGCCCGTTAAAAAAGTTAAATATGCATGGTGACATTACGTTGCAGTTCGCAGAACTATAGCTGAGAATGTCAAGGATAATTGCAGCAAAGGGTGACTAAGCGCCAGGTGGAAGCAATTCGAAAGGAGTCGAAGCCCGCAAAGCGCTTAAGCCAGCAGAGTCAACCCGAACTAACAGCCAGTAAGCCAGCAAGCAATCCACTAAACTAAACTATTTACCTTAATTTCCATTTCCATTTTCATTTCACAGCGTATGTTCATTAAGTCGCAAAAAGCAGAAGAAAATGCAATGCGGGTGCGGGCCATAGCCGAACGGGTTGGCGTGAGTGAGTGTGCTTTTAGCCAAGTCAAGCCAAAGGTTATTATCATAGTTTGCCACTCGAAGTTGCGCCAATTTATTTAATTGGTTTGCCGAGTGTCACCGGTAGCGCGTGTTAAATTGAGCATAAATTTTGCCACTCTTGTAAAACTATTAGGATAAATGGCCAAAAAGGGGGCCATAGCCACAGCCCGTTACAACAGAATGCGCTTAATTGGTCCAGCGGTAGCGCGACTGACTGCCATTCGAGCGTAAAACTCTTTTTAATTATGTGCATATTAAAAACTAAGAGATATTTGCAGTCAGTTATATACATATATTGAATGGGAGAAGTTGTTAGAACTTTACAGCTTGCAAATTTGATGTTTTCTATGAGCAGTAAAGATAACTCAGAGATAGCCAGATTGATGCCAGCTGCTGCTCAACTGATGCATATCGAGAGTGGTTCTGTATTCCTATCCATAATATTTTTAATGAATAACAAGAAGGCTTTGATTTACCTCTAAGTCGAATTATTAGCCAGAAGACTTCTAGTGAGCCTTTTGCTTGTAAAGTTTGAAGAATCTTTCAATTTAATTTTAAGCAGAAGAAATATATATGTCGAGATTGTCGTAAGAGACTTAAGTCTCAATTCTCATTTCATGTTTGTATTTAGTTATGTATATAATTTTAGCATTTTATATAATTATTTTTGTTTAAATTATTTATTTATATAATTCTTTTTTTCATATTAATTTGTTTATATTTATTATTTGTATTTAAATATTTTCATATATTCATTATAATTTTATTATTTTACTTTAATAACAATTTTTGTTACCATCTTTTATTTTATTTATTTATATTATTTTCTTTTATAATTGTAATATTTTAAATTAAATTAAAAAAACACATTTTTTAAAGAAATCTTAAAAATGTTTTTTTTAAATTATTTATTTTTATTTATTTTAAATTTTAAATTTTTATTTTGTTATATTTTTATATAAAATCTTTTTATATTTTCATATAGTAGTATTTATCTGTACTATGTAATTTATGTATTATAATTATTCATATCATATTGTTATATTTTTTTTAATCTTAATTTTTTTTATTTAAATTTTTTATATTTCTACATTTTTATAAAAATCTTTTCATAGATCTTGTCATGGATGGCTGGAGATTGCTAGTTATAGTTACAGATTTCTTTTCCTTCCCTGGCTAGACATAAACTCCTCTTAAGTAGAAACTTTCATTAAAATTCAAAAACTAATTGCAATGCCGACCTTCAAAATGAGCAAATGAAGCACATTTGTTTATAAACTCGCTTAAACTGTCGATTCGCGCTTTAAAGTTCTTAAAGCCACCCAAACCACATGAGCGTTCATCACAATATGCATAAAACGCAGCCCGACTCAAGTTTTCCGGCAACCATCATCATCATCATCATCGTCGTCGTCGTCGTTGTTCATAAATGCGAATGCACTCAAGCATATAGCGCAATAAACACAGCGAACTCGAGTCGCAAGAGATGACCACATAGTGCCCAGTGCCGGCCTGTGTCCAGCTCGTTGTAAATATAAAAAAGAGACTGAAAAAGAAGAAGAGACGATATATGTGTATGTGTATATATGGGAAGGAACGCTCCACGCACACTTCTTTGCTCAATCAAATGGAAATAATTGTGGTGGACGGGCGCAGAGTGAAAGACGAAGTGGCTCATTGTGCGGGTTTTGCTGCCCACACTTGAGGCCTAGTTCCGTGCGTCGCACTCGTTGAAGTGTTGATGCATCCAGGCAAAACCTGGAGCGCATTGATGTGGTCAGCAGCTCCGACTGCCGATGAGCTCCTGCTGGATCTAGCCTGGACTTGGGCCAATTAATTGCTTGCTGCTGCTGCTGCCTGGAGTTTGAGGCATTTTGTGGTTAGTTAGTGGCTGGGCTTAGGTGGTCTTACTAGAGAGAGCTAAAGCTGCAAATGAGCTCAGCTACAGTTGGGCACCCTAAAGACAGAAATCGTGCCTCTCCCTCTGCCTCCCTGCCTCTCTCACTGAACTTATGCTGTTTAACTGTAGAAATCTTTCCAAACAATTAAGTTCAGCGCCGTTTCTTGGCGAACCTAAAACCCTTTTGTCAGTCCGAAACCCTTGGGAACTTAACGCTCTCAAATGCCGACACACTCGAAGACGACGACGATGAAATAGATGTATACAAATGATACGAGGGGAGTTTCTAAAGGAATTCCTCAAGTGCTCAGCCGCGCGCTCTTTTGACAACTTATGCAAAAATTTGTTTAGCTGCAACAGCAACAAGCACTTGGCTGAGTTTGGATAGTACACTTGCCTCGCCCTGCCGGCTGGGTACAGTTGTCACGATTCGGTAGGGCACCAATGCGCTGAAAAATATGCCGTACTTTTTTTTTATAGTATATGTATATATATTTAAACTGTGCAGTTGTTGCCCATGACAGATGGTCAGTTGGTAAGTCACATCAACCACCGCACTCATGTGTCGAGCCGTGCGTCCGACAGTCACTCAGTCAGTTTGTCAGTCAAAGCAAATATGACAGTTCACTGTCGTCGTCGTCGTCGTAGTCGTAGTCGTCGTAGTCATCGTCGTCTCAAACTTTAACCCTCCATGGCAAAGCATTTGGGGGTTGCTCACTGTCAGTAGAGTGCCCCTGCCCGGCCTGGCCCGGGCCTGGGTACAGTTTGTGCATTGATACTGTTGTGGTCGTTGCCGGCACTTGGCTGATGCGGCTGACAACAAGGGGCTATGCACAAGGTAGTAGACGCACATGTATAAAAACATATATACTTATATATATATATATGTAGTAGTCATGTAGTCGCTCGACAGATAACGTGACTGTAGGGGGGGTAACCAAGGCCTACTACTACTTCTACTACTACCCCTGATGGAGGGTTGTGTTTTGTGTGTCTTGTTGTGTGGTGCGGTGCGGGATTTAAGCGTTAAGTGGTTATATTGAAAATATTGTATTTACATCAGTAGGTGATTATATGTCCGTGTGTGTGTGTGTGTGTGTGTGCGCCTGTTGGATGCATCGGACTCATCGCCCTTGCCTTTGTTGATGACTCACAGCGCGGTCTCTAGCTGGATATTGATAATTTCATTAAACTATTGAGCCAGATATTTAGCCGAGTGGTGTTTGTGTCTACACGTAATTGCTGCTGAAATTTTGGGATAAGTGAAAGGTGTATGGCGAGAGAGAGAGAGAGAGAGTGAGAGTGGGTGGGTGGGCTGACAAAGGGCAAGTGTTTAAGGGCAGTCAGTCCCTGGTGGGTGGGTGAAGAGATGCTTGACTTGGCTTGAACTGCTTGCTGCTACTGCTTGCCAACTGCTTAGGCTCTTCTATCTGGTGCAGTTCATTAAGTGACCCGAGGTGCGGGCAACAACATGTGGAAGCCTCATAAAAAAAGGGAACTCAAAACTGCGGTTCGCTCAGGCCAAAGGATATTAATGATTTCGCGCTTGAATTGCAATTGCAATGGCAATGGCAATGGCAACAGCAACGGCAACAATAGCGACAGCAATGTAATAACAATAACAATATATCCACACAAGCACTGCGGTCAAGCTGTCAATTTTTCAAAAACTGAACTACATAAAAAAACATGGGAAAAAAAAACGCAGCCCTCGGCCAGCAGCCACCCGCCGAGGGGGGTCCTCGACGTACTCGTCTGTGCCCACCCAAAGTTGCGTTGGCAACGCAATGACATGCAGTTTTTTGCATATCAGTGCACTCGATGAGAGGTGCAGGGGACTCAGCTGAGGGGAAAACCCTTGATATTTGCTGTTGGGCCTTGGTCAGCTCGGGCTCGGCTCGAGCTCTGCTTTACTTTTTGCATCCCTCAATTTGTTGCATTGTTGTAATTTTATGCACATTTGTGTTTGTTTGCCGAATGATTTGCAAAAAACCCAAATTTGTTTTTCGGATACAGATATACATACATATATACACATAGAGTATATATAGTATACACTCTACTTTATGGGGGCGCTTGTCGCGTTTTTTACATCGAAATTAATTGAGTTTTTTCTAGTTGACTGCATTTTTAATGAAATCGCTAGTGGGCTGCAGTTGTGTGTGCTGTGCTGGCTTTGTCCAGCATCAGTTTTCCTCTTCGTGCATTGCCGTGGAGATAATACCAAAAGGGATTTAATGGCTGCTGATTTTTCCGGGTTGAATTGTTGAATATTTGTCGCGCTATTTGTACAACTGAAGTGGCTTTTAGGCCGGGCCGGGGCCGGGGCCGGAGCCGGGGCCGAAGCCGGAGCCGGGGCTTTGTGCGCTGCAAGCAAGGCCATAACTTGCCCAGCCATAAAGCTGGCATACCAACCTGTCAAATCCAACAATAGAGCGAGCCTCTTAGCTAAGAAATTTGTGTGTAATTATTTCGAGGAAATAAAAATGAAAATGGAGAACACTAAAGAGCGATCGTAAAGCGCACTTTGTGTGGCTGTGGCTAAGCGAGCCAATTTATGTGGAAAGGCTGTTTACTAAAAAGCCATCAAGATGAATTTTAATAAAAAGTCTCTTGTGTTTAATGATTTATCTGTGAATTGTCTCGAAATTAGTGCAACATAATGAAACTGTTCCCGGGAAGAGCTAGCCGTACGCGTCCCATTCAATCAGAATGTGAACGTGCTGTAAAAACTTATAATTAATGTGAAAGGCCCCTTATCGCGCCAGCTTGATCTACATTTTTCATGGGCTGCAGAAGGTGCCATAAAACGGCATTGCTAGAAGAGACCTCTCAGCATTTAGGGAATTTGAGTAATTTATTAGCAGCTCGGCTGGCGCAGTTTACTGATCATCAAAGCACATTTTTCAGCCAGTAGTGTGGGATAGAGTTGATTAGGCCAAGAACTTGGGAAGTGACGAGTGCTTGGACTATGGAGAGTTGTGTCTTGCAGAGCAAAGCTTTTGCTTTGTGTCTCGTGCCATCTTCAAGTAGTTTCCTAATCAATCTCTAGTGCTGCATCATTGCTAGACATTCTCCTGCTCGGTAGGCTGGCCCACGCAAAGTTCAGGCCAGCACATGCCACACTTCATTTGACACGAAATAGATGGATGCTGCTCGAGTGCACCCAAGAGCAGATCGCTTATCGCAGCCATTACAAAAAATGACCCACAAAATTTGTGTTAAAATGTTTTTTTTTTTTATTTTTGTAGTTTCTAATATGTTTCTTGAAAATGTTGTGCCACCCAGCACTCCTGGCTGTGCCACTGAAAATCTTCAACTCGACGCGCAATTAAAACTTTTCATGCACATCAACTTTCACTCAAGCGCGCCGTTTGCCCCGCGGCTCACACTGACTGACTGACTGACAGCAGCAGCGGCTGCCCTTTGTGCAGCAGCAGCAGCAGCAGCACGCCCCAACTGCAACTACTCGTCTTTGCAATCAGCGTGGAAATAATATATAAAAACAAAGCATAAAGAAAATAATATTTTTCTAACACAACGACAGGCAATCAGCGGCGCGTCCCCAGATGCACAGCTCAAACAAATTTTCTGCTGAAAAAAGAAAGAAGATCTTTGACAAAGATGATCTTCAAGCAGCAGCAGCAGCAGCAGCCCAACAGAAGCAAAGGCAGCCTCTGCCGCATGTCAAGTCAGCGACTCATGCCACAAGTCGGTGGCAAGTGTCAAGTGCTTTGGTCTCTCTGTGTGTGCGCGTGTGTGTGTGTGTTGCTGCATGCTCTGTGTGTTTTTGGGTTTCATGCCACTTGCCACTTGCCACTCGGGCCCAAAATCGTTGTAAATCGTTGCCTGTTGCTTGTTCATGTGTGTGACAACACTCGAGGCGCACTTGGGCCTGTCACACGCTCGCATATTAAATGTACCGCACCTAAATCGTTGTAGGATATATAATTCCGAATAGAGAGGCGGAGAGAGAGAGAGAGAGAGAGAGAGAGAGAGAGAGAGAGAGACAGAGAGTGGGAGAGGTGCAGAGATCGCTGGGCCTTGAATACCATTCAATAAGCAATTAACTGAAGTAAAAGAATGTTTACTAGTAAATCTACTGCCAGGCTTTGTGTGGATCTTTGGCTTGAGCTTTTAAAGTCTTGAGCTTCAGCTTATTTCTAATATTTTATTTCTATATTTGACAGAATTTAGTTGTTGTTTGAAATATCTAAGATTTATTTAAAATTTATTTTAATATTTTTACTAAATTTATTGAAAATTTATTTTAATATTTGTATTAAATATATTTTATGTTCTTAAAAGATTTTTGTTGAGTTCATATAAACTATATTTCGTTAGAATATAGAAATTACTTAGTTTAGAAATTTTTTGCAGAAAAAAATAAAATGTATATATGTTTAATATATATAATATATATTTGAACTTAAATTACAATTTCTAAAAATAATGTTTTTTATTTTGAAATATTTAAGGTTTCTTCAAAATTTGTATGAATTCTTCAAAAGTAGTTTCTATATTTATAGGTTTTGTTTTTAACGTTTGTGCTAATTTAAATATTTTTTTTTAGAACTTATATAAAAAATATTTTGTACAAAATTACATATATAATATTGATTATCATTTTAATATTTAATATAGGGATAATTTATATTAAATATTTTATTTAAATATTTTGTTGCTTTGATTAATTGTATTATTATAAATACTATAATATAATACAATATTTATAAAAGTTAGAGTTAAATAATTTTTAAAAAATTTTATAGCTGCAAAATAACAAACAAAATAAAAATTATTTTAAAATATGAGTTTTTATACTGTAAGTTTTTCTATTATTATTATGTTATTATTATTATTATTATAAATTCTAAAAAAATATGAAAATTACCACAAATGTAAAAAAATGCTATAAAAATCATAAATATTTTTTATAAATTATATATATACAAATAAATCTCATATTAATAAATTTAAAATAAAATTCGCTTCAAGTGAATTTCTGTTTGAATTAAAAAAAATATATATAACAGAAACATATGCTGACAGCAATCATATGTAAATGATTATCTAACTTAGCCAGAATTTACATATACCAAATGGAACTGTTACCGTTAACAACTCAACTTAAAGTTCACTCCTTGGCATAGGTCCCTCAGCTCAGCTGCCAATGAACTCTTCTCAAAATATTTTGAATGCTCAAATGAGTATTTAAATAGACGCTAAACAATCGAGGAACACATATTGATTATAGAAATAGAGAACTGCTAACGGAAGAGCTTATTTTCTCACACATATATTAGCCGTGAACCAGAACCCTTTCTGGCTCTATCGTGTTTATACTTTGTTTACAGTTTTCAAATGCAGGCAACAAAAGCTGTGTTTGCTTAACAAATCATGAGCGTTTAGCTACGAATAGCTCTATTTGCTGGCTCTTAAGCGGCTGCATTGTCATATACACGTGTATCTATACTGTTGCGGCTTAAAGTAATCTATGGCTGCTTAGCTGGCTGCTGTTTGTGCTCGCTCATTGTTGGCATATGCAGTCGACTCGAAAAGTTGGCTGACTGCAGCGACCCCATGCGGTCTATTAGCCAGCGCCAACACCATTTAGCCAAGCCAAGGGGCCACATAATATGCCCATGATTATGCCGGGTGCAAAGAGCAAGACAAGAGGCAGCAGCATCGCTGTGGCCTGGCCAGGTCTGGCCTGGCCTGGCCTGGTCCGATCGTTCGTTCGTTCGTTTGTTTGTCTGTTCTCGCCTAATACAACAGCGCCGCTAATGCTGATGACGATGAACACGTGCAGCGACAACAAACAGAGCAACAGCATTGGGGCACACAGATCGTTTCGCATAAAGTGCAACTTTGATGACTCTGAACGTTTTATGACAAGATCATTGTAAGTGCCACGGCTGCTTGCCACCGCTGCCTGCCCCATTTGGACACACTGTGACCGCTGCCGCCTTTTGACATTCGCTGTGGCGTGCGCTCGTCCCATAACCATTTCTAGACCTAATAACAGCAGCCCAACAATCATAATAAACTTATGTTTTTTTCCTCTTTTTTTTGTTCTCTTCATCTTCATCTTTTTATGTTAAATATGACGCGCGCGCGGCCCCAAATCAACTTGCCGTCGCTCGCTGCCACATCTGGAGACACTTTGTTAATGGCAGCGGCAGCCCATGCTGGGGCCATGTTTGTTGTTAATGCTACTAAAAACAGTTTTTAAATGCAAATTAATGTGGTCTCTCCTCATCCGCCTTTTTATTTGAAGTGTTGACTGACGGGCAACTGCAGGTTTTTCCCTCTCTCTCTCTTTCTCTTCCTCTCTCTATCTCTCCCCTCTCTAGAGATAGATGTTCTGGGTGCCATATATGTTTATTTCTTGTTCTTGTCGATTGTTATCTTTATGAAATTTTCACTCGACTTAATTGCATGCATAGTTTTTAATGGCTCTTGAAATTGAATGCGTTATACTACTCACATAGAGTCGTGCTCCTGCAGCTGAGCTGGGCGCTGGGCGCTGGGGCTGTTCCGAAAATAGCAAAATCTGATGAGATTTTGTATGCATTTTAGTGCTTATTAAATGCTCCTTTTTAGTCCACACAGCCACAATTGCCTATTCATTGCAGTGCCAGTGCTCATATCAAATATTTATAGTAACCCAAAAGTCTCTCTCTCTCTCTCTCTCTTTCTGTCTCTCTCTTTATATATCAAAAGCCATTCGAATCGGAGTCGGTGAGTTTTGCTTTTTGCTACGTCTGTAAATTATTGCATATGCAAATAAAATATCAAAATAAATTGAAATCCAAGCAGCATTCGAAAAACAAAATTCTGGGAACTGAAGGTCTGGGGATAGGTTTTAGCTCAGAGTGAATATGAAATACTCTTTCTAAATTGAGAGGAGACTAATTAGATAGACTTTCTAATAAATATATCAAATAATTTAATAGCAATACTATATAGGTATAGATATAGTATATAGGTTGCGTTCTTTTATAGTTCCTTTCAATTAAAAATATAAAATATATTTTGGAAAATAAATATATTCACAAAACTTCATATTTATACATAAATAAAATATTAATAAAATGAGAAAAAAAATTTTTATAATTTTTTTTTTTTGTATTTAATAACCTCTTTCCCATTTATATTTTTATTTTTTGGCTATATTTATTTATTTTCCAAACAAAGTACATTTTATGTATTTATTTTGTATTTAGTTAATTTTAAAATAACTGAAAATATATATTGTCTATTAGGAATTTGTAATATAAAAAAGTCATTAAATATTTTATTTTATTTTATTATTTATTTTAATATTTACTTTACTATTTATTTCATTTATTTATACTATTATTAATGTTTATTTGACATGATTAAACATTAATTGTTTTTTTTTTTTTTTTATTTAATTATTCATTTAAGTTTCCATTACAAAACTAAAACCAAAATCTAAAGACTCTCGCTCCACTGCCAGCTAAAATCTTTGGTAAGGAGATGCAAATCAGTTTGCTGGCGTTTCAGTTCATCTTTACTTCCTTTTCTCTTTTCTTTCTTTTTTTTTGGCAAAGCCCATAAAAATCATTGAAGCGGCGCCAGGCTATAAAAGAATCACAATTTCCGTTTGCCACCAAAAAGTACCAGAAATATACAGCCAAGAGGAAGGAAGATCTTTGGCTCGTTGGTTTGTGCTTAAGCATGTTTAAGGCGGTTTCAAAAGGCCCTGTGTGTGTGCGAGAGTGTGTGTGTGTGTGTGAGTGTGTGTGATTAGCATACGATGTTGCGCTTGACACCCTTTTTTTTGGGCAATAAGGGGTTGCATATTGGGCTTATCAAGTGACTTTTATTTGTTACACAAGTCAACTCGTTGTTATTGTAATTCCGATAAGGGGTATTCCCTTCGTGTAATTTATATGTGAATTTACGCAATGTGTATCGTGTTTTCTTTACATTTTTATTGATTGTGTAACGGGTAGCCGACTTTAAAATTGTTGACATTATGTCAGATAAGTGAAATTACGTGTAGATTTTTGGTTACGATTTGCATTTGAGCTGATTTGTATAGAGGCAGGGTTTATAGAGATAGATTGTAGAATATAAAAAAGTAAACAAAATAAAAAAATTAAAAATTAATAGAAAAAAAATTAAAAAATATAAAATATAAATAAAATATATATATAATTATAAATATGTATACGTATAATTATAAATACACAATTTAATTTTTTAAATTTAAAATGGCGTAGAGATCGATTTTAAAATATAAAAAATTATATAAAAAATAAATAAAATAAAATAAAAATAAAAAATAAATATATAATATAAACTAAAAAATATAAAATATAAAATATACTTATATTTATGTAAAATATAATTATATATTTATAAATACTAAATTATAAATACTAAACTTAAAATTTTAATTTAAAGTATGGTATGTAGAGATAGATTTTCAAATAAATAAAAATTAAAAATAAATTTATAAAAAAAATTAAGTTAAAACTAAAAACAAAAACTATAAAATATGCAATATAATTTTATATATATAAAATATAATTTTATATTTATAAATACGAAATTCATATTATAATTTAAAGAATGGTATGTAGAGATAGATTTATAAATATAAATAAATATATTAAATAAAAATAAAATAAAAAAATAATTTAATAAACAAGTTAAGTTAAAACTAAAAACAAAAAATGAAAATATGCACATATATGGATATATATATAAAATATAATTTTATATTTATAAATACAAAATTCATATTATAATTTAAAATAGTTTAAAGCTATTTGCTTGAGCTCAACTCCAGTTGCAACTGGAGTCGCAACAAAAGCTGCCTCAGCCATCAATGTCAGCAATGCTGGCCCCATCACGTGCCCATCTATCGAGGGGGGTCTCGTAAAATCTGGCAAATGCCATTTTTTAATTGAATTTTCATTACATTTCCGTTTGGCCGGGCGCAACATGCCACAAGCCAGAGCAACGGTCGACGCGGCAACAGCAGCAGCAGCGACAGACTCCTGCAGCCCGAAACAATTTAATATACGGAATCAGAGTCGGAATCAGTCGGAATATAGCCAGCAGCCGGTAAGCTGCAAAAATAACAACAACAACAGAAACATTTGCCAAAATATATATATATGTATAAATATTTTTCTATTTTTTATTATTTTTTATGCGCAGTTGCGAATGGCGACACGAAAAGCCGCTTACGCTGCAGACCTTAAGCGGAAAAAGAGTTTGAGTGGGCGGCACTTTTGGTTTTTTACGATGATTAAAAGTTATCTTAATGTCAGCAAGGTTTATGACAATGTTGTCCTGTTGTGCTTTTTGCCTGCAACGAGAGAGAGAGAGGGAGTGGGAGGGAGAGGGTGTGACATTAACGTCATTTGGCTGGTAATGAAATGTTTATTTTGAATGCTTTTAATTGCGTCTAGCAATGGCATCTTTAATGTCTGATGAAATGGCAGTCTTTTTATGATAGCCATGCCCAGAAGTGTGAACAACTGCAGTACGCATGCTGTGTCTCCCTTATGCATATCCATCGACTGCAATTGCAATCCATTTACATAACTTTAGCAAGTTCTATTCGAAAATGCACTTAGAGAGATGATGGCCAGCCAGCTCTTATTGCCTGTCTAATATGCACAATCATGTCCTGCTCAAAGTCTGCAACATGCTGCTGTAATCTGTCATACGTGTTGCCAGCTGAAGAGAGAGATAGAAAGAGAGGGAGAGAGAGAGAGAGGGTGGGTGGGTGGTTGCATGCAAAGCCAATGAACGATAAACTTAATTATCCTGCTTAATTGTCGTCGTAGTGCCTCAGCCTGTCTCTCTTAGCTTTATGGATAACCCTAATGCAGCATTATTAATTGCCTGCAAGTGTAAATTCAAAACCTGCAATGTAAATTACAAAATTACAAGAGCAAGAGCAAGAGCGCCCAACTCTGGCCAGCCTGGGATTTTCCAATTAACTCAATTAGACATTGTCGTCGTTGGCGCTGTACAACATTTTCTTGTTTCATGCATTATTTAGGGAACATGCAGAAATGTTCTCACAGTTTGTCTGCCTCTCGGTCGGTATTTGTCTTTGTGTTTATCCTCTCCAATTTCATTTGTTTGCATAACAAATTTTCCGCACGGTAAATTTTTATTGACAATTAAATTTTTGCCAAAGATAAAAAAACGAAACGAAACGAAAAAACTGAAAAGAAATCGCTACACACACGCTGAGGCGGTAAATTGAAATGCAAATATGCAAATTCGAGCTGTAGAAACAGTAGCCAAGCAGGCAAACGCAAACACACGCATTCTATGTCCTTCTTTTATTTTATTTTATTTTTTTTCCTTCCAAACGAGCTGTTGACATATGCATAAATTGCGCGCGCTCGACGACGACGCCTCAAAACATTTGCGGAAATAAATGTTGGGAAATCGCTGAAATTATGAAAAGTTCATGGCGAAAACATAAGCCGACGACGCATCACCATCATTTGCTGACTTAAAATAATAAGTTTGCCGCAGGGCAATCAAAACAAATCTGGATTTGAAATTCCTGCGGTCTAGTGCACCCTGCTGCTGTCGTTGTCCTTCCCACCGCCCGCCCGCCCGATTGGCCCGAGGTTAAGTGTGACTGACATGTGTATGGATTTCGCATAGACTTGTCTGGCCCTCGCCTCGCTTTGGCAATCCTTTTGAGCAAACTCAGCTAAGCGTAAAATATTAAAAATTTCGTGGCCAAAATATACAGAAGCTGAGCTGAAGCCAGCAGCTTGTGAGTTGGGTCGCTGTGAATGCAAGTCAAGGCGCAGTTTCTTTACTCTGAATCTTAGTGATATGTAAGAAAGAAACTATCCGCGGACAGAGAATATATTTCTAACTGAATTTAGGTATTATGCATATCATTGATTCTGTTTAAATTGATTTTACAAAATTTAAAGTATTGTGTATATCATTTTAGCTACATTTGAGCTTTTTGGCCCTAAACCCAGTCAAATATATAGGTTTTGGTTAAAATATAAGTAACAGACAGAAGAAGGCGTCGCAGAATGTTGATGGCTTTAAATTGCATTGAATTCCTTAAATTTAATTGCAGTTGCTTATGTAGCCTAGACAGGAAAAGTTAGCATATATACTAAAATTATAAAGATTCAGTAGAATATGTAGATCATATACTTAAACTTGCATTAAAATACTTAGTAAAAAATGATTTAATTTAAAATTATTTATATATTTAAACTTATTATTTAAAGTATATAAATAAACATGGAGCCTTAAGCCTTAGGATTGAAGCTATAATGATGCTTTCATTAAAAAAAAAATTATAAATAAATAAAAATATAAATAATAATAAATAAATAAAAATAATTGCAAACAAAAATATATGAAAATTTCTAAATTTAATACAGAATATATTCGAAAACATTTAGTGTATTATTAATCTCATATATATATATAATGCTATTAATAAGAGCAGCCAACTGAAGTCTTCAGCTTCAGACTAGAATCACATACTGAAAGGCTAATTTATATATGAAATGAAAAAAATAAATATAAAATATACAGAAATATATTTTATGGCTAAAAGTACTTTTCTTCTTAAATACCTCTCACTTTATCAGTATAATTCCTCTTGATAGCAACAATTGCTCTGGCAACTGCAATCATCAACCTTTTCTCTTTACCTAAATCATATAAAGAGTAAAGTATAGCTAAACTTTCCTATCGAACTTCGCTCATGCACAACAAAATCCCAGCAAATATTCCACATTTCTAGCAAATCTCTTGCATTGCCTGTCACACACACTCACACACTTGCACACTCACCAGCCAACTGCATTCCACTCACAACATGGACTCAACGTTTGACTGTTTTTAAGTGCCCGCTCAAAGGCAACGCATTAGAGACAGTAAATTATATTAGAGACAAAAACGTATTGATTGAGATTGGGCTCAGTTGCTGCAGATGGCTGGCTTTTGCCAGCAAATGCATTTGCAGTCGTTGCAGTTGCTGCTGCAGGTTTGACACCTTTGAAGTTCGAGTCGAGCCACACACACACACTTTGTTGCGCATCCGTGCAATGGGGCCACAATGAGCCGGGGCGGCACACATAATGTGAAATAAATTGGATTATCCTTTGATTCATTCACAGTTTGTCGCCCAAACGACTGGGCACATAATTTATATGCTTTACATATTTCAAATGAGCCTCGACTTGGCTGTGCTGCCTCATGTTGCAATCTGCAACCTGGCGGTTGGGTGGTCATTAATTTTCTTGGTGTCGCTCAAAGGAGGCGATAACAAGTTTTTAGCTGATTTGATTGCCGCCGTCTATGAGCAATAAGCTGGTTAGATTTACGTACGTACCTAAGTGTGGGAGTCTATGTGTGTGTGTGTGTTGCATCGATGGACATGGCTTAAATTGCTTTTGCATTGAGATTTTCTGCCTTGATGGAGTGTCTCCCAGCAGATAATCATAAAAGCGATAATTTAGTTGACACACAATGTGTTACATATTCATTTATTTAGGCAATGCACATAGTTTGAATGGCTTATGTGGCAGTTGTCTATGCCAGTAATATGTCTAGTATAAATTACTAAATTTAGGCGGTATGAGCAGGCGCTTTGTGTTGGATAAGAATATGCCAAGGCATAGAGAAAGCTAATAAAAATATATTAAACAAATAGAATATATATAAAAATCATTTAAATATATGTCAAATAAATATAATATATGAAAGTAAATTAAAAAAATATATAAAAGAATTATAATATATTAAATGAAATACAAAACTAAAATAAATTAAACATGTAAAAATATTTATATAAATTAAAATATATAAAGAAAAATATATAAAATAATTAAAATATATAAAAATAAATTAAAAATAAAATAAAAATAAAGTAAAAATGTTTAAAAAAATTATATTAACAAAAAATGTAAAATAAAATAAATATAATAAAACAAAATACATTTTAAATATATAAAATAAAATATATAAAATAAAATACGTAAAATAAAATATACAATTAAAATAAATTAAATATGTTAAAAATATATAAAAATTTAAATATATAAAAGAAAATTATGTAAAGTGATTAAAATATATAAAAATAAATTTAAAATTAAACATAAAAAATAAAAAATAAAATGTGTAAAAACAAATTATATACATAAAAATTGAAAATAAAGTAAATATAAAATAAAGTAAATGTAAAATAAAGTAAATATAACAGAATATATTTAAAATATATAAAATAAAATAAAAAATAAAATATGTAAAACAAAATAAATATACAAAATAAAATAAAAAATAAAAATAAAATATTTAAATATATCTTATGTATTATGAACAACTTTTTGTTCTTTTGGTTTTCATTTAAGATTTTAGTTCGATTTTTAAGAAACGTTATTTATAGTGTATAAATTAGTAAAATAGTATATGAATTAAAAGAATTTCTTGATATATTATTTTATTTTGCAAAATTGTGTGCCTTCCACAAAATTATACATTCATATATTATAAATATAAATAGATTATATGCACACATTCATTCTATATCCCATCATATCTGCTCTTTGCCTTTCTCATCTCCCATCGAATCCCTTTTCCAACGTCACTTAAACACTTTGTCAGCTCTTTAATATGACGGCAAAAAGAGGAGATTTTACAAATAGCTTAGCTTAACTTTTCATAGAGATATTCTCGCACTCACACACACACACACACTCGCTCTGTCCACTAACACATGGTCATCGAGCCACAAGCCCGTTAATAGGGCTTAAAGCGCTTATCTCACTTTGTCTGTTTTGCTGCTGCTGTTCATTTTTTTCGCTCTTTGCTGGCCAAAGCTGAAAACATGGCACATAAAGCGACGTTTTTGTTGCCCTCTGTTGCTTTTGGCTGCTGCAGTTTTTATATTAAAATCTCGCAGACTGGACGAAGGTCTATTAAAAGCAGCCAGACAGCGGCAGGGTCCAGGGCTCAGCTCTACCTTCTGCGTAAATCCCAGTAGGAAATTAAAAGCCAAAATGAAGTCGAAATACACAAAACAGAAAAAAAAACAAGAAGCGACCAAAAGTCGCAACGAAATTTATCGTCATATTTATAAAAGAGCAACGTAATGCAGTTGGCCAGCCAAAGAGCTGCTGTCGCATCACCTTATTGACGATATGCCAAGAGAGGAGGAAGAGTGTAGGGAGCAGCAACAGGACAACGACTGCCAACTGGACACTGATGACTGCATGACGCAGTCGCTGGTGTCATGTCCTCTGCTGCGTATTTGCTTTTGGCCTCAGCTGAGTCCAGTTCCGCGTTTCACTATAATATACCAACAGAGAGAGATAGAGAGAGAGAGAGAGAGAGAGAGAGTGACAATTAAAACGACGCTGGCGGCTAAAGTCGCGACTTTCTGGACACGCCAACAAATGTCGCGCACAATTAATGAGTCTTTAGCGTTTTTAGTCGCGTTGCTCCAAAATTATGTTGATTACTTTGAGCGACACGCAGCCAGCAGCCATCCACCTGCCTGCCTGCCCATATTTGTTTATGTGAATATATTTATTCCCATATATTATATGCTGCCAGACAAAGTTCTTTATTTTATATGCACAATTACTTGTATTTCTATATAGTATATTAGATCCAGACAAAGTCTGCGCAAATAACAAATAAGTCCTGTGCACATTTTCGCTACTCAATTGCCGCTGGCTACACTCGCTGCACGTGAGGTCTGCTTGGCTTTCATTTGAGGTTTGTTATTGGACCAATGATATTAATATACCTATAGTGTTTATGGCTTATATATCAGCAATCGGTATATCCCTACATATTGTATATACAAAGGGTGTCCCAAAACTCACGCAAGTAATTATTTTTCATAGAAAACAAAGGTTTGTACGTTTTCTATTGATTTATATACTATATCTTTTCTATATCACTTCATTTTTAATAGCTTTGAACTCTCAGCTGTCAGGTTTTCCATCAAAATGATGTACTTCTTGCGTGAATTTTGGGACGGCCTTTATTATATTCATATTACTTTATTCGTAGTTACGTTTCAAACATACTTTCATTGCCTTGTCTATCCTTTCTATATCTTATCTTTTTGGTTAAATTCTTTAAAAATCTTTGCATTCCTGTTTGCTACAGCGCATTCATTATATTCATTATAGTATATGAATCCAACTAATGTGCTGGTTCACAGTAATCGAATAGTAACATTCTTCACTGAATCTCAATCAAACATTGAGCACGTGTCTCCAATACACATACAGAGCTTACGCCATTCTCAGTCCAAATCGCCATCTCGCTCGGACCTCGCCTTTCGCATATGTTACCTCTATCTTTGTGTCTTTTCCACGTTTATTCACACGTTTCTCAATACTGACAATGCTTCTTAACATAAAATACTCTTAAGATAATGCTATTAAAATAAACTATTCCTAAAGCTTATCGATTATCTTTCTAAATCTCCGACATATATATATATATATATATATATACATATATTATTTTTTATTTTTTATTATTTACTGCGCCCACAGCGAACGCATTTCTATTCATGTATTTAGGGTTTAATACATTTTTAGTCAATATATAAGATATGTATTATAGGCTGAAAAGTAATTAATTACCTCATCATTCCTAATTCCTCATGATTGCCTAATTTTGCGTACTGTTGCCTACTTTTTCACTTGCTAAATCATTTTTATTGTCCAAGACAATCCTAACGCTTTTAGCTGATCTATTCTCATTCAAATATAAAATTTTACTTATTATTTAAATTTTTCTTTTATTTATTATATATTATTTACGTTTATTATTTAAATTTGTATTTTATTAAATTTTATTTAACCTTTGTTATTCAGTCTAAGCCTGAATTATTCTTCCCTATTCTCCTTATGCATCCCATATTTATTTTGTATTTTCACACTGTATCTCAAGTATCTGTCATATCCTACACTAAAATCTTGCTTTTACTTAGAGTATCTACTAGTTGATCCTAGCACAATTCCCACTCCGATTTGCCTTCTCTCTCGTCACCCAAAGAGCACCACAAAAAGCAGCAAAAAGAATGTCACATTCGGCGGGGATGGCTAATCATAAAAAATATTAAGCGCTGATTTTGACGCGACATTTTTAACGTTCGAGCGTGCTAATGAGTTTTTGCCAACTTCTGTCTGGTTCTTCTTCTGCCCGATGACTGGATGAGGTGAGCTTGGGCTTACTACACTCCACTGTCTGCTGCCAATTCGTCCGCTTGTTAATTAGTTCTTCCGCTGAGAATGTATTTAATGCTTACGTGCCAAGCGCCACGCCCACAGCCGCCTTGACATGCGATTAATAAATAAATTGGCCGCGGCGCTTGCGTGCGAATATTTTGCTGTTGTCGTCCTTAAACGCCTGGCGTTTCGTAATTTGTTTATGGGTTCATTTCCCAGCGGTCAATTGTCGGCCAGTCTGTGATTTTTTTTTTGTATTTTATTGCTTCCAGTTCTCTTTGTCTTGTATGGAAATTTTGTTTTTTTTATATATATATATTTATATGGCATATGACTCTTGAATGGCGCTTCCTGTCGCGCCTTTTGTTTGAGTGTTTAGTTGTTGGGCGGGAGAGAGGGAGACTGGGAGACCTTTTCAATTAGCCAGCCGCACTTGAAATCCATTTCAGGCGTTAATTTTTGGTTGGGCTGGCTGGAACAAAAACCGTTTACGCTTCAATCGCTTGGCAAGTGACACTTTGGCCAGCAACACCTTTGGCGACCCAAAAGGTATAGCGCTCAGCTCTAGGAACCCATTCAATTGCCCGCTTTTAATTGAGCGCGCAGACGTGCGGCATTAAAAAAAAAAATAGAAGCGATATAAAAAGCAGAGTGTTGCGCTCATAATAATAAAATGAAAATACAAACGAAATACATACAGAAATATATATAAAATAATGTTAATTTCGAGTAAAGTGCTTCAAATTGATTTCGAGCATAAAAGCGGGAGAGAAATAGAAAAAAAACGGGAACTTGATAAGCGAACATACCAGGAAATTAAGTTATAAACAAGTAGGAGTTGTCTAGACGGGACTGGTTGACTGGGCGATACTCTGTGGCCTGCAAAGAGCTGGCTTTTCAATAGACCTACAGTATACAAACAGAAAAAACGAAGACTTTAATCGATAATATGGAAATGGTATAAGTTTTAAAAAAAAAATGAAACGCTTGTAAAGGGTATGGTATACACGAGTATATATTTCAAATTTCAAGCATTTAGCTTAAGTAGTTTTCGAGATACCTGCATTCACGCAGACAGACAGATGATGGAAGGAGGAAAGAACGAACGTATAGACTGACATGGCTAGATCTGCCCAGCTCATCGTCCTGATCAATAATCTATATATAATTCCTATTCTTCGTCACGCCTCCTTCTGCCTGTTACAAAACCAATATACCCTAATGTCCCATTGACTGCAGGGTATGAAAAACGTAAAGCCAATGCCACCAAGGCTGCACTAGTTGGAGCAGATATCACCATTTTCACAGTCAACTTGAGTGTGAGCCACAAAAAGCAACGGTAAAGCTAAAGGCATTACAGAAATTCACATGTGCCTCTGAGTCAGCGTGGCAGAAGAAGCAGCAGACGATCTCAGTTCAGAATTGTAACACGAAATTGATTAACAAAAATGACAAACATATCTTTTATATGTATCTCATTGTGTGTGTTTTGTATCTTTTACCTTGTATCTGTATCTTGAAAGCATATCGTTTGGTCGCATCAGCTGCACGTCGCATTGCCATTAACTGCCCTTCCACTCGCTCGCTCTGTGTCATCATAATTGACATTTGTTAATTGTATTTTCATCTGCAGCAAACAAAAATGAAAATTCCTATACAAATATGCTTGTTGTTGGGGTCATAAAAGGCGTTTGTTCATGAAATTGTCAGTAATTCTCTTCTCTCTAACTTTTTTTTTTTTATTACTGACTGGCTCAGGCCCGTTGACTAATCATTTTCAGTTGATCGTTTTGTTATTGGACCTCGTCTGCCTGATGCCTATCTATAAATTGCCCAAAAGAACAGAACAAGACAAGACAAGACAAGAAAAATCTGAAAACGTCAACGATGCGACGATCGATCAGTGGCCAGAGACCGGACCCCAGAAAACCCCTGCCAATAATTGCCTACAATTTTTTTTGGGTTTCTGAATGCAAATGGCATAATTGACTCGAGCGGGAATACCATTAATCAAAGTGTCGTGCAGTCCGCTGCATTGTCTTTGGCCAAGGAAGAAACATGATTTTCTTTTAGGATAATTGCCAAACAGTAGCTGCAACTGTCACTAGAAACATTTAAAGAGTTTGCTTGAGTTGACTTTAAAATTCAGCTCCCACTCCCACTCACTCGGGGCAATTAATCATAAAATTAACATAAAACGCGCCAAGCGCTAGAGCAGAAATAAATTGCATTATGACAAAGAGTTAAAACGGCTAAAACCTCCATAGAGCCACATATATGTATAAATAAATAATTATATAGAGCACAAAAGGGCAAAGTGTTAAAGCAAAATCAACTCAGACCAGCTGCTGCCTCCGACTCGAGGTAATCCATCAAAAGAGGCGACAAAACTTTACGCATTGTTAGGCAGCCAAAGGGTTAAAAAGAGAGTCGACTCGACTCGACTCGACTCGAGTCAGCCACTTCAGCTGACTTATAAGTCATATATATTTATATATATATATATATATTCCTGTAAAGTTGTCGCTTTTAAGCACTTATATTCAAAATGCGTAGCTTGTGGGTGGGCCAGTTCGGCGAAGGCACAGTTATTGACAGAGTGTGGCGTGTTTGGCGAATCCAAGCAGCGCACTCTAAGCTAAGCAGCCAGCGGAGTCAGTTGAGCCACCGAGTCTAATTCTTGCCATTTAGCTGGCCGGGCACGTTTTGCATTTAGCGCGTAAAATAAATTTGCACAATTTGTGACAAGTGTTCGGGCAGACCACAAGCGAACAAAATGAAAGAGTGAGCGGGAGAGAGAGACAGAGAGAGAGAGAAGCTGGAAGTATGATGAAGACTGAATGCTCTAACTAACTGATTGGGCTATAAGAGACTTGTTAGCTGTTAGATTATGGTTTTTGATGGGAGTTTTATAGAGACTGTTATGATTTTTGAGTACATAATATATATAGAATTCAGGTTGATTAGCTAATGCCTAAGAGACTTGACTCAATGGAGATTAAAGCTAACCGCTGCCCGATTGACTGCTGCTGCTATTTTGTTAGCTCTATTGTCTTATTTGTTTTAAAGTAAACTCTAAATCAGTTTATTTTCTTCTTTTTTTTAAGAGTCATCCGATTTTATAGTCTTTCATTTACATCAGTTAAAGGAATATAAAATAATATATATATTTGACATTTTATTTTAACCTTTTTCGTATCAATCGTGCCATTGTAGTTAACTATTTCTTAAATATATATTTTTAAAATTTATAAATAGTTGACTAATGAGTCTATGGAGAGCAGGAACTGTCAAAATAAATTATGAATTAATTTGAAGAAGGCCAAGCCACCTTACTATATCATAAATTCATTTAAATATATTCCTGAATTTTAAATTTATTAAAATTGTTATTTTATATAAATTTTTAAATTTATTAAAAATTTAAATTTATTACACCAATTACTTTCAAGTATTTCATGACATTATTTCATACTCAGTTAAAATTTTTGCTGCCTATAAGTAAAGTACTTACCTCTATGAATACCTATCCAAAACTGAAAATACCTGTACAAGAAGATATTATATGGATAGAAAAATTAAAGCTATGCTTATAGTTTGTAAAGTCTTTTTATTGTATTCTATTTATTAACAATTTTATTTTTATGTGCTATAAATATTTATTTGTTATTATTATTTTTATCTATCTATTTGTTTATTTTTATTAATTATTTTAAATTAATTTGATATATTATATATTTTCATTTTAATTAATATTTTAAATTAATTTTATTTATTATATATATTCAAGTTATTTAATATTTTAAATTAATTTTATTTATTGTGTATTTTAATTTTATTTATTATTTTAAATAAATTTTTAAATTAATTTGATTTATTATATATTTTCATTTTAATTAATATTTTAAATTAATTTTATTTATTGTGTATTTTCATTTTATTTATTATTTTAAAATAATTTTAAATATTATATATTTTCATTTTTTTATTATTTTAATTAATTTTATTTATTGTATATTTTCATTTTATTTATTATTTTAAATTAATTTGATTTATTGTATATTTTCATTTTGTTTATTATTATTATTTATTTTAGTTTTATTTATTATTATGCTTTAATGTTATTTATTTTAGTTTAATTTAATTTGTTATTTTTATTTATTTTATTATTAAATTATTATTTATTCTGTTATTATTTTATTTCCCATTCCAACATTATATATATTTATCTAAAATTACATATATATCACAATTACATTGCTTTCTCACATTAATGCGCATTCTCCTTCCACTCGTTACACAGCAATTGCCATAGTTGAGATACTCCTTAAAAGTCTTTTGACAAATAAAAAGAATAAATCGACACCCAAACAAGAAAAACTGCATGCGGAGAGACAACAAATTGACAAGTTGTCGCAGAGGCAAGGCGGTGGCAAAGGCGAAGGCGCAAAAGCTAAAGTCAAACAGTCTGTGGGCGTGGCAGAGGGGGATAGGCGACATGTGGTGGGCAGTGGGTAGGCCCTCGCAGCTTGTCTCTTTTGTTTCGGAGGCGTCACTCAGGGCAGCCCGCCGTCTAATTGTCATGCCAGCCAGCAACGCACTTCGACTTGGACACAGGCAGTGAAACGTGCGTGTGTAAAGATATATATACATATATATATATAGTTTTTGCTACTGATTTTTCTTATTTTTCTACTCTCTGTCCATCAATTGACTTTATCTATTTGAACTCGCATGTTAAAAATATCAATTTGTTGTCGACTTGGCTGCGGGGCTTTGTTGCCAGCTGACAGACACTTGGCTGGCACTTTGCCTCCTCCTTCTCCTGTTGTTGTTGTTGTTTCGTTTTTGTTGCACGAGCTCGAGCAAGTCGAGCCTAGCTCGCAGTGCAGCTGCCAGATCTGCAGCTTTTGCCTCCCGGTGTGATTTATGGCCACTTTATGGCATAAATGTAGGTGCGGCCGCACATAAATCATCGTCCAAGCGCGGTGCAGTAACTCGATACTCGGAGTCAATGCAAGGCGAAGGCAAACGCTAATTTGTTGCACTCGAAAGTGGAAGAAAAACAGAGTTTTTGGCTATAATTAGGAAGTATCTCAACGTGGAGAGTAGTGATTCATCATTCCGCTTCCTGTTTGGATTTAGGCCCAACACCTGTTATCCTTTGGCCACGTTATCCTTTGGCCAGTCATCTCGGTCACTCACTGAAATCACTTAATTTTTTCCATTAGACACTCGAGCCCAATTATGAAGCCCACAGCCCTAGCCATAAGTGTGCCACTTGAGGGTAAAATGGCTTAGACAATCGCTTACTGAATTAAGAGGGCAGTCAGCTGGCAGAGCTCAGGCCACGCCCCAGAGCCAGACCCACACCCACACCCACCCACCCACCCACGCACATACACACACACACATGAATAATTCATGCTGCTACAAATCTGTTGTTGCATTAATGAGCTACGCTTCTTATTTACCATGAGGCTGCAGAAAAGAATGCGATAGCAGTGGAAAAGTGGGCGACAGCGACAGGTTTAATTAGAAGCCAAAGTAAAGTGAAGTCGAATCGAGTCGAGTCGAGTCGGGTCGAGTCAACTCAAATTGTCTTATCATAATTTCCACAAACGATTTTTACCCATTTTCCGATTTTTGCACGCTGCCAAATGGCAGTGAAATTGTTTAGTCATTCCATTCCATTCCATTCCTCAACTCAGCTCAGCTCAGACATCAATCATAGCGTGTCGGACAGCAGCTGAGTTAATGGTCAGACGGCATAATGTGCTGGGTGTTTGCGTGTCCTTTCACTAGCTGGGTGTGTGTGTGTGTGTGTGTGTGTGTGTGTGGTGGACAAGTGCATGATTAATTATATGATTATCTATAAATTGGTTTTTGTGGCCAATGCCAGACAGGATTATACTTGCCCTCATAGAATACTCATGCCTGGGCGGACTTTTGTTGTCATTTTCTTTGCATACCTTAGGGCGTTTGCCACAGCTTGAAGTGCTAAAAGAAGACTTCGAAATATATTAAATGTATCCTTCAGGTTTATCTATGTTAGTTGCAGCCATAGTGCTCAATAGAACTACAAATTTAATTCATTTCTGGCAGAGGCAGAGCTGCAATCTGTGAATGTTTTTTATATAAAACCAAATTATTTTTAAATAAAAAACTATTTTTTTTTATGATAAAGTATACTCAGAAGACTTGAAAATATTCTCATATTGACAAATGGGCTTTATATGTAGTTCACCAATTGTTGGTGAGACCCATTCTTCATTCAATTGCTTTAAAGACCTGGCCTGGAAGTGAACTGCAGAGTCGACTCAGTCGAATGATACAGTATTTTTACTTTTTAGCATGTGATTTAAATAATATATTGAAGAATTTTTTTAGTATAATTTTTTTTCATTTATTTTATATTTTGTATTTATTTATTTTTATTTATATATATATTTTATTATTTATTTTATAAATTTTTTATTATTTATTTGTTTTATATATATATTTTTATATATATTTTTTGTGTTTTTTTTTATTGTTATTATTTTGTTTGTATTTCTTTTTTTAATATTATTTATTTATTTATAATTTTTTTTATTATTTATTTTAAGCTTTTTTTTTTTATATTTCTTGTGTAATATTTATTTATTATTTATTTATTTTTTTATCATGTATTTGTTTTTTATTTTATTTATTATTAATTTATTTACTTGTCTTTATTGTCGTTGACTCTATATCGCATATTTTAAAATACTGTAACTAGGAAGATGGCAAATGGCTTTATTGCTACTACTTTTAGTTAATTTTTTAATATTTTTATTTTATTTTTTAAGTATTTTTAAAAGTCTATCTAATTCCTTTAAACATATTTTCACTTAGTAAAATGCCAAAACTGTCTGAGCTCTCAGTGCAAAGTTTTCTCTGTTCACCAACAGAGGCAGTTGCTGCATTCTTCTAACCACATTTTCCGGCTGTAGCTATCAATGGGGCTATCTGGCTGTATATATAGTCTCCACTAGAAATCAGCCTAAATTCAATTAATATTCAACTCGATTTCTAGATTTTTGCGCATTTAGGCCAAGCAATTCCCAATAAAAACATTCAAATCTGGGCCGCAACTATAAAAACGACTTTCGCAATGATTTTATGGCCCTGGCCCTGTCGTCATAAATCGCTGGCAGTTCGTAAGATTCGTTCCCGATTGCAGCCAATTTGACCCATTTTAAAGTTGAGGTCACATTTTTATGGCCTCAACTGCACGCAGCTTGCATTCAATTAGCAAAGTTTTTATGGCTTGAGCAATATGTTAAATCTATCGATAGATTTGTGTTGACAACTGCCAGAAGCAGCTGTGATATTGATGGATGCGTGGCTAAAGCTCAGCGTGGGAAAGCTAATTGCAGGCAACTCTCAACTATCAACTCTCAGTTCTAATCTCTCCAACAAGTATCATGATATCAAAAGCAGAACGGCAGTTAGATCAGCTCATTACCGCCATGGGGAGTCGATGGCTGGTCGAATTGCAGCCAGGCACGGAAGCCAATTAGAGTGGCCATCGGGAGCTGGTCCAATTGAATACACTTACATACATACATAGGTAAGTCCAATTAGCGCTTGGATCATAAAACCAAACCCAAGTCGAGAACAACAACTAACTCAATCATTACGCAATTAGGCAACGCAGCCCAAAGGGCAACGGATCCCAATATCTATGGCTCCCTCATAGACAACTGGAGACAGAGACACAGAGAGAGAGATATGAGGGCACACATTAAATCACGCGACCCATTAATAAAATTGTTAAAGTTCTACGCAATGTGCCGCCTCGACATTTAAATGGCCAAACAGAAGTTTCAGAAAAAATATTTAATCATTGTCGCTCGGCCATAGATATGCCATAATTCGTTTGAAAACAATTTGTATGCTTTGATTTGATTTGTGGCAGCGAGCCACTTGCAGCTGCAGCCATATCTCTCCTCCCTCTCTCTCTCTCTCTATCTCTGTGGATGCGAGCGCAGACACCATTTTTATCGCCCTGTTTGTGGGGCCATTAAACGATTGTGTAAATTCCGAAAACATATCAAATTTTAACAAAATTTTGGAAGAAGACATTAAAAATTAGAGATAGAGAATTGAGTGTTAAAGCTGATGGTTTGATAGTTCTTAGCGCTAAGGTCAAGCGAATCGACTAACGAAGTTGACCTAATAAATATGCGTAAACAAGGGGAGTCAAATGACTCGTGGGTGTAGCAGAGGCAAGTGGAAGCAGCTTTGGTATGCTTAACGCCAACAACTAAGACATAGATAGAATGAATGTAGCGATGCCCATGAAGGGTTTGTGGATGAAAGCTTAGCAATAGATGGTTTAGATTTCATCTTTCTCTCTTTTATTATATTCCAGCAAATTAAAAAATATAACAACATTTTTTTTTAGTATATTCTAATGTAATTAGAGTGAAGAAAAAAGTAATCTTTATAATAAAAATATTAATTTAAAATAAAATAAATATTAAATAGTTGAAAATACAAATAAACTGCCTAATATTCAGCTCAACTCATTATTTATATATTTATATATATTTAATAAAATATTTATAATATTTTTACTGGTGTAGCATGACTCTAGGAATTTTGTATAGATATTTATAAAATTATGTTTGATTTATTCTCTTAATTTTTAAAAGCTTTTCCCAGTTTGCTGTAGCTTTGGACTAGACTATTCGATGATGTGCATAATATGAGTAAAGCTGAGGACTTTAGCCTAGTTAAGGGCTTATATAAACGTTGACTTGAAACTTATAATATCTTTATAATATAATTATCTATATTAAGTCTTCTGAGCAAAGGCTCTAGCTTTGATATTGTTTCAGCTATATTTTTCCCTTCTCCATTGCTAACTATTTATTCATTATATTATATCTTCTCATATATAACCTAAGTATTTGCCACCCCACACACTCACACTGAACTTATCTGATCCGTCATAAATTTAGAAGTTCTTCAACCTTTGAGCACTTTGTTGCAACTGTACCAAGTTGCAGTTGGAGTTGTTGTCGCAACTCTGCCGCAACATCTTTGATTGACAATTGTGCAACAGAGTGTGGCCTGCGCATGCCAAATGGGGGGACGAGTGCGCTTTGGAATTGCAGGACTTATCAGGGCCGAGCATCATCTAATGTCATGCCTGACATGAGCCGAGCAGAGAGCAGAGGAGCTGGCCCCTAAAACTGTCACTTGCTGTTAGCTGAGCATTATTTTTCATATATGCATGCTGCATGCATAGAAATCTGTTGAGACGGGGCGCACGCGCATTGTCCTACCCCAAGTGGAAGGCGGCACGAACCAACATGTGTTGCATATTACTTGGAAAATGCCTCAAATTGTTGCAGTCAGTCGCACAGATGTTTTGGCAGCAGGGCGGGGCGGGGCGGGGCGGCCGACCTGGGTGAAAACTAATGCCCAGCTAAAGTGACGTTTTCATTTTTTCGGAAAATCCCCCAGTCGACTTAGTGCGCTGTCGACGGCTCGACATCGGCTATTTTTAACCACGTGGCAGGCGCGTGTGGCACCCGGCCGGCCGGGCCCCCCATTTGCCGCCCTCGTTCTGTTGTGTTGTGCTGTGTGTCGTGAATGAATTTATAAATAAAATCAGAGATCACGGGCCGCCACTTCTGGGGAAATCCATCTGTGAATTGTATGTCTCCTGCTGAGTTTTTCTCTGCGCACTTTTTCCTAACATTTCGTGACTTTTTCCTTCGTTGTTTGTAAATTTGTTGAAAAAATGCTTTATTATCAGCGCCCAAAATTTGGTGGGGTGCTGATGGCTGATGAGCTGTCAGCGATAAGAAATTTATATATTTAAGTTATAGCAGGGGCAGCAGCTCTCAGCTACGCACGACTAGAGTCCAGAGTTCGTTCGCTTTCAAAGACCTTTATTGCTAGTTAAAATAAAATATATATGTATAAAAAAAATTAAAATCCTCAAATCCTCCCCCCCCCCTAACTCTGTCGATCCTCAATCTTGACCAGCACTATAAAGCCGCCCACATTCTTGCCGCCCGTAAAGAACGTTATGATGGCCTTGACCATGCCGCGCGGCACCTGCTCGGGCCAATCCTGTGTGTTGAAGAGCACGCTCTTGATGTAGAACTCGCCCTTGGGTATGGGGCAGGTGTCCTCGCCGACAATGGGGAAATTTGTGGTCTCGCCATCGCTGACCGAGGGCTGCACGAACTGCACGTAGAACTTTTTGAAGCACTCGCAAATGCTGGTCTGCGGCACGTCGAAGACCATGCGCTTGAAGTCGCCGTCGTTGTTGGGGCTGGAGTAGAGCTCCACGGAGACCTTGAAGTCGTCGTTGTCCATGTCGCCCAGGAAGGAGAACGAACCGTTGATCGCACGCTCACGTCCGATGGTCTTCAGGTTGTCGAACAGGACGAGCGTCTCCGAGTCGCCCTCGAAGGACTCCAGCTGCTCATTGCTCACCACATAAGCTTGCTCGCCCTGCGTGAAAGGATATTCCAGTAGAGATCAGCGAGAGAGAGAGAGAGAGAGAGAGAGAAAGATTCATTGATATTTACCGCTATGTGATGCACTAGCTGGGCGACTATAAATATTATGGCCCACTTCATTTCGAGCTCGGATCGGCGCACAGTAGCTGATCGTGACAATTGCCCGCTCTATTTATCCACTGGCCCCGGGGCCTATTTAGAGCACGCGATATTCATGTTTTCCATCCCATGCTGTTTCCAGCAATCAGTTTCGTGTTTGTCGATCTTGTCGCCGCTTGTTAAATTCGCTACAAAGTTGTTAATTATATTTATTTTTATGTTTTTTTTTTTCATATTTACATCGAAGGTTGTAATGCCTTTGGCTGGCATTTATTTTCAGCTATTTTAATAACTCTTAAATGATTAAGGCCATATCTACGATCGCATTTTTGTTGGCCCTGTCAGCTGTGACTTGCCAACGTGATCGATTCATGTCCAGCCGAAAAGGGCGGGGCTCGAAATAGTTGATGTACTTGCCCTTAGTTGATATGTTAACTAAAAATAAACTGTGAAGTTTATTATGGGCAATTAATAGATAGAAAATATTAATATATATTATATATTAGGCAAATACTATGTAAATATATTTTAGCAAATGAGTTGAAACTGTATAGAACAGCAAAGAATTGTTTTTCAAGTATTTATTTTTTATTTTTAAATATATAAATTATTTTAAAAATGTATAAATGTATTTTTAAAATTAAAATATTTTTAAAATGTTTAATATTTATATTTTTTATTTTTTTTAAATATATACATAAATATATTTTTTAAATATATAAATATATGTTTTAAATGTTTAAAAATATTTTTGAATATATAAATATATTTTTAAATATTTAACTAAATTTTTAAATAAATAAATATATTTTTAAAATGTAAATATATATATTTTTTTTAATATTTAAATATATTTTTAAAATATATAAATTATTTTTTTAATATATAAATATATTTTTTACAATTATGTATTGACTTAATAATGCCAATAGAAAGTGAAAGAGAAAACAATGCTACAAGATATATCTAAAATATTTATTATTTATTTATTTTTATATATTTGATCAGGTTGCATGTGCATCAAGAGTATGACAGTCATTTCTAGTTGCTCTTAACTAAATATTAATATATATATATTTAATTTATATATATTGTATTTTAATTTATTTTATTTATTTATTTTTTGTCATTTTTGTCATTTTATTTACTTATTTTTTTTTAAATTTATAATAAATATTTTATTTTAATATAAAATGTATTTTTATACAGAAGAATACTATTTCCTTAAAAGTCTCAAAATGTATAAAATAGTATATTCCTATAATGAAAATTTAGTTATAATTTTAATGGAATTGGTAGGAAACCCATTTTAAATCGTTTTTTTTTTTAAGTATTTTGATTTATTAAAGCTATATTTTCCTATTCTGTATTTAAGTTATCTCACCTAATCACTTCCACCTCATCCACACACACAATCAAATCGCAAATCGACTTTCAATTCGATCAGCCCACAATATTTCGTTTATGCAAATCTGCTATGCAAATGCTCAGGCCAATTAACGCCTTAGAACGTGCCAGAGTTTATTGCGCAAAAAAGCCAGCCAATTGATTTATGCAGAATGAGCTTGGAGTAACGGCACAGTCGACTCTGGTAGCCGCAGTGTCTAAGCCTAAGCGAACCTCACGTTGAGAACACCCACAGAGCCTGATTCGACAAGACCTCGAAAATCAATCAACCTCGATTTGATAGTTTTTCATTGTGTGGTTTTCCCTCGCCAAAATGCAGAGAAATAGAAACTCGCAAAAAAAAATCTTAATAATAAATTGCTGTGATTTAATCAATTGTAGCAGGTGTTTTTCCAACTGCACGCAGCAGTGGCCCAAAACAACAAAAGCAAAACAGAAAAAAAGGCTAAGACTGAAAACTGGTTGAGTCTGTGGCTCCTTCATGTGGCTCTCGTTGCTCTTGTGGGCCGTTGTTTGATTTGCGCAAATTAGCGCGCGCAACGACATAAAAAAGCGAGCGAGAAACAAAGCCAACACACGAGACAAACCTGCTGCAGACAGAGTCGGCCCACAACAAGCCAGCAGCATGCAGCATGTTGCACAAACACTCACACAGCGACAAGGTTCACACGCTTTGTGTTTGAATTTGAATTTGAAATGTTCAGCACTAAAAATCCGCATTTAATGCACTCGCCAACGATGACAATCTTCGATCTTGCGACGCAGGCTCAAGTGCGTTTGCCATAAATTCGAACCCACACTATCGAGAGACGCATTTGCTGGGGCTCCTTTTAAGAGTGAGTAGTAAGAGAAGCTGCCGCCTGCCTGCTATTAGTTGTTATTGGTTGCAAATCTAATTACGATTTACAATTAAACTTCGTTATGCTGCTGTCAAACCTAATAAAACACTTAAACGGTTCGATTTATGAGTTGAGGCATTTTCCTGATTTAATTTGTTATCGGCTGGTTATTCGTAATAAGAATTCTGCAGCCTTTGGGTGAAGTTCGAATATTCTAAATTATATTTTGATTTTCATAGCTAATATTTAATATTCAAATAAAATTAATTACTTTTGAATATTTAATATAAATATATAAATTAAATTATATTATATTTTGAATTTAATATAAATACAAATATTTAAAAATATAAAAATATAATGTAATATAATTTAATTTGTATATATTATATAATTATTAATTAATAAAACAGTAATTGATTATATTTAAATGAAAATTATATTTATATTTATATTTATATTTATATTTATATTTATATTTATATTTATATTTATATTTATATTTATATTTATATTTATATTTATATTTATATTTATATTTATATTTATATTTATATTTATATTTATATTTATATTTATATTTATATTTATATTTATATTTATATTTATATTTATATTTATATTTATATTTATATTTATATTTATATTTATATTTATATTTATATTTATATTTATATTTATATTTATATTTATATTTATATTTATATTTATATTTATATTTATATTTATATTTATATTTATATTTATATTTATATTTATATTTATATTTTTATTTATATTTATATTTATATTTATATTTATATTTATATTTTTATTTTTATTTATATTTTTATTTATATTTAGCATAAAATTGATCCCATTTTCAGCTGAACTATCACCACTTCATTTTATCTTTCTATGTGAACTAAACTTCTCAAAAAGGTATTCAACAAATTCATTTGACAATCTCAGCCTTAGTCAAAGTACAATTTCAGTTGTTGCAGACATCTTGTCATGTTGCAATGGTTTAATTTTTGATTGATCATATTATTTTATATATTTGCATTTATCAATCAAATGAACGCAGGTAGGCCACAAATCGTGTAAAGCCAAATGTCTCATATCTCACGTACAACGCCTCAGGTGCATATGTTTATGGCACACACATAGGCTACAGTCGGCGGGGCTGGCATCGTCGAGTGGGTCGCAGCCAGAAACCGCACTGGGGCAGCCAATTATGCCATTTGCCCCAAAATAAAGAAAAGAAACATATAGAGAAGCATACATACATACATACATATATGTAAAATACATATATTTATGTAAATGTGTGTGTGTATGTAAATATGCAATGGCACTGTTGGTGGATCAGGTCGGCAGGTCCGTTGCGCATGCGCACCGCATGACGTCCAATAAAATTAAGCGCGTGTTGCATGTTGTCGTTGTTGCAGTTGTAACTGCAGTTGTTGTTGTTGTTGTTGTTATTATTGTTGTTGTTGGCCACTTGACCAACAAACGAAACAACACGTACAAAGTTTGACGCGTGACGTGCTTGCTTAGCTCATTAGTTACACTAGACAGCAGGGAACAACATTTATTAAATAGAGAATTTGAGCTGATTTAACGGAAGAAGTCTTAGGTGTATTTTATAAATTAAGTAAAGTTATGTAGTATAATGTATTTAAAATATAAAATAAAGGATGTGCAATAATTTAATAAATATAACATATATACATTTTTATGAAATTAAGAAATATTTATATATTTAAACAATATATATACAATTAATATATAGTTAGTAAGGCACAAGCTTTAAAGCCAATAGCATTATAATAAGGTTATAATTTTTCTTTATAATTAAAAGTATTTTTTGTAGATATTTCTATATAGAAAAATATATATAAATAAATAATAAAATAAAATTTTCATTTTTGAGGTTTTACTTTTTTTGCATTATAAATTATAGTTTATATATATTTTTTCCATATATTTATATTTAAATATTTTACATATTATATTATATATTATATTTAAAATATATTTAATATTAATGAAAATAAAATTTAAACATAGTATTTTTTCATGAATTTAAATCAATTTAAAATATTTATTGTGACTTATGTATGAAGATATTATTAATGAGTTTCAAGCACACTCGATTGCCTTGTGTATAATTAGTGACTTCTAATCATAGAAACCTATATGGATGGTTATTTTCATTCACAATATACATAAATAGAAGTTTATAGCATATAAAGTTTATTTTATAAAAACTATAATATTTATTACAATTAAAATTTAAAACATATAAATGAATTATACATTAAAAATTTAAATAAATATTTTTGTTTTTCAATAAATAAATATTTTAATATTTACTTAGATATGTTTTGGGCAATTAATTAGTATTTTTATATTTTATCAGTTTATTTTGAGTACCCATCAAAAACTGACTTCAATTTAAATTTTTATTAATATTAAAAATAATCAAAATTTTTTTATTATTCCACTTTTAATGCACGTTCGTGTTGCCTTGTGTAATTTGTGGCTGCCACTTGTGGCACGAACACACCGCGTCGTACACCACCAACACAAGGGCAACAACTTTCGTATTAGGCCAATGCGCCAACAACAACAGCAATAATATATAAATGTATATTTTTTTGTGCGCGCTGCAGTCAAAGTTGGAGTCGAAGTTGCCAGTTTGAAGCCACGGAAGCCGCTTGCGCCTGTGTAGGAAGCTTTGTGGCGAGCCTTTTAACATTTATGCCAAGTGGCAATAGCACCACCTCGCCTGCTCCCCCCCCCTGTCGGCCCCCTTGAGCGCGCTCCATTGCAGTTAATTTTCGCAACGACGCAATAGACTCGCGGCGCTGCGCTGCGCAGCTCCCACGCGGGGCAGCTGGTTTAACAACCTGCCGACGCGGCAGCCGCCTTATCACCTGCCCCAGCAGCCGCTGCATCGCCAGCCAGCCAGCTGTTTTTATTTATCTCTCTATATATTTTCTGTATTCATATATATATATGTATATATTTAATAATATATTTATTTCTGCACAGCTTGTTTTGGTTTTTCGCTGCAAATTTTTGGCGCGCAAAATTTCAGGTTTCGTAATGTTTATCGAGTTTTATTTATTTATTTTTTTTTATTTATTTGGGCTGTGGCCAGGCGTGGGCCAGCTTCAGTTCGCTCGCAAGCGCGCGCTCAATCAAAATTGCTTTTAATTAATTGAAATACGTTACTTTAATTGCATAGTAATTAAAAGTTTGATTTATTTTACTATCAAGCTGTTCTCTTGCCTTGCCAGCCTGGCTGCGCACGACCTGCTATCCAGTCTGGCTGCGAGCTGATTATGCTAATGTCTGTTATTTAAGATCGGGGAATTGCTAATATACTTTCGGAATACGTTTAACTCAAAGCATTTGCCTGACTGGACAAGTTGAGTAATTTTATGACTGACTGAACTGTAAAGTTGTAGAGCTTTAGAGAGGCCTCTCTAGAGGGTCTTACATATATTATAATACTCTTATTTAAATAAGTCTGATCTGGTGAAGAGTTATCGACTAGGAGATACCTTGAAGTCTCTAGACGGATATATACCCAATCGAACGAACGCACACTTAGATGGACGGACGGATAGTCTATCGGCAGAAAAGCCGAACGGGCCACGAACTTGTAGGTAGATAGACGAACGTGACTGTATAGTCTCGTTGATTTGCTGGGGAATATATTTATTTTCTGCAGACCAGACCTCCTTCTGTCCTCTGTTGAACCCTTGCCTTTTTCATTATTTATATACAATAAATTGGAAAAATAATGTGTTTTATAAGAATATTAAAATTTAAATTTATTTTATTATTAGTACCTTATATAAAATTTATTTTGTATATTATAATATTTAATAATCAAATTTATTTTAGTTTAATATTTATCATTTAAATGGTTTGTATATTAATATTTTATACTTATAAAAATATAAAAATATTTTAATACAAATTTATTTTAATTTTAGTACTTTATATAAAATTAATTTAATATATTATAATATTTAATAATCAAATTTAATTTACTCTAATATTTAACATTTAAAATGTTTGTATATTAATATTTTATATATACAAATATTTTAATTAGAATTTATTTTATTATAATACTTTATATGTATATGTTTTCTGTACTATAAAATTTACTAATCAAATTTAGTTTACTTGAATGCTTAACATTTAAATTTTTTATATATTAATATTTAATACCTAAATATATTTTGTTATAATATATAATATTTTAATGAATTTAAAAAAAAATACTTTATATTTAAATTTATTTTATTTCAATGTTTTATACTTCAAATTTATTTTTATTACATTTTATATTTAAAATATTAAATTTTATAAATTAAAATTTTTTTTTTTGCTTAGCAAATTAGAGTATTTTTTTTCGTATATGTTGTATAATTAGTTAATCTGTCTATATTTATCCACCATATTATCCACCATTGTTTGCATTATATTCCTATATTTCCCTTGCACATTTCCCCAATTCAAACGTTCTCTCTAATAGTAGTTCGATCCCAAAAGTATGCTTCTCAAAATGTTCGAGTAACCCTTGGCTATTTCGCTTCTGGGAACATTTGGTAAATAGTTAATGCACCTATGACTTATATCTGCCCAGGGTTTATAAACATATTTGCCCGTAAACACTTATTAATAAATTGCTTATTTTTTGCGCCCATTGATTGGGGCCTTTGTGCGGTTTCTGCGGAACCGCCTGGGCTCGATTGGATTGTCTCCATATCGTTGTTATATGCATTTATGGCCTCCGTCTATATTTAGTTATCGCAGTGGCTACAATAAAAAATCAACTAATTGCCATGTGTACATCGTTTATCCTTGATCTTCAATGGTTCATTAACTCCAACGGCGACGATAGCAGCGATCAGCCAGCCAGCCAGCCAACCAGCTGGACAGCAGCAGGCAACAACAATGCTGTGGAGCGTATTTAATACAATTAACTCGGTACGTTTATAAGATTAACCTCGGCCAGAGAAAGAGAGATAGAGGAGAGGAGAGGAGAGAGAGAGTGAGTGAGTGAGAGGTGCACAGAGAGGGTCCAAGATCATGCTGAGCCTGCGCGGGGCAGATTAACAATCAATTAAAATTGACAACCCGAGCGAGTGAGGCAAGTGCCGCAGTCGGCACTCTGCAGCTGAGCTGGACAGCATTTAGAGCAATCATAGGGTCTGTCGGAGCGGCTGAGCGATGCTAAAGGAAACTAATTATAAAGGCTGCATAAAAGGCGCCGTTTAGCCCCGACGACACGCAATAATTACGCCCAATTAATAGCAATAACTTTGCAAATTAGATAATTTGGGGTCCAGGCCATTAAAAAAAGAAGTAAAGCAGCATCTGCATGCACGCGAGGCAACGTCAATCAGAGAGAGATAGAGAGAGAGAGAGAGAGAGAGAGAGAGAGAGCAGGTTGCCCTGCTCCGACTAAACCAGTTTCAGTTCTTCACTCTGCAAACAATAGAACTTACTAAAGTGTAACTATTAGATACTATATAATTTCCAATTGTGTGACTATCTCTGACTGTGCTGAGTTTCTTTTTATGAATTCATATTGCTGTATAACCTTTTGGCTCTGGCATACATATATACATATGTGCATATGCGCATAGATCTTAGCATTTCTTCGGGCCAAACAGATGGCAGCCTTCCATACTTAACCACTTGACTAACCATAACCCCTGCGGGCAGCAAACTCCACTTCTGAACTTGGGCAATTTATCAAACACAACACGCCAGCCAGAGAGTCAGCTAGGCTAGGCGAGGCGAGCCAGGCAGTCGCTCAGCCCGTCAGCTCAAGAAGCACCACAAACCAACGCCGGCAGCTGAGCGGAGTCTAGTATTACATAAGCAAAGTCAACAGCGGGCTTATCTAGTGGCCCAACTGCAAAGATCAAACAAAATGGCACAAGATCACAGGCAGAGTCGGAGTCGGAGTCTCAGCTGGACTGGGCGCAGCAGCAGCTGGCAAAAGGCGGCGGCACTGTACCAAGAGGATGGCAAGTGGGGCAACCTTGCAACAGCTGCAACTGCAACTTGCAACTTCTTCGAGCTGCTTGAGGCGGGCACGCGCTCAGCACAAGTCCAAGTTTGAGTGAATGACCAGCTGGAGCAGCAGCTGGAGCAGCAGGCAAACAGTAGCTCTTTGTGTGCTCTGCGAGACTGCGACGACTTATCGAGCATTGCAATTGATTTGTTTGTGGCCATTGGGCAAGTGACAGGCTCATTCCAATCAGACTCATGCCTCATGCCTCGCTCGCTCGCTCGCGCGCACGCCTCCAATTAGAGTCTAAACGACAATTGTACTTTTAACCCAATTTACTATGCGCATTGCTTTGTTTTCTCACTGCCTTTAACAATAAATCTAAATTTGTGTAAAGTTTTTGAAAGTCGCCTCTGTGCGCTCCACGCTCATGCTCATGCTCATGCTCATGCCTAGGCTCTGGCTCCTGTGCTCTGTGTCCCGCTACCCCATCTGGCCAACTGTTTCGTTTGTCTGTCTCTCTGTCCGTCCGTCTGTGTGTCTATCTGTCTGTCAGTCCTCCTCTCCGAGACTCAGCTCAATTCTAGTCGCGAGCCTCCAGAGTTTCCGTCGCCCCAACGGGCAGTCTCTTCTGCATACTCTAACTGAAGTTCAAAATGTATATGAATAGATATTAGGTTGATAATAAATATACATATATATTAAATTGAAAATAAATTAAATAATAAATAGATCGTAATAATATATTCTAATTTTTATTAAATTGAAAATAAATAAACGCAAATAAAATAAAATAATAAATCAAAGACAAAATTTACTAACTATATATTAAATCAAAAATAATTATCTAAAAATATTTATTAAATGAAAAATAAATAATAAATAAATCGAAAACAATTTTGTATGTATTAAATGGTAAATAAATAATAAATAAATTAATAAAATATATGTAAGTATCCATAAAGACAATGTAAAAAGTTTTTATAGATATTTACATATTTATTTTTTTATTTATTTATTTAATTATTATATATAAATATACCATTTCATATAAAAAAAAAATAGAAACCTATCTATAAATACACATATTAAATTTTATAAAATATTTAAAATAAATAAACAACTAATAAATAAATCTTATTCAACTATTCCAATGTGTATTAAATTGAAAATAAATAATAAATAAATACATCGAAAATAAACATTTTTAAATATAAATTAAATCGAAAATAATATATATAATTCAATAAAATAATCTGAAATAAAATGTAAAATAAATAAATATATATTAAATATTTTATATTTAAAATAAATATTAAATTAATTAATTAGTAGAAACAAAATTTTAAAAATATGTGTTAGATGGAAACAAACATTTATAAATATATATTAAAGATCATTAAAATATATTATGAATATAAGAAAATATTATATCCCGGTTTCAAAACTAGAGTTCTTCGAAAGAGAATTCAACAGCTTGAATAAAGTCTGCTAATTTAAAGTAAGAACAATTTTAAGTTTGTGCTTCCAGATTTTGAAGCTATCAAGCTTTTTGTTTCGAGTACAGCTTAAGAGATCCAAGCGAAGAAAATCAAAGAGTTTCAGCTTATGCCTTCAAGTTAAAGCTCTATAGATTTGTTGCAGCGCTATCAATTTCTCTTCACGCAAAGAGCATTTGTAGTTCGTTTTGGATTTCAATTATTTTTCCGTTCTTGTTTATGTATTTGATTATTTGCTTAAATCTTTATCGCTGGGGCTGCTTGCAGCGCCTCCCTCGTTCGTATGCAGGCAACGTACGCTGTCGTTTGCATCCACAAAGAGGCAAGGACTGAGCGAGAGAGAGAGAGAGATCAAGCAAGAAAGACAGACAGAGAGAGAGAGAGAGATACTCGATTCCAGTTGAGTCGAAGTCGGAGCCAGTGGGGCGTTGTGTTCAGATCCATTAAGGCAATGACCTGTTTTCATATCATTTTTTTTTGTTCATATATGCATACACACATACACACACACACACATACATACATATATATATATACATATATGTGTGTATGTTTATGTATGTTGCTGCTTTGTTGTTGTTTTGTCTCGCTCCCTCTCGCATTTGGCACCGTGTGGCGTAGGCGTGTGCAGGCAGGCGACTGCGAGGTCCGAGGTGCCGGCAGAGGGTTAGGCACACGCAATCGGATCGGTCGGATGGACGGATGGTCGCTCGCTCGATCGCTTGCTTCGTCCGCCGATCCGTCAGTCTGTCCTCGTCGCATGTGTCCATGTTGCAAGTTGATAGTAAAAATTATGATGATTCTTGCCCCAACCAGCAACTGCCTTCAACTGGTCAAACGAGTTTTTTTTCCTATACTCTGTGGCCTGTGCATATTTATCTTTGCGTTGTCGTTGCCTCCACTTCATTAGGTCTTTAATTTTGTATCGACTGGAAGCGCGTATCAAAACACAGAAAAGGCAGCCTGGTCTCTCTTTTTTTTTCCTACATCTCCTCTGGTTTTTTGTTTTTTTTTTTTTTTTTTTGCAGTTGTACGAGTCTCGTTCGATACTCGGAACGTGAAAAAAGCCTTTGGCGCGTAAAATCTTTTGGGTTCATTAGAACGTTGAACGTTCAACGTTGTTGTCGTTGGATAAGCCTGGCCTGTTCCACAGCACGGAACGAGCCTGTGCTTGAGCCTCAGCCTCAGCCTGTGCCTGACCATGGGCATGGGCTCATGCGCAATCAAGTCGTTTCTCTGGCGCTGTCAGTTTGACAGAACATCTGCGGTTTAATCTGGTTTCGGATGTGCCGGCCGGATTGCTGTGCTCTTCTCTATCTCTATGCCTCTATGCCTAGGCTGGGTACAGTACGAGCGCGCGTAGGTGCCTCGCAACGTTTCAGCCATTGCAAAAGTTCTTGTGGTTTTTCTACTGCTTGTCTTGCCATGTCTAGTTAATCAGCGTGACAATTGTAACAACCAGAAATGAGCTAACTAAAAGCTGTACTTCTTGCCACGGAACTTCTTCTATATTCATTCAAGTTCATTTAGACGCATGACAAAAAAATACTGTCAGTTGAGGATGAGGCTTGTGTAGATTATCTTCATAGTAGGAGTATTTAATGTGAACATATTATTTTATTTTATTATTTTCTTGTATACATTTTGTTATATTATTATTTAAAATTATAGTAATATACATATGATAAGATGTTATATTATATATATATATAAATTCAAATTTAAAATGTTTATAAATTTAAATAAATATATATTACCTATTTTATGCTTAGTTTCTAATACACTCTTAACTGGGCAGGAACAGAAATTTGATTTTTTAATATTTATTTATTTTACTTTTATTAGTATATTAATTAATTTATTCTAAACATTTATTATAAAATTTTATGTTAACTTCTAGGCAACGCATAATTTGTGATGGGTCCAAGGCTTGCACTATTTTAACATTTTTTTCCCCCAGGAAACGACAAAGGGATTAAAGTTTTTTTATCTATAAAAACCATACTGTCTATGCAATTGCACAGTCTGTTTAGAATCCTTAATCTTTAAAATATATAATAATAATAAAACTATATTTTTTATATTATATAATAAGAATAATATACTAATAATAAAATGTTCTTTATAATTTCTAAATAAGCTAAATAAATTATTATAAACGAGGATAAGTTTTTTTTGCCTTTTACTAATATATTTCTCTTTAATTTCAGCTCAGTTGCTGGACATCCCTGGAGGCTTATCTGCTGTCGTATGCCGTGTGCGCAAGGTAAAAGTCTTTCTATTTGCTTGGCTATCCACAATCTATGGCTATGGCTGTCTGCCTGCCCATTATTCATATCTTATATTTGTGTTGAGCATTTTATTTGCTTTGGCTGCCGTTGACTTTGTCGTTTGTTTGGCTACTTGAATTTCCCAGAGTCAATATTGATCTGTTACTTAGCCGTGCGCATATCGCTCTTGGCTATGCACAACCTTGACCATATAATTGCTGAGCTCAGGGTCAGCGTAGAATTCTAATTATTTAGCAGCGCGCGAGTTGCATCGCTTTGCCATCCTTGAGAAACAAATTGAAATCTTTTATAGAGAACTCGTGCATCGCTTGGGCCACACCCGCCGGCGGGCAATTTTTCATCAACTCCGGCCAATAGACGTTAATAAATGCAAGCCAAAGTTTAAACGCTGACCACAATGCAAATATTGGCGATCATTTTAATCACCATTCATTTTCCATAAATTGATCAGCCAGCGAGTGGGTGCAACTTGTAAGAGTGGGTGGGGAGGGGAGGGTAGGGGGGAGGGGGAGTTCAACCACTTGGCCTGTACCTTTTGGGCAATCATATTTCCATAACGGTGCGGCCGCATCCAACGTCAATATCTGTGGCCCCCGAAGCACACACACACACATATAGCATTCTGCGGGTCGACTGCGCACAGCACGACAAATGAATCACGCAGCGAATTGGGTTGAGGCTTGAGCCAGCAGAAGCTGTGCTCAAATAGCAAACAGCGACATTGACAATGAGCCAAATGCGATCCCAAAAGCGATCCAAACGGTAGCCAAACCAAAGCACACAAAACACCAACAACAACAACAACAAAAGCAGCAAGAAAACACGAAACGTGCGAGCTTTTTGGCTTAAGGTTTTTTTTTTTTCTTTTTGAAGCATGATCGGGCATGATCGTTAAGCAATGCACAGTAGCTGCTCGAGCGTCATAATAACAGCAACAACAAGATGTAGTAGAGGTACTCCCTCCTGCGGGGGGCAACCCTCTCGCTGCCCCCCATAGACCTTTGTCTTTGTAGGTGTGTGTGTGTGTGTGTGTGTGTGGGGCACAGCTGCAACGCTGCAGGGTGTACACTGTACAGTGAGTACCAGTCGCAGCGAATCGAGTCGGCGCAAGTCGCGCGCATGCGCAACAAATCAACACAGCCAAAGTCAAATACCCAAGTTCTTACCGGCAGACCCCAGCGTTTGGAGTCTTTGGAGCCTAAGAGCAAATGCTAAAACCGGTTTTCTCTTGTTGCTATTGCTATTGTTGTTGTTGTTGTTGTTGCTGAGCTATACGAAACAGCGACAACGATGCATAAAGCTTTTAAGAACCTTCTTTGTTGTAGCTTGCAGTTGCAGCTGCACTGAGCGAAATGCATGTAGAGTTGGCTGTTGAGAACAGTCGTCAACAAGTTTAAGAATATATACAAAATTTCAAAAATATAATTATTTTATATTCATTAACATTTCAAATATAATAATAATAATAATAATGATAATAATAATAATAATAGTAATAATGATAAAAAAAATAATAATACTAACAATAATGATAAATAATAAAATTTTATAGTTATATTATATTCATACGCTTATTTATATAATTTTATATATATTATATTCATACGCTTATTTATATAATTTTATATTATAATATTATTTAAGAATATATACAAAATTTCAAAAATATAATTTATTTTATGTTCATTAACATTTAAAATATAATAATAATAATAATAATAGTAATAATAATGATAATAATAATAATAATAATAATAATGATAATAATGATAATAACAATAATAATAATGATAATAAAAAAATAATAATGATAATATTAATAATAAAATAATAATAATAATACTAAAAATAATGATAAATAATAAAATTTTATAGTGATAAAAATTCATACGCTTATTTATATAATTTTATGTATATTATATTCATACGCTTATTGATATAATTTTATATAATATTATATTGATTATTTTTTAATCAAATATTTATATTGTTTTAACATTAATATAAATTATTAAAATTTGTATTATATATAAATATATTTTGTTTAATATATTACTATTATTTAACGAATCATTTTTATTATATATTTTTTTTATATTATATATATTTTATAACAATTTGTTAGATAAATTATTTTTATTTATTAATTGATAAATATATTTAAATTAAAATTTTTCATTTTAAATTTGTTATGTTGTAAAATGATCTTTATATTTATTTTATCTTTATGAAGGTTTAAAATTAAGAGAATAACTCCTATTTAGAAATTCTATATTATATATGAAAATTCTGTAATTAGGAGTATTTTTCTATTATTTTGATGAAAATTATGTATTTGTTTTTTGTTATATAAAAAAGTGTTAAAATATTAACTATTGAACTTAGTAGCAATAGAAATGGCTCCACAACTGGCTACATTAAACTATTATATCCTAATTTCCCATTTTCAATGGGTTCAGTGTATAAAAACAAATATATACTTCGTAGTAGAAATTATTAGAGTATAATAATGATTTATAAGAATAATTCCTCTATAAAAATAATTTATATTTAAATAAATACGTTTAGTTATAGTTACATAGAATAATTTAAAATATTTCCTTATTTAGATATTAGAAATATTTTTTCTAAATAAATCTACTTTTATATATAAGTGTGGAATAACCCTACAAAATTTTTCCCCAATCACCACTTTTCTTTTAATATAAACAAAATGTGATATTGGGTATACGAGTCTAATAAATGCATATTAATTTATAAATAATGTAAAGAGTATTAGGAATATTTTAAAAATTAAAATTAGTAATAATATTTCATTTAGTTAATAATTTGTAAATTTACCAAAATATCTCTGCAACTTTGACATACAAAATACACTGGCTAACATAATTACTGAAATAAGAGGAACTCCACCTGCATAATTTTCGCTAATCAATCCTTTGTCATATTGTTAAGTTTGCCTCAAGCCAGTTGATCTAATTGATTTATTGAATTTCTCTTTTTTCTTCTATTTCATTGCCTTTATAATTGCCCAGATTGATGGATAGATGCCTTACCCTGTCTTACATATATATATATATATATATATATATATATATATATATATATATATATATATATATATATATATATATATATATATATATATATATATATATATCGAAATTATGGGCTGAACCTGTTGCCTCCAATTTTGTTGCGTGTAATTGCCACTTGGAGCACAAAAGCTTTTATTTTATATATGTTTTTTTTTGCTTTTGCTGCTGCTGGTGCTCAGCGGTTGGGGCTGGGGCTGGGGCTTGCTGCCGCTTTTCGTTTTCCATGCGGTTCTTTTCCTTCCTCTATGTTTAAAGCGACTGCGCTCCCGTCTTAAGCTGCATTACAACTTTTTACTGCGTCTTAAACTGAAATCGAGTTTTGTTTGTACTATGTAGTTTTCTATCTGTGCAACTCCGCCTGAAACATCAACGCCCAGCTCATGGGTCGGTCTCTCTCTCTCTCTCTCTCTCTCTCTCTCTAGTTATAAATACGCACACACATATATAGATACATGTGTGCCTGTGTGTGTTTGTCTCTGACAATCTGCTGTTTGATGGTTACAACAACGTTGCCATCGTCATCATCATTGTCATCGTCATTATCGTCACCATCATCATCATCATCATCATCATCATTGAAGTCGTCCAGTAGCTGCGCTTAATTGCATTTTGACTTGCGGCGTGAAGTTGCATTGTGTGTGTATACACTGGGTCCCTATCCACAGCCCCAGACCCAGCCCCGCCCCTTTAGCCTTCCTTCAGCCCGTATGTAGAACTCTCTATGCTTGTCTTTGGTCTATTTGCTTAGCGTTACGAGGCGTCGCGTCGCCACTTTTTGGCGTATGCCCAGTAGCTGCCTCAGCCAATGTTGAAAATTGTTTCTTCTTTTTTTTTATTTATTTTTTTTTTTTTTTTGTAATTTTTTGCCCCCACTCTATAGTATTTGTATTTGTATTTGCACTGTATTTTTGTTGTAGTTTTTATGACTGGCAACTGTGCTGCGCTGTTGTTTGTGCTATGTTGATTGAATGCGCTTTGTTAGCTAGTCAGTCCAACTGTCCAATCGGTCGCTCCCTCTAGCCGGTGCTTAGCATAGTGGCATGGAGACGGTTTCGGGCTCTTTTGTTAGCTTTGGCAGCAGCAGCCATAAATGTACTTTGGCTATTGTTCATTTGACGTGATTAGTTACAGTCGCGTTATTAATAATTTTATTGCATTTTGCCTATTGTTCGAAATTAGTTGATTACTCATACGCCACCGTTCGGCCGACCGAACAAAACAATTCAATTGAATTCAATCTAACATTGAAATAGAAATAGAAAAATGTTATTCGAAATGGTAAACTTAATCTCATTTGCCTGGATTTATGCAAGCTTTAATATTCTTTTATTTTTAAATTTATTATAGATTTTAGCTTGAATAATATAATTTACATTTTAATATTCTTAAATTTAATATTGTTTTTTTTTTTGGTGAATTGTTTACCTAGATTTATATACATACTCTCTCTTTTTTTGTGTGTATTTTGAAAAGTATTTATTTTAGTATTTTAATTTGGATAAATATATAAATAAATATATTTGCCCATATTTAAATGTATTTAAAATTTTTATATTTTCAAAATTATTTATTTTTGGGTTTTATATTCAAAAATATAATTTAAATATATTTTCATATTCATATATTTTTAAAAACATTTATTTTTGAATTTAAATTAAATAATCTTTTTTATCTATATTTAAAATATTTATATTAATATTCCTTAATTTAAGAAAAAATATTTTTTAAATTAAGTAATTTCTCTTGCCTTAATTTTTATATATTTTAATATTCTCATACTTTGAAAAGGTTTTTATAGCGTCATTTTTTTTATATATAAATATAAATATATTTTTAAGAAATGTAATTAAATTATAATTTAGATTTAAATATTAACATTTTCATAATAAAATATATATAATTATATATATTATATGTTTGTACTACATTTAATACTATATTAAATATAAGTTTCCATGTTTTTAAATTTCAAAAATTTTTTTATGTCTTACACAGATTTTCATGAATGTTTCTTAGATTTCAACTTAGATCATCTCAACTGCTTACCTATATTTCCATATTCTTAACATATCAAAAAGGTTTCAATTTCGTAATCAAGAAGGTGTTAGTTTATTAACTCCCATAAGTTGAGCTTAGTGTATGATTGGTATTCTCGTTTCTCAGTTGTCGCAATTACCTAGATGATTTTCATAGGCTAAGCCTTAACTGTGCTTTAATAGTCCCATAAATTGTGCAACATTATGGCCACCGCCTCTCGCCGGTTTATGGCCAAAACAGATTTCATTATAAATAGGTTAAGACGCTAAATTTACTAGGCATAAAAGATCGAGCGCAGCCCCAGCCCCAGCCCCAGTCCCAGCAGCAGCAGCAGCACAAACATAAACCTTTAAACCTAAACACGCACTTAAGTAATAAAAAAAAATAAAAAAAAAAAAAAACGAAATAAACCAACAGCAACTAAGACGAAAAACATGACATTAAATTGCATGAGGTTAAGAAAGAAAAAAAAAGAAGAAAAATAATAATATTGTCTATAGTCGCTGAGGGGAGCGCATAAGAACACAGGTGTTCAGCTGGCGTACGTAAAAACCAACAACAACAACAACAACAACAAACTTAAAATCAAGTTTTAAAGATTCAACGACGACGACGACGACGGCACTTAAACAGCTCCAGCAGAAGACAGCCGAAGCTGACAGTGGATGAGGAGGAGGGGTGGAGATGGTGGAGGACGCGCTGGAGACCTTTAAATGCGCACGACGACGCCGATGATGCGGGCCGAGCTGCAACAGCAACAGCAGCATCCAAACGAGTCGCCTCAAAACACTTTGTGCAGCCCCCGAGCACAGGCAGCTGAGGGGCTGAGCCAAACCCAAAGACACGAGTCCCAAGCCAGCGCTCTTCACGTCGATCGTGCATGCAACAACTTGTCGATTTCGAGCTCGAGTTGGAGTTGGAGTTGAAGTTGGAGTTCGCCTCCCGCTACCCTTGGCCTGAAGAGCCAAGAGCCTGGCCCCTGTCTGATTATGATCAGAGCGAGAGCTATATGAGCTGTTGTGAGCTGCCACTGCCATTGCCTCCGCTCCTGCTGATGCTGCTGCTGGTTGCAAGTACTCATATAATAAACATAATGATAATGCCTGACGCTGCCTGATTGTCCAAGTGCTTCAGCTCCAGCTTCAGCCTCTGTGCACTGACTGCCTCCGCCTCTGGTGTCTTGTTGCTACTGTGCGTGTGTGCTTCTGTGTGTGTGTGTGTATAATTTTTATATAATTTCTTTGAGCAAACGTCGCACTCAGTTGACACTTGAGTAATAGAGAAGCCAGCGAAATGCATTGAGCACATATTGGCTGGCTCCAAGTCTGCATTTGCATGTTGTCTTAGGTGAGAGGTTGAAGCTGGACTTTAAGCAGGGTATAAATTTCTTCTCTCTTTTAATATCGTATTTATATAGTTTATATGACAAATATATATATTCCATGCAATCCTGGGCTCAAAAGTATTTAAATGATCAAAATTTCTAAGCAGCAGGCTCTCCTGCTTCTGAGCAGAGGTCAATTACTATTTATTTGATGATGTTCTGGTGCCAATAGTCGCTTTTGATATTAGCTTTTTTAAGGTTTTTTACTTCATCTTTTATATAATTTAATTTTAAATTTATTTTGAATTTATCAACCTGCAACGAAAACTTAAATTAATATTCATTAAAAACTTGACAACTTGAAAAATAAAATTTAAAAAAAATTAAATTTATATGTTATTTATATGTTAGTAATATATTCTAGGAATAACTGTAAGAAGTCTTTATTATTTTCAGTTATTGAATTTGTTTATATTATTAAAGCAGAAAAGTTTTGAATAAGATTTAATTTTTGTTTATTTTATATATGGGATGCTATCAGTAGTAAGTGAGCTAGACGATAGTAAAGATTTATTAGAAGTTATTTCTTTCTTCTAAATTTTAATCAAATATTTCTGAAAGATATATGATTATTTAGTATACTACAAAAAAATATTATTAAAATGCATATTAATACTTAAATATTATATACAATATAATATACTATAAATAATCTACTTTACTACTATAAATAAGATACTAATTACATTAAATATATAATATATTTAGATTATACTAAGAAATTTGTATTATGCAGAAATCTATGATTTATTTATATATTTAAAAAAATGTAAATATAAATCTAATCTAAATCATAGGACTATTAATTATTATGAAGATATCCTGCTTGAATATAAAGGAATATATAGTATGACAATAAGTAAATATATATCTGATTATAAATAACTATATATCTGCTAATAAATAACTATATATATGAAAATAAATAAATATATATCTGATTATAAGTAAACACATCATAAATCATATATAAACATATAAATCTATATCTCTTAAATAGATTTTATTCCAAATTATTCTGCTATCCCAATAATTTCTAATAATTTTATTTACTTATATATTCCATGCCAATGTATTTCTACTTTTGTATTCTATCCTCTCCCAATTCTTTGGATTTTTCTCTTAAAATGTTTTCTTAATTTTCCATTTCCATCACCACATTGATTTATCTTCCATCTCCTACATTTCCATAAACAGTATATAGTTATTACGATTTCGTGTGACTTAATTTGGTTCAGCTTAATCCTAAAAGCGATTATAACCTTGGTACCCTTTGGCTACACACACACACACACAGACACGCATTGTTGTATTTGTAATGAGTTGAGGCAAGCGCGAACCGAAAACCAGCAGCAGCTGAACCCCTCGGGCCGCAGTTAATCAACAAGTTTATGCAAAACTTAAAAACCAGAACAGGAAAATGAAAAGCGAGCAATAACCCAGGCAGTTGGCAGCAGGCAGCAGGCAGCGGGCAGTACACGAAACGCACACCTCAAGCCAACTCAAAAAACAAGTCAATATGATCGATCGTTTGCTTGATTAAACCTAATTGAAAACGAAAATGCCCAATACACAGACAGAGAGCACACAACTCGCTGTCATGATCACTTGTCCAAGCTATCTCTCTGTGTGTGTGTGTGTGTGTGTGTGTAGTCCGGTCCGGCAAGTTGCCAGCGAACACAGGCTGGGCTCTACTACTACGGCGAACGACGACGAGAATGTTGAAATCAAAACAAAAACGTAAAAGATCAACGCACAAAGAGGCGAACGGCGAGCGCCACTAAATTTTGGCGGGAGACTACTGTACCCCCATAACGAACGAAGAACGACAACGGCCAGCGGAATAAGACGAACAAAACAAACTACAACCGGAGTGCAGCGGACTCACTCACGATCACTATGACTGTGGCGCGAGTGTGTGTGTGTATAGAAAATCGAGAGCAAAAGCAACATCAAAACAACCTGAGAGTCCAAGAGAACTAACAAACTTAAGAGCGAGTGATCTATGGAAGAGCATGAGTGACCGACCGGTCACAGGGAGAGTGAGAGAGAGACTTGGAGACTGAGAGCGAGAGTGGGAGAGAGAGTGAGTGAGTGCAGCGGACAGTGTTGCCGTGCTGCAGTTGGGCAGAGATTTCATTGCTGCATGAAATGGAAATGAGGAAAGGAATTAGCCGATCGAGCTGATCTGACTTGCCTATGAAATGGAACAAAGAGAGAGTAGATATAAAGGAAAGAACTTCTTCCTCAGCGGATTGAGCTGGGTCTAACTTGAATATAATCAATATAGAGAGTAGATATACCAGAATAGAAGAAGCAACCAGCTGATCGAGCTCTTTGAGCTGATATGACTAGTCTACAAAATATAACCAAAAATAGAGTAAATATATAGGATATATAGGAATCAAGAAAACATATCGAAGCTTGTCTGATTTGTCTGTGGAATATTTCATTTTATCTTTTATTATAAATAATATCTATTATTTATTATTTTCTATTTATTTTATTTTATATATATATTTTTATATTATTAATAATATCTATTACTTATTATTTTTCATTTATTTATTTTTTATATATTATATTTTTTTATAATATTATAAATATCTTTTATTTATCATATTTTATTTTATTTTGTTAATAATATTTGTGTAGTTCATGTATTGTTTTTTATTTATTTATTTAAATTATTTTTTTGTTTTGTTTTATTTTTTATTTTTTTAAACTTATTTTTATTTGTTTTATTTAATTTTACATTTAGATTTTGTTATTTATGTATTTATTTTTTTATTTTTTTGTAATTTATTTATTCATTTATTATTTTTTATTTGTTTTTATTTTTTTTCATTAATATTACTTAATATATATTATTTATTAATTAATATTTATGGATTATTGTTAAAACCTTTTTTATTATTTAATATGTATTTTGTATGTTTTAATACTTACTTTTTATTATTTATAATATATTTTACTTAAAAATTATTTATTATTAAATTTATTATGTGTATATGTTTTTATTTTTATTATTTTTTATAAATATATTTTTTTATTATTTATTATCTATAATTTATGGTTTCTCTAACCCACCAAAGCCCAGCTACGTATATAGTCCTTGCTGGTCACAGAGCCTGTAATCACAGCCTTAGAGCAAGGGAGAGCGAGAGAGAGTGTAATAACCTCAAACAGACCCACAGATGCGGTCACCCCAACCAGCCAGCCAGCCAGCCAACCAACCAGGCAACTCTCTACCAACCAAACCAGACAACGAACCAACCGCCAGAATAAATTTCAGAGCCGAGCAGAGGCAGAGGCAAACGCAAAACGCAAAAAAAAAAGAAGTAAAAAAGAGCGAAATGGAGGGATACACAACGTTACTTGTTTCTTGAAGGGTCCACACGATCGTCGTCGTCGTCGTCGTCGTCGTCTCCTGCTCCTATACGACGAACCCCACGACGTCAATTTGCAAGTTTTTCCTTGGCCAGAGAAACTCAACTGAGCGAGCGAGCGAGCGAGCGCGCGCGCGCGCGCAGTTCGTATGCCCGTACGTATTCCACTGTGTTTTGATTTTACGGCACAGATGTTTTATTTGCCACAGCACACACACACACACAGATACAAATACATATATATATGTATATGTATATATGTGCATGCATGCGATCGTCTGTGTTTACCCTGCTCGTTCTCCTTTCTGTGCTGTGCCTTCGTTTCATGTCTTTTAATACCTTTAATCCTAGCAAATAATACAAAGAGCTGCCATAGGACAAGTGTAGTGAAGGAAAATAAAAAGCAGTCGAGTCTCGGTCGGGCCTGGACGTGTCTCTGGCTCGGCAATAGGTATAAAACAGAAAGTGTGCAACACACGCTCCGAAGCCAAGCAAAAGACAAACACACTGCGAGAGATCCATGGGCTCTTCAACTGCAATGAACTTCTAGCTGCAAGTCAATGAACTTATCCTGGTCTGGCCTGCTCTGGCCTGGCCTGGCCTGGCCTGGCCTGGCCTGGCTTGGCTCGGCTCGGCTCGGCTTGGCTTGGGTTGGCTTGGCCTGCTGTTGCATGATATCAACTGCATGATCATCATGATCGTTCGCTGGGCACAGTGAGCTAGCTTTGTGCCAGCTCTTTGCCTCTGCCTCGACTCTGCTGTCGACTCCTCCTTGGACATAATGAACTCCGTTTTGGCGATACGTACGCAATTTTCAAATCGTGTTCTAGCTAACTCTCTCTCTCTCCCTCTCTCGCTCTCGCTCTCTCTCTGTCTCTTTCAACTAGAGGCATATAAAAACGTTTTTAGAACTTTTATTTGATTTTAGCAACACGCCTCGCTGCTGTTGTAATGGCAGCGCCATGAAGCTTTGCTCCATTGTCGTCGTAGCTGCGAGTCGTCGCAGTCGTTGTTCTGTGTATGATAATGATGTTGGTGATCGTGCCACTTTAGCAATGGTTAACTACGAAGCTGGGTTGAAGAACCTTTTGATTGGTTGGCCAAACACGACTCCGAGTGCTGGGCGCTCCATGGGCAATCCTGAAGTTGGTGCGGTCGGCGGCGCACTAAACTGTGCCATGTTTACTGCGCTTCTCTCTCTCTCTCTCTCTCTCTCTCTCTCTATGGGCTCCAGCCCACCTCCTGCTTGGCTAACATTTGCATGCATAATATTGCCAAGATTTATGCAAAAAATTGATGGCAATTAGTCGTCGACTCCTCGTCGTCGTCGTCGACGTCGTCTGTTGTCTCTAGTCTCTTGTCTCTTGTCTCTTGTCCCTTGTCTCTCTGTATATATACGTATATATCTCTTTCTAGTATGTTTGCTTGTGCATAATGATTTTCGGTATCAAATTACATTGGTTAGGGGTTTTTAGTATGTATTTTATTTGCTGTTTGCTGTTTGCCGTTGTCGACGCTGCTGTCTTCTTCCTGCTTAATTTGATGCGCTCGTGCCGTCTGCAGAGTCTGCTTGGTGGGATTCTGGTTCTTTGACTAATGTGATGTGCGCACAACTTGCACAGCCTCCAGCCTGCAGTCGCCTTTCGCCTGCTGCTCTGCTTCGAATTTAATAGCTGCTGACCGTAACGAAATTATTTACTAGCCAAAATAAGATAATGAGCGATAATTTCTTGAGTTATATATTGAGCACTCAGCCAGCATTAACGAACGTGTGGTTGGCGAAGGAGAAAAAGAGAGAGGAGAGAGAGAGAGAGCTGCTGACTGGATTAGGCCTAAGATTAACATTGTAAACATAATCTTTGGCCTTTGCCAATATGGGAATTATGGGAGTAGACGCAACTGACAGCGCTCTACTTATTGGAGAGAGTCGGAGAGCACAGGTGTTCTATAGGGATATGAGAGTCAGGAATATATATACAGATGTACGCATATACACATATGGAGGCTGCACAAGTAAGCCCTGCTTTGCCTCGACCTTGGTCTGTACAATTAGAATCCCATAAGACTAAGCATGAATATATAAATATATATATATAGAAGTATATATGTATATACATGCACAAATTGAATAAATATTTTAAAGCCAGCATCGTTGTCGTCCGCGTCTTCCTCTGCGTCTGGTGCTTGAGCCCTTGTTGTGATTTAATAATTCGGTTTATCAGCTTCATTTTTACCCTTTTGCCAGACAGACGAAGTGTTTTCTACTTATATATAGATATACCCTTTAAGAAAGAAAGTAGAAAAGAAAAGGAATATATATTTATTTATGTTATTTATTTATAAAATTAATTATAAATTAAAAATTAAATATTAATTAAAGTAAAAGCCTAAAAATATCTATATAATGTGTACTTTTACCATCCACTTTTCTACAATAAGCAGAGATTGTTGCAAGTTGAAATGCTTTAAAATTACTTGAAGCTATAAATATGGAGATATCATAATTTATATTAAAAACGTATAGACTTATAGACCGAACTGACTTTGGCTTGTTCTACACATGTAGGTTTAGTGCTTAGCCCTTTTCACAGGGTATCTTCCCATCAGTCAATCAAGAGTTGTTTATTTTATATGTCATCGGCCCAAGTGTGGCTGCATTTAACTTTAATGTCATCATCTTTGGGCTATATAAAGATTAAATGGGAACAACTTGAGCTTGGGTTCAATGTGAGACGATCGTGTTGGCGGGCTGTTGTTAGTTAAGGAAATAAATTAAAATGAAAGTTAAGAATGTGGAAGAGTCTAAAGTTCACAACAAAATTAGTTAAGTTTAATTGAATATAAAAATTAATATTAATACAATATTTTTTATTTTATTTATTTATAATATTAATATTTAAAATAAATAAATAATATTTATTTTAATAAATAGTAATTATATATAAGTATATTTTATTGTATTACAGAATATTATATTAAAATAAAAAAATATAATAATTATACATATTAAATTAATAATAAAATAATTATTAATATAAAAAATATATTAAATTAAAATTATAATAATTATAAATATTAAATTAATAATAAAAATATATTAATATTAAAAATATAAATTAAATTAAAAATATAATAATTATAGATATTAAATTAATATTAAAAAATATTAATATTAAAAAATTTATTAAATTAAAAATATAATAATTATAAATATTAAATGAATAATAAACTAATTATTTATATTAAAAAATATATAAAATTAAAAATATAATTATAAATATTAAATTAATAATAAAATAATTATTAAAAATTAATATAATATTTCATATATAACTTATATGCATATCTTACATTAATTATATATTTTTGCCTTCCTGGCAAAATTTGAATGATTATCCAAATTAAATCTCATTTATATATGTATATATAAAACATATGTATAAAGTTGCCTGGATTACCTTTTACATAGCACACCTCTATAAAGGTATATACATATACATATATTTTATATATACATATCTATATATAAATATCATAATTCAATTCCACCCCAATCGCCGCTCACTGCATTTACCTTTAGGACTATATTTTGTTTTGCTTTGTTTTTGAAAAACAATTCACGCACCCTAACTACACCTGCACACACTTTGCTGTGCTCCCTCGCAGCGAGCTGCTGCCCCTTCCTGAGAGCGAGGAGAGTTCTGTAGGCGACAACTGAGGCTTCAAGTCGACAAACTCCGACCAGCTGTTGACGCACCGGCCGGACATGTTCCTTGCTTGGCATACAGCGTAGACAAGTTCGTCGTCATCGATCTGCGACGCGATCCTCAGTCTCACTCTCAGTCTCGGTCTCTGTCTCAGTCGCTGGTGTCTTCGTCGCGTGTATGACATGTGAGTTGCACGTTTTGTCGATTTTCAAATTGAGGCAAGAAGCGTCTCGACGACTCCTCGTGCAATCAAACTGAGCAGTTGCAGCGGGTCGGCTCTGTCGCTCCTAAGACCTATGGGTACCTGTCAGTCAAAATGCGTTTTACAACAGTTTTTCTTTCTCTCTACTCTCTACTCTCCTCTCCTCTCTTCTCCTTCCTTCTTTTTTCTCTCTCTGTTTTTGATTTCGTTGTGTTCTTCGTTGCCCATTTGGTTAGCCATATCGTGGCATTGTTGTAGTCTGGCAGTGTAACACGATTTGATGCGTTAGGGTTCCATTGGGTACCCTCCGCCAGCAATCTATCTTTCCGAGTGCAAAAGCAACAACAGCCAGACACAATCAATTCTTTATGTTCTCCTTCCAGTTTCCCATCTCTGTTGGGTCTACTACTGTATGGTAATCTATGACAGTTGCCAAGATCTGTTCTTATTGTGATCTATGTTCGAATGCCTAATATTTATATTAAATATATGATTTAATTTGAGTCAATCTCTAACTGAAATGGCCACAAAACGATCGTTTAGCCCTGCCACATTTGCATTTGCCACACACAATAAAATGTCATAAATTATACGCTCGGAGGCAAAACAGAGAATAAAAGAAAATAAAGCACAACGCGTTGCCATCATAAAATACAATAATAAAGATCAAATACAACAACAGCAGCAGCAATGGGCAGACGACTGATCATTAATTAATGAACATGATCAACAGAGGCTCCAACTTCTGGGGCAGGCCATTAGAATGCAACATGTCGTCGACGTCGGCGTCGCCGTCGCCATCGTCTCCTCTCCGTGTTTGTTGTTGTCGATTGTGTTGAACAACCCGATATTGCCATATATACATATAGAACATCCACACGCATACATATTATTTCTCTTTGTTTACAAAACAAAATGTAAACAAAAAAAGTTTTCTTTAGCCGCAGCGATTGAAAGCATTTGCTCTATGTGCTTCGACGAAACAAAATAAAAGGGCAGCGGCTGAGGCTGCGACTGAGGCACAGAATCTGGGGCAACCAAGCTGGGGGCATTTTCCCGAGTGTTCACCAGCTTGCATAAGCAGGCCGAGGATGATGGGCACAGAGGCATCGGCAGCCGCGTTACGCACCGAAAAGTTTCATAGAAAACAAATACGTTGAGAAAACCAAAATCTCAAACAGAAAACAATCAAAGTTCAAGCTGAACGACTTCAGGTTACTCCTTGAATCGGTTTGAAGTGAAGACATAATATAAAACATTAATTGAAAATAAATATCTAAACAGTAAAGGCATAGTACTAAATAAATAATAGTCTAAACTCTTGACATATTGTAAGATGGCATTCAGAAAAACTTTCAGTATAACAAACAGTGAAATAAATAAATAATAAAACATTTTCTTATTTTATGTTTTTTTTTATATAGAAAAAATATGCACAATAAAAATAAAATATTCAAGAATTAATTATTATTATAACTATTATATAAATTATTATATTATAGAAAAATATTAAAGAATTAATTAATATTTTAATTATTATATAAATAATTATATATTTGTATAACAATTTAAAACAACAAATTTTCTTCAATATATATTTTTTTGTGTTGTATATTTTTTCTATACATAAAAAATATAAAACATTTTCTATTTTTTTAGAAATATTAAAAAAATTATTATTTTATAATAATTAAACAAAATTTTGAAATATAATTTTTAAATTTGATAATTTTTTAAAATATAATTTTAGTACAGAAAATATATATTTCATAAGACTTAATTCTATTTAATCATATGTAAAAATTAAAAAACTAGGAAATATAGAGTTGTCATGTGAGCAAACATTATTAATATTATATTTGAATTTGTTTATTTTGCAATATTTTTTGTATACAAAAATAAGCATATATTTCTGTAAAAAGTTATAGATAATCTCATAAACTCAAGAGTTATCTTAAGAGAAGAACTTTAAATTCATAAAGAAAATTTAAATATAAATTTGAACTTAAGATTTATTTTAAGAGGAGAACTTTTTAAATTCTGATACAAATTTTAGAACAAATTGTAAAGATAATTTTGAAATTTTAAAGTTTTCTAAAATTAAGTTTTAATATAGAAAATATATATATTTAGAAAGAATGTCAGAAAATATTATAAGTACATCGATATTTTACTTATTTATATATATATATATATATATATATATATATATATATATATTATTATTATTTTACAATATTTTGTTTCTATATAGCAAATTAGGTAAATATTTATTTTCATATAGAGCTGCCACTTAAAGAAATTTTTATTCAGTTTTAAGTTATCTTAATGGGAAAACTGCAAATTCTTATAAAAAAATATAGAAAATATTGAAAATTAATTTTGAATTTAATTATTTTTCAATATAGAATATAGTTTAAATTTATTATTAAATATATATATTAATAAATTTTAATATATAGAATATATTTTAAATTTCGTTTTATTAATTATAAATTTATGAATACTAATTCTAATTCTTATTTCATCTCTTCCACAGCTCATTCAAAGTTTGCTCCATCGATTACAGGGCATCTGTCGGGTATGTAGCACCTCAGCTGAGATTATTGCTTTGTTTTCTGTTAGCTGCTGCACTTTGATTGACAGCTGCTGCAGCTTGGCGAACGGGGCTCGGGCACGGTTTTTGTGGCAGGCAGCTCTTTGCTGCCCATTTATTTTTATTTTTTATCTGCCTCGACTGCCTCGACAAAGTTTCCTCTAATGACATTCACTTTTGGGCTGCTTTGGGCGCCTTCTTATGTGTTTTTTTTTTCTTGTGAGATTGTATTTTTGGGTCAATCATTATCGTCGGGCCAAGTTGGCCTGCACGCAGTTTGCACGTTCTCGCTGCGAACGTGGATGATATCGCTAAGCTCTGTTCGCTATGGATTGTCATGTGTCTGCGCTGGGATTTCACTTTCAATGCCTGGGTTGGAGGATTGGGGTTTTTGGAGCTGCGTGCGTGTGTGTGTGCATATCAGTTTACCATCTAGCCACATATGTAGACATATTAATTTCAATGCTGACCCGACCCCATTGGGCAAAGGGTCGAGAGCTGGCCCGATGCTGGCACACCTAGCGCATGTAAAAAACCCTATTAAATTACCATACCACGGACAAGCGCACTGTTTGCCCCATTATCTACTCAAACAAATGCTCTACGGCAAATCTACAGGGCAGCAATAGAAACGTCAACCCTGCGAGAGAGAGGGAGAGAGGGAGAGGGAGAGAGTGCAGTTCTCTAAGACTGTCATGATAGATCACCCCATAGACAAATACAGACAGGTGAAACTTGTCAGTCAGAGCAGCAGGCAGACCAGTGGAGCCTCCTCAGTGCACAAAAAAAGGGTCGCTGCGTCCTACGCCAACAGCAAGCAAATAAACAAACAAACTGAAAGAGACCTGATAGATGCGACAGGCGAGCACGAAAAGGGCCAGGAAAACTGTCGACAGTCTAGGCTGAGGGCGCTTCGTCGGGCTCTGGCCCCGGGCACATTTAGTGATCGTTGCTTATCGCACTATAAAAACAAAGACGTTGGCAAAGGGATCGAGTAGCTCAGCTCAGTGAACCTGAACCCGTAGTCGAGCCCAAAACTGAACTGAATCCCAGCTGAACCCGTAAAGCCGCGACACGCTTGCAGAGTGTGCTGGGCACAAGTACGACTGGCCTCGGATAGCTGCCCTCGGCGCGCGGCAATTATATAGGCGCAGGGTGTTGCCCCTAGCTGATCATCTTGTCTCACAATTTTATGTTAATTTCAGTCTGCATTTATGCATTTATTACGCGCTCTTCAGCTTTTTACGACCGATCGTCCGTCCACAGACTTTGTCACTGTCTCTCTGTCTCTTTCTCTGTCTCTGCTCCTCGATTGTCACCTATTTAGTTTTCGCAGCTCCCTCAGCCGCTGTTCATCTGGATTGTGGCTTTTATGGAAATGTTTTAATATCTTTATAAATCCATTTTAGTTGCCTTGTGTAGATTTTTTATGAGCTGTCTGCCGACAAGCTGCCAAACAAAGCAGTCTCGGGCCATAAACATTTTCGGGCCGCTTCTCATGATTCATAATGGAGGGACGAAAGACAGACAGCAAAACACCTGCAAATACTTGTCTCCCCGCCCCGCAGCCGACTCAGTCAACTATGACTAATTGCGAATCGAACCGAAAAGGTTCAAGAACTGACCTCCGAGAAATCTTGCGAATGCAGAAAGCTCTTCCTACTCTGCTGTTCGTAGCTTAAGCCACAAATTACAATTATCCATTTTGGGCTATAAAAGAGAGCAGCTGTCCACTCTTGAGTTTATTCTGCGGCGACATGATTTAAGCATTAAGCAGTTCGCTGTAAGCCATTAACAACGAGGTGTCAATTGCATAAGCCAACAACAAAAGGCCAACGCGGCGCGGACAATTTGTCGGCCAGGTCCGCGCGATTGGCAGCCAACTTGTCACATTAGCACAAAGCCCAAACTGGGCAATCGGCTGTCGGAGCGGGTTTAAAAGTAAAAGTGATGCGACTTCGTCTCTCTCTCTCTCTCTCTCTCTCTCTCGCATATTTACATTTCAAGCCACTTGACTTACTAACTGACTGATCGACTGGCCGTCGACAACGGCTAACGACAACGACAATACTTGGCATCTGGTTAGTTATAATTTGTTGCTGCTGCTGCTGGTGGCCAACTAGTTCCATCCGACTGCTTCCAATTATGGCGAGGATCTGCTTGCAACATACGCCAAAAAGTCAACTGCTATTGGGCTGCTTTCGGTGCGGTCTGGGCCTTTGCCAGTTGGCCTACAATGTGTGTCTTAGACAGCAAGGCGGCGAACAGCTTCCACCTGTGTAAAGTGCAGGGAAGCGCTGTAGGGAGTGACCAGCGGGCAGATACCCTTGAGTTTGATATATATGTAGATATATATTTATATAGCTATTGGATTATATTTCTATCTATCTATATGTCTGTTTGAGCTAGATGTATGTCTATATCTGTATCTATATCTATATCTATATCTATATCTATATCTATATCTATATCTATATCTATATCTATATCTATATCTATATCTATATCTATATCTATGTCTATGTCTATATCTATATCTATATCTATATCTATATCTATATCTATATCTATATCTATATCTATATCTATATGTATATCTATATCTATATGTATATCTATATCTATATCTATATCTATATCTATATCTATATCTATATCTATATCTATATCTATATCTATATCTATATCTATATCTATATCTATATCTATATCTATATCTATATCTATATCTATATCTATATCTATATCTATATCTATATCTATATCTATATCTATATCTATATCTATATCTATATCTATATCTATATCTATATCTCTCTACCTCTTTCTCCCTTTTCTCTCTCCCTCTTCTCTCCATTTTCTCTCTTCCTTTTTCTGTCTCTCTCTCTCTGTTTTTTTCTCTCTCTCTCTCTCTCTCTTACTCTCTCTTTTTCTCTCCCTCTCTCTCTTTCTACTATCTCTCTTTCTCTCTCCCTCTTTCTCCATCTTCAACAGTATCACGCTCTTTCTCTATTTCTTCTATTCCTTTCTCTATACATCCACCCATATGCACCTTTTTCTGCCTGTAACAGGGTATAACAATGCGTATCCGACTTGACCAACTGCACTCAGCTATAATTTCAACACTCGACCAAAAAGCTCAGCCCCAGCTGTAATCATGGCTTATGTGTTTGCTGATTTTTTTATTTTGACCACTTCATACATATGTATATACATATATATGTATATATACATACACATGACTGTTAATTATAGTGTATTTATTTAATAAGGCAACTTTTTGCCATGTAGATATATGTATGTCTATATAGCTCGCCACAGCCCGTTCGTTTCGAGTCTGCGCTTTAGATTTTCGCAGCTCCTTCGGCCCGGACTTGGCCAGCAGCAGCCTGGAGTCGGCTGTTGGAGCGCATGTTGCTGTTTTTTGTGCACTTTAATTAAATTGTTATGTAAATTCCACTTGTCGTTGTAATAACAACAGCCCGTTGCAGTTGCCGTTGTATTCGGGCATATAATTTTCATCTTTATTAGAGCAGCAAGTGCGCTTTATTGGCATTGTCTTGGCTTCGGCTGGCTTTGTTGGGGTGGGGCGAGCAGCGGCAACTTGGCTTAGCTGATTGTGGATTTGCCTAAAGCCAAGCTAACAGTGTGTGTCAGCTGATTGTGACAGCACTTTTTGGCAACTGGCCAATCGGCAATTTGTGTCCGTAAGCGACAACTAATGGCCACAACATATCCACGGAGCTAAGTACATAATTAAACTATCATAGAGCGCATAAGTAGCGGCAACTGCATGTCAATCAAGCGCGCGCTTTTGACAGCTTAAAAGTCGAGAGAACATTGCGTTGGGCTCGCGTTACATTTCCTCTTATCAAATTGAGGTCAAGCGTTGCTTGTACTTTCCTTTTCATCTCGAACTTTGCCTCAATTATCTAATTTTCAAATTAACAGCTGCAACTCTGCAGCCCCCGGCAGACACTTGAGACAACCAAAAAAAGAAAGAAAAAACTTCAACTCTCACTCACACACACACACACACCACACACTTGTTGACTTTCTTGCCCCCAGCTGAAATTTGAAATTTAGTTGCCCTTAGAACTGCCTGCTGATAACATTTAATTGGATTTTGATTGTAATGCGAGAGGAGGCCACAGCCACAGCCAAAGCCACAGCCATCAGCTTATCAGTTCGCTCTATGCTCTATGATGCCCCCTTAATAATCCAAAATTATTGCTAGAATTTCTCATGTTACGTTCAAGCTTTAAGGCAATAAAACTATTGACAATTTGCGTTTGCTGTAGCCAACAAATACTTTGGGCCAGCTTCGCCTCACCTGCGTTTCGTTTTTTTTTTTTCACCTCTCACGTGTGAATCATGCAAATGGGCAGTTGGCTTGCCTAGAAAGCCACAAGTGAATTAGTCATCATTAGTGAAAAATTGCACTAGTAACGAAAAATGTTGAGAACTCGTAGAAATTCCTGAAGCATAAGTGTGCAAGCCGAGCGACCTGACAAGCTAGTAAAAAGAAAAATGTTGAAAAAATAAATAAAATCAACATTGATGCGAATATATATGTATATATATATTATACTTGGACGACAACTAAATGCTCTGTAAATTGTAGAAATAGTGAAGAGATATGGTATGGAGAGTTAATGATTTATGCTTATGAAAGTAAGAGCAAAGAGTAATTAGACTAGATAGATGCATATATTACATAAATTTAATATAAATAAATTATAAAATAATATCTAAAATATATATATATATTTAATAAATTGATATACATATATTATTAAATTATAATAAATTAAAAAATATGTATTTAATAAATTAGCAATATTAATAAATAAATAAAAATATATGTATGTATATTTAATAAATCAATATAAATGTTATTTAATTATAATAAATTAAAAAACAATTATTTAATAAATTAATATAAATGTTTTATTAAATTATTATAAATAAAAAAATATATAAATGTAATAAATTAATATACATATATTCATAAATTATTTTGAATAAAAAGTATGTTAAAATATATTAAATAAATTAATTTAAATATTTTATTAAATTATAAAAAATATGAAAAATAAGCAAATATATAACAAGTTAATATAAATATATTATTAAATTGCAATAATTTAAAAATCAAATATTAAATAAATAAATATAAATATAAATATATTATTAAATTATTTTGAATCAACATATATTTAAAAAATTAATATAAATATATTATTAGATTATTTTGAATTTAAAAGTAAGTATATATGTAATAAATAAATAAAAAAAATATTTTTCTAAATTATAATACATTTAAAAATATATATATAAAATAAATTAATTTAAATATTTTATTAAATTGTAATTAATTTAAAAATATATATATAAAATAAATCAATTTAAATATTTTATTAAATTGTACTAAATTAAAAGATATATGTAGATTTAACAAGTTAATATAAATATTTTATTAAATTAAAATAAATAAAAAATATATATATTCTATATATATGTAAATCCCAAATTCTTACAATTACAAATTACAATGTAAATATTTTAAAATATAGATTGAGTTATATAATAACAAATATCTAAATTATAGAAGACTTTGTATGTATATGTAAGAGTTAAGTTTGATGATGATTGCGTATACCTTTGTCTATAACCCATGGGCTATAAAATGTATAAAATTATTTTATAATGCATATTCATTTTCATGAATGTGCATTTCTAAATAATAACTCATTTGGGCCCTCGCATAATTTCCAATTGAATCAGAAGAGCCATTGGCAGTGTATTAACTGTACAACAAACTGCCCACAAATTAAACATGGAAATATACAAATGTGTTTGCCTCCTAAAAGGGCAAATGGTTTCGGGTTATCCAAAAAAAAAAAAAAAAAAAAACGAGAAACGAGAAAAAAATGGAATAGAAAGAGGAAAAAAAGATAGAATAGTGCAGCAGCAGCGGCTTGGGGCAGGCAGCACTGACAGCCGTTGGCGTGGCATGCCTCAAGTTGAAGTGCAACCGAATGCGAACGGCTGCGCATGCGCTGCACACACGACGCTAGGCAGCGGCGTTGGACGGGCATCGGCTTATTTATGGCCTGGTTTGGGCTTTGGTTTAGCTCCTTAGGTTCATTGGCTCCTCAGGCTGCCTTTGTTGAAAATGCATTTATGGTTCTTTTTTTATGTGTGTGTGTGTGTGTGCGAGTGTGTGTGTTGGTGTTGTGAGTGTTTTTATTTATTTTCTTTATTATTGCGTACGAAAAAGAGGCAGGCAAAAGCAGACGGCGAGAAAATTTCACAAGCGTCGCCAGTTTGTCTGGCGCGACTGGAGCGAGGCCCGGGCCCGAGACAGACCCGGACCCAGAGCAAGACCGAGACCCAGACCCAGAGCCAGGCACAGGCACAGGCACAAACCCAAGCCCAGGCCATTTATGCGCTGGTTATCTTGCCTTTCTTTAACGTTCTGCCTCAGTCTCTGCCTCTGCCTCTGCCTCTGCCCCTGACTCACACAAAGGCGCTGCATGTTGCTTGAGTTATTTGCTGCTGCTGCTGCTGCTGATTTTTTGGGTTTATTTACCTTCATCATCATAATCATCATGATGAGCAGCGTCATCATCGTCAGCAGCCATGATCTGAGCCCGCTGATCTTTTGCCATTGTAAGCACTCGAAGGCACTCTTTTCTTTCCTCTTCTACTTCTGCTGATTCCCCCCTTTGTTAGGCTCGCTTGAATTTTGTTTTGCACAGTGCACACTTTGACGCTTATCTTGATGTCAGTGATGCTACCTCGCTCTCCCCTCTCCTCAGACATATATAGCAGATTTGTATACATAATTAGTTGGCCCAGCTTCAAAATCTTATCTCTCTGAATGCATTTTTATTGATTTCACTTGAGTCTTGAGTTACAGTTGCTTTTTTGTTTATCAAAAGGTTTTTCTTACGCCGATCGATGGAGTAATTAAAGTGGTCTTTTCTACGATTGCCGGAAGTTTGTCTATGGAAAGGGAGAAAAAACCGTTCTCATAGCTCGATATTTCTTGCTATGTGTACAATTTGTTAGTCCGAATGTTTTTCTCACACCGACCCCAGCAAGTTGCTGATTTTCCCGCATTTCCTTAAGTCAACAAAGAGTTACTCGAGGGTGCGGCCCACGCTCCAGCCTTTGATTGCTTCTTTAGGCACCCCCAGCCAAGTGCGCGCGCAGAATGGCGTGAAAACGCTTGTATTTGGCCAAGACAATTAGCGTAAGCGTGTAGTTGGGCCGACTGCACGAGACCCTCCCAAAAGACGTAAAAAAACAAATTCATTTGCCCAGCGACACGCACTGCTGCGCAGGCGCTCTTCAACTTGTTCCATGGCTGCGTCTTGGGCTAACCACAAGTTTTTCGTCTTTTTTAGACTAACAAATTTATGAAATGTCTTCAACAGCTTCGACGTCTGTCTGTCTCTCTGTCTGGCTGTCTGTCTGTGTGTGGCATTTAAGTGCAATTTGATTTCTTGTCAAGTTCTCACGCAACTGCTCGGCAGCTCGTCTCGTCGCGGCCCATTGGCTCTCGGTTGGGCTTCACTGAATACGACAATATTTAATCATAAAATAAATGCAAAAAAGCTGAAGACGAAGCAGCAGACTCGCCACGATTTATAAAGAAGCTCTTTGAACATGCGCGTGGGAATTTGGCTAGTATATGAATTGGCGCGCTCAATCGAGCGGAAATAATGCCCATTTCATAATGGAAATATTATCGAGAATTCATTTAGATCAGCAGCGAATCAAGTCCCAAGCTCTGACCCCATTTCCCTGGAACTTTCCCTTTTTTTTTTTGTCTTAAACCGAAAAACCACAAGCCAGGATGATTAGGCAGTGCATAATCCAATTAGCACTGCGTCCTGCACCTGTTCCTCCAGTCAGCGCTAAACAGATGCAAACAAAGAGAGCAAGAGAGAGAAGAAAAAGGTTTAATATTTTGTTAAGCAAGCGAAGCAGAAATATTTCAAGCTGCTAAGCACTTAAATAAACAAGTGATCACGGCTCAGGGATCACAGATCACGAATCTCTTGCAACTCAAGGATAAACAATGCGAGGCATTTTTACTTTTACTCTCAGTTTTGGGCTGCTCTTGTTGTGTTTGATTGATGTTAGACAGGACCCTTTTGTGATATCTGATCCTCCTGAGCCGAGCCCAAAGAAATGCCAATTTTACGAACAAAAAATGACACGCAAATGGCGAAAGGAACCTTTTCAATGGCTGTCTGGCTGGCTGGCTGGCTGTCTGTCTGATTTCTCCTTGGTGGATAATCCCTGCTCGTTCATCAATATGTCCGCAATTAGTTTGCGCACGAATTCGTTATTAGGGGTCAGTCAATTGATAGCAAATTGCGTGAGCCACAACAACATGATCATTACAGCTCCCTCCGCAGTCTGCCTCTGCCTGCCTTTTGTTAACCTATGCAGATTGCCACAAAAGGCCGATCTATACGAGCTCTTCTGCGATCTATAGCCACATATTCAATTAGTGCTCTTTCGCTGCAATTTAGCAAGGCGAGGGTAAAGGCTTAAGCCTTGTCACTGGCATTGTCACAGCCTCGGACGGCTCGGCTGTAGGCGCGAAATATTGTTGGAGGCGTGTGAAAATGATTTCAGTGAACGTTCTCCTTGCGCTAATTTGATTTAAAGAACGTGAGAACGCAAACGCAACATTTGCCAAAAGGTGCGTAAGCATTGGGGTGATCAGCGCGGCGTAAAATTCGATCAAACTGGGACTGGCAGACAGACCATAGAATAGAGTTGTTGCTGCTGCCAGGCATAACCCTTTGGCAGCCAGTGTCTCAATATAGTTGAGGCGGCATTCGATTTCCAGCCACACTTCAACTTGTCATATGCATCAAATTTTTATGGTTTTTTAACTGCAAACGCCGACGACAGGAACACAAACTAAAACAGGCGAGAACATTTCGAGGAACGCACGTGTTGGCCTTTATGAAAATAAATCACAGAGGAGCAGGCAGCGGCAGCATCGAGCATCGAGCATCGGCAGCACAGCACAGCAGCCGCGTCACCCAAGTTGAAACTAATTTTATGCATGACTTTTAACACATTCCAACAATATTTTCACTCACTGAAAATGTAACCAAATGACAGGCACTTCAGTTTCAGTTCGTCTCGTTTCGTTTCGTTTCCCTCTCTTGAGCATTTTTACTGTCGCATAAAAATTCCAGCTCTGTTTTCGTTTTCGTTTTTTGTTTTTAGCATTTTATGCACAGTTAAGTTAATCTGCTCTAAGCGTACTTAACAGCTCTGGCCCCGAGACCTCCGAGACACCGTCGTCGTCGCCAGAGTCTACAGGCATGTGTCATCCACTCGAGGCTGCGGCATGTGACACGTGAGACGGCGACAAAGATTTAGTCCGTGACACAATTGAGAAACTCAGCTGGACCCACTTGACAATCGGGACTGAGAGTGGGAATGCTAAGGTCGATCTAAATAATTTGGCATGTGTTGTTGAGCACAACGCGTTGGTCTCTAAAAGAGAGAGAGAGAGAGAGAGAGAGAGAGAGAGAGAGGGGGAAATGGCCTGCAGCTAATGCTAGAATTTATCGAGTGTCTGACTCACTGGACAGCAATGCAGGCAATTTCCTTTTGACCTGCAGCCTGACGAATCGGCGAGGACATAAAACAGCAGACGAGCCTGAAGCCAAGCTCCGAACTAGACAATATTTCACTGGGGGTTTCTAATTAAAAGTTAATAACAAAGCGACACGGTTAATCAGCGCTCAAATTGCATGGCCAACTGAACAGTAGCCAATGTAGTGGAGTGGAGTGGAGTGGAGTGGCCATTTGGTGGTCACAATGCTGCGGGCACAAATATTAATCATGCGAGCACTTAATTTGACACTTGGCAATATTGGAAAAGAGCGGGACTACTGTACAGCTCAAAGCCGGCACTAATCACCTACGGGAACAGCTTTAAAGTGGTTTGTCTGCGCCTATGCCAGCGCCTGTGCTTCGCCCTCCCCTCTCTCTTCAGGTGCTTTATTCTCTGTCAGCCACCTGCCTTACGCAATTAAGCGTCTGAGCGGCGACAGTGCGACGGGCCGGACGCAAACGCACGACAAAAGGTTCTTTCGTTCCAAAAAGCCAGCACATAAACCCCCAGCTCCAGGTTGAGGTTGAGTCCCAGCCCAATCCCAGCTACGGCCGAGCTGTGTAATTACTCAACGGCTGAACTGGTTCTGTGCCGAGTTCTGCGTGTGTAAGTCAAGTAGCTGGCAGATAACACAGCTCTCGATGAAGGGGCTAAAAAAAAATACAATTTAAAAAACAACGATCGAAGCTTTGTGCAGGCATGAAACCCTTTTAGTTAGCATCGGGACTGCTCGCGGGGGCTGGGGGCAGATAAATATTTATGTGTCATTAGTCGGTGCCCTGGCAGTCATCAAGTTGAGCGTTGAAATGCCTTTCGGTCTTCGGCGTCGGCTTCGGCATTGGAGCAGGCCTGCAGGCAATTTATTATTTCTAAAACTTGAAACTGAAGTGGATTAAGCTATACAGCAATAATATGCCAAGATCTACGAACTACGTATCTTCCCAGCCATCAATAAATAAGCTGCATTTCTTTAAGTGATCGTAAATGAAGTTATTAGGAAAATTCTATTGAGAAGCGTTCCAAATAGCTACGGCTACAAAAGAACTTAAGTGGAAAAAGTACGTATTATTGGCAAGTTAAGCATAAAAGGAGAAATTTCTTTATTGCTTAGTTATTTTCTGTGAAGGCATCAATAGCTGAGTTCCTTTTGCCTTTTGATCTCATTTAAAGAATTGCATCAGATATTCATTTCAGTTTATATAAATTCGAAAGAAACAAAATCTTTATCTTAATTTTTAATGAATTTACTATGCTAAAAATATAAAAAAAAGAAAATTTTAAAATTTAAAATCAATTTGTTATGTTAACAATAATAGTAACAAATTTGGTCTTCAATTCAAATAAATAAAAATAAATAATTGAAAAAGCTAAGAATATAATAAAAAATATTTTAAACAATTTTAAACATAATAAAAAATGTTTTTAAAATATATTAAAAAAATAAAATATTAAAAAAATAAAATAAAAAAATTATATTTTAATCATTTTTATTCGATTTAAATTTATTTTAAAATATTTATATTATATTTATATTAAATTTCATTATATTTAATGTATTTTTATTAAATTAAAATTGTTTATTTATAATGCCAATTTATTATTAATAAGAGAAACATATTTTATATTCATTACAAATATATAAAAATTAAATCGTTAGCTTAGAATATATTTAATATTCTAAGAATTTAATAAAAATATTTTTAACAATTTAAAATATAGTAAAAAATTTAAAAAAAATATTATAAAAAAATAATACCAAATTTTGTTTACTTTATATATAATAAAAACAAGTAAGAACGTTGCTGTCGGACGCAACCGACAGCGAAATACTATTTCACGACCCAGCAGCACACAGGGGCATATATCACATTATATTTTTTAAAATTTAACCTTAAATCCCCACTTTCGCCGCTCAAATTAGCTGCAGACTAAAACTTTTCATTGGAGGTGGCCAGACAGTTTCAATTAGGATCGAACCCTTACCTTAGCAAACACACGCACCTAAATCGAGAGAGATGGCATCTCTCAAAATGAGAGAGGTGGCAACTCTGAACATGTGATTTAAGTAGCGAGCGTAGAGGTGTGGGCTCGAACCCCGGTGCGGTCATGTTGATATTTTTGTTATATTTTCCTTATTTAGTTATTTTGTATTAATAAAATATTCTTTTCAAACCTATATATATAATTTAACAAATCAAAAGACAAGGTCAAAGGTCACAAAGTCATTATTTGGCGCGTTATTGGCTCAGAAGCTGCACATTTTTCAGTTTTGATTTGCCACGCCCCCAGTGGCCGTAGACAAATAATTTTTGGCATGTGCATAGAGTGGGCGTTCTGGAATATAACTGTAAAGTTTGGATGCTTACATTCGAAAAATGCGAAAATTACAGGGTATTTTTCTGTATGTCACGCCCCATTTGGGGCGTAACAATAATTTTTGGGGCATCGATAGAGGAGGCCCCCAGTAACTTAACATTCAATTTTGAAGCTTCTAGCACTAAAACTGTGGGAGATATAAGCTGATATTAGTTGCCACGCCCCTGAAGGCGTAGATATATCCGCCATAGCTTTTCGATTGTGGGATGTTAACCCGAGTATATATACCAAGTCTCAAGTCTCTAGCATCAATAGTGCTCAAAATATAACGAAACTAGTAAAATCACTATATCTTCAGATCCGATTTGCCACGCCCCTAGTAGGCGTGGCTATAAAATTTTTGGGCGATCCTTATAGGAGCGTAACAGTAACCCACGTGCCAAATTTGGGCGTTCTAGCTTTAAAACTGTAGAAGATACAGTTTGACCCGATTTGCCACGCCCCCAATGGGCGTAGATATATCCGCCATAGCTTGTTGATTTTGGGATGTCGACATGAGTATTCAGTTAAAATCTCAACTCTCTAGCTCTTCTAGAAGTAGTGTTTCTGAGATACAGGAAAATGCATTTTCCGATTTGCCACGCCCCTAGTGGGCGTATCGGGAAAATCTTGACACTTTATCAGACGAGGGTATACACGAGTATATATTTCAAATTTCAAGTCTCTAGCTTCAATAGCGTGGAAATGGTTTGCGTTCATACGGACAGACGGACAGACGGACAGACGGACAGACGGACGGACAGCATGACGGACATTGCACAAAACCAATATACTATATCACTACGTGAAATAGTATAAAAAATGGTTTTTATTGTAATAAATACTAAAAAAAATATTTTATTTTATTTTAATAATTTTATGCTATTTATATTTTTTTTTAAATATTTATATTAAATTCTATTATATAATACAACATGTTTTAACATGTTTTTATTATATTTTATAATAATTTATTAAATTTAAAATTTTTAAAAATGATTTTATTATATTTTTAGCATAATAAATTGATTTATTTTGTTATTGTAACTCTAAGAATTAGTTTAAATATTTTCCATTCTAATTCAAGTAGAATATTCACCTTAGAGTTCTCATATGAGCACTTTTGCTCTTAATACTATATAAACCACAATTTCCAACTACTAAATCATTTTTTAGATAAGAACTTGCCATTAAAAATCTATAATTGACTTGAAATACATCAAATAATCTGCATATTTCTTGCTTTTAAGCTCCAATAGCTACTAAACTCTCCTGGCAAGACTTGCGTCAGCTATAAAGAGCCACGTCGAATGATCTTAGTTTTTGCTGTATTTCGTTGATACTTTGCAGTAAAAACAATTGCAAAAAACCTTTTCCGTTGACTACCTTTTGAGAGGCTCATTGAAACGTAATTTGTTATTTGTTTCTGGTAATTTTGCTGGCCATAAAAAAAAGCTTTTGTTGCAATTGCAATAATTTGCCTGCACGCGCTAAGCAACACGCCCAGTTTTGGTTTCGTTTGTTTTCGGGTTTTTTTTTTTTGTCGTTTCTAGTTTTGAGATTTCTTTAGACAATTGTTTGATTTTTAACACTTGCAGTTGGCCTGTCAAAGTTGGTTGCCTGCTTGAAGCTTTTGTTGCCGTTGGCAATTTGAAAATTTATTCATTTGCTGCAAACTTTAACCGCAAAATGCACTTTTGTGCTGGACGTGGGAGGGGGGACGTCAGGCGGAGACCCATTGTCGCCTCGCTCTGTTTCTTTGTCACTCGCGTCGCGTCGAAATCTCGCAGTTGTATCGACTCGCAGTCGAGCCCAAAAATCCAAGCTGACCCAAGTGTTGTTCCATGTGACTGACTGCACAATCGCCATCGAATCGCCATGTTTTGCAAATTAAGGATTTTTCGGCTTGCGTTTTTCTCATTCTCGTTTTCTTATGCATTTTGACATTTTTATTGCATTTTTTGTTAACCCATTTTTCGGGTGTCTTTTTTTTTTTTTTGTGTGGCTTTTTTTCTGTGTCAGCTGGGCCTATCGACAATCTGCGAATTGTTTAATTGATTTACGAGACTTGCGCGAATATTGAAAGTCGGACTACTGATTGGGAACTGAAATGGGGCGGGAAATAAACTGAAATTATATGTTATGTGCACAAGAAAGTGGATTGAATATACTCAATAATCTTTGATTAACTTAACATGAAATTTATATATTATTATCATATTGATTAGCAGCTGTATACTCCATGAGTAGAGCAAGACTAAAGAAGGGCGACTTTATAATCTAGTCTTCTCTACACATAGAACTCTAATTTCCATAGTTATGTATGACGATTGACTCATCAGCTTCCTTTCTTTGATGTGAGGCCATCAAAACTATCTCTGATCGAGCCAGCAAAGCTCTGTGTATCTAGCGGTTTCTAAAATAGCATCTACATTAATAATATAATAATAATAATAATAATAATAACCTTACACCTGTAAGATCATCTATGTGTCTAGTCCTTATAGCTCTGTAGATTCAGAGGAGTCTGAAATAAGAGTCGACTTAGATCGGACTCGAGCTTAGATCTTTAAGATCATCTGGAATATTATGTTTAAGATGCACAGGATGATCATCTGTAAGATCATCTAGAAATTCATCTAGAAGATCATTTGGAAGATCATATACAATATAATCTAGAGAAACATCTGGAAGATCTTTTAAAAGACCATCTAGAATATTATCTTTAAGATCATTTGGAAGATCTTCTGGAAAATCATCTGGAAGATAATTGGAAAGATCATCTTCTAGATTATTATACTTAACATCATTTGGAAGTTCTTCTGGAAGATCATCTGGATGATCATCTGAAAGATCACTTGAAAGATCATCTAGAATATTATCTTTAAGATCATTTGGAAGATCTTCTGGAAGATCTTCTGAAAGATAATTGGAAAGATCATCTTCTAGATTATTATATTTAAGATCATTTGGAAGTTCTTCTGGAAGATCATCTGGATGATCATCTGGAAGATCATTTGAAAGATCATCTAGAATATTATCTTTAAGATCATTTGGAAGATCTTCTGGAAGATCATTTGAAAGATCATTTAGAATAGTATCTTTGAGGTCATTTGAAAGATCATCTGAAAGATCGTTTAGGCAAGGCTCAATGATATAAGCTCTATCACCTTGAGGGAGTTTCAGAATTCCTTGATTCATATTCCTTTTTAAAAATCCGCTGACATCACATAAACTGGCACAACCCACATTTGAATTCCCCGATCCAGTTTCGTATAACTGTTAACACTTTCGTTTGTTTCATGCTCTGACTGTATCCCGGTTGTATTTTTACTTTTTCTCGCTCGCTCGCTCACTGACGCAGCCTCATTTAAATTCGCAAAACTTTCGTTTTTTGAGGTCAGTTAATTAATGCGATAATTAATCTTCCAGCCCGACGCTGTCTCCGACTCCGACTGCCTGTTTTATGTGCCTTTTGTTGTTGTTGTTGTTGTGGTTGATTTTTATGGCTTGTTGTCATGCAGCTGCTTTTAAATCAGCTAACTGACCTGTCAGAATTTTACAGTTAATACAATTATAAAGGGATTTGTGCAAAAATATTACGAAAATTGGGTCAACGCGCGAGGCGGAAATGCGCGGAATGCGCTGAAATAACTTTGGAATTCAACACACTTCGAGTAATATATGCATATAAAGAACGAGTCGAGAACGAGTTGAGATACCCTAATAATAATTATTTATAAATTTGTAATGTAAGCGATACTTGAACCTTTGTAATAAGCAACTTCCTCCGGCACTGATAATGAGGATCTGCCTAATAACAATCAAATATTTCACACGCTGGCGTTGCATTACATCGAAGTATACCTGAAAGATAGATAGACAGAGAGAGAGAGAGAGAGAGAGAGAGAGAGAGAGGGGAGGGGGAGTGGAGGGGTGCTGGTGTCATTGTTCGGGTCAATTAATATTAGTCTACACAGATTGGGGCGCTGTCAGTTGCCAGCAAAAGCTGCCAAAGTTGCGTTGCACCAACAACAACAACAACAACAACAATTAGTGGGGAGCAGCAGCTGCTGGCTCCTCTAATATAATGAAAACCTTTTGGTCTTTTGGTGGGCAAAACCAGTTTTTCGGTCAGACAATTTGAAACGTAAATTTATGACCAAGTGCGCTGCCTGCCTCTGCTGATGCTGATGCTGCCCGATGCTGAGACGACGAGAGCGTTACGTTTTGTATCTGTATCTGTACGATATCAAGATACAGGCACACACGGCGCAGCTACTGCGACTTGATGCACACCTGCACGTTGGCGTTGCTGCTGCTGCTGCTTGTTGTTGTTGTTGTTGTTTTTTTTTTTTTTCTTTTATTATTGGTGTTAAAATTATGGGTTACGCTGCAAGCAGCAGCGACTGCGACTGCGAGGCGAGGCGAGACGTGCTCTTGGGCCCTGGCAACGTTGACAAGAGCGCGACACAGAACGCAATGCGCAGGGCACCTGGATGGAAGTGGGGTTGCAGGGGTGCAGGAGGGGAACTGGAGGTAACTAACGCGTGTAAGACGGTAGCACTTCCCTAGCTGTCTGTAACCTGTTCCTGTCCTGCTGCTGACGGTTTGCGTGTGTTGTGCGCACGGCAGCGCGCTGCCCCCTGGCCGTGACTTTGGCTCAGTTCGTGGCTTGGGCCTGTCGTCGTGCCTAAAATCTGTTCTAAGGGCCATAAATTGTAGAGCCGCCAGTTGTTGTTGTTGCCGCTCGTTGGTAGTTCAGGCCAGCCACGACATGCATGCACCACAATGTGTTGAACACTGGTAGTCAAAAATCTTGTTTAATATTTGGGCTTAGCAGCGCTTCAAGTGTCTGCCAGCACTCTTTTGTTGCCAGATCTTTACTACCCTGTAGTCGTAAAGATGCTAAGAGGGGTATATAGGTTTTATATAGCAGTCGAAAATATATTTAGTTCTTAGTTCTCCTTCTCTTTGAGCCGTAAGAGTGGCAAAGCGAGTATATTGAGATGAAAAGAGCAGATGACAGTCTATGGTTAAACAGAAGTACTCAAAAATCTATAGTAAAAACTATACAACTCAGTTTTGGTCTTTTCTCTTGCTGCTTAAGCTGAGATACCTTGTAGTAGCAAAGGTTATGCAGAGATTGTGAGAGAATGTGGCATTAGATAGATATATTTATAGAAGTAAAAAATTCGATATATTTCAAAGCATTGCCTATTCTTTGCTTGTTGACTATTTCATACTTTTTAGTCGTGAAATCGGACAAAGGGGTGCATAGAACTTGTAGCAGAAGGGCAGTATATAACAGGCAGTGTATAAACATAAAGTAGACCAAAATGTATCCTGTTTGACTAAGTCTTAGACTTTTCTTGATTACTATGATACAATGATACCCTGTAGTTAACAAGAGCAAGGGCGAGAGAGAATCAATAAGTATTTATATTATATTTTGAGTATATATATGCTATAATCAAATATCTATTTCAACTAGTTGTAGTACTACACTGATTGTCTCTTCTAAAGGGTGTTCCAAAATTCACGCAAGAAGAATTTTGGGACACCCTTAAGAATACCCTAAAGACTGAAAGAGAGAGTATGTATAGCATTATGAAAGAGAGAGATATTTAGAATATGCCAAGAATACTCTACATTCGGAAACAGATAAAATGAGCTTGGGAGAGAACAGGAGCTTAGTAGGAGCATAACTCTTAAATGAAATAAGTAAGATCTTCATTAGCCGCCCCTTGAAATATTATTTCAAAATATTATTGAGCTCGTTTACCCTGTAGCAAAGTTATAATGGCAAATTTATAGGCAAATAACTGCTTTCCTATTAAAATACCAGAATTTACTTGATTTCTCTACACATCTCTCGCATCTAGTCAACACAGGGTATCTTGTAGTTCATCACTTCCCACACCTGGGCTATCTTTAGTAGTTTTAATTTACTGTTTGACGTAAAATAGTAAATTTATGCAACGCTTCGCCTGGCACATATAACAATAATGCGCCGTGATCCTCTTAGCCTAATCCCCGAAAAGCCTTAAATGCCACACTCAACACGAGTTAGTATTAGTTACAATGTAACACAGCTATATATGTACATATATATATCAGAAGTTTCGCACCTGATCAGCCTATGTGTATAACAGAACTGAGTTAGAGCTTTGAGTTCCTGGCTTCATTACAATAAATTAGTCGCCCCAATCATGTCTCGGGCTCGGCTAATGAGCTAATCCTGCTCTGGGCTCACCTTGTCCAAGTCCATTACCAGAGGCCTATTAGCCGGAGCCGGAGCCGGAGAGCTACGAGATCGTTAATAAAGCCATGCCAAATTTGCCGCAAAGGTTTAATGTTTTGATTGAGGTACAAGGCTCAAAGATAGAGAGAGAGGGAGAGAGGGAGCCCACAGCAAACTTCTAACTCGTCACACTTCTGACAGCAGCCAGAGACAGACTGAGGCTGAGGCCAGGTGCTGCTGCTGGGGCTTTCGTGCTTGTACATTTAAGATTTGCCATGCTTTTGGCACAGAGATATGAGGTATGAGCTGTGGCTTCATTTTTATTGGATGCAGCTAAACAGAAGCTGGACAACTGGCAGCTCGCGTCGGCGGCGACGTCGGCCTCTGAGCCTTATCGCACTGGTATCTGCTAAGATGCCCGGGCTGCAGCTGGCCTGGCCGAGTTGGCCATTTAACTGTACTTTCCATTGCGGCGCATGCGTGGCGGCAGAAATCTCTAGGCTAATGAGACAAAATTGTTTTGGCCATACACAGAGATTGGCTGTGTAGATTATTGGACTTTGGCGAAGACAATGAGGCAATGCCCATGGGCATTCTAAGCGACAACATGCTGGGGACATTTAATTACCGTTCGAGCCTTGACCCATTAGCCAAAGCTAAGCAACTTTGACCTTATGTCGTAAATTAATCAAGCCACTGCGATTACAACAGATACGGCGATGCCTTTGGAACAGAGTCATCAAACGCTGGCTACCTAACTATCCCAGAGCCAGCTGGCAACACCTGAGCCACGCTTTGCGGACAAAACAGACAAGTTGATTTACCAGGCTATGCGACCAAAGAAACGAAACATAAAAAAAAAAAAAAACAACAAGGTAGACAAAAAGATATACACGAAGAAAAAAGAGCGCGCTATTGTACGTCATTTTTCAAGAGCCGAAACCTGAAATGGAACTCAATTTGCTGCTGCTGTTGCTGGCCGTTTGGGGCCAGTTGGACCTCAAGCTGTTGGCGGCTGGCCGAGCCCCAAAGCGGAGGCTGGAGCTGAAGCTGAAGCTGTAGCTGTAGCTGCAGTCCACACTTGTGACGGACGGGCGGGTCTCGGGGGCGGCTCTTGTACCAACTTCGGGCTGCGCACGTGCCAAAGCCGCGCAGCTTTTATTTTTCGTGTTTGTTGTAGCTGCTGCTGCTGCTGCTCTTGTTGTTGTTGTTGTTATAATTGTAGTTGTTGCTGTTGTAAATGTACGCCCAGACAGCAGCAGCAGCAGCAGCCCTAAAAGAGGCAGCACCAAATGAGTCTTGGCTTTTTGTCTGCGAATACTCTTTATGAACTGGGCTATGTTTACTCTATTGACTTTCCTTGATTTATTTATAGTATATGGACTTTTTGCTCTTATAAGCAGCTGATTATGATATATGTATAATGACTATATAGTCCTCTATACTTACAGAAGACCTGCTTAAGTTTAAGTGCGGCAAATGGTCGGGTTCATTAAAAATTTAGGGAAGATTTGAATAAATATCTGAGTGAAGCTTTCAAATTTGCTGCTCAACAACATATTTAAGTAAGATATCTGATAGAGTTTCTATTATATATTAAGCTATTTCTATAATTTAAAGTTTAACCATCTCTCAAACAAAGTTCAAGACTTTTAAGTTTAGTTATTTATTCCTTTAAGATGAGAACTTTAAAATTTATTGAAAAATTTTGAGTACTTCAAACTGCAATGTTAAAAAATATTATAATTCTACTTTTTAATTATTTTTCAAGATTTTCAATAATAATTCAGATTTAACAATAAATAAATAAAATAATAAATAATTTAAATAAAAAATCAAATATATTTTAAATTAAATAATAAATGAATTAAATAATAAATAACTAAAATAATAAATAATTTAAAAAAGAATAAATAAAATAAAATAATAAATTATTTAAATAAAAAAATCAATCAAATATATTAAAAAATAAATAAGTTAAATAATAAATTATAAAATAATAAATAATTTAAAAAAATAAATAAAATAAAATATTAAATAATTTAAATAGAAAATCAATAAAATATATTTTAAATAAATAATAAATTAAATAATAAATAATTAAAATAATAAATGAATAATATAATAATTTAAAAAATAATTAATTAAATAATAAAGAAATATACTAATAATAAATTAATTAAATTATAATAAAATAAAATAAGATATAAATAGCATAAAGAATGGATATAATAAATAAATATATACTTTATTTATTATGTCCATTCATTACGTTATTTATTTCTTATTTTATTTACTTAATACTTAATAAGTTTATTATTTTAATTATATATCTGTAGTAGATAGACATTTCCTAAAGTACTTAAAGCTTTTTTTATTTTTATACCCTGAACCCATTAAAAATGGGAAATCAGGGTATAATGTTTTTGTTGAAATGTATGTAACAGGCAGAAGGAGGCGTGGCAGACCCCATAAAGTATATATATTCTTGATCAGGATGACAAGCCGAGTTGATATAGCCATGTCCGTCTGTCCGTCTGTCCGTCTGTCCGTCTGTCCGTCTGTCCGTCCGTCTGTCCGTCTGTCCGTATGTATGAACGCGTCGTTCTCAGAACCTACAAGAGCTAGAGACTTGAAATTTTTTATGTAGGTTCCTGTATAGCACGAAAAGATCGAGTTTGTTAAAAAAAATCGATAACTGTCTTAATTTTAATGTTATCGATTAAAATCGAAATCGATGCTCAGTTATATAAATCTATATAATTCATCTTTATAGCTAGAGTCTTCAAATTTCGCACTTAGTGTTATGTGAGCCTTATACAATTTCGGTTTTTGTTAAATTTTGGATGCCACGCCCCCTTCGCCTCAAATTTGTAAGTCCCGTATTTCAAATACTAGAGACTTGTGATTTTGCACACACATACATATGGATGACATGATCACGCCCAACAAGTTTGATCAAAATCGTTCGTCTAGAAAAAAAGTTATTAAACATTTAATTTCCCATAGCATTGCCATGCAAACAGCAGCCAAAGAACAGCTGACGCACCGACTTGCACTTGTGTGTGCTTGCGCCTGTGTATGTGTGTGTATGTTTTGCTTGTAATGAACGTACAAGTGCATGTGTATATAAAAGAAACGAAGAATGCAGGGTTCAGGGTATACCCTAGTCGAGCGGCCTCGACTAGAGCTTTCTTACTTGTTATTTCATATTGTTACATATTTATTTTTAAAATTAATTTGAAATTTTTTTTGTATTTAAAAGTTAAAATTTTAAATTCATTTTAAAGTTAATTCACAATTTTTCAAAATATTTCAAAAGATTTATTATCTATTTTGAAATTTTTATATATATTTATTGCACTATTAAGGAAATTTCCAACAAATATTTTCATTTGCTAGATATTATTTGCTGTCTACATCTCTACATTCTCCAACTTGTTTTCCCGAAAGACCATTTGCCAGCTGCCTATGCCATTAGGTTCTGCTCTACACGCTCTTTTTTCGTAGGCTTGCTAAGAACCCAAAGCCGAAGCCAAAGCCAAAGTCGAATCCAAATCCCAAAGGCAGACAGACACAAAACTTCGGCCATGACTTGTTTAATCGCTGAGCCGCTGTAGCCCTAAAAGCCTAAAAAGCTTGAGTGTGTTGGAGTAAAAGTCATTTATTTTGTTTAGATTTGTTTTCTGATTTGGCAGACAGTTGGTAACCCTTTTAATTAAAAGAAGAGAAAACATAAAAATCAAATAAAGGGAGTGAGAAGAGAGAAGAAAAAAAAGGAAAACAACAACAGCAACAACAGCATCTTGGCTACTTTTTGTGAACATGCCCCGGGCTTATTTGTCCAGGCACTGCCTACTTTTGAATTGTTCGGCTAAGAGGTGACGAGGGCTGCATAGGTGCTTAAAGTGGGCGTCGTTGTTGCCTCAAAAGTTGTAATTGTTGCCGTGGATGATGCAGCTGATTTGGCTCCGTCGTCTCTGCATGGAATATTTATGGCTCGTGCCAACTGTCGTCTCTTGTTACCTGCACACACATAAATCGCTCCTACAGTAATACAAAACGAACAACAAATATAAGAAGACGAAGACGAAGAAGAAGAAAAAAAGCTGTCTGTAATTTATCAAAGCATCTCGAACAACTCAACTTCAAGTCTGTGACTGTCTAGACTCGCGGCTCTACTGCGCCTGCGCCCATCGCCCGTAAAATAAAGTCGCGTCATTTTTGAAAATTTATGAAATTATCTCCGAGAAGTGCTACTGGAAATTTGTTTGTTTGCACTTAAACTGATTTTTATGTTCGACCGGCCCCAACTCCAACTCCAACTCCAACTTGAACTGAATAGGAGCTGCCCAGCTTTTACATTTCCATTTCCAATTCCATTCTCCAAATGCCGAACAAGTGGCGAGCGCCCACGTTGAAAGTTTGTTCCCTCTCACTCTTTCTCTTTCTCTGTCACTCTGCCAGCGTTGTTAAAACTAGAAATTTATCATAAAACTTAATTAATTAGTAAATTTAAATTATGTTTTATGTATATTTAAATACTATTGGAATGGGAAGAGTTTTATATTTGTTTATGAATGCATAATGCGAATTGGAATGCTAATTGAATGCTATATACATATATACCTATATGTTGAACAAATAAAAACTATTTTAATGCTGAGCACAGTTTTTAAATACATTTTTCAACAAGTATTATGATTGATATATTTTTTTTAACAACTTATAACAATTTTGAAGTAATTTTATAATATTTTAAAAATATATTTATTACGATTCATATAGTTTTTAATTAATTTAGAAATTTGTGCCCTTCAGGACTTCAGAACGAAAAATTATATAAATGTTGCTGTTCATAAAATTAAGTGCAAGAAAAAAAGAGAACAACTATTTTTTAGGCTTCTCTCTTAAGCCTTATCGTTGCATTTTAGTCTCAGAAAAAAATGTGTAATTTATTTTATCAATAGAAAAATTAAACCTTTTCATAATATAATGCTGCACTAGTATTTTTATGAATATTTGGATATATGAAAGAAATAAGAAATAAATCAATTAAAATACATTTTTAGATTAAATAATAGTTTCATTAATTTATTTTTAAAGTACATTATTATACATATATTTATTATTTTATTTATTCACATAAATTTATGCACTACTATTTTTGTGAATATTTGGAAATATGAACAAAATAATAAATAAAATTGTAAAAAATAAAATATATTTATTTATTTATTTTTAAAATAAAATAATATAAATATATATATTTTTTAAAATAAAATAATATAAATATTAATTTATTTTTAAAATAAAATAATATAAATATATATTTTTTAAATGAAATAAAAATATTAATTTATTTTTAAAATAAAATAATAAAATTATTTATATTTAATTTATGCTTATAAAATTATGCTCTACAATTTTAATGAATATTTGGAAATATGAATAATATAATAAATTAATTTTTTTAAAATATAATATTTATATGTATTTATTTTTAAAATAAAATAATGTAAATTTTGTTATGATTTTATTTAATAATATAAATTTATATATTCATATTTATAAAAGTGTATATAAATTTTGTTATCATTATTATTATTATTTATTTATTATCTTGTTCATATTTAGCCAATTAAAGCTTTGCCAAAATAGTAAATCCAGCGCATTCAAACTTCGCCCTAACTTACAACAATTATTTCTGGTTAATTTAGTTTCCATGAATTCGCTACAATTTTGAATTGTTTTTCGCTTTGTGCCTGGTCAGCCCATTTGGCTGAGCACGCGCTCCACATTTCCATTGCAGGTGTTGTCCAATTTGATTTTGTTTTGCTGCTTTGCGCGCTGTGTGTGTGTGTGTGAGCCACGTTCTGAGTTTTTGCTGACAGCCGTCCGTATGCTGTGCGGTGCGCCGGCGCCCACGCCAAAAGCTTTTAATGTCTTTGTCTGGCTAACTGTGTCAGCAATTAGTTATGGTCTTTATTTATGGCTTCTATTTGCCATTTGTTTGTTTAATTAATTCAGTTTTTTTCGTTCCTCGCTCGTACGAGACAATGTTTCATTTAATTGTTTAATCGTTTCACAAAAACTCTTGAGCGAGACTTTGACAAATATTTGGCCAAGCAATCGCAGTCTGTCTCTGGCTTTGCCTAAGTCGAATGTTTAATTACCAATTAGCAGCAGGGGCTCAGGTGTCAATGACACTCGACTCCAGCGCATTACAAGTGCTAATAACTATTCTATATACATCCATAGGTGCGGAGCCATAACAAAGAGATCACAAATCCAAACATTAGTCATCCATCCCGCAGACATGCGACCCCAAAGCCCCGACTACAATAAACTTATCGCGCCTATAAAATCAATCAACTTTTGAAAAAGAAAAAAGAAAAAAAAAATAATAATAATAATAATAATAAAGTGCTGCTGGAAAAGGAGTTCAGTTTCCGCACACACAAAAACATTTCTAGAGGTATCGACTGATCGAATATGAGTCATGTTTTCGGGGCGGCAAGTGGTCAAAACCAAACCCCAGCCCAGACCCATAAATAAGGCGAAATATATAAATAATTTTGTGCTGTTGTTGGCTTAGAGCTTTTGCCTTCCTGTCCGCTGCTTATTTGCCCATTTGCTGTTTATACAATAAATCTACCTGGGCTCCAACATCTAATAAAGTGAAGCCAAACGGCACGACGACCGACGACAGAGGGCAGCCGACAGCCGACAGCCGGCAGCCGGCAGACGCGCTCTGTCTAGATCAAGAGCGCAGCAACCAAGCTCTACCTGTGCAGCCTGTGACTCATCGCCAGAGTCAACAACGGCAGAAATCTCGCTGCGATCTCTCGCTTAAAGTTAAATAATCAACAATTTGAAGCTTGATATGATTAGCAACTTGCTCCAGCTCTCGAACCGTGCTCCGCCTTCAGGTAGTTTTGCAGTCAAAACAATGCGGCGACCCTGAGCCCTTTTTTCGCTCTGCCCAATGTCTCTTCGTCTGCAAGCTTCGCACATTTCAGGCAGCGCCGCACTCTTGGGCTCTACTTGGCCCGCGCATGACTCATCCAGTGCAGCGCGACGTTGCCTTAGCATTGGATTACAACGAGGGACCCAATTTTGTTTTTGTTTTTGTTTTTATTTATTTATTTTGTCTTTTTTTTAATTTTTTTTATTTGCGAACATTTGCGGCTTCTTCTGCCGTTTGGGTTTTAATGCGAAACTTGTGTTGCTGTTGCATTCCCTTTTTTTTGCAGCGATCGAGCATTTTGCTTGACCGTCTTTAGTCGGAAATCGACAAATTATGAGCTCGACTGCCTTGTGGTCAGGGAATTAATATAATAATCCATTTAAATGGCGTGTCGCGGCTAGGCTATTTGTATTTCTTCATTAAAATCAGTTAAAGTTCCAAGTAGCTGTTGATAATACTATAATTGTTGAGAGCTTTTAATTATGGCTGAAATAAAGTGGATATATTTATTTTGGTTTTTTTCTTTAACATTTATTTAAATATATTAAGAATATATATTATTTTTTGACTAATTTTAAAATATATATTTTTTAAATTTTTATTTTATTTATTTGTTTTTATTTTATTATTTCTTTTTTAAATGATTATATAACATTTATGTTAACTGGTTCTTTTTTATTTATTTTAATTTGGCATATATTCTACTTTTATTTATTTTATTTAACTTTCATTAGGCATATATACATACACATATATATTAGTTGAATTATTTTTCTAACAATACTTTAACTGATTGTATTTGTATGATTCTACACCTAGTGAAAATTTCTAGCTAGTTCTCTTTTATTTCTTATAATTATATTTTTATTTTTTACATTTTTATTACATGTTAAATTTATTTTACATATTATTATTTATTTATATTTTTATTATTATTATCTAAAAAAATTATTTTTTATTTAAAAAATTTTTTTTATTAATTCTTATTCTTTCTTCTTAATATTTTATTTATTTGTTATTAAACATATAAATTTATTTATTATGTCATTAATATTTTTTTTATTATATACATACATATGTATATATAGTTTATTTTAATTTATTTATGTTTTATTAATTATATTTATCTTTTTTTTAATTCTCTTTATTATATATATTACTTTTCTTATTCTTCTAGATTTATTTTCTTTGATTTTAAATATAGTTATAGATTGCAAACTTGGTGCCTTTTAAGAACTTTAGCTTTCGAAAAATCAAAAATAATTGAATTCAATTCACTTAAAGCCTTCAAAAACTATATCTATATATTCTGATAGACTTACCTATAGTCTATTAATCATGTGCCATATAAATTGCGTATATATTTGTTGTCAACTGCTTTGGATCTCCCAATTGATTTGCGCTAATTAATTTAATTTATGCTTTAATGTTTTCAGCAATTTAATGGTGGCCGTAAAAAAACTGATAATAATAAACCAAAATGCGCAACAAAAACATTAAGAAGAGAATTGTAAAAAGCCAAAGCGGCGCTGGCCGAGTCTCGACTCCTCGGAGCTCTGGTCAATTGGTCAACTTGTTTACACTTTGCTGAAATGCGAATAATGAAAAACAAGCGAAAAAGCCAAAGCAGTTGACAAACAGTTTCCCTCCACACACACACACACACACACACACACACACACACACACACACACACACAGAGAGCGAGCTGATATCGATATCCAAGAAGTTGACATCCTTGGCACGAGTATCGCTTACAGCTGGTTCAGCTGGTCCCCACTCGGTCGAAAATTATATATTGACAAATATGTCGCGATCGTGCAGTCGATCAAGTGTTTCACTTGTTTATTTTTGTTATTTTTTTCGTGAAATTGATTCTTGAGCTGTGTGCGAATTATGTATGATGTGGCAGACTCGAAGGTTGCTGCACGCCTAATTATAACTTTTGCACTGGCTGTAAAAAAATATAAAAAGTATTATGGGCATCATAAATGATATTATTCTATAGCTTATGCTTCCGGCATACTCAGTGCAATAAACTGTATTAAAACTCATATATACATATATACGTCAGATATGTTTACACTTTGTTGCTGCACAAATTTAATCAAAAGCAAAATGCGCGCACAGCACAGCGACACGGCGCAGTGGACAAGTTACCGTAAAACAACGCCCCTGATTCAAAGTGTTTGGCAATATTTTTCAAAAGAGTCCGCCCCGTGCGCCCGCCTATTTGGCGCTTTTAAATGCTGTTTTGTTTACCCAAATACCCTATGTAAAGAATGAAGCGACGCAGGGGTATGCCAATTAAAGCAATTTATTTCATTAAAAAGCTTTAGAAAATATAAAAATATTTTTATTTATATTTGTTTTAAATATTTTGATAATGTTTTTTTTTTTAATTTTAATATTTTTAAATTATTTTAATTTTTTATTTTACTTTAAATATATTTTTAATTATATATTTTTTAAATATTTAAATTAAACTAAATATTTTTTTAACTTTATAAAATATAAAAATATTTTTATGTATATTTGTTTTAAATATTTTGAATTAAATATTTTTTTATTATTTTAATTTTAATATTTTTAAATTATTATAATTTTAATATTTTACTTTAGCTATATTTTAATTTATATATTTTGTTTATACATTTAAATTAAAGTAAATATTTTGTTTTAAACTTTATAAAATATAAAAATATTTTTATGTATATTTGTTTTAAATATTTTGAATTAAATATTTTTTAAATATACTAATTTTAAGTTTTTAAATTATCATAATTTTAATATTTTACTTTAACTATATTTTCATTTATATATATTTTTATACATTTATATTAAAGTAAATATATTTTTAAATATTATAATATAAATATTTTTATATATTTTACTTTAAATATCTTTTTAATAACTTTTAAATCAGCTTTTACCTTATCACTTGAATTATTTATAATTTCCAACGTGGTATCTCTAGTCTGGGCACTTTCTCTCGCTTACAGCAATCTCCCTAGTTTCAATATTTGCATTCGCTATGTCTCTGTCGGGGCTGCAGTGCAAACATTTCACACCTCAAATTCATTGAAAAATATATTGCAAAATTTATATATATTTTTGAGCGCTGCGTTGGCTGCAAATTTCGCTGGCTCTCTGCAGCCATTCATGTGAGCGACACAAACGAACTGGAAGAAGAAGAAGTAGAAAAAAAAGTTCTTTAAAAATAACGGCGCAACGCGAGCGGAAAACTAATGTTGAAAATTTAATTTGGCAGATGGCAAAGTGCAGAAATTGCAATTGCTCTATGAATCTATCAACGGCTATGCAATAAACTCTAAAAATAACGAGAGTTCTATATGTCAAGCGCCTAAACACGTGAAACGTAATCGTTTGTGGAGAGGTTGGGCATGGTACACTGAGAATAACTACATAGTTGTTCTGTTTAGCTATTTATTCTGATTAGTTTGATTGCTAAATTGTGTAGGGGAATACAGTCGAATGTGGTTATCGCTCTTATATGCGATTCTCATTAGTTTAGGAATACAATCGAATGTGGTTATCGCTCTTATATGCGATTCTCATAAGTTTAAATGAGGTTTCTAGTAATTACTGAATTCATATTAAAGTATTATTTAAGTCTAAATCTTTTTCTTTACTTTTCTCAGCCTTTATCATTATCTCCCTCCTCTGTTTCTCTGCCTCTCAATTTTATTCTCGTTCGCTTCCCCACTCAGTTTCTTGAACTGTCGTAGTCACTCACTAGATTTATTTGTTTCTTTCTCTCTTTATGTCTATATCTCTCTCATTCTCTCTCTCTCTCTATCTATCTCTATGTCTCTATCTCTCTATGTCTATCTGTCTCTCTCTCTCTCCATCTCTCTCAACGCCTTTCTCTCTCTCCCACACTCTCTCTCACTTTCTCATCACTCTATCTCTCTCACTCACTCTCTGTCCATCTCTCTGTATCTATACCTATGCCCGTCTCTCTCTCTCTCTATCTTTCTAAGCCTGTCTCTCTCTCTCTCTCTCTCTCTCCCTTTCTCTCTCTCTCTCCCTTTCTCTCTCTCTCTCTCTTCCTTTCTCTCTCTCTCTCTCTCTCATTTTCCTTCTCTCTTATTCATTTTACTTCTATGTATTTAATTTTCTCTACCTATCTCTCTTCACTTTCACTCTTCCCCTCTTTCTCTCTCTTATTATTTTGCTCTCCCTCTCTCCCTCTATATATATCTCTCTCTCTCTATCTCTCTCTCAGTTCTCTTTATTTACTTTACCTCTTTCCCATATATTTCTCTCCCATTTTTTTCTCTCAGTGACTGATTTTTTTCCTCCTCTTCTTACAGATGGCAATAAATTTATTGTGCTTCTGAGTGAACTTTAGGGTAAGCAAATAAATACATACATACACACATACATATATTTTACTGAACATACTAACCTAGCATAAGCACAAACATACATACATTATATGCATATCTATTCGAAGTCTTATGCCAAGCAGCAGCAGCAGCAGCAAGTAATAGTTCTCGCATATATTTATAGCTCCCCTCGCAAGCCCTGCCGCAGTCGCAGATTGCGTTGACACCACACGCTGATATTTGGCATATGGCCAAGTGGCCAAATGGCCAATTCATGAAACGACTATTCATAGGCTGGCAGTAGTTGCCGCAGGCATATTAATCGACTCCTTAATTAGTTTAGTAGTTGCCCAAAAATTGAATTTTAATTAAAACTCAACGAAATATGAATGTGCCTCAGTCACTCGCGACGAGAGATTAACGAAATTTGACATACTTTCGGCTGAGTTTCTTGAGAGAGAGAGAGGGGCAGGCATCATAACGATCCATTATGCATAAGCAGCTCTTTGTGGGGGGGTTGAAGTTTCTTAATTGTTCAGTGGCTGGCTGCAGCGCTTACAAAACACCGAAGCTGAAACATTTTATCGGCTCGCCGGAGTTCTTCGAATTTTGAAACATGCTTCCAAATGTGGCCTTGTCTCGTTAATCAGCCGCAACAAAGCTGAGGCTACGTGTGAGTGCCGTTGCGTGTGGGCGTTCCGCAGGTCGCCAAGCGGAAGCATTCCTTGTCTGTGTGTTTTCACTGTCCCAAGCGTCGTATGAGTGATGTATGTGACATCTCGTCGAACTGTAGCCCCCCGCCTCCGTCTCCTGCCTCCACCTCGCTCTCGCTCTCAAGGGTTGTCCACTTTGTTCGAAACATTTCACAATGTGTCATCGAAAGTAGGCCCGGGCGGCAGCTGTTCGCACTTTGTGATCAGTGAAAGTGGGTCAGCGCGGCTTAGGCTCTGCTAATGGCTTTGTTGGGGTAGTTCTAGAAATTTCTGGGGCGCTGAGACACTGACGAGATTACGAAGCCGAACGCTGCATTGGCATTGCGTCAGGCGTGCGAGTTTCTAGTTTATGGCTATACGTCTTATGTCTCTAATGGACATGTTTACGAAATATTTTGATTGCTTTATGCTTGCTGTTAAGTCGAGAAGTATTGGTGATATACTGAGTATATTCTATATAATATGTGATATATATTATAACAAAATATTCCTTCTTCTCTGTAATCTATCCAGCAGTTCTTCACGCTGAGCCCAGGCGCAGTATTGGCAATACTTTTCGAGATACCTCTCCTCTCATGCCTCTGTCTCAGTTCGCCTCACACACTTTGCTCTACATATTTCGCACTCAAAATATTCCACTTAATCATATATCTCACATTTATTTAAATACACAACGCAGTTCAATCTGTGGCGTATATATATTCAATTTGATTTGCAGTTATTGAACCTCGGCCACTCCACTCATCTGCTTAGTCTTGAAGTCCACTCAGCGGCGCGCTGCAGCAGCTCTGAGTGACTTCCTCAAGCAGCCGTACGTTATCGCCTCTGAAGATCTTGGCTGGCCCCTGTCAGAGTCTCTGGCTGGGGATGTCTATCAGCGGAGTTCTCGCTTGCTCTCTCTCTCTCTGTCTCTCTGTCTCTCTCTCTCTCTCTCTCGTTTCGATTGTTTTACGATTCGCAACTGTTGCTCTTGCAGTGGCTGTCAATAATGTGTAAGGATAATTTTAATTTTAGTCATAAGACTGGAGCTGGCAGGCACTTTTATCGCTGCAATCTGGGGCCCCGTCTTCGCTTGCATGCGAGGCAATTTATTAATTATGCATAAATGCCACTCGCTTAGTTGGCTGAGTCGGAAAGTTCAAAAAGGCAATCAAGCTGGCAGCGTCTCGAGTGCCGACAGCCAACAGTTCTCAATCGGCTCGGACTGTACAGTTATATCTGTGCATATATATATTATATATGAGCGCAAACAGATTGGATTGAGCGGGTGCTGAGTGCCTGCGCCTGCTTCAATTTGATTTACCCAAAATGGAAGTCGCTTCTTTTGTCAAATTTTTATGCGAATTTTCAGTCGAAGCAATTTGCACGCCTCGTTTGGGTTCTATAATAGGTTCCAGCCTTTCGGTTTTATAGATGCTGCCCCATAAATTATACGAAAATGTCTAGTCTGCATCCTCTGTCTGCCAAAAAAATAAAAATAAAACAAAAAACAAAACTCAATCTGCAGTGAAACCTTTGAGCGTCAAACAATAAACCTAAATCTAATGCCGAGTTCCATTCCTCGGGCTATCCAGAGACAGGGTCAGAGCTACCCGGTACCAGTTACCATTTACCATTTACCATTTGCCAGCTACCTGCTGGCTGTCTACATTTATCTAAACTGCCCAGCGATCCTCAAGCAGTGCTGTGCCATGTGTTCTTAAGTGGCTACGACCCGGACCCAGACCCAAACCCGGACCCGTTCTCGGTCTCGGGCTCGGCGTCTACACCCTAACACCATTTTTCGTAAAGTTTTAAATTTCTTGGAAATAAAAGCCTGGCCATTAGTTTTCGTCCTTCTTCTTCGTTTCCATCGCATACGCTCGGCTGCCCTTTTATTCTTCTTTGCAGGCACAATTTTGCAGCTACATATGGAGTACCTAGAGGAAAATCTAAGACGCGTCACGCCTGCAGCGTCTTCTCGAAACTACCCTTAAAATTGGTCAGAGCTCATCGATTTGCCTATGCACTTGGCACTCGAGATGTTGAAGGCACTGATAGGAGATGGGAGGGGCGAGGGAGAGTAGATAGACAAGAAAGATTAGAGAGACTAGAGCACCCTAGGTATATCTAGGAGATTTCTTGAGGCTAGAGAGCACCCAAGGAGTCCATCTAGCAGATTTCTAGACTAGAGATACTATGGAGACTAGAGAGACTAAAAAGGAAAGAGTAACTAGAGAGACTAGGGAGGCTATTGAGGGAGACTAGAGAGGCTTGAGAACACCCTAGACCTAGGGAGACTAAAGAGACTAGAGCAAGACTAGGAAGACTAGAGAGACTTGCGAGATTGGAGAGACTGGAGAGATTAGAGAGACTAGATGGGCTAGAGCTAGAAGAGACTAGAGAGACACGAAAGACTAGAGAGACTAGACAAACTGGAGAGACTAGAGTACGCTAGGTTTATGTAGGAGATTTCTAGACTAGAGAGCAGCCAAGGAGTCCACCTAGGATATTTCTAGATTAGAGAGACTAGAGAGGGTAGAGAGAGAGACTAAAGAGACTAGAGCAAGACCATGAGGACTATATAGGCTAGAGAGACTTGGGTCTATGGGTCTATAGTCTCTATAGCTTGAGAGACTGGATAGGCTAGAAAGAGACTAAATAGGAGAGATTATAGAGTCTACAGAGCATCCTAGGTCTACCTAGCAGATTTCTAGACTAGAGAGAGATTAAAGAGACTAAAGACTACTTATTTCCCAGCGAGACTAGAGTGCACCCTCTAGGGGGGCCTCCTCTTCTCTCCATTATTTTCTTCCATCCATTTCCATTCCCTTTTCTTTCAGTGTATTTCCACTTCGACTATAACTTTTTGGTTCTCTTTGCTCTCTGCGCGCAGCTATCGCGCTCGCTTAGCCCCAGTAACCGCGTCGCGTCGTCGTCGAGCCGCTGCGCCCCGCTCATCTGTCGGGTTTTTGGGCTTCACTTGTCCCTCATACGCCTCGTTGTTGTAGTTGCTGCGATACGAAACCGTGCAGGTGTCCAATATTTTCTTTTATACCGCGTCATTGGGCTGAAGACAAATACACACACAGACATATATACACCTCTATATATGTACATACAAGTGGTATAAAGAGAAGGAAAAAAAAAAAGCAAAACTAGTTCTAGATTTACAGCCGCAACCCGTCGACTACTCCTACCTCCCTGCCTCCCTCCCTCACTCCGTCCATCGACTCGGAGCGTCGCTTTATTTCGCCCATATTTTCGATTCGATTGCGTATAACAAGTTTAGCTGCCTCTGCTCGCTGCCTGGCTCCCTCTCCCTCTCCCTCGCCCCGACGTTGTTTAACTTTATAAAGTGCTTTGCATCCATGCAACGTCTGTAAGGCCCCCCCCCCCTACCCCCTCCCTCCCTCCTCCCTCCTCCCTTCTGGCACACCTTCCTAATGCTTTTTTCTTCGCTGCGCTTTCTTGTTCGGGTTTTTTTTTTTTTTAATTTTTGTTTTGATTCTACGTTTTTTTTGTGCTTGTTCTTTTGTGATTTTGATTAATATTTTATACATGTGGCTGGGGCCTGTTGGGCACCATGCGGTGCCCCGTCCGTCTGTCCGTCTGTCCGCCGGCCCCTCCGTCCGTCTGTCCCATGTAATTACCCAAATTTGGCGTCACTTGCCGTTAAAGGTTTTTGGGCTTGGAGAAATAGACACAACGGTACAGTGGACTTAAATTTTATTTATGGACTTGGGCTACGCTACCAACAAGGCATTAGCCAAGCTCTAAGCCCTGTGCTCTATCTCCACTGCCTGCCAATATGCGTGCGATCCTTGCAGCTCTGCCTGCTCCACAACCCGCTCAAAGGGATAGCCAAGAGGCAGCTCGTTCCAGCTGCTGACGCCCTCGCTGAAGTCGCAGTTGAGCTCGTTGCCCTGCCTCGCCTTGTAGTTGTACGGCGTAGCTATGACCACTAGACGCAGGGCTAGAGGCGTGGCTGTGCCGCCCCGAGGCAGCATCAGGCGCCTGGGGAACGCACAGCTTGGCGTGGTTATATTCAAGGGAAAGTCGAATTGATCCTGCTCCGCCAAGCTCACATAGTGATAGAGCTCCGTGAAGCTCAAGTGATCCCCGATCAGTCCGAGAAACTCGCCAGATTCCCGCCGTATAGTGTTGTTGCCTTTGTAGAGTATCGTGAGAAATGAGTCCAATTCATAGAAGGGCTCCTCGCTGACAGCCCCGCGTGCTGTGGTCAGGTAGCTGCGCAGTATGATCGACTGCGTCCGATTGCTGACCAGCCGGAAGCTGATGCCAAAGGGCCGCTGCTGCAGTCGGCGTTGGCGCGCCTGCAGGCTGTGCGGCCACCTGAAGTGCTGCTCGAAGTAGAAGTTTCGCGCGTGCAAAATGTTGCTCAGGTCCACGTCGACAGGCTCGTCGAAGGTGATCAAAGGATCAACCAGGACAGCCTCAATGCTCATATCGGTGGCTCGGACTGGCTGTGCGTAGCTCGGCTGAAACGCCGTGCGATAGGCGCGATACGCGTGCAGCAGTCGATCCGCGAAGGCATAGAAGCTCGGCTCTCGCAGCATCGTATGAAGCTCCAGCAGCTGCTGGGGCTGGCTGGCGGCGGGCAACTGCAGCTGGGTCAAGTCGTAGGGAAACAGCTGAGCCAGGCCAAGCAGCCAGTTGTGGCCCTTCCTGAGATCTATCAGCGTGCCATTGGCGAGACTTAGGCTCTGTGTGGAGATGGCCAGCTCCACACGCAGCTCCAGTCGACGCAGCAGCGCCGAGAGATGTTGCCTTGTGGCGGAACTTCCGGGCTGATATCGCTGTCCCTGCCATGTGAGCAGCTGACTCTCCGCCTGCTCCTGCGTGGACAAACGTTTGTACTCCATTTGCTGGCCATAGCGCTCCAGCTTGTAGCGCGCTACGATTTGACTGAGCTGCCAGTAGCACCATTCCCGGATGCGCTCAGCTTCCGTTTGATCGTGCTCTTGCATAGCCACGCCCATGTTGATATAGTACCAGTAGCTCAGCCAGCCAAAGTCTGCCAAGAGATGGTCAAGTTTGCCTTGAGGTTTGTCCGCATTAGTCAAGCTCAAGATCTGCACCTCGGACATGGCCTCGCTCCACTTGCTGGTGGTGCGAAAATCTCCAGTCAGATTCAGCGGCAACAACTGCTGCGGCGACACCAGCTGTACGTGACTCCGATTGCCCAGCGTCAGCTCCTGTCGTATCCAGTTGACGTAGTTGAAGTTGCCCGCCTCGCGCACAGCTGCTGCGCTGTGGTACGGCGCCGGCAGCAGCTCGTGGATCTTGGGCATGTTCAAGGCGCGGTAGTCGTCGCGCTTGAGCATCGTCTGCATGAGAGCGTGGAGGAAGATGGCAGGATTCGCGTGGACACGGGCCCAGCAGATGTTCTGCCGCAGCGTGCTCCATTCCCGCGTGTTGTAGAAGAAGTGAAAGAGGCCCAAGACCTCCTTCGAGTGCTCGGGCTGCAGAGGATTGTAGTAGACGTCCCTGGGCAGCAGGCGATCAGCGCTGAGCAGCTGATAATACTCCTGCATCTGCTCTGTATAATGCTAAAAGATCAGCCTAAGCTGCCATCAATCTGTTTATTCAGTTTAATCTGTAGCTCACTTACGACATATTGCGTCTTATCGCTGACGATGCGCTGACCCAGAGCAAGCCACTGTTCGTGCTGCAGCGGCTCCTGCAGATGGTGCAGGATTTCGAGTAGGAAGCGCTGCTTGTTCAAGTAATATTGATTTGCTGTGAAGACGAATATATGTATATAGATTAATGCAAGTACTTCCTGTGCCTGTGTATGCCCTACCTATGTTGCCTGGAAAGATGCCCGCACTGCGGCTCAGCTGCAGCAGCAGAAAGATAGGCGATAAGAGCAAAGCAAATCTCATCTTGGCACCAGCTTGCTTCAAAATAAACTGAGCAAAGCTCAAATTTGGCAGATCTGTCTTGCGACTGCAGCGTTCTAATCGCATTGAACTTTTGATCTTTGGCTGCGACAGAATCTCTTCGGGGGAAGAGATTCAACTGACGTGAATCCAGGTCCGCTTCAGTGCGAAAATGGGGAATGATTTCGAGTAAGAGGAGATTAACTAGGTATTGATAATAATACTAGAAATATTTGCCAGAAAGTTCTCATAAAACCTTAAAATATAATAAAAATATGTAAAATAAATAAATATATAAAAATTAGAAAAATAATAGCTTTGGGCAAGCTAATTAATATATTAATATTTTAATAACCTCTAGGTACTTTTAGTATAATAGCTTTCATAGAGATCAGAAGTGAAAAAAATTGTATTGGGAGCATTAAGCTTGATTTGAATTCCTATTCAGTAGCCACAATCGATCAAGTACTGTCCGTTCTTCCGTTTCCTCGTCCCTGTATCGATATTTGCATCTTTAAGATATAAAGTCTTGAAATTTTACAATTTTCCTTTAACATTCAGAGCCTAAGTTTATTTTGAAATCATTTATAGCTTTTTACAATTACCTAAATTGCCTAAGAAACTGATCATACTTGCGTATTGGTTATGTTGAGGAAGTTCTAAGGTTTCTAGTCATATTTAGTTGTTATAAAAATGTTTCTGGAGCATAAAAAATAGAAGAGCTCTTTACTTTTGAGAGTGTCTTACTCATTTCACAAACAGACACGTCTTTCAGGGTCAAGGCACTTATGTCCAGGGTACATTCTAGTCGGATACTCTCAACTAAATCAGAATTAGTTAACCATTTCATAAACAAACACATTTTCAGGGCCCCTAACAATAGCGTCAGGGTATGACCTAGTCGGATACTGTCAACTAATTTCTCAATCATAATCAAACACATTTACAGGTTCAAGGCAAGTATGTCCAAGGTATATCCTAGTCGGATACTCTCAACTAATTTCGCTTTTCATAAGCAAACAGAGTTTTCGGAGTATTGACTGTATGTCCAGGGCATATTTTAGTCAGATACACTCAACAAGAGAGTAAAAAACACATTTTCAGGGACCTGCCAACATGTTCAGGGTATGCCTTACCCGGATACTCTCAACTAGTTTCCTTTTTCATAAGCAAACAGAGTTTTCGGGGTATTGACTGTGTGTTCGGGGTAAATCCCAGTCGAATATTCTCATTTAGCGACAGTCTTGAGTCATATACATATAAAGATGAACTTTGTATTATAAATTACAATTGCTTTAATCTATTTATAACTATTTTTCGATTTTATATACAAAGATAAGCTATAGACAAAGATAGGGCTGTGATAAGCACAGACGGACAGTCTCCTCGGGCATAGGCAGCCAATTACTGAAGTATTTACAGCAATTCTCACGCTTTGTGCTCAGCTGTGGGCATACTTATGCACTCACTGTAGTGCAGCAGGCATTGTTTATTAGTCATCCAAAGTGGAAAAACATTTTTGTTATGATTTTTTTTTTTATTTTTATTATTTTCGCTGTTGTTAACTGCCTCGAACTGTCTCCACATCCGCCCGCCACTGCAGCGGATCAGTCATATCTCTGCCGCTGCTGGTGCCTCTTAAATGTGCGCACATTAAAGGCCAGCTCGACGTCTGCTCAAACTCTGTGGATGGCGGAAAAACGGGGCAAATTATAATGCGAAAATGTTAATTACAGCCACTTGGCTTGGCCGGGACGAGACGGGCCGGGCCGAGTCGACTCAGCCCAGCCAGATATGGGCATTGTGTCTGGTGGCTTTTGTAACGAAAAATTGGCGTATTAATGTAAAGCGTCGCCCAGGCGTAACGGATAATAGGAGCTGAGTAAATTAACGGTCACTTACACTACATACATATATATATAGATATATGTATCAGTATCTGTTGGCATTACACATGCGACGTCTCTTTGTTTGGTCTTCTTCATGTTTAACTGCTGCCAGCTAGGTGGCATAGTACGGGGCATGACAAGCGCTTTGCTTGCTGAAAGTTAATGATTCGAAACGCGTCGCCTAATAGGGTGCACAATGAAAAACTCTTTATTGATATTCGACTGTGTTTATCTGCTCGTTCACGCAAGTAAAGGTGGGGTATATAGGGTTTGTGGATGATTGGCTGTGAGCAAGCTGTGACTTTGTTGGAGCCGTCCTAAAAAATAAATTATAAACAATATAATTATGTTAAAAAAAATTATAAAAAATATATTTGTATTTAAAAAATATATTTATATTTTTTATAATTTTTTATAACAAAATAAAATTTTAAAAATATAATTATGTTCAAAAAATGTTGAAAAAATATATTTGTATTTAAAAATATATTTATATTTTTATAATTTATTTATAATAAAATAAATTAAAAAACAAATATGTTAAAAAAATTATAAAAAATATATTTGTATTCAAAAAATATATTTATATTTTTTATAGTTTATTTAGAGTATAAATATATTATTCATAATTTTTTTTTATTATTGAATATATTGAATATATTTTGTATAATTTATTTATTATGTAAAATACAAAAAAAATAGTTTAATTTATAAGACGATGAAATATAAATATATTTTGCATAATTTATTAATAATATAAAATATATATTTTATAAATATTTATTTTCTATAATTTTAATATATTTAATACATTTAATTTGATTATAAATAAACAAATGTATTATAAAAATTCAAATTTTATTTTATATTTTATTAAATATCATATAAAATTTAATAAAGTAAAAAATAATTTATTTATTAAAATATATATATAATATGAAAAAATATATTAGTTGATTTCATATTTATTTATATAATTTAATTTAATATAATATAAAACATAATATAATATATGCAAATACTATGAAGTTAGAGTTAAAAGTTCTAATTTTATTCTGACTTATTATTGCATAATATATATTTTATTAATTTTTCATGAGCTCAGCTTCATTTGGTTCAATAACTCTTTCAACTAAAATATTTATATGTAATCAATTTGAACTGAACAAGTATTTGACAGTCGTTGACACCCGGTTGCAAAGATCTCCCCGTTTGTTAAAAGCCCATTTTCACCTTGATGCATGACTCAGAGATGCCCTGGCCTAAGCTTGTTAACTCAAAAGACCGTTACCGGCTGAGACCAACTGCAGCCTCATGAAAACTGATTACGACAAACTTAAGGAGAACACAAACCCTCGAAAACCCCTTTTAAAAGCCTCTCCCCAGCTCGGGCCAAGTGTTAAATGTTGTCTAATCATCGCAAGGGCCTAATGCGCAGCATGAATATTAAGCAGTTGCTGCTGCTGCTGCTGTTCATGACAAGAGACAAAACGCGCTCTGTTCGGCCCATAAATGATCGCACAATGATTGCAAATGCGACAGCAAGAAACGATCTTCATACAAAGAGCTTGCATTTATCGAGCGCCGCACGTGCAAAGGGCAAGGCAAATGATTTTGCATTTTTTTTCTCCTTTGCCAGCAACTGGATCTCTAGAAACGACGCTTGTCTTCGATCACAAAAGTACTTTGCATAAGCTGCATGGGTAGACACTGTGAGAGAGGGAGAGGGAGGGAGGCAGCTAGGGTAATTCTATGACAATCTTATCACATAATTTCCATAGTTTTGCAATCATCAAAAACGCATAAATCGTCGATTTTTTGTTAGTTGTGTCTCAAGCCCTCGGGGCGTGCCTCGCCTCGGTGTCGTCCTCTAATGTCATCATTTTTTTTTCTGTTCCTGTCGCAGTAGCTTATAAAATGCAAATTGCTATTCAATAGGCAATTTTTTTCTGTATTCATACCCCTTGATCGGTGAGTTTTTCTCACCTGGTCGCGCCTTCCTTTGTCAGCGCTCGATTGCCCCCTTTTAGCGCATTAGAAGTGTATTTAAAAAGTCATTATCAGTCCCCTTGGCGAGTGTCTCTCTCTGTCTGTGTGTGTGTGTGTGTGGCACATTAATCAAAACGCCTTTGTCAGCTTTTTTATTTATTTATTGTATATACAAACATATAGTATATGAATAAAGCTTTTTGTTTATACAAAAGCATAAAAGAACAAATCAAGTGTTTATACTACGTTTATTTCAATAAAAGGGCGAACAATTGAGCATGAAATTTTATTCGAAAGTGAAAGGAGAAAATTAATATATAGAATAGTTCAAGGTGAGGGCATAAGAACTTTTATTAATAATTATAAATAATATATTAAATATTATTATATATATTTGTATATTTAATTACATATAGTCATAGCAAAAGAGAGCAGCTAAGGCATAATTAAATAAGTATGAGTGAGCTAGTATTGGAATTGCTCAGCTAGAAGATACTCCTAACATGAGAAGCGCACTCTATATGTGGCTATGTTTGGCTATATATATTCGCTTTGTTTGCTGCTCTCAAAATTCTATAAAATCTAGAGCGGCTATAAAAAATCCAAATTTTTTATTAGCTTAAAATAATCATAAAGATGTAAGATTTATGATTGAATAACTGAAGTTAATCAAATATCCAACGATTTCAGTAAAACACAAAAAGTTGGCAACTCTATAACAATAAATTTTTACATTCAATTTCGCAAAACTATTATAATCTGAATTTCCATTTTAAATTTATTTCTTTATATAACTAAAATAAATGGCTTATCAATTTAATTATATTTAATAGCCAATTTATGGAATTTTAAATTTATTAAGGTAAATAAATGTGCATGTTTATATTTATTTATATTAAATTAAATTTTATTATATTATTTATGTAATTTTATTATGTATATTAATGTATTATTATGTTATATTATTTTGTATTTATATTATTTTTAATAATTTGTTATCAGAATTTATATTATATTAGTTTTTTAAAATTAAAATTTATTTAATTTAATTTTAGTAAATTATTATTTTTGTAATTTTATTTTTTAATTAAATTATTATTATGTTATATTACTTTTATTTCTATTCTTTTTGATAACGTTTTACTATTTATATAATATTTTATTTAATTTTTTTTAATTAATGTAAATAATATTATATTAATTTTAATTATTTTTATTTTATTTGTGTTTTACGAAATTTTTATTGACATTAAATATTTTTATTTATATTAGAGTATTATTTTTACTCATATTAATACTTTATTATATTTTATATTATATTGTATTATTTGTATTTAATATTATTCCTTATATTTATTTTTTTTTAGTTTTCTATTCATATTAAATTATTATTTATATCACATTATATTTATTTTTATCAGATTTTTCTCAAAAGTGAAAGACATTTATTACAAAATTCATTTAGTCGATATCAAAGGTGTTATCGCGTAGTTTGAATTCCTATGAATTGTCTGATTAGACATAATTTCAGTGATTATAAATAGTTAATTATATAAAGAAATAAACAATTTGTTTTTAATAATAGCTTGTCTGCTCACTCTGAGCATATATTAGAATGAGAGCTGTTTATAGACGTTGCTGAAAAGCTGTTACAAGCTGCTGATAGACCAGTTATTGTCTTATTACTTTAATAACATGTGATTGGCGGTTGGAATTTAAATGTTAAACTTAATTTAACATACTACTTTACTGTTATTATTAAACTGTTAACGTAGCTAGATAGATAGATGGTGGAAATAGTGCAAACAAATATGTTTTAAATATTCTATAATTCAATTTAAATAATTAAAAATTTTTAAATATATTTTAAAATATAGAAAAAATGATTTAATATATTAATATAATAAATATTTATTGAAGTCTTTAATATTTTAAATTACTTAGAAATAATTTGATTTATAAATATTTTATTTGAATATTGCTCTCGACTAGATTCATATTTTGCTCAAGCTCATATAACCTAAATTCCCTTCAGATATTTGCTTTGCCTGACAATTTCCTGAACTGAGCCAGAGCTCAGTAGTTACTCATGTGCTCGTGGTGATGCTCGGGCTGGCCAGAGTCAGAGTCGCGCGTTCTTGAAATGGTTAAGGTCTGACGCATAGGCCCAACAGACAGGGCAGCAGCCGGCAGTCGAACGTTGGTTGCATTTAGCTCAGCCGAGCGACAGCCATTGGCGAAATGTAACCAAATGAATCATCGATGCGATTGCCAGCATTTAGATGCGGCAACTCGCCACCCAGGCAGCTGCTGGTGGCTTGGCCTGGACTGGGTCTTTAATAATAAGCTGCATTGCGACACCGCAGAAGAACCCCAAAATTGGGTCGAGTGAGATAAATGCATATAAACAGCAAATATAATAAAAAAAAAAAAAAACAGAAGTAAAAGGAAAAGCACGAATTCAACAAAGAAAGAAAAACTGTTTTGTTTTCGAAATTTAATACAGTTGATGTAGAGGGGATGGGGGATGTAAGATGGGAACAATGGATGGGCTTTCATGCGAACTGTCAACTTGTCACGACAATTAAGCAGCGCCGATGACTATCTGGCTATCTATCGTTACGTTGCTGTCACTCCGGGGCTGACGCCCACGCGCTGGCATTAAACAAAATTAAAGTGAATTATTGAAATATAATACGGGAAGACAGCACCACCGAAATGTGATTTCTGGACAGGTAGCCCGACCCGACCCGACCCAATTCGCCTCGGCCGGTGACTGCACTTGCATGCGCTTGCGCTGTTTGCCCGCCCGTCACCTAACAAAGAGTCAAAAGCTTCAACCAAGAAGCAGTTGGAGCTGGAGCTGGAGTTGGAGAACTCTTAACGTTACCGTCTTGCTTCAATATTTGTTTACCATTTAGTTTATTATGCTGTGCGTACGCCAGGCGGGCTCCGTTTTGTTTGATTGCCCTTATTGGGCGGCTTTCGGGGGCTCTGTCGAATATATGCCAGCTTGCTACATTATTTCCAATTCGAGTTATGATTATTGTACTTGGGAAACTCAAATAACGGACTGCAGCCAGACATTACGTACGTACACAATTTGTCGTGCATAATTTCCATTTGATGAGTTTTCAATCAGCCAGCGCAATGGGTTTATTGATCTTACCCATATATATATATAGGTGTTGACAAAATTGATATTACACCGAAATGCTGCGCGGCTCGATTGGCCTGGGAACGTCGTATCTGCATTGCACTTAAGACCAATAAATTCATGATGAGTTTGTCTTCGTAATTTATGCAGCTTATTAGATTTGAGGTGCTGAAAGTTAGCTTCATGTGGGAAAATACAATATTTGAGAGCAGAAACGAACTGAGCAAGCGTAGGCAAAGGTAGTTCAGAGTGGGAGAGCGTAAAAGGGGGAGAGGGAGAATCTATGTGATTCTTTAGAGTATAGAGTAGAAGTATCTTAAATGGAAGAATGTAGAGGATCGGGCACTCGAACTGAAACCTAAGCAAAAGCTTATTTACTTTTTGTTTAAAAGTGATTTTTGTTTATTTTTAAATAATAAATAAATAATGTCTGAAAGTGCTCAAAAGTTCTTAATTAATTCATTTTTACTGAATATGAACAGCTTTTGTCTAGACTTTGGGTTGCGAAAAAGATTTGCCAAACTGTCCTTAAGAAAAAGTATTTTTTGAAAGCTTTTTTTCCATAAATTTAAAAAAATACTTTCCGAAATGTTACAGAAGCCAATGTTATTTTATTTTAAAAAGAATAAACCAGAGTTTTATAATAAACAAATTTTAGTCTTCTAGCTCGAATAATATAGAAAATATTGAATATTTACGTTGAGTGTGAAGCGTGTCCTATGCTGCTATGATGTTACGCAGCGAATCGAAATTCCGTTAAAGCCAACTGCATTTTTGCTGAAATAAATAACAAACTTCGACTAAAAAAAACCTTCTTCTATTTTATTTCAAGCTTTGTCTAGTTCTGCGTTTTCTATTTTTAGCATATTTTTAGTATTATTTTCCTGCGAAATTTAATTAAAGTCATTTTGTCGTCAGGCGTGGAAAGATTTATAATACGTGAAGGACTTAAGCTGTGTTTTTTGCTATAAAATTCATTTAAAATACTTTATATTACATTTTTATATATTATATATCAAGTTTTCTTCCACATAATTTCCCAAATCTTGTTATACAAATGAAATGTTGAAAGCGTCAACTCATCGCGAGGATTAAGCGCCGTTCAGCAGCTCTTCAGCTCCAGCTCCAGCTCCTGCTCGGCTCCGCTCAGCTTCTCAGTTCTCTGGCTACTTTTGTGGCTGCGCTAATGAATCTTGGTCTCAACGAAAGTTCTCAGAGTGAAAAGCGCATTTCATATTTTATGTTGTGTCATTTTTTATTTATTTTTATTTTTTTTCATTTTCTGTATCTGATTGACAAATTTCATTGCATTTTGGCCGCGTCATGGCGCGGCTTAGGGCCAACCCAAGCAGGCATTGATAAATGATCGTGAAGAGAGCAGTTAAGGCCTCGCGCATTAGCTCGTTTCTTATGCGAGATTCTAATGAGCTGAGCGCAATCAATGCAATTGTCAATTGTCCACGAGCAACGCGTGTCGCAGCGGAAGTGAGAGCCGCGCTCTCGGGCCTTGGGGCCGGGTCAAGCCATTAGCAAGCGGAGGGCAAAAAAAGTGTTAATGGCTGCATTTTAATGAAAGGCAGTGCAGGTGCGGCGCTTGGGCGGTCCCAACATGCATTAGACATGCCGTTAGCTGCTCCAACTGCTGGCTGATGTCAGCAGCCAAGAATAAACAAGCAGCGCGTGCCATCGAAGTCTCCCCAGTGTCTGCCGCAGCCGAGAGAGATCCAAGCAAGAGAGCCAAAAATAAAAATGCCAATTTGCAGCAGTTGTGCGCGCGCGGAGCTCCAGCTCCAGAGTTGAGTTGAGCGAAATTCCATTGCGCACCCATTTAGTTTATAAATAAAACTGCCGCTTCACTGTCAAAGTTGACAATTTATTTTTAATCAACAATGCGGCGGCGGCAGGCGGCAGGCAGCAAGCAGCAGGCAGCGCGCGTTCCGCTCGCTCGCTCACTCGCTCGCCTTATCGCGCGAATGTATCTCACAGATACAATCGCTGGAGTAGAGCTCACGCGAGCTGGCTGCCGCTCTGACAACTGCTTTTGCCACTTTATGAGAAAACACTAAATGCACGTCGCGTACTCAATCCAGGCTCGTAAATACTGACTAAGTTCTTGGCAAGTGCACTTCAGTTAGAACCTTGTCGCGGCTTGTTCTTAACTCAGTTCGCTATGCAAATTAGCTGCATAATTATTCACGTTCCGCTGTCAGACTGATTGCGACTTCATTTTTGTATATTGTTCATCATTTAAATAATGCCTATCATCGTTCGACTCTTGAACATGCATAAGAAACTAGACAGACTCTAAGCGAAGCGTAGGAAAAGATTGCGACTTTATAAATTTTAAAAATTTTATAAGTTTAAAAAAAGTTTGAAAAGTTAAAAAAAAGCTTAAAGTTGAAGTTTCAGTTTAATTTACTTATTTAAATGAATAATATTTATTAATATTAATCAATTTTATTTATATTTAGCTAATGAAATGTTAGTCTATCACTTAAAAGTAATTTAATGAACAGAAATTCTAAAATGAATAAAAATACACAAAATACTTTATGTATATGTAAATAATTTTATAATTATTTATTATATATGTACTATTATATATTTTGCTATAAATTAATACCTTAATTAATTACGTTAATTGCAAAATATAATTTGTCATACATTAAATTTCAAAACAAATATTTTAAGTCACATATCAGTTCAGTTATTATATTTTATTTTTTAATTTTAGTTATATATTAAACTTTTAAAGCTTTATTAATTTAAAAAAAAAATATAGTAAAAATAGAGGAGAAAATAAATAATAAAATTGTCTAGCCTTTAATTTTCCTTTTCAATTTTTTATATATTTTTTTATTTATTTTAATTTATAATTTAAGTCTAATTTTAATTTTTGTTTGATTGTTCCTACAAAAGATTGAAATATATATTTTAAGTAATACTTTTCTTCAAGAAAATCAGTAGGTGCCAAATTGAGCAAGATATTGACTATTAAAGTAAAATGAGTTTATTTTAAATTTACAATTGGTAATTTAATTAATTTAAATAATAAATATTTTTTACTGATCAGTTTAAAATTTTAAAAATATTAAGTATCAAATAGTAATTTCAAATAACTTATTAAATTAATTTAAAAATTGATATAGTAAATATTTATTCTTAAAAATTACTTATTTAATTATTTAATCAATTTAGAAATTGAAATATTAAAAACTTATTTAAAATTTGTTATATAAATATATACAATTATTTTATATTTGGGCTAAATTAATTCGTTCATGGTTTTAACCATTCTATTTGTATAGCAAATTAAAATTAAATATTAATAATAATATATAAATGTCAACTATGAGGCTCTTGGAAAGCTAAAAATTGCATTACGTAAGCTTGCTGCGCTGATATAGTTTTTGTTCGCAAGTCTAAAATGCGCAGATCTTATCACTATTGTGACTTATGCTTCGGGCATTGTAGCGCTTTGAATTGGGCACTCTATATAGTAAATGAAGATAAGGAATATATATATATATATATATATATATATATATATATATATATATATATATATATATATATATACATATATATATATATATATTTAATGTAAATGTAGAATATTCTTGAAGCTATGAATGTCATGTGCAGAGCGTATCTCTGGGTTTAGAAAGCTGTCACAATATATGCTGTTAATATTGCAGAGTATTCCTTATCAGCCCTTTCAAGTTGTTTATCGAATTCGATGAAAAATACTCAAACTGAGCAGCAAAATAAACTTTGCATCCTCCAGCAGTGGCAACAACATCAATTAATAAGAAATAAAACCCGGAAAAACAATTTTTAAACACTAATTATAGGGGTTTCTCCAGCAGCAGCAGCAGCCGCAGATGCCTGGATATAGATACAGATACAAATGGCACTGGGCGACGGCTGCAATTGCATTTATCACTCAAAAAAAAAGAATTGCTGAAAAAGAAACAGTGAGAGCTGAGCGTAACTGCTGCAGCAGGCCTAATCGAAATGTATCCGCGTAGCCTGGCTGCAGCCTGTGGCTATTAGAATTGTGTGTTCAAAATGGTAGCTAGAACTGCCTGTTGCAGCTTCCGCTGAGCCAACTTGCAACTTGCAACTTGCTGCTGCTGCTGCTGCTACGGCTGCTGCTGCTGATTTCCCCTCGAGGGCAATTACCACTCAGCTGCGTCCATCGTCCGCAGCTCTTTGCCATTTATAATTGTAGCCCCGAAACTCAACTTGATGCAGCCTACACCCAACCTGCTACTGGTTGCCACCGCCCGGACCCCCCTGCCTTCCCTCTCTGAGTTGTTTAGATTTATCATTTCAGCTGGCAAAGCATCTAGATATAATAATTTTGCGTTTTCTGCCGTGTCAGTGGCGTGCGCTGCGGCTCGTATCTTACAGATACTTTTTACGCTTTCATGCTAATTTGTGTGTGTGTGTGTGTGTGTGTGTGTGTGTTGTTAGTGGCACACACAACAACAGTGGCTCGTTGAGTTTGAGATTTGTGGCATGCAACACGCGCCACAAATTAGAAAAGAAATAAGTGCCTAACAGGGCTGCAGCAGCGACAACAACAACAGCAACAACAACTGCTGCTGCTGCTGCTGCGTATTAATTGGAATTACTGTAATTGCTGACAAACTGGCCGAGGTGTGAGTCGGTCCACTGGCTGCCACAGAGCCTCCTCCAGAGACAGAGAGAGAGAGAGAGAGAGAGAGCTCCAGCTGGGCAGCGCCTGTCAATGGGTAGGCGGCGACTGCTACACGCTAACATCTTATCAGCTCTTGCTGCTTCGCCTTCCAGCGAAATCTGAGCAACGAAAGCGAAACTCGAGGCCAGCCACTGGACGTGCTCGCAGCCATCCAGCATTTGATATGCTCCAATAACGCCTGACCTCAAACCCAGCTGACAAACGGGGATCAAAGCGGCTGCGTCTGGAGCAAATGCTGCGCTTGGCTAACTGCAGCAGAGGCTCTGGGTCAACTGAGGAAAGCTAAGCTGATAGATCAGAGTAAAAGGAAAAATCATATATATAATATATACACATGTTTATATATGTTTAGATATATTTATATGTGTATTAGGGGGGTCCTGCTTCACATGAGTTTTTGGCAAAAATGATTAAAAATATTAAAAATAAATTAATTATTATTAATTATATTAAAATATTAATTACAAAATGGTTAAAAAAAATGAATATTCGTATTTTTATAAATTATTTGCTATTTTTAATTTTTTTTTTATATTTTGTAAATAAAACTAGTTATAACAAAATACTATATATATAAATAATAGAAAAGATAACAAAATTAAATTGATATTAATATTTTGAATAAATTAGTTATTTATTTATTATTTTTTAAAATATATAATATTCATGCGATAATATTTCTGCTTCCAAAATTTTAAATAAATATTTTATTATATTTTAGATTAAGGCATTTATATTTTTGAGAAGTGCCTAAAAAATATGATATATTAGAATATATTTTATATATTATAAATTATATTTTAAATATTTTGAGTTTAATTTTATATAATATAAATTATATTTTGAATATTTTTATTTAAATTTAAAATGTATATAAAAATTATATAAAATATGAAAAAGTGTACAAAATATACTTTTTAAATGTATATATAAGAATTATATAAAAAATAAAAATATATAAAAATTGATGTATAAAATAATTTTTATATTTTTGTTATATAATATTTATTTATTTATTTTTATATTTTGTATACTTTTTATATTTAATATTTATTTTATATATTTTTTATGTATTATAATAATATTTTCTTACCATAAATTATAATAAAATATTAATATAAATAGTTTTAAAAATAATTTGAATATTATTATTTGTGTACATTTTTTTTATTTTTAATTTTCTACTTATTTGTATTACTTTCTATTTGTTATTATTATTTTTTTTTTATTGTTTGACTATTTTAATTGTATTTCTTTTTCCCAAAAATTGTAAAAGTAAACATATAACTTGTAAAATTAGTAAATATTATTTTAAAAATTTTTTAAAATATTAAAATTAGTAATTCTGAAATTTATTGAATGCAAACAAACAATAAAATCTTAACTCTTCATATAAAACTATAGATATATAGACAAAGTCAAGCCTCTATATGCGCCCGTTCAGATCGATCGAGACACTTTAATATTGACATGGCCAAGGCTGCAGTTGCCCTTGCTGGGCAAAGCTCAGGCATATAATTTGGTTGACGCGCAGAATAAATGATAAATGCAATCATTATAGAAGGCACGAACAAGAGTTGGCCAAAAGAAACAACAACAGCAACAACGGCGAAGAGTGTGTGTAAAAGCCAAACCTAAAACTTGGCCAACACGAACGCATGATTAAAACTTTTGCGGCAGCAGCTCGCAGTTTGAGGCGTTGATCGAGCGAACTAGCTGGACGAGGTATCAGCGGATGGTCCTTGCCCTCCTGTTGTTCCACTAAATGCGTGTGCTCGAGTCTCGCCCCTGCCACGCCTACCCAGGCGATCGTGATACGCTGGCCTCGCCAAATGTTTTATGGCCGGACCAGGCCGGGCATAATTTGTTGGCCAGCTCGAGCAGGACTGGCCGGCCGCAGCCTTCTATCTGCGGAGGATGTGCTCGCCTGTCCGCCTCCTCTCAATGTAGCTTTCATTTTTTCTGCCCCCCCCCCCCCGCCATCTTCTTTTGCGACTGCTGCACAGAAGCTGCTCGCTGGCTGCGATTGCGTATAATTTCAGTTGTGGCTGTGGCTTCATTTGGCTCTTGTTTTATTTTCCATGCCATCATTTGCCTGCGGGGCATCATTTTTGATGAGCTTTTGCCTGATTTTGCCTGCCCCTGCCTGACCCGAGACCCTGCCTTGCCCTCCTGCTTCTCTGTTAAAAAAAAGATGCGCTGCCCAAGCAGCTAAGAGGTTGCTTTGTTTTAGAACACTTTTGGAGTGTTTAACGAGGATTTATAGGATCTCAACAGCTTGAACTATTTTATATATGTTTTTATATTTAATAAAAATGTTATATAATTGTTTTTATATTTTATATATTTTTTGTATATTGTATATATTTATTTTATTATTTTATATATAGTTTTTTATATTCTATATAATATAATCATATTTTATATTTAACGTCTTCTGAAGCTTTCTGCTAAGAAGTTACGCAAAAATAATTATTGACAGCAGATTTATCAAGGTATTCAGCTAATGCTAGCTTGAAAATAATGATGCTTGATAGTTAGATTTTACCAGAGCATCACAATGTATAAGAGCTGAACAAGTAAACTCTCTACTCAATAGCCTTTGATGCACCAGAATCTAGGCTGCTAACTTCCAATAAGTCAATTTAACTAAAAATTTATAAATTAGCTATTCATAGAAATTTATAATTAAATATAAAACAAAGTTTTTATATTTTAATTTATTTTTATTAATTTAACAATAGTGATTAATTAATTATTTAAATAATATAATAAATAAATAAAATATATATAATTTATTTTAATAATATTCAAAAATATTCGAAAATCAACAAATTATTTAGTTATTTAATTTTCTATCTTTTATATGTATATAAATTTATTATTTTATTAATTAAGCTATTTAAATAAGCTATTTATATATAAAAATTATTTATTATAAGAAAATTAAGAATTTAATATATTTTATATAGTTTTCAATCATTTATTTATATATAAATTATTTATTAAAAAAAATATTATAAATATACTTAATTTTTATTAGTTTATTAATTTGCAAATTATGTATTATAAAAATATTAAAGACATACTTAATATATAATAGTTATATATTTTTAATTAGTTTATTTGTAGAGTTAAATATTTAAAAAAAATTTAATACCGATCGATCAAAGCTCAGCTTGGGTTGTTTTTATTTATATAAATTATTTATTATAAGAAAATTAAGAATTTAATATATTTTATATAGTTTTCAATCATTTTTATATATATAAATTATTTATTATAAAAAAAGTATTATAAATATACTTAATTTTTAATAGTTTATTAATTTGCAAATTATGTATTTTAAAAAATATTATAAATATATTTAATTAATAATAGTTCATTATTTTTAAATATTTTATTTGTAGAGTTAAATATTTAAAAAATTCAATATCGATCGAACAAAGCTCAGCTTGGGTTAGATCTGAAAGAAAGAAAGAATTTAAAGTGGAAAATAAATTATAGTATTTTGTAAATATTTTATTTACTTAAATTGAGCTTATATATATATATATATTTAAATTTAATTATTTTATGCGGAACAACGCAGGGTATTAACTAAGTCAGACAGATTGATGGCTGAGATCAGCTTAAGCATAGCTCAGCTTAGCTTAAATTAATAGATGTTTAGTTAATACTTTTCCTAAAGTAGGGCATCAGCTGCAACTCTAAAGCCTGCCCTTAATACATACATGTTTATATAGAAGATATATATTTATATATATATATATATACATCTGCTACACATTTTCACTTCTACACACACGGAGTGATCGCTGCTTCGACCGCGAATCCTACAGCAGCGCTGGCCCCGGGCTCTCAAGCCGCGCTCAGCATGCATATTTTATTGGCGAAAGGCTCGAGGGCAGGTCCGGGCTATGCGAGTGGGACTGCTGGAACTGCGACTGGGACAGGGACTGGCACAGGGACCCGGGACTCTGGTTGTGCTCGTGGGCAGTCGTCGTCTGTCTGTCAGGCAGGCTCGTCGCTGATGAACGCCAGTCGACGACGTGTTTCGTGTCTGGCATCTTAAAGATACTTTTTTCTCTACCTCCCTCTCTCTCTCTCTCTCTCTCTGTCTGTTTGGGTTTAGGTTTAGGTTCGACTGTTTTTCGCTACGTTTGCTGCGCTGTATTTTATGCTCATTTAATCTCGCTGCGCGTTTTTTAACACATTTACGGCTGGGCCAGCAGGCCAGAGCTGAGCCGACTCGAGAGCTCTACAACAACAACAACAACAACCACATCATCGATTATGTTGATCTTTTTCTGTCCGTCCGTCCGTCCGTCTGTCTGTGGGTTTCTCTGGCGACCGATTTTTTTTTTTTAACTGCGCACTTTTACAGACAACGGACGTAGACAGACAATGGGCCGGAGTCGAGCCGCTTGGCGACTTGGCTACCTGTCTTACACAAAATAAACGCACGTTCCCCAACCCCCTCTACGTCCCAGTTCGAGCCCTGTTCTTGGCTTGGCTGTTGCCCAGTTTCTTTGTTGTTTTTTTTTTTCTTCCATTTTAATGTTTTCTTTTCTCCGTCTTTGTAACATAGTTTCTCTCTCTCTCTCCCTCTCTCTCTCTCTCTCTCTCTCTCTCTCTCTCTCTGCTCACTTTTATCATTCGATTGTCCGTCCGTCCATCTGTTTGTATTGCTGGTGTTTGTGTTGCGTGAAGTTTGCGGAGCTGAAAACCCTTTAGGCGCTCATTGTCAGCTCAGGTTTGCTGTTGTTGTTTCAGAAAACCAGATAAACGTAAAAGACAAAAAACAAAAAATAAAACCGAGTCGAGAGATATATGATTTCTTATTGTAAATCATGACATTTTGTTGCCTTTGACTCGCTCTGGCTACCGTTTCGACTGCTACATTTGATTTGCTACACGCCGTACGGCGTACGGCGTACGGGGGTGGGGCGAAGGGGCGGACAGTCGTCGTCGTTGTCGTTGTCGTTGCCTTAAGCCCATGTTGATTTGAAATTTCAGCTTTAGCGGGGAACTCATCGATCTTTGAGTGACTCACGCAATTAAATAAATATACGAAAAGACTGAAAATCTCATCTAATTTGTCTTATCTAATTTAACTAATTCTTTTTTTTTCGACAAGTTTTTCCCTTTTTTCAAAAGGGGAAAATCTTGCTTAAAGTGAAACATATTATTAAATATTTAATAAGTATATATATAATATATCAATTTTTTAAAAAAGGCAAAATCTTGCTTAAAGTGAAACATCTTCAAAAATATAATATAATATAATATAATATAATATAATATAATATAATATAATATAATATAATATAAATATTTTTTTTCAAGTAGGAAAATCTTGCTTCAAGTGAAATATCTTTATATATATGTACTATATGCAGTATGTATATATTCAAAGTTGTATATATTTCGCATTCTCCCTTCGATTCTTAATCTCCCAGATCAGAGAGACTGTCAGTAAGACAAGAGCAAAGAAACTGCAACCCGAAAATTCTTTTAGTCAAGTTTTACTGTAAAATAAAGTGATAAAGTAAATACTATATAATATTTATTTATATTTGTTTATTGCTTCTACTCTAGAGCAGGCTGATTACAAGCTGAAATATAAATTTTAAAAGCTAAAAGCTAAATATTGCTCCTCTCTGTGATTCTCATAACTTCAAAACAGAAATCCTCAAATCTTTCTTGAAATTTGTTTTATTTTTAAATATCTCATATATATCTAAATTTTTTCTGATTAAAAAATCAGCCAATAAAAATAAATAAATATTAAATAATAAATAAATATTAAAATAATAATAATAAATATAAAGTTTTGTTTTATATTTATTATTTTTGTTTTTTTATATATTTATTTATTATTTAATATTTATTTATTTTTATTGGCTGATTTTTTAATTTATTTCTTAATAATAATAATAATTCTATTATTTTTCTCATTTTTTTTAAATTGTATGTTTATAACATATATTTCTTGCTTTTCTATGTGCAGTTCTTATGAATTCGAGTTAGCTCTGCATCTGCTTTGATGCTTCAAATCAAATCAAAATGAATTCCTAAATCTGTGTTTGCATTTCTCAGCATAGCCTTTCTATGCGATTCTCATGAATTTAAGTTAAGCGAAGCAAATTAAGTTTCTTTTAGGCTATTTCGACTTTCAATGATGTTGTTTATAGTATTTTGCTATGTGACCTTTCTATGCAATTCTCATAAATTCTATTTCAAGATTCAAACTCAAATTGTGGCATGTCGTTAAGGTTTATTTTTAATAAAAAGTCTTATGCATATATATCTTATATATATATATATATATATATATATTCATATATCATATCTTTCTCCCCCTATAATTCCCTCTATAAAATGTCCATATTTATTTCTATTTTTTTAAGTATTTAAAGAGAAGAAAACTTTATCTTTTAACAATCTATCAATTCATGTGGCATACCCTCTCCTTTTCACTTCCAGCATTCCCTCTGGCTGCCATTTAGACTTAACCCCAGCTTTACTTTCACTGCTGCCCCCACCCCACCCCACCCCACCCCTGGGACACTCCATCAAAGTAGCTGCAAAAGGGGCTTAAAAGGCTAAACTAAAAGGCAGGTAAAATATTATAAAAAATTACCCCAATTTGAGAGGGGGCCTAGTTCTCTCTCTGTGTATGTGTGTGTGTGATTTGACCCTCTGCTGCTGCTGCGGGCAACCTGCCAAAGTCAAAAAGGCGCTGGCCAAATGCAAATAAAATTGCCACATTTACACAGTCAACACAAAGGCGAATCTTGTGCTCTTTCTCGTTCTCTTCCCCCTCCTCGTTCGCACGCTTTGACACCTAAAGTGTGCGCCCATACGCCTCCGCAGGCCTATGCGAGCCCCCTTTAGCGCCCGCCTCTGCTCACGAGGGCGCCCCTCGTTCGTTGGTTTATTTTAATTTTTTGTTCGCCTGCGCTTTCGTTTTTAAGCGACAGGGAGAGGGCGTGAAAGAGAAAGAGAGAGAGAGAGATAGGGAGCAGCAGCATAAATATATGTTTTTGCCTGTGCAACCCTCTCGCTAGCTTGCGCTCTCTCTCTCTCTCTCTCTCTCGCTTGCTGCTCAATAGGTCTTGCACTTGATAGGTCAGTGACCCAGTTGAATGTAACTGTATGTGTGTGTGTGTGGATGCTGTTGCGGCAGGGCAGTGCTAGCGAGGGCTGCCACAAGCTTTTATTGAATATTGCGTTAGTTATGAAACTGCAAATCAAAGGTGTGCACGCACCCCCCACCCTCATCCCCTCTTACCCACCTTTTGCTATTAGCAATTGTCAACGGTCCAGCGGAGTTAGACTGTCAGACTGTGGTTGCAGACCCCTCCCACCCCCACCCCTGCCCCTGCTCTCTTTGACTAACGCATCAAGTTGCATAAGCCTGCCATTTCATCATCATCATCATCGTCATCCTCATCATCGTCTTCTTCTTCTTTTGCCTTCGCTCTATCGTTTGTAGCTGTTTTTTTTTTCAGACTTTGCTTTTTCCACAAAGTCAATGTTCTTGGCGTTTTTCGCAGCTGCTGCCGCTGCTGCTGCTGGTGCTGCTGCTGGGGTCGCATTGGGGGCCGGGCTGCGCAAGATTGCGGCACATGTGACGCTGTGGTCGCGTGCTGCTGCTGCTGCTGCTGGCCCCTTTGCCCTAGGCAGAGCCCAAGCGAGTTCGCTAGGGCGAGGGCAACTGCTGCTGCTGCCGCTGTCTTTGGCTCCTTATCAAGAGCAGGTCATCAAGATGGGGATAAACTGACTGGTTGGGAGGCCATAGAAAGTGTTATTTAAAAAGAGAAATAATTATATTTGTCCGTCTGTGTGTGTGTGTGTAAGCAGTGTAAAGCGTTGCGTCTCGATAGCACTTTATCGATAACAAATCGAGCTTGACTACTTGTTGGGCTCACTCTGCATGCATAACATTATCTGCTGCCTTACACACATTTAAGCAGCTTAATCTGCTCGCACTCACTCTCCCACTCTCTCGCTCTCCCTCTGTGCCTCTCTCCTGCTTGCTCGCTGCTTAACAGGCGAGGCAGCGCTTAATTTAACGGTAATTTGTGTCGAACAGACAGCTCAGCTTGCTTGCAGTGCTGGCAAAGTATAAGCAGTGCTGGCAATTTGGCTATAAATAAATAATAATAAATAATACATAAAAAATAAATAATACATAATAATAATAATGAACAATACACTATAAATTATAAACAAATAATAAAAAAAAAATTAAAATTATAAATAATAAATGATAAATGAAAATAAATAAATAATAGGAGTAATAACAAATAGATAATATCATTAATAATTATATAAAAATCTTCAAAAATTCTAAAATCAAGCTAAACTGATTTCGCTGCTTTTACAACTGTTTTATAATGTATTATATCAGTTTCATATCATTATTTGCTTAATAATATATAAAATGCCTTTAAAAAGTCGTAAAAGCTTTTTTCTGCATTTTACAATATTTATTTAGCTATTTCTGGCTTTTTGGCTAGTTGATGTGGCTTGCCCAAGCTTAGGCAGCACTGAGTGCACGCCCCGTTAGCCCCCTTTTGCTATTCCTTTTGCTCAGCTGCGTTTGTTCTGCGGCTGTCGCTGCTGCTGCGCAGGCGCACAATTTACAGTTGTTTAGCTACTGCTGCTGCGGCAACGCCTAATTGGTTATTGTTGTTGCTGTTGCTGCCGCTGCTGCTACTTATAGTAAATATGAATTATTATTTATTTTTATTGAAGCGGGCGGCGGCGTTTTCGTCACATTTTGCGTGGCGGCTGCCAAATGCAAAAATTTATTTGTTTTCATTGTTGTTGTAGCTGTTGTTTGTTGTTTTTGTTGTAGCTGCTGCTGCGAAATTGTGTAATAAATAATTTACGCTCGCTTTTGCAGCGTGCCACATAATCATATTCAATAAAAACAACAACTTGGGTTGGGCACTGGACACAACTCCAGTCCACTTACTGCGCTCCCCTCTCTGCTCGCCCTCTCCTCTCTCTCTCGCTCCCACTAGTTGTGTTACTGCTGGCTCTCGTTTAACTCTTTGGGTCGCTGACCCAGAAATGTCAACGGGGAAGTCTTTTAATTTGTATACATCGTTTACATATAGATTTTATTTGTCTCTCCCTCTCTCTGTCTCTGTTTTTATTACTTTTATTATTATTTGGCTTAATTTTTGTTATGGGCGCTTTGAAAAGTGATTTCAATTTGTTTTTTATTGCTTTGCTCTGGCCACTCTCTTGGTAAGGTAATGAGAAGATAAACACACACACACACACACACACACACACATACACATACGTATGTATGAAATATGAATCATTAAAACATAACCAAACTTGCAGTGGCTCTCTCACATTACGCTTAATCAGTTTCATTGCAAAAACAAAAACAAAAGAAATCAACAGGCGGCAGCTGCAACGGGCCTGCTCTGATACACACACTCACACTCTCTCTCTCCCTCTCATATACTCTAACTCCTGCTAGCACCGTTCTCAAGTAATTGGAATCCCTAATGAAAAAGCTTTGTGATAAAAACGCAGCAAAAACAAAAACCCAAAAGAGAGCAGCAAAAAGAAAAAAACGAGCGCTGCAAAAACAAATCAAACTAAGGCAAAACGAACCACGGAATAAATCATAAAAATCGAGCCCCCTTTTTCTTGCAGTGCGCGCCGCCCCTCCGCTGGCTGTGACTCTCGGCGTGTCCTCTTTGGAGGCTCTTCGCTTGTTGCATGCGCATTCATGTTCATGTTTTTTTGTTTCTCTTTTCTCTTTTTGTGAATTTCATCATCTTGGGCAATCCTTGCATCACGCCATGCCTTATGCTCTCTATGCATTAGTCTGCCTTATCTTTATTTACGTTTTTGTCGGTTAAAAACTCAAATCATACGACATGCTTCTACTACCTTTTTTATCTACTACTTTCTGCGCTGCTAATTGTAGCTCAATGCGAGTTTTAGTACTATTTTTAAAGTGTAGTACGGAAGTGGTTTCTCTAATTAATAATATATTAATATAATATTAAATATATGCAAAAGGCGGTAAAGTCATTGACCCACATTCACAAACGAGCTTTAGTTTAGAACAAAGAGCAAATATTAGAAAAAGAAAAAAAAACAATTAATAATGGGAATAAATAGCTCATGGGGCTTCAGCAAGGAGAAGTTATAATATTATATAGAACTTCAGATATATGTATATATTTTTTTTTATTTCTCTTATATCTGAAACTTTGCGCGCGCAAAATAATTGAGGCGGGGAGCGAGAGAGAGCGAATGATGGAGCATAATTTGGGAGCCTGTTCGTGGGGAAGGAGGGCTCAATGAAACAGGTTTTCACTGCTGCGATCATTATTAGGGGATATGGTGAAATAGGAGTTAAAAACTTAAAAGGAATCAAGAAAATATATATAAAAATTAAAAATATCTATAATAAGATAGAAAAATACAAAAAAAATAATAAAAATTAAAATTAGAGACTAAAAAAAATAAAAAAATAAAAATTTGATTTAAAATAAATATAATATAATAAAATAATAATAAAACAAATAAAATAAACAAAAAATATACACAAATTTAATAAAAAATAATAATAAAATATACAAAATAAAAAGTATAATATATTTAAAATTATATAGTATAAAATATAATATTTAAAAAATAATACAATAAATATAAAATAATAAAAATACAAAAATGATTTATAAAGTCATAAAATAAATATAAAATAATAAAAATACAAAATCACAATCATATTTTTATCATTTCTGCTAATTCTACTTATCTATAAAACTGCTCAAAGTTGATGCACAGAGCCTCTACTACCTTTTTATAACCACCTCCTACTACCTTTTTATAAACATCTACTACTATTTTGTTCACAGTTGTGCGACGCAGCAGTACTGTCTACTACGCTTTTTGGCGCGTAAACTCGGCTTATGCGCTCTCACTGGCTCACTGGCTATGCCCTACACACATTCAGCAGGGTATGCGCAATACTATAACTATTAAGATATTTACATTATAAAAACTAAGATTCCTACAGCTCAAGCAAAGCCTTTAATTATTAGCTAATATTTAGTACAAGCCCACAAATACACTCAAGTTTTCTTTATAGCGCAACTGCAAGTCGCGTGGACCTGATTTATTTTTTAGAGCATAGCCTCTATTCTCGCTCTTTTCCTTTTCTTTTGCTCCACAACAAGAATAAGAACAACAGCAGCGGCAGCAGCAGCAGCAGCAACAACAACAAGCAGAGCAACTCGAACGCAATCGCATTTTTTGTTTTGCTCGACGTTCGTTGCTCTGCCGCAGCGCTGTTTGTTGTTGCTGAGTTACCTGCTCAACAAGATCTTTGTGCGCTGCCTCGCATAGGCACTCTCACGCACACACACATGCACACAGACAGGCCGCCTACTCGCTCGCTCGCTCACTCACTCGCTCTTTTATTTTGCTTTATTTTTTTATACTTCGCTCTTCGCTGTCGCTGTCGCTGTCGACGCTGGATGCCCCGCTGTGTCCCCACAGCCACAACTACTACCTGCAGCGGCATGCATGTGCATAAGCATAAGCCTACGCTGCTGGCCGACTGCACAGAGACGGCGACCGCGGCAGCGACTGCTCTCACTCTCTCTCTGTCTCTCCCTCTCTTAATTTGAGTTGAGTTTTTTAAAACGCGCGCGTATCTTGCAGATATTCTGGCTCTACATTGCGCCGCACAGCGCGCAGTCAGTTTAGTTCAGTTCAGTTCAGTTCAGCCGCGAAGCGAAGTTAGACGTGTTTCCTCCTCAGCCCAAGCCAAGTGGAATCAAATCGCTGTTTGAGTTAGCGACACGTTTTAAGTGCTTCGTGTGTTCTTTCCACACACACATACTCACACACACACACACATTTTCCGAATTGTTTGTGTTTTTAAATAAGTTACGCGAGCTTTATGAAAAATGCAAAAAAAATCGATAAAAAATTTGGAATAAATAAATAATAAAAAACTAATACGAACAGTGTAAAAAAAAAATAAAAAATAAAAAAAAATTACGATTGTATAGAAACAAAAGCAAATACTTTGAGTGCTTATGTGCCGTTAATAAAAAATTATAAAAAAATGCTGCAATTTTTAATGTTTAAAATATTGCACAAGAAATACAAAATAAATTGAGTGAGCGAGAGAGAGAGAGAGAGCGAGAGAGAGCAGAACAATACGAAGGACGCAAGAAAAGTGCCGAAAAAAAGAAACGAAAAACTGCACAAAACAAAAACAACAACAACAACAACAACGAATCCGCACACCCACCCACACACCCACCCACACACACACCCACACACATAGAGAGATGGCTGTGCCCTTTCATCTGCCGGTGGAGGAGCGAGATGACATTGCCTCGAGCTCATCGGGCAACTCGAACTCGTCGGGCGCATCGACATCGTCGGGCGCCTCCTCGTCGTCGGGCGGCTCAGATGGCGCTAGCAGCACCGCCTCACAGTCACCCAACACGACCAGCTCGGCCACGCAGACGCCGATGCAGTCGCCGCTGCCCACGGACCAAGTGCTAATCGCCCTCTGCGAGTGGTACCAGCAGCACCAGCGACACTACATCAACAGCGCCAACAGTGCCGCGGGTAAGTCTACACACAACTTTATGCCAAGTTTATAGCAACTACAGATCTATCGGAGGGTGGCCGAAGGGTGGGCTTATAGCCCGAAATGGGTCAGTTTTTGTCTTTCGCCAACTCTCTAATTACGCAAGTTTCAAGGCTGCGGACTCATTGTCTAACCGAACTTTTGTCTGCCACTTGGTCAGAGGCGGAGCCACAAAAAGACGGAAAAGTGGTGAAAAGAATTGGAGAATGAAAGGCAAAAATTCAAGATACAAATAGGCATATATAGAAAATAAAAATAAATCAAATATATGAAATATATACAGAATATAAAATAAAAAATATATAAAATATAAAATAAAATATATATAAAATATAAAATAAAAAATATATAAAATATAAAATAAAATAGAAAATAAAATATATATAGAATATAATCTACAAATATGATATGAAAGAAGAATAGGAAGAGGAAATTTCCGTAAACTAAAGATCAGCAAAGATAGCAAATAAAATACGATTTTTAGAGCAAAATATATTGTATTAAAAAATAAGAAAAACAAATTTATTTTTATCTTGAAATTTTTTAGAATATTGTTTATTTTTATATAATTAATATTTTCAGAAAATATGTTCTTAAAATATAGTTTTTTTTTTATAAAGAAAAAGACAATAGAGAAGAGACAATAGAAGAAGATTTTTATTATAAAGAAATATCTTATGAGAAGTATTTTATAAATAAATATATTCTTTGAAAAATTCTTTATATAAAGTAGCTCTTTATATAAATAATTTTTTTTAGAATATATTTCTTTATATAGAAAATTATATATTTGCATATATAGCGATCAAATATATTTTTTGTCTATTTTTTTCAAAATTATTAATAAATAGATACAATTTTACAAAGACTTATCCTAAGACATAGAAACAAGACTTAGATGTAGATTCTAAATAATATATTGGATACAGAAGGAAAATACTTGTATTTGCCAAATATATATATTCTAAACATAGTATATAGTCAGCAAATTTTGACTGTCTTCTAATATTTAGCAACTTTACAAGGCAGTTCCAAGAAATTATACTTTCCTTTAAATACTTAGATGATATAAAAAATAAAAAATAGAAATTATTTAGGAAAATGAAATTTTTTTTTATGAATGAATTTTCACAAATATCTAAAATTGGACAAGACTTATATAGTTTATAACGCTAAAGTTTATGAGAAACTCAAAAATTTGTTGATAAAAATAGCTAAAAAGAGTTTGGTATGGAACTTTAAGGTTTATTTAGATAAAGAGAAAAGAAAATATTTATTTTTCTTAAAAAAAAAACCAATTTCGAGTATTTAGGATGAAGGAACTTCTCAAAAAAAAAAAAAGAAAAAAATACTTTTAGAGTGCTTATAAAGAAGCAAAAGTCAGTCTGATCAATCTATAACTCTCTCGCTCTCTCTCTCTCTCTCTCTCTCATTCCCGCTCTCTACACATATAGTACAATATATCATATATGTATATGCACACATGATTCAATTGCAAATTATGGTCAGCTAGCTCCACTGCTTGTCAATGGCACGCCTCTGATTGCGGCCGAGCGGGCAGCGATAAGTCAATTCAGTTGCCAATTCAGCAGCGCAAAGCAGGCCACAAATTTTAAGGCTTTTCATGCTCGGCGACCAGCAGCGGAAGGTGGGCGTGTGCGGCACGTTTAATTGGCACGCGCCAAAAACAAAAACAAAAACAAAAACAAAAACAAAAATCGAAATAGAACTCAACTCGAATGTCTTATTCGAATTGTGTATCTGCGAGATACGTATCTTTTGGCTGCACGTTTGTTGGCCCAAATCGAAATATTAAACGCCATTTGACCTTAGGCTAAGCAGTGCAGGCGCAGGGCAGCGGGCCGACTGCGCTTTTTGGCTATTTACAAAGTCTAACGGTGCTGCGCTCAGCCTTTAACTGCGGTCAAAGCGCTGCGGCTATTGCATAACGCGCAGCTCCAGCCCCCTGTCGTCGGCTGTCAGCTGCGGTTACCACTGGACATTGAGCTTTGTTTTTTTTTTTGTCTTTTGGCATTGTATTTAATTTTTGTTGTTGCAAACTGTCAGCAGCGTGAGCTAGAGCTAAGAGCATGAATCATGTGTAGATATAGACTATTTGTGTAGATATAGATACACACGATATCTTCAGCATATTTAGAGTTAGTTTAGGCTTCGAAGCTAAGCTCTAACTAAACGGTCTTCCATGGTTGAGTCTTGGCATAGTTTATCTAAAACAGCCTCGACTGGGGCCTAGCCCTAGCGAGCAGATAAAAACCCTTTTTTTCGCGCAGCAACAGCAGCAGCAGCAGCGCTTAGTCATCAGCAACCAACCCCAGCCAAAGCGCATACATACAGCCTACCCCTAGCCCCACACCCAACCGCCCCCAAAGCCCTTTGTGCTGCTGCGGGCGGCTGTGCGCCTAAGTTGCTTAAGCGGCTCCGAAAAAGAAAGAGGAAAGAAGAAAAACCCACCCCTAAAACGAGGCCTAACAAAAGGTGCAATGACAGTGTGCGGTGTGGTGGGCCCCAACTGCGCCGACAATCAGGCTAAAAGCGACGCCGTTTTGGCCGCTCTCTTTTGGCCTGGCCATTCGCATCATTCGGCTGTTGCCAACAGCTGTTGCTGCTGCTAGGCGTTGGCGTCGCTGTCGCTCTTGACATTTTCGCCCATTTTGTTTTGCTCAGCAACTTCGCTGGCGGAAATCGTGGCAAAATATATACAAAAAAAATGGCGGCAAACATGGCGACCTTTTGGCCGCTTCCTGCATCGCAGCTGACGGGATTGTGCGCAGAGAGAGAGAGATAGAGAGTGGGTTGGCTGAGAGAGTGATGCTGCTGCTTATTATCTCATTGCCAGGACTCACCAGGCTCACTCATTTTGTACAGCCTACACAGTTCCCGAGGCTGAGGCAGCGACAGCGGCAGCGTCGGCAACTGCATTTGCATTTGCTTTTCCACTTTGCGGCTGCACAAATGCAAATTTGCCCAGCTCTGTTGCCAGGCCAGATTTATATATATATATATACATATAAATATATATCTATATATCTCTGTTTTAGCCCTGGCTTTGTGCATTGTTTTCTTGTCGGCTGCTCGTGATTTTGTTTTACATTGACCGTGAATTTCTTTGCCGCTGTTTTATGCAAATCTCAAAATGTTGCCGCAGTCGCTTCCATTAATTGCTTCATTCAATTTGCGGATTGCAGCGGATGTTGCCCGCGGCGTCGCTGCCCCAACTGCGCTGCCTCATAAACATTTTGATGACCAAAAAAATGGGAGAAAAAAAGAAAGAAAATCGATCAATGCAGCTGTCTAAGTAAAATATTGTTTATGCTTCTGTTTTATGCTTCTCAGGGCACAGCTGGCCTTTAATACTCTCTAAAAAACATATAACAGTAAGGGTATATCATAGTCTAGTATGTTTTTCATATCAGCAACTGCCTCAGACTTGGGAAATTCTCTTGAGAAAACTTCTTAGACTTACAGTTGCAAGTGTTTTGCGCTCTTATGCAAGAGTGAGAGTATTTCTTAGTCGTTATATTGCTGTTACTCTCTTTCTCAGCGAGCTCCGCAACTGCTGAAGACTAGTAAAAGCTGGATTTATTTTTATCCTTTTTTATAGCCTTTTTACATAAGTTAGGGTATTTGCTAGTCGATCTTTTGTGCAAAACCTCAACAAACAATGGCTGCAACTGCTTAAGACTTGAGTTTGCCGCTTAACTTTATAGCTGCAAGTTTTTTATACTCTTATATAAAAGTTAGGGTATTCACTAGTCGGTCATTATTGTTGATACTCTCTCCCAGCAAGGTTTAAAGCTGCTTAAGACTTGTCAAAATTTGTTTCCTTTATAGTTTTCAAGTTTTGTCTACTTTTATATAAGAGTTAGGGTATTTGCGAGTCAGTCAACTGATGATAGCCTCTCCAAGCAGTCATAAGCTGAGGCTGTGATAGTTTTATACTTGGCAAAGTTTATTTAACTTACAGCTGCTTAGATTTTTCTACATTCACATAAAAGTTAGGGTATTTGGTAGTCGGTCAACTGCGGCTGACCTATCCTAGCAGATGAAAGCCAAGGCTGCAATCGCTAAAGAATTCAGAGAAGCTTTCAAGTTTTTTAAGTTCTTTCTACTTTTACATAAAAGTTAGGGTATTTGCGACTCAGTCAACTGTTGATGGCCTATCCTAGCAACTATAAGCCAAGGCTGTAATAGCTTTAAGCTCGGCAAAGTTTTCCCAATTTATCGCTGCTAGCTCGTTCTACTCTTATATACAAGTTAGGGTGTTTGGCAGTCGGTCATACACGTGTTCTTCAGCTCGCCCAACTATGTATGCTGGAGGCAGTTGCAGGTTTTTTTGTTTATTATTCACACCCATTCAGCGCAATGAACTTTTCGCATTTCAAGTTTAAATGCCCGCCAGGCACTTTGCTTAATAAGTAAAGCGCGTCAGCAGCAGCAGCTGGAAATTGACTCGCGCCGGAGTTAGATAGGTGCATAAACTTGACACTAGCCAGCTATATAGGCGCTACAGTTAAGTAGTAAGCAGTAGTAGGTAGCCAAGTGGCTGGGCTGGGCTGAGATGAGCTGGGCTGTCTCTGGTTTGTCTAGTTGGCTTTTGATTAAGTCTCACGCGTCTGAGGCCGTGCTAAATTGTTTGCACTGAGCTGAACAGTGGCGCGAGACTCTATATAGATATATATACATCTATATATATGTGCTGGAACGTGCTCAAGTTTTTGTTATGAAATTGAGCCTAGACAGCGAGGCGCTGAAGCGCTTGAGCGTCAGACAAAAGGAATGCGCCCGGGCAAAGTGAAAAGGGATATGCATCAAAAGGAAGCAAACTAAGAACAGGATGTGCCAACAGACGCCAGCTACTTGTTATAATTGGCAAGACAGTTGTCGGGTGGGCGCAAGTAGTGGGCGTGGCGCATACAACTTTAAGCCAACTCTCTGAGGAGATTTTAATCTCAGCTATTTATAGTGATTTGCATGGATTGACTAAGTATATATACATATAGTATATATACTATCGACGCTCATTAATAAAAATATTGTGGGGTCTGAGTGGGGTCGAGGGGTTGGGCTGCTGCTGCCAGCTATCAGCTGCAATTAACAACGCAAATAAAATAAATAAAAAAAACTTTTACAATTGAACAATAAATGAATTTTTACGCCGATCAGATGAAACGCAATTAAAATAAAAAAGCAAAAAAAAAAAAAAAAAACAGAAACTGTAGCCGCAAAACGGCAAAATGCACGTTTTATGTGCCACCAGCAGCGGCAGCGGCAGCAATAATAAAAAAATATTCATAAATAAAGCGAAATTGCAAATGAAGAGCAGCAACAACAATAACATCAAGCAGCAGCAGCAGCAGCAGACACGCTGTCTTCGCTGCGTCATCCGTCTGCCTGTCCACTCGACGCTGGCGTGGCCAAGGGTTGCCCCTGCGCACACCAGCCACCCCCGCCTGCCTCCCTCTGCCCGCCTACTTGGGTTTCATGTGCGCCGTTAATTGTTGTTAACATTTTGTTTGCACATTTGCTAATCGCATTTGATTGTTTATCGAAGCAGTCGATAGCTGGGCCAACAACTGCAACAACTACTTGTGCCTCGCCACAATGAATCAGCTCAGCGCACGGCAGCAGCAGCAATTGATATAGGGAGGGAATCATATGAATTATAATTGTGCTTATAATTATAATTTAAATGCGTAAATATTTAACTAGATATTTACCACAAAAAATAAAATAAAAATATATTTTATGCTAGCATAGATACTAGATATTTAGCTAACTTAGATACCTGGCATTTCTTAGATACATTACTTCTTAGATACTTTACTGAAATGACTTTGGCTGTGTGTTCTTTTCATACCTTAAAGACTTTTGGACCTGTAATAACTTTGAATTGAAATTTTGTATACATTTATTTATATTTTTAATAGTTTATCAGTCTTATTTTATTAAAAATTAATAATGCTTCGTCCTCCACAAAGATAATGAATTTTATTTGAAGCACTTGCATATCTTTGGCAAGTTTTTCAAAGCAAATAAATTTTTAAATAAATCTATAATTTATTTTAAATAAATCAAGAAGGAAAAGTTTTTTTTAATATGTAAATTTTTCATTTATTTTAAATAAGCAAATATTTTATTTACAAAATATTCTTTATTTATTTAAAAAAAAAAATTTATTTAAAAACAAATTCAATAAATTTTAGTTCAAATAAATACATTTTGTGTATGAACAAATTTGAACAAAATTTATTTACATTTATTTATTATAAATTTATTTAATTTTTATTTATTTTATTATTATTTTTTTATTATACATTTGTTTATTAAATATTTATTGTTTATTCAAAAAAATGAACCAAAATTAGATCAATCATTTTTGATATGCACAAATCTATTTAAAAATTATCAGAATTAACATAAATAAATTTGTAATTTAAGTTTGTACATAATCAGAATTTATATAAATTAATTTGTGATATAAAGAATTTAATTTAAAAAATTTAAATTCAACTAAATAATTTTTTAAATATTATTTCTAAATGCAAATTAAATTATGACTTTGTCAACTTATGATTGAAGTCAAAAGAATTTTTAGATTTTATATTTGCCCATATAGAATCTATATATTATATATTACAATTTATTTTTATTATTTATTTATTTATATCATTTTTATTATTATTATTCTTTATTATTTTATCTTAATTCCATATGGATGAAAATATATTCTCTAATAGAATTTTATTAGCTTTTTTTTGGCTTTAATTTTTAGTATTTCCTTTTTATTAGATTTGAATTTCAAACCATTTTTATTCATATACCCTGGGGCAGTATTTCCCTAAGATTTTAAGAGCTTCGTTATTATTACTAGATTTCTTTAATTTATTCTGAAATCTTTATAGAATTTTAGTTTTTGTTTATTTTTTTAAGCTTCGCTCAGCAGTGTTCGATGCACTTCCGAAATTTATTTGTTGTGTGGCGAAAAAAGTGTATGTCTTGGCCAAAAAAAAAGGGGAAAGAGGAAACGAAACACATGCTCAATATATTTTATATCGCTACGTTTGAGCCACTTCCACTGGCTGCGCCAACTGGTCTAAGCTTTTGGCCAAATAACTATGCAAAGACGTTTGCCAGCAGTTTTCTGCGTCAGCTTTTCACGAAAATCAATGAGTGTGAGGTGAATGTGTGCGGGTGTGTGTGTGTGTATGGGAGTGTGTGTGTTATCGTTTTTGGCTTTGGCAGTATTTTATGGCCCTTTAAGCTGTGTCGTCGCTTGGCTCGAGAAATTGAAAAATTGCATTTGTCTGTCGTTTATAAAATATTGAGCATGCAGTTTGCTGCTGCAGGCAAAAGCGAGGCGCTTTAGCTAGTGCTTTTTATAGATATACCCTGTGAATAGTGGAAATATAGGGTGTATGAGACTTAGAGGGGCAGTTGGTGTAAAAGAGGCTATCAGCTGAGAGTAATGGAGGTGAGTTAAAAGATATAAGACTGTTTATAGTTGAGGTAAAGTATATTAGGCTGTGCAGTAGTTAAGTTACAGGGTATATACTAGGCTATATATATATTCTCTTTATGCCTATAAGTGAAAACTGGGCATATACTCTATATAAACAGTCGAATGCCTGGGTGTAAGGCACTCTAGAAATCAGTTAATCGATAGTATATGCTGAAATTACTATTTACAGGGTATATAGACCTTCTGCAAACAGTTCAGGCTATAGCTGATGCTGACAAGAGACAGGTTCTATGGTCTTATAGGGTATATATAGATATCTTTTATATAGTCAATGAGCTAATGAATCAGCTGTTGAAGCTAGGCAAATATTCAAAACTCTTTACAGAGTATACATCAGTCTGTATCTCACATGCACCTACGCTGCTTTGTCTCCTCGCCACGATAATCAGTTGAGCCATTTACAGCTATTTGTCCGACATGTCAGGCGATTTCCATTTCCATTCCCATTTCCATTCAATTCGATTTAATTTTCACTTCTGGTTGTCCCTCGGCCGAGCAGCCTCATTCCAACGGGAAAACAAAGGGCATTCCATAGCCATGTTGCATAAATGCAGCAATTAAATCGAAGCTAAGCCAACAAATGATAATTGCCTGCGTGCAAAGTGGTCCACAAAAAAGTGAGTTCGATACTTGCCGCACGGGGCACGCGTCTCGCGGCACGCACAGCCAGCAACGGCGTCTCTAACCTTGCGAAAAACAGACTGAAAAAATAGTTTAGTTTTTTTTTTTTATGCTTGCATGGTCAGCTGCGCTTGAAGCTCGAGTTTGAGCGGCAAACAAAAAGATGCCTCATCAGCCTCATTAGACACACGATTCGTCCATATATGCACATGTGTAGCTGTAGCTGTAACCGACCTCGTCACTGAGCGTTCTTAATTCATTAGACATATAATTATGAAGCTCCATTAGGCGTTAGACTCGATGAAAACAAAAAATAATATAACAAAAAACTAAGCATTTAGATCTTGATTAAAATTAAAAAACAATGGCAAATCTTATAGAAGATTTCGACAGCAATTTGCTATCGATAATTCGTATAGTTGCTGATATATAATTATCGAAAGTAGTGGTCGGTGAAGATGTATAAGGAGCAGTGCTATTTTTATGAACAGAACTGGAAAATGAATTTAGTTTGAGTAATTTCAGTTATACTTCAGCAAATGGCAAGTCTTATAGCAGATTTTAAGACCTGCCTGTTATCGATAACTTAAATACTTGCTGAGATATAGCTATCGCAAATAGTAACACTCTTGTTTGGCCAGAGGAGCAGCATAGCTAAACTGTAGATTTTTAGTATTATTCATTTTAGTTCCATAACTTTCTATAACATTTTATCAAATGGCAAGTCTTACAGAAGATTTCTACAGCTTTGGTTTATCGATAACTTGAATAGTTATTGAGATTTAGCTATTGCAAATAGTAACACTGATTTCCAAATTGTAGATCCAGAACTTTCAGTTGCATTTCATCACATGTCTCAAAAAGTTGCGCCACATATATATATGTTATATACTGTATAAATCTTTTCTCTCACTGATTCAACTTTTACCTTCTAATCTCCGCCAAGAACTTTCTCCATCTCGGCCGCTGACTCAGACTTGCGCTTTCATTTCGAGAATCCTTCAAGCGATTTCCGCATGCTCAGCCGCTGCCAAATGTGTACAAAATTCTCTTGACAATACGTAACGGTAAAGCACATTACACAAATGGCTAATTAAAGCTACCAAAATTGGTAATTAACAATTGGATATGGCAATCGATCGATCGAGCGATCGACACCTGCTGCTTTGTGTTCCCGTCTGAACTGTAGATGATATACATATATGTATTTTTTTGTATTACCAAAAATAGTGTAAGAATCTTGTTGACAACTTGGCTAATAAGTTTGTTGACTGGCGATTTCTCTTTCGAGTTCACTTCCTGCTGCTGCCAATTAGTCAGACGAATTTGGGTTTTGCCAGCTACAAATTGTACCGTTAGCATTTTGGCCCTGAATCAGCCTCGGCTAATTAAAGCGAACATGGGGAAGAGGAACGGACGGATGAATGTACGGACTCAACATGTTTTATAGACTGTCGCTTCGTGACAGCCAGCAAATCGCCTTAAAAGAACGAATTACAAGTTCACTTCATATGGTCAGTTAACGTATATATGTATATGTATATATATTTGTCAGAGTATGTGTAGGTGTCAGCTGTGACACAACACGAGCCAGATACAAAATTTGTGAAATTTGATGGGAATTTTTCAAGCCTGAAAGCCAGTTGTAGCCTCTGTTCTTGGCCTTTGGGCTGTCACTTTGCTGTTGCTCATAATCACTAAGTTTTGTTATAGTTAAACAAACTTAAGTAAGCCATAAAGTCACAGCTCGATTTGATATGTTAACTAGCTTTTGGCTTATGGAGCTGGCATGCATTAAGCAGCAATAAGCGATCGGCAATCAGCTAAGATCTGGGCTTTCGGGCCCAGTGACCAACTTGGCTGGCCGCAGTCCACCTCCCCCCCACCTCGACTGCCATCGAAACTTGTTTCAATTTCGATTTCTGCGCTGCGACGCAGTTGTTAAGTTGTTAACGTTGTTGTTGTTGTTGTTGTAGTTATTTTTGCAAAACACTTCAAGGCCATCATGAGCAGCATATGCTGCTGGTGCTGCTGCTGCAGCGGTCTCGACTCTGACGTACGGTCTCGACTCGCTGGGGCCTGACATGTAATCAACTGCAGAGAAGAAAGACTTGGCGAAGTTTGAATGCGCTTTATAGAGAAGCATGGGTTATATGGATAGAACAGTCTTAAGTTGAGTCTACCTAGAGCATAGAGACTGCTCAGGTTAGGGCATAGAAAATGCCAAACGTTTTGTTCTTTTGTGGCTAGCAAATATATAATATATATAACGATATACTACTATAATATATATACTATATATATATATTTTTTTTTATATACATATATATGGGCAACATTTTTCACGTTTTTCCGCTCGGATTTTTCCTCTATTATTCTTAAGCGAAACGAACGTTCTGCTCAGCTTAACTTCTGCCATTGTTGTCGTGCCTCTGATTGATGTTTGTCAGCTGGTGCAACCTTAGCAATTGTAGTTGCAGCATTGCTAAATGATAAATTCTAGTAAATTACACACACATAATTATTGTTGCTTTTTACTGAGGCGACAAATGCGAGCCGCACTAATCGCAATTCAATTAAACATTTGCCATCAAAATTGCTTCTTTTTTTTTTTTTTTTTTTTTTAAACAAATGCAGAAAAATCGCTAACAATTGGTCACGTTTCGTCACCAACACTCAAGCAGCAGCGCCCGCATCGAGATGCGATCATAAAAAAAAAAACAAACAAAAAATTGCAAAGGTGCCATAAACGTCCTAGAGGTGGCACTAGAGAAAACTATTGTGGAAAGCGGTCAGAAATGCACAGCCGAGTCGTAGTCATAAAATCTAGAGTTTGGCTTATGAATCTGTAGTAGAATATTTCTATAGATATGCATAAATAAATAAAAAAAAAAGATGGTTATCGATAAATGCTTATCGAACTATTTTTTGCTATCGTAAATATTATTTTTTATAAAAAATAATAGTTTAAAATATTTATAAAATATATAAATAATATATTATAATAAATTTTAGTTGCCTAGAAATTGAGTTGTCATTTTAACAATTAATATTTATCGATTATTTCTATCGAATAATCATTTATTTATTATTGGTCGACTGTATATAAATTTATATAAACCTTTAGACAAATCTGCTAGAAAAGAATTTGTATTTTAATATTTTGTGCTAAATCATATTCATTGCAATCGATTATATTTATCGATAACAGTTGTTTTAACATAATTAGTTCTATATGAGTTCCATCAGCTTTAAGTATGCATAGGAATGACTTGTAGGAGTAAGCTAGACATGCTACGTGGCCGCAGCTTATCGATAATTATCGATAAATGCTTATTGAATACTTCTCATTACTTTAATTTTGATGTCTAATGATAAATAGCTACAAAATTATAATAGAATTAGTTTTTAGATTTTAATCGATTACTTTAATCGTTTATCGATAGGTCTATTAAGACAAACTCAACTCATAATTGATTGCCCATCATAGGTCCCAGCTAAACGATATCTCAGTGCAAGCTCAACACCCTGCTGCACCACACCTAATCGGATACACTGAAACACACACTTGGCTAGAAAGATACTATGTTGCCCACATACTCATATGCAAATGCAATTTTAGCACTTGGCAAATAATTTTCCACACAATTTGCAATTAGTAGTAACATTTTCAACGCGTCTCATCATAAAGGCACCAGCATGGGCTCTGGCTCTGGTTATATAAGCTGGCCAGCAGCAGAGAGTGAAGCTAAAGCTAGGCAAAGCCAATGCACAAGATACAAATGCGAAGCCGTAATGATGCCTGACTGGCTGACGTTGTGGACGGGCAGATTTTCAAGGTTAAATGCGACGGCGCACGTGAGCCGCAATGGAGCTTCAGGCAGCTGGTCGAATGACTGCCTGCCTGCCTGCCTGCCTGCCTGGCTGCCTAGCTAAACTCAAACTAGTTTCAAATGGCATAAAGTATCTGTAAGATACAAATGCGCGCATGAGCGTGGAGCATGGAGCTTGGAGCAAGGAGTGCCGCTGCAATTAAGCGCAGATTTTGTTGCCGCTGCAACAGCTGTGAGGCACTCGACTCGCGACTCGCGTTTCGCGTTTCGAGTTCAAGGCTATTGGGTCAATTGCAAATTAGTGGCCTGCAGGTTGACGTTGAATGACATTATTTGAGCATGCCGCGAGCCGTATCTGTCTATCTGTGCGCAGCCCAAACTAGCTGGCTGTGGCCCTAGGCGCAATTAGCCGCTTGAGACATTATCGTGTCTCGCTCGGTCAGTTGTCGGCGCTGTCCAGTGATTTGTATAAATTTTGCATTACAATCAATCATATGTTGCGTTTCAATTGCTTTTTAAGTAAATAAACATTAAGAAATCATATGAAAATATTGCCACAGCTGAGACAACATGCGACTAAACAGCAAATTTATGCGCATATCAAGTGATCGGCGCTGAAAGCCTTTCAGCTCGGCTCAGCTCGGCGCAGCTCAATTTGCATGAGGCAGCAAAAAAATGCAGATAAACAGATTTCAGATATATATCTATATATATACTATTATATAATGTGCAACGATTTGATTGTGTGTGCATTGAATAAGCTCCAAAACTACTGCAGCGATATGAAAGATTCTTTTACCTCTAGAATACCACATTATGCCTAATAACTTAAGCTAGAGAATATTTGCATGAACACATCATCAATAATGATATCAAAATTGTGGACAAAAATACTAAAAAATACCACAAAAATACTAAAAATACCAAATAACAATATCTGCGTAAAAGATATAATTTTCAGAAATTTTTAAAGATAATAAAGATAATTACGAAAACATAAATAAATTTACTAAAATACCAAATAAATACTAAAAATACCAAATAATATCTGCATAAAAGATATAATTTTCAGAAACTTTAAAGACAGTAAAGATAATTCGAAAACATTAATAAATTTACTAAAAATACCGAATAAATACTAAAATACCAAAAATACTATATATTCTAATGGATAATTCCATTATTCATTAATCCCAATGCATATAGGCTATAAAATAAGTTGAAGAACTTGAATGATTGTGTATGCAAACATTAGTAATCTCACAAAGTGTCTCAAAAATACCAGAAAAATACCAAAATACAATATATCCACTATATATATTATACCTAATGCATATAGGCTATAAAATTTATGCAAAAACTTCAATGATAATGTATGAAAACCTTAATAATATTAAGATATATAAATTCCAAAAGTTCCACAAAAATACCAAAAGTACCGAAAAATACCGAATATAAATTTTGAATTAGCCTTAATTAATAAAAGGCATTTAAGCTCAACAAAAATACCTTCCAGACAAGAGAGATCGGGTTGGTTCCGTTCGCTAACATAGTATATATCTATATAGTATATATATACATATATATAATATCTACATATACATATATATTATCGTACGATCGAGTACTTATAGATACTTTGCATGCATAAATATTGCAGCTGGCACATCCTACATCAATCCTTTGTGCAAGATACTTTGCGCCGCTGGCCAGGTGGGCTCGGGCTCCACTTGTTTGATTTTATGATCGGTTTTATGATTGGCCTGCGACGAAGTGGGACTTGGGGTAATTAAATGTTGCCGCTAAGAGCCCGGCCGACCTTAGACACTTCCTTACATTGTCGTCTCGCTGGGGCCACTGACGCCGTCCGCCTTTGTTTACTTAGTATTAACTTGCAATTATGTTTATTGCTGAACTGATGTTAATGGAAATTTTATTTATTTTCTTATTCTGTTGCAGCCCCGCACATCTTTCAGTATCCGCCGCCGCCGAGCCCCTCCTGCTCGATGGCCCAGTCGCCCAGCTATACGAGCGGCGATATATTCTTCTCCCACGGGGTTTTTTTGCCACCGCCACAGCACCAGCAGCAGCAGCAGCAGCAGCCGCAGCACCATCAAACCCCTCGCAGCAGCGTGAGCTTTGCGGGCGGGGAGGAGCTGAGCTTCTTCCGGCAGCCGTATCCGGCGCCGTCAACGCCGCAGCCAATGCCACCGCAACCGCCGGCGCCGCAGTCGGCGCCGCCGATGCACTACAGCCACAGCTATCCGCAGGTCTCGCACATGCTCCAGCATCATCCAGCCTCGTACGGGCACCCGCTGCCGGCTGGCGCCTACTACACCACCTATACGCCGCCACCCACGCCGAATACGGCGAATGCCTCGACCTCAACCGCAGCCGGAGCAGCCTTTGGCCGCTACGGCGTGCACGGCCCAATCATGGCATCGACACCCCTGGCGCCAGCCGGACCCAAAATGCGTCTGCAGCGCAGCCAATCAGATGCGGCCAGACGGTGAGTACGCACTTTCAGAGAGAAGCAACTGATAAGCCGGAGAGACTTATGTGAGATTTATGTGAATCATCTCCCTCTCTCTCTCTCTCTCTCTTTCTGTCTCTTGCAGCAAGCGGCTGACCTCGACGGGCGAGGATGAGCGCGAGTATCAGAGCGATCATGAGACCAGCTGGGACGAGTTTGACGATCGCTACGACAATTTTACGGCCGGACGCGAGCGTCTCCAGGAGTTCAGTGGACGCATACCGCCGCGCAAGAAGAAGACCAACAACAGCAATGCGAATCCATGCAGCAGCAGCAGCAGCAGCGGTGCCAACGAGAGCAACTGCAGCCAGCAACCAGAGAAGGAGAAGGAGAAGGAGAAGGTGAGTGAAGCGAGCGAGGGAAGTTCATTAACTTGGCACGGCTCCAGGCTGACACGTGCTGGCTGGCATTATTCAAAAGCCCAACTAGCCTAAAAATAGGCGCAGCCAATGACAAATTGCCGCAAGGAGGCACAAGCAGCTCCAGTTGGAGTTGGAGTCGTGCATATCTCAAATGTTCCATAGGAGAAAACTTTGCACATGCGAAAAGTGTGATAAAAATTAATTGCGCAGCGCTGCCTTTGCCTCTGGCCACCCTCGGCCACCTCAGGCCCCTCTTTGCGCCGTATGTTAATCGAAGCAAGTGTTGTCGTCGTCGTCGTCCCCCCCTGCCATGACTAGTCTAGTTTAGTCAGTCAAAGAATCAGCCTTTGTCAGCTGCATACATATATATATATATATATATTTATTTCTATATATATATGCACTTGTCTCCCTCTCCCTCTCTCTCTCGATGAGTACTTCAGCTTTTATATAGTTTTTTTTTTGCCTGCGCAATTAAAAGAAATGCAACCTTCAAGAAATTGAAACGCATGACACAGAGACTCGAGGCACACACTCATAGCTCACTTGATACCACTTGCAGTTGCCCCCCTCTCTCTCTCTCTCTCTCTCTCTCTCTCCCTTGCGCTTATCGTAACACTTGGGCACGGGGTAGAAGCTGTGCGAACTGCCGCGATTTGCCTTATCAGAAATGCGCTTTTTTAATGAGATCGTGAGAATATTTATAATCTGGAATGAGCACAGTGCAGTAGTTAGTATCTACGCATGCGAGCATTGAGCATATGTATTTCTATGCGGGTGAATGAAGAGCATATTGGCTTGGGGTACGCAATTAAGCTAGCGACTGGAGAAATTTGGAATATATACTATGCTTAAGTACTAAGATAGTTCCTATATTATAATGCAAATAGTTTCCTGATGAAATTATTAGATACTTCAAGAGCTCTACTTTGAGCCAGAGACTCAGCAGTAGCTCTCTCTCTCCCTCTCTCTCTCTCTCTCTCTCTCTCTCTCCCTCTCTCCCTCTCTCTCTCTTGCAGGCAAAGGCTGAACAGTCAATGCTCGCTGTGTATGACAAAGCTCACTTGGAACAGCTCTAACTACAGCTCTAACTACCAAGCTTAAGCTGAGATTTATCTCAAATTTAATAAAGATATTTTTAGAAATTTAATATAAATAAATTAGTTATGTCATTGCTCATATGATAATTCATTAGCTATGATAATATTCCTGCAAATTATGAACAATATTTACGTATTTCAACAGAAACCAAGCAATTAGACTGAAATCGAGTTGTCAAAAAGGCGAACAGATGCGCGCCAGAGAGCTTCAATTTCAATTCATTTAACAAAGGCACAAAATTCTATTAAAATGCGCCCAAAAACTAGAATTTGTTTCCAATTTGCATAATAAATATTGTGCAGTCATCATTTACACGTGCCACGCACACGCACTTGCCGCAGTGCCCATTCAGGCATAAATTATTATTGGTATTATTATTACTGTATGGCCATTGAATGCGATAAACGAAATTGTGAAATGATAGCCGCAGCGTGGAGTGCAATTGAATGGAGAGCGACTACATAATTGACCAGCCATTGACCATATATGCCACAAGTGGGTCACTGACACGGGTGGTTCTGGTCTTTGGGCTTGATTTACGTTGGGGCCGTTTGGCTGTGGTCACATTTATATGACCCGAGAGGGCAATTGTTTAACTGAATCTTAATATTTATTTGATTATTATTTTCTTGTGCTCTTTCCAGGAACAGCAAAGCTTCACTTGGCCCACAGTTGTCACCGTCTTCGTGCTCGCCATGGGCTGGGGCTTGTATGCAGCGCGATGAAACCACAAACGGATCGAGCATCTATAACCATCTAAATATATATATATATATATATATGACTATATATACTTAAAGCGACAGTTTAATCTATAGTGAAATCAGCTAAAGCATAGCAAGCCCGCATACATACATACATACATACTTATATAGGCGGTTGACGGGACACAAGAACAATATATAAATGTATTTTGTAAACGCGTATTCATATATTCATATTTCTCTCTCAAATACTAACCACTAAGAGCCGATTCAAACTGCAGACTGGCAAAAAGACTAAAAAACAAAAACAAGAGAAAAAAAAAAGAAATTATTTTGATAAATATTTTTGCTAAAATATTGTAAACAAATTTAAGATGAAATTTAAGCTCGAGCATATTTTTGTAAACCTTTTACTACGAATCAACTACAAACTGCCATTTTTGAGATACTTTTTGAGGATACATTTTATAGGCCGGTCTTCCAGCAATTCAATATCTTGCATTTAGCTTTGCATTTCTTTAAATTATATAAATATATATATATATTATTATATATAAAAAACAAAAACGAATACAAAATCCTGCTTCCACTTATATTTTCAATATTTTTTAATTGTATATTTTCTGTCATTTGTTTGTCAAACACAACAAAGTTTTCAATGTCTTCGCTTTGTAATTTCAATTACAAGAAAATTTATAAATATATATATATATACTTCTTAAATATTTGCTTTAAAGTAGTTAAAATTTTAATTGAACACGTATTTAGCTTTAATTGTTATCAGAAAAAGAGAAACCGAGAGAAAAAATCCCACAGAAAAAGAATTGAAAAAAAAAGAAATGTTTATTTTTTTTTTTGTATATAGTTGATATAATGCCATTTTTGTGATGATTTTTGTCTATGGTTTATGAGATATACGCAGATGTTTTTAGTTAAATTTGATAGTCGATAAGCTTTGATTTTCAAGTGGATTACATTTTGTTCATTCTTCAAATTGGTCTCACAATCTAGTTTTAAGCACACATTGTACAAGAAATTTGAGCAAAAGTTGGTGAAATTGAAATTTTGCAAAGGCTGCGCCAAGCGGGACACGTTTTCAGGTTTTCTCTTTGGTTCACACTCAAAGCCAAGCATTGAATGATCTCTAAAAACTGGAAATTTATGGAACACTCAATTGATCTCCACAGCTAGCCAAAGTCTCAAAAGTCAACACACACACACGCAGCAAATTAAATTTTTCATTTTTGTCCCCCCCAAATTTTTTGGTGTTTATTTTGTTTTGGGAAATTTCAATTTCGATTTTGCCGAATTTCTTGGTACGTTTCAATGCTAATCGAACACAGTGGAAAACAAAACCGAAATATATTAGAAAATGAACATATGAAAAGAAAATGAAAAGAAAAAAAAAAACTATTCCCAAAAATCGCATTGATCTCATGGATTTTTTTATCATTTACATCAGCAATTTTTTACTTGCATTGAGAAAATATTTGTAAATTAGGCGTAATTATGTAAAAGTCTAGAGTTAAGATCGCCAAGCGTTTTAGTTTACATATTTCTTAATACTTCAGTTTTTATGTCTAAAGTTAAATGCAAAAAAAAAAAACAAAAAAAAATTATAAAAAAATGTTAAAAAAAAATTGAAAAAAAATGTACATCGAATCTAAGTAAGTGTATTTGTTTATCATATGTTAAATGCCTGTAAGTAGCGCAATATTTTGTTAGCTTTAAGATCAAATCATTTCACAAGGAAAGAAAGAGACAGACAGAGAGAGAGAGAGCTACACTAGTTAATGTAAACGCAGCGAGCAGCAAAAGTAGTTGAAATTTTGTTTAATATTCACGTTTTTTTTTTCTTATTCGTATTTTTGTTTTATTTTTTGATTATACATACTTACACTTAATTTGTAAACAACACTATTCCAAGCCCCCCACCCAAAAACAAAAACAAAAACAAAAACAAAACAAAAACTCAATGAAAATTTTTGTAAATTTTTCTAAAATGAACTCAACGCAAATATTCTGTCAGCGTGCATAGCAGAAGAGCAATTTCATTGCTGCTGTTTGGCTTGGCGCTGTGACAGAAGTTGGCGCGGATTCATTCTAATTAGTTTTCACATTGATCTCGGTAAAGTTTTGTGGCCGCGCGCCCAGAAGTCATCAAGATTTTTGGTTGCCATGAACTGAAGCAAGGCAGAAAGAACAAGCAAGAAACAAAATATATATCAAATGAATCACATAGCGAAAATTTTTTTGTTCATTTTATATTCCATGCGACGTACTTCCGAACCTAAAATTAAGTAATTCGTAATTTGTAATTTGTATATATTGCGCAAAAATCGAAATGCCATTTTTTGTATAGATCGTTGGTGCCAAAACAGTTGAATTATTGTGTGTGGTCTGATGGAGCTGCCCGCCCTCTGGGTTGGAGAGCTGCCATCGCCAGGCAGACACAGTCGATTCGAAAATCCCAATTATAACTAGACTTAAGCTGACCCCTTACAATATTTTCAATATGTATTTTTCTATGTGCGACAACACAACATTTATACAACTTGTACATTTTATCTTATGCTGTAATTTAATGAAATAAAAAAAAATATATATATATATATATATATATATATATATATATATATATATATATATATATATATATAAAATATCACTATGATCTCATGAATATGTTCATAAGACGAAAGTATATATGTAAATTGAATAAATACGCATAAATATGTATATGTAAGAGGAATTATAAAAGCAAACGCACAAAACAAAATATATGTAAAACAAATAAAAATTTTAAAAACAATAAATGCGGCTTTTCTTATTATATTATACAGAATGAACCCATTTGAAAATGGGCACTCAGTTTGGAAAACTCTGTGGAACAGGCAGAAGAAGGCGCAGAGTCTATTCAATATATAAACAGGATAACGAGCTCACTTGTTGCAGATATTTTCGCCTACCCAACCATCCATCTGAAAAACAACTATTGTGCAAAATATGCACATCTGCAAGCCCTGTTTATAGCATGGGAAATTTATAGCATGAGATAATAACAGATTTGCAATACTATTTTACTGCGTAGCAGAGTTGTCATATATCTCAAAGCTCTATAGACAAAAGAAGCAGACTTCAAATTTAATATTCCTATATTCCTTATAGAATTTATAAGATTTTCTTATCTATAAAAATCCTATAGATTTTTTCCTTGATTTCGATTTTTAAGCGTAGCTTATTATTGTTTTTATTGGTATTTTTTATTGGTATATTTTCAGTATAGGTACATATACATTATACATTATATTATAATATAGTATATAACATTATATTATATTATATTATATTATATTATATTATATTATATTATAATATATTATTATTATATTATATTATATCATTATTATATTATATTAGTATAAAATATAGATATTTGTCATATTTCGAACTTAGAACACCTTTTCTCCCAAACTCCCCTAAAACTTATTTCAAATACCTGAGATTTGTGCATCTGGCTATCAATATTTTGATTAAGAAAGACAAAAAGAAAAGATATTCAACAAAAAGTAGTGCCTTATGGCAGAGTTCGGGGCATTGCCTAGTCGATCACTTCCTAGAGCACTGCAGCACGTATATTATATATAAATATACATACAATCTATTATACAATATGCTTTTATTCCACTTCAAATAACCGAATCTCAGTACGCCGAGCACGTCGCGTCAAAGCCAACCCACATCACACGCACACACACAGGTTTTATAGTTCGTACACATTCATCAAATCTGAACATAAGGAGCAAATCTAAAAAAAAGGAAAAATCGATTTATCCGAACTTTTCAATATAAATATTTATCAAGCGAAATTATCGTTAAGCATGGATGCATTGGATGCGCCCGAAGTACCCAAAATATACACGCGTAATGTGCTCCAGGCCATAGCACAGCTCCAGGATGGCCAAGCAGTTTATGTGGGCACAGACGATATCGTCGAGAAGGTGGCTGAGCAGATGCGCCGTCAAAAGGACATGGACACTGTCAAGAGCCACGTGCTCAAGTCTCTGAGCAGCCTAATCGAACTGGGCGTTTTGACCCGTAACCCTAAAGCCAATTGCAGTTACTATAATTTCCCGGACCTACATAATTTTGGCTCTCGCGCTTCGATTAAGGTAAGCGACTTTAGTGTGTTGATTCATTTGCCTAAAGATACTTTTCGCATGCAGAAACGTAATTACTATACGGGCGGTCGCAAGGCTCCGATCAGTTATCGGCCCAAGAAGTCGATCAAGCCCAAGTGCCCATATAAACTGAAAAATCAAACGAAATTCAAGCGCGCAGCCGTGCAGCCCGTGGTGTGCAACAGCTGTCGCTCGTGCGTCGTGCCCTTCGTGAAAACCTTTAACGAGATACAAAATTCGACTACCGCAGTGGAGAAAATACAGCTCGAGCAGCTGCAGATCAACAGTTCGGAAACAGAGGAGCCGGTGAACTGCTCGAATGATACGAAGCGTTTCGTGTTCCCACCTCCAACTGCCATACTTGTAGCAAATAGCCCAGATTCGCTCGAATTAGAGAAATCTATTTGAATAAATGCAAGATGCGCATGTGGCGCCATCTAGCTGTCAACTTATTCAAGTGTTTTGCTAAAGCTAGCATAACTATAGGTTCAGCTAAGTAATGCAGGCACCCAGAAGTATGCTCTATGTATTCAAATATCGGAAAATCTCAGTAGCTCATTCATAATTCATATTTTCTATGTTCTTTCAACCCTCGCTGTAGACTTTTCGGGGTGTTGGCTGCCCACTTAAACTGCGCTGCCTAAGCCAATTTGTAGTTTTTGTGGTCGCGGATTAAATGCTCATAATTGCGGCAGTGCAGGCACGCGACTCGGGGTAACAGGATACGTGGCGGCAGCGTGCCAGCCAAATATGATATGTTATTAACGGCTTAAGCAGGCGCTGATAATGAATCGCTCGGGCCGAGAGCGGGGCTATTATATGTAGTGTGCCCAACACATCCGCTTCCGTCTTCAGCTGTCAATCAAAGCGAGCCGGCATACATATTTAATTTGAATTGCGTTTTCACGAAATCACAAAACTGGACGCACGCCAGTGCCAGCAACTGCCTAATTTGACATCTGAGCGTCAGCGCGTGGCGCAGTCCGTCAAATGGCCCTCGATGAATACTTACTACTACTACTATTCAATTAAATTTTAAGCCAAACTAATCAATAGCACCCCCATCCCCTCGCCTCGTCTAGTTTATGATAATTACTTTTTGGTCCAACACCTGCCAGCAGCAACAGGCAGGATATGGGCCTACGGCTGAGGGGGCCGGCGGCAGCCTGACATTGTCATACATTGGCAATTTTATTATCCGCCCAAACCACGGCTACGGCTACGGCTACGGCCTCGCCACAAAGGCAGCGCCCGCCCACGCGGCCGCCCGATTCTAATTATTAAAATTATAGAAACGGGCAACATTTGTGCGCAGCCATTTTCCGTAAATTAAAGTTAATTAACTGCCTGCGGTGAGCGAAGCCAGCGCGAATACTACGAGCTTTAAGATCCACAACTGACTGAATTTAAATTAAGAATGCGAATGATTGCAGAGGTGCTTCATATGAAGATATTCTTTAGTATATAAAACATATTTATTTGTAGGTTAAATACATATTCTTAGATTCTATTTAAATATATTTAATAAACATTAATTTTAACAACAAAATTTAAAAATAATTAAATATAATAGATATTTAATTAATTAATACTAATTATATGTGAAATATCTAAAATTAACTTATAAGAAATCTAAAAATATTATTAATAATTCAAAATTTTCAAATATTTATTTTTCAATTGCAATATAAAAAGCAAGCGAAGAAATAATGAGCATATATGTATAATAAATTATTTTTTATGTTAAAAACCTTATTTTTAGTGCTATAAATAGTGTTATGTTAGAAAATTATAAACAAAATTTAAATTATAAAATTGATTTAATATACAAAATAAATTCATTAATAAATATATTCAAATATTCAAAATATATATATATTTCAAAATTTGAATATATTCAAAATATATTCAATTTTTAAAATAAACTATAAAACTATAAATATATATTTTCAAAATTTCAAAATGTATTTAATCTTAAAAATAAACTATAAATAAATTAATAAATAATTATGGTATATCAAGCAAATTCAATAATTCATAAATTTTCTTTACATTTTTTGGAGTGAGAAAAAATATTTAAAAAATAAAAAATCATCAAAAACAATCTGTGAAAAATAAAAAAAAAAAACCAAAAAATTATATAGAAAATAACTTTCTTAAATATGTATCTGCAAATAGCTACATAAAATATCAGAATAATTGAAAAAAATGGCAAATTTAAGCACTTTTTGAATGCAAAGAGGTAATCATAACAAATAACAAATGGCTTTATTTTTAAATAATTGAATTCATGTGCCTCAACCTCATAAATTTGCATAATTTGCTCAAAATATGTTAAATATATATTTATTAAATTCAAATATATAAATTGTTGGAATATTTAAAAAAATATCTTTGAATAAACTTTTTAAAAATAAAGTCGATAATTTAATTCTAAAACCAATATATTTGAATAATCATTTAATTTGCATTTATTAACCTGCTTTTTGCTCTTCCATTCTCTCCCTCACTTTGTCTCTCTGGAGACTCCATATTTCCCCTCGCAATAAATAATCAAAATGATGTTTCAATTAAAAGTGGCTTGGCGCAGCTTGAGAGCCACTTAAACTTAATTCAATTATAATTTAAACATGATTATCGTCGCATGTGTTGGGGCTGTAAGAGCGCTGCCAACTAATGGCCTTTCTGCATAAAAGTTGCGAGAAAAACTAAATAAATTTCATTACACGCTGGATAAGACCCCCCCCAAGACAAGCCAAAATGCAGCGGGAGCGAAAATGCATTAAAAATTCATTACAAAGTGCACACAGAGCTCCTTCGAGCAGGCAACGTGTCTAGTCTCGTTGAGTTGCTTTAAGAGTGCAAAGTTATGTCGACTAGAACTTCATGGCTTTGAAGCCAAATGATTGCAGGAGATGATAGCAAAAGGATATATTATCCTTTGCATGTCTGCTGAAGCCTAAAATGGTCTCAGCCTGCGGGACATGAGCAAAACTCATAAGGTCCTGGCCAATGGCGATCATAATCAACGTCTTTCGCCACTTTATTGACAAACTAATAAAAACATGGCCGAAAGGAAGATGAGCAGAGAGCGAGGACAAACGAGAGGACTCGGAGAAAACGATTTATTAAAATCCCTGTGCATGGCATACATAAAAAGCGGCGCAACTGACCGTTGATATGATGAGTAATTTGCTTTTGGCTTTTAATGCTGCAGACGACGATGAGGACTTGAGGACATGAGGACATGAGGACACGGATAACGGCAACGACAACGACAACGATGTCGGAATAGTTGCAGGACACGGAAATTAGTGCGGAAACGGTTACTACGCTTAGCAATCTGTCAAAAAGCCAAAATGTAATAAATGAGACAGCGAGCACACAGAGACAGAGTTTGAGGCTGGCTACCGTATCATCGTCCTGGCCATCAACATAATTCATAGGACATGCCAGAGCACGACAAAAGACTTCCATAAGAGCGAACAAAGGCGCCAACTACTACTCTCATGGCCAAAGCGGATGCCACAGCCATAGAGCTGGCAGCACATGTGCCATATTTCATTACACGTTGATAAGTGGACATTTGTCCACCCGATCCTTGGCCTAGGACGGCCGACAAGTGGGGGTTGCTGGCTGCCCGCATGCCAACAGGCATTTCATAATAATTTTAACAACCTTTTTTACGCAAACACAGACCGAACCTGATATCCATACATATTAAATGCGCTAGTTGGACCCAAAGCAGCAACTGCTTTTAGCTATTCGTATTCATATTCATATTTGCATTCATATACAAATGAAATGTGGTTGTGAGTGGGGAAATTGTTTAGACTTCAAATTGGGAGTTCAGATAACAAATTGGACGAATTTATATATATTTTATATATTTTATTTGATAGATTTTGACAGAGTGATTGACTTATGAGTGACTCAGCAACGTTGAGTTGGAAATTGTAGTGACTCATGCTGAATCGTAGATAGCTATAGCCCAAAGACTATCTGATAGGAGTGTTTTCTGATCATGCTTACTAATGAAAGTATGGGAAAATAGGCGAATTCAGCTGAATTTACTGCGGATATGCGCTGGACGTCGCTGCCAAAGGTAGTAAGCGAAAGGAACAGGCCCTGGTGTAGTCAAAGCAGAGACTATAGTAGGGCAAACGAGGGGTTTTGAGAAGGAAACACAGATGCCAGTGCTCAGCTAGAGCCCATAGAAGGACTTCACCTTGAAGGTTGAAGCACAATATTCCATGGTGGGAGGTAACATAAGAACTAACAGGGTTTTTAATCAGTAAGTCGGGTAAGACAGACGACTTGACTGACGGCTTAAAAAGCCTTTTAAACTATCTCAAAAGAAATAAAATAGAAAACTCGAAGACTTGCAATAGGCTCGTCTAATATTCTTCTACTTCTACTTTTCTTTTTATGATAAACAAATTTATAATGCTCTAGCAATAAATAGTTATTAGCTTGTATTAGCAGTAAGGTGAATGTATGAAGCCTGTTCTAATCTGAGCAAATAGTCTAGTAGAAGTAGTCCACCTAGGCTATCTAGTTTGTGCTCCTACAGATCGATAAGTATTCAAATCAGAATTCACTTAAACTTCGAACTTTCATTGTACATTTGTATATTTATGCTAGTTATATCAATTTGCTACTCACTTTATTTGAATCTAATCTTCATAGTCAACAAAGTGTAGCTTTCTTTGCTTTAGAATTGGCCCAGTATCCTTGCGCAATGTGACGCCCGTCGGCTGAGTTTGTGTCTCGCAGATCTTCTCTGCGCTGGGCCACTCAATGAGCTGAGTTTCGGGCACAATCAGATGATCCTCGGCTGGCGTTGCTTTCGGCTTTGGCGAGTATCGCATGCGAAAGCGCTTCAGATACTGCGGCACCGCAGGCACATTTCCTGTGGCATGAAAGTCCACAATTCCGTTTATGTAGAGCGGACGGAGCAGGCTGCACAGCTGTATGAGATTCATGCGATTCGGTATGGGAGACCACAGAAAGTCCTTCATTGAGAATGGATTGTCCCACTCGTAGCTGCTGGCGGCCTCGATTTTCACAGTTATCGAGTAACCCGGCTGCTCGAAGCACCTGAGATCAGTGCTCAAGCACCGATAGCTCTGCGAATATGACTTCATCAGCTTGATGTGGCCAAAGAGGGTCAAGGTCTGAGCCAGACGTGTGACCAGATGCTCATAGCCAAACAGAGGCAGCTTGAGCACACAGACTCCACCTGCAGCTGCCGCATACTCCGATATATTCCTGGCAATCTGCTCGAAGTCCACGTGCTCGAACGGCTCATCGACTGCCTGCAGATTCAGATAGAGCTCATCGGCGCCCTGGGCGATCCACTCCTGATAGGTGACGTTGCCCATCAGCCGACAGAGATCGTCCTGCCGCACGGCTGAGTAGTAGAAGAGCAATCTGCCGCCCTGTGGCCTTCGGATGAGCAGCATCAGGCTGTTGCCCAGCTCATTGCCGGCGCAGAGCATCAGCTCCAGTCGCTTGCCGTCGCTGAGGCGCAGCAGCAAGGGCTGCGCCTCATTGACTATGTGAAAGTCCTGCACTGATGTCTTGGCGCCCCGACTGATCAGATACCCAAGCAGCTGAGTGGCCAGCGGCTGCGTAGTATACATCTTACAGAACTGCTTGGGCAGTCGCTCCAACTTCTCCTGCATGCCATACAGGTGTGTGATGAATACCTTGATATGACTCTCATACAGCTTTGGTATGACGTCCACAACTATCTCTGGATACTCCTTGAAGCGCATGTTGACTGAAAGTAGAGGAAAGAAGAGGAGATGAGATATAGATAAAGATATAAATAAAGATAGAGATAAAGATAAAGATATAGATATAGATATAGATAGAGATATAGATATAGATACAGATATAGATATAGATATAGATATAGATATAGATATAGATATAGATATAGATATAGATAGAGATAGAGATAGAGATAGAGATAGAGATAGAGATAGAGATAGAGATAGAGATAGAGATAGAGACAGAGATAGAGATAGAGATAGAGATAGAGATAGAGATAGAGATAGAGATAGAGATAGAGATAGAGATAGAGATAGAGATAGAGATAGAGATAGAGATAGAGATAGAGATAGAGATAGAGATAGAGATAGAGATAGAGATAGAGATATAAATATAAATATCAATATATATCAAATATAGATATAGATACACAGATATATATACATATATATACTCCCACCAATAACTCAGTAAATCATTTACACATCCACACCTGGCCTCGCCCACCTGTTGACCTTTTACGCTGGCTCAGGCCAAAGCGGATATCTTATTGATGGCCCATAATTGATCAACGTGAACTCAAAAAGCCGCGACTTTGACTTTGCGTAATTTCCCCCAAAAAACAGAGACGAAAACAAATGCGCAAAGATAAACAGCAACAAATTCCGGTTGAATGGCAGGCATTGGCATAGATCTGAAATTGGCAACACTTCAGGTTCAGTTCGGTTCGGCTTAACTCATAAAAGTCGTTACTGGCACAGCCCACAATCTGGAGATTTCGGTTTCGCTTTCAATGTGACCGTCAAAACGGGCCACGAGCTGGTTACCTCACCCAGGCCAAGCCAATAAATGAAACGTGTAAATTATTATTACGTTGCGGGAAAAGAAAGCAGCGTGGGGGGAGCTCTGACGGGCTCTGAGGTCTCTGACTAGACCAGAAAATTACTCAATGTCGCTTAACCCGACTGCAGCTAAATGCCAAGCTCTTGTTGTCTTCTTCGTCTTCTTCTTCTTCTTCTTCTTCTACTGCTGTTGCTGTGTTGTTGCATTCGTGTCGCTCGCTGCCAGCAACTTTCACTCTCCGAGCAGCTAATTTGCTTAGCTTGTTGCTGCTGCCTCGAGCTCTTGACTCATTATAATTAAGCCATCTGAGGCGCTGGCACCCAGATTGTACAATAATTCGCGCTGCTATTTATGGTGCTTATAGAAAAGTGTAACAAATGTAATGCAACTATCTGATTTAATTAAAGCAGTTATGCCGCCACAGCCCGAGCGAGTTGAACGAACTCTCAACTGTCAGATTACCCAACGAATGTCGCTGTGGCTCTGCTGCAAACAAGTTTACCTCTCTGATCGTCTTTTACAATAGAGTTTGAATCATTGGACAAATCATTTGATAAGCTCTGTGTGTACTTTGAACTTTCATCAGAGATGAGCGACTGCCAGAAATATACTTAATCAGAGTCAGCTATCGGATTCTATCAGAGCTTAAACTAGTTTAGATTTGTTAAGAATATTTTGTATATATATTGGAGTAAAGTAAACTTTGTAAATATATATTTACTCTACTCCATATGTGCACATAAATATATATACTATAAGATTCTTATATAAATATATAAATTATAAGTATACATAACTTAAGATTTTTATAGTTAGCAGCAACCAAGAGAATCTAGTTTAGTATAAATGCTTTATAATATTAAGTAAATTTATTATATGCAGCTCCCACACCCGAGTGCAACATTTCACAACAAAATGTATCTCAAATAAGCCCATTTAGTATAAAATATAAAATAGAATATAATATATATAATATAAAATATATATAAAGTGTAAAATATGTATTAATATTCATATTATACTTTAAAGTGCATTAAATGCCAATTGAATAACATTTATAAAATTTCTTGGTGTATTTAATAACATTTATTAAAATTTTTACAATTATATAAATATATTTAATAAATGTTAATAAATATTGAATTAATGTTAAAAAATTAATAATAAATATTTAATTAATATTAAATAAATAAATTTCGCATATTTTATTATTTAGTTGGCATTAAATGTACTTTAAACTAAAATATATGTATATTTATATTAATCATCGAAATCAATTAAATTTTACAGATACAACTGGAAAATCAAATAACAAACTTCGAGTAACGACAGCCTCTTTTTCTATATTGTGACTTGTCTAGATCTTCGTTTTGAGCATATTCAAACTATGTTCAGTTAGTTTTGTTGCTACAACAAATAAATTTTGTGCATATTCCTCATATTTGGTACTATTTTCAGCAAAATTCAATTAAAGCCATTTCGTCGTTAGTCTTATAAATTTATAATATTTATATATAAATATAATTATATATATTTCTAATATATTTGCATTATATATAAATATAATTATATATATTTCTAATATATTTGCATCTCCCAAGCTGTTTCTATATCTATAATAACCAGCTAGCTAGATATATGCGTGTCCTTCTCTACAAGTAACTCTGCTCAGTGCTTAGAGTTTACTAGAAAACTCTAAAAAAATACTAGAAAGCTCCAACTTAACTTTCTGGCCTACTTATCTAGCACTTTTTCTTAGCTGCCGATATAAAATACATTCGTGATCTAATTTTATTTATTTATTAATTTTGTTCAGCTAAACATAAGTAATATATTCTTCATCTAATTAAATTTTGTTTGTACTTATGCTCAACTAGATATATATAATAAATACTACATCTCACTCTGCTTAAATAGTGCCCTTATTTTCTTCATTTTTATAGTGATCGAGCATAAAATTTAAAACAATCTTAACTAGTCCATCTTTAAGACAGCTTCTAGCTATTTGCTTTACTAAAATATATATATATATTCCATAATATAAACTCAGTCGTCTTCAATTTGTGCACTCGACTCGACTCCGCTCCCCCGGTTGATCTTTGTGCGCATCTAAACTTTCGCACATCTGCCCAATTTTATTATTACCCAATTGCTGCAATCTCTCTCAAGTTTACTCTCTCCCTCTCTCTCTCTCTTTTAGTCACTCTCCGCTGGCCAGCTCTCTAAGTAGCAGCTGTTTAAACATAATTTCGGCAACGTTTTCACTCTTCGAAGCTGGCAAAACTCTCTCCTGCTCCAAGCGCTCCTCTCCAGCGAGTCGCGACTGAACTCGACTTAGCTCGCGGCTTTGGGGCTTGGCGCATGCTCAGCGCCGGCGTCGCGTGTCAAACGAACGCCGTACTCAAAGCCGGAAAGACGTCGCTGGCGCTGGCTGCTTCGACGAGTCAGTTAAAGATAAAAAATAAAAATAAAACAAGAAAATCCGTTTCGTTTCGTTTAGTTTCTATTTGATGTGAAGTAAGTGGAATCAAGAGCCGAAAGTGTGCAAAATCGAAGCCGGCTAAGCAATTGTCTAAGTGTCTGTGAGAGTTAAACAAAGCGTGGCAATTGTGACAACAGCCGCCAGCCGCCAGCCGACGACTATTTATAAGTTCAGCCAGCCAAGAAAAGAAAGTTGTCTGGGTCGCTGAGTTGTGCAAGTGAATGAAACATTAAATATTGCGTAAAAATTAGTCAAGAGCCAACGACAATAAATGTAAACAAATAAATGAGTCAGGCAATCGAACCTCAGCACGCGTCAGACATAAAAGACAACGGTGCGATTATGGGAACTAGTAAATTGAACAGGCCATGGCCACGCCCACTCGACTGGTCCAGTCCTGGCCCTAGTGCATGCACAACACGTACGCTGCTTTTTGGTTTCCGTGTCCATATCCGTGTTCGTCGTCTTCGGAGCTCATCTCAAGCGCAAAGTGTCCTTTCGTGTTAGAGGGGCGCCCATGTTCTGTGCGTGCCTCGACACACAATCGAAAGCATTTTGTGATCCTAGCACCTGCTGCTGCTGCTGCTGCTCTGCACCCGTTCCATATGAAATTAGCTGACATTTCTTGTTGTAAATGCCAGTGCAGTCTGTGTCGCTGCAGCTCGTCTTCGCTTAAGTGCAGCGCCCTCTGTTGCCTGTTGGCAGCAAATGCAATTTTCTAGTACTTGCTCGTTGTGGCGTCTCCGCCGTTGCTTGGACCATAAAATTTTGGGCAATTACAGTTACAGCTGCAGCCAACTGAGTCACACTGTGTGTGTCTCTCTCTCTCTCTCTCTCTCTCTCTCTCTCTCTCTCTCTCTCTGTGTGTGTGTGTAATTGCATGAAATTTAAATTTTATGTGCGAGCAACACACTTTGGCATAGTCGTTTTTATATTACGACTAGCGTAAATAATAAATTCAGTTGCTTTTGCCAGCTGCTTCTCATCGCTTCCATCCGCAACACACACTTTAAAATCAGTTACAAATTTTTTTGGAAATTTGTTCGTGCGTCATCTCGTTGAGAAAAATGGGCTCGAATTGTGTTCAGAGGCAAGAGACAACCTTGACTCCATTTAAATGCAAATCGAACGACGCCAAATGGTGAAATTGATGGCAGAAAGACAAAGAAAAAAGTGTCGAAGACCTAATGAATGAAGTGAGTGTTGAGTGAGCCAAAGCTAAGCTAAGAAATTGGCCAATAATAGAATTTAAATCCATTCATATTCTGCTAGATGTGCCTGAGGCGATTCAGAAAAGACTTTCACTGATTTTTAGATTGTTGAGCAAAAATTATAAAAATTTAGAGAAATTTGAAATAGACTGAAGATGTTGAAGCCTACATTTGACAATTTTGTGTGTGACATAAATATATATTTTTAATATATATGCTAAGTAAGTTATTCAAAGGACACATAAAATTTCAATTTGCACAAAAATAAGCAACACAAAAAATTTAAGTTATAAAATATATATGTAACAAATACAAAACTTAAATAAATTATTTATAATAATAAAATATATATAATAATAAATTATATATAATAATAAATTATATATAACTAAATAAATTCATGTATAAAAGCTAAAAAATATAAAAAGTATATATAATTTTTAGGAGTGATTTCACATATATGTAATATATAAACATAAAATGCAAAATTATATATACTTTTTATATTTTCTTAAGTTTTATATATGCGAATTTATTTTAATTTAATATTTTTATATATATTTAATTATCTAATTTTTTTGCATATATATTTATAAAACATAAAATGACTGCAAATATAATAGAAAGTGGACTGAATTTGGATTATAAAATATGTGTTTAAGAAATATATACAATTTTAAATATTTGAAATATACTTGACAATTAAAAAAAATATATGTAAAATGAATTAATAAATAAAATAAATAAATAAAAATATAATATTTACTGGAGCAAAAAAATTTATAAATAAAATATAAAATTATAAAAAAATAAACTAGAAATACACAAAAAGCTCAAATGAAATAAAAAATATAAAATTTAAAAAATAAATATTTGAAAACAATGAATATAAATATACATTTATAAATTACAATAATTAAATACAATTTATGTTTAAATAAAAAATTATATAAGTAATAAATAAACAATAAAAAATGTAATGCACAAAAAATATAAATATAAAAAAATGTAAAATAAAAAGAAAATAAATAAATAAATTAATATAAATTAGAAAAATAAATAATGATTGAAAAAATATAAATTTAATTGTATTCATAAATTTAATAAAATAAATAATTAAATATATATATAAATATACATAAAAAAAAAAAAAAATATATATATATATATATATATATATATATATATATATATATATATATATATATATATATATATATTATGAAAAATAAATACCATATAGAAACTTAAATAGGAGCTTAAGCTTGAGCCAAGAAACTTAGTCTGGCAAGCATTAAAAGTCCTGATATTATTATGAGTGTTGCTATAATCACAATTCTTGCACTGTTGCTGCTGCTCAGCGCTGGGCAAATAAAAGTGCAGAGCAGTCGACGTGAATAATTTAGCACAAGGCGCAGAGCAGCGAGTCAAAGTCAAAGTCAGAGACAGAGCCAGAGGCAGAGGCAGCGTCGGCGTAGTCAGCGTCGAAATAAAGCTGATGATTACGTTGAGTTGAGTCGCGCTGCGGCGTGCGGCTGCATAAACACGGCGCAATCATAAAAAATGGAATTAAACAAATGTCAAGTCGTCCTCGACGACGTCGTCGTCGTCGTCGTTGAGCTCTCAGCGAGCACGTGAGAATTGCATTAATATGAATGCAAATGCAGCCACCCGCTAGCTCCTGCTTTTCGATGGGGTAAATCTATAAATTTATGTGCAAATGTTGCGAGAAATTTGCCGCGAGGACTCTAGAGAAATTCGCAATCTTTTGCAGTTTGCAGGGAGTGAGAGAGAGAGAAGGACGAAGTCTGACAGCAAGTTTTTATGTTATTATTGCAGGCGACGTGCGAAAAGTGGCTTACGCTTACGCTTATGAATTGCTGACGTTTTAGCTGGGGATTTCCAATTGCAAGAGACACAAACACGCCCACAGCTACACCCACACCGCCCAGCATGCAGTTTCGACAGCCGCCGCGAAGTATGCTATGGAAAATTGCATTTCTAATTATCGCATTAGTCGGCGACGTGTCGTGCATAAGAAATGGCGCCGGAAATGACGAGTGAGTTGCCTTGACAGTCTTCAGACCTTAATTTATGCAAATTTCACCCCCTCCTCCCCGACAGCCAGAAACACATTTCCGCCAAGCTGAAAAACTTTTTTCCCTCGGAGCCGCTGCCCGAGCCGAGTCCCCAGGCTGAGCAGATGCCCGCCCAGCCGTCCGCCCGGGTCACAAACGGCGGATTTCGCCCATCGCAGATGCTGGAGTTCACGCCCTCGGATGTGATGAACGGGGGCGTACAGCGCTATCCGCCCAGCTACCTGGAGCCCGACTACAAGCACCAGGTGCCCAACTACTTGACCAGCCTCAACTCACAGCAGGCGGCCATGGACAAAGTGTTCTCCTTTCCGGCGGAGTCCCAGCCGCAACAGCTGGCAACTTTCCACTCTCAGATACCCACCACGCCGGTGGTCAGCTATTTGGATCCCTACACGCAGCAGAACTATCAGTATACGCCCACGGCCACGCCCATAGCGACAGCCCCTACGCCCAGCTACATACAGTACCAGCGCGAGCGGCCCGAGCCGCAGCAGCAAGGGGACCAGGCTTATACGGTGCAGTCGTCGCTGCTCGTGGGAAACCACGGCCCACCACCGCCGCAGCACGCCTCGGACGAGGTGTATTTGAAGCGACCCGGCTACGTCTTCGACGAGAGCCCCTCCACGCGCTATCGTCGTCCGGTGACAACGCCCACGGCGGCCACGTCGAATAAAATCTCATACGACTCGCATGATTACCCGCCGCCCAGCTACGCCGCCCAGCAGACATCCAATTTCGTGTCGCAGCCCACGCAGCGGCCGCCTTACAATCGCCAAGACCAAGGCCCAGCGATACGTGGACCTCAATACACCACCGCCCCCTCCCCCTCGCCGTCGTCCTCGTCTAATTATGCAAACAACTTTGGTAATTATTTGCAGCGACCGCCCGGCTACGCCAGCCACTCGCAGTCGCGGCCGCCGTCGGACTACAGCCCCACGCACTACCAATACGAGCCGCTGCCTCAGCAGCAGCAGCACCACCACCAGCAGCAGCAGCGGCCGGGCCACAATTACTACGAGTACCAAATTGGCGAGATACCGCCGCAGCAGCGACCCACCCAGTTCAACTATCAGCCAGGCTATCGACCACCTTACCAGCCACAGTCACAGCAGCAGCCCCACCAGCCAGGAGGTGGCGGCTTCTCCACATTGGCCACGTTGCTAAGCACCACGCAGCAATATGCGCCACAATTTACAAATCTGCTGCTGGGCGGTGTGGGCGGTGGTGGCAGCTCCTCCTCCAGCAGCCCATTTGGCAGTCTCTTAGGCGCCTTCAATGGGGCGGGCGCTGGCGCGGGCGCAGGTCAGCACAGCCGACCGGCCAACACGCAGCTCATTAGAGCCCTGGAGAACATCGCACGCAACGACGATTTGCAGTGTGTGCCCAAGGTGCTCTGCCAGATGATTGCCGGTCAGACGCAGCGTGGCCAGCTGCCAGGCTTCATTACGTCTCCGGCCATAACCAAGTGAGTACCAGCCACAAATAATGTGGCCAGGGCTTTGCTTGTAAGTAAATATTATTAAATTTGCATTCCCAACTGCTCAAACTCGAACTCTCAACCCTCCATCAACCACCCCCTCCCCCTCCCGCAACCCTGCTGTTTGCCTAATTTGAAGCAAGCGTTAACTGGGATTAGACTTCATTCATTATGCAAGTCGATGCGAGTCCCAACTTAGTGATGGCACGTTTAATCATACGATGCATAATAATCGATTATTTTTGTTTCAATTTAATTGATTTATTTTGATCGCAAATTGAATTCGATTAATTCAAACGTTCATCGATTAATTAATCAAACTACTTTGCTGGATCTGCGCTTCAAAAAATGCACTTTCAATCGGGTCGATTCAGTTATGAACCACATACATACTTCAAGAAATAGCTGAGCTTTCAGAGAGCAATGAAAGTCGAGGAAGCATTAGGGATGGCTGGCTACGACGGCAGATGCTCCAGGCAGAGCAAAAGCTTGACTTCTGAGCACCTGTCTGAGGAGGAACTACTGTTCCTCAATTTAATATTCAATAAATTAATATTTAATTAATATTTAAATTAATATTTTTAAAAAATTATTAACATTGATATAAAATTTTTTAATTTAATATTAATATATAATATATAATATTTTAATTTAAATTTAAATTATTATATATTAACATTCAATTAAACTATAATATATATATATATAATTTAAATGAGTTAAAGTAAAGTTAAAGTAAAATTAAGTGATAAATGCGCTTGAATAACCAATAAAAAAATTAATATTTAATTAACATTTAAATTAATATTTTTCAAAATTATTAATATTAATATAAAATATATAATAAAATATACAAAATTTTAATTTAATATTAAAATTAATATATAATATTTTAATTTAAATTTAAATTATTATATATTAATATTCAATTAAACTATTAAATTAAATTTAATTATTATTAAACTATTATATATTAATATTAATATTATATTATATATATTTAAAAAATTTAATTAATTAATATTAGTATTAATATAATTATTATTTAATTATTATTAGTATTAATATTTAATATTTTAATTTAAATTAAATTATTATTATTAATTATATATATTATAAATTATATATTAATATTATATTATATTATATTATATTATATTATATTATATTATATTATATTATTATATATCATATTATTTTATTTTATATTATATAATATTTTAATTTAATATTAATATTAATATATAATAATTTAATTTAATAACCGATTAACTTAGTTTTGCCATCACTAGGCAGTCCCTGGCCATATTGATTGGTCTCTACGAAATGAGTCACGCTCTGATTGAGCCCTGGCCAGCTTGTCCGTAAATTGATATTGTTTTGCCTATGCGCTGCAAATTGGCATTTACTCAATTAAGTTTTATAGGCAGCTGGGCCAGATAATGAGCAACATAATAATCATGGAGCTTACTTTAGATATATATAGATACTATCTATATTGATGTCTGCTTGCAAGAAAATCCTTAAGTTTTGCTAAACATTTTCAGTTTTCTCGCTGGCTTTCCCGTGGCCTCACCTGCGCTCATTTACGGACGCGCCGCGCTGCTCGGCATTAGCGGCGGAGCGCGTAGCTGCGTGCAGACCTACGAGCGATGCCCCCAGAATGAGGTGAGCTGGCCGTCTGGCCGTCTGTTGGCATACCAATCAAGGGTGTTTAATGATTATTAAAAAACTTCAAATTCTAGATGGAAATCATTCACTATCTGAACAATCATCGCGGCGGCTTTTTTAAGTTCTTCAGCGAGCCGGAAGAGCAGCCAGCTGAGACGCAGCAAAGCGAAGCTGGTGGCGGCGGCGGCGGCGGCTCATTGTTCAGCATTCTCGCGGCGCTGACGAACGGCGGTCAGAGCCAGGGGCATGTGACGCGGACGACGCCGCGGCCAGTGGCGCGGCCAACACAAAGACCCAGCACGGACATTGCCGATGGCATCGGCAGCTTCTTCACCCGCATACTGTCCGAGTACATGAGCGGCGTGGAGTACCAGCGACGTCGCCGTCGGAGGAGGAGGAGTCTGTTGCCAACGGAAATTAAACGCAACATTCAGACGGATAATGGCCGCTTGATGCCCGTTGATTTTCATGATGAGCAGGATGACTTAGATACCCAGACGCCAGTCAGGTTTCGAGACGACGACGAGCTGGAAGAGGAGAAGGCCCACACCGAGCTGATAGGTGTCCTGCAATTTCCCGAGGACCAAGGCGAGGGCGAGGGTCGCATACTGCACTTCAAGAACATCGAAAGCGATGAGCAGCACAACGGCGGAGCTGTGAGATTTCCGGATGCAACGCCGGAAGCACAGCACGACAGCCAGCGCAAAGTTATCTACGAATTCAATCGCAATGCAGCGCAGCGAAAATTAAGATTTCCCCAGGACCAAAGCGAAGGTGAGCGCCAGGCCAAGACCGAGGGCTGGGCGGCTGTGCTGCCCAATGGCTTGACCGAGGAGGACTACGGCCAGGAGAAGCGACGTGGCAAGCGCATTGTCTTCAAGGACACCAACGAGGAGCTGGAGCTGGAGGACCTGGACGAGCGGTTTAGAGAGGAGCAAGCGAGAGAGCTGGAAGAGGAGGAGGAGCGACTGAGGGAGGAGCAATTCAGAGAGCAACAGCTAAGAGAGATTCCTCAGCTGGAGCCACATGCACCGCCAAATGCTGTCTATGAGAATGCAGCACCACCGCAGCGTGGTGCCAGAGTCCTCTTTCCTGATCACTACGAGCAGCACATACGCCGAGGCAAGATACTGAATCGACCCACCTATGCGCCCAGCTACGAGTACAACAACAGAGTCGAGGAGAAGGAGCAGCGTCTGGTGGTCAGCGATGAGCACAGACCAGGTTCCTATTACCGCCTGGAAACAACGTCAAATTACGAGACCAGCGACCAGAGCCACAGTCACAGGCAGAGTTTCATGAACTACGGCGAGTACTTGCCGGGAAATACTGTGAGATTCGATCAGACGAACGATGGAACCAGCTATAACACTCCTCACTATAACTATCCCAATGCGAACTATATAGGCGACAATCGATACAGCAGCAGCTATCAGCCTGCCGCCACGAGAAAGCCCCAGCACGAGGACAACAAGAACATCTACGTGACCAATTCGCAGGGCGTGACGGAGTACTACATAAGGCCCGACGGCCGGAAGGTCTATCTCGGTTAGGTTTATCGAGAGTGTAAATATATGTAGCAAGAGTAGCAGAGGCAGTTCCCTTCTAGTTTCTAAGTCTGTAAATAATTGTTAACGCTTAAACCAACTTAAATATTTATTAAAAGTAGAAAAATAGAACGAGAGAGAGAGAGAGAGAGGGAGATTCTTTAATCTGGTGCCATTGTTGGGGCGACAAATCAACAAGTATTTCAGGCGAATGAAATATGCTAAAGAAATGGCACATAAATCTAGAGACAAACGGCGCGTCGTCGCAGGGAATACGTTTGAAAAATTAAATGTGATAAAGCGAAGCGACAAAAAAATGCGCACACAATTTCAACGTTTTCCCAGTGGGATGGACGACGCGCCTCACGGCTCCGCCGACTTCACAGAGCCAAATCACACAAAAATGCAAAGTGCAAAAAAGTGCAGCATACTTTTGTGCGGCGGCACACAACAACCAGGGTTGTCAACGTCACCAAAGCTCAAAGCAACGCTTGTTGCTGCCCTTGTTGTCTAGTGTCTGTGCTCTGGCTATGGGCGGGGGGTGCCTCAGCACAGTGCCTGCAAACATATGCAACGAGTTAATAAATAGCAAAGCGCTGAGGGCAGAACAGCGCCCAGAGTTGGGGCTGTGTATTTTACCAAAAGCCGTAGTTGTAGTACTTGAAGCGAAACAAACAAGAGCTGCACACAAAAAAATCATAGAAAGCAATAGATGTGAGATGTAGATTGGAAAATACTCTGGGAATGCGTAAAGATATTAGAATTTATGATATACCTGTGAATAATTGTAATATGATTGTAATTTGTTTAAAATAGAATAATAAGCGGCACTAGAATACAACAGATTGTCGATGGAGCTCTACTTATATTTTATTTTTTATATTTATTATTTATATGCATATTATAAATAATATATATATTGTTTATTATTTATTATTTAATATTTATTTATCAATCATTTTTTATTTATTTATTTTTTTTTAATTTTGTATTTTATATTATTTTTTAATTTTCATATTTTTTATTTATTTTTTATATTTATATTTATATGCACATTATAAATAATATATACATTTTTTATTATTTATTATTTAATATCTATTTATTATTTAATATTTATTTATAATTAATTTTTTATTTTTATTTTTTTAATTTTCTTAAATTTTATTTTTTTTAATATTTTTTATTTTTTATATTTATATTTTTTATATTTATATTTATATTCACATTATAAATAATATATATATTCTTTATTATTTATTTTTTAATACCTATTTATTATTTAATATTTATTTATAATTAATTTATTTTTTTTGTTTTTTTTCATATATATTTTTATATTATTTTTTATTTTTTAATTTTCTGAAATTTAATTTTTTATATTTATTATTTTTTATATTTATATTTTTTATATTTATATTTTTGATATTTATATTTATATTCACATCAAAAAATATATATATATATATTTTTTATTATTTATTATTATACCTATTTATTATTTAATATTCATTTATCATTAATTTATTATTATATTTTTTTATATTTTATTTTTTATTAATTTTTTTATTTTTATTTATTTTTTATTTTCTTTCTTATTTTTTTTATATTTTTTTATTTATTTTTTTATTTTATTTTATTTATTTATTTTTTTTATATTTATTTTTATTAATAATTCATTTCCCATTCTTTTATCATAAGCAACACATGAAGTCATTAGATAACTAAAAGATATTCATATACATTTTCACATATTCCATATCATCACTTTAACTTCATCACAGCCTCTCTTTGCCCCACCTACAGGGTATGTGCATTGAGTCTGCCAGCTTAATGCCTTGCGTCAACAATTTGTGCGCCGCGCTGCAAAGTATGCAACTGTTTTTTCCGTTGCATGCTTTTCGGCGTATCAATTTTTGTTTGCAACCAGACAAATGGCTGGTGCGCTGGAGCGGGCGGGCCGAGCGTAAAATGCATTGTCCGAACAAATGAAACTTCGAACTGGCCAGAGTGGGCCGCGTGGAGGCAGCGGCTGGATACATGCTCTTAAAAGCGCAGGCACGCCCCAGCATCGGCACACACACAGAGAGAGAATTTTCATTTTCATTTTTGATTTTTTTCTTGTTGATTTATTTGCTTATGGTCCATACTTATGCAAGTCTAAGCCTATGCTGGGTCTGTCGCCTAAATGAAAACCCCTTAAAAACAACTAGCAGTACGAATGCATGAGGAATGACTAAAGAGGACAGCAAAAGTTGAAGTCGGAGTTGGAGATAGAACGTAACAAAGATGTCCATGCGATTGACTGACTACAGGATGCAAATGATGCAGATGATGCAGAGCCCCAGCCACTGCGTTGTCTACAATTTACAATTTACAATATATATATATATATATATTTATGCATAAAATAAGAATAAAATAAAAGCCCGCCCGTGTTGCAGTTGGTCCTTAGCGCGGCTGGGGCGGCGGCAGTGGTCCAGCGCCCGGACAGGGCAGCCGCTTAGCCAGGTGCTTGCATAGCGGCACATCTCGCACAGCATCGCCGATAAAGACCGAGAGCAGATACCATTGTTTCAAGCCGCCGGTTGATTGCACTTTGTAGTTCCTGAGTGGTTCAGTGTTTGAGCGATGTTGTTCAGTCAGTCATCATCATCAGCAACAGCAGCAGCAGGAGCAACAGGAGCAGGCACAATAGTCGGCAACGAAAGCGGATTACAAAAATAATTACTTATAAGTAGCGGGTAATATACACAAGTCTGCCAGCCACCCCCACCCAGGCTACCCCAGCCCGAGCAGACCAAGAGACCAAGAGTCTTCTCTGCTGCCTCTGGACTGGGGCCATATTAAAAACAAAAGTAATTTGCGAGCAGCTTTGGTTGCTTTAAAGCAGACTGGGCCAAGGACTCAGTGACACGTTAAAGCAGTGCATATTTTAGTGAATGAGTTAAGATATGTGATAGATAGAATGAAGAGGTATATGAAATATGAATATGATACAAAAGCTCGTGCTCATATCTTCACGGTTTCATCTGCAGCCTTGCTGATTACCCCAGACTAGAACGAATTTCACACGTCTGCAATGGGATAATTTAATCAAGTCGGTAACAAACACATCTGCAGTGGCTCCAACTGGAGAAAGGTGCAACTGGCCAGTGCCAGGAGCAGAGCTGGCTATTGTGCGCTTGCATAAATTTAATCAAAAACTTTAATCATATTTTATTATTACAAAACACGTCGTGGGCAAACGGACAAAACTTCTAATGCCAATTACATTTGCAGCGCAACGCAAAACTAAGCAAACAACATACAAAATGGAGCGACGAGAGCGAGACAGACGAAGGGAGAAGCCGACGAAGGGACAGCCATAGCACATACATATCAAAAATAATTTTGAATATTTGCTCTTGACACGTTGGGGGCCAGGCAACGGTCAGAGAGAGAGAGAGAGAGAGAGAAAGAGAGGGCGGGTGCAAAAGAAACTTTTGAGTGTTGAAAATTTTGCATGTTAAGTGTGAAAGTGTCAGATGCATGTGTTTGAGGCAGAGGCGAGTGCGAGTGCTAGTGCGAGTGCGTATGCGATATGACACAATATTAAATGAAATTTACAACAATGGCCAAAACTATGAATGCCAAATGTTGCGCATACGACACGTATGCCATGGAAAGCTTTTGTTTAAGTTTTCGAACTATCTTTTGTTTGGCCAGAAAATAAACAAGAATTAAATATTTAAACGAGTTGGCCATAAGAACAAATATCAGTGGACAGCCAGGCCAAGACTTAAGCACTTTCTTTACTACAGAGGGAGAGGGAGAGAGAGAAATTAATTATGAATCACTGCTGCTCAAGGAAACGAAATGCGAAACTGTCTAACAGTGCGGAAAAGAATAATTTCCGCAACTCGCAAGAGTCGTGCATGGCATTAGCATGACAATAGCGACGACGGCCAGGGCAACTCACTCATCAGGCAAAAGAGAATTTATGTAAACTTACAAATTGAAATCCAAAGCCAATGGCAAGGGCAATAGCAATGGCAATAGCAATAGCGATAGCAATGACAATGGCAATGCAATGACATGCACATTTAAACTTTGGAAGTAAGAAATACCAAGTTTCGCATAGTTCTGCAAGCGGAGAACACGGAGAGAAGAGACATTAAATTATGCGCAGATGAGTTAGCATTGTCGATGCCGGCGAAGGGCTGCGAAACAACGGAGATATATAATAAAAATTGATTGGAAAACATTCTCAGCTAAAAACAAGCCATTCATTTGCCAAATGACAACAACAGCAGCGCCAAATTGCAACCCAGCAATAGCGCATGCAATCCGAGATGTTCATTTGGCGGAGGACGCAGAGCGACGGGAATCCCAAATGAGCAATAGAGTGAAGCAGAGATAAAGGGAAGAGAGAGGGGGCGGAGGGAGCGTGGTGCAGCAGTTCAAGTTGTTACTGTCTCTGTCTGTCAGCTGGTCAGAGCCATAAAGTCAGCGTTCCACTTGAACAAGAAATAACTAAGGAAATTAACTAAGCTCAGGGTAGAGCGAACAGTACATGCTCTATGAAAGATGAGGGAAAAGTATCTAGAGCTATAGGTATAGTATGCTCTATAAGAAATATTTTGGAGAGAGATAAGTGTGAATGGAAAAGTATCTATAGATATAGGTACAGTGTCTAAAAGAAAGATTTTAAATAAGAATGAAAAGTTATCAAGATATATAGCAAAATGAAGATCTGATGCTTCATGAAAAGATTTTTATGTATGAAATATATAAGACTATAAATGTCACAGGGAAAGTATCTAGAGTGTGCACTATAAGAAAGATTTTGGATAAAAGTATCTACAGATATGGCTATAGAATGCTTTATAAGAAAGACTTTCAATGAAAGGTATAATAGTATAAAAGTATCTATAAATACAAATTTCAAGATATATAAATAAGAATAAATATATTGTTTCATGAAAAGGAATTTTTGAATGGAAGATTTAAGAGTATAAATATGAATGGAAAAGTATCTATACTATAAATATAGAATAGATAATTTGTAGAAAGGTTTTTGAGATTCTCAAGATATATAAAAAAGAAAGCAAAACTGCCTTAGCTAAAGATATAGTTAAATAAAGTACATATAGGTACATTTATCTAATCTAGTATATATCTAGGTATACTGGATTATTCTACTTTCTTCTCTGCTTACTGCTTCCTTCCTTCCTTTCTTCTATTTTCAAAAGTCAAGATTGAAATAGTCCTATGAAGCTCAAAAGGTTTCAATGACTATTTACAGTCGACTATCGACAATCGAGTTATAGACCTCTTAATTGGAATATTCCTATAAAAAGACAAGAAGTTATTATCAACAATCGACTTATAGACCTCGATCTTCGAACCTCTCTTCTAGCCAAGCCAAGTCAAAGATAAACGCTCATCATCTCATATCATCACTTACAAGCAGCAGTTACCCAACACATAGCATATACCATAGAGTACACTCCGTTAGTTGTTTATGCGCTGTCTGGCAAAAAACTTTGACCTACCTCAAGACCTCGGACCAGGGCGCATGTGGTGCGGCGTTGCCTGCGAAGCCGGAACGTCGCTGGTTGGCAGAACGTGCGGCATGCATGCGACAGGGCTCCTCGAGTATGCAAGCCTGTGGCCCGAACTCGCGTAGAATCTCCTTCTTGGCCAACTCAGCGTCGAGGGCGTGCGGCTGGCCGGCGTCTCGTCTGCTGCGCGAACGGTAAGTATCTGCAAGAGTGACAAAAAGGGGAAGTTTTATGTTAGTTTCGGAGTTGGCTGTTAGCAGTCGTTGGCTGCTTGCTTATAAAATGCGAAATTAGTCAAAGTGGCAACAGATGAGAATGCCAAAAACTTGGCTAGATGCTGTCACTGCTGTCGCTGCTGATGCTGCTGTGGTTGATTGCACAATTTGCGAGTGCAGCAGAGCTCAACTTGTCTTTGGTATTTCCCTTGTTAACATTCATGATGGCTTGTCATCAGTCGCTTGACTCTGGGTTTACCCGATGATAACGAAATAATAAATAAAACATTGCCAGCAATTCGACTAACAATTAAACGCGCACGGCTGATTGTCAAACATTCCGGCCCACCACAACTTGGCCGATGGAGACTGATCAGCCTTGACCCCATTTGGCCACAGCTAAGTGGACGTGCACGATGCCTCAGCAGCAGCAGCCGCAGCCGCAACGGCACCACCAGCCACAAGCTGAGCCACTCGCCCGCCAGTTTTGTCACACATTTGAGTCTGGTTTTCAAGTGACCAGTGCGTTTACCTCATGCGCAGCCAGTTGAGAGTTTTGGCTTTGTCAACAAATGTTGTAAGACGAATGTTGTGTCTCTGCGGGTTTTTGTCTTTTATAGGATATAAATGAATATGGAATGAAAAATGTATATGCAAGTGCAAGATTAAATTGAATTGAGAATTCATAATCTAACCATGTTTGGTATACGAATCTTAAAGCTGTTCCGCCTTATCAAAGGCAGACTTAGCTTCCAGCTTACTCTAGCCATGATTTTATTGAAATAGTTTTCAATTTTTATTTAGATTGTAGAATATATATATATATATATATATATATATATATATATAATTTATATTCAAGTCTTATTAATATTAATATTAAATTAAAAATTAAATATAAATATTAAATATAAAAAAATAAATAAATAAAAAATAAAAATAAATAAAAATAAATTTAAAAAAAATAATAATAAATAAATAAATAATAAATAAATAAATAATTAAACAATTAAATAACAGAAATAATTAACGTAAATAAATAAAATATGTAGGTAAATTAATTTAAAAAAAAATAAATGAATGAGCATAAATTAATTAATTAATTTAAAAAATATGTACTGTTTGCATTATTTGTATTTACTTATTTAGTCATTTATATTTTTTATATTTATTTTCTATTTTATATTTGTATTTATTTATTTATTTATTTTTTATTTATTTTTTCTATTTTCTATTTGTATTTATTTATTTACTTTTTATGTATTTTTTCTATTTTATATATGTATTTATTTATTTATTTTTTTATATATTTTTATTTATTTTTGTAGTAATTTATTGATTTGTTTATTAATTTAGCTATATTCAAAATCTTTTTTTATCTATTTACTTATTTGTTTATATGTATATACATATATTTATTTATTTGTTATTAGATTATGGTTTTTAAGTTAATTTTTATTAAATTTTAAATTAATATATATTTTTTATTTATTTACTTATTTATTAAATATACAATAATATATATTTTGCTTTAAAATAATACATAACTCTACTTTATTTTTTTTTAATAATTAAAAATAAATGAACAAATAAATAAATTATATATATTATATATATTTTAAATGTCTTTCAACTGCCATTCCTGATCATAATTAATTGATTTGCGGCACACGACACACCTTCTTCTGCGACTACTTTGAATACCGGCCAATTATTAATTTATGCACATATTTTGGATTTTTACTTTCACTTAATGAAAAGAAATTAAAAAAGCTGATTCATGCCACAGGGCGGCAGTTGCACTTTCACGGGTTCAACTTACTCGGATTGAGGGAGTAGGCCAATTTCTTGGCGAACTGCGAGAGGCGCACGGACAGGACAATCACCGGGAAGCCGACCAGCTGGACGGGCAGCTCGAACAACGGATCCGGGTTTTGGGCCAGGCCCTGCTCCACATAGTCCAGCAGCAGCACCAGCAGCACATAGAGCGTGGGCAGCAGCGACAAGGTGCAAATGTAGCGCAGATTCATGGTGCGAACAGAGTGGAGGAGGTGGCTAGCAGACGAGGCAACTTGGTGCGCTTAAAGTCTTTGAGTGACTGAGCCAAGTTAACGCGGCTGGAGGCCGCCAAAGCGCAGCAAACAAAACATAACTGAAAACTAAAACTCAAAGAGAGAGAGAGAGAGAGAGAGGATGACAAAATTAAAAGTGTAAAGCTACAAAAAAAAAACAACAACAACAAGAAAAGCAACGGCAACAAGCGACTCTCAGCGAGTCAAGTTTGGTGGCCAAGTTTGCTTTGCATTTTGACCAAGTTTCGTGCGGAAGCAAAAGAAGCCAAAGACAAGTGAAAGTGAGGCAATATGGTCAAGTAGAGGGCGCAGTCGAGCCTACCCGAGTGAGTGTGCTGGTGTGTGTGTGTGTGTGTGTGTGTTAGTGTGTGTGTGTGTCTGCAACACCTTTAAAAGCAGCCAAACCAGTTGCAGCTCAGCTGTTGCCTCTCACTCTCCCTCTCTCTCTCTCTCTCTCTCTGTCTGTGTTGTTTTTCCTTTCAGCTTGCAATTATGAAAAGTTATGAAATTCTCCACTTTAGTGGCCGTTACTTTTGCACCTGTAATTTCCTCTTGACTCAGGCTTTTGCCGTGTCTGCCTTGGCGTGTCTAGCGTCTGGCATGCGTTACAGTTGGCTTTTTGCATATCAATTACTTAAGCTGCGTTTGCCTTTTGCGCTTAGCTCAATTCCGCTCGCGCTGTGGCTTAGGTTAAGGCGCGAACTCCAGGCCACGACCACAGCTGTTAAACAGTTTAGCAATTTGCAAAGGGGCGAAGTGTCAAAAAAAAATAAATAAATAAAAAAAATATATATAAAAAAAATGATAATAGTTAAACTGAAATAACGTACAAAATGTAGTATGTGTTAGTATATGTATATAATTTTTTAAAATATATATAGGGTGTCCCAAAATGCACGCAAGAAACAATTTGGACAGAAAACGCAGTTTATAATTCGAAATTGTACATTTCTTATTGATTTATATAGCAAACGTAGTGTAGCATTCTATTTTTTATAGCCCTGAACTGTCAGCTGAATTTTAGGACACCCTATACATATATATATATATATATATATACATATATGTATAACCCAACCCAGCCACGCAGCACTTAGACTTAAGCTTAGAGCTTACCTTAAGCAAATCAGAGCTGTATCTATTACGCCTTTTACACCTTTTACAACCCATCTTTATCCACTTATTAACAACTCGTTAAGACGCATTTCCCCAACTTGGCTTACAGCAAAGCCCGCTCAAAAGCCACGCCTTGGCCACAGCTTATGTATAACATAAATTCGCATTTCCACACTAAAATTTACTGTTTGTTGACTTCTTTAATTAACACAATTTGCAGTTCATTTTAATAACTCAACTTTGAGCAACGTTGTTTGGCCAATCATTTGTCAGGTGCGTGGTCTGCGGCGCTCCGTGGAGCACGTGTCAATGGCCACGCTTTATGGCCGGGCCAAGTTGCGCAGATAATGTTATTAATGCTCCGCTTGACTTTCAATTACAGCGTGATCATGGCTATCGATCTGTATCTAGATCGAGTCAGTTGGTCGACTAGCTGTGCTCGCCGTTAGCCACACAATTGTGGCTAATAACGGCCGTTGGCTGACAAGAACTGACTCAATCAGTCGATCGCTCACAAATTGACCGACAACGTGTCTGGCTGGCCCCCTGCACCAGTTGGCGAGTCAGTCAATCAGTCAATCAGTCGGTTACGCAAGACGGCGCCTGTTAACACTTGCGGCTTTAGCTGCAACTTGGCAGCACCCACTCTTAGCCTGGCTTACATTCGCAGCCAACTTTTTATTCGCATACTTCACAATGTAGGCTAGAAATGTTGTGTGGGGATACCCTGGAATGTGTAGCGAAAAGGGTATGCTGGACTTTTAGAGAGTGTAAATAAATTCCAAAAGATATACATCAGATTATTCCCAGAAACTACTCTACGAGTAGCTTATTGAATTCTAGAGATAAAGAGAATAACAGCATCAGCTACACTTTCTCTATTAACTATTAACATATTAACTATTAATTATAATTTATTATAATATAAATTATTTAAAACTTATGTTAATGCAATTACTCCAACAACATTAGAAATTGTTATACAAAAAAATATATATATTTATTTTTTATATTTATATGTCAAGTCAGACTACAATAGTTTTATATTGATATACATTTTCATATAGATAAAATTTACATACAATATAATAGGGTATTCATGCTACAAGCACAATAATTGTTGCATGTTTGTTGTCGTTTCCTTTATTCAGCCGCATTATTTTCATGTTTTTCCAGTTGCCTGACACTTGTTGCCGTTTTGGTTGCATGCTCGCAGGTCCGGATTCAACTGGGAACTGGGCTGGAGAGAGTGAGACAGAGACAGAGAGAGAGGGAGAGAAAGACAGACAGAGAGAGAGAGAGAGAGAGTAAAAGTCTGCGTCTTTCCTTTACTTTGGGCCAATGCAATGCGGAAATATTAGGCAATCCAAAAAAAATACCGATAGAAGTTTGACTGTCTGTTGAGAGTCTTACAAGCTGCACGCGTCACACATTGCACAACAACAACAACAAACAACTTGTCAAATGTCAGACCAAAAAAATAGAGCTGTAAGTGGTGCACTGGTCGCCATCCCCAAATCGAAACAATGAAAGTGCGCGCGACGAGGTCCACTTTTGGCACGCAACGAGCGTAACAGCCGGCTGAGTGACCCAATTCCATTGATATTACAAATTGTTTACTTTTATTGTTTATTGTTTCTGTTGTTGAGCCATCCACTGAAGGCACCAAATAAACTGAAGCGTAATTTCGCGCGATTGTTTTAACATGCTTTTAGTTTTGGTCTTTGGCAACGCCTGACGTGGCCCAAATCGAACCTCTTGCCAAACGCAACGTGTTCGGGGCGCCATAACATAGCGGTTATGCCACACACACACAGGTCCTACAAGTCGATGAGCGTCGCAGAGCCATAAATTGGCTAGAATTGCTCTGCGAATTGACTTGTTTACTTTCTTAACTCAATCAGCAGTGTTTAGCACTTAATTAGCCATTTAATATGTTTGCCATAATACAGCACATTTCGCTCAGATTCTTCAGTTATTTTTATTTATTTTTTTTTAAGGTTTGTGTGTGGTCATTTTTACGCCCCGAGCATGTTCAATGAGCCAATCGGCGTACCCAAATATTGTGCCCACTTTTTAGTGCCTATCGTTTGAGCTGTGCAATGTCAACAAACGATTTGCATTTTAAGTGAATTCGCTTTCGATGTATCGTATTTAATGCAGTGAGCCCAAAAGTATGCAATGAAATTTATAGAAATTTGCATATGAGTTTGGGAATAGAAATGGACTAGAGATATGGGAAGAAAAAAGGATAATAAAAATAAAAATAATAAAGCTAAAAGAAGCTCTGAGTGGTTGCTAAAAAAGAGATGAGAAGGAAAGACCTTCGAAGATAGATACAAATACAGATATAGATACAGATACAGATACAGATACAGATACAGATACAGATACAGATACAGATACAGATACAGATACAGATACAGATACAGATACAGATACAGATACAGATACAGATACAGATACAGATACAGATACAGATACAGATACAGATACAGATACAGATACAGATACAGATACAGATACAGATACAGATACAGATACAGATACAGATACAGATACAGATACAGATACAGATACAGAAACAGATGCAGATACAGATACAGATACAGATACAGATACAGATACAGATACAGATACAGATACAGATACAGATACAGATACAGATACAGATACAGATACAGATACAGATACAGACACAGATACAGATACAGACACAGATACTATTCTCTGCTAGATCAATCAGAGCTGCAGTTGCCTGGGGGTTAATGTGCTTGACATAAGACTGTCTTCTGGCTACTAGGCAGATACATTTGGTGGATGTAGATGTAGATGGAAGTATATAGGTATATATAAGTATGCAGATATATATCAATGTAATATGAGGGCTGTCAATGGAATGCTTATAGCAACCTAAGAAGCCTCCGCATCTCTCTTTACATGTCAATCTTCCCATTTCGTGTCGAGCTTCCCATATGGAATTTCTCTCACTAAAACAATCTTTGCTAAAGCAAAGCGCTAAGAAGATGGAGAGAAGCTGACTGGTTTGTTAAGCACTCAAGCTATTCCTACAATTTCTGCACTCGTTGAGCAACACAGCTCCAGCTAAGTATATCTACTGGCAGCCCACTTAAACTAGCAAACATATGATTGGGCTACAAACTACAAGCGAAGTTAGAAAAAATTAGAATCTCTGGACTGCAGAGAATCTATATATATATATAAATGCTATAAATATAAATCTAAGGAATTTGAAAAATCGTGGTATAAATTTGAGTACAGAATAAAAAATTGTTAAGTCTAGATTCAATATTTATATTAGTTATTGACCAATGAACTATATTGTTTACTATTGCTATTCAACTATTGTTTAACACTTAATTAGCTATTTAGAGCTAAATGCGCTATAGACACCAAGACAATAAGCTGCAAACAATTGTTAAATTCAAAGCAAATAAGGCAGCAAAAATCAAGGAATAAGCAGCTAAAAAGAAGTCAATGAGAAAATAAATATTGCTGACTGAAAGTTTATAGCCAACATATTCTTTCCTCAGCTCTCTCTCTCTCTCTCTCTAAAAGGCTCCAATACATCATAAATTTAGTTACGAAAATTTCAATATAAATAGAAATATTCTCAGCCATTGAACAGTAGTAAATTCTTTTAGAAAATCTAGCTTGATCATGTTGCGATATTTTCCCCCACACTATAATTATTGTTATGAGGAAATCAGCCTCAAGCATTTTGCAGTAAAAATCTCTCATAATGGGAAACGAAAGTGTTTAGTCACTGTTGGCTTATCGTGATTGGGTTTCGGTCACACTACAAAACTTAATTGAAGTGCATAGACAACGTATTACAATTGCCATTAACTGCAAAACGACATTTCCTAGCACTTAAGAAATAATTTAACTTCAACTTCGAAAATAATTATAAATACATTTTGCTTAGCGAAGGGCGAAAGGCCTAAAGATGAGGCAGCGCTAAGTGCTAAATATATATATGAATTTATTTTTTTAATATATAGTATATAGTTATATCATTAGTTTACCCACAGAAAAAAGCAGCAGCAGCAGCACTTGAGTATTCATATTAAATAACAGTATGCATTTATTTACAATTACATTGCGCGTCGAACTAAGGCTATGAAAACTAAAATATAATTGAGATAGACTAGCCACGCTTAATGACTACTTAGCGCACTTACGAGCTAATCGATACGAATTTTAAATTGTCACATCAGTCATGCCATGTCACAGGCTCCAACACTTGGAGAGCGTTCAATTTTATATAGTACAATAGTTAAAAGTCTCTGGCAGCCCCAATCATGTGTGTCTGTGTGTGTGAGTGTGTGTTTATGTATGTGTGTGAGTGTGTGTGCGTGTGCGCGTACGGCTACTACATCTAGTGCTTAATTTAATAATCTATGATCACATTGGCTGGCATCTAAACGCGCATCTTGTAGCTGAGTTTCATCAGCTTCTTGGAGCTGATGGGGCAGCTCGGCCAGAGATTGGCACAGCCCATGGGACCGCTCAGATTGTCGCTAGTGTGGCGCATCAGTTCGCCCATGTGGGCAGCAAAATACCACTTGCTCGGCGGCATATTCATCATCCAGGGCATAGTCGGAGATCTGCAACAGAATGCGGAAGATACATTTAGTAAATCAGTCCAAATATGAGTTTGGCTTAGCTCAGGGTTTCACACGGGGTCGCATTTGTTTCAGCTTTGTCACCTTGTGTATGTGTGTGTGTGTGAGTGTGTGGAGACAGCTGCTCAGTAGAACACGACGACAGTTCACCTTCGACTCAAGTGCGAGGTTACAGCGCGACATCACTGGGCGTCGTCTGTGTGTGAGGTAGGTTAGGCCCGATCGATGCTCGGCCAATAGTGGATTTGTCTATGCTGCTGGCTGAACAAGGCCAAGTACTCAATATTGTTGTAAACATCTTCTGCTTCTTCTTCTTCTTCTTGGTTTTTTGTAAGCTGAGCTTAGTTCGTTGAACGACCCAAGCGGAGCAGAGATCAGCAGCAGTTCAAATGCGATTATCAAACAAATGTTTTTACTTTTAGTTGCGCTCACTTAAAAGGGTCAAACTACAAGCTCTCTGATCTCGTCTGTCTCTATACATGTGTATATATATATAGTTACCTCACGATTCACGACTCACACTTACCTTATCATTCGGAGCAGCTCGCGCTCCTTCTCGCTCAGCTGGTACTCCGGCTTGGCAGCCAGCTCGCACAGCATCTTGGGCAGACACCACTCCTTGATGGTATCCGACAGCTGTGACTTGGACTTCAGGCTGGCTCCAGTCATAGCCGCAGCTGTGACGGGCTTGAGTGCAGCTGCCGCTGAGAACTCGTCGAAATCGTGTTCTAAAATTGTGCAAAATTTATTTGTTTAATAAAATATTAAGATTCTTAAGTGATTTCGATTGTGCACTTCGTTTGGGTTGCCTTTGATATTTTTAGCTATAAATTCTCGCAAACGGCTAACTTTCAACTGCGCAAAAAATTAACACATCAAGGCCACAGCAGCGAAATTCAACAAAATATTGGGAGTCGAAACAAAAGAAGCTTCTAAGAAATATTTAGTCGAATGTGCAATACACTTAAAGCAAGGTATTTGAAATGAAAGCCAAATAGTTAAGCGTTTTGAGGAAGCCATACGAAGTGGGATAGATTATAGTTAGGCTGATTGATATATACATATATGAATATATGTGTGCTTATAGAGAAAAAGAGAGCGAGTGAGACATATTAAATTTCAACATCTTCTAGCTACAGGTAAAAATAATTTGCATCTGGTAAAATATTACATTTCAGCCAGCTAAATATATAAATATAAATATAAATATAAATATAAATATAAATATAAATATAAATATAAATATAAATATAAATATAAATATAAATATAAATATAAATATAAATATAAATATAAATATAAATATAAATATAAATATAAATATAAATATAAATATAAATATAAATATAAATATAAATATAAATATAAATATAAATATAAATATAAATATAAATATAAATATAAATATAAATATAAATATAAATATAAATATAAATATAAATATAAATATAAATATAAATATAAATATAAATATAAATATAAATATAAATATAAATATAAATATAAATATAAATATAAATATAAATATAAATATAAATATAAATATAAATATAAATATAAATATAAATATAAATATAAATATATATATAAATATAAATAAATATACGCAAATATTTAGCTGTTAAATACCCAGTAAAACAATACAAAAGCGATGAGAGACTAGCAAATGCCCTGACTAGCAACCACTTCGTATCATAATAAAATAAAACCTTTCTAGACCGTTTAAATATTTCACTTTTAATTTTGGGTTCGCTTGGCTAAATATTTGAATGGAGTTTCGATGTTGCGAATTGTTTAAATAATATTTCAATTTTGTTTTTGTTTTTGTTTTATGTCTGTTGTCTTATGAGCATTGAGAACGGTCACTCAAAGTGAGTGAGTGAGAACTGGCCCCCTGCAAGGCCAAAACGTGCGTTGAACTTTGATTTTTTCCTAAACGAATTTGTGCGCTTGGGCAAATATTTGCTTAGTCATCTGGTCGATGTTTAGTTTAATTAATTATGGGTTTGTATAAATATTGAATTTAAGTTGAAACCAACTGGCAATTAACCACAAATCAGCGGACCCAACTGCTGCTACCCTCAGCCCAGCTGCCTGAACTTTGTACGCGGAAAAGAGTTGAGTCGAGCAGAGAAGTCGAAACCTGTGAAAAGTGACGCAAATGACGGCGCAGGGTGGCGTCTAATTTGTGGCTTTTAATTTATGGCCAGATGAATATTTTAGCCAAGTTCGTATTGTTTCGGCGTGACTCGACTCAAACTAAACCTGATTGCATTCAAAGCGATGCTGAGCCAAAAGAAAGCCCGCCACAGACTCTTATCACAACAATATCTGAAATGAGCTCACTTTGTGGCCAACTGCACGTACTGTCTGCGCTTTGATTGGGCCTCGATAAATAAGTGCAAGTTCTGCATGTTTATCACGCACTGCACTCGACGTGAAATGCATGCCAACAAATTTTTAATTTGACTGTAGTTTAGTTTAGCGAACGAAACCTGTAACATAATGACCCTTGTTAGCCTTTTTTACAATTCCATTTGCAAGCTATTAACACCGATTTTATGCAATAGCCGAGAATTGATTTCAGGGCACTCTCGATTTCCGTAGAACTAGTTTGCAATCACTTATGGAGCGGCGATCGGCGGCGATCTGGCTAACTGGTTTTCGGCCGGCATTTACATTTGGCTCAAATGCTTAGCTCAAATCAGTTCAATATGCATGGAAATGGCACAGAGCTGAAGTTTTATATTCAATTCATTCGTCATTGTTGTGCTCCGTCGACTTCCTGTTAACTGGGCATAATCAGCGCAGCTCTGCAGCTGCGTCTAGACAATGTGCACGGCATTGGAATTTCAAACTTCGCCAAAACAAGAGCCATTAAAACGTATTGTGAAAGATTCCCCCTTCGAGCGGGCTGGGAAAGCCGCAGTGCAGTTTCCCACACACACACACACACACACACACACAGAGATTTCCAGCACATGCAAAAGGCAAAAGGCGACAGGGAAGAAAATAAAAACTTGTCGCTGTTCGTTGATTTTATTACGTGAAGTTTATTTGCTTGGCATTTTTCCACTTTCACCTCGACGCGGGCAGAAACCCCAGCCATAGAAACATGAAATCAGCCGAGACGAGAGTGAGACCTCAACGCCGATGATCGCAGATGAGATCATGTTAATGGACTATGTTATTCCGGTTAGATTTCTCAGCTGCACGCGGGTCCAAATTGTCAAGTTAGCATTTACTTTTAGTTAGAAATTAACATGTTTGAGGCGTGGCCAGAGCTGAGCTCAGCCGTTTGAGGTCGAAAATCTGAGGTTAACATTCGACTAAAGCACGTGCTGCTAAGTGTGACAGGTGCATAAGCTAGTGTCAATCAGGCAGATCATAGATAGCATTGCTGCAAGGTCTGCCTAAACTGTTAACTTAACATTCACTTAACATAATGCACGTTAAATGTTAACATAAAGTTAGACAACAGCTGAAGCTGCTGCCCCTTCAACAATATATCTCTTGTTGCACTGCCTAATGTCAAATATTAACAGGCAGTTTGACTAGAGCTTAAGCTACTGCCCTATCACCAACTCTCTCAATGCACTTGCTCTACAGTCAACATTCATATAAACATAAGCTGCTCGCGCTAAGCTTTTTGACCTCATAATTGAAGACGAATTTCAATAGGTTCTTCAGTCCCATCGTTTACCCATGCCCCAAAGCTGCCTCAAGCTGCACTTTGACTTTCGTTTAATTTAATTAACTTTTTTTTTATTTTTATTTCTCTTATTATTGAGCTTTGCTCGTGTGGCTATCGAGCGCCGCAGCATTGCATAAGCATTTACGGCTCTTATGTCACTTGTCTGCCATGACTCTATAAAATTATGCAAATCGCTGGGCATTGGAAAGTGGTTACAAATATATGCTTCGAAAGCTTCAAACATGGACTGGGGAATGGGCTCGTGCGCGGGTCTGCCATGTCCGGCAAAGTGTTAAATAATATGGAATTTCATCTGCCGCGAGAGCTCTTCGATGCAAGGGGAAACAAACAAGAAACATGACAACAAAAGCAAAGCATAATCAAATACACAAATTAGCTGAGATGTGACTAAATAGAATTTATATCAGATTAAGTGTTAAAAAATAGACTAAAAAAAGACCAAAATTATATCATTTAAAACTAGATTTGAGATTGCAGCTAGAGATAAAGATTTATTTAAAAAATCATACAGAACTATTCTATTTTAAGTTCTGTTTAAAATTGTATTTTCTATAGACTATTTATTCCCATTCTAGGCTCATCCTTAGATAGAAACCAAAGCTCATATCATGTCAAGACTCATTTCATTCTAATTCCAGACAATCTTTTTATTTCCAGTGAAAAAACTCGCATGGAAACTTTTTAATTAGCTGCTTAGAATGCGGCTCAATGTGTGTTTTTTTTTTTTGGGCAGCACTTAAATGGCCCTGTTAAATGTCAACATTTAAGTGTCTATGAAATAGTCTAGACAGTTCAAGCTCTGAGCGACGCAACCTGAGTACAAAGCCGAGCCGTGAAACCTTAGACAGAGTCTTGCCCAGAAAACATTTCATTTTCAAGCGAGTTCAAAAATTATGTCATAATTGGAAATTTTACAAAATAAATATTTAAATTTTAATAATTTGTATTATATATATCGGCGCATATAAGGGCAGCCAGCAATTCCGGTTAACTGGGCAAGCTTTTGTTCAATTATTGGCTTACACGTGTTGCCAGCTTTTACACTGCAAATAAAAAAGCATGAAACTGCCATTTATGAATCGAAATTGACCTTGATACAAGCAAATAAAGCGCGACTTATAAAAAAAAGATGAGAAAACAGCCAACACACACAGAGAGCTGAATTCATGAAGCAAACCATAAAAAAACAACGAGCGAGTCGGACAGATGTGTTGCAATGTGCCAAGTGTGTAAAATTTGCGTTGTTAATGCCAAAAGACAAAAGACAAGAAACCCCAAATTGTTAAAAGTCAGGCTTAAATTTGCGTATTTCAAAGAGTAACCCAAATTCGATTACAAAATTGAAACTGAAATTGCATGCATGTGGAAGATGGGGGAATATGGGCTGGAAGTCACTCACCTTCGCCTATGTCGATTTCGGCATTCTTCTGCTGAAACTTGCCAGCGGCCGCGGGTCCGGTTGGCGGACCCCCGCCCTGCACGCCCACCTCATCCGGATGATCCGATTTGACGCCGCGCACACTGTAGCCTCCATAGCCAAACAGATCGCCAACGAGCAGCAGCGAAGCGACTCCAAATATCATCAGGCGGCAGCGCCAAGCGGTGTCCATGAGCGCCATATCGAATGTGTTTGGTTTATTTTTTTATTTTTTTCTAAATTTTTTGTTTTTTGTTTTTGTTTTTTTTTTTTTTCGTAATAACTTGTCGTAAATAACCCTCGATATATTATCACCTTTTGATTGTGATCTGTTGTAATATAGCACAGACTCTGACAGTGACACTTGGCTCAATGAAAACTTGCGAGTGCGAGAAACGAAAATGAAAGTTGGAAAAACGAAAGTAAGCGACGTTTTGCGTTTTACATTTATTTGAAAACGTTTTTAAATTAAATGTTAGCTGCCGTTAACGGTGCTTGCTTGCTGTTGTTGTTGTTGTTGTTGTTGTAGAGTGGCTATTAAATTTGGCATTCAAGCGCACACGGCACGAGTTAGCTAGTTGTAAGTGTAACTGTAAATCCGCAGCGAAACACACACACGCGACAAAACGCAAAGCGACGCGTGCAACCTGAAGGCGGCTTAGAGCAGAACTGAAGCAGCTGCCGCCGCGCTTAGCTCGGCTCGACTCAAGCCAGCCAAGCAGCCAAACAGCTGATGGCCAACAGAGAGAGAGCGGGAGAGCGTGAGAGTGAGCGAACGATCACGCGATAGAGAGCGCGAACTAACTTACCTGCTTGTGCTGCTGACTTTTAGCACTCACTGTTGCGTTAATTAGATGCCAGCAGCTGTGCATCAAAACAACAAAGATTTGTATACACATAAAGCACTTTATTTTGACACAGCACCAATAAATATATGCTTATATATACACTATGTACCCTACATACCCTATATACATATATGCATATAGGCTCGATCGCCAAAGCATGTATTTGGAGCGACAGCAAATTATTTTTGGTCTCTCGAGTTCGATTACCTGGCGCGGGCTAATGTCCGCTGCTGATATTATTTAAGTGCAGCTTGAGTGCACAGTGGTTCAAGTGTCAGCAAAACAATGGACGCACATTTCAATAGATAATTAAATTAAATAAACATTCAAGTTCAATTCGAATTCAAGTCAATTTAAGACAATAATAAATATGCAAAATAAATGCGTAAGTAAGAAATGAGGAAACAAATGCATAAATAAATTTTAAAAATATTTCAAACTAGCTTAGAATGTATTTTCAATAAAAAATATTTATTTTTAAAATTTTTGTATTGAAATTAAATGTTTGTAATTATATATTAATTGTTTTAACAATTTTAAAATATTTAAAACTATCTTAAAATATGTTTTAATGTATTTTAAATATTTATTTTTACTAAAATTAAATTTTATAAATTTTATATTCTTTGCAAATATAATATTTATTATTTAGTATATTTTTAAATTAAGAAATTTAATCAAATAAATAATTTAAATGTAGATAACGTAATTCAAATTAATACTTATGTAATATATAAATTTATAATAATAAATATAATAAAAATAATTAATATTTATCAATAGTTATATATTTATTGCAATGCTAAAAAAGATATATCACTTTATCTTTTTTTTAGCATTTCAATTAATATATAACTATTTATATTTAATGTCAAAACCAACTTATATTAACGATAAATACAAATCATATTTAAAGCATATTTTAAAAGACATTTTATTTAATAATTATTTAAATATATATTGAATAATATATTATATGATTATCGAATAAATAAATGTATGTATAAAACGAGTTGTATAATTATTAAAATTAAAATATTTAATATAAAAAATAATTTTAATTTGTATTTTTATATAATAAGCATTTTAATTTCAATCATTATACAAAATTATTAATAAATTTTTGCTAGTTAGAGCTCTGGCAACTTAGCATATTTATAAATAGACTTGGTGATGTCTCGCAAAATTCTCAAGGAAACCGGCATAATTCTTTGCTTAATAATTCTAATTTAAATAGGCCTTAATTATAATTTCAATGTAAAGAAACAAACTTAGCATAAATTAGACAGACATTTGTATGGCTGAGATAGTTATGCGCATTCCGCAGCATTGTTTGGACGGAGGATAAGGCACTTGCGTGTCTTTTGGCACGTACGCACACGCCGTGTCAATATTTGGATAATATTCCAAAATGTGCGACAGCTGCAACTAGAGCTGGAATATCGGCAGGTAAAAGGTCAGTGAGCTAGGCGCACACACGTCCGTTACCTGGACCGGTGCCTGTCCAGCTGATTTGCAGAATAAATATGAGTAGAAACCCGTTTGACCCTGGTGGCCTGGGTAAGTGAGTGAGTGACAAGCGGCAAGTGCTGCAATTGCCAAGAATCCGAGTGAAATAACCGGACGGCGACTTAAACGCAGCTCACGGGTAAGCGGAACGTGACTTGCTGCTGCGCCGACAATCACCGAAAAGGTAAATTAAAGGTAACAGCAAGCAACAGCCAACTGCAACTGACAAATGGCAGCGGCAGCGGCAGCGGCAGCGGCAGCGGCAGCTAACTGGGCTCTAATGCAACTACTAACTGTTAACTGGAACTGTGAGAGGTTGCCACAGAACTCCAGTTTGCCAGCTCACTCGACTCGCCTTCGAATGGCCAATGCCGCCGCCGTCCTTCAATTAAAAACTCGTACTCCCATAACACAGCTAGCGCCCTGAACACAAACAACAACAGCAACTGAAACTAAACTGAAAAACACCTTTAAACATTGTGAGCCGCCAGCTAAACCGAATGCTACAAAAAAAAATAAGTACAAAACAATTTTCGCGTCGAAGGTTAGCGGCAAAGTCGACGCCAAAATAAAGAAAGATACAAAAAAAAATACAAAAAAAAAACCAACTTCATTGCTGTCTGTGCAGCGAGGCATGCGGCTAAAAAGTAATATTTATAATTATTATTTTTACTTTTTGAATGCCCGTGTATACCTCCGGTGCAGATAAAGCTGATTAAGTCTTGCGGTTAGCTAACCGGCAGTCGCTTTTAGTAAATTTGGCCAAAAGCAAGACGTTAACACGTCATTTTGATTGCCGCAAATTTGTGCCCGATAAATATATATCACATAAACTACTGCTGAATATCTACACATATATATTTAATTTAATTACATATTTAATAGCTAAATGTTTTTTTTTTTATGACTCCTGTGATATTCTCGTAATTACATATTTTGTTTATTATTTTCGTTTTGCTAAATATGTTTTAGTGTTGAGAGCTGCCAGTTTTACAACGGTATAATTGTATACTATATATTGCATATTTATCATATATTATCTTTTATGTGTCTTTTTTAATTTTAAGAATATTTTTTATAGTTCTCAGTTAGCTCAAAGCAGTTTAAGAATCATTAGTAAAATGCGCAGTTGAGCATATATTTGCTGTTGTTTATATTTATAATTATTTGTTGTTTTATATCTGGTAATATATTTTTATGAGCATTATATAAAGATAATTTGTAATTGTAAGTTTAATATTTTGTTTAAGGAATCGATAGCAGAACACAAAAATAAGAAATGATGTAGTATTATTTTTTTTTACATATTTATTATTATTATTTTAAGATTTTTTTTATGTTCAAGCTGCTACATAATAATATATAATAATAATATATACATATATTTTTTTTATTTTATAATATTTATATAAATACACATTATCCTTTGAGGATTGTTTGAATATTGGATATTTTGATTATTATTTATACTTTTTCAGGCAACTTCATTCACTTATCTGTTTAAATCGCTAGAAAAACGCGAAATTAATTAATTATTAAATTATATTTAGTTTTTTATATTATTTTATTTTTTTTGTTTAGTTTTTAAATATAATTTGAATATACATATATATATTTGCAATTTATTTTATTTTATTTTTTTTAATACTTCTTAGCTTGCTTTTGCTACTCAATTGCTTAAGAATCGCTGGCGAAACGCGCAGCTCATGGTAGTATTCATTAAGATTTATCTATTATTAGTTATTTATAATCCGACAACATTTTTAATATTACATTTATTTTTGTTATTATTTGAAATGTTGTTGTTGTTTAAATGTTGTTTATTCTTTTAGGTAACATTTAGCTCAATTAAATATAGAAAACGCTAGCAAAACGCGTACTTTTCACAATAAATACAACTGCCAAATATTTAGCTATATAAATCTAATAAAATATTTCTTTTTATTTATTTAGTTGCATTTTGTAGGCTTAATAATAATAAAATGTATACATACATTTTTTTTAAATTTAAATTAAAATTCTAGTTCAGCTTGCAGCTTCGCAGCAGTTGATCAAAAAACGCTAGCAAAACGCGCACTGCTTGCCGCGCTGAGCTGTAGCTCTAGCTAGCAGTTTAGCAATGACTGCTTTGGCTGCTCATAAACTAGTTTTGTTTTATAATTTATGAAAAGCAAAGTTGTAAACAATTTATATAAATAAACTTTTAGTCAAATTCTTAATCAGATTTGTTTTATTTATATATTTAAACTATAAGTTGTTTTTATACATATATTGAAATCGCAAACTTGTTGCCAGCTACTACAGCAACATCCCAAATTGATTACTGATATAAAAGCCGAAAAGAAACACGCACAACATATGTTTCTGTCTGGCTGCAGACGAAGCTCGCAATTTATTCCCATCGACTGTTGTTACAGCTGCTCTTGATAGATGCTAAATGGTATTGTCTTTAAGCGAATTCGCACGTATCCGACAGAGCTTTTAAGACTGTATTTTAGCAAATATCTTGGCTAATTTAATTAAAGCGCACAATTAAAGACATTTAATTCCTTTTACTTAAATGCATTAGACGATGACGTCAATTAAATTAGATTCTGCAATAAATACACTAATGGAAAATTGCTGCCCACACCGCCCGAGCAGAGAGAGAGCTGTGGGTGGGTGGTCGTCACGGAACGGAAGCGCTGCCTGGCGGCTTATTTGGTGGCAACACCTGAAACCAATGAACCACACAACCCGCCACAGCCCCCCACATTCACAATGTTTGGCGCCCTGCGGCGCCTACTTACATGCTGTTAATTTATGCTAAACGCATCGCGTCTTTGCATTTAATTGTGAAATTAAATTGGTTGCGATTGATGTGGAAGCGATGCGCAGGGGGAGATGGAGTCCTTAAATAACCCTTTTTGACTTGGATTCGTATTAGAAAAGGAATCAATAGATATCTAGATATCAATCTGGCGCTTGACAGTCTCTACTGTTGCTGCTGCAGCCTTACTCTAACCCATCAATCTCAGTTCTCAGTTCTCACATCAATCTCTTTGTATCTCTCCTATCGGATTTCAGCCTTTCACTCGCTAGCCGTTTATTAGTCAGTTTTGAAGATGCTTTTGCATAAACAATAATTAAATGTGACCAAATTTAATTTCATTCACATGGCCAAAATGCAATGTGACAGGCGGACGAAGCGGGGATGGAAATACAGCAACAACACATGCAAATGCCTGCATAATTATGCTCTCCCTATGTCCCTGTGTAAGTGCTTGTTATACATATCTATATCCAAGTGTGCGTGTGTATCTGTGTGGCGTTCCTGATAATGTGCAGTTTAATTACAGAGCTCGACATGCACACAGACAACAATAATAACAAGCAAGGGAGTGTCAATTGCTGAATGACGAACTGGAAATGCCCTAGTAAGAGGTGGGCTATGGGAAAATACTACTTAGCGTTGACAGAACAACAAAAAATAAAGAGATATATAAAATGTGAAACTAGTAGAAATATCTTGGCTTTTATGCCAATGCTATTGATTAGATGTTAAACATTAGCTCAGCGCTCAAAAGAAATTTTACATGAATTTTGTTTGCCAATTAATATCTAATTAAATCTGAAATTATATTTTATTCTTCAATTTAATTTAATTTTCAATTACACATCATATATATATAAAAAAATGGTCAAAAACTGCAATTGTAATTCAAGATATAATATATTTATATTTATTAATTTATTTCATTTAATTTTCAACTCAAATGTATTTATTTTTAAAATATTAGCTAGGTATTAAATAATTTATTAAATTTGTATTAAATATTTTATTAGATTTAAAATGAAAAAATAAAGTTTTTATTTATTAATTTATTCAATTTTTATGTTTTTATTTATTTATATTTATTTATTTCTTTATATATTTATTTATATTTATACATATTTATATTTATATTTCTTTATATCACTTTTATTTTTTCATTTATTAAGTTTTATATTATTAATTTATTGCACATTTCTTTATTAATTTATCAAATGTAATTAATATAAATAAACAGAGTTACTTATTTTATATATTTTTAATTTTTAAATATATATTTATTATATTAATTTTATTTATTTTAATTTATTATTTAACTTAATAATTTAATTTATTATCTAATTTAATTTATTATTTTAATTTAATTTATATCTTAAAATTAGAATTAAAGCGTTTGATCATTATTCATATACAAATATTTATCTCATTGAAAACGGTTTCAAATTTCTTCGGGAATTATTGAATTTTTCATATTTATAGAGGCAGAATATATTTCTCAAATTTGTTTAGATAATTAACATAGCTTAATATATTATAAATAAATTTAAAGCTTCTACTAGCCTTCTTCTTTATCCCAAATCCAATTTTATTTTACCTTTAACCATAGCTTGCCCCATAGCTAATTGACTGCTTCTATCAAGCTGTTAAGCCTTATAATAGGCAGCTCGACATCTTTGCATAAATTCAAATTAGTTTGCAACGTTGCCTCGCCCTGCTCGGTGGCCGCCCTTAGAGCTGCCCCTGCCAATTTCGCATCACTTTTAATTTTAAATGTGAGACAATGTTCCTTTTGGTCCTGTCAGGTGCACAACTGTATCTACATCTGATTGTCTCCGATTATGTGTGCGCGTGTGTGTGTGTGTGTGTGTGGGTGTTTATTTGTGTATGTGCGCTCTTTATTGGCATCCATTAGATAATGGAATTTATGTCAAGCATTTGCTGGACTTCTCACTCGCTGACAAAATCAGCTCGGACATAAGCAAATTAACTGCTTCAAGCCTAAGAGACTAACAACATTTCATATTTTATATATGTGTTTAATGAGAGTCTGTCATTCAATTCATTTTGCATATCAATGCAGCCTGACTATGTGAGAGCTGTGAAAAAAGGTGAACAGGACTGTGTATTTACACTAATTAACACAGAAAAGTTGCTGCGCACAAATAAACATGAATAATTGTAATTAATGTGCTTTTGTGCGAGATAGCACGATAGCATATCATAGATGCGAGCGAGTACTCATAAATTCGAAATATATATATATACATATATACTATATATTTGTATATTTCCTCTCAGTCAACATTCAGCGTCCACTTGTTTCAATTCAATATCAAATAAAAAGGCAAGCCGTCTGCTCGGTTTTCCATTGTAAATCAAGAGCTTTTCCATTTTTTCCATGTTTATTTAAAAAAAATAAAAAAAAGTGCAAATATTAATGGCATATACTTCATTTATTAATTAATTTGACAGGAATAAAAAAATGCATTGAAAATGCATGCGAACAGGCGCAAAGCCTTTAATGAGACAACTATTTGCGCTAGGTCAGTTTCAGCTTTATTTATATGAATATTATTTATATATTTATACTCATATTTCACTCTCTTTCATGACTCGAACTTTGCCTTTGAAAAGGCATATTATTTACTATAATTGCGGATTCTGGAATTTCAGAGAAATTTATAAACTGTGACCAAATGATTAGCTACTGTGGAATTATTGCGAGTGGCTTTAGCTGACTAAGCAGCATTTTGTTTGCTGTCTAAATGTTTATTCTAATTACGATTTAAAGAGCAAACAAATTTAATATTGAGGTGAGGGCAGTCTGAGAAATTTGCAAACTGAATGTGAAAAAAATATAAGAAAAATATTGATATAAAATAATAAATAAAATAAATAATAAAATTACTTATATAAAAAAAAATAATAAAGAAAATAAGATATAAAATAAATAATAAAAATAATATTATAAAAAAATCATATTAATATAAAAATATTAAATTTATATAAAAATATTAAAATATTATAAAATAATAATATTAATATAAAATAAAATTACAAATTTAAAAAAAATAATAATTATAAAAATGGTACAATTTGTACCAACATTACCTATTAAGTTGGTTCAAATTTCTTATTGAGATTTACTAAAAAAGATCAATTTATTTTTTGAGCGTGGGACGATGCACAGATCAGAAAACCAATACACTCTCTTTACTTCTTGAATAAGTATAAAAATATTTTTAAATACCATTTGATTTTTTAATTCAACCCAAAAACTTTCCCAAGTACCTCTTTTATTCTATTATTTTTGTTTTTATATTTGTTGTAGTTCTCCCAAAAATATCCAGATTCAAGTTTCTAGTAAATTGACCATAAAGAGAGCCGGGCATAAAAAGACGAATTACCTGAGCAAGTACTTCAAAAAGAATGCGCAAAAGAACAAAAACAAGAAGCAAAACCTGTCTATCAAAATTTTTTATTAAAATCATGCGATAATGTTTTTTGAATATTAATATAAGCTGCGCAGCGCGACTAGAAGTTACCCTTTACCCAGAGCATTACTTTCAATTATCATGTAAATAAAACTGACAAAAAAATACTAATATCAAATTCAATATTTGAAAATAATTAGCAAACGTATTCCAGCGCTGAGAGCGGCTGTAAATGACCAAATGTAGGTTCTCAGTAGCTCTCTGGGTGTTTCCGAGCACAGCCGATGTTTGCGCATCTAGTGGACCGTTTGTCAATTTCACTCGCTTGGGCTGGAATTGGTATGCACTGGACGTGATCGCTCATCAAATTTATAATTTCGCAATAACAATATTGAACTTATTTATTTGCCAAGTGAGTGGAACTCACACTAAGCACTTTGTTGTGTGCACTCAACGCAAATTTATGGCAATATACCCTGGAGTCTCTCAAAATGCATAAGAGACTGCTAAATACAGGAGAATAATAGAAGATCGTTATGCATTTTTAGTAGAACTATAATAAATAAAACTCAATACTCAGCTCAATACTCAGGCAACTCTCAGCTCTTCTCTCACTTAACTCATTTAAATTATAGGGTATCTACCAGGCAACCCAATGATCCTTCTCTCTCTCTCTGTACTTTTCTAGTATTTGTTTACATTTGTCAGAATACCAAACAAATGATCATCGAGCAATCAAGACGGGGTACTTAAGCGCTGGCGGCCGAGCAAAAAGACTCACTTCTGCTTCGCATCCAGACATTGACTAATCGATCGATTTGTATATATACCCAATACGCCGCTCGCAACTGTGATTTGTTCATTAGTGCATTTGTTTTTTGTCTATATAGAAGAAGAAGCTGTGACTGTGACTTACTTAAGTTCTCGAATGCAACGATAAATTCAAGCAGTTCGATCTAAGAACTCAGAGCGCAATGTTGGGCTCGCTTTTCATTTGGCTGCTGCTCGTAGCTGCCGTGTTCGTATTTCTCGTCTATTCCTATCGCTATCAGGCGCGCATCAATCGGCTGACCAGCAACTGGCCGGGGCCACCCTCACTGCCAATCATCGGACATTTGCACATCTTTGCGAGAATCATCGGCCCGCGGCCGTTCAAGCGCGCGACGGAGCTGATCAACTGTCATCTGAAGGATCATCGCGGCAAGCTCTGGCTGGGCACCAAGTTCTACGTCTTCGACTGCAATCCCAAGGATATTCAGGCACTTTGCAGCGCCAAGCAGCTGCTGCAGAAGACCTCGGATTACACAGTTTTTGAGAATTGGCTGTGCGAGGGCGTCTTCACGAGTGGCGTCGACAAATGGATGCATCGGCGTAAGATGATTTCCCCAGCTTTTAACTACAGCATGATTAAGCAGTATGTGGAGGTTTATGAGCGACAGGCGCGCATACTGCTGGCCAGGCTAGCCACACTGGCGGACACTGAGCAGCCCGTGGACTTCTTTCAGCTCATCAGCTGCTACACGCTGGACACCATCTGCGAGACGGCGCTGGGCACGACAGTCAACTCGCAGTCGGGTCAGAGGTCGGAGTACTTCGACGCAGTCAGAGAGTGAGTAGGCCATAAAGATACCTTGTATATACCTAAATCTACAACTCCTTTGCTTAACAGGATAATTCACATATTCGACTCAAGGCTGAAGAATCTTCTCTACCGCAATTCCCTCATTTACCGCTTCACACCTTTGGCGGCACGCGAAAAGAAAATACTCAAGATACTTCACGGCTTTACCGAAGGCATTATCACAGAGCGTTTGGCCCAGATCACCTCGGACGTGGCCAATCGCAATTGCGTATCCATGACAGACGCCGAAGCGAGCCAGCAGAAAACACAAAGTTTACTCGATTCCCTGCTGCTGGCCACAACGGCAGACGGCCTGCCGCTGCAGGTGGCGGACATACGCGAGGAGGTGGACACAATTATCTTTGGCGGCTTCGACTTGACCGCAGCCACGCTCAAGTTCTTCATGTATAACATGACGTTGCACGTGGCCTACCAGCAGCTGTGCCGCGAGGAGATCTGGCGGGTGTGTGGCCGAGACAAGGCCACAGTCATCACAATCGAACAGCTGCGAGAGCTCGAGTATCTGGAGATGTGCATCAAGGAGTCGATGCGCATGTATCCCTCAGCGCCCATAACAGCGAGGCGTGCCACAGCCGACTGCACCATTAGTGAGATAAATCTGCACCAATCTATATCTATATTAGCCTATAGCTATATACTCCTTCCAGATGACTTCTTCATACCCAAGGGCTGCGACGTGATCATCTCGCCCATGTACATGGGCCGCTGCAAGGACTTCTTTCCCGATCCGCTCACCTTCAAGCCCCAGCGCTGGGCACGCGATGCGCAGCCAAGGATCGAGCCCTCCACCTACATACCCTTCATGACGGGTCCGCGCAGCTGCCTGGGCCAGCGCTATGCAATGGTCATGATGAAGCTGGTGCTGGCTCAGCTCCTGAGGAGTTTCTACTTCGAACCGCTGGGCGAGCAACAGGAGAAGGCGCGCCTCATCTTCGTCATGACGCTACATACCAAAAATACCTACTACTGCAAGCTACGAGCTACTGAGTAAGATATTGAGAGCAATGAAGACTAGCTTTCTTTGTGGAATATGCAGCATTGTTCGAGCTGAGTTGGCTGATATGCTCAACAGCTCTTGACGCTCAGACCGGAATACATCTGCGTTAGCCATTGAACCTTTTGTTAAGCCCTTATCAATTCGCTTCGCTTGGCTCCATTCAAAAATTTCTGTATTGCATACTTCGCGGCGCACAAATTACGCATCACATTTCCGTTTTTAATGACGGCGGCGACGAGGTCGTATATAAAAAAATATATATAAATAAAAGAAACAGGCAATAATTGTAAAGGAATTGAAGAACGAATATGGAATGCACTTTGCTGAGATGTAAGTCGAGAGATGAAGGAAGAATCTAGCAAATAATCAGGCAAAATTATAAGGCAACCTCAAGCAGGCGAGTATCTTTAGATATAAGACTAAACTTCAGATCACAGTCAATATATAATAAAGAAAAGTAATATAAATAATATACACAGTCAATATATAATAAAGAAAAGTAATATAAATTATAAAAGTAAAATAGAAGAAATAGAGATGAATTGAAAGTCGACTAAAAATATAAAAGCAAAGATATATTATGTGTAAATAATATTTTTAATTTATAAAAAAATATATATATAATATATATAACAAAATATAGTATATAACAAATATATATGATATAAAAAATATATATTAATTATAAACAATATTTTTTAAATATAAATAAAGGATTCCATATAAATAAAATAAACTTAAACAGTTTTTTAATTAAATTTGTGAAGCAATAAAGGCAGATATATTTTGTTTGTTCTTTTAACCTATATAAAAAATAGATATATTATATATAATATGTATATAATATACCGTCTACAAAGCATAATAATTCAATTTTTCTCACTGAAAGCATAGCTGGAAATTTTGTATATAATTATCAGCTTTTTTTAGAGCTATGCAAAGCATATTAAGTATATTTAGCTTAAAATCCTATGTATTCCAACGAGTCAAATTCCATCAGAGATCCACAATACCCTTCGCATACTCTGCCAAATAACTCTGTACAATTTGTAGAATTTCTGGGTGTTTTTTTTTTATTCGAGCGACGCGCGTTCGTCTAGAAAATAATTTGCTTTTTTTTTTGTGTTGCCTTCGCTGGCCCCGATTTTTATTGTGCGCGCGCTGCGGAAAATCAACAAACATTTCCTGGCAATGCTGCGTGTAATAAATAAAAATACATAAAGCAGCCAGCGCGTCGCCCAAACACGAGCCACAACCCACTGCCACATATCCTGCCGTCATATTCCGGTGCAAATTATGGCCGTTGCCTGCTTATTATTACGACTCGAGTTGAGGACGACTCGTCGACGGCATCGCATATCCTAGCCGAGCGCATAAAATGCAATTTATTTAAATAAAAATCAAGTTTAATTTGCAGTGTCGTAAATTTGCGTTCGTCCGCATTGAATTTCACGCTTTTGTTAACAAGCGCATAAAAGTTTTCGCTTCTGCCAACTGATAGCACGGCATCGTCAAGGGGTAAGCGGCGGAGCCAAAGCCAAAGGCAGTCGAGGGGTGTGCCCTGGGTTAACACTGAGAGCACTGAACTCTCTATCAAGCCGAGTGACAATTGATGCGTTGCCGAAAGAGTTCAAAGTTCTAAGCGAAATATGAATCGAGAAGCATAAAAGTATATAGATTGAAAAATGTTTATAATAAGAGGAAAAAAAAGTATAATAGATAAGGAAAGTTAATAGTTTCTTAAGCTATGGCAATCGAGTGTATACTTTAGGTGTAAAGCAACGCTTAAACAGAATATCGTTTTTTTATTTATAATCAGATTAAATACACACAATTTGAACAGGTTGTCAGTGTAGCTTACAAGCTAACTTCTTGGCTTAGCAGCGGTTTTTTAAATTATAATGAAGACAAGAAATGAATATGATTCATGAATAGCGGCCAATGAATTGTTTGTTCATTTAACTTAATGTCAAAATTGTATAACAAAATTGGAAACTAATATAAATATTTGAGAGATTAATTTTCTACATAACATATCATTTTTATGTTTAGAAAAATCAATTAGAGGTTTTACATTTGTTTTTATGTATATTAAATATTAAATAAATACCTAAATTAATTTACAACTAATGTGCCAAAAATTGGGTTTATAATATAATCGTTTCAAAGATTTTATGCAAACTATATTTTATAGTTTAATATATATTTCATTTTCATATATTCATATTTTAAATATTTTTTTACATATTATATTTTATTTTTATATATTTTTTATATATTATATTATACTTTTTATATATTATATTATACTTTTTATATATTATATTTTATATATTTTATAGTTTAATATATATTTAATTTTTATATACTCATATTTTAAATATTTTTTTATATATTATATTTTATTTTTAGATATATTTTTATATATTATATTATACTTTTTATATATTATATTTCATATATTTTATTTTATATTTTGTATATTATATTTTATATTTTTTCTATTGTATATTTAATATTTTTATATTTAATATTTCATATTAAATATTTGATATTTCATATTTTGTACATTACATTTTTTGTATATTTTTTACTTAACTTATTTTATTTTATACATTTTTTTTTATAATGTTTTACATATTTATATTTAAAGTTTTATGTATTTATTTTATATATTTATATTTTATTTTCTATATTTTAAGTTTTATACATTTATATATTTCCCAGTAATTCCCATTGCTTTAAGTTCTTCCCGACTCCTTTCAATTTAATGTCACTTTTATTTGCCTTCAGTCTTATGGGCGCTCCACATACGCCGCACATTGTAACTGGAATCGAATTGCTTTAAGGAAATTGCAACACGTGATTCAATTTCGCTGATCAATTTTAATTGATTGCTTCGATTGGTTTTTCGTCAATTTTACTTTTGGATTTGTTTGCCTTTCCTTTGTATTATCTTCAGGGCCACTTTATTGTTGTTATTTTGGCAATTCAATTCTCGATTTTTATGGGTTTTTAATGTGCAAATGCTGCTACTCCTTTTAATGCCACCAGAGACTCGGCACTCGCAGCAACCCCTTTTTTCTGGGGCATTTGTAATTCGACTCCTAAATGTATGCTATGATTTTTATGTGTTTCTACAGCTAGTTTATGGCCTCGCAATGCTATTGGCAAAAGCTGGCCATATGCGTTTTGTGGCGCGCTATTAAAGGCCATGGAATCGCAAGGCCCCGAAGCACTTTAAGTTTAATCGGCAGGCGCTAATTAGCATATGAGCCGAGGTAATCGAACGCTGGCAGCGGCCGCAACTTACGCAAATCCTTATCGCAAACATTACCCATTGCCCGTTTGCCCACTTGCCCACTTGCCCACTCGCCCATTAGCCATTACCCATTAGCCATTAGCCATGGCACAATATTGACACAATCGACTTTAGGCCGACGCACAGCACACAATTTGACCACAAATGAGGCTTAGCCTTAAGGCAATATCTCTGCCGTTTACTTCAAAGAGACGCCGCCGAGCCGAGATAGAGAGACGAATGCAACCGCAGCAATGCGTTGCATGTGTGGCAGCACCACAGAACAACAAAACAATGACAAATTCCAAGCCAGCAGCAAACCGCAAAGACAAAAGCCTTTTTCGAGCGCGCCACGTCTTGTTGTGTTTCAAATTTAGAGAATATTTTGAGCATGGCCCACGGGCTTATGAAATTAACGGCCCAAACCATAAATTTATGCTGATGTACAGCTGCTGGACATAAAACTGGGAGCGTGGAAAGTGGAAAATGTTGAAAATGGCAGCAACAATAATAAAACATTTGTCCGACTCGATTTGATGTCATTTTAATGAGCAGGCCGCGTGAAGATTTGCCACTTTAGATAAATAAAAATATGACAGATGCAAAGAGAGAGAGAGAGAGAGGGGGGGGAAGAGAGAGAGCTAAGCAAAGTACTCATCATAATTAAAAGGGCTGACCCGCTGCTGCTGCTGCTGCTGCTGGCGAAGGCGCAATAAAACTGAAGGATTCATATGGATAATTAAGTTATGGCGGGTGCCAACAGGGCCCGAGTGAAGGGTTAGGCCCAAACATAAAATGTCCAAAGATCGTAAAATATGAAGCAGGCTTTTAGCTCGAGCGACTTAATTTGAAAGCCAGCCATAAAAATGCAGCTGAACCATAAACATTTATGCATAATTTGTATGAATTCTTTTATACATATTTTTTATGATTTTTTAATTTACAAGTGAGTTAAAAAAAAAATGAAATTAAAAACTTTTCTTTTAATTTACTGCTTTTATTTTGTTTTATTCATTTATTTTATATTTATTTTTATTTATTTTCGTAATTAACAATTTATCTTCAATTTTATTTTCTTTTATTTCTGTTTATTTTTTTATTATTTATTTACTTTTTTATTTATTTTATATTTACTTATGTTTATCTATTTTTACTTATTTTTTACAATTATTTTTGATTTTTTATTATTATTTTTTATTATTATTTATTATAAGTTATTTATATTCATTTATTATTATTTATTATTAGTTATTTATGTTCATTTATTATTATTTATTTTCCATTTATTAAATTTTTATTTATTATTTTTTTATCTATTATTTTTTAGTTTATTTACTTTTTAAAATGTATTTTTTTTTATTTTTTTTTTTTTAACTCAATTTTTAATTAATAATTGAATTCGTGGTAAAACTTAAAGTTTTTCTGTCTAATGCTTAAATTCTCACTTACCTTTTTCTTGAGTTTCCTCTCGAAACGAAATCTAAATGCAAAACAGCAGCGGGTGAGCCTGGCCTGTTGGCAAATGCAATTAAGTCTGCAGTCTGCAAGTAAAATGTAAGCAAAGGGGGAAAGAAAAAATTAGCAAATATCTGGGCGAAAGGGTTACGCGACGTCCAAATTACAAACTGTTGCTAAAAATGTCAACTTAAACTCTTTATGCACAGCTATTTTGGCCAGCAGATGGGAGACACAGAGCAGACGCCAGCTGTCTTGTCCACAGACTAGTCTAGGGGCGTGGCTAATTACAGTGCACAGCAAATAAGAGAAAGGAAAAAATGAAGATAGAAAAAATACTTAATATAAACAAATGCAAGCAAAGGCAAAGAGAAGCTGCAATTGCCAGAGAGACAGTGAGTGAGAGAGGGAGGGCGAAGACCTGCAGCAGTTAAGACGTTAAACAGACAGAGAATGCCAAACACGTTTCGGGCAACAAATAAAAATAAAAATATAAAATAAAGAGAAAAGAAAACAAAATTAATTAAAAACAAAAATTGTATTTTATTTGTGTGCAGCAACTGGGAATCGAAGTTGTCAGCTCAGCAGCTACTCAATGCCAAAACCACAAAACAATAATAACACAACTGAGCAGAAAGCAAACAATTGCAACTGCCACAGCCACTGCCGTTGCCACATCCACTGCAACAGCAACAGTTTCCCGTTGCGTTTGTTGTGGCTTTTGGCATAAAGTTTTTGTTTTACATGGCACAGGCGCTGCTGCCGCTGCTGCTGCGGCCACTTGAATGAAACAAGCAAAAGTTAAATTCAAAACTTTTGCCTACTCAACAATGTAGAGCTGCTGCTGATATCCTATCTGGCCGCAACGTATGCAAAGTTTGCCACACTTGCAACACTGTTGCACGCCATCGAATGACCGAAATGGCCAAGAGTCGAGGCTGAAGTTTAAGTCGAATGCGTTTGCTCTAAGCTAATGGGGTTTGCAGTTTGGCTTTTGTGCCACTCACTTTTTTTTTGCATTTATGAAATTGTCGAAAACTAAATCGATAGATGGGCAAGTGCAGCTCGTGTGTGTTTGCCGGATATTAGAATAACTTTAGAGCAGAAATGGCAGATGGATCAAGGTAGATGATAGTTAGAGTTTATGAATAGAATAAGCAGAGTATGCTACAGTTATTGTTAGTTGAGTTGCAGAAGTGATGCAGATATTCTCTTATTTAAAATATCTTATTTCTATTTGCTATGAATATGCTTATAATAATTCATTATTTGATATACCCTAAAACCTTAAACAATTGCAATTTAGATATTTACTAGCATTTGTTAGAGACATGCTTTAGCAAATACATACAACTGCAAATCATTATCACTCTCTGAAAGTTTGATTAAGATAGTCCACTCTAAATGGAATTTTGCAAACTTTTAGAGAGTGATTATGACATTCATATAGCATATAAGTGTTTAATAAATGTAGATTTTATACATATATATATCTGAGAATCTGATAATGTTGCTTCTTAATTTCAGTCTATTTATTATACGCAAGTAGCCTGAATTTAAGAGAAGCTTGAACTATGATTTCAGCATTAATCAAGAGGAAATAGGATCACAGCTACCAATGACATAGGAGAAAGATGGCAATATTTGTAAGTTAATATAAATAAATATACTTAAATCAATTTGGAATGTTTTAGACTAAATATTTGGCTCAAAATATTTCAAATTAGTCAAAATATATTTATTTATTCATAAAAATATATTTATTCATTTATAAATATATGTTTGTTTATTAATAAAAATGTATTTCTATAGTAAAATATATTTATTCATATTTATTAAAAAAAATATATTTTTAGCAAGTTAGAATTTTTTAGACTACTCAGAAAATATTTCAAGTTGGTAAAAATATATTCATTAATTTATAAAAATATATTTATTTATTTTAAAATAAATATATTTTTTTATATTTATAAAAGTAAATATATTTTAATCAACTTGAAAGTGTTTGTAGACTGAAACAAACCTAAATTGATCTAAATATATTTATTTAAGTTAATTGATTTATTTTATATATTTTTCTAGTTCTTCTCATTCGAATATTTTCACTACTTGATGCTCTAAGTCAGCAGCAAATAATTAAGCTAGCCGAAAAATAATTGCTAGCCTTCCTCATTCACCAATTTCCTCCCCCTTCCTCAATTACCCCGATAGTTGCAGCCCTTATCGCTGGCAAAACTCTCCGCCGCCAAAGGGTTGCTAAATGTGCTTAAAAGCCGCAAATTGGATTACTCTAGCAACAATTAGAGCCAAAGAGTAGCTAAAAGGTTTGACTTGATAAATCGGCAGCTGCTTCAGCAATCAAAGTGCAAATGAGAAACATTTTTTAATGCATTCTGGCAAAGTGTTTCAGTTTTTAAGCCTATTAGACAGGACATAAATGACAAACCTAGAAGAAAAATGGAGAAAGAGTTGCAGTTTTAATTACTTGGATACGAAATCCATTAAAAATTAAAAATGCCAAATGGCTAAGAGTACAAGGTGTTTATGCCCAGCTGCCCCCGATGGGGCGACGCAACTCAAGTGCCAAAGCACAATAGAGAAGAAAAAATGAAGATACAAATGCACAAATACTGAGACATCCTCAGTCTCTCTGCCTGTCAGTTGTGAGGCGCAACTAATGAGCGTCGGCGGAGTAGAAGTGGGCAAATCTGGTAACTTAAGTCCGATGCCATGGCCGAGCACCTTGCTCGCAGCGACTACGTCTCAAGTCAAGTCAACCGGGTCCGGCAGCGGCAACACTTATTTTAATGAGAAATTCTAATTTCGCCAATAATACAAAAGACCCTCGACGGCAGCAAGGAGAATGCGCCAGATATTTGTGAGTTGGAGCTGCAACTGCTCTGTGATTGCTTTTCGCCACTCGCCCGTGACGAAAACAAAGCGACCCCAGCTCAGCAGCAAAAGAAAAACACAAAAATTCTTAGTATTTGCGCTAGGCTGCAATTAGATGAGACTCGGAAGGTGAGGGTGAGGAGTCTGGACAGCGAACGGAAGATGTGGCCAGCTCGACTTTGATTTTGTGGCATTTGCAAATTTATGCAAAACTCAATCAAAATTACAGGAAATTAATATGCAAACGTCATGTGTGCAAAGGAGGACATCGAATGCTCGTATTTACCAAAGTTTAATTAAACTAAATTCCCTCGAGCACAGGCAACATCGTCCGCCGAGCATAATAAAACATTTGACAACTTGTCAATTGGCCAATGGACTCTGTGCGAAAAATCTCAAGAAACTCAACTTGAGGCGTCTAATCTTCGGCGACAAACCGAAAACATGCAAAACAAATAAACGAATGAATGCAAATGAAGGCCGAAAACACATAAAATTACTTAAAATTGTAATAGTCATGAATGTTTTCTTACAATTGGCTGTCAGAAATCAAAGACGTCTTGGGCCAGCTGCAAAAAACTGGGCGAAACTCTGGGAATAAAGTTGTCATTTAAATGTTTTACTCTATGAATATATCTACACACACACATACATAGATAGTCGATACAATAGATGGCCGAACAATGCTTGGAATTTCTTGTATTAAAATCGAAATAGCTTGAACAACCCCTCACAGACATGCTGCTGCACGGCTCGCCAGCTCTGCAGCTCCGTCTGCTGCTGAATATTTGGCTATTCCTGGCCCTTACAGCTGTCAACATGTTTAATTGAAACTGACACTCAGTGTCATTTTATGGGCATTGCCATGCGTTACCTTAACTGTAACTGTAATTCGAGTCTTGGGCCGAGTCTTAGCTTGATTATTGCACCGCATTCCTATCGACTTGGCCAGCAATGGGGCTGGGGTTGGAGTCGGGCAGAGTTGTATATTAGTTAAATTTATGGCTGACAATGTTGCTGATATGTGTGTGTGTGTATTGTATATGTGTGTGTGGAGTCAAGTATGTGTGCTTTGACTGCGGCTTATTTGATTTGCAAGGCACTTGATAATAGATGAACGTACGCTGTATAAGCGAAATGCCTACTGTGTGTATGGAAAGCCATGAAAACTTTGCATAGGTGAACTTTGAAGACAGCTTCGACATTTCTATAAATGTTTTATTTTCCTTATTTATATATTTTTAAATATTGCAAAATATTTTAATATATTATTATATATATTTGTATATATCTTTATATATTTTTATCTATTTTTATATATATATTATAAATATTTTATATATATATTATAAATATTAATATTTATTGTATAAATAGTTTTTTTTTTGTATTATTATTTATAAAATATATTTTCATACATTTTTATATCTTTTATATATTTATTTTTATTATATATTTTTATTTATTATATATTTTTACCTTTTATACATTTTTATATATTTTAATAGATATTTTTAATTTTTTTAATATTTTATGTAAATTTATACATTTTTTATATTTTTATTCATCTCATTTATGTTTATATATTTATATTTATTATATATTTTATTTATATATGTTTTTCATATCTTTTAAGTATTTTTATACGTTTTTATATATTTTAATATATATTTTAATACAAATTTTTAGTTTTTACAAATATTTTATGTAAATTTATACATTCTTATATATTTTTATTCATTTAATACATTTTTCATATTTTTTTATTTTTAAAATTAATTTACATATTTTTATATATGTTTTTTAATTTGTATAAATTATATATATTTGTATATATTATGGCTTCTGATTTTCATTTTATTATTATTTATATTTATTTCTTATTAGTGATACTAGAGAGAGACTTAAGTTTTCTTCAGCATTCATGCATGGAATACCTTTGCCGTTTATTAATTATTAATATTTTTTCTTCTCTAATTTTCCACTACTATCGCACACATCAGACCAAAAACTTTAGTTATTTTTTTTTTATTTTGAGCCTTTTGTACTGTTTCAAAGAAAACTGCTTACTCTTTATTTGCTTTCCTCGGTCGAATGGGCTCAAGTGCCGAACACTTGGACTCTGGCAAGTAATTTACAACAACTTTGATTCCTTTTTTTTTTTGGTGTAATTTTGAGGGTGGTTCTCGAACACTTGATGTCATTTTAACGCCACTGATTTATATATTGTTTGCCCAAAATATCAGCGTAATTCCTTTGACAAATCAATTGGCAAATGCCACTCGATGGCGGGCCACAGAAGGCTAAGAGGCCTCGCCGATTGCCGATGACACCTCTGCCGCAAGCGCTGTTTGCCCAACTCCTTGAGTCTCAATAGGTTCTGTCGGAGTGTTAAACTTAACACTTGTTGGCGCAACAGATCAAAAGCGACCAAACTGTGCGTGAAAGCAATTATTTGCCTTATAGTACATGTACTCATATATGGATACACAGATATATAAAGATGTATGTATATATATTTATAAGAAATGCAATCAGTTTTAAATAAACATATTACGAATTTCATACTATGCAAAGTAGCTGTCAGTTGTGGCCACATGGGAGTACATATGGCAGGGGAAAAAACCCTGCAAAAGGAAAGGAGTTAAGGACCTATAGCATAGAGCTTGCTGAAGGCACCTGGTAACATATGGTTTACATGTCAGAAGGGGTAAATTCTATATACAAAATTTGATTTCCCAGCAAGCTGTCTTTGACTTTAGATCTGTTCTCTTCATGGATTCTCTCAATCATACCCAAGCCTATTTCCTTCATTCCCATTTCTCAATATTTGATTTTACTTTCATTTCTCTTTCCCTCTTCAAACCCCATAAAATATCAATCACAGTTGGCATCTAATTTCATAAATATAAATAGAGCTCACTCGCTGTCTGAAATTGATTTGAATACTATAATATATATACAATAATTTCCATTTAAACTGACTATTTAGAGCATGGATATGGATGAGAGCATGCAGCAGACGGTGCCTGATTCGATGACGGCGTGGCAGGCGCTCTTGCTCTGGCACAATTGGCGCAAGACGGCGCTGGTGTTCATCTTGGTGCTGACGCTGCTGCTGGACATGTCCACCAATCCGGTGATCAGTGTGGTGAGCGTTGCAGGTGCCATAACCATATCGATTGCCATTTCCTATTGCTGCTACGTGTGGGGCATGCGCAAGCTGCGTAAGAACTCCATTATGGAGCATCCGCTCAAGCGCTATTTAGAAATGGATATCGCCATCTCAAGGAAGACCGCCGAGCAGCTGGCTCATCTCGTGGTCTCAAAGCTGAATCCGCTGCTCTTGCGTTTGCGATCACTGATCCTTGTTGAGGATATGCTGGATTCGCTCAAGATGCTCTTGATCTTTTGCTGTCTGAACGTTGTAGGCGACTTTATCAATGGCATGACTCTGATAGTAACGGGTAAGTGAATGACTAAAATACCCAACGGAACTTCTGTCTATACCTGTCTCTCTCTCTATCTCTCTCTCTCTCTCTCTTAGCTTTCTTGCTGCTCTTCACCTTGCCCAAGGTATACGTGTGGAAGAAGAACACCATCTACAAGCAACTCGAGCAGTTGCAACTGCTGAAGGCTCAGCTGCTGGATTCCAAGCCCAAGATCACTGCAGTTCCAACTGTTGCAGTGGATCCCCAAGTATTCGACCCAGATCTGAAGAAGGGCAATTATACAGAGGACGACTTGGAAACCGATAGTGAACAGTACGGAAGTCTTGAACAGAGTAGTATGCCGGACTGCTCATCGGACTACAACTGGCAGGAGAAGAGTATGCCCAGCGAGGGCATGCAGCTGTCTAAGCAGCTATAATTTTTTGATAATTTTATAAGCATTTGTTATACTTGAGGGTCTCTGAACGTAGATGAACGGAATAAACTTAAATTCTACGTAAAAGCCTCAATACGGCCGGAATACCAAACTGGAGGAAATAAAGAATGCAGAATGCAGAATATAGAATGCAGAATATACAATATAGAATATAGAATATAGGATATAGAATATGGAATATAGAATATAGAACATAGAACATAGAATATAGAATATAGAATATAGAATATAGAATATAGAATATAGAATATAGAATATAGAATATAGAATATAGAATATAGAATATAGAATATAGAATATAGAATATAGAATATAGAATATAGAATATAGAATATAGAATATAGAATATAGAATATAGAATATAGAATATAGAATATAGAATATAGAATATAGAATATAGAATATAGAATATAGAATATAGAATATAGAATATAGAATATAGAATATAGAATATAGAATATAGAATATAGAATATAGAATATAGAATATAGAATATAGAATATAGAATATAGAATATAGAATATAGAATATAGAATATAGAATATAGAATATAGAATATAGAATATAGAATATAGAATATAGAATATAGAATATAGAATATAGAATATAGAATATAGAATATAGAATATAGAATATAGAATATAGAATATAGAATATAGAATATAGAATATAGAATATAGAATATAGAATATAGAATATAGAATATAGAATATAGAATATAGAATATAGAATATAGAATATAGAATATAGAATATAGAATATAGAATATAGAATATAGAATATAGAATATAGAATATAGAATATAGAATATAGAATATAGAATATAGAATATAGAATATAGAATATAGAATATAGAATATAGAATATAGAATATAGAATATAGAATATAGAATATAGAATATAGAATATAGAATATAGAATAGAACATAGAAAACGGAATCGATTTGGACACAGCATTCCATCTCTCATTAAATAATATCTTCAGACTTCAGCTATATCCTTAGCTTCTACCACAAAATATCTCTAACTGCCATCCAATCATAATTAATAGTAAAACCCAAACAGACAACGTGAAGCCATAAATTCTGCATTGCTGCCCACAAATGTCAAAAACCTTTTCACACATTTTGAATTATCAAGCAGACCGGAGCAGAGCTGTAGCCCCAGTTGCAGGCAGGAGCTGTCTTCTGTTGGCAGTATGAATAACATTTATATTTGTTACACATTCCCCAAAAAACTTTCGAGCTACTTTTATGTTGGCGACGATGCGTTTTTATGCTTCAAATTTGCCGGCTGGTCTGTCACACAGACTGTCGTAAATGTGCTTCGAAAAGGGTCGTCCCTTTATCGATGCAGTGCAGCACGAATTGTAAATCGTATGCAAAATGCCATTAAAACTATATGGATATATATACAGATATACTCTTTATATGTATGTATGTATGGCAAGTGGCAAACCACAGCGTCTATGGCTGTGTCTATAAAGCACATGCCGTTAAAAAGCTGACGAGCTGTGTATTCTAGGTCCAAGAGAGGTAATTAGTTTTTTGGCCCATGTCTGTGGGCCACATAAAAGATGTCTCGTTACAGCCACGCCCAGCCGCCCCTTGTAAGCCATTAAAAACGCCGGCAGCAACCAGTCGAGCAATTCATCAATCAGTTAGCAGCGGCTTCGGCTTCGGCTACGCCTCGGACTTGGCGCCATTCGCATTTCGTATCAAAATGGGAATTTGTTTAGTTTTTATTACCGCGCGTAAATGTCATAAAAATCTTCCTCTTCTGCTGATTTTTCTGTAAAATGCAGTAAGCGCATATATGTTTTTATGGTTTGGCGCTTTTAAGGTAATTGCATTAGATTTATTTGCGTACTTGATGATATTTTACATTAACAGAGTTTAGTTTTTGGGTGGAATGGGGCAAAGGCAATGGTGTATGATGCAGAGCAGAAGTTGGGTTAGAGACCCAAATATATAAATATTATGCTATATATAGTAATATAAATGGATTATGAAGAATACTTATGGATTGTCGTATAGATATATAGAGCATTCTGAAACATGTGCATTGAATTTCAACATATTTCCAAGTCGAGTATTTCCTGCTGTAATTTTTTTATTTTTTACTTGTTAAATTTATAAATAAATTGGGCTCTATCTGAATATTATCTATATTTATAATACTAAAATCTTCTATTTATGTATTCTGTGTATCTTCTTCTGTATATGGAGTGCGCAGAGTATGGTGAAACATGTGTATTGAAATGATTTAAGACTTAGTATTCAATGCATATGTATGTTGAAGAATACTCTGCATCTCCTATACAGAGAGTGGGGTAGATAAGTAGAGAGAGATATAGAGAATACACGAGAGGGGAAATATTCAAAAAGAACATATAAGTATTATAAATATAGACAAATACAGATAGACCATTCAGCTAGCAGGATACACTCTACTATGAAATACTCTGCACCCTGCTAATGATAACAACTCTACTTGTAATTGCACTCAAACTTGATATTTCTGATTTAAAACTAGAAACATTATGATGATTTTCTAGTTTCTTACTTCCAAGTCCCATAGCTTTGCCAAAATTGAAGAGATTTTTCTTATAATTCACATTTTGCTATGCTAAATGTATGTCTAATTTATCTCTTTAACTATAGTAAATTGAGACTTAAAACAGAGAGAGATTTCTTACTGTTTCACAATTAATACTATTACTCTTACAGCATACATAAAGTATAACAAGAGAGAGACAGAGAGAGAGAGAGAGAGAGAGAGAGAGAGAGAGATAAAGGGAATTTTTCTTACTGTTTCACAATTAATACTATTACTCTTACAGCATACATAAAGTACAACAAGAGAGAGACAGAGAGAGAGACAGAGAGAGAGAGAGAGAGAGAGAGAGAGGGAGTTAAAGGGAATTTTTATATACAAGAAACCCCGAGTAATGCCAAATCTGAATGACTTTGCAGTCGCAGGCATTAGCGTGGAAAATTACATATGCAAATCCTACATAATTATCAGGAGTAGCTCTTATGATACAACCACTTGCTCGTCGAGCTTAAATGCAAATAAGAAAATTGCGTTAATTTTTCATGGAGCTGGGAGGCGACTAGAGTTTTCCTTCAGTGGCTCATTTATCAGCGTTGTCAGTGGCGTCAAAGTTGCCTGAATTTGAATATAATTTCAAAACGATGACAAAAGCTCTTTTCAGTCTAAGTAATTATGCACACATGTGTGGGCAGTGGGAGTTGAGAGCTGGGTGGTTGGGTGGTGTTAGGTAGAGCAAAAGACGCAACGTAGATTAAAAAACATTAACACTTGCTTACAAATCAGTCAAGATAAATTGTGGCATCATTAGTCATTAGCTGTTTGCATATGAAAAGGTCTGTTCCCAACTCAAACCCCAAATGGTAATCATGTGTGCTTGCTGTTTGCTATAGCTGTCCAATTTTTCACAAGCGATTGGCTGGGGGGTTGAAAAGCAAACGAAGCCGACGACATTTTCCAGCCATAAGATACCAGGCATTCATATGCAAATTCTGTGGCTTCTTTGTTAACTCAAACTTATTTATTGCGAGTCATTAGCTCTAACTGGTGACGCACATGTACAGCTTAGCCTAATAGATCTAACATTTAGTTGCAGTCAGTGGCTCAGTTTCTATGACTAAAGTGTGGGCAACTAACAAAAATCAGGAAGTTTTTGTTGCCTTTGTAGAGATGGCCATTAAAGATTGACTATGATTCAAGTTTAAGTCATTAAATTGATGAGTTAATAGGAATGCTCTGTATCACCTAGTAGATCAATGATGCCCTGAATTTGTTTCTGGAATCAATATCTAAGCACATAATACAACAAATATTGAATAATTCATTTTTTGTTTAATGCCGGATGAGTGCAAAGGGTATTCAAAAAGAGAGAAAACTTGGGGAACTTTTTATATGTGATGCAGAAAATTTATATATTAGCTAATATTGGCTTATACATATTTTAAAAATAAATGTTTTATATTTTCTAGATATATTTAAGACTTAAAAATATTTTCTTTAAATATTTTTTATTAACTTATAAATTTACTTATTTATTTATTTACAAATATTTGAATTTTTAATAAATATTTAATATTTGAAAATATTTTATTAAAGTATATATAAGTATTTTAAATTTGTAAATATTTTATTTATTTAGTTATATATTTATTTATTTATATTTCTTTTGAATATAGAAATATTTAATATTTTAATAATATGAAAATATTTTATTTTGTTTCATTTATATTTTATTTACTTTTTTTATTATATACTTTTTTATATTTTATATTTGTTGAAATATTTAATAATTATGAATATTTTTGATTTAATTTTTCTTGACATATTATATATATTTAATCTACAAAGAACTATAGCAAGAGCCGAAGATCATTGTTGGACGGACATGTAGAGAGACACGCAGAGCTCGATCAATTCGTTAATCCAGATCAAGAAAATATTAACTTTATCGCTGCTAGAACTATAAATTCCACCAAATACTATATAGTTGATTAACACTTAAGGGCCTATTAAAGTTCCTTTAGAAAAACCTTTAACCTTCGCCCCCTTCAGTTAAGTTCACATTCGATTAGAAACTCATAAAACAAGAGAGAATAAGCCTTAGAAAATCCTTGAATGTGCCTAATTGAAACTGTCATCCATTAAGCAGCGGATACCCTGAACGAACAGATTTGCCAAACCGAAGATTTATGGTGTGCCAAAATACATTTGTGTTACAAAGATTTTAGTTTTATTTGAATTCCGGGCGGACATGAGACTATGTGAGAGGATGTGCCGAAGGTTCATTAATTATGATTGGAGACAGTTGTACAATTAATAAACGAAGTCAGCGCGCAGCCAAAGCGCACTGTGGTCAATTGGGGGTTGACTATATGTATATATGAGTGTGGACTATAGTCAGGAAGCTCAGTTGTTTTTCTTGGTTTTTGTTCTGTGTTTTGCTTGGCGCTTTGCGATTATGATCGGACTTTGATTTATGGTCTTATGTGCAAATTTATTGCCTTTAATTGTGTGCACGTCGCTTACTTAAGCTGAAACTGAGACTCTCTCTCTCTCTCTTTCTCAAATTCTTACTGTAGTGTTAGCTAATTGAAAAAACTGTGATAAGAAAATAAGCGCAAGATTTAGTAGGCTGGCAACTAAATTTATACCCATGGGCAGTGGATAAAGATATTGAAGCAAGGCTGCGTATGAATATGTAACTGTAGAACAAACAGATTGTTGCTAATAAGAGAGAGAGAGAGAGAGAGAGAGAGAGCTTTATATACCAAGTCTTTAGGCACCTTTTTGATGGGGTGTCATACTGAATTCCAATTTGAAATGAATAGAAGCATAACATGCCAGGTTTTAGCTACATATTATAAACTACAACTAGGTTTACTATATCAGCTACTGTAAACACAGTTTCTTCTTTTTGAAAAGAGCTTTACAGATGAAAATCTATTCATAAAATTTAGGATGTAGAGTAGATAAAAGGTGGCAATATATAGAGTTAATAAGATTCAGCTTATAAATGAATCATCAAAACCCTTCGGATAGAAAGCCTTTGAATAGATAACCTATAGACTTTGTTCTCTAATTTAATTATAAATCTAAATTCGATGACAATTAATATCTTGTTTCTCCATAAACAATAAAAAAAGGAATGAAGGAATATATTCACACTAAAATAAAAATAAATATATAAAAATAAGCGGACCAATAAATAGAATTTTTTGCAAATTTAAATGCATCTATCAGAACTTAGTATTGATCTTAATAATGTATTTTATATACAGCTCCAACTTTTGGTATTTAAATTAATATATTGTGAAGCGTATAGAAGTGTATATAAAACTGTATCAAGCCAGTCTCAGATGTGCTCTGACTTCTTAGCTGCCTGGCTTAGGATCAAGCTTATATTTAAAATTATTAAATATTTACCAAATTAGTTTAGATGCCAAAGAAATTATAAATACAAGAAAAATCATCTGCAAATAAAATAAATATATAATACTAGGTAAAAAAAGCCAAAGCCAAAGCCTCTCAAAGTTCACAGTAGCTCGATAAAATCCAGTTACAGCATTGCATTGCTGCTCTGAACATATATTTAAATTGATAGATGCACATGAGACAAAAACAAACCCCTTGAGCCAATTTCGGTAATCGTAAGCCTTAATTAACATTCAAAATAAACAAATGAGTGTGCGTTGGCCAAAGCCAACCCCAATGGGAGGCCCAGCACAAACACCTCTAAGTGCAAGACGAAAGAAAACCATAAATCTATTTTGAAATGCAAGGCAGAGGCAGAGACTGAGACTGAGACTGGGCTGTCAGACAGTTGGCTGTTTGCATTGGCAATGCCCGGCAGCAAAGTGCATGGCCTGGCCGGGCAGTGGAAGGGGAATTTAAGTTGCATCAACAGCAACTCAAACTGCAACTGCAGCTGAGGGTCAACTTTCTGGAGCTGCCAAAACAAATCTACTTGCTGTCAAAGTTGTTGCACCTATGCGTAAGTCAAGGCAGGCGGCACACATGGACACCCCTTTCAGAATCGCCTTTCAATTAATGCATAATTCTCGAATGTCATGGCTGGGCAGCTGCTTTGTTGCTGGGGGTTGCTTTTGCTTAACGCCTCGCCTCAGCACTTAACTTCCGTTTCCTGTTACTTTGCCAACGGCGCCAAGGCATTCGCAACTAATTGAAAGTGCAATGTGATGCTGCAGAATGCAATTAATGCCTTCAAGCAGCAGACGCACAGGACTTGATGCCTTTGATTTGCCCATGACGAGCTGCAGTAGCCAAAAAGAAAAGCCAACTTGGCCGGTGTGGGAGCACAAGCAAATACGACTGCAAATGGAAATATTTGTATATATATAGAGAGATACAGAGAGAGATACAGAGAGAGAGAGAGAGAGAGAGGGATCCGTTAAGAAAATACTATGCAAAGCTTACTAAAGCATATCCTAAGTTAGTGGAGTGGGCTTTTCAGCTGCAAAACAATAAATTGCTTTCTAAACACTTACAACTTACACGTTGCAGGGTGTCAAGTGCATTCTGCTGGCACGCTTGGCTTAGCCTCGCCTGCGAACTGACAACTTTCTAAGAATAACTGCAAAGCGATTTGCATATTTTGCACCTCGACGAGGGAGGCGGAGCAAGTGGAGCTAGCGATGCCAACTTTATCGCACTCCTTGCAGCCGAACTCTCACTCGTAAATCTTGGCCAGCAACTTTGGCAGACACGAAAATTTATTTATAAACACTTGAGCTGTGCAACTTGTGTAGCTGTCATAGAGAGAGAGAAGTTTCCACAGCTTCATACGAGGCACATGTCAGGCCCTCTTTACTCTCAATAACTCCTGCCCAAGGGCTTAATAGTTCAAGTCTTTCACTGACTTGGCTACCCATATATAGACAACTTTTATTAGTGTTGGGCTAAGCTTATGCAAATACTATGCTACGCAGTGTCATAAGGATATACAAATAATATATTGGCTATGCTATATGCTATAGTTGCAGATACATTTTAGAGCTGCTTCAATTTTTGTACAATTTAATTTATTTACGTGCTTAACTAATTTACAGGAGACGAAGATACACACAGATACAGACTTCATCTGCTTACACTGATCTAATAGCTAAATATCTCGCATATTTCAACAACTACAATACAGTTAACAATTGAATTCGCCACAGTTGACTCTTAATCAGCTGCGCATTAAATATTTTGAATAATACAAATGCAGAACTCTCGCAGAGTCTGCCTCCTACAACGGATCGAATATGCCCTGCTCATCAAAGTAGGGCAGAATAGCCTTGAGCGTCTCTATGACGCGCTCGTTGTCGAAGAGCTGTTTACGCTTGGCCAGTATGGCCTCCGGGCTCAGGAAGGTATCCACGGTGAAGTCCACGCACGCGTCCTTGGCTGCACAGCAGATGGGCAGCTCGCAGACTACGCCGTAGTAGGCATAGAACAGACACTGATGCATTTCCCCGGCAAATTGCTCGTAGCTCAACGTGTTCCCGGTATAATTAAGAGCTTCCAAAGTCTGGCAGAGGCTCTTGTGATAGTGCTGCTGCAGCTGCTCGCGATGCTCGAGCAGCACGTCCAGCTGCAAGCTGGTGTAGAGGAAGAAGAGCACGTCGATTGCGGGGCTGCCAATGAAACAGTTCTGGAAGTCCACCTGAAAAGGTAAGCAAAGGTTAATATTACTCTAAGAATTCCTTATATAAACCCATCCACTCACAATTATCGCCTTCTTCTGGTCAGCATTGATCATCAGATTGTTCAGCCAGAGATCGCCGTGCACAATGACTGGCATTGCCGTATTCTTGGGATCGACCACAGTTTTAATGCGCGTTTCGTACTCCGCCGGCAGCTGAGCTCGCATTTTGTCCGCTATTTTGGCCATGCCGGGCAGCTCGGCTACCACATCGGCGCCATAGGCCGTGCCCTTGACGACAATCACCTGGGCGAAGGGATCCTGCAGGCCTTCGTCATAGTGCGACGGCGACAGCTGACCCACCAGCTCCGGCTGCTCCTGCAGCAGCACCATCGAAGCCGCATGGAATTGCGCCAATTTGTGCACGCAAATCTTGGCATCCGCCAGATTCAAGCCCTTGTAGCGATTCATTGAGTTATAGCCCAAAGCGCCCAGATCCTCCAGCAGATAAATCTCCTTGGCTGTTTCGCGCTCCGCAAAGAGACAACTGAAAATGGAATATAATTATTATATACATATATTTATATAAAATTACTGTTAGCTCTTACTCTGCGCTCAGCTTGCGCTCCTCCAGCGCGCTCTTCTCCATGATCTTGGCCATGGCGGGCAATATCTGCTGGAACATGAGCTTCTCGTTGGAGCCCACCTCGGCCACAATGGGCAGCAGATCCTTCAGCACGAAGTTGCCCTGCTCTAGGGGCGCATCTTCGCTCTTGCGATACTCCACTTTAATCCGATAGATGACGCTGCAAAAGTTTTCGCCACGCTGCGAAATTGGCTCGCTGTGAAAGCTCTCCACGCGCAAGCTTTCGCTGCTGTACGCCAGCGCCAGAGCTTTCGCTATATAGTCAGCATCGTGATTTGTTGAGGTAGCCGCCTCTGCCGCTGTCTTCTCCCCAGTTGGATCCATGCTTGTTGCTCAGTTGCTGCTGCCCTCGTATGCGTCCGTCCGCGGCGAGCGATTCCGAAATACTGGCGCGCTAACTTTCGCGGCCTTATGAAATTCACTATCCCACACTATCCCACTGCTTTCCGTTCAATTGAGCGACCTGCGCTTACCCACGCTTATCACTTGCGACATTAGTTGTTTTAACACACATATAACATTTCATGGAACTACTGAACATTTCACTCCCAGAGAGACAGACAGAGAGAGAAAGAGAGTGAGCGAGAGAGGGAGAGGAAGAGGGAGAAGAACACCTGCCTTCCCATTGATAGCAGAAGAAATATTGTTGATAAGCATTAATGCAACTAATGCTTAGTTGATACAAACATTTTTATCGAACTCGAACTCGAACTCGAACTCGAAGCCAATCAGTTAGCATAAACTAGGCAGACAAAAAGGTTTCCTTGTTCAAAGTTCGAATAGACTATGTTCAAGAACAGCCCATAAGCCCCGATATTGACAATGATACATTAGCGCGTGTGTGTCTAATAGTATTATTAACGGGTTCTACTGAACTTTGCAACCACAGAACAGAACAGTTAGATTTCGAGCTCGAAGATTAGATACCCGGCCAGACATGATATATATGTATTTATGAATTAAATTATCAGACATAACTTATTGTAGAACGATATTTAAAAGGATTACGAGAAACTACTAAATAAAGCTTAGTGAAAATATTTCAAAAATCTAAATAAAGATTACAAGATAATAAAAAAAAACAAAAGCTTAGATGGTATATTTAAAAAATTAAGTTTGTTCGCTTAAAAGTTTATGCGCACTCAATAAAAGGGAAACAGAAAGCAATTCTATCAAATTATAAACACGTTTGTAAACATATGGCGTTAAGCTTCGTAAGGCTAGCATAAACGTAGTAGAACGATAAATACCCTGTAAACAAAAGTCTAACAAGTACACAACATTTAAATGATGCAAATGAATTTGCATTCTAAAAAATAAACTTATAGTTAAAATTTCTTTTTTTAATTATAAATATATATTTCTAAATAAATATTTATAAAAATATATGTAAATATGTACTTACACAATATTAAGCAGCTCAATTATAAGCTCTGCACGCAACTGCTATTTTTACAGCGTAATTTCACTTGCTTGCATGTTGCAGCACAATAACACAAAAACACAACTTTTTAAACACAATACAGCTTCAATTGCATTTGATGATCTAATGTTTTGAATTAATAATCGAGTTGCCCCCGCGCGTAAGCGATTGTCCAATTTCATACTTATCGATACATTCGGCTTCGCTTATTGAAATTACACGAACAGCTGATGGGCATCTCAGCTTAGCATACGCGCGACGCGTAATTCTGCAATTTGAAGCTTAATTAACGCGAGCAAATCATATTAGCACTCTTAGCCTTGGTCTGAATGCACAAAAACACTTTTTATATCACTTAAAAGAAAAAATAAAGAAATATTTATACACCACAAGCACAAATGCCGCGCAGATTGCAAAGCACGCAGCACAAACTGCTGTGGATACGGTAACACTGCCGAGTGCAGCGATGTATCGATAGCTTTTAGCGCGCTTATCGGCATGTGCGTATTGCATACATTTTGCAACACTCTACCAATTAACCTCAAATCATCGCCAAATCCCAGCTCGTTGAATTTGTTAATAACCGACATTAAATCCATAACTGACTCCTCTGTGGCCGCATTGGGCCAGCGGCAGTGCCGAGCGGGGCAGTCTACAATGCCAGCCAAGAGAGCGTCAACAGCCGCGCAGCCAGCTGCCACCGCCAACACGACAACGACAACAAGTCCACTGAGTAACATGTCCAACGGAATGTCGCGGCTGACGCCAGCTCGAGACTTGACCCTGGGCGGACGCGGCACAGTCACGGCTAACAAGAAGGTGTTTGCGCCCAATCTCAATGCGGTGCGCAACAAGAATATGTGAGTAACTCATGCTCCAGGCAGATCCAGCACTGAATCTCATGGCATCAATTCCTTAATAGCAATGTAAAGACGTCCAAGGACTTTACGCAGCCGCGAGGTGCTCGCCGTGGTGCTCGAGGCGCTGCTGGTGGTGCCACTCGTGGACGTGGCGCTGGCAATGGCAACTCCACACTCATCCAGACGACTGGCGTGTTCTCCGAAGGCGCTGGCGCTGTGCACATACGCAAATCCTCGAGCGGAGGTGGGGGCTCGTTCGCGCGCGGCGGCGATGAGGTGACTATCACACGCAAGCGCAAGGATGAGAAGGCGCAGGATCAGCGAGTCAAAGAACTAATAGGCAGCGATGTCAGCGACGAAGACGAATCCTCGGCAGAGGAAAGCAGCGAACTCGATAAGACTGAATTGAACTTCAAGCCGGTGATGCTGAAGGAAGGTAAGAGATCCTGATCCATATAGCCTCAGGCAGCTATTGATAAGCCAAACTCTATCCTTGCAGGACTTTGGACCAATCAGAAACTCAACATAAAACAGGATAGTAAGGACGCTGCAGGTAAGCAGAAATCCTAAAGCAAATTATCCAAATTCACTCATTCGGTTGCCCTTTACAGACTCCTTGGCTGTTGCGCAGCATCTGCAGAACCTGCACGTGGGTCTGCAGTCCGGACCGGTGGATCCGCCCGCGCAATACGGACGCTATCCGCGCAGCATTGCCGCCTTTCTCGAAGCGCCTCAGTCACAGCTGTTCATCCTACAGCTGCCAAACGTGCTGCCCTGCGTAGCAGACGAAGCTGAAGAAGCAGCGCCAGCGGCGGCCGAGCAGCCAGCGGCGAGCGCTGCCACAGATCAGCCCAGCAGTCCGCTGCCCACGCCAGGCGGCGGAGGTGCGCCCAAGCCCAGTCTGCTGGCGCAGCTGGAGGAGGGTCAAATAGGCAAGATATTACGCTATCGCTCCGGCCGCGTCAAGCTGCAGCTGGGCGACACGCATTTCGATCTGGATCTGGGCTTGGATTCAGGTTTCCTGCAGGTGAGTCGCAGGATCTAAAATTGGGTTCCCTGTGGCTAATCTTTGCCTCTTCCAGGAGCTCATGTCCATTAGCAGCAATCGGGAGCAGCGTAGCGGCAACATGATCAACCTGGGTCCCATCCAGGCCAAGCTCAAGGCAACGCCCGACTGGGAGCATCTGTTCAGTCAGCTGGAGGCCGCTGCCAAGCAACCAAAATCCGCCACGTCTACCTTACCCACATCCGCATCCAGCACAGCAGCAGCAGCAGCGGCGGCGGCAGGAGCTGCCGCCACGTAGCACTCACCTAACTCTACGGCGGAGTCCAATTTAGATTTAGTATAGTTTAGTCTAGGAGCATGTAATAATTCTTGTAAATAGGACGCGTTCGTCGTAAGTTATTTAACTGCAAATTGATTACCGAGTAAACTCTATTTTTATACATATATACGAAACGAGTGAATTGTGAATTGTTTATTGTCCTAGTTGCCTAGCGCTTGCGTGGCACGCCCCTTAATCAGATTTCCAGCTAGGTCGATGGCAAAGTTATGGTCGACGGGATTGGCCAGCGCCGTTTCGATGGCCGCATCCAGGTTGTCGCGCGAGATGAATGTCTTGGACTGTTCGATTTCGTAGCGTACGCGCTCGGCGGCACGCTCCCGTCGCTCCTCCTCGCGCAGCTGGCCCGCCTCGAGGCGCTCCTGGACGTAGGCGACTTTCTCCTCGCGCTCCTTGGCCAAACGCACTTCGCGCTCGGCGGCAATCTTGGCGTTCCATTCGGCGTTTATCTCCAGGCAGCGCTGGAATTCAGCTTCCTCCTGCTCGGGCGTGAGCACTATGTGATCCGCCGTGGACGTCTCCTGCACTCGCACCACCTCCTCCCGCAAATACTGACGCACTGAGCGCAGCTGGGTTCTGCATGAGAATCATGATTATAAATTAAGCTATATCTCTGTTTACTTTATCTTACTTGTAGTGATTGTGCAGCCGCATTAGCTCAGTGCGCTCCTCCTCGGTCTGCTTCTTACGCTCGGGCACGCGGAAGAGCTTGCTCTTGGCCACCGGCAGCCAGCGCGGCTTGCGGCGCCACCTGACGAATTCCAGTGCAAAGTTGTTGCTGCCAGTCTTGGCAGCCGCCACAGTGGACTGATTGAACAATTGGCAACCAGCGCGCAGCATGTTTTCTTTTACAAATTCAACTTTTTATATTTCTGCGTTGTTACGGCATCAAAACACGTTCGATAGTTTTATATAAACTATCGATATTTCAGCTGCTCTGTGCTAATTCGAACTGATTAGAGATGGGTATGGCATACTCACATCTCTATTAATTTGAATATTTAAAAATATTTATTTAAATATTAAAATAATTAAATGATATGAAGAAACTAAAATTCGCAATAATTTATCTTTATTGATATTATAGTTTGCTTACCAACAACAGGGTGTTTGCTGTGAAAACTTTTCATTTCATTTAAGCTGCTATCGATGCCGGCGATTATTAATCGATAGAATGTCATCAAAGGAGCCATGGGAACACTCCGAAAACAGGCTGCTTTTGAATTTCCCAACAACTCGAAAATCGACATTTGAAGACCGCATTGAATATAGTGAAGAAAAGCGAAAAACATGGACAAACCGCAGCTAATTGAACACCTACACGAAACCGTGAACTATACGGTGTACGACACCAAGTGGATACCGCTTTCGGCGAAATTTGTGGTGCTCGGCTCGAAGCCCAACAGCCATGGGATTCTGGACATTTACGAGCTGAACGAGGCTAAGCTGGAGAAAGTCAAGTCGGTGGAGAAGAAGGCGGCCTTCAAGTGCGGCACCTTCGGCGCCTCCTCGCTGCGCAACCGCCACATGGCCATTGGCGACTTCGAGGGACGACTCCAAGTGCTGTGAGTAAAGAAAGAAATACTCCAAGATATGTATAAGTATATTCCTTACCCACACAGCGATCTGGAGCGCCCTGAGATGGCTGTGTACAATGTCAAGGGGCACGCGGGCATCATCAACTGCATCGATGCCATCGGCGGCACCCAGCTGGAGTGTGGAGCGCCGGAGATCGTGACGGGCAGTCGGGATGGCGCTGTCAAGGTGTGGGACATACGCCAGGGCCAGGAGCCCGTGGTGGACATATCGCCGCCCTCGCAGATGGGCGACGGCATCAACAGAAGCAATCTGCGGCGCGACTGCTGGGCTCTGGCCTTCGGGAACACCTACAACGAGGAGGATCGCCTGATCGCCGCTGGCTACGACAACGGCGATCTGAAGCTGTTCGATCTGCGCGCCATGGCCGTGCGCTGGGAGGCCACCATCAGGAACGGCATCTGCGGGCTGGAGTTCGATCGCCGCGACATACCCATGAACAAGCTGGCGGTGACGACGCTCGAGGGCGGGCTTCTGGTCTACGACATGCGCACGCAGCATCCCACCAAGGGCTTCAGTTGCGTGGAGGAGCGCAATGCGGGCCGCAGCGTGGGCAGCAACGGCGTCATCTCCGGGCCCAAGGCCACCGTCTGGACGGTGCGCCACGTGCCCCAGAATCGCGACGTCTTCCTCACCGGCAGTGGCACCGGCTCCATACGCCTCTGGAAGTACGAGTATCCGGATCGCCGCGTGCTCGAGGATGCCGACGGCAACAAGGAGGGCGTCGCCGGCAAGCTGCAAATGATCAGCGCCGTCACGCTCAGCTCTCAGCCCGTGCACAGCTTCGACTGGCACCCGGACAAGCTCGGGCTGGCCGTGGCCGGCGCCTTCGACCAGAGCGTGCGCGTCCTCATCACCACCAAGCTGAACACGCTTTAGACACTAGATTTATATACATAGAATATATAGAATATATTGAAGATGCTTTAATATGTACAAGGAGTCGACTGGGTGGGGGAGAGGGGGATTAGCTCCGCTGCATGCGCTGCTGCACGAGGCGGGTGAGCTCCGAAAGCTGCTGCTCGAGCTGCTGCATTTGGTCCGCTTGCTCCTTGGGCACCTCCACGAGGCTGGCGCGCTTGAGCGCATTCAGGCAGGCGGTGGCTGCGAGGCGACTCGAGTTCAGCTGCGACGTGATCATCGCCTCGCTCTCGTCCTCTGCGTGCTCCTTGAGGGCAGCCACCGAGAGCTCGGCCAGCTCTAGGCACAGGCCCAGCGCCTTCTTGGCATGCGCCGACTTCGTCTCCCAGCTGAGCTGCTTGGCCGTGTAGGCGCGATAGGATTTGACCAATCGCTCGGCCTTCTTCAGTGGCGTCGCTGCCACCAGGGCGGCCAGCTCCCAGACCATGGGCTCATTGCCGTGCTGCACGCACTGCTGGCCCAGCAGCTGGGTGATCCTGCGATGCAGTGAGCTGGACATCGCCTGCGAGGAGCAGTCCGACTGCATCTGCCTGGCGATGCCGTAGACAATGCGCGTGAGGACCTCCTCGTCCAGGAAGTGCTGCTTGAGCTCGCCCAGGCGCTGGTAGGCACGCATCGCGTCCTCCCAGTGGCTGGTGTCCACCGAGACGAGCATATAGTTCTCCCAGACCTTCCAGTTGTTGTAGTTGCACTTGAGGGCCTCGCCGAGCAGGCGGTGCGCTCGCTGCTTGTCGCCCAGCTTGATGAGGGCCTTGGCCAGATTGTTCCAGGACTCGAAGCCGTTGGGCTCCAGGTGGGTGTAGGCCAGGTACCACTTGACAGCCGACTCCCAGCGCTCCAGCTGGATGGCGCAGTAGCCGCAGCGCAGCAGGATCGGCTCCTGCAGCGCATTGATCTCCAGCGATAGCTCGTAGTGCTCGATGGCCTGGGCGTAGTCGGCGCGCCTGTAGTAGTAGTTGCCCCAGTAGGCCTGCGCCTTGCCGCTGCTCTGCTTGGAGTGGGTCCAGGCCTGCTCGTAGCATAGGGGCTCGTCGATGGCGTCGCCCAGCAGGCAGTAGAGCAGCACCGTGGGCTGCTTCTCGAGCTCCTGGCGAATGATCTCGGCGGCCTTGTGGCGCAGCTCGAGGCTGGTGTAGCAGTCGATGACCTGCGGCCAGGCCTGGATCTGCAGGCAGACATCCAGCGCGGTTTTGGTCATGCCCAGGGAGCGCAGCAGCTCCACCAGCTGCAGCTGCACTTGCCACTTGGGCTGGAGGAACGAGGCGAAGCCATAGGAGAGCCGAGCGCGCACCGTATGTTGCTCCGGGTTGTCCAGCAGCTTGACGCACTCCTCGCACTGCTTCCAGCTGCGTTCCACGGTGCGTCGCTGGCCCGACTCCTGATGGCAGTTCAGCAAGAGGGCGGCCTGGCGCACCTGCAGCGGTCCGTGCTGCTGGTAGAGCAGCGTCTGGGTGTACGGCTCCAGCTGCTCATCGGCCAGGCGATCCTTGGGCTGCGAGCGCTTCAGCTGCTTGCTGCAGGTCAAAGGAAATATATATATATAAACAAAGATTATGGAGTATGCTTCACTTGCTACTCACACCTTGGCCAGCACCAGCGACTGCAGCACACTGGGAAGCGTCATCACCTCGTTGTCCTTGGGCTCGGTGAAGCGTATGCGTTCCAGGCGCGTGTCGTCCTCCAGCAGGAGCAGCTGTGGCAATTTGGTCGCCGCATTGCTCAGCTCAGCTGTGGGCAGGGTGTCCGACTCCGTCGATTGCTGCTCCACCTTCAGGCAGAGCTGCGGCAGCGGCTTCTGCTGGAACTTGGTGCGCACGCCCAGCAGCCCCTCGACCTTGAGTTCCACCTGCAGATGGGCGCAGAGCTCGTCTAGCAGCTGGGCCGCCAGATCGGAGCGATGGAACTGCAAGTAGCCATTGGCCAGCTCCAGCAGCAGCAGCGCCTGCAGTTCCAGCTGACCAAAGGCTGCCAGATGCGGACGCAGCTCAGTGGCGGCCAGCTTGAAGTCCTCGTACAAGGCGCTCGCCAGGTCGTCCAGTATGTGCTGCTGCAGGCAGACCAGACGCAGGCGCCACCAGCAGAGCAGCTGTCGAAGAACGATAAAGATTAGCCAAGATTGAGAGATAATCCCCAGATGGACCCACCTTCGACGTGGGCTGCGCGGCGCTGAGAGTTTTCAGCATTTGCTTTGCTATGAGCAGCAGCTGTGCAGTCTTGACATTTGGATTCAGCTCCTCCCCGCTGGCTTTCAGCTGCTCCAGCGCCGCGCTCTGCTCCAGCTGCAGCCCTCTCAGCATTTCTGTGCAGGCTTCGAGCTTGTCGAAGGGTCCAGTGAAATTGTTCTGCACAAAGGCCAAAATCAGGTGTAAAAAGTCATTTAGGAGCTCTGTTGCCTGCTCGTTGCCCTTCAGCTCCTGCTGGCAGTTTTCCTGCCAGCGTTTTATGATTGTCTCTAGCTCATCCACTGTCCACAGCTCGTGGCTGCTCCACAGCTTTCGCAGGCGCTCATCCGCCGGCAGAGCTGTGAAGAGAGTTTCTCTTTAATATTAACTCAGGTACTTATGTATCATCATATCTTACCCTCCGCATCCAGTGCATCATTGAAGTTGCACAGAAAGTACTCGCTAAACGTTTCCTCTAGCATTTTCGCATGGAATGTGTTCGCTCTGCAACAATTCAGCGTCCCACGTGCGCGTAAACGTTTGCCGGCTAAGTAGCAGCTCTAAACAATTGCTGTATGCTGACACAAATTTAAATTCAATGCACTAATTTAAGCCGCACCAGTTTCACTTCATTAAGTGACAATTGCCTAATTTAATGAAATAAAACAAATTAAAACAACGACTAAATGGTAAATCCGGCAAGTGCAATAGCTTAAACTTATCGATAGCTTTTGATAAGTTGTCGGCAAATAAGTGGCGGCTGGCAGATATGTCTAATCGAAATATGTTTATTTTCAAATTGTCAATATATAAATTTTTATATTATCTTGAGTTGTTTTCAAGTATATTATTAAAACTTAATTAATTGATTGCCAATTGACTAAAAGGCGTATTGCTTTTATAAGTTTTGTTATTAATATATATGTGCTGTGATTTATTCAGCATTTTTGGTATGTTGGTATTTTCTCTCATTTGCTAACATTGGGCACACTAAGCCTAATTTGCGGTGCATTTCCCAAATTTTGAATTCTGTCGTTATTTAACTTGAATTCAAACAACGCAAATTTAAGATATTTAGTTCATTTTCTTTGTTTATTTTAATATGGAAAACTTACTATGATTAAAAAAGGAATAAAAGTAGATAAACATTTCAATATTTAGTTTAATTTTTCTATTACTTTTTATATCTTAAAGCGCATAGCACTTTATCTAGAAAGTTGTGTCGAGTCTACACTTGGAAAAGATACTTTAAGATAAAGTTTTTGTTTAAGTACATGAAGTTATCGATAAGTGCTCATATTTCTTGACGAAAGTTAACGAGAACTTATCGACTTACACTTTTAAGTACTTACAGCTACGATATGTATTTATTTTATATCCTAATAAGCCAACAGATGTTTATTTTTAAATGCTCATGCGCTTATCGTATTCTTAGACAATTTGCATAATTGCATGCAAGTTCACATTTCAATTAAACCGTCTGGCGGCGGCGTCTGCTGCTGATAAAAATAAATAAATTTCGAATTTCGCAAATATCTCAAAAGGCACATGAGACATATAAATTGCATATATAATTGAAAGAGAGAGAGAGAGAGAGAGAGAGACAGACTATACTTGTGGCTTAATGGCAATTATAATTTTCCCTTTACTTACATTTATCTACACACACATACATATACATTTGCACTTACACAAAGAAAGCGAAAAAGCTTTTTGCAATTTTTTTACGTCGTAGCCGGCCGTAGCTTCTAAATTTAAATTTCACGGTCAAGGTCGCATTTGCACCCGCTGCCAGCGCCGCTGCCGACGCTGTCGCGACGACACGTCGCGTCGTTAAACGCTGAGCTCGAAATACACATTATATCCAGAGATAATGCACAATTTGTGGGCACTGGAAAATTTGCCAGCTGCTCTGTTGCATTTAAGTTGAATTTAAATTTATATTTATTTTTTGTTAAATTTATTATATATAGTTTTTAATATTTATTAAAGTTTCTTAACGTTTTCCCTTAGTCTGCTGCCTGCAATCAGCATTCAAATTTATCAAACTCACCACAGCCGCAGAGCTTTTGCCTGTGCGCTCTTCTCTTTCTGTCGCTCTTTGGTAAGTGGAAGCTCTTGCTTGCTCTGTGCTTTGCTGTACTCTTTTGCTTGTGTTTGGCCAGTGGCCACTCTTTAACGTCGCTCGCTCTCCTTCTATCTCTCTCTCTGGTTGTTTTTTGTTGGCGTCCATTGCCGGCAGCTCTTATCATTGCGCTGCTGTTGCACGCCGGCTTCAAGTGCTCTCACGAGCACCGCATCGACGCATGCAACTGAAGTTCGGCTGCGTCAGCGACACTTGGCTTCGGCGTGGACGCCGACCCAAAACTGAGCTGCAGCTGTTGCTCCACGCATAAGTGTGTGTGTGTGTGTGTGTGTGCATGTAAATAGATATGCAAATTTAGTTGCATGCGCGGCGTCTAGGCAGGTGACTCATATTATTTATAAGCATGAAATGTTGACAAATTTCATAGAATTAGTGGAAGAATGCAAGAATGTAATTTATTTTTAGCTTGAGCTTAGTATAATTTATGTATTTTCGCTTGCAATTACAAGCGAAATACATACATGGGTCTGATTAGCGTGTCTAATTAAATTATAATATATATGTTTACATAGAATGCAATTGGTTTAGTTTATATTCATATATATATTTCAGAGTAATAATTATATTATTATTTTTGCTGAATTTTATTTTTCGTTTTGTTCAATAATATATTAAAAAATTTGAAACCCACAATTTGTATTAGTTATCAATTTCAAATAAATTTTTAAAATTTTAAATTGTCAGTTTAAAATTTTATATTTACTTTATTAATATTTATTCAATACTATTTAACAATATTAAATAGTTTGAAGTTTTTAGTGTTTAATGTTCTCAATAAAATTTATAAAAAATAAATACATACATTTATTTATATAATTATTTTGTAATTTTATTATTTAATTTATAAAAAGGAAATACATTTTTTAATATAATAATTTTTTTATTTTATTATTTAATTTACAAAAAATAAATACATTTCTTAATGTAATTATTATTTAAAGAAACACATGTTACAATACTTTTAATAATAAAAAAAAACATATAATAAATTGTTCAAAAGCCTTGCAAAATTCGCGTTTTACTTTTTTTATTAACATTATACTTTATTTTATTTTTTTCTTTTATTTATTAACTTAAACTTAACTTAAACATTTATGTTTTCAATGAATTATTTATTAGTAATTTATTAAATACAAATAACAAGCATTTTATTAATGATAAGTCAAATTATAAGAAAATATAATTCCTTAAATTATATAATAATAAAAATAAAAGAAGAAAATATACAAAAATATTATAAAAGTTAATATAAATTTAGTTAAATAATAAACATTATTTAAATTAAATATTAATATTAATATATATATATATATTTGCTGATATTATATATTGTTGTAAATACGACTACAAATAATGAGCTTTTTCTTTTTCGTTTTAATTGATTTTTTTTACTAATTTATATTTTTAATTTAAATAAATACAGTTTAAATATTATAAAAAAAAACTTAATAAAATTTAAAATTTTATAAGTGAACAATAATTTTCAATTTTCAATTATATTAATTTGTTTTCATATATATTTTTAACCCCTGTTAAATAAGCCAAAATTTGGTCTTGTTTTTGTCTCTTTTTGGCCAAGTTCCTAATTTGCGTCTTGTTTAAATTGCAAATAATAATTTTAAATAATTATTTGGCTAAGCGAAACCAGTTTGTTAATTCAGTTGAAACATTTACTGACTCACATTTCACATTTGATAATATATTAGTATTATATACATATATACATATATTATGTGTATATATATATGTCTATATATTTCTCTCTTTCTCTCAAGGTCACGCAGGCAATAAATGAACAAATAAATATAATTTTAATAACTAATTTAATTGCTGAAGCAAAACTGCGAAGCTGCCTGTCGCCAGTTATTTGCAACACCTGTTCAATTTATATATATATATATATATATAAGTATATACATATATATATGTATACATTATTTTTTATGGCCGATTTTCTGCGCCGTCGCATCACTCTCACATTTTCCTAGCCCACTTTTGCCCAAACCCCTCGACGAAAAGCCAAATTGATGTCAGCAGAGGCTGCGTCAGCAGCAGCACCAGCAGCAGCGCCAGTTCCAGCAACAACAACAACTGTGGCAGCATTTCCATTTTCACTTTCACAGGCCGCAACTTTCACAGCTGAGCCACTCGCCTCCTTTCCCATTTGCCATTTGCCAGCTTTTGCATCACATTCCGCACGCTGCGCGGCGGCGCCACAATTCGACTTGGGTTTCCGTTTCATGAGCAAAACTCAAATTTAAATAATAAAAAAATTAAACAGAGTTGACAAAAATCAATCAAATATATTTATTTATTAATATTTATAATTATTTATTTAATATAAAAAAAGAATATATGTCTGGACGGGATTTAAATAAATTTGTAGCTAGCTCGGGCATTATATGAAGTCGATTACATTAGGTATGGTTAGAAACCCTGTGAGATCAGACATAAAATAAGTAAAGCTAACTTAATATATAGATATAGCACAAGTTGAGTTAATACTTATAAGATAAGCCTTGGATAGCAACCTTGAACTGATGCTAAAAACTCAGTTTGGCTTGCAGTGATACAAAGTCAAGATAAATATAAAAAATATAATATAATTTATAATATAAATATGTACAATATATAAAATTAAAAATATAAAATAAATAAACATATAAATAAGTAAAAAAATTCTAAAATGCTGAGGATCAGAATTAAATATATAAATATATATATTTATATACATATATCATATAATAATTAAACCTTATCAGAATGTTGCAGTTAGCTATACTCCTTTCGAGATTTGGCTAGTCTATAGCAGCATATAGATTAGAAATTCATCACCAATGACTTTGACTATTGAATGTCTCTGCTTGACTGATATGCTCTTTGAGCCCTTATAACTCTAACGACATTTTGCCCTCAAAGGCCTCAACGATAATAGTTGCTCAATCAAGTCGAATTAATCACATTTCTAATATGTTGTTCGTTCAATTGCCTAAATGCGGCTAAATATGGTCAGCGCATGCTAAAAAGTTCTATTGAAATTAATTCATTTCGCACTTAATTATTCAAATGCTCTCACACGCGAGAGGAGCTGGAGAGCAGGCGAGGCGAAGCGCGCAGGGGGGAGGCAGAGCAGCACGGCCAGCAGAGGAGCAGTGGAACAGAGGAGAAGACGCTGACCTTGGGCCGTTTTGGCTACGCCGCTGCTGCTATCGCTGTCGCTGCCTCAGTCTCAGTCGCTGTCTCAGTCGCTGTCGCTGCCTACGTTTGGCGATCAAATAACGCAGAAAGCAAATGCCAAAATATGATCATAAATTCGAAAAGCTCGTACATCTACTCGTATTACCCAGAACAACAGATTTATAGCTTATATAATATATATATATTTATTTATATATGTATTTTTATTGTTTATGTATTTGTGTGTGTGTGTGTATATTGAAGCAGTTTTCAAAAATAGTTTTTGTTTTGAATAGAGCGAAAAACAAAATAGTTGCACAAAGTGCGCAGTTCGATTTTGGAATAGAACAACTTCTAAGTTCTAGACATATATACGTCGGAGTGACATCACGTGCTATAGGGTCAATGTTGAGCATTACTTTCAGTGAAATAACTTCCTTATATACAAGCATATATACATTAAGATACTGTATCATATCTGTCTTTATGCTTATCTCTCTGAATTTCCTTATATATATAATTTCCTATATATATATAGTTATATGCTATATCACAATTTATCTCTCATTATGTTTATCTTTCTGAATTTCCTTCTATAAAAATACAGATAGTATATCTTTATATCTTTAAGTATCTATTCTTATATACATATTTATACATACATATATATCTATCTATTTCTATATTATTTAAAGCTATAGTTTTCATTTCTCTTTAAATCATTTTCATCATGCAATCATTTCCTGAATTTTATTTATTTTTGCAGCTATTTCACTCGAAACTTCATTCAAGCTTCTCACTTGTCATTTTCTCACACTTCCGATTAACTATGAAATTTCACACTCACAGAATATTTCCACCTGCGAGTAAATATTTGTGCGCAATCCACTGAAGAATCTCCTGCCAAGCCCCCTTGGCCAGTGGCCCACAGTTGGAAACCTGTTCGACGTTTAAAGCGAGAAAATCGATAGAGTTCCTATAGTCTAGACTGAGGCATCTGAGCTACACATATAAGCTAATGTATACCCATTCAAGCCATTATTTAGCTTGAATGTGGCTATATACAAATAGCTATATAAAGTTTAAAAATTATAATTAAAATAAGTAAAAAATAATACTATACTGCTGCAATAAATAATATAATAAAAATAATAATCAATAAAATTAATAAAATATTATAATAAAAATAAATATATATATCATACTTTTATATTTTATAATTTATAAATTTATTTTTATATATTATTTTATTTATTTATAATTATACTTTTATATTGTATAATTTATATATTTATTTTTATTATATTATTTTATTTTTTATAATTATAATTTTATATTATATAATTTATAAATTTATTTTTATTATATTATTTTATTTTTTTATAATTATACTTTTATATTGTATAATTTATATATTTATTTTTATTATATTATTTTATTTTTTATAATTATACTTTTATATTGTATAATTTATATATTTATTTTTATTATATTATTTTATTTATTTTATTGATTGTGTAGTATTATTTTTGTTTGTTTTTTGAATATTACATAAATTTTTTTGAAAAGCCTCTTCAACTTAAGCTACGCTCACACATTTTTATCACTATTTACAGGGCATTGTCTACGTCCATCACAATCGCTAGTTAGTCACGCCAACTTGTTGTTATTTCACATTTGGTTTGTTCTAAGCAATATTCGCATCTTGACCTTGAACAATTATTGTTTATTAATATTGCTGTTTGTTTTTTTATTTTTATTTATTTTTGGTGTTGTTGCTATACAGTTCAATATATACCTATATACAAAATATATATATATATATATATATATATATATATATATATATATATATATATATATATATATATATATATATATATATATATATGTATGTGTATATTTTAAATATACATATTTTTTGATTCAAGTTTTAGGTATTATTCCCGTTTCGTATACCCTGTAACTGCAGCACTTAAATAAACAAAGCTTTATCAAGTCTCTGCCGGCACATATGAGCTGAATTATTAGGAAATAAATATTGATGAACAATTTAATGGAAGGTAAATAATGACAACTGAATACCCTGTATCTATGGCTAATGAGAGAAAATGCTGCTAAGGCATAAGAAGTATAAAAGCTGAACAGAAATTGAAATATATCTAATTGAACTATATATAAATTAAAAGTTTTTAAATGTGGATTCTATAAAATAACACAGAAACTTAGAGATATAATTTCAAAGTCTAATCTGATTTTAAATACAATTTATAATTATAAATTAAATCAATTTTTATTTTATTTTCATTTTTAGTTATTTTAGAATTTAAACTTTATTTTTTTTAATATTTTATATTACGATTAAAACTCACACTATTATTGTTCATTATTTATTAAATTTATAGCGTATCTTCTAGTCGACTAGCATACTTTATTTACACACATTTTTGTTGCTAGTTTCGGGTTTCTTAGCCGGCGTAAGCCCAGACATATTCTTAACAAAAAAAATTCAACTCGTTCTGGCCTAGCAACAAAAACAACTACCGTATATAAATAAAATATATAGATGTATATAGAGAAATTAATATATATTTTATATATACAAATTGATATATATTTTATATTTATATATAACTTATATATATTCCTTAAATTTATATAGGTATATTTCGCTTATGAACACCTATTGGGTATTAATCAATTCGCGACGCACACGTGTCGATCTTTTGTGAAACTGTTTATTATATTTATAATTTAACGATCTGTAAATCAAATAATTAAAAACAGAAAAAGCCTCGACTCATCTGGATCTGCATCTGGAACTGGATCTGGAATGATGAAGAACCATAAAACGTGCGATTTGCAACATAAATTTAGCTGCTACAGTCGATCAATAAAAATGTTCTGTATAATTTATGTTCGATATTAAAGGCGAAGAACAACGAAAACATTTGGGCACTCGCCTTCTCAGCAGCTTTTCGATCTAAGTGGAGCGTAAAATGAGCTCGTGGAGCAAAAGCTCAATAGGCGGAAGAAGGTCGCTGTGATCGGGGTAACGCCTCAACTACGCGGACAATATAAATACATATGTATATGTTTATATAATTGTATATACAATATTCGAAATACGATATTCAACATACGATATTCTGTAAACTACACTCCGCACATTTTGTTTTAAAGTATACAAACAAAATATACGAAAAGCGATATTTAATATACGATATTCCGCATATAGTATGCTATAAAAATTATATTTGTAATTATTTATACAAAATATACGATGTACGATATACAATACACTATATACAATATTGTATTTACAATAAACAACCCAAGACACGATATATACTATATACGATATATGTATTTTCTCTTATACTTGCTACCCTTACGCCCCCTTCATTTCTGATTTGGGTACGAGAACTGTCCTTGAACCTCATTGCATACGTAATGCTCTGCACTTTACACGAAGAGGCAGCCCATGGTGAAATTTAAGCGCAGCAGTGAAGGGAGTCGCTTGCTCAACTATGAAATACCCTGTAAATAAAAGAGCAGACCTAGTCAAATATATAGAAGATAAAGTAAAGTAAATATCAACTATTTTATCTTTAACTATTTGCAGTTCCTCGACTTGTTTATTTAGCAAGTTTTGATGTAGTCTATGTGTCGTCGAACCCCCTATATAACCCTGAATCGATATGCCTATACTGTACTGTGTATATACATATATATATATATCAACAACGTAATGTCAGGCACTTTATAATTTTGTCAAGGGTTTTCGATTCGCAGAGTTCGCATTTTTTACAAGTGTTTACGTGGAATATACAAAGTAGCCTTCATGTATGTATGTGTAAAGATATATATGTATGTATGTGTATTGTATATAGACTGTATGTCATTACATTTCTGAAAAATAAATATCTATATATGTATAGCCAAACAATGTCGTAGAAGATATAAAGAGTTGTCTTTGTACAACTTTAAATATCTCAAGATAAAAGTTAAATCAATTCCATTCAGAGATCATACGATCTACTGCAGTTCAGAATTTGAAAACCTGGGAATATTTGAATGGAGTGGGATTATTCTGTAAAGTTATATATATATAGAGATTACCTTAATCCTAGATTATTAATTTTAGCATTTTTCTACATTATATTATATATACTAGAGCCCCGGGTATCCACCAGTCGGGCTGACAAATTTCTCTGATTGTCTTGAAGAGGCCAATTGAAAGAAACAAAAATTTGACTATCTACATATATTTATATATATATTTATATAATTGATATTTATTTATTTATTTTTGGGCGTGCATTCGTCGCCGATTCGCTTGCATTGTTCAGCATTTAGCGACAGTTACTCACACGGCGCGGCGCGCATTCGCACGTTCTACGTTCTGCGTTCCGCCTCCCATATTGCTTCATACGTCATATACGTATGTGCACATACGTCAGGCGACTGGCTGTTGCTGTTGCTGTTCGTTCCTCAATCTTTCTCTTTGGCTTCAGCTATGCCCCTCGCGCTCCCTCCCCTTGACCCTTACGACTGTTGTTGTGAGTTATTTGCGTCGTCGCCTGAGTTTAGCGGCCCTGTCGCGCGATTTCAAGGACGCGCCGCTTTGTTTTGTTATTGTCTGGACTCTCTCACATTGCCTCTCCGCCTTTCACTCTCTCTTTCTTTCTCTCTCTCTCGCTCGCCCGCACAAGTAACTCGGCTGCAGCGATTGCTTCTGAAACAACAAAAAGTGCATTGAAATCACAATCAGAATTTGGAATCAAGCAATGGAATTTTAATATTTATTTATTTTTTTTTTTTTATTTTTCTGCTTCTTTTTTCTACTTTTTTTTATATTGTGAAATGTACTCGAACTTTGCATTTATTTTGCTTTTGTCGCCGCTTTTTTTCGCGTTGTTTATTTAGAATTTTAACGCTTTTTTCGGGGCATATTTTATGGCCTGCTTGATTTACTTTTGCCCGGTGCAAGCGAAACAAACAGACAACAACAACAACAAATGAAATTCGCCTTTTGCACAGTCAAGGTTAAGCTCTGCTGAGTGGGCGGCACAGGGGGGCGGGCGGGCGGTCCGGGAGGTGGCTCACATAAATAAAATTTCTATTTATCTAATTAACAAATTAAACTCCGCAAATGCCGCGCCGAATAATAAGCGATAATTTAGCAAATAACAAAAACAGAAAAAAAAAAATACAAGCAACAGCAGCCGAATTGCAGCTTTTAAAAGAAAACAGAACTTAATACAACAACAGCAACAACAACAGCTACAAATTAAATAGCAAAAATAAAAAGCAAATAGAATACAAATATTCAGGTTTATGGTCAAGGACGCGAAGTGAAAAGCTTTAAGGCAGCACGAATGCCAAATGCCCTACATATGCAGGTAGGGGCAAGTGCAGCTTTGAATATCGTATATGGGATAGTTAGTCGTGCCGTTATATTGATTATCGTATTTTGTATTATATAGTATAAATACGATTATCGTATTTGGTCTTATATCGTAAATTTACGATTATTATACAAAAGACAATACAATATTATTTGATATTATCGTATATTTGGTTATATCGTATTTTTTGTATTTTTCTATACCGTATGGTATATTGAATATTTGATAGTTAGTCATTATATAATTAACTTAATTCATTTCGTATCGTATGTTGTATCGTATTTATCAACGTATATCGTAACGTATATGGTAACGTATATCGTACCGTATATCGTAATGTAAATTTCAACCTATATCGTAACGCATATCTTAACCTATATCGTAACGTATATCGTAACGTATATCGTAAAGTATATCGTAATGTATATCGTAACGTATATCGTAACGTATATCGTAACGTATATCGTAAGGTATATCGTAAGGTATATCATTATGTATATCGTATATTTGATCGTTTATCCTAATACGATAATACGATATTCATTCCCCATATAACGAAAGCAATATCGTACGATATATACATACATACATAAAATTATCGTATCTCATATTATAGCAAATATCGTATATCGCTTCACTTATCATAATATACACGTATATAGTTTTGCTCTCCATTTGTCTCATATCGTATCATAGAGCCCATATCGTATCATATACTGCATACCGTATATCGCTCATCGTATATTAACGCCCATTAAAAACAATATGGAAACATTTAACGCATCTTTCAAGAACAATTCATTCGATCTTGAGTCAAGCCCATTGCCGCGCCGCCCTGAAGAGCGGCGGGTAAAGACGACGCGTCTCATTTAAAAGCAAATCAAATCAAATACCTATACTTAAGCACTAATACTACCTACCCACATACATACACTCACGCATACATATTGTATACTTAATGAGCCGTGGGGGGCTCGTGCTTTTAATTAATGATCTGAACTTGGACGGATCGGACAGTCCGACTAGTTTCGGTTTCTTTTCGCTTTGTCAGTTTTAGTCAGTTTCCAAAGTCGTTGCAAAGCGGAAGTTAAAGCCGAATGCATGTTGCTCTTATCGCGATGCTCTGACGCAGTCAGCCGTTCGCCTTTCGTCAGCATATTCGCCTGATTAGCTATCGGAGCAGGGGGCCGTCCAGCGAAAAGGGGGCGGGGCAGCTTAATTGAAAACGCAGACGCGGGCCAAAGTAAATGCTAAAAATTCTTAGCTTTTTTCACTTTTTTTATATGCGACTAAAGCAAATTCTAATAAACGCGACGCGACCAAAGTAAAAAGGCATTAAAATATACACACAACAAATTCACACACACACAGACAAGACAACACAACACAACAAAAATCAAACACAAAACGTTGTTCAAGGTTAGGGTTATCATATTGCCAAGATCAAGGCTATACGACTACTAAAGCTGTTGTTATAGAGACAGACATTTGTCAGTCGTTAGGCATATGTATGTGTATGTGCCTCTGTGTGTGTATGTGTGTGTATCTGTGTGTGCTACACTGCGCCAGACAGATCGTCGAACGGTGCGCGGACGTGCAAAGCTTCTGAGAACTGGCTTAGCTGAGCATTATGTATGGGACTGTGTGTATGTGCGGCTGTACCCATATAGTATTTTGCCATTTAAATGCCTGGGATTTATGGTAATGTTTTATATATATAAGTATATATAATATAATATAATGTGCAATATACATGTATATGTATTGCCATTTGCAAAAAAAGATGCTTGCTCCATTTTCTTATCGACTAAATAAAAGATATAGCCACTGCACAGATTTAGCTTTAGTCATTTGGCGATAATAAAATAAAAAATAAAAATAATGAATAAAAAATATATTAAATTAAAAAATTAATAAAATTAAATATTAAAATAAATAAAAAAAAATTATTAATAATCATGCAACATATAAATAATAATAAATATTTAAAAAAATAAAAATAATGAATAAAAATATATTAAATTAAAAATTAATAAAATTGAATATTAAAATAAATTTAAAAAAAATTATTAATAATCATGCAATATATAAATAATAATAAATATAAAAAAATAAAAATAATGAATAAAAATATATTAAATTAAAAAATTAATAAAATTAAATATTAAAATAAATTTTAAAAAATTATTAATAATAATATATTCAAAGAAATTAAAAAAGTGAGTGGAAGTTATATAAATCTATCTTTCTTTGACTATATATAATATATACATTTTTCTGTTTATTTTAATTTAAAAATTTTTGTATTTTTATTTTTTATATATATTTTATTAATAAATATAAATTAATAATAAATAAATAAATAGTAAATTAATATAAAAACTAATAAATAAATATTTAATAATTTATAAACAAATATATAATATATCAAAAATATTTAAAAAATTTAATAAAGAAACATGTGTTTATACATATTAATAATAAATTCAAAGCAGCCACAAAATGAATCAGTTTTAGAATAAATCAAAGTTCTGGATTAAAATCTTCAGTAGAACCCTTAAAGCACATACATATGAATCAAATATGCAAATATACAAATAAAGTATATAAAAGCAGTAATCATATATTATCATATGGCCTCTACTTTCCCACTACAACTCATACGTCTCCATCCTTCATATCCAATAACACTTAAAATTGCAATCGTTCGGGTATCACAGCGAAACCGGTCAAGGTTGCCCTGTTTCGAGTGGGTGTATCTCTCACATTTGCGCTGCTTGCATTCAATAATGAAATCGATTCGAAATCGATCCACATTCGATAATTACCCATCAGCGTTGATTAGCGGTTTATTTATTGGACTTCTGCTTCATGTTTGATTTTCGCTATGAATTTTGATTCATTTCTTGAGGAAGTCCGGCTAAATGATATGTGCTGGCACCACAGGTCTGAGGTCTGAGCTCTGCTGCTCTGCGTTGTCATTGGGCGTTGCATATTAAAACGGAATCGCAGAGATAAAACAATCGATCGATCGAGGGCTCTGCCTCTCGGAAGTGGATATAGTTTATTCACGTCTAACGGTGTTTCATGCATTCACTCGCGCCACGCAGATCATGAATGAAGGAAAACTGGTTTCACGTTCTATGGACCATGAGTGCGAGGCTGTATTTGGTATTTGTATATGTTGATGTTTGCTTGACTCATCTGCATCTGTAGCTGGATGTCTCTGTCTGTATCTGTATCTTTTTATATGTATCTTTACTTCTCAATATCTGTGTGTCTATATCTCGGTATCTGCATCTCTATATCTGTATCACAGAATCTTTACCTCTCTAGATAGATATCTATGTATCTGTATCTGTATCTCTGTACATATCTATGTACATAATTATAAAAATAAAATTGTTTATAATAATAATAAATATATATTAAATTAAATTTAAGCAAAAAATAAAATAAATAAAATAAAATAAATAAAAGAATCCATATCTGTGTATTTGTATCTGTATCTCTATATCCGTATCTCAGAATCTATAACTCTGTATCTTTATCTCTCTGTATCAATATGCCTATATCTATATCTCTGTATCTGCATCTCTATATCTGTATCACAGAATCTTTACCTCTCTAGATAGATATCTATGTATCTGTATCTGTATCTCTGTATATATGTATGTACATAATTATAATAATAAAATTGTGTATAATAATAATAAATATATATTAAATTAAATTTAAGCAAAAAATAAAATAAATAAAATAAAATAAATAAAAGAATCCATATCTGTGTATTTGTATCTGTATCTCTATATCCGTATCTCAGAATCTATAACTCTGTATCTTTATCTCTCTGTATCAATATGCATATCTCTTTAACTCTGTATCTATATCTCTGTATATGAATCTCTGCATCTATTCCTCTCTCAACTTCTATCTGTATCTATTAAGTAATTTGCATCTTTATCTGTAGCCCTCAAGTTGTTTGCGCGGGCGAGTGTCAAACGTGTAAGTGCTGCTGGCATATTCGGCTTCGGTTTTCCAATCTGTTTGCACCTCCATTTGTTTCTTTATTTGTGTGAACTTGCGCTTACTGGCTAGCTGGCTAGCTAGCTAGCTGGCTAGCTGTCTGTTCAAGTTCAAAGCCCAACCCAAAGATCAGCTGAGCTCAGCTCTTCGCCTTCGGCGACTAAAAAGCATAGTTAGCTAAGGTCAGTCCGCGGCGTTGAAATTGTTTCGACTGTTTGGCGACGCCCAGATCCAAATATTGACGCTGACGCTCTAAATAGCCCACCAAAGCTGAGCGTATCGCGGAAAAACCTTCACTACCAAAGCTATCTCACTCGTCGCTCGGTGCTCATTGCTAGTTGCTGTCGACACCTTGACTCCAATTCATCGACTCTCAAGCAGAGGAGCTGCTGCTGCTGCCGCTGCTGCTCTGGCTGTGCGCTTGGCAACCAAAACTTGACCCAATTTCGAGCGTGGAAAATATGCCGCATGGCCTGTCGCTCTTGTAAGTTTGCTGCTTTGTTGTGTGTGGTGGTGGTGTTGTTGTTGTCTGGCCCAAATTTAGCCATAATAATGTTTGGCTGACGCGCCGGCCCCTGACCCTGACTAGCTTTGGGGCTCCTGTCGCGGCGATGGTGGTCTGCGGTTGCCAGTGACTCAGATCTTTATTGTTGTTGTTGTCGTCGTTACTTGAATACGCTGCCCAAGGCGGCTCACGTTTCGGCTCATTTCCTGTTTAGCTTTGGCCCAATGCAGACAATTCCGACCCCAGATCAAGATCAACAAACTGTGCTGCGTCTGTTCGCTTTCGTAAAATGTAAACATGCGTTGACAACTCGCGTTTCTCGCTCAAGTTCTTATAGCAACAGCGATCTGGCAAGTGTCCGATAAGGGATCGCAAAGCATACAAACAATAGCTCTCTCTCTCTCTCTCTCTCTCTGTCTTTCTCTGTGAATCTGAACGGATAATGGACACCAGCAGATTTACACGCTTGTCTTTGTTTCCCTGTAACCCTATGCCTTTATTATAAATAAACTCTGAAATTGAGTTCAATGGCTCGTTGGGGCTCGATTACGCCCACATTCCAACGGAGACTGTCACCGAGCCGAGCCGAGCCGCCACCGCCATATGGCGAAATTACCATACGCAATTGCTCAAAAGAGGATCCCCACTCCGCGCTGCCCCGGTAATTGCCCGAATATTATATATCCTGGGATTCTGTAGGTAACGTGTCTCGCATCAAAATAAATTTCTCAGTTTTTGCATAATTCATAAAGGAGTCTCCGTAAATCACACCCAGTAATGCGGGGCTCAGGCAGGCACCAAGCGCCAAAGCGAAGCCTTCGCCAAAGAATTACAAAATTATTTCGCTTTTTTTTTGTGTTTTTTAAATATACGCATATTTATGTCAAGGCTAAGCCATAAAAGCAGACATTAAGCTGCAGAACAAGAAGAGCTCTTTTATTAAAATATGAAGAGCAGCACTTGGGAGGGAATGTAAGTATAATAAAATGGGTGAAAAGTTTAAATAAATTGTAATAATAATATATGAAAAAAAAACCATTTAATCATATTTAAAAAAATAAATTTGGAACTATTTGTTTAATATATAAAAAAATTTTAAATTAAACAAATAGTTCTAATTTATTTTTTTAAATACGAATAAATTGTTAATAATAAATTGTTAAAAATTATAAAAGTTTTTTTTTTGTATTCAAAAAATTTAATTACATATTTTTTAGTTGAAGTTTGAATAAATAATAATAATAACACTACCAAAAAAAAGTATCAATATTTGCAATACAAATAATACATTTTTTTAATATTTAAAAAAATAAGAGGCATCTCAAATTTAATATTTAATTAAAAGACATTTTTTTTTAATATTAAAAACAAATTAAATAATAATTCTTTGCAAATATTTATATAAATTTAATAATTTAATATGTAAAAAAATTTAATAACATTTTAATTAAAAAAAAATTAAATAACAATTCTTATATTAAAAAAAATGATCCAATAAGGATTATTTTCTAGTATTTAAAACAAATAATCAGAACTTTTTTTAATATTCAAGAAAGTTAAAAAAATAATCCTTTTGTTACATTAAAAAGGAATAAATAAAAATTAAAGCATTTTTTTTTCAATTAAAAAAAATGTAGATTACATATTTATTGCTTAAAGTTTTTAACATTTAAATTCATTAAAATTTTCAAGTACAATTGAACAATTTAATTTAATGATTTAAATAGTTAAGAGCAGTTCAGTTGATTAGAGTATAGCAAATAATAAAAAAAGATTATTAAATAAATCCTCCGCTATTAATAATATGAAATTTAATTCCAACTCAAACAAAAAGCGAGCAAGAAAACATATTATATTTGTACGTAAATGTATTAATATTTATTTGGATTGACTATTGTGACTATTAGCATAATGATCATAATCGAAGTTCTACAATTATTACAGAACAAAGGCTTAACATTATTAATAGAACAAATATTATTCTGCTTAAAATACGTAATATTATTAAATATTTAAATGCTTACCCCACACAGAAGAAGAAGAAGAAGAAGAAGAAGAGGAGCACTGGACGACTGACCACCAGAAGATCAGGAATGCGACTGAAGAAGCGCCCAGCAGACTTGCCCTCTATTTAGGGCGCGACACTCCCACTCAAAATCTAGCGAAACTCTCAAGTTATTCTCTTCTATACTGGCTGACTTCTGACTGCAAGATCTCCGCTCACTCTTACAGGCGTGCCTAAATTGACTCAGCTCGTAGTCCTCAGAGACGCTGAGAGTTCTGCCAAGCCTCTTACATATAAATATACATATGACTCTTTGTCTAATGATCATTTACATAATGATCACAAACAATTGCTTAAATTTACAAATACAACTAATACAATTCAGCTTAAAATACTTAAAATTATTAACAAAATAAACACAAGAGGAGCACTGCACGGAGCGACTGACCACCAGGAGATCGGGAGGGCGACTGAAGCAGCGCCCTGCAGGCTTGCCCTTTTTATAGGCTGCGAGCCTCCCACTCATAGGCTCGAGGCTCATCTCTTGAGCCTTTCGCTCAGTTTGTTTGACTCGATCGCTAGGCGACAAATGGGAAGGCACCTTAACTGCTCAACTTTGGTGCTGCCTACCCAGCAAGCATTTTTGAAGTTAACAAAGCACAATTGAATCTTTTATGAGTCGCGCGACGATTGAAAATAGTCATATTTGCGCTCATTTTCTGATCATAAAAGACTGTTTTGTCGTGAGATAATGGTACCCTAGTCGCGATTCATCTTGATCAGTCGCATATGACTCTTTTTTTAAATCATTAAAGAGTCTTCCACGAATCATAATTTAATCATTTCTGACTCATATTCGAATGAAATTTTCAAAAAGTGCCGTTGAACTTAGATCTAAGCTTAGATAAGAATCGCTTTTGGATCAGCCAAGCAAGCAGAATATGAGTGAGAATATGAGTGCATAGTAACAAAGCAAAAACAAACAACGATCATATGTTAATTACCTGCATGCTCATTTGGCGATTGCTTTGCATTTCGTTTTTGTATTTCAAATCAATCATACTTTGAGCATATGGAAGGGTCAATTATGAGCCTGTCGATCGCCCAGGAGACTAGTCGTTTTTTAATCGTCAAGGGGGCTCAAATGCTTGCAGGGTACCTAATGCATTTTGGATCTCCGCTCTCTGTCGACAGTCAGAGCGGAGAAATATATTGAATTGACTCAGCTCGTTTGCCTAAAATCAAGAATATATGTTTTATGACTGCACTCAAGAGTCTTGCTGAATGTACTTGTATGTAAAATAAATATGTGTTTTATGTAAAAAAAATGTGACAGAAAATAATTAAATTATTTTTTTATTCAAAGTATAAATATATTAAAATTTATTTAATATATTTCAACAATTTTTGCTAAGCATAACTAATACCAATAACTAAAATATAAATATAATAAATTAATATAAATATTAAATAAAAATATTCTTTTGCTGATGACATTTAAATAACTAACAAAAGTTTAAATAAAATAAATAAATTTGATTGTTATTCAAAATACAACATGTAATAAAAATATATGTATTTAATATTAAAAATATATTTATTATATACATATATATATATATTATGTATTATACTTATTTGCTAACAGCTTTTGGAAAATATTATTTATGCTTTAGCATAATAAATAAATGTAAATATATTAAATATATACATATATACTTTTACAAATGCAATTTCAAAAATAAATTAAAAACGTTAAATTAAATTAAATTATTTCTTAAAAATATAAACAAATTAAGTAAATTAAATTCAAATATATTTATTAATATATAAAATATATTAATTAATATTTTTTCATAGCTAAACAGTTATTACTAAACATAAATTATGCTATTAATATGAATGTATTAAATAAAAAAAGCATATATTATATGATAAATAAATATATGCTGTTGCAGATAAACTTTAAAAAATAAAAAAAATTTTAATGAAAAGATAATCATTAAAAACTAGAACTAAATAAATATATAAATAATAAAAAATATAATTCAACAGTTTTTTCAGAATAGAAATATATATGTATATTAAATATTAAAGAAAAACTTTTCTTTTTGCATATGATACTTATTAGAATAAAAAATTATAAATATAAAAATATAGAAAATTATAAATATAAATATATATTATAGATCAACAGTTTTTATTTGTAATATATCAAATATTAAATAAATACATTCTCTTACAGATGAAATTTAATTTACAATCAATTTACAACTGGTATTTATCAGATATATATATATATATATATATATATATATATATATATATATATATAGTATAACATACATATATACATATATACATACATATCTTATTTGGTTACGCATCCGGCAAGCCCACACAAAGCCATGCCAAAACCAAATCTGACCACACAAAGCTCATCAGAGAGCATTAATGCAGCCAAGGACAACTTGATTGACCAGAGTCGAGGCGAGGCGAAAGATCGTCGCCGGGTCGCATCGCCAACATATTTCCGGCGTCAATATTTGGTCTGTTTTTTTTTCTTCTTCTTGTGTTCTCGTTGTCTCTTGGCTTTTGTCTTGGTCGCGCAGTGCACTTATTAGCTGCTTCCTTTTGCAGACAAAAGAAAAGATCAGCTGCAGACCCTGAACTTTGTCGCCTCGAATCGACTCGCAGCGAGTGCGGAGTCAGTGGAGCCGCCGAGATTGAGATTCTGATGCCAATGCCAATTTCAATTCTTTGTGCTTGGGCACTTGCACAGCAGCACTTGAGTTCTGCGGCTGTAGCCTTTGGCTCGCCTTGAATTGAGTGAGTGAACCAAGTGATTAAACGCATTTCCTGCCCCTCCGCTCACTCTCCCCACGGCCTGCCCGGCCCTGCCCTGCCAGCTGGCCTTTTGTATCGGCGTCTGCATAATGCTCCTAATGCATAAAGCGCACAAGGACCCGGGCTTCTTGGCACCCTTGAACTGCATATTGACCGCTTAATTAGGGCGTGTAAGCATGGTCGACATTCTGCTTTGTATGCGCCAGTCGTCGAACCCCGCGGAAACCCCTAAAGTAAGTACAATGCCCAGCCAGTCTGATCGCTCGCTCGCTCGCTCGCCCGGTCTATGGCCTGCCACGCGCGTCAATATTTTTAATTGTGCGCTGCATATCATTTGATATTAAATAAGTATATATATAAATATGTATATACATATGTGCGTATGCATATTGTAACATACATATATTACAATGACGTACAAGCTCTCTCTCTCTCTCTCTCTCTCTCTCTCTCTCTGTGTGTCTAGATGCCTATTTAATAACAATAAATGCTGTCGCTATCACAGTTTGCATACTCTGGCAAACGTATTTATCTTACAGAGTATACACATGTCTGATAATAGATTTTTATTGCGTAGAGCATATAAAATCCATATATATATATATATTTGATTATAAAAATAGATATATAATATATAGACACAGCTCGCAGATAGCCAGTGCATTGAACTCTACCATTAATGGTTGATTATGATTCGGAATAAACTATATGTCATATAAAGCAATGTGTTTATAGAAGTTATAAATTAGATGGTAAAATATAAATGTTTATTAAAAAAATTATTAATTAATTAGTATTCTTAGGTATATATTTTTGAATGAAGAAATATATTCATAAAAATTAATAATTTATTCTTATTGAATTAAAAATTTAAAATTTAAATAAAATTAAATTTAATTTGCTATTATTAAAATGTTATTTTTAAAAATATTACAAATTAATATAATTTAAGAAAACTTATTAAATAATTAAGAATTATATTAATAAAAAATAATTAATTAAAAATATATAATTCAACAATTTTAGTTTTTATTTAAATTATTATTAATTAATATTTATAAAATAATACTTATTTTTTTCAATTTAAAAATGTTCACTAATAAATAAAAATTATATTTAATATTGAGTAAGCAAGCTGCTCATACTTCATGCCTCTTAACTATTAAATATAATAATTTTATATATTATATTTAAGCAAAAATATAAAATCTATATATCTGATTGCAAAAATAGACTTAAATATATAGATAAAAAAATATTTCAATATTTAATTTAATTATATTAAATTTAATAAGAATATTAGACATATTCATATATGTATGTGTATTCAGCAAATTTTAGCTAAGATTTATGAATCAGATGGGGACAAATAAATAACTTATAAAATCAAATATTTATTTTAAGGAACTAATGTAATGATAATAATAATTTATGTTAGCTTATTTATAATTTTTAATAATTATAATTGTCCTCTAACACTGAAATCTAAACAACTTATTTGTTTCCTTCTGATAATTAACATTGAGAATTTGCTTTATTTATTTCCTCATAAGTTCAGCTACATTTCAAGTGTACTCATTCTTTACTTAAAATTTTCAAGGATTTATCAAGTATATTTTAATATAAGTAATTGCTAAATCCAAGAAAATTCTAATAAAACTTTTCCCCAAGAAACTTGTCTAAAATATTTTCTGTTAAGCTTCTAGAACTTCAAGGTAAAAGAAAGCCTAATTAAATTCAAGCTTTATGAAGAGCTGTAAACTTTGTTGATGTATTAATAGGCAAGTAGCCAGGCAGCTCAAGTTCATAATTCATTACTCTTATAGTAATATATATTTATGTATATATACACACAGTCGACTGTCAGCCCGTATTACCCCCTCTCTTTGTGAGCGTATAAAATCACTTCAGTTGACTTTTGTGCGAAGTGGATTAATTTCTTCTTTTTTTTCTGCCCCGATGATTAAACGGCGGAGAATGTCCAAAGTTTTCTCATTGTTTGCCACAGCTATGAATGTTAATAAATTTATATAAATATATACATATACTTTTATATATATATAAACTGTATTTCACTTCAGACAAAGATCATTAAAAATAAATGTTGAAAGCGAAACCAATTCATTTAAATGCAGTCATTGAAGCCTGGTTGCCAAAGTGTCTATCCCTCTCTCTCTCTCTCTCTCTCTCTTTCAGTGGGTGTCGTGGCTGCCCAACTAATTTGATTCACTCTTATTACGGCAACAAAGCCACGACCATGCACTTGACCCTCGGCAATTTGCGTCAATGTCAATGCGACAATCGCGCCTGCCCCCCCAAGCGGGCTGGCCAAGTGTTTGGGTTAGGTAATTACAGTTCATGTTGCTGCCATTGAGCTAACAGTTGCGACTGCAGCAATGACCTTGAACGAGGCTGGGCAAAACCCTCTGCTTGGCACACACCCCTAAACGAATGACCTTTTCAATGCAACGAACGAACGAGCGAGCATCTGTCTCCCTTCCACACAGGCTACTAAAAATAAGCTCTGTATGTGTGTGTGTGGGTGTGTGTGTGTGAAAAGCTCATGCTGAAGGTCACACAGTCCACCCAGTAGCAGCAACGGTATTAGCGCCGCTCAATGAGGCACATGCAATGGCCGCGTGCGCAAGTTCAAGTGCAAGGGTTGCCATTGCACCCGCAGCTCACGCGGCATTGGCCTTGTTGCATGCCCCTTCGCATTGACGTAGCGACCCTGAGTGGGCGCTCACCGCCCACCGTCCACCGCCCACCCGGCATTTTCATAATACTCGATGCCACCGGCCGGCGCGCTCTGCAGCTACTTTTGGCTATTTTTAGCCTCCTGTCCAGCTTGAACTTTGGCAATTTATTTCCTTTTAATTGTCAGCTTGCCTCGAATTGCGTCAAACTTGTGGCTCCACACAGCTGAAACAGCTGTACCAACACTCGAGCGGCAAATGTGTTCTCATTAACAACAAGTCGACGGGCAGTTAAAATTCTATTGTCGCGGAAATAATTGGGCCGGAAATGAAGCATTGAGCAAGAGAGCAAATAGCCAATAAATATATATATAAATAAATAAATATGTGATTAACAGGAAGTTGACACGCACTTGACAGGCAGTTACAATTCTATGGTTCTAGAAAGAATTTATAATGCACTTTTATATATTTTATTATATAATTTGTTAACAACAATTTGACAGGCAGTTGAAACAGTTTAAGATCAAATTGCTCAGGCTGAAATATGGGTATGCTCTTGTTGAAGAGATGATAAATCATATAATTATTTGTTTATATTAAAGATTTTGTTCATAGTTACTTGACTGGCGGTTACGTAGATAGTTCAGCTAACATGAAGTTAACAGGAAGTTAAAAGTCAATTATTTGCAGAGAAAATTAAACAGCTTGCAGAATTGACAAACGCTTCTGGCAAAGTAAATACAACTAATAAATATATATATAATATATAATATAAATATAGAATAATATAAATATATAATAAATATATATATGTATTATTATAAAATTTATTAACAGCAAGTTTACATGGTGTTACGGTGTTAATGATAAACCACATGTTGAGGATAAAAACTGATTTGGAAGTACACATATATATAATATATATATATATATATATATATATATATATATATATATATATATATATATATCATTTATAGAAATCTTAGTAAAGAAATGACATAAAATATATCTTTGTACGAATATTACTATATACACATATAGAACTATACAATTTGCTAACAGCCAGTTGACAGGCACTTCATATTTGACAGCTTAACCATTTCTTAATGGAATATTGAACATTGTGAATAATTTGCAAAGACTAAATCAAAAGATTAAGATTAAAATACATCTATATACATTTACATATTTTTAGATAAGTAGTTAACAACAAGTTGACAGGCAGTTAAAATTTAAGTTTCTCTGATCAGGTAAGTGTTGACCAGTTTTATTGATAGAAATGAATTTAGTATAGAAATGACATATAATTTAACTATGTGCCAATATTAAATACATATATATGTGCCAATATTACTATATACATATATTTCTCTATAAACTGAAACCATCAAGTTGACAGGCACTTCAAATTCTACAACTTAACCATATTTAAATTTTTAAGTGGAGTATTGAACATTTAAGATTAAGATAAATAAGTAAATAAAGCTATATACATCTATATATTACTAATCAATTAGTTAACAGCAAGTTGACAGGCAGTTAAATTTGTTTTCCCTTTTTTAATGTATACTATATCACTTTAAAAGGTTTACTTTTGCTTTTTTGCCATAAACCTAGCTAAAATTCCGTCGCATTCTGATACAAAGGTTAAATTTTAAATGCCAGCCGAGATCTGTTAGCAACTTGGCTGCTCAGGCAGAAAATGCCGTAAAGCATCAGCGCGCAGCGCCACCTGCTCAGATAAGTTAATAAAACAAACCTCACTGGCGACACGTGGGCGCAATGCAACAACTTTCGAAATGGTGATAATAAGCCACCTCGGCGAATCGTCCTTTTGTTGACCTTTAGCTGAGAGCTGCTGAGTGCGTGGGCAAGCAGCCTCCAATTTCCATGGGTGACTGGGTAGCGAGAGGTAGCGAGAGAAGCTAAAAGAAACATTTAAAAATCAAATCAAAGTCACGCGCCGCAATGTAATCAACAGTCGACTTAGGGTCGGGCCCTGGCGTGTGGCGTGTAGCGTGTGGCATGTGGCATGTGGCAAGAGGCATATAACAGCTCAAGGCTGCCAGGCTGCAGGTGTAGCAGAGAGGACCAGGTCCAGTCAAACAATAAGCAGCTCCATGCGCTGCTAAGTATGCAAAGACTAAGCGAGGATACCAGCAGAGGGAGGGAGAGAGACAGCGAGAGAGAGAGAGAGAGAGAGAGAGAGAGAGAGAGTGAGCTGGTGCTGCTGCTTCTCAGTCACACGCAATGGCCACGTGTGTGGGGAGGCATTGGCAATGTCACAGCGAGAAATCCTTCAGCTTTAACCTTGAACTTCACCGTTGCTAAGGCAAAGCGAGGTGGCAGCTGCTGCCAGCAGCACTCGTGCCGTCTCGTTCCCGCAGTGCTTTTACGTTAACCTTGCCGAGCGCCATGTAGTAGTGGCCGAGTCCTTGAAGCTCCGTGAGTGCGCGCCTACGCGCTGGCTATGGAAATTTTTTGGCTCGCTTTCGCTGTTGCCGTCTCCCTCGCTCGCTCAGCCAAGTTGAAGGGCATTTAGCGTTGATTGACGCTAAATAATAACGGCATTTGGCCGAAGCCTCGCTCTGCGTACACCGAAAAGCTCAAAGCTCGCTCTCGCTCTCTCTCTCTCTCTCGCTTTCTCGTCTCGCAGGGGCGTGTCCAGCGCAAGCTTTTGGTTGACTGTACTTCTGTGACATTGCTCGAACTTTCGCCTTGGCATTGCACGCGCTTCAACTTTGCGCTCTTGAAGCTCGGCGCGCGCGCTGGCAAGGCCACGCGACAGCCGCAAGTTTGTTGCCATTTCACATTTGTGTGGGCAAAAAGCTCATTGCCCTCTCGCTCTCCCTGTTGCGCATTTGGTTTGCTTTTTGGCGCCTGTTACATTACACCAGGCCAACCACCCACCCACCCATGTGCGTCATCTCTATTGTTGTCGCTATCATACGCCACTCTCTCCCTCTCTCCCTCTGTGAGTCCCTAATGAGCCTACGATTCGCGCCAACTAAATTCAATTTGCATTCGAAATAATGCGAGCGTTTTCCAGGAAATACTTCAAGAGCCTCAAAACACAGCTCCACGTGCATGAAAAAGGCGCGTTCCCTGCTATATAGCATACTTCGTGGCGTGCCAGCTGGAAGGCTACGTGACTGTGTGCCCACCCACAGCCTGACTTGCCTAATACGCAATTTGTTAGCCGCCTCGTAAAAATACCTTCCAGTCGAGCCCAGTCCCGGCCCCGAATTTATGTGAAACACTTTTGTGAATGAAGTTCTCGTAGCTCGTTTCCGCGGCGTCAAAAATGCTGTTCATGCCGCCGAGAATGTACAGGAATGTGGCTCCTTGCACCCTGGCGGCACCTCGGCTAATCAACTCTCCGCTGCGTAGGTCAGACTCATCCTTGTTTATGAAGCGTTGCTATTTATGACGGCCCCCCAACAGCTCTTATTTTATTGTTGCACCGGAACGCACTAATTGCCAGTCGACAGAGAGCAGAGAAGAGGAGAACTTTACGACAAACCTTGACCAAATACAACCTAAGGCTTAACATTAACATGGGAATTAGCGTGAGGCTTAACAAGAGTCGTAAAACCTGCAAATGCAATGGAAAAACCATAATTTACGACAGAATTCTTGGACATTAGGATAAGTGGGTGGGATGAAAGGGAGAGGCGAAAGAGTACGTGATAAGCTAGGATAATAGAAAGTTAGATATTTGACAAGAGGTTTTAAAGGATGAATAAGCGAAGTAAGGATACCAATAAGTTAGATATTTAACATGAGGTTTTATGAAGAAGAATAAAAGTACGCGAGAAGCTAGGCGAGCAGTAAGTTAGACATGAGACATGAGGTTTGAAAGGACGTAGCAGGAAGCTAGCACAAAAGTATATTAGATATTTAACATGAGGTTTGAAAGGAAGAAGAAGGACAGTACTTAAAAAGCAAGGATAACAACAAGTAAGATATTTAACATGAGGTTTGAGAGGAAGAAGAAGAAGAAAAGTACATGAGCTTTGACGAAAGAAGCAGGAAAGTACGTGATAAGCTAAGTTAACAGTAAGTTAGATATTTAACATGAGGTTTGATGTGAACTTTGAGAAAATTCAAAATGGAGCTCATTTCTTGACAAGCCTTGATTGTAAGCTGAGCCAATTAAGTTTACAATCAAGTTTACAATGATGTTTACAATTAAGTTTACAATGAAGTTAACTTAAGCTTTGCTTTATATTTGCTTAAAGAGTTTCCCTAAGGCTAATTTAACATTAGCTTTATAAACCTTTAACTATCTCATACTCCAACCCCAATACCCCCAACTTCTATCATTCAACCTTTACTTTTCCACCCATGCATAATATATATTTGTATTATCAAATTTCAATTCACCCACCTGAGTTGCCCCATCTCTCGCCTGAGCTAGCTCAAAGCCCAGTTGCGCATATATTTTGCAAGTATTATTTTTAGGAAATTTGAACTTATTATTGATTCAATGTCAAGTGTTTGCCCTGAACTTATCACTCGAATAGCTACCCATTTCGTCGTCTTCTTCTTCTTCTTGCGAGCGAGCAAAAAGTCACCCTTGAAATGCCATTTGAGGGGGTGGCGCAATTTTGTCTCTGGCTTTGGTTTGCCAGCTTCCGCTTCCATCTAGCAACAAAATGCGAAAGCTTCCGGTAGGCAAACGCTGCGCCCCGCTCACCCCCACGCCCCCAGTCACCCAGTCACCCAATCGCCCAGTCGCCCACTCGCTTCCAACACGTGTTTCAGCTGGAGGTGGAGGTTGTTGAGTTGGGTATGAGCTGGAATATAGCTGGAGCTGGAGCTGGAGCTGGAGCAGGAGCTGTAGCTGGAGCTGGGGCCATGGGCTGTCCGGGGCATTGGCTTGCCTGCGCAGCTGGAGCTTTGCCTTTTGTTTTGGTTTCTGCTTCTGTTTCTACTGCTGGCACTGCCTCCGCCTCAGCATTTGCTAAACTTCAAGGTTAGCTTCCGGTTGTCACTTGGCTCCGGCTCCCTTGCGCAACATTCAGCAGCTTGCGCGGGCGAGCCACCCACAGTTGCCCAGTTCTCTTGCTCCTGCTCCTGCTCCTGCTTCTGCCTCAGTTCCATCTCGGGCGCCATATTGCTTCTACGGGGATTATGTAATGCTAGTGCGATTGTTGTCCTTTCCCTGCCAACTGCTGCGTAGGCGTTCTCGCTGCGCGGGTTCGTTCAACTTGCAGCGGCTATTAATCTTGCCAAGCCCAGCCTCGCACCCAGGATTGCGAGCGCTCTATGTGGCTTTCCTATACTCCTCGCCTCGCCTCGCCTCTCCTCCCCTCTCCTCTCCTTCCGGGTCATTGTACGATTGCTATGCGTGATACGTTTGAGGTCAATGTCTTGACTTTCCGCACTTCCGTTCGTGGTTCACATGCCGCTTCCCTCAGCCCAACTCAGCCCGATTCCACTCCACGCTAAATTCCGCTGACGATTAGGATTACTTTCATTCGCCTCTTTTTGTTTATGTTTTGCCACAGCTATTAAATTGATGAATTAGTGTTTCGATTTGGGGCTAGTTTCGTTTCTGGCTTGAATTTCAGTGGGCGTGGGCGTGGGCGTTGGCGTAGCTCGCGCTGACTAGATAATTCATTCGTGCGCTGACCTTTAACGCAGCTCCTAAATATATATGTATGTATGTATAAGTATAAGTATATGTATTTCCAAGTACTCGATTAGGTCATGACCTTTGCCGCACTCGAATATCAAGTCTAGCAAATGATATACCTCTGCACCGATGCCATGATACAACTCAACAGCTCATTTCGGACACTTATAACGAATGTCGATTAGCATTTCAGATAAGTCGAGTACAAAAAAAACATGGAATGGCCATTATTTTCTGTCTAGTGAAACTCTATTAATTGAAATGTAGTTTATATCTGAATATATATGTATCTATATTATAATATACATATTATATATATCATTATATTATATAATATTATTATAATACTGTCATATGTATAAGGTGGGGCCAAAGTAGTCATCCTATGATCTTTTGCTGTAATTTATTTTAATGAAAAACTTTTGTTCTGCTTATTAATTTTTTTTTATTCAATATATTAGAATTTATATTAGCCATTCCCGAAAGTTATATTGACTAGAGTTCTCGAGAAACTTTCTCTCCCTTACCACAAATGCCGAAGGAAGCTGCTCTCATTCCGCCGAATATTCTACTTAAGTCTAAAGCTTATAGATGTAAAATTTATACCAGCAAAAAACCTTGAAAAGAAGTCGAATCAAGTCTAAAGCTTTATAGGAATTTGTATTGGTTGATCTAGCTTTACAGAAACTAGAGATCGAGCAACTTCAAAATGCTGCCTTCGTATATTATTTCATATTCTTAAGCAGTAAAACGCTTCAAGGCTTATAGAGATCTATATGCCTCCTCTTTTTACTTGAAAACTATTGAATGATTGCCGTCATTTGCAAAAGTTAAAACACGCTCCAACAGCATCATACCTTCTGCCCAACTCTTCCAAGCCGAGTTCAATCTTCAATCTACAACTTTTCCACTTCCTTCCATCTTGTCTTATTCTAAAGAAACGACAATCGAGTGACCCAGCTAAGATTTCTCACGCTTCACTTAGGATAGATATAACATCTACTCGTAGCTCCCAAAAAAAAAAAAAAAAACTCATGCATAATTCTTGGAAAATCGCCAGACATGCAGCGCATGTTTTCTTTATATAAGCAAAATTTGTCTCTCTTACGTCTGATGTGCTCTATAAGCAAGATTTATGAACTGTCGCATACGGCCAAGTGAATATTTCTTTATGTAAGCGTTTCAATTTCAAGGTTTCAGCAATTATTCAATATGATATATACATATATGTACATATATGTTTATATAGTATATTCCTCCCGATTCTAACTCGCAAATGTGCCAACATCGACGGGTTTTATTTTTTTGTCGTTGATGTTTCCTGGAACGTTCCACAGCCGAACTGTAAACAGAACTACAGAAAAAAAAGCACAAATATAGCGCAAAATTTTCACGCTTGCGTTGCATGACGACGTTTCAAGTTCAGCGAAATGCCAGCTACAGCTAGGGGCGGTCAGGGGGTTGCAGGGGTGGCGGGTGCTCGGTGGGTTCGGCCAATGACCAATGTCCGCCAGTCGAGACAATTGCGACGCTGATGACGCATTCGAAACTGCTGAGACTCGCACTTGGCACTCGCGGGCAGCGTGAATGACCCACCAAGGGAGCGGGGGCGAGCGGAGTGGTTCCCCAGCCAAAGCTCAGGTCTTAACACAATTAAAATAGTCGCATTGAAGGGGCGTTGGTAATTGATTACACGCCACTGCCCACCCCCACTCTGGCTCTGTCCATTGCCACTTCCCACTTCCCAGTTCCCAGTTCCCACTTCCCCAACTGATGTCAGCGCTTTGCTGTAAATATTTGAAAAAGATTATTCTGGCCACCCTAGAAATGAAATGGAAATTTGTCACATCGTTCGCCCGCTTGCGGCTGACATTGAAAGTTTAATTGTTCAGTTGTTGCTCAGCCTCAGAGATAGACTCCACAAATATTTAAGAGCCAAGGAGAGTGTGTGCTAATTATGGCCCATTACCTTTATACATTTATGTAAAAATGTTTAACTTTGCTTATCATTTGTTTGCTCTGTGTAATCGGAAGAGGTTAGGGGGGAGGCATATAGACAGAACTCTATACATTTATGCATATATTTATTTGATTTATTATACATATAGTTGCCTACAGAATTTTATTTTCAATATAGTTCTTGGCATTGTTCTCTGTTCGATTCTATAAATATATTTCAAATATATTATAAATCAGCTCTATTGATCACATGAAAATTCAATGAATTTCGCTTAGCATTTGACATTTCAAAATATAAATAATTGTTTATTTATAGCTGCGATTTAAGCTAAGGAAATAGGTGTCAAATAACTTTTAACTAATTTCTAAGACAATGGCGCAAGGCATTTAAATACTTGTTCTCTGTCAACTATAAAACATTTGCGGGATATGCCCAAGTAGCTGATGGCTTAATGCCTTCTTTAATGGCTTTCGATTTACTAGCAAATATATATTAAAGTAAACTTGATTTAAAGTAAACTTGTATTTTCTGCTCTCTGCCTCATTTGGGTGCCAGACAGACCAACGGAGATCGACTGAAAGCCAGAGGAATTGGGTTAAATATACAAAAAGCGGGCGATGGCTTCACACAAGAGGAGAACTCTGGCTAGAGATAAAAGATTGAAAATGCTGTATATATTCCATATAATTAATCTTTTTCTATTCAATATATTATTGTGTATTATCTTTTCATTACTTTCTCTGCCCAATTGGCCAAAAAAAATCATTAGCTAAAATCTATCCACAAACTTTTGTTAGCAGCTGGCAAAAGACTGGACAAGCTTTAAGCAAAAAACTCTATATATATTCTTAAAAATTTATTAATATATTGCTACAGTTTTTACTTTATTTTATTTTATTTTATTGTTGTTATATGTAAATATTTATATATATATTTATATATTTTATATTTATTTAGATATATTTATTTTATTTTATTTTTTAAATTTTTATATAAATATTTAAATAATTTACATTAATTTTATATAGATTTAAAATTTATATAAATATTTATACAACAAAAAATATATATTTAAAAAATATAAAATATAAAAATAAAATAAAACTATAGCAATATATTCACTTTAATTTATGTACATTTAAAACTATTTAAAATTTATATAATTTATATTCATTAAAGTCTACATAAAATTTATATAATTTTTATACACTTCAGTCTATTCAAATATATTAAAGTTATATCAATTCAAATAAAATATATTTAAATTTAAAAAATGTTCACTCGTTCAATAGGCTTTATTGGCGCACTGTCTCCACGTATTGCTACAGTGTATTCATTTCTTCGTTCTACCGCCATCCATGCCCTTAGGGTTCAATTCCCTCGCTGAGCTTGATTTGAACTCTAACGACACATGCAAATCCTTGAACTTTGCAGCTTCAACGATGCTGCGAAAAGAAAGAGATATTTTCACTCCAGCTGTTGCCGTTGCCGTTGCTTGGATATAATCCGATGATGATATTTGATATGCCCTATCAGTGCTGCGTTCGTTTTACATTTTTGCATTTCGGGTAAAGCTGGGTATCTGCTTTCGTTCAGCGACCTCTTTGAAAGCGGGGCCCAAAGAAAGTTGGCTGGGCGCATGCGTCACGGCCAAAATAGCTGAAACTATGAAAAGTGTTTAATAGAAACACACATCGAGAGAAATACAGATATATAAAGTTCGCTCGATAACGATCATTAAAGCCCAACGACTCCAACTCCAGCGCTCCAGCGCTGACCCCAATAGGCAGCAAACAACATTCAAATCTGTGGCTCTCCGCGCTCAACTCTCACTTTTGCCGACGATCGTCGTCGTCGAGGGCTCAGCGCACGCCAAAGGGGTTCGTTTCGAGTGAAAATAATTCAAAGCTCTCGGGTTCAACAAACGCGCCTGAACTCAATCGAGAGCAATGACACCCCAAAGACGTCGCCGTTGCATTGACAAATTGTGCATCACTTTCTTTTCCTACCGAAATGAAACAGTCGAATATGACAACTCGATTATCAACTGGAGTTGTTGTTGTTGTTGTTGGTATTGTTTTTCACTTTCTTTTTCTGATTAGTTATCAAGCATCTCTCCCTCTCTGTCTCTGTCTCTGGTTCGTGCTATAGTTTTTTGAGTAGGGTAATTGATGCCCACCACCTACCCGAGCGCTCGAGTTGAACTTCAACTACCGAAAAGAAAGTGTTGAACTTTCCTGCTCTCTGCGTCTGTGTCGGCGTCTTAATTTTGAGATTTGTATTTATCGTGGCGTACATTAAATTGCTTTTAATGGGAAAAGTGTTGTAGATCGGCAGATACACACTTATTCATATATCTGTCTATTTTTGGGGTGTGGACAAAAACGAAAGCGTCGCAAATTGTCTATTCGATGAGCTCTCGCCTCGCAACTGCTGCTCGCTGCTCAAGGCTGCCCCAGCTCCGATTGCAGCGCACTAAAACAGTTAACAGACAGTTAAGAGTCTCGTCTCGAGAGACAAAAATTAATGTCATCTTAAAAATATTTAGTAGCGCTGACCGACTGAGCCAGCGAGCTTTGAGCCTTGAGTCGCAGACCCTGGGACCTGGGACCTGGGACCTGCAGCAACCTGGAGCCTTCAGGGCCAGCGCGAGCCCATTAAGAAAGTCGCCGGCTGCAAAAAATATATATATACATATATATAAACAGTGGGCAGCCGGCAGCACAATGGGCAAACAGGATGTCGACGTCTTCATTTCCGCAACGTCTGCAGATTTTATAGGCCTGTTTGCGGTGCGATCTCGGACGGAGTGCAACAGCAGTTGCAGTTCTTTTTTTTTTATGCGCTTGCATAAAACTTTTTTAAACGCTTCACTGGGCCAGGTTGATGTGTCATTGGAGTTTCTGGGTCAGCAGCGGTTGGCAGTGAAAGTCGAGTCACAAGGTGCAATGCTTTGCATAGTCTTGCCGGCCAAATTATTATTAACCATACAGGCATTAACTTATGAATTTATTATGGCTGCCAACATATGCTCAACGTTAAGTTCTAAAATTTTATGAATAAGCCAGCTGCTGTCGTTGCGTTGCTTTCATTCTACAGGGAAGTCGAGCTGAGGGTCTTCAAAAATGAATTTATTTATGTTTTATTTATATATATTTATAATAAAGTTTAATTCAATTTTAAATATTTATTAAAGTCTTTGATATACATACATATGTGAAGCTGGTGCTTTGAGCCCTTTAAAAAAGCTTTTAGCCATGTCTCTTCACCCCCTTAATGCGAGCAAAAATAATATTTTATACCCTAAAATGAGAATTAGTTAATAAATAAATAATAAATATTTAAATTTAAATATTACATGTCAATGTATTTTATTTTATTTTATTTTAATAATTTATTTGGTTTAAATTAAATTAAAATAAATATAATAAATATAAAATAATATTAATAATAATAAATAAGAATAAAAAAATAAAAATAAATAAATAAGAAATGAAATAATAATTAGTTATAGATATTTGATTAAAATTTAATTTGTAATTTTTTTTTAAATTAACTATTTTAATTAATTCGTAGTTTATTATTATTTAATTTAGTTTTAATTTTAATATTTTATTATATTAATATTTTATACATTATTAAATATATTTCATGATCATTTAATTTATTATTAATTATTATATTTTTTATTTTATTTTAATAATAATATATATTTTAATTTATTTATTTTTAATTTATGTATATATTTTATTTGATTTCATTTTCATTTTATTGCGAATTTTGAAAAGAATTTACACTTTGTTGTTAATAAACCTATTATAATTAATATATGAATGTGTAATAATATATTTTAAATTTATATAATATATTAAATCAGTTTAATATATTTATATATTGAATTTATATATACCCTGTTTGATTTTTACTTAATTTATAATAGTAATATTAATAACAAAATATTATTATATATATTCTGTTTAATTTGTACTTAATTTATAATACATAGTAATATTAATAACAATATATTATGCACGCTTTATATAAATTTGAAAAAATTCTAATATGAATACAAATAAAATATAATATTTTCAGCTTGGAGTTAAAAATAGGCATTAGGCAAGCAAAAACCTATTGCTTGTTCTTGAATTGCTTCTCAGCTTCTTCTCTGCTAGAGCACAAGCAAAACACGACCAGTCGCCTCTGGTTGCAATTTCAAACTGTTCGCACTCTGCTAATATTTGAGTTAAATGGAGCGAGCAGCCTGAGTGGGGAGCGTGCGCTGGCCACTGTCCACTCTTGCAAATGCATAATCCACTCGAATACAAATGCTCTAGGTGATAGTGCGCTCAAGTGCCTTAACGGAGTGATAATGCGCTCAAGCAGCGGAAAACAAATGAAGTAAATATAAATATATATAGTATTATTATTGATATAAGAGATGCTAGAGTTCTATATGCACTATATTATATTATTTATGGCTATAGAGATTCCAGCTGATGTATATATATTTCCATATACATGTATATCCATACAAAAATATTTCTAGTCAGCTCTACTCTTCCAGCCTTTTCTTTGAAATTTACCCACACTAATAATCTCTTTCGCTTTCTTACCAAAGGTGTCAACATAGATATTATAATATCATTTAACTGTTCTTCTGAACTCTGTTTCTGGCCAGCAGCTCAACTATAGTTTCTGAACTGTGTCAATTTGATGCCACAAGTTTCACTCTCTTTGTCAAGTCTTTTGTAATTATCTAATGGGCTATACAATATGTAATGATGGCCAAAAGATGCGCTTGGCCTGAACTTCTGGGCGCGCAACAAAAGAGAATGAGAAGGAGCGAGCAAACAGCAAAGCTCTTATAGTTAAAAGTGAAAACGTTGTCAAACGAAATTGAATGGCAAAAGAAATTTGAAGAATTGTTGGCAATACAAAGGCAAAAATAAAATAAGAAATAAAAAAGCAAAAACCAAAAAAAACAAAAAAACAAAACAGCAACAACATTATAAATATAAAACGAACGAGAAAGAAATACACTTTCGCTTTTGCTTTCAATTTCATTTCAAATGTGCTGCGCTCTCTCCCTCTCTCTCTCCTTCTCTCTCTCGCTCGCCACGGGCTGCGCATGCGCGGCACGAGCTTGATATTCGGAACGGCATGGGATGGCTTGACTTGACTTGACTTGGCTTGGCCTATGCTACGGGTCATTGAACTCGCTGCAAAATTCAGCTTTTAATTAGTTTACCAATTGGTATTAGCCAAACTATTTGCTGCCTATTTTGCCTGGGCCTGAGACTCACCTCAGCTAATGTCTCAATTCAAAGTTTATTAAACTTGTCAACAGAAGCGAAGCAAACACAAATTTGTTGCATGTTCATGAAAAACGTTTCAATGTTTGAGGTTAATTCGCATAATTCATTGCAAAGACCCTCAGCGGCAATTATGAGGTTATTTATATGTCGTCGTCGGCCTCCTCTGCTGCCGTTTTATATAGTTGTTGTTGCTGTTGTAGTGTTAACTGTCATTGTTGCTGTTGTTGTTGTCGCGCTTGTTAAACAGCCGCAACAACATTGAGCTTGGCTCATGGCACTGGAACAGAGCACATGGCACAAATGAAGCCAGCTCCAAGGGGCAGGTGTGCGCGGGTGTTTGCATCCACACACACACACACACACACACGCATACACTGCGAAAAAAAAACGCCACTTGCTAATTGTCTCTGACCTTTTTTGGCATATTTCAGTGGCGAGGCTTTTCAGTCGTCAGTCAGCATGCCAAGCGCATAAATTGGCGCCAAATCAGCGACTAGCGCAAAGTAAATACCAACAACAACAAAAAAGACTTTAAAAATATATATATATAAACTTAAAGGCAATTCAATATCCGAGTGCAGCTGAGCCGTCTACATGTTTGCTGTTTAATTGGGTTAGTCGGCGGCGCTTTCCTTTTGGTTCATTGACATTTGAGCCAACTCCAGCCGTAGCTACTACCACACTGGCCTGGCCTGGCCTGCATGTGGAAAAGAAAGTAAAATTTGAACAATTTGTTGACGCTGTCTTTGGTTCCGCTCCAGTTCCACGCGTCGAGGCCAGTTGCTGTCGTCGTGGCTGCTGCACCCTGCAGCCCCCGGCTGAGCTCAGCTGTCGTCTGGCTTGGGCACTTGTCGAGTTCAAACACCTCTTCGAGTTTCACTTTCGCTGTCGGCAGCTGCGCCGACGCAGCCAGCCAAGTGAAATTTTTATACGTATATATGTAATATATATATATATATATATATATATATATATACTATATATATATCTTACCAAATGTATCGCAAAGGCACACACATCGCTGGGTTATTGACATCGTTTTGGTTTGCCCAACTCACGTGAAGCACTTCATTAATATGCGAGCATGATTTTTCAAAAACAAAAGCAAACTTTGTATTAAACCAATTTTATTAGCTGTAGAAATTGTGTATAAATTAAATATACGAGCATATATGTTATGTGCTTTGGCCACACTATTTTAGTAAATTTATATACAAAGTTGAAAATAAATTTATCAAATAAATCCATAATACTAATTGTAGTTAAAAGTGCATAAAATACTTAATAAAAATATTTAAATTCAATATTTTTATTTCTTAAATAATAAAATTTAGTTAATTTAATTTAATTTATATAAAAAATAGAAAATAAATTAATCAAATAAATACTAATTGTAGTTAAAATTGCATAAAATATTAAAGAAAAATATTTAAATTAAATATTTTTATTTATTAAATAATGAAATTTAATTAAATCAATTTAATTTATATAAAATTGAAAATTTATTAATAATAGATCCAAATTACTAATTGTAGTTAAAAGTGCATAAAATATTTAAGAAAAATATTTAACTTAAATATTTTTATTTATTAAATATTAAAGTTTAATTAATTTAATTTAATTTATATCAAAAATAGAAAATAAATTTATCAAATAAATCTATAATACATATTAATTGTAGTTGAAAGTACATAAAATATTTAAGAAAAATACTTAACTTAAATATTTGTATTTATTAAATAATGAAATTTAATTAAATCAATTTAATTTATATATATAATTGAAAATTAATTAATAATAAATCCATAATACTAATTGTAGTTAAAAGTGCATACAACACATATTTAATAAAAATATTGGAAATAAATATTTTATTTATTTGATAATTAAAGCATTAAAACTAAATATTTTTATAGTAAATATTGAGAAAAAAATTAAATTATTGTTGATGTGCGTTGTTTTAATGACAAAAATTTTGAAAACTATTTATGTAAATTTATTTTTTTAATTAAAATAAAATATATAAAATATATAAAATAATAAAATAAAATAAAATATATTTTTTGTTTGTCTGAGAAGCGAAACAAAGTTCAACTTAAGCACTATAAAATATTCACAAATTTACTAAAAATATCCTTAATTAACAAATATTTATATTATACATTTTTTACTTTTATTTTTTCATATATATATCTAAGATTTAATTTAGCTTGAGCTCCAATGAACGGATAGAGCTATTATCAAATAATATTTATGAGTTTTTGCCTTGAATAAAATTTCGCTTAATTTTAAAAAATTTTTGCTAACTAACCATGAGATATATTTAAAGTTCTTTAAACATTTTCTCAAAAACTAATTTCTTATTACAATTTGCACATTATCTGTCCATATGAAACAAAAAAAAACTCTTTTATGGCTTGCAAAGTTTGCATATTGCACACTAACAGAGATTAGAATCTGAAAAGTGATGTGTGTTTTTCAAGAATGTCTATGTTTATGACCTTTTTTAGCGCCTTTGGCACATTGCAGCGGGTAATGGGTGTGTGCTTGACATGAAAAGTAATACAGAAAATCGTATTGTAGTATTTATTTAAACATTGCCTTGGCTAAAGGTTGTTCAGCGCGAAACAAAAGGCGTTCAGTTGGTAATAATATTATTTTTGTTGTTGTTATTGTTGCTGCTGGTTGTTGTTATTGTTGTGCTGTGTTATTGTTTTTTACATAAACCCAAACTAAAAATGGCAGATTGAATGTTGGAACCTCCAAATAATTTATTGTTGCCCGCTGCTAGTCGTCCGGCTAGCCAGCCAGCCAGCCAGTCTGCCAGCCAGCTCATATTGTATTTTATTTTTAATTTTATTTCAGTTTATTTTCAATGTTTATTGAAATTGGGTCACTTGCAAAAAGTCGCGTGCGTTTTTCACGGACATGCATACGTAGAAACGCGTCAGTGTCGCGTCGAAAACGCGCGCGACTTTGGGGCGGGTCGCGCCGCAGCTTTGAACTTTTGATTTTGCATTTTCCTTTCGTATTAAAAAACAAAAAAAACAAATCTAATTTCTATATGTTCATTGTTGCTATTGCTATTGTTGTGGCTGTGTTAATGTCGCTTTGGCCCGTTGCACAGCCTACTTTTGTTTCTGGCCCACCTCCCCCCGCCCCCGCCCCCCCTATTAGACTGACAAATTTCTCCGCCATTTCACCGACGCGTCGCACCGTTTTGTTTGCTGCTGCTGCTGTTGTTGTTGCAAAAGAGCGTTGACTTTCGTTTTCATAAGCGAAAGTGTACTCCATTTATTTAAAATTTAAAGTTTTTTCAGTCTTACTTTCTTGTAGTTTTGTTGCATTTCTTTAACCCGTCAGCGACTGAAACGGGTTTTCAGACCGTTTTCTGGGTCAACGAAAACTGTTTCTGTGTCTCTCCCTCTCTCCCTCCCTCTCTCTCTCTCTCTTTGTGTGGAAAGTGTTGCTTGTTGATAGTGGTTGTCTCCCATATGGAAATGCTCAACTTCATTTCAGTTATTTGATTTTGAGCATTTTAATTATCGGCGAGAAGAAAAAACTAATATAAAATATGAATGCTTTGGGCCAAGTTGACTGAACTGTAAAGCACAAAGCAGAGAAACTTTGAGATACATCCATCTATGTGTATCAAAAGCAAAGAAAGTGATTTTCGAAATTGGGTCGCGCGATGGCTCTGCTCCCTCTTCATATTTTTTGTATGCGTGTTTCTTGTTGCAACAAATTGCTACGCTTAGTGTTTGTTGTTGTTGTTGTTGTTGTTAGTATTATTGCAGTTGTTAGTGCTTAATGGTGGTAATAAGTATTGCCAACTAAAAGTGAAAACATTTCTTTTTATGATCATTAGGCTAAACGTGTGCGTTGCTACAGCCAACTCATTGAGGCTGATTCACTTAGAGATATATAGTGCAGTATCTATATACATATATATGTGTACCTATTAGACTTAAGTTTTGATAATGGAATACTCAGTTAGTAGAGGATCTTGTTTTATTAAGACTGTCTGCCAGTAGGTTCCTGAACCTGCAGCTACTTTAAAGCCAAGTTAAGATCTGCAGTAGCTGCTATGCTACTAAAAACGGTCCTTTCTATGTGATGCTCACTCCATAAATATATATAACTTCTCCTTATCCTATCTCTTGCGCTATGCGCTTCTCAATCTTTGACTCCTCTTACTCCTTTTCCCTTCTCTCATTTTCTCTAGAGTTTACTTCAACTGCTTGCCCCTAAACACCTTTCTATGCAATTCTCACTATATTACTAAGTTCTTATTATCAATCCACAATTTTCCACTCTCATTTTCTATCAAATTTAGAATAGTTTAGCTCCTTTCAGACTACTTTCCTTTTTCCTTTCCAGTCTTCTCTGCAATTCTCACTCTATTACTAATTTCTCATAATCAATTTATCAAATTTATCTGCTCGACAACACTCTTCTATGCAGTTCTCACTCAATCTTCAATTTCTCCCTCTCATTTTATACTACTTAAATTGCTTTCAGCTTAGCACTCTTCTATGCAATTCTTATTCTATATTTTCGCATTCACCTTATCAACAGAGCTCGCTAACGAGGCTATTTTAGGTATACCTGGCCAAGCATATGTTTCAATTGCATTCCAGGAACTTTTGCTTTCACAAAGCTTCTTAATCATGGTAATTACAGCAACAATCGCCTGTAAGCAGTAAACATTGTGAACGCCTACGGTAAATACTAATTACATGATATCAGTTTATCAATAAAGTCGCCAGCCAGCCAGCTGGGGCAGAGGACACAATGTAAATGGATCCGGGGAATTGTTTTTCCTTTTAGTGTAATGAGTGTTTTATGTTCGGAGCAATGGGCATGTGGAAATTAGAGTGAATTATGACTGAGCAGATTAGGTATTTATTGGAATTATATATATAGAGTTTAAGATAGATGTATTTGTGGTAGCTAAAAGTATATATTTCATCAGATGAAGTATATGGACTTTATAAACACAATAGAAGTGAGTCAGGGAGAGAGCTCTACAAACTATGAATCTATCTAAAAAACTATCTATTTATATCTAAATATAAATGAATCTTTAGATATAGTATATGAGTTTATCTCTACATCTTTCTATGAGCAGATACTAAGATCTCTCTATCTACAGACCTATCTGTAATATCTAATGTATATCCAACTGTATCTATATATCTACTATTCCGAAAACATCCCCTTAAGTGCATAGCATATTCGTCCCTTCGTCATCGCAAGTTTGCTCAGTCGCCTATGACGCAGTAGCCTAAGGAGACCGCCGAACCGAACCAATATATATATATATATATAAACCTAATATAATTTCTGTTGTTATTTGTTAATCAGAATAAATACAACCTTGAAATGCGAACAAATAAACGCATGTGTGTGTGAGTGGGAGGGGGAGGGCAAACAAGGAGACAAATGCGTTGCCAGATGGAAATGAAGAAAGCAATAAGTAGGATCAAAGAGTTTATGGTCGATGTGCTGGCTGGCGAGGTCGAAAGCTATTCATTTGCTTGTCATTAGGCAATGGAACAGCCGAAGCATAAGCCTGAAGTTGGGGCGGCGTTGCCACGGCATAGGCCCAAAAAGCCAACTGATTGAATTGCGTAGCTGGCAACGTTTGTTGTTGTTGTTGTCCGGGCTATTGTTGTTGTTGTTGTTGTTGTTGTTGTTGCTGCGTATTATCATAACATAACCTTCGGCTTATTTTGGTTGGGTTTATGGTCGAGTGTGCAACCCCCGCGACAAAATAAAAGAGCAGCCAGCATTCATACATAATTGCTGGCGTATGCGGCGTATACGTGACGGGTTCTCTAACATGCCGCATCCTTGGCACCGTTAAATGCCTAAAAAAAAACAACAACAAGAAGAAGAAGAATAAGAGGAGGGAGCAATGCGTACAGGCCCCGTTTATGAAGTAACGTTCTGTCGACATCCTGCGAGTTGGCCTAAATTTTGTAAAGCTTTGCTTTATGCGCCCATAAAACAGAGCTTATGAGCTTTCTATTCACATTTGATGGCCGACTTCATGCATGAATTGGGGCATAGACAGCTGGCAAGGGGATGAGAGCATTTGCCGAATGTGCCCAGGATTACGCGCAGAACTTGGCCAATAATAATAAGTTATGGCCATCAACATTTATCGTTCAATTCGGCTTTAATCGGGAATCAACTCCGAATTTATATCGAATACATTTAATTATAATAAACTCCCATTTTTTTTTTGTTTCACTTTTCTTCCACTGCTTGCACCTTTCTCGGCGATTCTCATTAGCGCTCCATCCGCCGCCGGCAGCAACACAGCTCTCCCAGTTTCGGCCGCCAAGGTTAATTCTCGATTCACTCAGCGGCAAACGTTCAAGATATTCATAATATATGCCACTATTCTCAGGGCTGACATTTGTGGGGCATACATTAAACTGGAGTCTCGTGGCAGCTTCCTGTCGCCAGCTGTATCGCATTAAACACGCCACGGATCGACCCCTATGACTCTCTCTCTCTCTTTCTCTCTATCTTTCTCTCTGAGCAGACATCAAGTGCTGATCCGCCGCTAGCCGAATTGGGGAATTATTCATTTTATGCACCGTCCGACCGGCAGCACTTCCTGAAACGATCGCTTGACATTGAAAGCCGCAAAATGTTTGCCGTAGTTTGCAATGCTAAACGCGCGCTCAAACACTCACAGAGAGATGTGCCTCCGTCATACGAAAATTTTATGCGCATTTCGTTGAGGAGCGATGTCCTTGACAGGCGGCGACTGGAGACAGGCGGCGCCGCAATTTTACCAAAACGCCCACCGACTCAAACACACACACACAAACAAACAGTAATACGAACGCCTCCCCGTCGACAGTCGCCGTCATTTCTTAGATATTTATCGATGGCAACAGTTGGTTCCCATTGCCATTACCATCGCCACCGTCATCGCCATCGCCATTGCCTAGACACGCACATGGATACCATAAAAGAAGGCTCGATGTCTCGGCCAGCGCCAAGGTCCTTTGACTTAACTATGAAAATTAGATACTACTCGAAGAAATGTGGCGAAAAAACAACGTCGTCAACAAAGTAATTTAATAGCCTGCAAAGCACTCAAATGCCTCAATATCCTCGAAATTGATTTCTTAAAAGTGATTTCAAGTTGAAAGAAATGGGAAAATTACGTTAAATATTTAATGGGATAATTGGCTTGACGGGATTAATAAAATATAGAGTGGAATCGATCTCAGAAATGAAAGGGAAACGTCTAAGCAAAAGAAAGAAATTATTAATCAAGTAATAATTTAATAATCGAAAGTTATCGATAGAATAAGTAAGCTTACAAAGAAACTTATCGATTCATTCAGATTTCATTGAATATATATGAGTAACAATATACCTCGTCTGCTGCATATTCTTAGATTAATATATATTAAAAATTTATTATTAATTATCGATAATTATCGAAACTGTAAATGAGGCTGAGTTGGGCATATATAATCATATATATTTTATATAATTTACATAAAATTGTGTACCAATGCATTTGTTTTTCAACTTCTTATGTTCTGTACTAAAAAATTATTAATCGATAATTATCGAAGTAATAAATAAACTTAAGCTATTGATATACATACCATAAGATTTATTTAAAATTGTTTGGCAATGCATTTGTTCTTCGCCTTCTCAGATTTTTAGCCACAAAAGCATGAATCGATAATTATCGATTATCGAACAAGTTGAAATGAGCGTCTTCATTAAAATTGTTACAAATATAAATTAATATAAAATAGAACAGCAATAGGAAATATACATAATTGTAGAACTTTCCTAGATTTCCTATCAATACCCTAACAATCGATTATTATCGATGCCATTCATAAGCAAGCCAGACAGCAAAAGCTGACACACATCTAGCGTTTTCTAATCCATTCTTATATTATATAACCTATATGGAGTCGGCGAGCGCGTTGCCACTTGTTGCTCTCGAGGCTTTTAATACTAAATGCAACCTTGACAGTATTTAAAATTCGAGCACTACATGTGCTTGGCGCTGCTGCTGCTGCTGCTGCTGCTGGTGCTGATGCTGATGAGAGGGCGAGAATGAATGGTAAACAATCGGACGCCTACACAATCATTTTGATTCGCCTTCAATATCGAGATCGACATCGACATCACCATCAGCATTTGTGCTCGACGTAATCAGAGCCCTCGATCCGCATAAATATCTAGAACATAAATAAATATTTATGAAACGTAATTCCGCAGCCGCGCTGCTCTGCGCTGCTCTGTTTATAAAATTTTAATTTCATTTCATGCGTAATTTGATTCACTTTACATGTCGATCGACTACTGCATTATGAAACTACACATATAGATTCAGTTCGCCACTTGCCATAATCGATTGCCTTCAAAGTGTTTACGAGCGAAGTTTTCTGCTCCATTTCCAGTCACAATGTCGGCGATTGCCTCAGTTGCTGACTTCACTGAAACTCAAGATGATTTTGGCCAGACATTCAAATTGTCGTCTGTGCATGGGGGCCACGCCCACAGTCCTTGAAATGCGCTTAAGGCGCATTTACGGCTCGGCTTATGGCATCAGTCAAGGCTCCCTCGACAGCAGACCCCTCACGATAGTCGCGTTGCCAGTCTCGTCTTTCAGCTGGACAGACGGGCGCAGGTTGGGGCAGACAATTGAGAAGACGCAAGAACAATTACTGGGGAAAATTAGTCATCATTTAATGGGAAATTATATGGAAAGATATTCTAGAAGTGCTCTGAAGGAATGAAAGTAAACTGTGGAAAAAGTTAGCTAAGAAATATGCTATCATGGAAAGTGCTGTAAGGAATAGATCTAATGAGAGGGAGCTAAAACAACTCCTCTCTATAGAAATAACTCTAATTATTTAGAGTTCTATTGATGTATGATAGAACTCTAATAAGGGAACTCTCATAATATAACTCTACTACGGGAGGTCTAATGATAGAACTCTAATGAGGGAATCATATTGATGGAACTCTAATGATAGAACTCTAATTATATAACTCTAGTGAGACAACTCTAATGATAGAACTCTAATGAAGGAAACCGAATAATAGAACTCAATTGATAGAACTCTATTGAGAGAACTCTAATGAAGGAACTCTAACGATAGAACTCTAATGAGGGAACTCTAAAAATAAAACTCTGAGAGTGAGCCTAATGTAAGAACTCTAATGAAAGAGTTCCATGGAACCAAGTACTCTAATGAAAGCAGCCCAATGAAACTACTTCAATAATCATACTTTCAGGAAAGTTGCATAATGCAAGTAGCTCAAAGAAAGAGCTTTAATGAAAGTGTCCTAATGGCAAAATAGTCTAATGAAAAAACTACAATGAAAGAGCTTTAAAAAAAAGGAACTTACTTAAATAACTCTAATGAAAGTACTATAAGAAAAGTATTATAAGGAAAGTGCTATGAGGAAAGTACTATAAAGAGCATACTCTACAAATAGTAGTCTTCTAAAAGTGCTCTAATAATACAGCTCTAATTAAAGTATACTAAATTTATGACTCTAATGAAAGTAAGCTAGTGTAAATGCCCTCAATGAATTCTGGTGCAAAGATCCTTACTCTCAACAATATTATTATTATTTTATTATATTATATGTATAATATATATTTTATTATTTTTTAAGTTCATAATTGATTATACAAATTTAAAAAATTATACAAATTTATATTTTTCTGACAATTTTACTTATATTTATAATTTGATTTTATTACGCAAAAGTTTCTCACAAGTTAGCTCTGCTTGAAACTAGGACTTCACTCCATAAGCCTATAGCTAATAGATTATTTGACTTTCTTCCCATAGACAACACCCTTAGCCCAATCTATTGTAGCTTTCAAGTAGATCCTTCGTCATTTGCATGCCACTCGATGTCAACTTGCCTTGATTTTAATTAGACAATTAAACAAAATGTCGACCTTTGATATATTTTTTATTTCATTTTTTGTATTTTGCTGAGCAGCGCTCTGATTTAGGTCAAGTGACAGCCAAAAAATATAATTTTGAAGCCAAAACATGGTGCTGGGGGTTGCTTTTCGTACACTTGGCTGGTACGCCCGGGATCCACAGGCTGTCCAAGTCCGTGCCGGCAGATTCGGCGCATTGAGCGTGTGTTTGGCTGGAGATACTCTATGGAGAGAGGGAGTTGCTTGAAATTTGAGAAGAGCAGAAGTTGATGGAATATGGAAAGGTTATGTATGAGAGGAATGGAGATATGGAGAGATGGGTAGATAGAAAGGTAGAGATATGGAGAGATATTGGGAGATTGAGATAGATTTATAGAGAGAGGAGGAGATAGAAATATAGAGAGACAGAAAGAGGGGTTGAGAGATAGAGAACTGGACAGATTATGATAAAGGGAGAGAGAGAGAGATAAAGATACAGAGATAGAGAGATAGAGATGGAGAGATAAAGGAAGATAGAACTAGATAGAAAGAGATAGGAATCGTTCATGTGAGATGCTATAGAAATAAAAAAAATCTATTTTTTTTTTATTCTTGAAATTTTAAAATAATTATTAAGACAAAGAATTTTTCAAATTTATTAAAAATATCTTGAAATTTTTTAATAAATTTTTTAAATTCCTGAAGATTTTTATTATAAAATTTTTTTATTTTTATATTTATTATTATTTATTTTAAAAATTGATTATATATTTTAATAAATTTTAAAAGTAAATTAAATTAAATAAAAAATTCAAAAAATTCCCCAATTCTTGCTTAAATACCTAAAACTTCCTTTAAAGAGTATTCAGTATTCGTCGTATTCTCTGCATTTGTGAACTTTTGTTTTTACGGCCAGTTCTCAACTTTGACCTTGAATGCTAACCCAAAATAAAGAGAAGAAGAAGCAGAGAAGGCACACGCATGTTGTTGGGGTTGGTTTGGAGCTTTGTGCCAGGTCTGGGGTGGGGGTGGTGGTTGTGTTCGGCATAAAACACAATATAATTTTGGTAAAAGCTTCCTGCCCCCGATGCCCGATGCCATGAAATGTGCGCCAAAAACATTTTCGACGCAATTTCGTTACGCGTCTCTTTGGCTTTTGTCTGCTAGGGGATGGAGGGAGGCGAGGGGAAGGACTAGGCCAGGGTAAATATTTTCGTTATTGTAATTGAGTAAATAGAACAAAAAAAAAAGTGGCTGCGGGCTATTGGCTCGTGGGGTTAGCGCGCGCGTGGGGCTGTTGCACCTATTTTTACCGAATAACTGTGTAAAATTAGTAGGCTCTCAGTAGGAGTGTCCTGAGGGCCTTTGTTCACCTGTCAATTAGCGGAGAGGAAGGCAATTTGCAGCAGCCGCCGGCTCCAGCTGCCAGAATTATGTGTGTGGGGGAGAGGCGAAGAGGGTCTGCACACGTGTAGCTCAATAATCGAGTATGCCCGGCACAAGTGCGCCCACGTCCAGGACTCTTTTCGGTTAGCTTTCCACGCGCCACAAAGGGGGAGGGCTCAGCCCACCCACGCTGGTGGCATCCAATGTTATTGTCAAGGACATTTCAATACAACACACGCGTCGTGGCTCCTGGATGCTGCTCGCCTTTGACCTTTCTGAAGGAGATTTGTTGAACTGCGAAATTCGGGCTACTTGTTGGCATCTCTCATCAGGACAAAAGTTTGCTTAGGCTGAGTGCGGCTAATCTAAACTGATCATAGCATAAGGCCATAAGGCTCGCCACAGCTGTAGCTGTAGCTGACTTATTTATTTATTTATTCATGTGGAGCTGGGCTTTATCTCCGATTTATATTGATGACAGTCTAAGCCAAAATTTTGCATACTCTGTTGACAGAGAAAACAAACAAATCGAGAAATTTCTCTAAATAAATCTGCTTAAAAACCAAAAATCACTTTGGCGCCTCCTCAAAGCAAACAAACAGACTCCCAGCAGTGGGTGTGCGTGTGTGTGTGTGGGTGTGTGTGTGTGGGTGTGTGTGTGTGGGTGTGTGTGTGTGTGTGTGTGGCAAGCGCGTGTCAGTAATCAAGTGAAAAGCAAAAAGGAAGAAGGTAAAGGCAAACAACAACAACAACAACGACGACGAGCGCAATACAAACGGCAAGTGCCAAGCGCAGGGCACACGCATCCACGCAGTCCAGCCCAAGCCAAGCCAAGCCAACCCACCCACCCACGCACGAGCCAACTCCCGGCACACACAAATGGCACGGCCAACTCCTCCTCCCTGCCACCCTGCCATCCTCTCTGCCAACATTTCGTCAATCGCAGGCGCGTGCAACACTTGTCACTTGTGACCTTGGTAGCTGCCAATGCCAGCAGACAGCCCAACATCCCCCAACGCACATCATTTGCGCCCTTAGCGAAAATTTCAGCGCAAGCTTAACGAATTTTTAATGCCCTCAGTGATTTAATACCCTAATTGAAATTTAGGCTAAGAATAAGTTGAACTTGCATACAAATATTTAAATATATATTTTTTATTTTATTTATTTTTAGTTTTATGAATTACTAAGATATATAATAATAATATAATAAAATATATAATATAATAAAATAATATATATATAATATAATAATATAATATAATTATAAATATTAAATATAATAAAAACAAATAATATATAAAATTTTAAAATAATTTATAGATATACAAACATATAAAAATGTAATAAAAATTAAATTAAAATAAATAGATAAAAAATTATATATTAATATAAATAGATATAAAAAATATCAAAATATGCAAATATATGTAACTAAAATAATAAATAATATTAAAGTTGAAATAAATATATCAAAAATAAAAATAAATAAAATAATAAAAATATATATATACATATAATATAATAGAAATAAATAAATAAAAAATAAATATAAATAAAATAATAAATATATAAAATAATAAATACATAAAACATGTACACGAATGAAGAAAAAATAAATAGAAATATATATGCATATATAAAAACAAATAATAATAAATTAACAACTAATATATAAATATATATAGTTTTATATGTATATAAAAAAAATAAATAAAAAATTATAATAATGTATAAAATGTATACATATTTTAATAAATCTTAAAAAATAAATACAAATGAAATAATATATGAATAAAAATATAATAATAAACATATACGTATATAAATTTTATAAAATATATAAAAATAAAAAAAGTTGTAAATAGATATAAATAAATATTTAAAAGTATATATTTAAATAATTACTAAAAATCTTGTAAAATTATTATTTCTATAATTTAAGCAGTCTCGAGACGTCTATAATCAAAAACTCTCTATGAACTACTTTTCTTAAGCTCATATAGCCGTATCAAATATTTGCCAGCATTTTTAGTGTATTCCATATTCATCGAGCCCGGAACAGCTTTTCGCTTTCTTATTTGACTTACATTTCCATCAACTCCCATCTTCAGCGGCATTTTACGGCTCATCAAACTGACGACTCGGCCGTTTATTAGCCTCTCCTTTGGGGCCAATAAAGGGTTAAGGATATATGCACACTCCACTAAATAAATATCTAGCTAAATATGTATATGCTTTGCTCATGGCAAATCTAGCCTATTTTCACTTGTTATTCCCCTATATACTATATAAATAATACTCAAGATAATTTAAATTTTATTAAAAAATAAATTCCCTTGTCAAGGTCTCCCTGTCTCTCTCTCTCTTTCTCTACATATGTTTGCTATATACATTTATTCAAAAGTGAGTCAGTCCATTCCCAATAGAAGCACAATTACTCATACGCCATGAATAGCCGCTATAACTAAATATCCGTTTGACTATATACTTTGAATACCAAGAATTATACATATATTGGGAGTGTGCCTGTTGCTGGCCGGCAACACTATTATGGACATCACTGTGCAAGCACTGAGCAGATCTACATAGCTGTGCATTTTCGTCTACTCTTTGACTCGCTCAACTCCTTTAATTGTTGTTATTGTTACAGTTACAGCTACTTGCGCCTCAGTCATGTACAGCTGCTCAACAAAGCAGCTGCTGCAGCAGCAAAGACGACGACGACGACAGCGAAGCAGCTACAACAACAACGGCAGCTGTTGTCGCTCTCGTTGATTCTGCTATCAGCTCTGCCCTGGCATACGTTGACGTTGACGTTAGCGTCGCTGTCGCTGTGACTGTAGCTGTCATCGTCATCGACTGACTGCACTGCAGTTCAAGTTCAATGTCAAGCGCATTTCGCTTTGTATTTGTTTGCCTTTGTGTGTGTGTATGTGTGTGTGTGCATGTGTTTGTCTGCTTATATTTACCTTATTCCAAAAACGTAAAACTTTTTTGTTTATAGTCCAATTTACTCTTTTCATTGTACTTTGTTTACTGCCTTATGGCCGAGCTGTAAATTCGCCTTTGATTCATTTTGTATTTTTTTAAAATGATTTAAATTCGGATTAACTATAAATGAAGTCCCAATATAGAAGTATCAATCTCTTATGCCAGCCAAAATATTATTTTCAAAGTCAAAAACAAATCGTAGCCATGTGGCTGACGCTGACGCTGCCGCTGCCGCTGCTGACGCTTCAGTTAGCTTCGCTGCGAAGTGCGGTTAGTCGCAGAGCGAGGAAGGGGGAAGTTGAGCATGCGTGTGCGTAGATTCGGCTCGGTTCGGGTCGCATGTTCGGCTTGCCGAGCTACGCACACGCACCGTACGCAAAGCGCGTTGCGTGGGCCTTTTATTTAGCGCGTGCTCTCATCGTCCGGTGTGGCTCTACCTCTCCCTCTCTCTCTCGCTCGCTCGCTCGCCTGCGCTACTCCCATGCTTCCTGCTCGCTCGTTCAATCATCTGCTAGAACTTTGCTAATTTCGTCTAATCAGTTAACCTTGAAATTTTGTTGTTGCTGCTGTTCCCGGTATTTGTTCTTGCTACACACACACATACATACATAAGCATTTTGGCTGGTTCTGTAACTGTATTTGTGTGTTTTTTTGTGTCGTGGAATTTGCGCGCGTTGTGTGTATTAATTTATTTGAGGCTCGTTTCTTTTCAAGGTGAAATACGCAAAAAAAAGAAGAAATATAAGAATCGGCGAGCAAATACAATATACTATACATACGTACATATATCGCAGGAAATTTGAAATGAAACAAGTATGCTACAGTCGATAGCGCCCGATCTGATTGTACGAGGCAGCCAGCAGGCTATCTCTCTCTCTCTCTCTCTCTCTCTCTCTCTCTCTCTCTCTCTCTCTCTGTTTGTATCCATCTGCCTTTTGCTCTTCCTTGCTCTATCTCCTGCTCTCTTTCTCTCTCGGACTTGGTCTCTCGTTCGTTCATATTTTTTCTCTCTCTTTCTCTCCTTTTCGCTCTGTCTATTTCTCTCTCCTATCTCTCCTCCCTCTCACTCTTGTTGTCTCGCTTTATCCGCCTTCCCTTCTCTCTCTCCATCTCTGTTTCACTCTTGCTCTTCCTCTCAGTCCTACTCTCTCTCACTCACTCTCAATTGCGCCCCGTCTTCCTCTCTCTGTCTCTCGCTCTCTCTTCCTCTCACTCTCTCGCTTCCTTTCTTTCTCCTCTCTCTTCTTCTCTCTCTTTCACTATTTGTTCTTTTTCCTCCTCTCTCTCTCCCCCATTTGCTTTAGTCTCCACAGCTCCACAGCGTCGCATTGTCCAGCTTGTTTATTCTTTTCTTTAAATTTCTATTTATCGATTATTATTGTTTTGTATATCGTTTATCGATGTTCAAAATAATGTTCTATTTACTTTAGACTTACTTCTGTTTTATTAGAAAGTTTTAAAACCAATTTCCCTAATTTCGTCATACATTACTCATACGCCACATGATACAATTTATAAATGCACCATAATATATCGATTTTCGATAGTTCTCGCCTTAATTTGCTGTTTTTTACCTGTTTCGATTTGTCATTAATTGATTTTTCACGCATTTTCTTCAGTTGATCTTTCGTATATAACTCATACGCAACCATTTAATTTGTTATCGATGATTGTTGTTGGAATTTCGTATCATTTTCTATGCCTTTTTGCCATATATTTTAATATAAATTCTTTATTTTTGCCCGATTTTTAAATATTTTATTTGATATTTTATGCACATATTTAATGATTTATTTATTTTTTTATCGATCTATCGATTATTATTTCTTGAGAAATATATATAGTTTATTTAGCAATTATCTATTTCTTGTCTTTTATTTTTATTTATTTTTTTTACTATTTTTTAATATTCCTCTCAAATATTACTCATACGCCTCCATTCCCTTGTTTATATATTTACTTATCGGCCTATGGATCAATAATTTTTAAGCGATATTTATCGTTTATTATTTAACTATTTGTAAAGCCTTTCATGTCATATTTTATTGTATTCATTTCTTATTTTTTGCACTATTTTCTAATATTATTTCATACATTACCCATACGCCACATTGCACAATTTGCTAATTTGCTACGCCGCCTTATCAATGCATCTTTCACACTCTGCGCCTCTATCGATCTCTGTCTAACTCAGCTCTAACATTGAGCATGTTTTGCCTCGCTCTCCCCCTCTCTCTCTCTCTCTCACTGCCCGTAGCTGTCCGACGATCTCTGGTCGAAGCTCATTATTATGTATCTATATGTTATTGTAGGCATATATAGTATGTACCCCCTGCCCCTGCCCTAACCAGGCTGAGCCCTGGCCGCTATCGTAACGTACGTTATCTACACGAGGCTGCTCCCTCGCGCAGCCCTCTCCCGCCCCGCTGCCTCTCTTTCTCTCGCTTATTTGATTATTTCGGCAAATTCATTTCGCGACACTTATCGCTCAAGGTCACGGGCAAAATTCCAAAAAGCACACACAGGCGACGACATTGAAAATTATCGCCGACTCAAGAAGCCCCATTAATGTAGAAAGAGAGAGAGAGAGGCATAAACTTGATACACTTTGCCTTTTCCACTGAAATAAAACAAAGACTTTGATTTTTTTTTTTTTTGTAATTTTTGTTGATATATTTTAAATACTTATTTTCAATATTTTATTCACATATTCCATTCTGGGGTTTTTCTTTATTTAAAAACAAACTGCAATATTATTTTATTTCACAAATACAAATTTTCTTTTTGTTTTTTTTTTTGTTTTTCTTCTGCTTTGTGGAGTTTCCAGCTGCTGTTGTTCTTCTTCTTCTTGTTGTCTCTTTAAAATGTTGTCATTCACAATTCACAATTGCCATTGTGACTGATGAAAATATGTATATACATATGTCTATATATACCTCAATCTATATATCTGTATATGTATATATATGTGCCTGTTCAGTTGCTCTGCAGCTCACCTATGCTGGCTGAGTGTTTTAAACTTTATGTTAAACATTTAAATTTGTTGTTAATTATACGCTTAATTGTCGCAATTTCATTGTTTCAGTTTGTCGCTGCATTCCGCCCCCTCCGCTTTACTCTCCTCCTCCCATCACACGCCTGCGCACAGCTCTACTAAGTCTGCGCGTGCGTGTGTGAGTTTTTTCTTTTAATTACATAAAATATTCAGTTTTTTTTTAAATACAATTTTCTTCTTCTTTTTTTTTTGCTAAAATTTACGGACAATTTTACACACGCACACACACACACACACATACATATATGCCTGTATGTGTGTTTATATATATATATATTTATGTATTATTATTGAAGTGTGATATTTTATAAGAATGCCTTCGTCTGGCTGCTCCCGCTGCTCCTGCTTCTCCATAAATTTTAAAAGAATATATTTGTATCATATATATATATATATATATATATGAATGTATATGTATATGTATATGTATGTATTTTAAATTTCATAATTTTATGCTTATTGTATGCCATTTTGTCAATCAACTTCAATTCACATAAAAACAAACTGAAATCAAAAATTGTCTGAAAACGTAAAAAATTGAAATAATAAGAACTCAAGATTTGTGTTTTTTTTTATATTTTTTTAAACAATTTTCTTTTTATTGATTTGACATAAAAATTTCTGCGCCGTTGTTGTTGTTGTTGTTTTTTCTTTGTTTTGTTTTTGTTGTTTTTTTTTTTTTGTATTTTTGTAGATTTTTTGTTGTTGTTGCTTACGTAATTAATTAATCATAAGAATTAGAAATAATCATAATAGTACTGCATAATCATAATCATAATAATAATAATAATAATAATAATAATAATAGTTATAATTAATGTAATAGTTTTTTGCTACCGCAAGTTTATATTATACTTTTTTTAAATAATATTTATATCATATTTTCTTCTTCATTTTTTTTTGTTTTTTTTTTTAGTTTTTCTTTTCAGCTGCTAAGTTTAAATAGATTTAATTTTTGTTGACGACGCCAATTAAACATTGAATTGTTTAAGCATATATTTTCATATTTTAAATACGTTTTTTTCTTCTGTAATTTTTAATTGTAGTTTTAAGTGTAATTTTAATTTTAATATTAATTTTATTTTAACATTTAACTATTTACACAACAAATATTCTTTTAACGTTGGGTTTTTTTGCTGCTAAAACTCTTTAAGCATTTTTTTTTTGTTTCTGTTTGATTTCCACATATATATATATATATTTAATTTTTAATATATATATGTTTTTTGTATGTTTTAAAATTAGAAAACAATAATCTTAATATTTGCTTGTAATTCATAAAAACTGAATTTACTTTTGAATTTCTCGCTTGTTAAATACAAAAAAGAATTAAATAAAATAAACAATTTTCTTCGTTAACGGAGATCGCACGTGTTTTTCTTTTTCTTTTTCATTTTCTTTCTTTTTTTTGGGCAACAAAAAAATGTATTTCTATATATATAAAAAAATGTCTCAATTTGCAGTTTTTTCAAAAAACATTCTCAAAAAGCAAGTAGTTGAACGCTTTGCTTGCCTACATCAAAATAGTAGTAGTAATGATAATTATAATTATAATAATTATAATATTAATAATAATATTAATAATAATAAAAGTGTTTAAATGTAAATATTAATTCAATAGTATGTACAAGATGTGAAGCGCTTAAAACTAAAAAATAACAAACGAAAGAAGTTGCAAAAGAAACAAACAAAAACAAAAACAAAAAGAAAAAGAAAAGGAAAATTGCAAATGAAAAGCGGAAAACCTCTGCAGGAAAATACACATTAACTGCTAAAATATATATACATATATATATATATTTATTTATATATATATACATATTTGTTTCAGTTTCTGTTTCAGTTTTTGTTTTTTTAATACCTCAATTTCTGTGTTTTTTTTTTTCGTTTTCCTCTCGTTTTTCTTGTAATATTTAATAACTGTTGTTTTTTGTTTTTCACTTTAGTTTAAATATTTAAATTGCATGCATTTTGAAACTTTGTACACTTTGTTTTTTTTTTTTGTTTTGTGAATTTTCTTTTTAGGTTTAAAATAATTTAATTTAATTTTTTTTTTTTTCATAATTTTTCTTTTTGTTTTTCTTCTCTTTTCCCTTTTGTGGTGGCTTTCTTTTTGGGTTTCTCTTCAGTCTCGCTCGGCTCTGCTGCTTACGCCTCCAGCATGACCTTGTGCACGGTGGCCAGGCCGCTGCCTGCGCTGCTGCTGCCTGCGCTGCTGCTGCTGCTCGTGGGCGGCGTGCTGCTGGGCGTGGCCACGGCTGCGCTGCTGGCCGCTGTCACGGGGACATCGGCGGACAGTGTTGGATAACGCTGCACCGCATTGGCGGCGGCGACCAGGGCGTGCAGCTTGCTGGGCGGCGGCGTCGGCGACTTCTTGGACAGATTCAGCGGCTGGCCAGGATCAGCGATGTCCACCTGCAGCTCAATCAGCGGCGAAGCACGGGGCGGCGCGCTCACGATGCAGCTGGAGGTGGCCGCGGCGCAGGTGGCGCTGCTGCTGCTCGTCGAGTGCGGCGACTGGAAATACTGACAACTGCTGCTGGCGGAGGAGCTGGAGCTGGAGCTGGAGCTGGTGCTGGAACTGGAGCTGGAACTGGAGCTGGAGTTGCTGCCATTGCTGTGAGGCGAGACTGACTGCTGTCGCTGCTGGCAGCTGGTGGTGGACCAGCGCACCTGCTGCTGCTGCTGCTGGTGGTGGTGGTGGTGGTGCTGCTGGGCGACTGGGGGCGGGCTGCTGGTGGAGGGTGAGGGGCAGTGGCTGCTCGGACTGCGTCCGCCCGTGGTGCTGCTGGCCGCCGTGGCCGGCTCGCGCATCAGATAGTTCTGGATGATGTCCGAGCGCTTCATCTGCTCCGGCGTCATGCGCGGCTCGGCCATCAGCGACTTGGCCAGGACCGAGTGGGTGCTGGCCATGGAGCCCAGCTGCTGCTGCTGCTGCTGCTGTTGCTGTTGGGTGGGCGTGGTGCGCGTCAGGTGCATGTGGAGCTGACTGGCTGCTGCTGCTGCTGCTGGTGCCGGCGGCGGCGGCGTCTGCACCACGCTCACATGCGGCGATGGCGTCGGCGTCGGAGTGGGCGTCGGCGTGGGCGTGGGACTCTGGCGGGGACTGTGCGCCGTCAGGCTGGTGGAGCTGCTGGCGTCCGCCTCGGCAGACTCGAACTCCCGATGACGCAGCGCCCGGAACTTCTTGTGCGGCTTGTAGGCCTCGTCCATCAGCGAGTTGGTGTCGTACAGCGGCGGCGCCTGCAGCACCCGCTTCAGCACGGGCATGTCCTCCACGATCTGGCGCTTCAGGTTGCCGCTGCTCGAGGGCTGCGGCGAGCGCACGGGCGAGACTGAGACTGAGACGGAGACAGAGACGGCGCCAGCTGTGGCCACGGCCTGCGCTGCGTCGCTGCAGTCGAGGGCGTCGTCGACGCTGGAGCGGGGACTCGAGCAGGAGCTGCTGCCGCCGGAGCTGACCGCCTTGCACTCGTTCTTCTCGTTGCCCGACTCGATGCCCGAGTCCGTGGGCGAGTCCAGTTTGCGGTAGCGCGTGGCGCCCGACGTCAGATGATGATGCAGCTGCGGATGCTGTTGCTGGTGGTGATTCACCTGGGGCTGTTGGCCCTGTTGGGATTGCTGGGACTGCTGGAGCTGGGTCTGTGGCTGCTGCTGCAGCTGCTGTTGCTGTTGCTGCTGCTGGTGGCGCACAATGGGCGTGATGGTGAGCCCATTCTGGGTGAGATGCGCGTGGGAGCCAACGATGTCCATGTCGGCGGCGCCGGAGTCACCACTAGATCCGGAGTTGGCGCGATTGCGCAGCGGACAGCCGCCGGAGAGGGTGGCTGCCAGCAAGGGTGCGGAACTGGCCAGACTGGAGGCGGAGGAGGAGGAGGATTGGGTTGGTGTACTCGTCTGCTGCTGCTGCTGGAGCTGGGTGCTGCTGGGCGTGCCGTAGTCCAGATCGCCAGACTCCGTGCTGGAGACGGAACCGAGTGGGCTCTTGGCCGCCTCGACGTCCATGGCGTCGCCCCAGCTGGCGGCTGGGCTCTTGCTGGCATTGTCGGCCTCCTCCATGCTCCACATCTGCTGGCGCAGGAGCTCCTTGTGCTCGGTGCGGAAGACGACCAGCTTCTCGGTGTGGAGGGTGCTCAGCGTGCGCAGATCGGGCATCGTGTCGAGCAGCTTGGCGAGGAACTCCGGCTGATCGGGACGATTCTGGGAGACGATGCACTGCAGACAGCCCTTCAGCCGGCTGTACATCTTCTCGATCAGCTCGAGGTTGCGCAGACCCGGACGATCCGGCGTGATCAGCACGATGGCGCAGAAGAGTCCGATCTCCGCGTCGGTCAGATTCATCGAGTTCATGCGCTCCGCAAAGTTGAATGTGGAGTCGACCAGGAAGCGAGCGTTCGCCCCGTTCTGGATGGCATCGCGCCGCATCACCTGCCCGTTCAGGCAGATGATCGAGTTGATCGACGAGTCGAACATGCAGATCAGGCGCACAAAGAGCGCATCGAAGAGCCCCGCCTTCAGCAGCGTGAACTTGTCGTCCTGGGTGAGCAGCTGGAAGCCGGGTATCATGCCAGCGAAGTCAATCACGCCGCGTATGACGTGCGCGAAGCGCTGTGAGAACTCCTGCTCCGACTGGAGCTCGGGCGCGGGATTCAGCGGACAGGCCTGATGATAGACAGAAAGAGAGAGAGAGAGAGAGAGAGAGAGAGAGAGGGGTTAGAGTGGTTTGAAGATGAGATTTGCATAGAGATTATCATTAATTATTGATCTAATTGGAATATATAGTTATTCTAGTTGGGTTATACATATATGAGGTGTAGTTTCCATTTGGATTATGTGATCTGAGTGTGTAATATTACTAGTTATATATCATATCAATCATATGTATATGAATAGGTATACATGCCAATTGGAGCATATTAGTTTCCTACTTGAAGTAGGCATAGATTTATAGCTGTATTATGCAGAGTATATGCACATATATTTCAACTGGATACTATATATATCTTAGCCAAAGCATGTTTAGTTCAATGGGAATAACATAGGTATTGCTAGGTATTGGAATGCCATATTATTGAAGCTAATATGCCTCTTTAAGACTCTAACGATATATACCCTCGTTAAATACAACAGTTAGCTTGTCCACACCTATATACCATTATATAACATACTAACTATATATCCAATATCTAGTTAGCTTACAGATAGAAGCCACTGTGGCTATCCATCCATTTTCTAGTCATATTACACCTGTAATTCGCATTCCAATTGTATAATCTGATCTTTCTACTTAGCTTGTGCCCTGCACATATGATATTTCTTCATCAGAATTTACTCATATTTCACTCTCAATGTAATTCCAATTGGAATTTCCTGCTAAATCAGCTTTTACTCTGCCATCGTTAATAACTGTTTACTGTAGCCTGCCACACCTGCTGCTGGCGCCCTAATTGCCTCCCCTGTGGCAAACTGTTGCATTTCCCACAGCAACGTCATCGGCGCTGTTCACGCGAAGGTCACCGAACCGCTAGCTCAACCCCTCTGCCATCACCCCTCCACCCCTGCTGTAATCAATAATCATAACTATTAGTACTTCCGCACGACGTCGCCGTCGACGTCGGCGTACCCCTGCCACTTAATACTGACTCAACTGTCGTCAAACGGCACATTTCCTCATACGAAGCTTTTCCATTACACAAAAGCTCTGCCGACGTCAGCGTGCGCTGCCGCTGCGCTGCCGCTGCTTAGTTTTTAGTTTCTAGGGGCTGTTTTTTTTCTGTATTTGCGCTCTCCCACTAGCTATCTCCCTCTCTCTCTCTCTTTGACAATTCTATTCGTAGTTTCTTTTTGCTGTTGCTTTGTGCTTTCGTCGCCTGTCGCTGACATTAGCGCCAAGGTCGACGAACCAGAGTTCAAGGTTCCGGTTAGTTGTTGCCGCAGTTTTTTTTTCTTTCTTTCTGTGCCCTGCGCGTGTGCCGTTAGTGTGTGCGTGTGTGTGTGAGAAGGGGGAATATATATCAGCGTTGTCTATTGCTTAAACCCTGGTTCATGTTATTTTGCCATTTAGCTTTCCGGGTTTTGAATTACATGCACGCGCCAGACAAGCGCGAACGTGCCAAGCACAATGCAACCCTACCCCACCCCCCTTGGCTAATAGATTCTTAATTTACAAATTATGTTTCATTTCATTCCGTCTCAGTCTTCTGATTAACCTTGAATCACTTTTTCCGCCTCTCAAAATGCCGGCCCAACGAATCTTCTGTTCCTCTGCTCCCACACACACACACACACACACACACACACACACACACACAAGAGCATACGCACGCACAGGCAGACGAGCTCTACGCTACACTCCTCTCCTCTCGCTCACTCGCTCGCTCACTGCCGCTGGCCTTCGTCAAGTGCAAGCAAAAGCAACAACAGTGCCGGCTTGCCTGCCGGCACAACAACAACGAAATTTCTTTTCTATTTTCTGCACCTTCTTTGCCGGTACGCTGACGGCGACGCCAACGCTGACGTCGGCGTGGGCTCTCTCGCCGCTGCTGTCGTATCATTTTATAAAAATATATTTTCTTGTTATATATTTGCGTTTTATTTGCGCAAAAGCGGAAATAGTTTTGCAAAATGTATAATAGCTTTGGCCATGTGTGTGTGCGTTTGCTTTCTTTATGACTTACCCCCCACCCTGCCCCCTTCCCCTATTAGCTACGCCGTCATGCGTATCACAAGACCTTCAATTTCAATCTGTTTGGCTGCCAAAATAATTCCTCGAATTCTTGCAAACGCGAAACTCAAGTCCAATCAACAGTTACACAAATTGCAATATGTCTGCTGTGCACACACCCATACTCATACATTTATATACACCTCTATGCACTTATTTATAGTCCCTTACACCTTGTACTCGCTGCTTCCGCCTTGTCACATAGCTCAATAGCACTTTGCATAGGCGCTTCCTTATAAGCATTTCAAAATAATAATAATCATAAAGCAACCACCTGACTGTATTCAAATGAACTGCGCCGTTTTGCATGCCATCGCACTCAAGCACATGCACACTCACACCCGCTCACTCAGCTGCATCTCGCTCACTCATTACAATTTGCTAATAATGCTGCCTACTTGCTTGCTTGCTGTAATTGTTGTTGGCATTCGCTTTTGCGTTCTCTCTCTCTCTCTCTCTCTCTCTCTCTCTCTCTCTCTCTCTCTCTCTCTCTCTTTGACGAAGGCGCTTGTCGTTAAAAAGTGCCGTTAGTGTTGTTTTTGCTATTGCTGCTGCTGCGCTGCTGCTGCTTTTGTTTCTGGTCTGGCTTTTGCATTCGCTTCCTCATACTCATGACATTTACATTGACGAGTGTGCACGAGCTGCCCCCGCCCCCTAGGCATATTTGTATAATTTTTATATATTATTATGTAAGTATTATTGCTTACTCATATACATACATACACAAGTAGTTCTATGTATATACATAATACCCCTATCAACAACAACATGCGCAAAAAGAAGCAGCAAGAAAAAAATAACGCTACACACAGGCACAACCATTTCATTCATTCCAAGGTTAAAAAATAACTCGCCACAAGGTCGTCTCGCGACTCGCATGCGAGCATTCTAACTGAGTGCCTATGTGTGTGTGTGTGTGTGTTTATTCTACGCTGCAGACATGTGCAAATTATTCTTTTGGCAGCGTCATTTTATGGCGCGCGCGCTCTCTGCTGCTGTTCTCGCTCGCCCTCTCTCTCTCTCTCTCTCTCACTCACTCATTGATCATATTTGCGCTCTCTTTGCTTGTGTAAAAAGCTCTTACAGTGCCTGCGCCTCTGTTGTTGTTGCTGCTGCTGCTAGAGCCTTGCACTTGACTTTGACAATGGAAACACTTTGTTTACTATCGCGCACGCTCTCTTATCGCTAACTCATTAACGCAACTGTCTGATAATCGGGCGAAAAGAAAAGACAAAAAAAGAAATAGAAAGCTAAAAGCGGGCAGCAAGACGCGCGCTGCTCTCCTTTGATTATTTTTGAATGCTTAATTCGCCTTTATTTAAACAGCCGCCACATGTGTCTAAATACTTTCGCCCCTTTAGTGCGCGCGCCCTCTCGCTCGCTCACACTGTACTATCCCTGCTTGTGTATGTGTGTGTGTGTGTGTGCTATTTTGTTCCATTAATAATGACGCTACGCCTGACCTTGAGCTTTGGAAATGTATTTTTGTTATTGTCGGAACACGTTTCTCGCCTGGCTCAACGTAGGTTTCGTTCAGTTTTTTCATTCGTTCTGGTTTCCTTATCGTTAAGTTGTGATAAGTCCAATGAGAACAGTACTTAACGACGGTTTCTTATAGGAAACGGTTATTTATTATTTTTAATATTTATTATTGCTATAATTCTTTATTATAATTATTTTATTGATTATTATTATTTTTATTTATTATTATTTATTTATTATTATTTATTTATTATTAAAGTTATTTATTATTATTTATTTATTATTACAATTATTTATTATTTTTTTATTTATTATTATTTATTTATTATTTATTATTTATTATTACAATTATTTATTATTTTTATTATTTATAATTATTTTTTTTTATTATTATTATTTTATCTATTCATTATCCAATTTGTTCATTCTTTCTTCTTTTCTTCTCTTCTTCTTCTTCTGATTCTTTCTACTTGTTGTTTTTCTCCCTTTCTTCTCTTCTCCCTTCTCTTCTTATTATTCTTCTTCACGTCTTTCTCGTCTTCTTCTCCTGTCTTCCTCTTCTTCTTTCTTTCTCTTCCCCTCCTTCATGCTCACATCTCTCTCTCTCTCTCCCCATATCTTATGCTCACACCTGACGTCACCTGTAATTTGTTGTTACCTGGGCCAACGAGCTCGTTCAGCTCGAGTCGCGTTGACAGCATTTACAACCCATTTATCATTTATCATTTTCCGTCCGTCAGTCACTTTGACATTGACAGCTTTTGGCCAAAGTCAAGAAAGACACAAAGCGAACAACAAAAATTTGGCTTTTAAGAACTTGACCCCAAAGCGCGGCATCGCGACGCTTCAATGCCCCGATCTATGGCAAGCTCCCCCTTTATCTCTCTCTATATATATCTCTCTCTCACTCCCTCTGTCTCTCTGCTCTCTCTCTGTAGCCCAGCCGGAGGTCTTACAGACGCGGCTACGTGCGATGCTTTTGATTTCCTGGTTTAGAATCATGCAAACTGGTTCACCTTGGCGTATGAGTAACGTTCGAGCAGTCAGTTTGTTGTTGTTGTTTATAATATTATTGTCATTGTTGTTGTTGTTGTTGTTGTTCTAGTTGTTGTTGCTGAGATCTATGAGCATGCCAATAGCAAAAATGTGCCCGGAAATGTGCTTTGACATTCGCCTACGCTGAGAAAACTCTTTAAAAAGTTCAACTAAATTCGTAATGGGACACATTCCAATTGGAATATGCTTAAATATAATATAGTCAAATTGGAGTAGATGTTATAGAGCATATATGATGTGCCTTAAGCGTATGAAAGTATGTTCTATATAAGATATGCCCATTGGTGGCTAATAATATAGTTCAAATGTGATATGTTCCAATTGGAATAAGCTCATTTTATCTGATGTGTTATATATGCCAATTGAAGTGGATGTTATAGTATATATATGATGTATCTAAAGTGAACTGAAGTAAATTCTATATAATTTAGAGTTAAGATATATTATAATCCAATTGGATATTACTTATATATGTCATACTCTAATTGGAGTATAGTTTATAGCTTATATCTGATGTATTCCAAGCGAACTACAATTCTACATTTCAGATTTCAACAATCTTCAGCTTTTAAACAACTTTTCAACTATTCTCCAATTGCCCTCCAATTGGAATATATTAAATATTCGATCTATGTTCTAATTCTTATCATATATGTATATTATTGACTACAATCAGATCACTATGTATGACTATCATCTATTATTTATGCCTATTGGATCATAATATATACCTAATATAGACTACACTCTAAACTTAGAATTCTCTTCATTTTCTTAGCTTTCACTTACCAGCAGGGTGGGCATTGAGTAGGAGGGGCAGTCTCTGGCGCGCTGTCGCATCGCGGAGACCTTCTCCTTGGTGAATTCGCATGTTTCCAGATGGGCGCGCAGCACGGCCGCCAACAGGCGTGGCTGATCGTCCAGCTCGGTGGCCAGAGCGCGCTGTTGCCCGCGATTCTGTGTGCTCTGCTGCATGGCGGCCAAAATGCGCGCCTTCTCGCGCTTGGGCACGCGACCAAAGCGAACAGCTGCAAAGAGACAAAGAGGAAGAAGAAGAAGAGTTAACTAGATATGCATATGAATATATATGTATATATAGAGCTATATGTATGTGTGTCTGTCTGTTTTACACCTGAGTGAGCAGGTGCAAGGAGCTGCAGCTGTTGTCACGCAGTCAGAAGTCTCCTCTCTCTCTCTCTCTCTCTCTCTCTCTCTCTCTCTCTCTCTCTCTCTGTGTGTGTGTGTGTGCTCACTCTGCAGGCCTCGACTGTAATTTATGGCCAGCCCTTCGAACTGGGTCATTGCCTGCGCTCAGCTGTCGTTCAACTCTTTTCGGCTGTACTCATTCTTCACGCTTGCTACACTTTCTCTTTTTTTCTTCTTCTGCTTCTTCTTCTTCTTCTTCTTGCTGTTGTTGTAAATTTGTTTGTTTGTTTGTGGATTTTAATTTGCACTAACGAATTTGTATGTGGGTGAACTTTCACATTTCACCAGAGCAACGGACACGTTTCTGGTCACGTTTCGCAGATCAACGGATCAGACGTCTTGGCCCAAACAACAGCAACGAAATATTGTCAAAGGGGGGCTTAAATGCAGATACAGTGGAGGCACGCATAATATACATAGGTATGCTCAATATTTATGACACTAGTATATATAACTGGCGCATACTCTATTTCTTTTCCCTAAACTAAGCATGCCTAATTGTCAATCATGCATGCTCCATAGTTAAACCTCTACTGTCTAACTGCTGCTCTCCTACATTGCATTAAGCAAAGCATGTCTAACTGTTAAGCCTGCACTATCTCACTTTTACTCTCTTACACTCCTTCATATTCATAACCACGCCATGTCTAATTGTCAAGCCTCTGCTGTCTAGCTGCTGCTCACTCTCCTTCATTTTCCTATCCAAAGGCAAAAGCATGCACACTTATTAAGAATTGACTCTACAACTACAGCTCTCCCACTCTCCTTCATTACACCATGCCTAATTGCTAGCTGTAGCTCTTCTACACTACCGCCATCCCACTCTATCCTTTGCGCTCTTCTGAACTCATAAAAAATTTGCCTAAGCTGCTCCATTTCTTACGCTCTCGTTCTCCCGCTCTCTTTCGTTAAGTCTGCAATTGCTATTCGCCTGGCTGAAATTCGCCTTAAAAACGAAACATTAATCAAAACTAAATGGAATGGTGTGTGCTGATTAGGCCATTTTGGCCAACTTTTCAATGTCAATGCAATTTCTACAATTTCACTCAATTGCCACAAATAACTGGCACACTAAACACAAAATCAGTAACAAAAGTGAAACAGCAACAACAACAACAAACACCAAACTGGGCGCTTGGCTAAGATTTTTCACTACTTTTTCCACAGCAGCCGAGAAATCGCCGCTTGACTGACTGAATGACCCAGTTGGCAGGCAGCGAAATTCAGGTCAAACGAAATGGAAAATGAACGCAGCTGCGGCTGCGCGTAGAAATTAGAGCGAGCAAGCAAAGCGCACGCCTGCGCCAATGGTAACAGCGACAGCGCTGCCTGCGCCAACTTTCGACGCTGCAAAGTTGGTCAAACATGAGAAGAGAGGCAACAGCGGCAAGCGCAGCAACAGCAGCAGCAGCTTTCGTTGCTTTTTAGAAAATAGCAAAAGTCGCACAAGTGGGCAGAGCTGTCGGCGTCGTTGCTAAAGTTTCATTTCAAGTTTAAAGCTCTTCCGCGGCAAACCAAACACAACAATAACAACAGCAACAACAGCAAAAGTCATTATTGTGTGCGTTTAAAAACGAGGTCAACACTTCAATGGCGCTTAAAGAGTTAGTTGTTGTTTGACAGCAGCAAGCAGCACAAGAAAAAACAAAAAACAAAATGTAAACAAAACGAAAAAGCAAATCAAAGTCATCTGCTGGTAAGGGGGTAAGGCATGCATGCCATTCCAACTGGGTGCTCAAATCTGCATTTCGAAGTAAAAGCATTGATTGGAAATTGAAAGCGAATTTGTGTCATGTTGCGGCGAAATGAGTAGAGTATGAGCATCCGAGTGTGAGTGAGTGAGGGAGTGAGTCTGTGTTAGTTGTCTCAACTTACGCGCATTGTGATAGTTCACGTTGCCTTTGAGTATGCCTTTCAATATAGGAAGTTCTTCGCCCATTTTTGTGCGAGTGTGTGTGTGTGTGAGACAGTTATGTTTGGATTTTTGCTGTTGATCTTTGTTTTGGTTATGCGCTCACTGAGAGACTCGAGATTCTCGGTTTGGCTGCACACTGGGGCGCATTTAATTTGTATTTGGAATATTCATTAAAATTTCCTTTTGCTTTCTTTTGGCACACACAATTTTCTTTATTTTCTTTTTTGGTTGAACTTGACTTTTCAGGTACTCCACAGGTAATTGCAAAAATATTTCTGTTTTCTGTGTTTTCTCAAATTTTCTTTAAATATTTGCACTAAATCTGTTTTAAACATATATTTAAATTAATTTTTCTTTCTTTCTTTCTTTTTTGTATTTTTGCAGGAACTTTCTTTGCTTTTCTTTTCTTTTTCCACTTTTCGTGTTGTTAAAATAATTTTTGGAATTTCTTTTGCTGAACTTGGTTTGAACTTTTTGTTTTTATTTTAATTTTTAATTTTTCAATTTTATTTTGATTTAGATTTTTGTGTGTGTGTGTTTTACCGCGTAATCCAAAAATGCGTTTCGGGCTTCTGAGATTTGAGACTTTTGGTCGACTTTTCTTCACATTAACAGAGCATTTAAATATATTTATTTATATTCATATTTATTTATATATTTTGTAGTTGTAATTGTTAAAGACACAAAACACACTTGAAATGTTGCTTGAGTGTATTTTGATTGCAATAATTCGCTAACATGACAAAACTCGACAAGGTCTCGAACGCGACTAACTGTAAAAAGCAAAGCACGTTACGAATATACCCAAAGGTAGCGGCGCGACTGAGACCGAGACTGAGTCGAGCAACAACAGCAACAGAAACGGCACAAGCAACTGAAAAAGTCGCCAGAGCCAACGACCAAACGTACCATCAAAGAGAGGGAGCGCGAGCGAGCGCACGCTAAATGCTCTGAGAGCCGAACGCACGCAAGAGCGAGCAAAGCTCTCAGAGCGAGGGGCCAATAAACCAGCAAAAGAAAGAACGAAACAACAAGAGCAACAGCAGCAGCTGCTGCAAGCGTAAATTTAGTGATAAGCGAATTAGTCATGGAAGGGAACTTGGAACAAATTTAAAAATAAATTTATTTATTCTAAAAATTAATATTAAATTAAATTCAAATTATTATTTATTTATTTAATTTTAGTTTTATTAGTTTTTTTTCATTTCCATTTTAATTCTTCTTTAATTTAAGTCGCATTTGGTTGCAAGTTCAAGCACTGATAAGCTCTGCCTCAGCCTCAGCCTCAAGCAAGCTCTTTATCTCAATATCTCAACGAAAGTTCAATGCTCGTGGCGCCAAAAACAAATAACAAATAAACGCCAAGCATAGCTAAGAGCGCGCGCTCTCGCTCCCTCTCTTACAACGGCGCATGCTCTTAAATGCTTGCAAGAGCTTTTCAACACACCGTGTTGAATTTGCTGGCAAGTTAAGAGAACGCAAAGCTCTCTAGCGAGCTTTTTTGCAACATATGCTTGCATGGCGCCAAGCAGCGCAGATCACGCTTCTCGCCGCTGCTGCTGTTTATTTGACGAATCGTTCAAAATGCAATTTGCGAGATTTATGACGCCCTCAGCGAGAGCGAGAGCGAGAGGCACTGAGTCACGCAGCTCGCGCTGTTCGCTGAACTAATTTAAATTTGAAACAAAAAATCAAATCTTTGTTTTATTGAGGTCAAACAGCGAGGCGAAGTGACTCAGTCGACTGATTATATTCAGATCGAATGCAAACTAATTCAGCAAGAAGAGGAGGAGGAGGAAGTAACAGCAGAAGGAAGGAGCCATAAGCGAGGGTCATCGAACTGAAGCCACAAAATTGAGGCCAAAAAACAAACAAACAAACAATGACGACAACAAACACACAAACAACAACAGCAACAAAAGAAAGACCAAAATTAATAATATAAGCGAATCGAAGCGTCGCTTCATTATGTTGTTGTTGTTGTTGTTGGCTGAACGTCATTGCCTCATTTCTCAGCCACGAAAGTAAAAGTGAAAGTTTTTTGTTGTTGTTTTTATTTTATTTTTTGGGGTAGAAATTTTCGACGTGTTTCGTAGCAGCAGCCAAAAGCGAAATTGAGCAACTGTTGCCCGCTCGTTCGTTTAGGCCTATAAAAAGAGGCGAGCGGGCGGGCGGGGGAGGGAGGGGGGCTGGAGCAACAACTCAAATTGTGTAAGCGACAGACACACAAGCGACAAGAAAACAAACTGGAATATGCCAGCGAAATGATGTGGGGAATCGAATATACATAAAAAACATATATTATAAATATATATGAATATATATAAATTTATAGTTGGGTTCATCTGGGCTATGGGATATACTTGAGTTTTTTTATATCGGCTTATATAAATTATAATTTGAATTGAAGCTGCAGCGATGCGCTTTGATTTTGAATTTGAATATAAATTAGTATTTATTTTAAATAGTTATTTATTTTATATAGTATTTTTCTAGATATTAAAAAAAGGTATTTAAATTTTTAAAACTATTTAATTTTGTTGTTATGCAATGTTATTTTAATTACAATTTAATTTAATTTAATTTAATTTTGTTTGGAATTTTATTTAAAATTGTTTTATAATAAATATTTATTTAATGATTTTATTTTATATATCTCAAAAATATAAAAAAAATATATATATATATATAATTTCATATAAAATCTTTATTTTTCTATATTTTTGAGATTTATAAAAACAAATAATAAATTTATAAATATATTTTTATATTTTTGAAATATATTAAGACAATTAATAAATATTAATATTTAAATATTTGTATGTATATATATATTTTTTATAAATTGATATTCTATTTTCAATTTATTTATTATTTTAACAATTTATTTATTTTTTATTTTTTATTTATTTTTTTATTTTTATTTATTTAGTATTTTATTATTTACTTTTATATATTTTAAAAATATTTCAAATACATAATTTTTTATTTATTTATTTTATTTATATTTTTATTCACATTTTAATTTTTATTGGTATTAATTTTAAGAGCTCAACAAATTTTAAATTATTATCATTTTATATAAAATTATATATATATTTTTAATTAGCTATTTTTTATTAGTTCAACAAATTTTAAATTATTTTCATTTAAATAAAAATGTGTATGTATAGATTTTTGTAAATATATTTAAATCTTTTAAAAATTTATTTTAAATATATTTCTATTTTTTAACATTTATTTTATATTCAAATAAAAAACTCAGCTTGCAGCATTTTTTAAAAATTAATCTAAATATATTTCTTTGCTAACACATTTGTAAATATTTGTATTTTTTATATTTTATAGAAATAGGTATAATATAAAAAAATAAATATATTTATTTATTTATTTTTTTTATTTCAGTGCCCAAAAATCAACGAAAGCCGAAAACAAAATCAGTTTACAGTTGCCACAATAATTGCACACATTCATTAATATATATATATATATGTACATATATCTGTTACACATATATAAATATATATATTCGACAATTAAAAGCCAATTAACAGCTCTGCAACGAAATTTCACTTTCACTTGCTCCACCAAGAGAGTGTTTTGGCTTCAACCTCAATTCCAAGCAAGACAGACAGACACGCCCCCCCCCCCTCTTCCCTTTGCTATGCGGGTGCTTTCTCTAATGAACAATTGAATAGCAATTGTTAGCATTGTTATTATGATTGTTATTAGCATTGTGAGCGGCTGGCGCTGCTCGTCTTACGCCGCGACGGCGCTAATTGCCAAGCAAAGTTGAAGAGTTGAAAAGGAAACAAAAAAAAGTTGTTTGTTTTCTTTTCGAGTTGGCCAAAGTTCAATGCACCAGCGACGAAGAGTCGAGAAGCATGTGGCATGGGGCATGAGGCATGGGGCAGGGGAGGAATGAGGCCTACTTTCGGCTTAGAGTTGGGTGATTCACGGGCTTTACGTAAAAATCAAATAAGCGACACAGTTATTGTTGCTGCTGTTGTTGTTGTTGTTGCGTAAGTTGTTTACAAAATGAACACACAAAGTGTGTGTGTGTGTGTGAGGCAGAGCGAAAGAGATAGCAGCAATGCCATAAAAAACCAAACAAAACAAAACAAAACACGAAAGCAGCTGAAGAAAGACTAAAGAAATTTTGTTGTTGCTTTTCCCGAAACTTCCAGCGCGACAAAGAAAGCAGAGATCAGTGCGGATATATGTGTGTGTGTATGTATGTGTATTGAATATATGTGCATATATGTGAATATTTATGTTTATTTTTATTTTGAAATATATTTATGTTTAATTTATAATTATTTTTGAATTAAAAATAGTTTTTCATATATATTTTAATTTATATATATATTTTTTAAATATTAAAATAAATACTGTTTTGTATATTTAATTTTATATGTATATTTCTGTTTTTTATTTTTAATTTTTTCTATATTTGGCAAAATTTAAAATAAATATTTTTTGTATATATTTGATATTATATCAATTGTTTTAATAAATATTTATGTTTTTATTTTTTAATATTTAAAAAACTATTTTTTGAATATGTTTTATTTTATATATTTTTTATATAAATATTTATTTTTTATGTATTTTATATATTTTAAAAAATTTATTTCATATATTTTAAAAAATTTATTTTATATATTTTTATATAAATATTTATATTTTTTATTTTATATATTTTTGTATATAAATATTTTTTTCTAACTTATTTTATATATATTTTTTATAGAAATATTTTAGTATACATACATGCATATGTATATAATTTTTAAATATTTTTGTATATACATATATTTTATTATTTATATATACATATATACAGTTTTTTATATTTTATTTATTTTTTATATATTTTATTATATGAATATATTTTTAATACATACATATATATTACATATTTATACATATATGTATCTATATTTTTTTTGTTAATTTTGTGGGTCATCTCACTGCCAGAGAGGCTGCGAGCGGGAGGCGGGGAGGTCACAAAACAGACAGACGAAGGCGACGCTCAATAACAAATGGCGTTCAATGGGGCAGACCCTGTGCCATATATTACAAATATCAATTATAAAAAGGTCAGGCATATAAATACACACACACATGCATGCATGCATGCATGCACATATTGACAAACAGTCACTCACACATACATGCAAACAAAAGAAGTGATTTCGCGTACTACGGTGCGGCTACGCAATTTGCTTATGCATCGGCTCGGTCAATATTGAGGCAGATCTAGTAAATCCTTTATTTGCCGTTCTGTTTGACTCTCGTCGTTGCGCATTCATAATTATTTTCAAATAAATGCGCGCCAAGGCAACTGCCAATTGCAATTGCAATTGCAATGCGAACGCTGCGACGCGCTGCGCTGCGACTGAGGCGAATGACCGTGCCTGACCCAAATAAAAGTCGCTGCACTCGCGCCAACAAAGGCGACAAATGCCTGCGCGCTCGCTCGCACTCACGCTCGCAGTCGCACTCTTTTTCACTCATACGCTCAGTCGCAAAAATTGCAGCATGAAAAAAAAGCGCAGCGCGCACTCAAAATGAGGCCGAGTGCAATGAACAGCATTCAGCTCGCACACACACACTCACACATGAGAGAGCGCAGAAATGAGCGAGAGAGCGCAAAAGAGAGCCTATGCAAATGCAGTGCTGCTGCTGCAGTCGAACAAGTTGCGACGCTGATGTTGCAATGCGAAACCTTCGAGAAATTTTACAAGAGTCGTTGAACTCGCCATGTGTCGGTCGTTTAACTGTGCCCCAAAACGGCAGCGACGCCGGCGTCACAGCAGCACACATTGCAGCAATGTTGGCTGTGGCTCGACGCGACGCGGCTCGTCTCGACTCGGCTCGGCTCCACTTGAAGCTTGAAACTAGTTTGACGTCGAGGCATTGAAAAAGCGAAAGTACATTTTTCTGCTGCCCGTCGCTCTGTGTATGTGTGTGAGTGTGCATGGCGCTCGTCTTGCTCGTGTTCGTGTGCTGCTGCTGCTGCTGTTCGTGTTTGACGTTCGTTCGCTCGTTTGTGCTCGCGAGGTAAATGAACCTTTTGAAGGTTCAACTTGCGTAGTAGGCGACGTCGACAGCGACGCCGACGTCGCTGCCTGGTGTAAAACAAGTTTGTTACGTTGCGGGCTGTCGGGCTGCTTTTGACGGCTTTGTTTTGCGCTCTTTCCTTTGCAATTTCACCGTTAAGCCAAACAACAAACACAGGTGAAGCGCACAGCTTTATGTAACCAAAAGAGAGAGGGAGATAGCTGCAGTTCAGCTGTTGATGATGCGTGTCACGCGTCAAAAATGATTTCACTGATGACAAGAAACAAAAAGTAAAGCAAATTGTATAATAAACAAGTGCGATCTGTTATGCATTAACTTGGCTAACCTTCCACTCACACACACCTTAGCCAGCAGCAGCAGCAGCAGCAGGCTCGCCCACATATGCACATATTTGCTGCAGTTGCCAAACGGCATTATCATCATTATCATCATCATGAGCTCGTTGTACTTGACGCTCTGACCCACGCCCAGCTGCCGCACTGCCAGCTCAATGCTATGAAACTATACAAAACTTCAATTCGCCCTGGGGCGCAGCACAATTTTATTTTTTTTTTTATTATTATTGTCTCAGATTGTTCAGTTCGTGTGGTAGCCTCCAATATTATTTTAGTCAACACCTCGTGTGTGTCTGTTTGTTTGTGTGTGTGTAGCACTGGCATTTTAATGTATTTGTAATTGACCTGAATAAAGTTCAAAACACTCGCCGCGGCTACGACGATGACGGCAAGGCGAAATCTACATACATACGTATATACACTTGCCAGAAAAACTATGCGTACAGGCTTAATGTGTGACTTTGAGAGTGAATTAATATGATAAAAAAAAGTGAAATGATCAATATTGTATTTTTTCATGAAAAACATATCAATTTCAAACATTTTCCATAAATTTTTATTTTATTATACCGTATACTTATTTTTATTTATTTAAAATCATAAAAAAACAACGAAAATTCAGTCAGAAAAAGTATGCGTACAAACTAAAAACCCACTGTATTTAAGCTTTCTGAGAAACTTTTAGTACCGTTAAACCACATATTACGGTAAAAAAGCATTGAAAAATGTCAAGCACGAGTTGTTTTGGTAAATTTTGTCATTATATTGAAAAATTTCATCATGGGTAGGAAAACCAAAGAAATTGATCCCGATTTGAGAAAACTCATCGTGAAATTGCGGGATGAGGGGAAAACCTTTAGGAAATCGGCGAAATTGTTGACAGAACACATTCTTCTGTGCAAAGAATTATAAATAATTACAATTTGACCGGATCTGTGAAGTCCATGCCACGTTCTGGGAGGCCATCAAAGCTGACAGATCGGGAGAAGAGAGACGTGTTAAAGATGGTGCGGAGAAACCCCCGAATAACTGCTGCAAAGATTGGGCAGGAAGTCAGGGAAAAGTTCAAGAAGGAGCTCCATGTCGATACAGTCCGCAAGTTCTTAAAAGAGAACCATTTAAATGCACGTGTTGCACGAAGGAAGCCCCTTATTTCAAAAGTGAACAAGGCGAAGCGGATGGATTTCGCAAAGAAATATGAGGAAGTGGTCCCAGAGTTCTGGAATAAGGTTATTTTTAGTGACGAAAGCAAATTTTGCATATTTGGCATCAAAGGACGGAAGCTTGTGTGGCGAAAGAGTGGCACAGCCTTTGATTTCCAAAACCTTGTGCCAACTGTTAAACACGGTGGTGGCGGCGTGATGGTGTGGGGGTGTATGGCAGCAAGTGGAGTGGGCAATTTGGTATTCATTGAGTCCACAATGGACCATATGGCCTACCTCCGCATCCTCAAAGAAAATTTACACCAAAGCGCCAGGATATTGGGTCTTGGAGAGGACTTTGTCTTCCAACAAGACAATGACCTCAAGCACACCGCCCTTAACGTACAGCTTTGGTTGCTTTATAATACCAAAAATCAGCTGCATTCACCGCCCCAGTCACCAGACTTAAATCCCATCGAACATCTATGGGATTTTTTGGAGGGCAGGATTCGACAGAGAACAATAACGTCGAAGGATATGCTGAAAAATGTATTAATGGAGGAGTGGCTCAAAATTCCGGCGAATTTCACCCAGAAGTTAGTGTCATCCATGCCGAAACGATTAGAGGAGACTAAAAAAGGAAGGGATATCCAACATCCTATTAATTTTTTATTTTCCTTAATGAAAATTGACTTTTTTTTTATATTTTTATAGGTTGTACGCATACTTTTTCTGACTGAATTTTCGTTGTTTTTTTATGATTTTAAATAAATAAAAATAAGTATACGGTATAATAAAATAAAAATTTATGGAAAATGTTTGAAATTGATGTGTTTTTCATGAAAAAATACAATATTGATCATTTCACTTTTTTTTATCATATTAATTCACTCTCAAAGTCACACATTAAGCCTGTACGCATAGTTTTTCTGGCAAGTGTATATGTACATACATATGTGTGTGTGTGTGTCCATGTGTAGCCTCAAAAAATAATGATTGCGACAACAACAAAAACGTCACTGCTCACACACAAACACTCACATGTTACTACAACAAAAAACTAAAATAAATAAAGTTTTGCCTTCGATAATTGACAATTGTCTGATTAGTTTTTTTTCTCTCTCTCTGTGTTTGTTGTTTTTGTTCAGCTACAACTACAAAGCTAATTGACAGCCATTTGCTGCTGTTTGAGTACACACATACAGTCATTTGCTCACTGCTATGCATATGTTCCACTCTAACTCATTCCCAGCTTAAGCAAGAGAGAGCCATTCAGCATAAGCATAACTGTAACATAGCTGCGCGCGCTCTTGCCGGGGCCTGCTGAATCTTGAGCCTGTTCAATTCGATTAGCCTCGCGCTGATTCGAGTTCATTTTAATTAAACTCAGCATGAAAACTAATAAAATAAAGTCTTAAAAACATATGTATAAAAAGTAGGTACATATTTATATATGTCTATGCCTTTTCCGCGACAGCTACAAATTTAAGCAAATGCAAAACGAACTGAGTGAAAAAAAGCGTGTTTACTATCAAGCAGCTTACTTGCACACAAACACGTACGCACACAAATACACACACGCACAGGCAGGCACCTTCACTGTTGCTGCTGCGTCGCTGCTTTGGCTGACCCAGTTTCGTCGGTCAATGAACTGAGGCGCTGCCGTCGAGGCTGAATGTTTTTGTGGGAGAGCGAGAGTGAGAGAGGGCGCGCGCGGGCTGCGTGTCTGTTTGTTGCTTTTTTCGGTGTTTTTTTTTTTTTTCTTTTGAGGGGCGCTCTATGCACGGGAGAGTGTCTGCCTGCCTGCCTGCATGTATGAATGTGTGTGTGTGTGTGTGTGTGTGTGTCTGACTCGCTGTCGCTGTGTGCGTGCGCTAAATTTCGGTTTCGTTTTCATTTTGACGGCGCGTCTTGCGTTTATTTTCGGTATCTTTGCAATAGGCAAACATCAACAAAATGGCGCCTAATAATATTACTACACACGAAAAAGAAATTATGAAAGCCGTAAAAGAAAGTGGCCAAGTGAAAGTGTTGCATATTATGTATATATGTAATATAATGAGCATCATAATAATATGATCAATTTCTAGGTCAGTGCGTGTTTTAACAAAAGTAACTGTAAATATTTCGACAACAGCCTGTGTGTGTGTGTGTGTGTGTGTGTGTGTCAGTGTACAAATTTAATTTTCCTTGAAAGATAAGGCGCAGCGCGAGCAGCGCTGTCGACGGCAACGCCAGCGGCGACTGCGCTTAAATAGCACACGGTCATTTTTATTATAAACAATTCGAATTTTCGTTGTTTTTTGCTTTTTCGTTGGCTGTTGCCGAGTTTATTTTGATGGCGGTCGTATTTTAGTTTTTTATTGAGATTTTTGGCATTAGCGGCGCATAGAACTAGTTCAAGGATTTGCCAATTTCTAAATACTAATCTAGACAGTGATTAATTTAGTTAATATATGTATGTACATATATTTTTGATAGTTATTTTCTGTTTATCTCTGCTTACATAACTTTCGTTCATTTCATGTGCGCAGCACGCACCAAAAAAGAAATGAAACGAAACGAAACGAAATGAAACGAAAAGAAAACAAACTGTAATCCATCAATTACAGCATACACATGTTCAAGTAGCATTGCAACAACAACAACAACAGCAGCAGCTGTTAAGCATAGGCTGCGACTGCGTGCTGCGCTGCCTGCCAAGCAGCCACAGCGACGACTTAACAGCTCTCTTACTGTCTCTCTCTCTCTCTCGCTCGCTCTCACTCTGCAGCATGAACCACTTTCGTTTTCGACAGCAACATGGCCGCCATGATAGATAGCAAGAAGAAGAGCGCAAAAGTCAATGAACGCGTTGTTGTTGTTGTTGCTGCTGTTGCTGCTCTTTTTATGTACATATTTTATTTTGTTTTCTGTGCGCTTTCATAATCGATATGAACGTCGCGGCATTTCCTGTACAAATGTTTTCCGGGCTTGCTCTCAATTTAAACAAATTATTACAAAATTTAATAAAAGCAATTGTGAAAGAGCGCCAGAGAAAGAAAGATTGCCCAGTGAGCGGGAGAGCGCGGCATGGCCTCGCGCCGCCTTTATGAATTTAGGTTAAGTGCGTTCATTCAACTTTTAACACAATTTCGAAATGGCGCACAGTTGCCGCTGCTGTTGCCGCTGTTGCTCCCATTTATCATGCGGGTGTTGGAAATTTGTTTAAACAAAATTTACATATATGTAGTTTGTGCTTTTTTTCAGGGCAGCCAGGCAGGCAGCTAACAACTTTTACTTTGCCGTGAAATCGCGCGCGCTATACAAATGTTGCAATGCACACACACACATACACACACACATGCTCTCTCACTCAGCAGCTGAAATTTCGTTCATGGCTGGTCAATGAACTCAATGCTAGTCGTCGTTCGGCTGTCGTTCGTTAAGTTTCGTTGTGTTTCGGTTTTTAGCTTAATGATTGTTGTTGTTGTTTCTATTTTTATTGTGTTTGAGCTTGACTCTCCGCAGCTCGCGTGCGTGCGAGTGCGAAAGAGCGATTTAGGATTAGTAAAGTGCAAGCGGTACTCACCATCGCGACTCATGCCAACGGCAATGCATTTTTTCAGGCGACAATATTGACAGCGATTGCGATTGATACGCAAAATGCTGCACTGCTGGTTCTTGGTGCACGGGCGATACTGGATCTTTTGCTGTATGGAGCGACGGAAGAAGCCCTGTAATTGAATGCAAATAGAAAAATTGTGATTAGCTCTAAATTCATTAATCGAAATATATAAAAATGTATCAAATATATTTATGATTTTAAAAAATTGTAAACAAATTGAAAATATTTATAGTCAAAAAATAACTTGAAGAAACATAATTTAAAATTAATAAAAAATTAATAAAAATACAAAATAAATGAAATAAGAAGTATTTATAATTAACGAAAATGTAAAATAATTTTTTTTATAATTTATAAAAGTATTAAGAAATGTAAAAAAAATATTTAAAATTTATAAAAATGAAAGAAAAACTAGTTATAATTAATAAAATAATAATAAATAAATTTTAAGTTACTTTATATGATTTTTTAAATATAATAAAAATAATTTAATAATAATTAATAAAAATTTAAAATACAAAAGATTTAAAATAATTAAAAACATATGTTTTTAATAATTCTAAATTTGATATAGTGAATTTTGAAATATTTTTATGATAATAATAATATTAATTATTTTACTAATTAATAAATATTGAAAATTTTAAATACAATTTATTAATAAATGTTAAAAAAAAAAAAAAATTTATAATTTTATATTATGTATTTTTAAATATGATAATAATAAAAAATATGTAAATATTTTATAATAATAATAATTATTATTAAATAATTTATACCCAATTAAAATGTAATATAAAAATATTTAAAATAAATAAAAATAAATATTTCCGTATATTTTAAATTTCATAATAAGAATTTTGTGAATATATTTATATATATTAGATATGATTATGGTTATGATATGATATTATCACGATTATATATCATCATAAAAATGGTTAAGCAAATTCTTCTATCAGTAAAACTAGAGAAGGAAGCTTTCTTCGGGGCAGGCAGTGCTAAAGAGCTTTACAGGGTATCAAAAGCTCATTTAGCAGCTAAATTCCATATCAAACTCTATCATTTTATATATATCATTTGAATTTGAAGTATATCTAATTAGACCTACATCAGCGCTGGCTTCCTCAATTGCTGTTGTCGCTTTGGCTGCAGCTGAGTTGCTGTTGTTGTTGTTGTTGCTGTTGCTCAAGGCTGTGTCCAGCTTTTCGTCAAACTTTTGACACAAGTAGTTGAGCTGCGATGCCTCGAGGCGCTGATGATGCTGCTCGCACAGCTCATCGTCGCAGCCCGAGTCCTGGGCGTCCATGTCCTCGAGCAGCTGCTTGTGTTGCTGCTGATCCTCGTCGCTGCTGCTGTTGCCGTTGTTGCAAGTGCAACAATTGCCATTCGTCAGCGACTGAGTGCTCGAGTTGCTCAGTAGCGAGCAGTTGCTGTCGGAGCTGTCGCGTCGCTGCTGCTGCTGCAACAGTTGCTGTTGTTGTTGTTGCTGATGTTGCTGTTGTTGCTGTTGTTGCTGTTGTTGCTGCTGCTGCTGATGTGTTTGTTGCATTAGCAAATTGGCAATTTCTTTGTGTGTTTGCGCGGAGAAAGGACTATCACAATGCAGCTGATTGAGCTTGTTGCTGGTGGGTGTTGTTGCTGCTGCAGCAACAGTTGCTGTTGTTGCAGTCGCTGTTGCTGTCGCTGTTGCTGTTGCAGCTAGGTTTGTCTGCTCCAATTCACGCTGCTTCAGTTCCCGCGCATAGCGTATTTTCTTCCACGGGCACTGATATTGCTCGTAGTCCCCGGCGGCAACAGTTGCTGCCGTCGGGCTGCTGTTGCCAGCATTGGCCTTGGGCGGCAGCTCATCGTCGCTGTTCGCGCAGTCCTCATCGATGCCCGACTCGCTGTCATTTTTGGCGCTGAGATCGGCGCATGGCTTTGGTGTTGCTGCTGTTGCTGGGGCTGCTGCTGTTGTTGCTGTTGCAGCTGGCTGTTGCAGCAGCAATACGATTTGCTGCTGCTGCTGACTAATACTATTTGTTGTGGTTGCTGTTGCTGTCTGGTTGGTGGTTGTCTTTACTAATGTTGCAGGTGTTTGTTGTTGTTGTTGTTGTTGTTGTTGCTCTTCGTTTTTCAGTCTTTTGCGTTGCTGTTGCTGTTGTTGCAGGTAAACAATTTGTCTGGGCTGCGGCTGTTGCTGCTGCTGCTGCTGCTGCTGCTTGCTCAGCGGCCCTGATTCGAGCAGCTTGACCAGCGCCGAGTGCTGCTGCTTCAGCTGACTTTTGATCTGTTGCTGCTGTGGTGCATGTTGCTGCGGTGCACTGACAATGTGCACGTTGCTGTTGCCGGACGTCAGCAGCACAATTGTTGTGCCATGTTGCTGCTGTGGCAGCGGCAACTGTTGCAGTTGCTGTTGCTGCTGCTGCTGCTGCTGTTGTTGTTGTTCCATTGCACAAACCATTTTTGATTAAGATTTAAACTTTTTACTTTTTGGTACCACAATGACACTTGAACTCTTCTCTCTCTCTTTTCTCTCTCTCTCTCTCTCTCTCCTTCTAGATTGCTGTTGACTTTGCTCTACAATTTGCTATTAAGGAACATTGCGTTTGCGTTTGCGTTTGATTTCAACTTGAAACTCGAATTTGCATTCAAATATCGCACTTCACCCACAATTTGAGCGCCAAAAAGTCTCGCTGATCTCTCTCTCTCTCTCCCACTCTCTCTCTCTCTCTTCTGGCTTGATCTCTTTGATTTCACAGCACTGGCACCAATAAAAATAATTATATTTATTTGATTTATTTCAACTATTTTTGTAACGTTGTTCTAGTTGCCGTTTTTCAGTTTTTGTTTTGCTTATTTATAGTTTTAGTTTGAGTTTTTTCTTTCTATGCTCTTTCGCGCGCTTTTCTTGCTCTGCACAACCGCTGCCTACGACGAGCAATTTGCGAATGAAAGCAGCGCCAGCAGCGCCAACAACTCATGCCTGCTCGCTGCGCTTTGGCTTCGGCTCCAGCTTCGGCTCTCGCTCTCGGCTCGCTTGCGCTCTCGCTTACTGGCTGTGCTGCCGCTGCCGCTGCTGCTGCCAACCTCGCGCCACATATTGTTTTTGTTTTTGTGCACTAACTGAGGACATTCACTCCAACGCTGACGTCGCCGTCAACGCTGGCAGCTAACAATAGACGCCGCTGGCGCTGCCACTGCCACTGCTGCTGCTGCTGCTGCTGTTGGTTGGGGGCGATGTTTGTTGTTGTTGTTTGTTGTATTGTAAACAATTCTTGGAACACCTACGCGACGCAGATTTTGTAGGTAGCTTCTGCTACTGCCACCTGACTGATCAGCTTTGTTTGATAACAGCAGCAGCAACAACAACAACAAAACATGGGCAAAGGGGCTTAGAAACATGAGTGACAAATAAGATTAATTGATATTGGAGTGGGCGGGGGGCGGGGGCGGGAGCAGCGCTATCAGCCAAGCTGACAGCCATAAGAGGATCGCAGATTTGGAACAGCTCTAAGAAGTTTCCAGAGAGTGTGTGCGTGTGTGTGTGTGTGTGTGGGAGGGGAGGTTACAATTGCCCAACTCGTAGCTATTAATCATAGAGTCGTGCCCCAATTATAGTCTGGAATACTTTGATTACTTAACACCCCGAAATGCACTCAACTCAACGCCGCCTCGACTCATTTCATGAACTACTAAATTTAACGCCTCGTTATTAATAATATTAAATAATATTTCTTTCTTTCTTTTCTTTTCTTCTCTTCTCTTTCTTTCGTTTTTTTTGAGGCCACACAAAACGTAAGCAACGACACATGCTGGAGGAAGGCTACGTAACCAAAAAGCCCCGCGACGTCGACGTCGCCGACGACGTCAACATAATACGACGACGTCAGCAGAGGTTGGCTGACTGGCAGGCAGGCAGGCAGGCAGCAAGCAGTTCAGTTCAACGAACCCCGCCATTGTCGTGACCCACTTTTCGGTCAAATACCTCCAAATGTAGAGCTGCTGCTCAGCCAGCGCCGAACGAATGAGCGAACGAACGAATTAGCCGAATAGCCGAATGGCCGCACGAGCGAGCGAGCAGACGAACGAAATTGACTCTTCGTGCATTGTTGCTCTCAATTGCTCAGCAGCAGCAGCAGAAGCAGCGCTCGCTCTCAATGCATTCGCATGCAAATTTGTTGTTGCTGCTGCTGCTGCTGCAGTTTGCAAGCCACTGCTTTAACTTTTTGGTTTGGAGTTCATTCGAGCTGGCGGTCGGTCAACGACACAGAAACCCCAGTTTGTGGGCTTGGCCTCAAAGGCGGGCTGGCCACCGAAGAGGGGAGGGGGGGGGGGGGAGTAATGGCCATTGCAAGACGACGGCGACTATATGGCTAAAATGCGTTCAAGGAAATCTTTGGCAATGCAGCGTACTCGAGTGGTTTTTGGGATAGGCCCGGAGAATTGCATCAGCCAGCAGTTGGGCTGCACTCGCAGCGCATTATATAATTAACAACAATAATAATTCAAAGCAATTAAGCAAACAGCCAAAACATAGCTCAAGCGGGCGACCGGGCGACCGGGCGACCGGGCGAGCGAGCGAGCGAGTTCAATGCACTCAGCAGCGACAATTTGCACTCATTTCAATGCCTCACGGCCCCCGCAAATGAACTGCGCGCGGAGCAGAGCAGCGCTGAGTCGGGCTTTACTTTTTGCCGAAGAACTTTCGGGAACAGCTGTGCCCGTTTCAGCTACGCTCTCTCTCTCTCTCTCTCTCTTTTTTTTTGCTTGTGTGTGTTTGTGTGCTGTTCTATCACCTGCACGACGAGCTCGGCGCGCGCTCTCGCGCTTTTGCTCTCTTGGTCTGGCTGCCAAATGTGAATGAACTCTGCTGGCAGCTGCAATGCGAATAACAAGTTTCAAAGGAAAGTGAGAGCATTTCACGTTACACATACATTTGTGTGTGTCTAGCTGCCAGTGGTTATGCGTGTGTGTATGTGTGTGTGAGTGTGTTAGGCAATGCGCGTTTAAGCAGTGAAGCGTTGATGATGATTCGACATCGTCATTGCGCGCATAATGACAGCCATTCTGTGTTTGTTTAAGCTTATTTTTTTTACTTTTTAATATTTTTTATATTTATTTTTATTTATTTTAAATTTAATTTTTAATTTTTTTTTGTATTTTTCTTTATTTTGTGCCTTCTTTGTAAATATCCATTGAAAAGTCATGAATGAATAGCTTCTATAGCCATACCTGACTACCTGTTGCTGCTGCTGCTCTGCTGCTGCTGGCAACGCACGATCAGTGGGCCACAACTGACCACTTGACCCGCATACAATGCGGGCTGCTGCCACTTGAAGCTCACTTTATGGGCTACTGTTAGATCTTGACATCAATATGGGAACAACAAGAATTTGGCTAGCTGAAGAGCATTGGAAATTCCTAAAAGATCGTTCATTTTATCATTCATTACTTATCATTCATTATGCATCATTCATCATCCATTATTCATCATTCATCATCATTCATTGGCCAATAGGATCTGCTGGAGTTCACTCCATATTCCATATTTAGCTCTCTTCATTCCATTTCACTCTCTCTCTCTCTCTCTCTCACTCACACAGGATCTGCTAAAGTTCATTCTCGATTCATTTCTAAGCTCTTCATTCCATCCGTCTCTCTCACACACATAGGATCTACTCTACTCATTCTATATTCATTTCAGCTCTCTCTCTATTCCACCTCTCTCCCACACAGGAACTACTCTCTTCATTTCATTCCATTCATTTCTGCTGCCATCTCTCCCTAGCACACGCTCTCTAAGCCTCACTCAATCATAACTGTCTTTTCGTCTGTTTTTCGAATTCTCTTTTGGGCCCGTCCCATGCGTCAGCAATTAGCACGTGCCTAGCCTATCCGGAACTTTATGGCGCTTTACAGTTCGTCATGTTCTGTCGGCTTCTCTGCTTAGAATTCGAATTGGTAATTGCTGAAAGCTTTGCTTAGCTCCGGCTCATATTTCATGGCCCATTGCCGAGGGCCCCCCACCCTCACCCCCTCAAGTCATTAGGCCCGCAATTAGTTGGCCAAAAAATATATACATATGTAGAATAAATAAACGATGTTCGAGCAGTGGCTGCTGTCGCATTTTGGGTCAAAGTTCAATGCTCTTTACCTAGGCAAGGATATTTTTCGCCCCCACCCTGCATTGCCACCTCCTGCTCGGCAGTCGTAGTCGTAGTAAAAAGGAACACGAGGTCAGCCGCACGTACGCAACGCCAGGCAAGCAGCCAGGCAGCCAGCCGGGCAGAAACGAGAGCGGAAGGGGTGGACCCACCCCCACCCACTGCCCGACCACTGGCACGAAGTGTTTCCCTTTGGCCTCGCGCCTATTGACGTCACTTTTGCAGTCGCTGCGCTGCCTGAGTTCGTTCAACTCGGCTGCCTCATGGTCGCCTGCATTCGAGCAAGGGTTGGGGGTTGCTGGCACAGGAAATGCTTTTGATCGAAAAGCCAAAGTGAAATCAAGCGAATTGACATTAATCACCTCAGCGCGTGTTCAATAGCTAATCGATAGATTAGTAATTGAGGGCAATAATTTATGTAATATATTAAGTCGGAGTCAGGTAATTAGTCTCTAAGTAAACGCTTTGCTTGGCGCTTGACAAATGCTAAACATAATGATGAAGATGCGAAGAAGCATAAAGAGAGAAAAACAATAAAACATATTGAACTGAACTCGCTTTGGGGCAAGCGGAAATACCTTTCACATTTCTCAGCCAGCGAAGCGCTGCGAAGGGCAGCCAAAAAGAAGTAGAAACAAATGCAGAAAGAGACAAATTATCCTGCCAGGGACAGCATCTGAGCGCCCAAAATACAACACAGTCAGCCAGCCAGCAACAGCAACAACAACAACAGCAAGAGCCAAGGAGACCAATGATTGAGGACATTGCACCGCAATAACCTTAAAGAAGCAGCACAGGCTGAATCACAGCAACAAAGGCAGAGAGAGAGCAACAGCGAGAGAGCACAATCATACACGCACACACGCTCTCTTTTGCGCTGCTGCTGACTTGGCGCGCAGCAAACAGTGCTTGCTCCAAAGAACATTTGATTTTTGTTTTTGCATAGCGCAGCGGAACGGGGTGAAACGAAACAAGCTCTGTGTGCGTGGCTGTGTGTGTGCCTAGGCAAACGAACATTCGAGCAAGCGGGTAAACGGGCACGGGCACGGGCAAACGTGCAAGCGGGTGAACGGTTGAGCAAGTGAGCGCGCCGCGCGCTAGGCGACTGCTGAGCATTCACAGTTAGAAAGCTCCAGTTAGACTGCGCGATTTGTAGTGGGCAGAGGAAATGACCTCAGGAAGGAAATGCAATGCATTTAATTGGCCAAATGGCTGTGTGTGTGTGTGCGTGGGTGTGCAGAAAGGTAGAAAGAGATATGTACATATATAAATATATATAGAGTATATATAGAGTATCTATATGAATCTTATGATAATTGATGTTAAGTAAGCTCAGCTCGAGCCTCGAGTGCTGCAATCAGCTCAAATTGTCCTTTAGCCCGTCCAATGAACCCAGCTCGAAATTGGCGCGCGCAATGGAAGACACCTGTGCCCTGTCAAACAATGAGGCAGAAAGCGCCACCCACCCACATTTCACTTTTGCTGCTCTTTGGGGGTGTTGGAGGTTGGCGTTTGCACAGGGGTGGCTTGCACAGACATTGCTTTGACCCACATAGCGTGCGTTGAACTCTTAGCTGCGACCGGATGAGCGAGAGAGAGAGAGAGGGGGAGAGGGAAGATGCAGGAGATGGAGGGGTGGGGGTAGGTGAGAGCGAGAGGTCTATGCTAAACATTGGGCATGGAACGACAAACGTTTTAGGGGTTACGCTCTCTCTCAGTGTGTGTGTGTGTGTGGAACGAAAGTGTTTGGACAGCCGCTAGGTGGCGCTGCAGCATTAACCTTAAAAATTGCTGCTGCTGCTGCTGCGGCTGCGGCTGCCTGGTCATGTGACGCTCTGCGCTCTGCGCTCAGCTGGAGCAATGACCGCAGCTCGACAAAGTTGAAGGATAAAGCAAAGCGAAATGCAATTTGGCCACGTGGGGGACAGGGGCTGGCCGTGGGGGGTTGGCTAGGTAATTTCAGCTTGTGGGCCTTTACTGCCTGCCCAGTCATAATTAAGAGCCGCCCGCTGCCCCAGCCCAGCCGCAGCTCAATCACATTTCATGCAACGTGTGTGCTCCACTTATTGCCCGCTCAGATATATATATATGTATATATACCCCCACTATATATCTGTGCATATATTTTTATCTCTCCATCTGCTGTGCGTAATTTGTTTTAGTTTCTTTTTTGTACTTTTTCTTCTATCTATTTCTATTTTATCTATTTTTATTTATTTATTATTTTGTTTTAGCCGCTCGCCTGAGTTCATTGAACTCCACGCAATTATTTTGCGATTATCTTATTTCAATAGTTGTGTCTGTGCTGTGGGCCCAAAAAACAACAAGAACCAGCTAAAACCGCCAAGCGAAGCTAAATTTAGCTGCAAGTTGCACTAGAAATACTCTAACAATAGCTAAAACTAGCTGGACTTAGCTGTAGAATTAACTAGTATATATTCTATAGCATATAGAATCTTGAGTTAAACATTTGTATTCTTCAGATTTTTTTCAGTAGTTTTTCAGATTTTTTCAGTATTTTTTCTGATTTTTTTCAGTATTTTTTTCTGATTTTTTTCAGTATTTTTTCAGATTTTTTAATAAATTCGTTTACAGCTTTTTCCTATTTTTAAGTATTTTTTTAATTTAAAAATTTATTTTCAGATTTTTAGTATTTTTCAGTATTTAAAAAAAATAAAATTCATTTTCAGATTTTTAAAAAGTTTTTTAAAAATTGTTTTCAGTATTTTTAAAAATTTAAAAAATTCGTTTTCAGTTTTTTTTGGTTTTTTTTAGATTTTTAAAGTTTCTTTCTGATTTTTTTTATAATTTTAAAAGCTAAAATTTGTTAAATTAGTCTTGAACTTAGCCGAAGATATATAGAGATTGTTAGTGTAAATATTTACGAATTTAAAAAATTTAATATATATAAATTAAAAACATATTTTAATATATATTTTATTAAATTTTAATATGTATTAAATTTAATATATATAATATAAATTTGTTCAATTTTAATATACATTAAAATTTAAAAATTTTCACTATATATTATATAAAAAATCTAGAGAAGTTTGTGTAGACAAATTCTAGCTCTTTTCAAGCTGCCGATTGTGCCGATTGTTATTTGGGCACGGTTGTCCAAATAAACAGAATACGCCAGAATACACATACATACATATATATATGTATATATATATATATATAGATAACTCTATGTGCTTAGTTGAAACAGAATCTAATCCATGTTGGGCCATTGGCGTCACGGCTTGACGCAAATGCTATTAAAAACAGTTGGGGCAAACAGAGAAACTTGTTTCCATCAGAGACGAAAATGCTGCAAATGTTGGCTTAGACTACAACAATAACAACACAAGCAACAGCAGCAACATTGCAGAAGACAAGAGGCAAGGTCTTTTGCGTGCAAATCCAGCCAACGACCAACAAAATCTAACTGCAGTTCTGCGCAGGTCGTTGCCATTTCACAAGCTAGAGCGAGAGAGAGAGAGAGAGAGAGAGAGAGCGAGAGGGACAGAGAGAGAGATGAAGGCAGAGTGCAGTGAACTTTTGCGGCCCGGATTCGAAGCCCGATTTCGATGGCTCTGCGCTCACCCACCATTAATGCAATTCCAATTGTTGTTGTTGTTGCTTTTGTTGTTGCTGTTGTTGTTGGCGTTTTCCATTTTTGGTCAGTTGGCACTCTTAATGACGCCCCGGCTGACATAAGAACCAAACAATAAAACAAAAACACACAAAACTGTCATATAAATTGTTGGCGTTTCGTCGTCGCTGCCTCTTAATGACTCACACAGCAAATCATTGCAGCCACGCCCCCCCTCCCTGCCTGGCCGCCTTTGAGACGTCGTCTGTACAGGCCGCTCACGTGCCAGCGCGCAGTGCCGCTATATATGGGCGCCTATTATATGTAGATACCCTGTAAATAGCTGCGGGACCTAGATCTTGTGTCTATATCTGATAACTGATAAGTCAGGCTATATACATACGTACATACATATATATTTATCTGTTTGCTTGCTCTTTATCTGTGAGTTGCTTCAGCTTTAAGAGCGAAAGCTCGAAAAATAGCTGAATAAATATTTTTATAGAAGCAAGAGAAATTTATGGCTTATACAAATTTAAAAAATTATAAAAATAAATTAAATATTTTAAAAAATATAAAAAAATATACAAAATAATGATAAATAATAAAATTTAATAAAAATAATTCAAAATAAATAAAAAAATAATAAAAATGCATACTAAATAATAAAAATTAATAAAAAAATTCAAAATGAATAAAAAAATAATAAAATTCATACTAAATAATAAAAATTAATAAATATTAATAAAAGTTAACAAAAATAAAATTAAAATATATGTAATATACAAAAAATAATACAACATAATATAAAAAAATAATAAAAATAAACATAAAACAATCTAAAATTGTTAATAATATAATATAAAAGAATTATCAAACAATTTTTAAATAACTATTATAAAAATATAAAAAAACGTACAAAATTAAATAAATAAATTAAATATTAAAAAAATATACGTTTTTATTAGGAAAATAAAAGCAAATTTTAAGCCAAACAAATACATAAAAATAAAATACCGAACTGAAACTATATAAGAAAAAAATAATAAACAAATTAAATAAATATACAAAAATAAAAAATCTTAAAAAAAGATTAATACAATATATAATTTAAAAAAATATATATTTCAACATCTTCAATAGATTTAAAAAATGATTTATAATTTTACAAATAAATTTGTATTCAATCAGCTCGTGAAATGGTAATAATATATGGAAAATATGTATTATTAATATTTTTTAAAGGGCAGAAAACAATATTACACGACTCTTTAGATAATCTTCATATTAAATTAATTAAAAAAATTATTTATATATTTAATTTAAAAATATATATGTATTTAAACAACTTTAATTAATAAGAAAGAAATTAAAAATTAAAAAAAAAAATTATTTTCAAATATTTTTTTAATTATATATATTTATTTATGTTATATATTTAAGTATTATATATATTTATATACTTTTTCACCTATTTATTTCAATTTTTTTAATGCTTTTCTGCCTTTGATTATTGTTTTAAATTATTATTTAAATATTTTCGTAGCACCCAAGGGAAACTCTCAAATAAATTTATAAAATTTAAGCTAAAATCAATAAAACATTTCGTACATCTTCACTTCATGCTAGGGTATTTGAAGTGCCATCAACACACTCCGCTTAGAAACTCTTCCAATTTATTTAATTTTGTTTTTATTTTTTATAAAATTTGATTTGTCGAGTCGAGTCGAGTCGAGTCGAGGCGGCTCGACTAGCGCTGCCGAAACGCATGAGATCTCACTCCTTTGGTAAGTGGGCGACCCACGGACAGCGACGGCGACGACAGCGGCGACAGCGACAGCCATTTGCACTAAATGGGGCTGCAGCTGCGTTTGTTCAATTATGCAACAGTTGCAGTTGCAGTGGCTGCCGCTGCTGTTGCTGTTGTTGTTGTTGTTGTTGTTGTTGCTGTTGCAGTTGCACTGGCATTTTTGTTGCATTATGACGCTCGCTTTTTACTTTATTTATGACAAAACTGGCGGCAAATTATTATTTTCAATATTGAGTCATCAAGCGGACCATGAAGAAATGATACAATCATTTGCAGAGGGGGCGTGGCATGAGCAATATGACGCACCGAACAGCCGAGAGAAACTGGTGGGGCACAGGAGAAGTGCCAGAAAAAGGTGCAAGTTGAAGAGATTCTCTCGGAGTTGATTGAAAGTCAAAGTAACACGAGATTCTCTCTTCTATCTCTGTCAATTGCGGTCATAGCGGAGTCTCTCTTCATATTCTCTATCAATTTTTGCGCTATCTCTGTTCTTCTTTCTCTCTCTATTTCTTTCTCTATCTCTGTTCTTTGTTTTCTGTATGTCTTTCTCATTCTCTAGTTATCTCTCTTTCTCTCAATCTATTTCTCTCTCTCTCACTCTATTTCTCTCACGGTCTCTCTCTCTATTTCTCCCTCTCTCTGTCTATTTTTTCCTCTCTCTCTCTCTCTCTATCTCTCTCTCTCTGTCTTTTCTTTCTCTTTGTCTCTATTTCTTTATTTCTCTCTTTGTCTCTTTCTTTCTCTATATTTCTTTATCTTTCTCTTTTTATTTTTCCCTCTCTCTCCCTCTCTCTCTCTCTCTTTCACTCTCTATTTCTCCCTCTCTCTCTCTCTCTCTCTCTCTCTACTTCTCTCTCTATGTCTATTTCTTTCTCTTTCTCTCTCTCTCTCTTTCTCTCTCTTTCTCTCTCTCTCTCTCTCTCTCTCTCTCGTTTTCTTTCATTTTGTCTCTATTTCTTTATTTCTCTATATTTCTTTCTCTTTCTCTATTTATGTCTCTCTCTCTCTCCCTCTCTCTCTCTCTCTCTCTCTCTCTCTCTGTTGCTCTGCTTATCTCTCACTCTGTCTATCTCCTATATCTATCTCTGTCTATCTCTATATCTCTGTTCTTCTTTCTCTTTCTCCCTATTTCTTCTCTCTCTCTCTCTCTCTATGTCTACAGTCTTTCGCCTTCTTTCTGTTTGGGAATTTCTAGAGATTCATAAACGGCAATTCAGAAAAGGAGTGAGAAAAATATATATTTTTACGCTCTTTCTCCCTCTCTCCCACTTTCCGATTTCCTGTTTACGCATTTCTAGAACTGTCCAAACTGTCTCGCTCTATTTCTCTGTCTCTCCCTCTTTCGCTGAACTTCTCAACTTCTATTTACGAATTTCTAGAAATTTCTAAACAAAAATGATTGAAATTCGGAAGGTCAAGAGCTCAATTGAGTGCAGTTTGATCTATGAACTTTTAATGCTTGAAATATTAGAAAAACTTTTGTGAAATTATCAAAAATTTCCACATTTGAAATTGATTATATAAAACAATGCTCAGGCTATGATCTCTACTGAAATTGAAATAAATTTTCGTATATATATTTTTGATACTTTCCTATCCCCTGTCCAGTTATGTCTCTCTCAGCTCTAGCTCCCTCTCTTCACTCTCAAATTGAGTTGCCTTAGCCTCAAGCTCTTGTTGCATGTGTGTTAAGTGTGTTTTTTCTATATTTTTATTTTTTTTTCTTTATTTTTCGTGTAGTCTACGAGCCCCTCTACTTCCCTGCACACGCATCGCGCGGCCAGTGTTGCACAATGTGCAAATGTTTATAAACTTGCGAGTCTTTATCAAAATGTTGACAGCAACAACAACAGCAACAGCCACAGCCACAGGCACAGCCTCAGTCGACGCCGCTGTCTAATAATAATTTATTTTATTAATTTGAAAATCACATTTTGCTCGACAAGAGCAGCGAGAAAATTGCAAATGTTGCAGTTGTTGTTGCTGTTGTTGCTGTTGTTGCTGTGGGCTCATGCAAAGTGAGGTCGCTGCCGTTCAATAACCTCGAGCGCCGAGTGCAGCTACGCAATTGCAGCAGCAGCAGCAGCTACGTTGGCGCATAGCAACAACAACAACAGCAACAACTGTGCCACACACTCGAGTGTCATGTCATGTAAGTATGCGTATGCCTCTACCTCTGCCTCTGCCCCTGCCCCTGCCTCTGCCCCTGCCTGTGCGTGTGTGTGCGAGGCACTTGGCAACGCTGCCGTCGCTTCGCACTAATCGTCTCTGTACGTTCAACCATCCATCCATCCATCCACCCACCTCTCGCTCTCTCCCTCTCTCTTTCACACTCGTTTGCCTGGCTATTTGTTTGGCTGGTAATTGGGCAGCGCCGCTGGGGGAAAAGGTTTCGGGCTGGGCCTGGCCCAAGGCAGCGTAACGCATTCTAATGCAATAACTTACTCAGCAATTGAATGACTCTCAGAGATATACATATATACTATATAATTCATTATAAAAGGCAGACATACCTGTAACGAAATGAATAAAGAAAATACTAATTAGTTCCAAGTCATACATGGCTATAAGAGAGACAAGTTAAGGGCAGATCTCAAGTAGCTTAAGCTCTCCAGCCCCTTACAGACTCAGTAAACACTCTATTTATAATGAAGTATGATAAATATAAAACTCATACGCCATATGGCTGATATCTTAAGACTCGCAACTGCCATCGAGTGCTTTAAATAGTAATGCGAGCAATTATAGCTCGAGCATGAATCAGTGGAAGATTATGAAAATGCCCAGCAATAAAAGAATTGAGCGCACTTGCTATAAAAATACATAAAAAGTTCTAGAAAAAATATTATAAAAATTTATAAAATACAAAAATATCTAGGGAAATTAAATTTTTGTTTTAAAATTCATTTTATTATTTAATTTTTTGATTTTTTAAACTATTTTTATGGCATTATCTAACTTTCGTAATAGAGTATGTTATATTTGTTTATAGCATTAACTAAAATTTAGTGCAAAAATAAAAAAAAAATACAAAAAATTTGAAAAAATTTAAAATTTTAAATTTAATTATTGTATTAATATTATTAATAATTATTAAAACTTTTTTTATTTTTTCAAAAACTTGTTATGAAGTAAAATTATAAAAAACATTATATAAATTATTAAAAAAATGGCTAAAAATTTAATACTTTATAAAAAAATTGTTAAAAATAAATTAATGAAAATCTATTTATCTAAAACTATTTTTATTTTATTTTTTATTTATTTTTTTTCAATTTTTTTAATATTTAAAATATATTTTTACAATTTTAAAAATAATTTTTGTTAATTGTTAAAAAAATATATTTTAAACAATTTTAAAAATAGCTCAACTATAGCTATAGCTTACATGTAAGCTATAAAAATATTTGTAAAATAGTAAAATACTAAATAAAAATAAATACATAAAGTATTTACGAACCCAAATCAACTTCCACTATGTATTTAACCCAAGAAACCCTCCATAAAATCACTTAAAAACCCCAAGCAAAGCCCCAAGCTAACGATTCAGATAAGAAAAACATGAAAGCACATAAAGTTCTTGAGCTCTGGCCACTTGCCCTTTTCAACGGACGCATTTAACCCACATAGTTTAGCTGGCAGATGGTCGTAGCTGATATATAGTGTCATGGATATAGGTGAGTGCACTCACCTCAGCCAATCAAGCCCTAAAAATCGAATTCCCCAACTTGTCACACTCAACGCAACGCGGCTATCGGGCAGAGGCATCAGCTTAACGAAGCCCATCAAATCATAACTGCGAGCCTTCAAATCACTTCAAATAACTTCAGTTGCGACACTTGACTTGCACCTGCTGTCGCTATCGCTGCCGGTGCTGCTCGTCGCTGCTACCTGCTTCCGCCTGTGCAACAATCCATTTTCTTGTTGCAGCCATTTTGATTCCCATACCAAAACCAAACCGTTTTTGGGGCCAGGCCCAAGCAATTAAAGCGAATCACAACACAGCTCTGCCTCTTCATGTGTTGGCCAGCGGAGTCGCTGCAGTCGCCGTCGTTTGTTTTGAGAGCTTATCGCATTTCACAAACGAGAACACACACACACACACACAAAAAGAAGAGAGGCAGAGAGAGAGAGAGAGAGAGAGAGAGAGGCGCAGCAGAAGTCAGGTCTAGTCGAGCCGCAAGTAACTAACCTAACCTAACCCAAAGCTAACCTAACCTACGCTAACCCAATTCGAAGCCAGCTCGTTGAGTTCAATAACCCAACGACGACCGAACGAACGAGCCGAACGAACCGAACCGAACACAGCTCGAGCTGTCGCACGAAAACCTAACGACGGGCAATCGTCAGTTAACGAAGCAGCATGCTGCAGTTGAGTAGCGAATGGCAGAGGAGAGGGAGAGGAATGGAGTGGAGTGAAGTGAAGTGAAGTGAAGTGAAGTGGGCAAGCGCTTGCTGGGCTCAAGTCGCCGTCGTCTACCTACAATATTTTTGTATATGCTATGCGCGCACAGGGGCCGCGGCATCAAGTTATTACAATTCTGAAATATAGATTAGCTGTAAATCTTGAGTCTAATCAGCGCTGCGTTGCGTATGCGCCGCTTTGCTTTGATTTGCATGCACAAACACACACACACACACACACACATACACACTTACAGTCAATGACATGCATATGCGCCGTTTCAGTCTTTGCTTAGTGCTCAATTCTTCGTTCTTGAGGCTCTACCTCTCTCGCTCGCTCTGGCCTGCGCGACTGCCTCAACTAGAACTTGCTTGACTTGGTCGTTCGCCCAGTCGCTAAGTTCATTGCACTTGTGGCGTAGCGGCATATTTTGCATTAATCTGACCCTCTCTCTCTCTCTCTCTCTCTCTCCACTGTCCTGCTGTCTATTTGGCGACCTATCTTTTGGCACGATTTGTTGCTGCCTTTTACTTTGTGCTGCGCGCTCGCTTCGTTTCGTTAAATTTCGTTTCGTTTCGTTTTGTTTCGTTCCCCGCTCTCCCACTGAAACAATGAGCTACAAATCTTCGCATGACTCCACAAATTAACGTTCCCTCTCCCTCACACTCACTCACACAGTCCCTCTCAACTACTCTCTCCTTTTCATAATCGAGTGTTTGCCGTTGCCTTTTGGCAGAGCTCTTCGAACAGTGTCGAAATAATTGCATTAATTACAAAATAGAAATGAAAATGTGCACGGAAAATGGGCGAAATTATGCTTGTCACGTAAAATTCTGTAGGTTCTGTTAATTAAAAGCAATTAAAAATAGCTCTCGCGCCTCTCAGCCGCATTGCCGTATTGCCGGACAGCTCGCTGTCCGTTCGAATTTTTAGTTTGAGTTTTAGTTTCAATTTTTGCTTGCCGTTTTTCTTACTTTTTTTTCTTTCTTTTTCCCCCCATTTTCTGGCGCTTGACAGCTCTGACGGAAACACGAAAATTTTAGGCATTTGAAAAGCGTCGCCTGTCGTATTATTAGAACACTTTTTGGTGAAGAGAAAGAAAAACAAAATAAACACAAAAAATCCGAAAAAATGCGAACATATGAAAATTGAGTTTAATGCAGACAGTGGAAATCGAGTTTTCTTTCTTTCTTTCTTGTTTTCTCTCTCTCTCTCTCTCTCTCTCTCGAAAAAAGAGCGACAAATTACGCACCTATTTTTGGTGTTGCAAATGGGTTAGGCATTTTGTTGTTGTTGTTGTTGTATTTTTGGGGTTTGTCTGCGACGCTAAATACGAAAATGGAACTAGTTCTTTGCTTGCGAAATTCTTATACGACTTTATTTTTGCTGTTGCTAATGCCTAGATATAGATAGATGAGCTGAAGAGTTTTGCAGTATTTTTTATATACCAGGAAAATTATATTTCAAATATTACAAAATATTTATTAACTTTATTATAAATAAAAAATAAAATATTTAATATTATTTATATATATTTTATTTTATTTTATATATTTTATATTTTTTATTTTATATTTTATATATTTTTTATTTTATATATTTTATATTTTATATTTTATATTTTATATTTTATATTTTATATTTTATATTTTATATTTTATATTTTATATTTTATATTTTATATTTTATATTTTATATTTCATATTTTATATTTTATATTTTATATTTCATATTTTATATTTTATATTTTATATTTTATACTTCAACTTTGATTACATAGTCAATTTTTGTATTCTTTTTATCATTTTGCAACACTAGAACTTGCTCTATATAGAAACCGAAGCTGTTCAACACGTTCATTCACATTCAACTAGCTCAGAAAACATTTGAATATATGTATATAAGTTTCTCGAACAGAGTTCTTCGTCTTTGCAGTTGTAGAAGTTTCTCTCATTGAAGTTTTACGCAAGAAGTTTAACAACACTGGACTTGTTATATATGTATATATACATAAAGTGGAACTTCTGCTATGCCCATAGGCCTAAAGTTCACCTTGCTCATGCCTAACTATATTTCTCTCTGTAAGGCTTAGAGCAAATGTGAGTCACAAAAGTTCTTTCAATAACTTTACAACACTGGCTCAGCTTCTGTAGAGCACAACTCTTCATTGGCAACTTTTACTATTGCTGAATTGCTTATTTTTTGTGTGTGTTTCTTGTCGCCTTGGAGTTGAATGACATGTTGCATCTGTCACCTAGTTGCTGCTGCCTGCTTGCTACGCATTGGGAAAATAACCAATGATTTGTCTATGGATTGGTGCCAGCTAAAATTCAAATAGCAACGTAACTCAGATTTACAACAAAGGCGCCCACATAACAAAAAAAAAAAACAAATAGAAATAGCAAAAAAATCAATTGCGAATTGTAAATTTGAATTGTAAAGGCTGCGGTCGCAGCAACAACTCGAACAACTTGGAACAACTTGAATGCCTGGGCAGAGAATTGCTTGCTGTTGTTGTTGTCCATGCTGTTGTTGCTGTTGTTGCGCCCATTAAATGCAATTCCATCTACTTGAGTTGGGCCGCCATCGAGTCACGTTTTTTGGTCTAGTCCAAGAGAGCGGAGTCTAGAGAACTATATGCCACAACAAGGTGATTGTACTGGTTAACAGCAGTTTCTGAAGGCTGCCGAACGAGTTTAACAAGCAACAACAACAACAACAACAACAACAACTGCAACATGCAACATGCGCAGCTAGCAGCTAGTCAAAATCTATCTGCGAAAATTGAGTTACATTCGATTTTAGTTCTTTTTTCAGAGTCAACATAAATTATACGCGGCTTAATTTTCACACAGCAACAGACAGACAGACAGACAGACAGAGAGAGAGAGAGAGAGAGAGGGGGGGGCAGCTCAAGCTACTGCGCTTTGACATTTGGGCTGCCAAAACTGTAGCTGTCGGGCCGTGTTGGCCATGTTGCCGTTTCGATTGAGCTTATGACAACAGCCAAGAGACACGACAGCAACAGCGACGTCATTAAGGCAAGCCCAAAAGGGTCCGCGACAGCTGAATGGCCAACGACAACGACAACGACAGCGACACAAATGCCAAAGCGACAAAGCGAACACACACAATGGGCCAAAAGCGCCAATCAAGAGGTCGCCATTGGGCGCCACCTGAGCTGATGAAAACCAGACGACGGCTTAGACTTGGATTGCTAGTGCAATTGGAATGTTTTTTTTTTGGTAAGAGTGAGACAAGAACATGAGAATAGAAGAATAGCAGAATAGAAGAATGATTATAATGTATTATGGTAACAGAAATAATATGCTTTCAGCATCCAAGTGAGCTTTGATTTAAGCTTCAATTTTATATTTCATTATTATATATTTTTAAATATATTAAATTATATTATATTATTTGAAGTATATATTTTTAAATATGTTTTCTTTTAATTTTTTAAATATTAAAATTAGCAAACATATTTTTATAATATTTATTTATTGTATTATATTTATTATTATTTTTTAATAATTTTTTTTAACTTTTTGCTTTTAATTTTTTATCTATTTAAATTGTAAATTTATTTTTCTATATATATTTAATATTTTATAATTTTTATTATCAGTATTTTTTAAAATTAAAATTTGTAGTCTCTTTTGAATATTTATGATTTATCTTTCTTTGAATTGTTATATTATTTTTTAGTTTTTTTTAATTTTTGAAATATTTAAATTTATAACTATATTAATTAATATAAAAAAAAAATTTATAAAATTTAGTTTTTATAATTAAAACTATTTTTTTATATTAAAATCTAATCTTTTTGAATGTTTATCATATATTTATCTTTACATTATTTTTTTGCTTTTAATTTTGTTTATATAAATATTTGTAAATTTATTTTTCTAATAATATACATTAAAATTTATAAATATATTTATTTATTTTATGTAAAAACTATTTTTTAATATTATATTTTTGTAATATTTATTTATTTTTACATATTAAAAAGACATTTTTTTTAAATTTTAATATTATATTTTAATATTTATATATTTTTATTTTTACATATTTAAATGTTTTTTTTTTTTTAATTTAATATAATTTTTCAATAATTGAATTCTCAATTTTGAATATATTTGTTCATTTTTGCCTCCTATGGAATTCCCTTTTCGCAAATTGTCTTTCAGTTTATTGACCGAATTGCTCATACGCACTGTTAACGGTAATTGCATTCGCAACGGCAACGTCGCTGCGGCCTTTCGGGGCATGCGTCTAATTTATGCAACATTTTGCAGCCTTTATGTCAGCGTGTAGTACTACGCCAGCTAATGGGCAAATGGGCGGTGGGCAAATGTGGGCATGGCAAATGCATATTATTCATACGCAGCGTACACACAGAGAGTGCGGCTGGCCCACATTAATTACCATAAAAATAGGCATAAAAAAAATTGCAGGCATGAAACTTTTGGCAGCGGGTGTAATGTGCATGTGTGTGTGTATCAGTGTGTGTGTGTGTATTAGTGTGTGTGTGTGTGTGTGTGTGTGTGAACGCATTCATAGAATTTGTGACGGAAATGAGTTAGTGCCGTTTGCCATGCCCCAGCCATAAATGGACTCTAACCAAGAGAGGCAGGCAGGGCTAGGCGTAGAGGGGGGCGTGGCGATGCCAGTGGGAGTTAGCGCCCAGCAGTTAGTTGGGTTTCGCTGCATTTGACTTTTGCCGCTTGCATAATTATCATGCAACAAAACGTCAAGATTTGCGGCAGCCAAAGGCCTGCGGCGGAGAGAGCAACGCACGGAGGGAGATTAAGAGAGAAAGAGAGGGAGAGAGAGGGAGTGGAGAGGGAGTGTCAAGACAAGGGAGAAACAGAGATAGAGTTTAGAGTCACGCAATTTACGCACAAATTGTAAAACGAGGGCGAAACCAAAAGTTTATGTGAAGCGAAAAAAAATGGGGATAAAAAGAGTAAAGACAAAAAAATTATAAAAAAAATATAGAAACATGTAAAAATTATACATATTTATTTAAGGCAAAAAAAATGTTGTTTTAAATAATATTAGAGTTTCTATAATTTAGTCATTTATATATTTATTTTAATTAGTTTGTGGTGTAGTTAGTAATATAAATAAATTGTATAAAAATTTGTATTGCTTTGTTTTATTTTTATTTTATTTTTATTTTATATTTATTTTATTTAAGTTTTTTTTATTTTATTTTTATTTTATTTAAATTTTAAAATATATTTTATTCATTCAATTATTGAATTTAAATATATTTTATTTATTTATTTATTATTTATATAACATAAAAATATTATTTTTAGGTACCAAAATATATGTTTATAATATGTTTTCAAACACAAAAATATTTACAACAATAAATATTTTTATATATTTGAACAAATATTTTTGGTACATTTAAAGCTTTTAAAAATATTTTTATATTTATATATTTTTTATATAATTAAAAAATATGGTAAATATATTTAAAAATTGTATTGTATATAAAAATATATTTTTATATTTTTAAAAAAAATCTTTATTAAACTAAAATATATTTTTAACACAAAAACTAAAAAAAAAAATATTTTAAGATACATTTAAGAATACATATACCCAAAATATTTTTTTTCTATCTTAAATTATTTTTTTTAGTTTTTGTGTTAAAAATATATTTTAATTTAATATAAAACACTAAGTAAAAATATATATATATTTTAAAAATAAAATATATATGAAATTCAAATTGAAATTAATTTTTTTATTAAAAAAAAAAAATAAAATAAAATAAATATATAAGTTACAAAATAAAATAATGCAAGATATTATATATAGTCTGGTGTATAGTATAGTATATATGTACATATATATGTATATGTATATATTTATATGTATGTATATATGTATATATGTGTATATAGTCTATATATGTACAGTCTACTTGGTGCACTGTCAACTTAAGCCACAGCACAGCGAATCGTTTGGGCCCAGTTAGCTGCATTGATTTGTGCGCCGCTCAGTTAACCTGGCCGAAAGCAAAGGCTACACAAGTCAGGCACTTCTGTTGCGGCTACCGATTTGCTCCCGCACATGTGAACGTTGCCGTTAGCCCCAAACACCTGGCCGCCCCAGCTGGGTCAGCACCGCTGCCCAGCCAGCGATTGGCCTGCCGCGGGCGCGCATTCATTGTCTGAGGTTAGTGCCGGAGCAGCAAAGCGCCAAAGCGCCAAAGCGCAACAACAACACAAACAGCAGCGGGAAAATCTCAAATACAAAATCAGTTAAACGCCCGTTGGCCACAACAGCAACAACAACAACAACAGCAACAGCAACAACAATAAATTTTCCTCAGATTTTTCCTTCTTTTTTTTCGTTGCCTAAGAAAATCCAAAGCAAGGCGAAGCGAAACATTTCCCATTCGCATTCCCATTCGACTCGCGTGCTTTGTTAGCCATAGTTTTTATTGCTCTTTGTTGTTGTTGTTGCTGCTTGTTTGTTTGTTGTTGCTGTTGCTTGTTTGTTGGCTGTTAGTTGTGGCTCTGGGGCACATTTCGTGTTGCCTATCGCGCGTCAAATGTGCAGCCAAAGCCACATAAATCAATTAGTTAGCGGGAGCGAGGCTTGCTTCGCCCAGGGGGCGTGGCTCTTAGCAGTGGAAATCGCACCAAAGCCCAACAGAAGCCAGCCTGGCCAAGTGCGTTGAACCCCAGCCAAGGATGAACCAACAGCGGTGCGTAAGGAATGCAGCGAATGCAGGGAAATTGCGAGAAAAGCTTATGGGAAATGAGTTTAAAATAGTATTTTTAAAATACTAAAAAAAAAATTAAAAATATCTCAATTTTTAGCTAAAATATATGTAAATATTGTGGAAGTATATGAATATATATGTTTAGTGATATTCGTTAAATATGAAATACATTTATAATATAATAATGAAAGTTAAAATATACATATTTATTTTTGGATAATAATTATATAGATAATAATATTAAAAACAATTAAATGTATTTATTAAAATTTAAATTTTGTATCAAAAATATTTCCATATTTGTATTCATATTTTTTGTTTTATTTATTATTAATTTATTCTTATTATATTTTCATGTTTTATAAAAATACAAATATAATAATTACATAAAAAAAATGAAAATGTGAATATATAATATAGAAATAAAAATCTTTTTTATATATTAAATATTACTTTTTATTATATATTTATAATTATATTATTATAATTATAAATATATAAGAAAAAGTAATATGATATATATATATATATATATATATATATATATATATATATATATATATATATATATATATATATATATATATATATATATATATATATATATATTATATATATTATATAATTATTATATTTGTATTTTTATACAAAATATTTGTATTAAAATTTTGTATTAATTGATTTTGATTATAATATTTGAATTTTTAATTTTAATTTTTTTTTTTATAATTATTATATAAACCTTAAATTATTCATATAAATATAATGTACATATTTTTGATAAGTATTTAAAAAAAAAGTTTAAAATATTGTTTTAATATTTAAGATTAGTTTATTTTTTATAATTACTTATTTAAATATTATTATTTTCATACTATTTATTTTATAGTATTTTTTATTTTAAAATTTCATATTTTTAGCTATTTTATTTTATTTATTATTATTATTTTTATACCCTGTACCCATTGAAAATGGGAAATCAGGGTATAATGTTTTTATTTAACTTAATTTATTAATTATAGTTTTATTTTCTATTATATTTTTATATTATTTTTATTATTTTTATTATTTTTATTATTTTTATTTATATTTATATATGTTTTATATATATATTTATTATTTATTAAATTAATTTCACAAATTTATTTATTTTATTTAACTATTTTTTTATATATTTAAATTTGTTTTTATATTATTATTATTTTTTTTTTATTTTTACATTTTAATTACATATATTTTTGCAATATTGAAAACCTCTTTAAATCTCTATAAATAACATAATTTTACAGCTTTCGTGGGCAGTTCGAAGACTTTTTGGCATTCGCACGCTTTTTTATTGTCAAAATGCCACGCCCATAGCCAACAGCCCACGTCGTGTCATGCTCATAAATAATGCATTAAACGCTTTGTGGCTTTTAATTGCAAAGCTGGCCAAAGTTGTTGTTGTTGCTGTTGCAGATGTTGTTGTTGTTGTAGTTGTTGCAGTTGTTGTTGTTGTTGTTGCTGTTAACAGCTGGCAAAACGCATAAAACTGTCAACAAATGCCACACAACATTTTGACTTATGACATCAGGCAATTACGAGCTGCAACAATATCTATGTTGCATGTGTGTGTTGCATGTGTGTGTGCGAGAGAGCAACCAGTTGCTTCTGTGCAACATTTGGTACAAAGCGAAGAGCCATTTGCATGCAAAGTGCATTCAACTCAAGCCGCAACAAGCAACATGCAACAACAACAACAACAACGACAACTGCAACATTAGCAGTAGCCCCAGCCGCAGCCGCAGTCGCAGCCGCAGCCGACGTCGCTGTCGTCGCAGCGAAGAAAGCAAAGCAAAGTCAATGCACTTTGGCTGCCTCTATTCCAGCATATAAACATGTATATATACATGTATACATACATGCATACATACATACATGCCTGTGTCTGTTTTTGCAGTTTTGTTGCGGTACTTTCATTGCTCAACAGCGACGTCAACGGCGACGTCAACTGCGCTCAACTATTTTGCAGCGAGCTGGCGCGAGTTCGTTGACGTTTCTCAGCTGCTGTTGTTGTTATTGCTGCATGTTGCTGTTATTCTTGTTGAGTATTTTCTAGAATGTTGCGCGCCAAATGTGCCAGGCAATAAGTTGCAGCAGAGAAAGAGAAAGCAATGTGGGAAAACAACATAATGACGAGCATTCAGCAACAAAGATGTCAAGCGCTGGCAACATGTGGAGCTAAACAACAATTAAACATGTTAATACAACTGGCTGGCAACATGTTGTTGCGCTGTTAATGCATAGCAAAGGGAATAATTATGGCAAGCAACATTTACTGCCAAACATGTTGCTAACAATGCTTAACTAAATTGAGAGCTGTTTGACACTAGCAACACTTCGTCCAGTCTTCGACATGTTGCTGAGGATCATACTGCATTTACATTGGCTGCCTGGCAACATGTCTAATGAGTGCAGGCTAGTTCCAGCATGTTGCTGACGAGACAACCAACATATGCCATTTGACACATGTTGCTGAGTGTTGTTTGCAATAGCTTCGTCAAGCCTTCGACATTTCAAACATGTTGCTGAGGATCAATATGTTTAATTAGCGCAGGCCATGCCAAACATGTTGCTTAGAGCACCTAATGTTGCTTAGACTTGCACTGCATTTGTATTGGCTGCCTCCAGCATGTGCAATTAGTGCAGGGCATGTCAAACATGTTGCTAACAATGCTTAACTAGCAACACTTCGTCCAGTCTTCGACATTTCAAACATGTTGCTGAGGATCATACTGAATTTGCATTGACTGCCTCCAAACATGTTGCTTAGAACATTCACAAATTCATTTGCCATTTGCCATTTGACACATGTTGCCGATACTTGTTCAACTTTTCGTTAAGCCTTTGTTGCTGAGCTGCAGCAACACTTCGTCAAGGCTTTGCTGATCAGATTCCAATTGGACGTGTTGGGGGGTTTTCATGCATTTTTCATACATTTTGATTTCGTTGTTGTTGTTTTTTTTTTATTGCCCAGCAGCAAACAGGGCATTTAATTAGCAATAAAGTCAACAAGCGGCAGCCGAAAATACTTGAATTTATAGCCAGCAAAAGCAAACAGCGAACAACTAAGCCACAAGGCAAACAGCAACCCCAACTGTAAGTGGAGCTGAAAAGGGGTAAGTAACCTCGAATGAAAGCAAAGCCACGTGCTGGCAGCAGCGGCGAATGACACTTAACTGGGTCAGCAGCAAAAGTGGCGCTGCCAGCAGCAAAGCCACCCCCAAACGACAACAAACCCCTAGCAGAGCAACCCCCAGCTAGCAGAGCTGCCATAGATATGTGTGTATGTGTATGTGTGTGTGTGTATGTATGTAGTGCACGTTTTACTATCACTCGTAATTTTGCTGCTGCTGCTGCTGCTGTGGCATGCAACATATAAACTTGCAACTGCAACTGCTGCTTGCAACCAGCGAGCGAGCTGAGGCCAGGCAGCCAGGCAGCCAGCAGGCAGTCAGCGTCAGTTCATTGCACTATGCCCTCGCCCCAGTTACGTAGCTCGTAGTACGCTCTTGTTGTTGTTGTAGCTGTGTTGCAGCTGCACGTTCTCTTTGCCACACACACACACACACATCAAGTTGTTAGATAAGCTTTGCTGCTGCTGCTGCTGGTGGGCGTTTGCCCATATATTAATTTAATGCTATTTTTTCATTGCAAATTATAATAACAATAATTGCTGATTGAAAATATATATATATATATGTACATATATATAATTTGATATAACAGTTCATCTATGAGCGGAGCGCGTGTGTGTGAGCGTCTGTTGGCCTTGGCCAAAACAACTGAACAAAGCTTGCACAGTAAAACTTTAGCCAGAAAAAACATTTATTTTGAAATAGAAAAACTTGAAAGAATTTATTATAATTTTAATTATATTTTTTTTTTTGTTATTTTATTATAATTTAAATTATATTTTTATTTTTTATTTTATTTTTTTTATTATTATAATTCTTATTATATTTTTGACTTTATTATAATTTTAATTATATTTTTTTGTTATTTTATTATAATTTTAATTATATTTTATATTTTTTTATTTTATTTTAATTTTTATTATATTTTTGACTTTTGATTTTTTTTAATTTTTGACTTTATTATAATTTTAATAATTTTTTTTGGTTTTTTTTTTAATTTTTGTTTATTTATTTTTTTATTTTATTATAATTTTTATTATATTTTTGACTTTATTATAAATTTAATTATATTTTTTTGTTATTTTATTAAAATTTTAATTATATTTTATATTTTTATTTTTTTATTTTATTATATTTTTAATTATATTTTTGACTTTTGATTTTCTTTTTATTTTTTTACTTTATTATAATTTTAATTATATTTTTGAAAAATAATTTTATGATTATATATACTCTATAGACTGATCGAAAAGATGATGGAGAGTATGCCCAGGCCTTTGGACTAAATATTAAAAAAAAACATGCCTTAATCTAATAATTAATCTAATACGAGCAAAGAGTGATTCTTGCTCATTTTAAAGTTTTTTTTTTTTCAATTATTCGGAGGAGAGAGTGAATTAAATTGTTTGTTTTTCGTTTTATATATTATTAATAAATTTCTGTTGAAAATTTGGAATCGATTAGCCACTCAAAGTCACAGTATCGAAACAACTATCCGCCTGCGCTCGCCACTGTATTTATTTAAATATAATTTAAATTTAAAGTAATAAATAATAAAAGTCTTTAAATTATGTGCTTTAAATTTAAAATTTTGGCAGCCATTTTAAAACACTGTTAAATTATTTATAAATTTTAAATCAAATTTTTTAAACATATAAATATATATGTATATAAATATATATATTTTTTATATAATTTAAATTTAAAAAAATAACAAAATTACTTAAAATTTTATAAACAAATTTGAAGCATTGGTAGATTGTTTCTTATATTTAAACTTATATTTTTTATATATTTATATTTTTTTTATATATAATAATATTTTTTAAATATAATAAAAATTTATAGCCACGAAAGTCTTAAAACAATTTCTAAAAATATAATTTAAAATTTATAAAAAAAAATTAAAACATTGTTAATTTTCCTAATATTTTCAAATATTAACAAATATTTTTTTAACATATGCAAAAACATTAAATGAATTTGCTTTATTTGGTTAAATAAAAGCCTGCTCTGCTCTGCTCTGCTTGGCGCGCACTCAAAAGCTGCTTGCTATAGCAGTGCGCTGCTAACTATTTGTATAGCATACTTTTGCGCTGTGAGCACAGGCAAATTACGCTAGGTGGCGTGCCACACGCTAACAGCGCTGCTCCACATTTAACAGAGCACGCGCTCGCATGCGATTTAAATTGTCATAAAATGTATATATTTTGTCTGAATTGTTAAATAAATATTTAAAATAATAAGTAAATTTTGATAAATATAAGATAATTAATTTGTTTAAATATTTTTTATATATTTTTTAATGAATTTTTAAAAATTATAATAAATTCATTATTTAAATAAATGTAAAAAATAATAAACAAATTAATATCATTTTACTCAATTTGTTTATATATTTATATTTAGGCTAATTAATTTTTGTATATATATTTTTTTATATTTTAAATAATTTAATAATTTTTTTAATTATTATAAATATTTAAAAAATATTAAACAAATAAAGATAATTTTGCTATATTTACATAGATTTTTCTATGAACTTTGCTGGCCTTAATAGACGAAGGTTGTTGACCTAAATTGCAAAGTGCAATGAACTATTTGTGGGCGGAATGCAAAAGGCGTGTGGAGTCTCTTAATAGTATTACGTAAATAAAACTACATAAATATGTTGAAAACTTCATAAAAATGTTAAATAAAATACAAAATCAAACACACACATACAGCAGCATTTCTAGAACATTCTACACCAACACACACACACACAAACATACACATAGTAGCGTTGGCTCGACACCCCCACACACTCGCACTCACAGAGCAGGAACTGCAGTCAGTCGTTCAAGTGCATGTCAGAGCATTAACCTCTGATTACATATGCATGTATATAAATATCTCTCACTGTATGTGTGTGTGCATGTGTTTGTCTGCTGCTCTATTTGGGTCCTAGCACAACACTAATACAGACGCACAGCCAAATAGGCACTCTCTCTCTCTCTCTCTCACGCTCTGGCAATGCCTAGCTGCGCCGCTCATTTGCTGCTGCAGTCAGCGTGCGCTCGCTCTCTTCGCCCTATTCCCGTTTCGGTTTTTTTTTTATCCAATTCGAATAGAAGAGAGAGAGTCTGATAAGTGAAAAGGCAGCAAGAGCAGGAAATGCAATGTTAAATTAAATAAAATAAAACCAAAGTTAATAAAGAGAAGCTTGTTGATTAACTGTTAACTATTTATTTATATTATTATCTATTTTGATTACGACAGCTAAAATATTTGTTTTCTTTCCTTGTGTGTGTTCTTTCTATATTTACTTTACGTATTTTCTATTTATTCTCGGTCAACCCTCACATGCACACACACACAAATGTTTCTCTCTATGCTGATTATCAAGTGTATTATCATTGTCTCTCTTCCTCTCTCTCTCTCTTTCTATTATTGATGCAACGTCATTATTGATGCAGGTTAGGAATGTAATGAAATTTTAAAATGGAACTTTCAACAGAGCGAGAGAGATGAGTCAGTCTGAAAGGCAGTATTGAAAGCCTACGCAGATAAGAGTAAAAATTCAACGAAATGTTAATCACTCCACAAGCCTATATGCATACATACGCACATTAACATACATACACATGTGCATGCACGCAAACATGCATAAGTAGATCAACAACAATTAACGAAAACTCTACTAAACTCAACTAAACTATAAGCAGAGAGCACAATTGCCGCTGCATGTGCAGGAGAGCGCAAGAGGGCTCTCACGGCTTATGCTCTTTGCTGTTGGTGTTGGCTCTGCCGCTGCTCTGCTGCTGCCACTACTGCTGCTGTTGCTTCTTGTGGCCCATGCTGCGTGCGCTGCTTCGCCGTCGTTGCTGACATTGAACGAGTTCATTCACATTTACACAACCACACACACACACACGCATACTTGCGCTGCTCGCACACGCACACGCATACACACTCACTCACTCACTCGCTCGCTCGCACACTCGAGACAACAACTGCACGAAGCATAAAATACAACAAGCACAGCAAAAAACGCAATAACAAATGTATGCATGTGTGCGAGAGTGTGGAAAGGCGAAGAATAACAACAAATGTACAATAAATAAATATGCTAAATAATATGAAAGAACAAAAACATGTTGTATAACAGCTAACAGCCGAAGAGCAGCCCGAGTGGAGCAAAGAAAGCAAACCATTCACCAGGCAGGCCGTAGGGAGAGAGAGAGAGAGAGAGAGCGGGACGCAGCTCACAACAGAAATCACACTCGAAAACGCCAACGTCAACAAATACCTAGTCATGTGTGTGTGTGTGTGTGTTTGTGTTGCTCTTAATTATTTTTCTGCCTCCGTTTGCTTTTTTTTTTACTACGTTTTGTTTTTATGCTTAAATTTGGAGGAATTATCGAAGAGCGCGCAAATGAGCCATTCCCATAACTCGGACCCGAGGACAGCGCACAAATTGGGTCATTAGGCACAGTGGAAAAGTGTTGTGTGTGTGTGTTGCCATGGCGAGAGCCGAGAATATGGTAAATAGTCAAGCGATCGAAGCCGAAGAGGGGGAAGAGGGAGAGAGTGAGAGAGGAAAACAGGCTTATTCTAGGGGAATAGGCAAAGGTTTAATGAGCTAGCTACATAGGTAGACTGATGCTGATGGTTGCTTGGCAGAAATGGAATATTTTCGATATTCGAAAGTTGAAAATGAAGCAAAAACAAATAAACAGTGTTGGCTAACTTAGAATGAGAATATAATGAGCAAGATTCGCGTGAGTTGGCAGAGTTAAGGCTTTTAGTTTCATATACAATAGAAATTCGAACTCGAATTCGAATTCGAAATGCAGCAAATCTATTGGTAGAATCTTAAGTTTAAACTGGTAGAAAGTGGGCTTGCTTATAAGAACAGTACGAAATTCGAACTCGAATTCGAATTCGAATTCGAAATAGAAGTCAGACTAAGCTGGCAAAGTGTGGGCTTTTAGGTGAATATATGTATATTGAGGAATTCGAACTCGAATTCGAACTCGAACTCGAATTCGAACTCGAAACAGAGCAATGTCGGCTAAGCTATGGCAAGCATAATAAGACAAGGCTGGTCAAGTTGCCATATAAGAATAGCTAGAATTTCGAGCTCGAATTCGAACACGAAACAGATCAGCAGCTAAGCAAAAAGATTAATGCGAAGCTGCCAGAATTTGTATATATATATTTAAGAACAGTACGAAATTCGAATTCGAATTCGAATTTGATTTATGTACATCTACATAATGTATATATGTATGTTTAAACAAACTAAAATAGAGGTCAATAGACACGGCGAAGGCTGGCTGGCGCTGGCCAGGTGCTCGAGCCAGTCAGCGCTGGGGCCTGGGCGGAAGTAGCAGCAACATGACGAACAGCAACAACAGCAACAACAGCAACAATGATGACAGCGTTTAACGCGTCGTATGAGCAATACAAAAATGGCAAAAAACCTCTAAAAACTTGCTTCCTACTTCTAGAGTCTACTTCGAGTGAGGGAGAGAGAGAGGGAGAGTGAGCGAGACGGCCTGCGTGCGTGTGCAAAGAAGGGCAGGACAGGTTTTTTTTCGTTGAGCTCGCTCTAGAGCGCAGCTCTGCTGGGACCCTCTCGGCAGCGCCTTTAGCTTAACCTTGAACTTCAAAAAAGCGCGTACGAAGCGGCTGCTTAATAGGCCTACCTGCCAGACGTATATATGTATATATGTGTATATGTATATATGCATGTAAATTAGCGCATGTGCGTGTTTGTGTGACTGGCACATTGATAGAGAGCGACGCGAGCTACTTAATATCATTTATACATAAAGAGAGCGAGTTACACACACACACACACACACATACACGCATGCAAAACTCTACACAGCAAAAACTCTACACTACACAGCAGCAAGAAACTGAAGAGTGGACGACGACGACGACGACGCTTGACCAAGAGCAAAGTCAATGAACTTGCCAAAAAAGAAGAAGAAGAAGAAGAGAACGCAAAGAATATGCGCAAAAAAAAAGGCAGCGAGCCAAAGTCTTGGAAAGTTTGAAATTTCAGACGCACAGACGACGACGCGTCGGCAGGCCGCACGAAAGAAACCAAAGCTAAACAAATAAAAATAACTACAAAGGATCGCAGACGAGCGAGAGAGAGAGAGAGAGGGAGATAGAACTGGAAACTGGCTGTTAACCTAATTCAAGGACGTCATTGAGACATTATTCCCGACTTTGGCGGCGACGCGGCGAATATAAGGGAATAGGGCAAACTACTTTGCCAAGGTTGAAGCGACAGCGAGAGCGAGAGCGAGACAGCAGCAGCAACGAGAGAGAGAGAGAGAGAGAGAGAGCGGCAGAGGCAGAGGCAGAGGGGCGCTTGATCAGCGGGCGAATGAACTTGCGGCAATTTTCAATGTCACAGACAAAGGGCTAAAGCCTGGCCACGACTGCCACTGCCGGTGGTGTTTCAGGCCACTTTTGATTTATTTTATTGCGACGCAATTTATGCAAGGACAAACAGCAGCAGGAGCAGGAGCAGGAGCCGCATGCAGGTTTGCCCCGTCTGCCACGCCACGCTGTTGCAACCCTCCGCGCTTTACCCTTGCCAGCGCGAGGTCAACGGAGTTCAATGTCAGCGCAGACACCGCTGTCCCGGTGGTTGCAAACACCCCCTCAATATCTACTTATACATACATATATATAGAGTGAGAGTATGAGTGGGTGGGGGGGAACTTACCTTGCAGCCCTCGCAGGAATGCACGCCGTAGTGGAAGCCGCTGGCCTTATCACCGCAGACGCGACACAGCACAGTGGTCCCGTCGAATTCTGCAAAAGGGAGAGCAAAAGGGAACATCGATTAATAAGAAAATCAATAAAAATGCAATTAAAATCAAGAATAAAAGGAGGAAAATATTTATATAAATAGTTAAGGTTTTTACTTAATATATATAGTCTATTTATAACATAATAAGTATTAATTTAATGAGATAAATAAAATATAAAAATCAATAAAAGTGATATAAAAATGCAATTTAAAATTAATAACATAATTAATATTAATATAATAATATAAATAAAACATAAAAATTAATAAAAATAATATTAAAATGTATAGAAATTGATTAGACATATTATTATGCATAATATCAAAATCAATAAAAATAATATTCTTATAAAAAATAATTTTAAATAAAAATTAAATTAATAAAAATGCAATTAAAATTTTTTAAAAATTATAAAAATAATTGAAGTATATAACTAATCTGTATATATTATTAGAGAATATAAAAAGAAATAAAAATGAAATAGAAATACCCAAAAATAATTTAGATATATAATAATTCTATGGTATATTCATATAAAAATTTATAATAATAAAAATTAAATTACTTAAATTGAAAATGAATAAAGAATTTAAAAAATACATTCTAAAAAAAATATTCTAAATAAATCTATAATAATCAAGAGATTATTGAAATATTTATATATAACAGATGTATAACAATTTTTTATTATTTATTTATTTATTTAATTTTAAAAAACTTAGAAATATATTTAAAATTAAAAAAATTTTTTTTTTAAATATTAAAAAATGTTTTTTTGTATATTAAAAAGTATTAAAAAATACTTAAAAATATTTTAAATATTTTTAAATATTAAAAAGGATTAAAAAACTTTTTTTAATGTTTTAAAAATGTTTTAAAATATTTAAAAATATTCAAAAATTAAATGCGCTCATATTTGTTATGCTAAAACATAAAACTTGCAACTTGCACTTAAATTTCTTTGATATCTCATTTAGGTTAGATGTTATAGATATCAGATGACCTGTGAACCACTGCATATCATTAAACTATACTTTAAATTCCCAATTAGATTTCAATCAGAGTAAATCTTGTTGCTTAAACAAACTGAGCTGAAACTTTTACTCTCACAATGCCGAAGAAAGTAAATACAGACGTAATACTTTCTTTGCACACGAAGAGCCAGTCGCTCGCTCGCTCACTCGATCAGTCGCCTGGCCAATGCCAATGTCAACGAAGAAAGCAGCAAAACAAAATGGGCAACTGGTTGAACTTGAGCTTGTTCTGGCCAAGCAGCACAGGCAAGAGAAAGAGAAAGAGAGAGAGAAAGAGAGGGGCGTAGCATGTGAAGACAATTGCAGGCAGCAAGTGTTACGTAACTTTCACCACTGCCAAAGAAAGCAGCCGAACGAAGAAAGTAAACAAAGCAGAACAAGAATCTTGCGCGCAGATAACAAAGCGAGAGAGCCAGCGCGAGAAAGACTTTCTTCAGCAAACAACAACAACAACAACACACAACAAACTGGTTTTCATACACAAGAAAGTCTTGCGCTCTGCTCTTTGCTCTTCTTCTCCTCTGTTCCTCTGCTCGCTCACTAGCACTAGAGCTTGCGTGCGTGCGAGCGAGCTGGCGCTACACGCATTGTCTGCACACTCGTGCACAAAAACAATTGCAAACTGCCGTCGGCCTGCATGCCCGAAAGCATGCTCAGATATGCTCATCGTTAGCGAGCGCAAACGTCATTATCTGCTGTGTGATCATGATCATGAAAGCGACGCTGTGACTGGGCATTGTGCATAGCTGTTGTTGTTGTTGTTGTTGTTGTTGTCTGTGTGCCAGACACGCTTCGACGTCTGCATTTGGTAGCTGCTGCTGCTGTTGTTGTCGTCTCGACAAGTTCACCGACATTTCGCACTGCAGATCGTTGCACTTTTGCTTGCTCTGCCTCTCTCCCGCTCGCACTCATTTAGTGTGCGAGTGCGTGTGAAATCTTTCGTTCAGTTTTAGTTTTAGATAAATGCATGCAGTTTTCTTATCAGTATTTATATGACGCATTCTCTGCCCTTTAAGTTTTTTTTTTCTTGCCTATCTATTGATAAGCGCCAATCGCTTGGTTGCCTCTGCCCACGTCTTCGTCTTTATCTATCTCTCTATTTTTAGTATTACATTTTACACGTGTCGTCGATTAACAAATTGAATTGCTTTAGATGATCTAAGCGAGTGTCGGGGGGTGAGCGGATCGGCACAGGTGACCTTGTTGCTTTGTTTATAGGAACGAGCTCGTGAGTGGATTACAAAGCAAGTTTCCAAAACAATATATATATATATATATATATATATATATATATATATATATATGTATATGTATGAGTATATACATATTTAAACTAATAAAACATTCTCTGGTGACGTCAGTCGCACAGAATCCCTATGTAGGGTATACAGACAGTGGGAGAGACAGACAGACAAATGGAAAGGGAGAGGCAGGGCGTAGGTGTTATTCTAACTGCGCCCACATTCCGTTATACATACATATGTACATACATATATATTTTTAAATATGTGCCACATGGAAATAATATATAGCAAAATGTAAGAAAACTGCGAAGAAACTGACTAGAAGATACCCTGTGTAATAGATACTATTATATAAGATAATATGGATACTATGTTTAAGATACTAGATTGAGGGAAGCAATTAATTAAAGTGTTAATAATAGTATTTATCTATGTTAATAAATTGAATTTGACTTTTTTTAAAGTTGTATAGTATAATAATATAAGCATTTAAAGAATTAAATTAATTTCATTTTTAATTTTTGAATATTTTAATTTAATTTAAATAATTTTAGTATTCTTATTTTATATATTATTTTTATTATTATAATATGCATTTATTTCAAGTATTTTTTTAAATTATTTTAATATACAAAGTATTTATTTAATTCTTAATTTTTTAAATATTTTTTATTTATTTTATTTTTAATTTTAAACTTAATTTTGTTGTTTATATATTTTTTATATTTATATATATTTTGTATATATATTTTTAATATTTTAAATATCATTATAAAATGATTTTATTTAAAAATTTATTTCAATTTATCAAATTAATTTATTTTATTTATTTTTACATATATTAAAATACATTTTGTTTATTAAATTGTTTAATATATGCTATTTTATTTTTTTAACATGATATATATTTTAAAAAATATCTTACATATTTTTAAATATATTTTTTAACGTATTTATATTTTTTAATGTATATAATTTTTTTCTACAGGGTATTTCCACTTTTGCTCTATATTAAAAATAGCGCAAAATTCGCAATTGAAAATTTAAAATACGTAGAAAAAACATTTGTTTTTGTTTAGGCTAAACTGATAAGGTAATAATAAGAATTTGGCGCATGCACACACACACGCACACAGACATAGTAAATATATAGGGTAAATTTAGATATGGCTATAAAGCAGAAATGCTTCCTGGTTTAATAAAACTACTTATTCCAGTTTACCCAAAAATACACACATACAAATACTTAAATTAAATATTGTTTTTTTTTTTTTTATATTAATAACACTCGATATAGAAGCCGATTAACCAGTTCACAGTTTGGAGTGAGAGATAGATTCGGATCTGATGATCTGCTGAGCAAATCTGGGGCCCAAGGACGATGTGTGACTGTCTATATTAGATATGAGAGTCTACATATATAGCAGAAGAAGAATTCATGACTATTATCTAATACGCACACTGCACACGCAGACAGGCGCACGCCGAGGCGACCTTGAAAGTTTCATTCACTTCACACGAACACAGTCGACGTAGGCAGCGCGGGGTGCGGCGGCGCGGGCAGAGCACTATCAGCTAGAAATACGCCAAAAGAACAACAAACAAACAAATGGCAGCCCCCAAAATACACACACACACACACACGCGCACACACTTGCATAATAGTTGCTCATGTGTTGGTGGCATACAAACAAATTAATTCCGACAGCTCAACCAAAATTTTCGGCTCGCTTGATATGAAATACACAAACACACACACACACCCATAGAGAGAGATATAATAGAAAACAATACACACACACTCACATGTGTAGACAGCAGAGAGCGCGCGAGAGCGAGAGGTGGTAATGTTCTGAGTCAAAAACGCAACTAAAATAAAATTTGACATTGAAATTTAGCTGCGTCGTGCTCTCCCGCTCGCACCAATCTAAATCAATAAATAAAAGTTTAGCGCGTGCAGGCTGGAGAGAGCGAGAGCGAGAGCGAGTGCACGCTGTGTTCTCATTCTCACCGATTCGCTCACTCGCCCGCTCGCTGGCTCGTTCACTCTCTCTGCTCGGCAGCGCCAATGCGGAAATGTTCGTACAGGTTTTTATTTATTTTTTAACGAAACAGACGCAAGTTCAACGATTCGTGCAATAAAATTCAATTTTCGACTAAATTTTTAGCCAGTTGTTGGGTTCAAAAAACGCAGCTGAGGTCACACGCATATTTAATTGGCGGCGCCTTGTAAAGTGGGCGTGCACAGCCGCCCACCGGCTGACTCTCGATTATGCAATAATGCCATTCACACTGCATTAATGATCGGCGAACGACCGCTGCGTGCATTGACTTGACTTGATTCGACTTGACTTTTTCTCCTGCAACTGCCGCAAGGTTGACGCTCGACCTGGGCGTGGGAACATCTTTAGTATGACTTATTAAAATGCAGCAAGAGTGAGCGAGAGAGAGAGGGAACGCTGTGAATCACTTAAAGAATTCGAATTTGTTGGGGGTTCTCGCGTCGACTCTGAGAAAAGGGTGAACAGACTTTCTGCCATAAACAAGATTTCTGCTTAAGCAATGCACATATCAAAATTGACTGGCCCTCAGCTGCCTGGCAAATTATCAATTTAAATGCGATTCGGAATTTAAAGTTGATGAAATTTAATAAAAAAGCAAAGGAAGATGCAACATGAGAGGGAGAGAGAGAGAGGGAGAGGGAGAGAGAGGGAGTTAGCTTAAAGAACTGTCAAGTAGATCAAAGTAAAATCTCAAGAACTCAAAGACTATGGACACATATCTAGCAATAATTTGTAGTAACTATGTTTTAGGTCTAAACTCAACTAAAATTAACTTCTTTAATATAAAAGAGGAGCATAATAGGAAATTCTGCTATAATAGATAGCAAAGTTCAATATCCAAGAGTCTTAAGAACTCAGAATTGATTGAAAAAAGTAGTTTAAAGCGTTAAGAATTATTTTAAAATATTTAAAAAATTATTTAGCCAAATTTGTATTATATTTAATGATCGTTAAGCTTCTTGCATGAACTATAATGCATAGAAAAAAGTATTATAATATTTAAAGTGATTTTGGCATATATAATATATATGTAAACTATATAAAAATAAAAAATAATAGAGGAAAATATTCCAGAAGAGATGTTTTCTATATAAAACTGAACACTTTTAGTATATTTATTTATTTCAATTATTATTTTTTAAATTTTATATTGTTTTTTTATACACATATGATAAAACTAGTCTATACTTTTATATAGAACAGATTTTTACTATATTATTTTATATATTTCTTGACATTTTATGTATATAGATTTCTATATCAGTTCTAAATGATCTATAAAAATAGTTAGGATAATAAAAGTAATCATTCTTATAGTATAAGTGTATATAGTATAAGTATATATTATATAAGTGATTATTCTGTGATCATTGTTATATAGAATTGATCACTTTTCGTATATTTATTTGGGAGTTGTTATATAATAGCTATCTCTTTCATATAGACAAATATAGAAGTGATCATTCTAGCCATTGATCACTGATTATTCCTATATACATGCTCTCTCCTAACTGATCTTTTAGAATAACTTAACCCAAACCCAAAAGCTGCCCATATATCATTATATAGCTCATTTAATTGCCCTATTATTATGATACCTGCCTCTATCTACTCAGCCTTGCTTTGCCTTAGTTACTACTTTTAGCCTAATAACTTAAGGTAAAAGTCTAAGCCGGCAACAAAGCCAAAAGTAATTGCAAAAAAAAAATACTAAAAAAAAAGGGTTTTTACTTTCAGTTAAATAGTTTTCACTTTTGCTCAGCTGCTCTCTGTCTCCCACTCTCTCTCTCTCTCTCACTCTCTGTGATAGCAGCGGGTCTTTGACCGTTTCAATAAATTTCTAAAATGCACAAATAATTGTGCCAATAAAAATAAACACGACGCAGAAAAACTTTCCAAGCAAAAGTTCAAACGCCGCCTACGAAAAGCAGCGAAAAAGCCAAAAGAAACGAAAAACGAAAAACGAAAAACTGCAAAGCAAATAACTTTTCTTTTGCACAATTGTAGCGAGTCGAGTCGAGGCGCGGCGAGGCGCGGTCTGCTGCATTGACTTTCACCGACATTTCAACAAAAGCCAGACTTCACTGTGGCTAGGGATACGATCAACCGGACGGACGAGTCGCAGTCCAAGTGCAATGTAAAAATGTCAAAGACAATTTGACAGCGAATTTAAATTAAGCGCAACGAGGGAGACTCTCTGAGAGGGGGGAATAGGGGGTGGCTCGCCTGGCTGGGGGCTGCTGCGTTTTGGCCATAAATTGACTGCGCATGCGCAGTGAAAACTAAAAGTGAATTTTCTGCAGTTGCATTCGACTCGACTGCGACTCGACTGCGACTCGCCTCGCCTCGCCTCGCTTTGCTTTGCTTTTCACTTTCGTTTTCGCAATTGAAATTAAAAACTTGGCTAACGGATGCATTTACAAATGCCAACTGCACACATACATATCTATATATATATATATATATATATCTCTGGGTAGCAATGAACTTGGCTTGGCATATCAAATGCATTCGCCCAGTCGCCCAGTTTTTTGTTTTTGTTTGGAGAAATGCAACGCCAACAGACGCAAATAAATAAAACTATTGCACTCCCCTCCCTCCCTCTCTCTCTCTCTCTCTCTCTCTCTCTCTCTCTCTCTCTCTCTTTTAAATAATAGAAACAAATATAAACAAATTTCACTTTCCTCTGGGCACAGCGCGACGACGCGAGCCATTCAGATTAGATTGGATTTGGATGTGGATTCGGATTTGGATTTCGATTGCAGCTTAAGTTATTGAGAGTAAGTTATTGAGAGTAAGCTATGTGAACTTGAGCTAGTGATAAAAGTGCAAGCGAGAGAGAGAGATAGATGAAAGATGAGGTATAGATGAGGATAGTTAGATAAAGGAATATACATAAAAATCAGGCTTTTTATGGCTAAAAGAACAATATACATATATAGAATAAGATATTTGTTTTGGCCTACATTATATATATAAAATTTAGTATAATAAGCATTCATAATTAAAGTATGCAATTTTTGAAGAACTCAAAGGAAATTCTGTTTCTTTTATAAAATTATGGTTATTTTGAAGAAGTTTCTGTTTTGTTATATGTATTACTAGAGGCTGAGATACTGAATAGACAAAAAATGTGTTATATCGGTTGAATAAGTTTATTTGAGTTCGATTTCAAATAGCTGTTCCTATTCAAGTGCATGGCAGTGTATAATTAAATCATTCTAAAACATTAATATCTATATTGAAAATATTATTTAGAGTATTCTGTATTATTATATTTATATATTATATTTTTTATAATTTTTATATAATTTAAATAATTATAAGAAATTATTTATCTGGCTCTAAATTATATTTATATCTTATATTTTTTTTATAATTTTTATATAATTTAAATAATTATAAGAAATTATTTATGTGGCTCTAAATATTTAGCTCTTTATATAGAAAATATTAGAAAGTCTTTAAAGTTATGCAAAATATATATTATTGACTGAAGTTTAGCAAAATTGATTACTCAGAGCTTCAGAGCTGGCTATAATAATGTATAAAAGAATATATATATATATATATATATATATTATATATTTTATTATATATTACTATATTATATATATTATTATATATTACTATAGTCAATGCCCTATATATAAAGTCTTTTTAGAGAATTCATCTCTGCTTTCCATAATTCTATTATGATAATAAGTCCGACCACTGGCAATATTTATAATACGTTTCTCAACGTATTCTATTTAACAACTCAGCTAAGAGCTTTTAAAGGAAACAAATGGAAATAGCTGGGAAATTTCAAGGAAATATTTAAAGACTAAACGTGCATATATAAAATAATTTTATATAATACTTATATATTTTATATAATACTATTTTCTTCTCATATAATAATTCATATTTTATATAATATTATTTTATATAGTTTTTTTATCATATCAAAATTCAATATATTTTTTGTGAATTTTTTATAAATGATAATTGAGTTACTTATAGATATTATTTTATATAAAAATATTATTACATGAAATTTAATTTTTATTACAAAAAAAATGTAATATTTTTATAAATATTTTGCGATTATTTTACACATTTTAAAATATGTGTTTTACGCTTTATTTTTTTATCACATCAAATTCCAATCAATAAAGAATTTTATAAATATTTCTATAATTTTATTTTTAATTTTTTAATTTTTAAGAATGATTATTATGTAAAATTTAATTTATTCGTGCATCAAATTTAATATTTTTATAAATACTTTGAGTTTCTTTTAGACATTATTAATTATTTGTTTTAAGCTTTATTCTTTTATTCCATTCAATAATAAATTTGATAAATATTTCTATAATTTTATTTATTTAGCTTTTCGTTTTTAAAAATATTTTTATAAATTTTTATATATTATTTTTAATATTTTTTTAATTTTATTATGAATATTTATTTTAAATTTAAACGATATCATGTCAGCTACAAGATCAGCTACTCCCCATTGAGCAGGATTTATTACAGGCTCAGCATAATAAACACAGTGCCTCACATATGTATGTGCACATATCTGGCCATGTTTATAACGTCATTAATAGGGGGCTTTACCTTGACTCATCGCTTTGAACCCGCTTTGACTGCGCGCCTGCAGTCGGTGATTTATAAGGCGACGCAGCTCGACTCACGCTGCTGTTGTTGCTTTAGATAACCCAGGCTGGCAGGCTGGCTGGCAGTCAGTGCATTAACTCCCTTCCTGACATTGAGATACAGTTATTTTTATAACTCGAACGAGTTAATTGAACTCGCTCGAACTTCGAGCTCGCACTCGCGCTCGAGCTGTATGCGGAACGACCTTGTTGACTGAGTGAACGACTGACTGAGCGACTCAGTGCAAAATGTATTCGGAAGCGTTGCTTTGGCCAACCAATTAACATGACGTCAAAAAGTCAATACACTCATTAAGACTTTAGCCTTAGCACCCCAAATACAATACGGCCATATAAGTTTATATATACATATAGATTAAGCTTCCGTTCCGTTCAGATCTGCTCTGTTGCCAACTGCTTAAAGCCTTAGACTTAGGCCTATTGCAATATTAGCTAAAAGTCCAAGGCTCTCTCAAAGCGGAAACATGCGCTCAACGTTGAGAGCAGCACACAGACTAGCGTACAGTGTATACTCGATATGAGATATTGTGTGATTCTTAGTTGAGCGCAATAAAATTCTTATTAAAACTCTTGGGAAATGTTAAAAAAAATTGTTGTAAATATATTTACATATATTTTTAAACATTTTTATTATTTTTTTATTTTTTCTAATTTTTTTTCTTTGTGAAAATACTTTAGCTAGTATTTTTAGCTGAATTTAAAATAATATAAAAATATTGAGAAAATTATTTTAAATATTTAAAAATAATATTTCATAATATAAATATTATTAAGGAATATCTTTATATTTTTTAAATATATTTTATTTTATTTTATTTCATATTTAAATATTACTTAATTCAATATGAAATATTTAGATATTAATTAATATTTGAAATATTTTTTTTTAATATATAAAAACATTTTCTGACTGCTTGTATATTTATAAAAATTTAAAAAAAATGAATAAAATTTAATTAATATTTATTAATATTTAAAAACGAAATATAATCAAATATTTATTAAATTTTAAATATTTATTAATATTTAAATGTAAAATATTAATTGGAAATACTCCAAAATATTTTTGCATTTTTTTATATACATTATTTAAATTATTTTTTATTTGTTATAAATTTTATTATATTTTTTGTAAACTCAAAAAATGTAAAAAAACCTAAATATTAATTAATATTGTAAATTGAATTAATATATTAAATATTTATAGCTTCATAAATATTTTATTTTTTTATAGTTAAGTTTTATTTTAATATCAAATATTTTTTTTATTATATTAAAAAATTATTAATATTTATTTTTCTTCAATCCTAAAATATTTCTATTGCACTCTAAAATTATATAAATATTTCCACTACACTCCAAAGTCTACAATATGTCAAAAATCCCAATTGGATTTATGGGATTATCTAATTCTTATCAGCAGTTCTCAGTTTCCCTCTCCCTTGTGTTAACCTCCCCTTTCAATGCATTTCCCACTCCAGCAGATACTTTTCCCTTTGAAAAAACTCACCAATATTCAGCTCTGGTTCGCCCTTGACCGAACTGGCGACAGTTGTATCCATAACTGGGTAGGATTTGATATATTCCGGGGTCTGAGGACGCGAATCGGCGGGCATGACGACAATTTGGCCATTGGGCTGGGTGGCGGGCACGGCGACCGTTAGATGATGATGATGATGATGATGACTGTGGTGGTGCCCGGCACTGGGATAGCCAGCGTGCACCGCTGTGGCGCCCTCGGTAGCCTGGTGGTGGTACATGGCGGCCATGTGGTGGGCATGGTGGGGCGCCTGCTCGAAGTGGGACTGGGGCAGCAGCTGTGGTGCCTCGGTGGTGCTGACCACCACGCTGGAGCTGGACTTGTTCACGTAGATGACATTGCTGTGGGGCATCTTGCTGGCCAGGGGCACACCTGCGGGCGGCACAGTATCCATTTCTGTGACAGGTGCGACCTGGTGCTGATGATGGTATTCCGTCTTGAAGATGACGGCGCTGCCGCTAGCCTGCTGGCCCTGTTGAGGCTGCTGGGACTGAGACTGAGACTGGGACTGGGACTGCGGCTGTGGCTGTGGCGCCTGCGGTTGGCCCACAATCAGTTTGCTGTGCTGGTAGTAGGTGGAGACGCTCGTGTTGGGCGGCAACTTCAGAGCATTCTCCAAATGGGAGCGACCAGCCACCAGCAGCTGGGCACTGCTGGTGGTGCTGCTGGGCTGGCCGAGGCAGATGACCGAGGTGGCCTTTGAACCAGAGGCGTCCACTTCCATGGCGCTGCTGCTCGGCTGACAATCGGAGCTGTCCGCGGACATGAGCATTTTGTGTGAAAGACGGTGGACACGGCACTTCTCGGTATACAGACAGATTGATTTATCGAATCTGGCCTAAACAGGCATTGTTGTTTGTTAATTTTTATTTATTTGGATTTTTTTTCTCAATTTTTATTTGCTTTTGCATGCACAGAAAACACTTGGTCACTTGGGGCAATATTTAAATATTTTTAATTTTATTTAACTTCAATTTTTTTGTTGAATTTTTTTCAATTTTATTTTGTTAACTTAAGCGAAGTGCGCAACGCGTTGAACACGTAAAAAACGTTAACGACGGCGAATTTATAGCGAGGCGAACGACAGCGACGACGACGGAGCTAACGACGATCTGCTCGCTGCGATGTTTCAACGTTGAATGAAAGGAAAATCAACACTCGCATTGGATCTTGTTCAGTTTTTCGGCCAGTCGTCGTCGTCGTCGTCGTCGTCGACCCTGTGAGAGCAAGAGAGCGTGAGAGCGTGAGAGCGTAAGCGCTCGCTCACGTGCTCTTGAAATACAACGAAACATGTGGCGCGGCGGCGAGGCGAGGCGAGCATAAGAAAACAAAACATCAACAAGAGCGAGCGCAGCGAGTGTGTGTGTGAGAGAGAGTGCGCGAGATCTAACTGCTGTTGAGGGTGTTGCTGAGCCACTCACACACTAATAAGTATTTACTCTAGCTCTAGCCACCCCAGCAAAGCGCCCAATTTGTCAGGCTGTGGCCCTTAACTACCCTGGCAACAGGCGGTTGCCGTTTCACCCGTTTCGCTCTCGCCCGTTCTCTCGGTGTAGAGTGAAACACATGTCGCCAATAAACCGATAGCCGGCCCAAGGTAAACGCCGCTCAGCGGTTAATGTACTCTTTTAGCAATGATTCCCATTGCCAGCAGCAGGCGGCAGCATTATAATCATCATTATGATCCTGATCATTATTGCTATTATCATGCATGCTAGTTCATGGCGTTGTTCAACAAGTTCAATAAAACCTAACCAAGTTCATGCGCTCAGTGAAATGCTGTTTTCTTTTGGAATTTTTAGCGATTTTTTGTCGATTTTTTTTTTCGTTTTGATATTGCAATTTATTTAATTACAACTTGTTGCGTGTATAATTAAAATTATATCACAACACACAATGCAAGTCATTGACACGATGCCGTTGACATTTTGAGTTGAGCGAAATTGAAAAAAAAAAAAAAACAAAACAAAATTAAATTGAATTTAATTTAAATAAATATTTACATGGCAGCCGCCTGCCTAGGTCAATGTGAAAATCATTTCCTGTTGTCAACTGCAAATGCCACGTGTGGCCGACTAGGCGGCGGCTGTTGCTGTCCCTCTCTCTCTGTCTCTATGCAAGGTTAAGGCTCTCTTCCTCTCTCTGCCTGTCCCGCTCTCTCTGCTGCTTGCGTGGGTGCCATAAGATTTCGTTTTTTCTTTTTTCTGAGCCCAAAATAACCTGCTGCAAGATATTTTCGGTTTTCTTTTGTATGTTATTTATTGGAGAAATGTTTTTCAAAACAATACGAAAATTCCAGAGAATTGTGGGCGTGTCGCTCAGCCTAAAAAGTTAACGGGAAATTGAAAGTGATCAGGCAGGATCGCGGTGTCCCAAAAGTCACGCAAGAAGTAATTTTGATAGAAAACACAGATTTTGAATTAAAAATTGTAAAATTTTTTATGGATTTATATAGTATACAATATAGGGTTATATATGGCATTGCATAGGCACTCCTTTGTATATATCAGCATGTATATCTATCTTTAAGCAAACTTGTCACTTGATCAGGCCCGATTCACTTAATGTCAACAAGCAAATTGGCTTAGAAAAACAAGCTATGGCTGAAAGCCAATATGCTCATTTCACTTTCGTGCCTCGGTAAATCTCTGGCAGTGCCAGACTGTACGAAAATAAACATTGAACTTCCTTATTAATGCAATTTCAATAATAATAACAAGTTCGTTTAAAAATAAATGAGCAGACAAAACGAAAGTGGAGAAAGAACGAGAGAGGGAGAGAGAGTGGGGTGAGAGGGAGGTAGCACTGCACTGCAGTCGATCTGGCAACACTGTGCAGGCAGCAGTTCAAGTGGAGGTCAAGTTCAGCTCAAAATTGGGTAGCCTGAGCCGAGCCGAGTCGAGCCGAGTCGAGTCGAGTCGATGGCTCTCAAGAGTTCAGAGCATTATTGAAATCACTTTTTCTCTCTGCTCGCAACCGCCAATTTGAGAGGAGTTTACAAGTGATGCCAGCGATTCGCAACGTCATGATCAACGACTTTTTGGCTGCGTCATGAACAATGCATTCGCCATGATCCGATCCGACGATCGTCGAGGCGAATGCACCCCAGCCAAATGTCATTGGCTTCGAATGGATATGCCGCATAGGCGGCTGCCACTGCCACTGCGACTTCGTTTTCGACTTCGACTTCAGCAACAACAACAATAAATTTGGTTATCAGTCTGTTGGCCCGGCTGCCTGCCTGGCTGCCTGCAGCATCAACTTGATCTTGAGCGGCTATCAAAAGGACTGCAAACACAATGGACTTTAACGCCGCCCAAGTAGTTGACCGATAATTGAAACAGGGCCAGCGCGACAAAGAGGGCGAGAGAGAGAGAGAGAGAGAGAGAGTGGGCGAGGTCGAGGGCCACTGAGTGAGAGAGAGAGAGAGAGAATTGCGATCAATGTTAATCAAGCACTTAATAATAGAATCTCATTGTGGACTTAAACAATTTACGCTTATTCAATTTTCTATGAGGCGGTTAAGGTTAAACTTTTAAGGTTGATCGCTGTATATGAAGAGCATTATGCTGTTATACTAGTACGCTGTTATACTGGTATATTGCTATACTGTTATATTGTTATACTTTTATATTGTTATACTATTATGACTGTATACTGTGATGTTATACTGTTGCACTGTTATACTGGTATATTGTTATACTGTTATATTGTTATACTATTGTACTTTTATGCTGCTACACTGATATACTGTTATATTGCTATACTGTTGTACTTTCATGCTGCTATATTGATATACTGTTATATTGTTATACTTTTATATTGTCATACTGTTATACTTTTATATTGTTATACTGTAAGACTGTTATGCTTTATTATTGTTATGAGTATAACGTACTTTCATACTGTTATACTGTTATACTATTGTACTGCTAAACTGTTATAGTGCAAAACTGTTATACTGCTTTATTGTTATAATATACTGTTACATTGTTATATTGTTATATTGTTTTACTGTTATACTGTCATACTGTTATACTTTTACATTGTTATACTGTTACACTGTTATGCTTTCATGATGTTATTCTGTTATACTGTTATAGTTTCAGATTGATATACTGTTTTACTGCTATACTGTTATATTATTGGACTGTTATACTTTTTTGCAGGTTTACTGTTATACTATTAAATTGTTATATTGTTATACTGTAATACTGTTATACCTCTGTAATGTTGTGCTGCTCTACTGTTATATTGTTATACTTTTATACTGTTATATCGTATAAGAGTTGTATAACTCGCATTATGAATATATAACAATTTATGGATATGTTGTTTAATATAAATAGCCATAGAACAATATTGATAAAGCTAGTTTTAACTGGGAACTAGCAATTATATAGTCAACTAATTTTACTAAACTAGTTCGAACCAGGAAGCTTATAATTAACAATCATATAACAGTTTTACTTATGTTTACAAATATAACAGTTTTCTAACCTGCACAGAAACTAAGCCTAAGCCTTTGGTAAAGTTTGAAGTCTTCAAAGGCAGTAGATAGTTATATTTAACTCTATATAGTTATAATGTCGCTCATATGTATATTCAGGGCATGATCATGATATGAACTTCTTTAAATGATCTTCAAAGTATCTGTAGGTTCATAGAACGTTCATGAGTTTGCGAATTGTGTCGCCCCCAAGTTTTTAATCGGTTAGGCCAGTCAGTCATATATATATATATATGTCTATATATGTGTATGTACATATATATAATTTTGTGTTGAGGCTTAATCAGAGCGACCTTCCAGTTGGGCTCTCTTCAGATTCTCCGGCTGCTCTCTGACACGCGTTGGCCGCGCTCTTCATTGAGTTGAACGACTCTTGATGACTTTTTCCTTGGTAGTTGTTGTTGTTGTTGTTTTATTATTTATTTTTTATTTTATATTTATTTTTGTTGTGCAAAAACTGTGTGATTAAGAGACAAAATAAACTTCCTTGATAACTTGTTAACAATTTGGGCAAGTAATTTTGAGTTTTAGAACTGAAAAACCAGTTTTCTTGCCGTTGTTGTTGTTGTTGCTGGGATTGCGCAACTTTTGAACTTGCCAAACGATTCGAATTATGCGAACGGCGCGGGCAGAGGGCAGAGGGTAGAGGCTTTAGCCTCTAGAACATATCAGCCATCTGCTCTATGTTGGCTTATTTGTTTTATCCTCATATACAGCCAAAAATATATATCTGTATCTGTATCTGTATTGTTCGCTCTCACTATATAATTAACGCACAATGGGGAGGTGCGTGGTTCCTCCATCTGCCCCTACGTCTCGTTCTCTCTCTGCGTCTGTCTGATCGCCGCTCTGCGTGTGTCTGTCTGTGTGTCCGTCTGTCTGTGCCACGTTTGCTGGTGTTCATGAACTCGGTCAATTTGAAGGCCAACACAATTTTGCGGTATACGCATAAAAAAATGTGTGCGTTTTTTTTTTTTTTTTAATTTTTAATCTCGCATCGTAGATACCCTAACAAAAAGCTTAGGCTGTCGGGGCATGGGTTTGATGCATGAGAAAATAGAGTTATTAAGAGCAAGAGAGAGAGAGAGAGAGAGAGAGAGAGAGAGAGAGATAGAGAAAACTATGCACAGCTGAAGTATTGTATAGCTTGCGCTATGAGCCCATAGTTTCAGATCAAGCAGCTGATCAGCATCAGTTTAATCTATATAAATTTTAGGTAATATATAGTATTAAAAATTCTAAAACTCCCAAGATTTATAGACTAGACTAATTATTATTTATATAAAAAAATATATGGTATTAAAAGTTACAATAAGATTATTTATATTTATATTTATATTAATATTAGATCAATTATATTTAAATAAAAAAAAGCATTTTATTTTAAATTTCAAATTATTTTAATTATAAAAAATAAATAAATAAATTAGAAAGAGGTTTTTAAAAATTATAATTATTTTTATTTTATTATTATTATTTTTTTATTAATATTATATTTATTTTTTATTATTATTATTTTTTATTTTATTATAATTTTCAATTGAAAATAATCTAATAATTTTTAAAAACTGAGTTTATTTTATATATTATATTGTATTATATATTTTTATTATAGTTTTTATTTATGTTTAAAATCATAATAATTTGTATATTAATTATTTTTATTATAATTATTTAATTATATTTTTATAGTGATTTAAAAAGAATAATGTAAAAATTTTAAATACCAATATTTATTTTATATAATTAATATTATGTTTTATTTTTATTTTTTATAATGCATCTTTTATAATAATCTTTTTGTAATGCATTCATAATTTATATAATAAAATAAATTTATAAATTCAGTATAAAATGTATTATTTTGATATATTATTATTATTATATATTATTATATATTATTATTATGATTATTACTATATTTATAAGTTTTTTATATATTTCCCTAGTAGTTCTACCTCAGGAAAGGGCATCCCGAATTCACCCAATTTGCTGCCTTCTTCAATGTACTCGAGCAATTTATTTTTTTGCGTGGCTTTTTTATGTTGCCAGATTTTGATGTTAAGTGTGTTTTTTTTTTGTATTTTTTTGCAGGGTTGGTGATTACGCATAATTTTTTGACTGTCCAGAGAACTCATGATGTCATGCAGGCGAGAGCGAGAGAGAAAGAAAGAGAGAGAGAGAGAGCCAGAGCGAGAGAGTGCGAGTTTTTTGGGAAAATCAAATGGATTTTCAAAGCTAAAGATATGGGCAATTGGGACTGGCAACAATTGATCGAAGGAGCAGCTGCTCTATAGTTCTATGCGTATATCTGGAACTATTCTAATTTCTATATAGATAACGTTATCTATGAAGATGTAATACATTACGTATGTGTATACCTAGTGCTAATGGGCTTTACTTCTATTTACGCCCGCAGATGGTAAATAATAATAAACATTCAGAGAGAGAGAGAGGGAGAGAGAGGGGTTATATATACATATATGTTCATTTTCTTATCGGTTATCGTTCTTATCAGCTGTCAGCCGCGAAAAATGAAGGTCAGCAGCACAAATTCCTGATTCTTCGCTTATCTATTTTACCCACAAGCGAAAATAAAATAAAGCAAAAAATATAAACGCGTCACTCCGATAAATATAGACGAAAGATCGCCGGGAACTATAGCCGCGTTCATGATCTAACTGTTTTGGGCGACGAAATGGGCGCTAATATTAGAATGGGCTAAACTAGTTCCTGTTGAGCAATAAATTCAAATGGTTCAATGGTTCATTTTGGAGTTATGCACTCTATAGTTCATTTGATACTAGTTCAGAACGTATTGAGGGTGATCAAGTATTCTTAGATGAACTGACCAGCTAAAGTAGTAGAGCTTGTTGTAAAAGAGCTAGTTATACTCTATACTTTATTACGGAACTGTTTCATCAGTGAATAAATTCATTAGTTCTTTAGAAGCCTTCAGTAAAACTAGTTCCGAGTAAACTGGCTTCACTCTATACTACGGGTTCATTAGCTGAATCACTTCATGAGTTCACTAGTTCACTTCAATGAACCGTTCACTAGAATCAGTTCTAAATACTAGATTCCTGATTGATTGAATTTCGGAACTAGTTCACTAGTTCATTTTAATGAACCATTAAATAGAACTAGTTTGAAATAAGCTATCTGCTACGTTTCACTCCTGTTTATTTGATAAGTTTACTAGTTCATTTTAATGAACCATTCCATATGTTTTATTCTGAACTAGTTTACACTGATCTGCACTATTCCACGATTTAGAGAGATTAAACTGGTTCGCTCTACAGATCTCACTAGTCGAATGTCTTACTTACTGACGCACAGAACAAGTTCACTAGTTCTTTTTCATGAACCATTCAATAGAGCTTATTCTCAAGTAGTTAAGACTCTCTACAGAGACACATGGCATATATCATATCATAAATATTAATCGAACCTTGAGCAAATCTAATAATATTACATCATGATATTACCCAATATTTATTGATAGTTATATGTAGCTCTGTTCACGGTGAGTGCATCTCCGGGTCGTTCAATGGCGTTACGTTCGCCTAATTGCCTTATCAATGGCTGCTTTATTTTTGTAGTTTTCGCGCAAAAGGTGAAAATTCGATAAGAGTTTTCAAGGTTCTCCCTTCAGCACTATCTAATAACAATAAAAAAGAAGCGCGTGCAAATCGAAATTGTTCTATTACACAATGTCTGGCAGAGGGAGAGAGTGAGAGAGAGAGAAAGAGAGAGAGAGAGGGGGGAGAGTAAGATATGTTCTTATTGTGTGTTTAGGAAATACGTTTAAAGAGCTTTATTAGCCAAGGTCGGTGAAATTTGCGCAAATGTTCGTGTTCTTTATTATTTATTTTGTATTTTTTATTAATTTTCGTGTTTTTTCTTGTATTGGTTTGCTAAATGAGAAAGCAAATAGAGGTTGTACTTTGGAGCTACGACCCTGAAAACGTATGAAATTGGTTTTTGATATAGATAATATATGTACATATAAATATGTACATATATGATGATATTTATAAGAAATTCTAGAAAACAAAGCCTACAAAATATATATCGATAATATATTATGATATATCGATAAATATATAATAATATTTAGAAGAATTTCTAGAAAAAATAAACATTCAGCTTACATATTATATATTGATAATATATAATGATATATCGAAAAATATATGAAAATAGTCAAAATAAATTCAAGAAAATTCAGCTTACAAACTATATATCGTGAATTTATAATTATATATCGATAAATATATAATAATAGTTAAAAGAAATTCCAAAAAAATTCAGATTACAAAATATATATCGATAATATATAGTTATATATCGTTAATTATATATCGATCAATATATAACAATATTTAATAGAATTTCTACAAATTATATCGATAATATATAATGATATATCGATAATTATATATCGATAAATATATAACAATATTTAATAGAAATTCTAGAAAAATAAGTATTCAGCTTAAGACATTTTCACTAAATCTTCATTAAACATTCTCGACTTTTCCTGGGCCTCCACAAAATTTTCCAGCTGCACACAGTTCTGGAGTTCTGGAGCGAAAGTCGCTTGAATTTCTAGCGTGTTCTATTTGCTGCTAATCTCTGTCTCTCCCTCTCTCTTGCCCTGCCTTTCTCTCTCTCTCTCTCTCTTGTCTTGCTCCGTCTTAAAGTACTTGAACTCGTTTTTCTGCTGTCTAAATGAAAAACTGCTTAAGTATCTATAATTATAAGAGGAAGACGCGTTGATCGTTTATCAAAAAGAGAGAAAGAAAGATGCAGGCGTAGTCCCCCCCTCCCCATTGTTGTTGTGGCTCGTTCTATTGTTATTATCAGTGGACATGCAAGGGCAGGAAGCGCAGCACAATAGCTGCTTATCAGTGGAAAATGCTTGGCTTGGCTTGGAAATTAATCAAAAGTGCAGCAGACGCCTCCACTTGAGTCGTGCTGGCACAGAGACCCACGCACACGCACACTCACACTCTCTCTCACACACACATACATTGATATATAGCGCGTCTCATTGAACGTTCAATGATCTATCCCAATAGCATCGCATCTCTTGCACATGCCCCGTTTTGAAAAGCGAACTCGACATTGAAAAAAAAAAACGAACAACAATAACAACGACGACGACGAAAGCAAAGCAATCATCAGCAATTATCAACGGCTGAGTGAGAGAGAAAGCATGCGCTCTGAGTGTAAGCAACTGCGAATGCGCCTCTGCTTGAGCGAGCGAGTGAGCGCGCAGCTCTGTAAACTGTGTGAAGTTCAAAGCCACTGCAATCGCAGCAACAGCAGCAGCAACAACAACAACAACAACAGCAGCAGAAACTCAACGAAAGCTCTATGCATGCTCGCGCTCTCGCTCTCGCTCTCGCTTGACGCTCTACGACTTGTGCTCGCGTGTTGAGTATGAGTGTGTGCATGAGTATGCATGTGTGTGTGCATTTGTTGATGTAGGTTCGGCCTGTCTTCGTTTCTAATGGGCTGGCGGCGCTGGCTGCTGCACTTTTGCTTTTCCGCTGCCACAGATTTGTTTTTGTGCGCGCGGCGCGCTGCAACTTTGGATTTTTCCACTCACATTTCTTCGCACACATTTTCACAGAGCGCACGCTGATCGCTGAGGGTCTTTAACCCTTTCGCAGTGCAATGCACTCGCTGCGACGACAACGGCCACAACTTTATTCCACTTCAATTCGCCGCAACCCACCTTCGCCGTCTTCTCTCGTACGTGTGTGTGTGTCTGCTTGTGCAATTTCTTCTTGCACATTCTTCTGCAGCGCTCTATGTGTTAGTTGGGCCTAGGCCTAGTTGCGTACATTGACGCTGACGCTGTCGCTACTGCTGCTGCTGCTGCTGCTGCGCTGCTGCCTCTCTTAACGACTGCATACAGTTTTGTAACTGTTATTGAGGGTTATTTGCAGTTTGCAGTTGCAGTCGGCGTTGGTTCTGCCAGTTGGCAGGCATTTGGTGCCAATGATCGTAGATCGTGCTTAGTTTGCCTGATAAGTCTGGCAGCGTGAGTGCGAGAGAGAGGGAGAGAGAGAGAGGGAGAGAGGGCGAGTGTGTGAGAGAGCGCGCAATGAGTTTATTGACTTGTCAGTTGGTCGAACGGCCACGCATGTGCACAGTTGGCCAAGTTGAATGCACTTGGCCAGCAGCAGCAGCAGCAGCAGTAGAAATTGGAAATTGCCGCACGTGCTTTGGCTATGATTACGCCATGCCTGCCGCCAAGTCAGAGGCCGCCAGCGACCCATCCCCGGAGCAGCTGGGCAGAGTTAATTGTTAATTTGCACTTGCTTAGGCTGCACTCTGGGCCAGACATGTGGCTAAATTATAGTTTAGTCTATGTTTTTAATAGATTCAAACGGTAGTTGATTGGCCTGCCCGAATGATGCTGCTGCTGCGGCTGCTGCTAATGGCTGCTATGATTTATGATGTGCTGTGCGAAAAGAAATCTAGACAAAGCGGAAGCTCAGCTAATTAATTGCCACAATTAGTGACTCAAACTAAACTCAGTTTGCTGCACTTATTAAGTCATCTTGCAGAGAGCAAAAGGTTTGGTTTGGTCTATTATATGTTGCTAAGGTGCTAAATTTGAAAGGCATGGAGACAATACCTGATAAGATTAATAATAATAAGAATTATAATAAAAAATAACAATAATGAAAATAACATTAAAATAATAATAATAATAATAATAATAATAATAATAATAATAATAATATTAACAATAATTATAATAATAATAAGATTAATAATAATTATAAAAAAATATTTATAAGAAAATTAATATTATTAATAATAATAACAAGTAAGAACGTTGCTGTCGGACGCAACCGACAGCGAAATACTATTTCACGACCCAGCAGCACACAGGGGCATCTATCACATTATATTTTTTAAAATTTAAGCTTAAATCGCCACTTTCGCCGCTCAAATTAATTGCAGACTAAAACTTTTCATTGGAGGTGGCCAGACAGTTTGAATTAGGATCGAACCCTTACCTTAGCAAAAACACGCACCTAAATCGAGAGAGATGGCATCTCTCAAAATGAGAGAGGTGGCAACTCTGAAAATGTTATTTAAGTAGCGAGCGTAGAGGTGTGGGCTCGAACCCCGGTGCGGTCATGTTGATATTTTTGTTATATTTTCCTTATTTAGTTATTTTGTATTAATAAAATATTCTTTTCAAACATATATATATATAATTTAACAAATCAAAAGACAAGGTCAAAGGTCACAAAGTCATTATTTGGCGCGTTATTGGCTCAGAAGTTGCAGATGATTCAGTTTTGATTTGCCACGCCCCCAGTGGCCGTAGACAAATAATTTTTGGCATGTGCATAGAGTGGGCGTTCAGGAATATAACTGTAAAGTTTGGATGCTTACATTCGAAAAATGCGAAAATTACAGGGTATTTTTCTGTATGTCACGCCCCTTTTGGGGCGTAACAATAATTTTTGGGGCATCGATAGAGGAGGCCACCAGTAACTTAACATTCAATTTTGAAGCTTCTAGCACTAAAACTGTGGGAGATATAAGCTGATATTAGTTGCCACGCCCCCTGAAGGCGTAGATATATCCGCCATAGCTTTTCGATTGTGGGATGTTAACCCGAGTATATATACCAAGTCTCAAGTCTCTAGCATCAATAGTGCTCAAAATATAACGAAACTAGTAAAATCACTATATCTTCAGATCCGATTTGCCACGCCCCTAGTAGGCGTGGCCGTACAATTTTTTGGGCGATCCTTATAGAATCGTAACAGTAACCCACGTGCCAAATTTGGGCGTAATAGCTTTAAAACTGTAGAAGATACAGTTTGACCCGATTTGCCACGCCCCCAATGGGCGTAGATATATCCGCCATAGCTTTTTGATTTTGGGATGTCAACATGAGTGTTCAGTTAAAATCTCAACTCTCTAGCTCTTCTAGAAGTAGTGTTTCTGAGATACAGGAAAATGCATTTTCCGATTTGCCACGCCCCTAGTGGGCGTATCGGGAAAATCTTCACACTTTATCAGACGAGGGTATACACGAGTATATATTTCAAATTTCAAGTCTCTAGCTTCAATAGCGTGGAAATGGTTTGCGTTCATACGGACAGACGGACAGACGGACGGACAGCATGACGGACATTGCACAAACCCAATATACTAGTTCACTACGTGAAATAGTATAAAAATAATATTATTAAAAATAAATAATATTAATAATAATATTAATAATAATAATAATAATAATAATAATAATAATAATAATAATAATAATAAAAGAATCAAATTCACGGTAATCATCGTATTAATCACTATAATTTTAATACTAATAATAGCAATATTTTTTTTAAATATTTGAATTAAATTAAAATTACTTGCAATTTAAAATTTAAAAAAAATTGCTGCTTTAATATTTAAAAAAATATATATATATATATATATTTAGAATTTTATTTATTAAAAAATAGCTGCATTTTTATTTTAAAGTATTTTCCACTTTAAAATAAGAAATATTGTATAGATTGCTATTAAAAAAATATATATAAAAAATATAATTATTTGATGCTCAAAATATATTTTAAAAAATAATTCACAATTATACAAAAAAAATATGATTTATAATTTTTAAAAATATATAATTGCTTATATATATATTTTTTCCATTTCGATATTTGTGTATTATTTGTGTATTTGTTAAAAATAAATTTATATATATAAATAAATTGTTGCATTTTAATACATATAAAAATAAAATAAAATAAAGGAAGATAATTTAAGTATTACAAAAAAATTGCTGCAAGTTATTGCAGTTTAATATATAAACAAAAATTTCATTCATGTAAATATTGAAAAAAAAAAAAAAATATTTTTAATACTAAACTTTAATATTAAAAGAAAAAAAATAAATTAAAATGCTAATAATAATATTATTATTAACATCAAAAATATTCTTGAACTTTGATATTGATGCTGCTGCTGCTGCTGTTCTGCTTACTTTCGCCCAAACGCCGAGCACATTGCGTGCAGCTGGAGGCTGGGGCGGGGGGATTGATATCTCGAACATAATAAGAGTGCGAAACTCATAAAAAGGGGGCACAGAAATACATATGTACATACATATGTATGTATATGTATGTACGTATGTTTATTCTCTCTTAATTTTTGTGCCTTTTCATTCTCGTGGAGCATAATAAGATTAAAAGTTGGGCCAAACGCGCTGAGTTGCCAACTTGAGTTGACTTAAAGCACAAAAATTACAATTCGTGCGAAAGTGAATGACCTCCATTAACCGCCATTAAGCGAGCGAGCGAACGGACGGGCGAGTGAGTGAGTGAGTGAGCGAGAAGAGTCGACAGAACAAAGCTCCAGTTGGAGCCCCTCCCACCTCCCTGCCCCCCTTTCTCCCTCCACAACATGCTCGTGTATTCGCATGAACCCTTTCTCGCCGCTCATATCAAGCTTAGCATAATAATTAGTAAGCCAAAAACTTGGGCTCGATCTCGTCGGGACTCGCAGAGGTTCTCGGGCGACAGAGGCCCGAAATGTTTTTTTATTGGTTCGCTGGCTTTGGCTCTGAGTGTGGCTTTAGCTGTGGCTTTGTTCTATGGCCCTCGCCGAGCAAAGTCGCGACCAACTGGCCAGGAATTTGAAACCTGTTTGAAAGACAACAGCAGCAACAGCAAACTTTGTACGCGTTTAGCATAATTTCATTGTCGTTGTTGTTGTTTAATGTTTGCCATAATTTATGAATGCGAGCTAAAACGTAGCGCCACGTTGTGCCCTCCTCCTCAGTAGGAAGTGAGGCCCGGGTTTAATGTACGCGTACGCGGCCATAAGAACGTGTAGGCCAAAATGCTAAACGTTCGATGGAGGAGCGATCGAAAGGTGATGATGATGAGGGGGAGGGGTAGGGGGAGGGAAGTTTTGAGATGTTGAGATGTACAGGTGTTGAGACTGAGCTGGTTGATAGCCTCTGGGGCTAAAGCGAATTTTTGAGGGCGGATGTTGAGTGAGAAGATGACGTGAGATCGGTGTTGATATATGCACATATAGCATATATAGATATATAAATATATATGATTTGTGCTTTCTATTCTCACCTAGCGAAAAAAGTTTTGAGATATCCTATTTCCTATATTCTATATCCTATAAGTTAGAATGATTATTTCAATATATAATTATTAGCATTA